>CM028135.1:243460000-244710000 GCA_016271365.2 Neoceratodus forsteri | reverse complement strand
AATAATCAAAAGGGGCAATTGGTCCTGCCTGTTACTTGGCTCGGTATGAATTCCATCCCATGCCAGCCAGGACCTGTAGGCCCTGTACCTCTCTGCCAGTAGTTTGTGATATGTACTACTGAGAGCAGGATTGATGGCACTTCTAGTATGGTATATATTGGTTCCTGCAGCCCTTCACTCCTCAGGTTAATGTGCCTACTATATATAGTAAGGCAAAACTTACCAATAGACAGTGCTCACAACTATAATATGCGTAGAAATGGAAGTAGAAGGAAACACCAAGCAAACCATACTGTAATAATTGAGACCAATGCAGAAAAGTAATATTTTTCCATATATGGTAAAAGATGTATTTGAAGTATACCACAATGTGACCATTTTTGGTATATTTAAAATAATTGAAAGTGAGGAAAATACATGACATGTGTATGATGCATACATGACCAATATGTTTTATTTGCATTTATATATTCCAGGGCAGACCCATTTTGTTAGGGACCTAATTTACAAATTCCTGATCAGACTCAGTGGGAACCCCATCATACTCTAATGCTTAAAGAGTAGCTCTAGTCTTCTTATAGGCAAGGCCCCCTGGAATTCTGTGATTCTGCAGTTGTGGAATTTTCTGCAGAATTTGCATCATGCCGCAGAATATATATAGTACCACATAATTCATTGTTTTTGGTGAATTTTCATTCAGTGTATTGTTTTTCTGTAGTGTCAGGCTTTCTTTCCTATCTCGTTTATCCTGAAGCCCCTTCTCTACGCTCAGCATGTGATGTCATCAATGACATCACATCTTATTTAGCCAATGGCAGTATTGTGTTCTGCCACAGAAATGAATAAATCATGCCACAGAAATCAGAAAATGCTGCCGCAGAAGCCAAATAGCCCTTCCGTAGAAATCAGAAAATTCTGCCGTAGAGCACTAGGAGCCCTGCTTATTTACATGAGTTTCAGTCATAGAGACTGCCTAAAGCTGAAGAGGTGCAGAAAATGGTTGATAAGAATAGAGTGTGTCAGGAAGGGTACACCCACAACAAATGTTCTGATTAGATCCGAGCCGACAGAAACCAAACAAATCCCACCCCCGGTGCTCTGATCACCACTCCAGAATGGCACTTGTGCCATCACTGCTGTTGATGGGGAATCAACTTTTTAGCAAATTCTGGGCATCTCTGCTTGATCCTTCGGATCATCCTTCTACTCAAACTGCTTTTAGCATATTGAGATTAAACTTCAATGAGACCAAAAAAAAAAGCCTGCAGAGCTCACCTGTAGAGCTGTGTGGTAGGGTTGACCTTTTTTGACCTGGTATGGTTGTATAAGAACAAAATAATTTATACTGTAGATTATCAGAACACTTACAGGGAGAACTAGCAGTCACCACTAGATACCGTCACCTGTCATACAGTACCTTGTCTTAGATACTAGGCTGCTACATAGGGTTGTTCCACTCTGGGACCACAGACAGGCTTGCAGACATGAGGGGCTTTCTGCGGAGTACTGTGCAGGAGGACTAGTGATTCTCAGATTAAATGTAACATTCTTAGATCCTCCATTAATCTTTGGAAGGAAGCTAGTGCCCCATAAAAGTAAACAGCCCCAGCAAAGATGAATGGAGCTGCTTCTGTGCTGAAGACAGGAAACAAACTGAAGTATGAAAGGCTGCTGGGGATGCTTCTTGGAGCTTCAGTCGCCATCTGCCGCTTGAGAGGAACAAGATTCATAGGTGTGGATGTTGCATGAGCAATAGTAACAAAACATTGTTATTTGGAACATTTTTCAAAAAGGTTCAGTTAACAAGAGCTTCTTAAGTACGTGGCCATCCAAGTGACACTTAATTTCGTTAAAACAGCAGTGCAACTACATTGGGCGAAAATGTGGCCCTACTTTTTTTGCAACATAAAAGATTCCAGGCATCTCCAAGTTTTTTTGGGTGGTAAAATTTTCTAGATCCACCAAAATATGTGCATTTTATAAATGTTTAATTTAGTTTCTCAAGAAAAAAAAGGTTACCACTACATTCAGCTTAGAATAAGCATTGTAGACCTGACAAAGATTAGAACGGACAAAATACTAAAATATTTGGTGCGCAGCATAGATGTACCTAGTAAAGTAAAGTAGATTTGATAGGTATAGTAATATTTTTTAGTAACTGTAGCCGACACTAGCTTTTTGGAAAAAACATTTTTTCATTGCACTACTGCTTTAAGGGTATTTTTTCCACAGCAACCTGCATTTGTCCCTTTTGGGTTGAGTTCTTCTCTCTTCGCTCACACAGAGTTGTAAAACTGTGATTGTGAGGTACGTTCCAGTTGTCTCCACCACTTCAGCTTGTCTCACTTTAAAAATGTCTCCGCAGTGAGGCTTTTTTTTTTCTATCTTTGTATGAAAAAAGTATATTTTTAGGGTGGCAGGTAATCTGATACAGCAGAGCCAAGTGGAATGCTCCTGTCTGTCAAGATATTACAGGTCTGTCTCAGTGCTGAGGGGAACTCAGCCTAAATAAGATGAATAAGAAGAGTGCTGAGGGAGAACCATGCTAACCTATTTACCATGTTTATGTAATTTATCACTTCCACTTCTCTAAATGAACCAATACTATGACATAATGTGCACTTAATCAAATAAACCTCTAATAGGCAGCAGCTAATTTTAACTAATCAGAAAATGTACTGCACAACACTGTCAGCATACTATAATATCAATTTCAGAATCCTAGGCTTCCTGGCCAGCTTATACACAAGTTGTTGCAACTTGGCTAGGAAAAGCAGAAGAATTCAAAATTTCCACAGTAACCTACAGTAATATAATCTATGATCACTAACTATAATATGATATTTATGTTACTATGATACACCTCTGTAATGCAATGATGTTTTTATCTGGGTATCACATTCTAAACTAGCCTCATCATAGTGACTTCAAATATAGGATAGGAGATACAAGAGTAAAGCACCTTCACAACAGTCACAATCTGCTGCCCTAGTCTCAGGCTGCTCTGTCACAGTTTTTTCTAAAGAAATTACATTGACTATACCTCCAGGCATAAAACATCTAACCATTTTTAAACACAGTATACTATATGATAGGGTTGCTCTGAATCCGATTAATGTAATTAAGTTTGTTGGAATCTGATCCATTTTTAGGATTTAAGATTTTTGGAACTGAAGACTGAGAATCCAGAATCATAGAAATGGTAAAATCAGATTCAGAATCAAATTCTGAAATCTAATTCTGGAATCCGAACTACAGTTTTGATTACGTACAAGAAGTATTTCTTTTCTGTTAGGATTTTTAGGCTTTAGAATTCTAATTCTGAATCGGATCTTCCAAAATCCTGAAAAAAATCCTATCTGATTGGATTCTGGCAAGTCCAACAACCCCCTTCTATAAGGGATGCTTGTGAGATGTCTCTTACTGAATATCATGCTGTGTGGGTGAGAGGTTCTGTCAGCCAAAATAGGTCCTGCAATTCTTAACACTGATTGGCTGCAATACAGGATTTATAATACATGATAAAACATGTAGAAAAGTATGTGACAAGGTTACAGTTTTCCCTTGAGGTTCACCAACAGGGCATGTCACATGACTGGTGCTCTCAGTTTACTGAAATTGGCCGACTCCTGCAGACAATTGCAGTTGTATTACAACCTCCTGACCGCTATTCAGCCTATCTCCACAGTGCAGATTCTTTGACAATCAGTGGAACAAAAGATGCATGCCCACGTACAGCAACATCACATATTTTCAACCCATGATGCTATTGATAATATGCTCATGTTTCTTGAAGACACAGCAGTAGCTCATTACTCCTACTTTCATACATCCCATAAAGCAGGACATTCAAAATGCTGTGAACATGGTACTGAGTATGTATCTCCTACATTTATGCTACTGTACTATATCTTAATTGGCCAATGAGATAAAGAAGTTTAGAAAAAGAAAAAAACAAGGGCATTCAACAGTTTTTGTTAAGGAGAACATTATCAGTCAGAGTGAGGATATCAGGTTTAACCCTACCTCTTTTTTAAAAGCTCATTAAGCAACAAATTGCTATATTGCCTCATCAAAATTTAAAAGGCCCTTTAACAGGATAGACTATATGACAAACACGTTTCCATACTTAATCATTTGGTCACTGTTATGAAATGCATGATCAGCAAAGGAAACAGGGACAACTCAGTTAAGTGAGTGGCAGTGATACCACTTCACATGTAGGTGATCATGGTTCATATCCAAAGCCTGGACTGGCAAATGGATGCAACATCCCAGAGGACACCGTGAGCTACAGACTGTCCCTGCCTACCTCATGGTAGTAAAGAAATGTATGGACATGATGTCAGAGCAACATAGTTGGAAGTGGGAGACATCACAGACCTTTATAATACTATGGTGCGGACAATGGTGTCCAGGCCATTGCCTATAGGTTGGGCTGGAATATGTGAAAATGTATGTGCCTGCCCTGGTGGAAAGTGCCTCCTTGGCTCCCCTAGTTGCCACTGATCTCACTACTACTTCTTAAGTATGGATTGGCTGCAGCAGCAAGGGCCCCACTACAAAGGGTGCATCATCCTGAAGACAGGTTGTCTTCAGGATGATGCAGCTGCAGCAGATGCAGATCCCCAGTTGAGTTATGGAGGATACTGAGAAACTGGGATCATACACTGACTGAAGGAGTGCAAGTACCAGTGTTAAGGGGGAATGAACAGATGAACTATATAAAAAAAAACTAAGGAAAAAGAAACAAGGCACTGGGCAGGCTGAATAGTAATCAAAGCTGCTTCCCATCATAAAGCAGCAGTGCATGTTATAGTGAAAATGTTGAGCTACATACCCTTTTATTCTGTTTTTAAGTGCCCTTGTTCTTCTGTCTTAAAAGATGCATTCCCCCATTCTGAGTCTGCTTTAGCATTTATACTGATATTCAATAAAATAAAAGGAGCACTCCTTTTCATATGGCTATTCCCTAGGTTTTGATCATTATTTTATCCACTATTTTGAACACCCACTGTAGAGTGCTGAATATTTTTGTAATGTATTTAGATTCTGGGTGTAACTATATGCCTGCCACACTGTAAGAGATATCACTTTTCTTATGACTAAGGTGAACTGTGGCCCAACAGACACTTCTCGCAAACCTTATAGGACAACCGATTGCTCAAAAACAGTGGAGAACAATGATAAAAATTAAGGGATAGCCATTTTTGAAAGAAATACTCCGTTTATAATTTCAAACATAAAAAAAGCATTAAAGCAGACTCTAAACAGGGGGAAAAGGGCACTCCACAAGATAAATGAACAAGGGCAATCAAAATAAAATAAAATGGTAAATGTCAAAATGGTTACTGTAAAATTCACTGCTTCTTTAATTTTTGTATTATAACTCCCTTACAGTACCTGATTTTGGCCAATTAGTGCTCAGAACCCCAGAGGCTCTTATCCAATGTACAGTGGCTCTCTTGTGAAGGAATGTTAAAAGGGAATATTCTGCTTAACAGATGGTGGAGAAACATAACACTTGGTTCTAAAATATTTTCTAAACAATAAAAAATCTATTATAAATCACTCTAGCCAACTTGAGAGATTCATAATATTTTAATATGTGTACGGAGGAGTATCTCTTATCGAATAAGAACATCTTCTCGTGCTGTTTGGGGCTGACACAACTATTCAGCTTCACCTTGCAGTGCTCTCACACAAACAGCACGAGGGAACATTCTTATTCAATAACAGACACCTCTCAGTACACATATAAACATATAGATAAAGCATGCCATGGCAACACTAACTACTTGCCAGGCATTACCAGTGATGAATGAGATACAAAACAGCAGGAAAAAGAGAAGATTAAGTAGTATCTCCAAGTGGGAATATGAGGTCATGGATATAATGAGGGGACAGGATAAGAGGAAAGCTCAGATATGCTCGGACTGATTATCTTACAACAGGTCTAGGTTTTCTGACAGTTATGGTGTTAAGTTAGGGAACAGAGCAAGACTTTCATTTCCAAGGGTCAAGTTACATACCACTGACATTAAGACTTAAATATATATATATATATACTGTGTATATATATATATATATATATATATATATATATATACACATATATACACACACACACGTGTGTGTGTGTGTAAAACACTGACATTCCAGTGTAATTTGATATACATAAAAACTGTTGGTAACACATTATGTTTGCAAAAGTTGCTGCTCCACATTAGTAGTATAAACATTACTAGCAAAACACAATTTCTCATGTATTATAAAACCCCTTCCCTACTTTTCTCATCTGATCACTCCCCCAAATTCTTACAAATCCTAACAGATGCACTATTTCTTGTTTTTTAATATGTTAATTACTACTAGTCTAATGGAAGAAGCCGCACCTACGCTAAATTTCCAAGTGTCTATTTCATAAGATACAAACGTTCACATACTAGATATAAAAGGTCACTATTATAGTGTCAAAACACAAGTTAAAATGCATTAAAATACAATTCTTAATATTTCTGTTTAAGGTTTTTGTAAACTAGGAACATTCTGAATTTGGCAATGTGGTCCTTTTACGACTGCTACAGTGATATTTCTGTTTAAGGTTTTTGTAAACTAGGAACATTTTGAATTTGGCAATGTGGCCCTTTTACGACTGATACAGTGATAGAAGGCATGTTCTTTGTTAAGCAGTACAGTAAAAACAAATATATGGGCCCTATTTTCAAAAGTGCTTTGCCCTGGCCAGAAAGCGATAAATGCTTTTTAGAGAACTTATAACACTTTAAGAAGTATTTGCCATGCAATGGATAATAACAGCAACCAGATCCAACACATTGGCATATAAATGGACCTAAGCAAAAATCTGGTTTGTCAGTCAACTATATATTATTGTAAAATATATTTAGTTGTGGGGGTGACCACTTTATTAAACTGGTGTTCCCACAACATTTCTCAGACAGAATGATGGGACTTCCCCATCACTTGCGCTGCAGAACACAATATACTTTTTCTGGACAGGTTCACCAGTATGAAGTTTCTGGGCAAAATGTGGCCTAAGCACAAGGTTAATACCCTGTCTTCATTGACAAAAGTAACTTTGTGACCTGCAGAGGTAACTGGACCTGAGTTTTATGTTTCATGCAAAGGATGACACCTCCGAGAGCACAAAGCCCTACATGCAACTTGCAGCAATTTGGGTGGACCAAGCAATACAGTATGTAACCATAGGCATGACTTTAACCTACCACTTACTAGTACAGTGGCAGGTGTGCTGAGCTGCGTACTAAGCCACCAAGGCCCTTGGCTGGGGCAGTATATCTAATAGCATGCAGAGCTGGATAGCTGGTTAGAGAAACACTGTGAAGTAAACAAAGAAGTGTGCAGAACCCCAAACACATTACTTCAACACCTTGGGACTGACAATGAAAAATACTTTGCCCGATTTGCACAATGTGGCCATTTTGTGCACGTAAATCAGACCAGTATGAGCAATGGTTATCTTGTGCCTGGTCTCCTGTGAAAAGCATCTTGAGGTTAGGACCTCGTCATCTGCTTGCACAAGTCTTGATTAATACTGCAACATGACTACAAAGGTGCTTGAGTGCATTGGAAGGAGTACCTACAGAGACACACACACACACACACACACACACATAACTAGCCCCAATTTCAGGGATGGCCCTGGATTTATCTCAAAAATGCCTTTGGTTCCTCCTAAATTTAGATTTGTGTCCCTGAAAAGTAAAGTAGGGTTTGAGGCATAAAATAACACTACAGTTACTTTCTAGTTCTTCTTCACAAACCGCTTTTCACATTAAGCCAAATATTTAAATAGCTTCTTGGACTAATGTTAACATGTTTGAAGATCCTGGATTTATTTGTCCCTGATTTCTGTAAGCTTTGTTCCTGATTTGTAAGGCAGGCAGCGGACAAGCATGTCCTAAACCACTAGATCACCTGAAAAAGAGGAATTCCTACAGAAAGCCAGGAATTTTTAATAAAAAATTAAAAACGGGGTTCATGGAATGGGGTTATGCTTTATAGTGGGACAAATATCAACCTTGTAGCAATTAACTAAGCCATTATATGAGCTTCACTGGCCTTGACTGATATCAGGGAGTTGACTGGGGTTGGTTAAGTTCATGACTCATTTGCCGCTAAATCAAAAGTTTGATTTCTGGCCTATTATAATAATATATAAGAAATCAAAAGTGCCAACTGAATCAGCCCTCCCCCAAAAGCTAATGCAAAATGAGGGAGGGGTGGGGAAGCACAACTTATACTTGTGATGGGACACTCCTTTCTCAATCACCAATGCAAGTAGGGACAATATAGCGGAACTGGCCCACCATTCATCTGTGGAATATTGTGGTCAATCTTCTCTAGGAACAATTAGAAATCATTTTTCACTGACGTCATGGTAGAAGGATAACACACAGCTCTTGTTAGTAAATATGATGATTAGACAGTTGTGAATTAATATTTTTTTTTCAGTTCAGTTCATTCCTAATTATCTGCTAGTAAGGGAACCTTGTGAAAACTACTGTATGTGTCACATGTACAATGCTGTCCAATAGGATCAAGCGCTCTGTGTGAGATTTCAGTTTACTGTGTGACAAACTGGAGAAATTACCACTGGGTTATACTGAGTTCCTGCAGTATTCTGCAAGATATTCCTGCAAAAACTGGGATACTACACTTGATCCTGGCAGCCAGCAGTACACATATGTAGCTCCTGTTGGGAACTACCGACCAAACAGAAAAACTTGGTGCAGACAAGCACCAGCATCCCTTCATGATGGCATCATAGTCCGTTCCAGACTTTTTCCAATTTTTAGTTCTTCTCCCCCTCTTTACAGTCATTCCTTAGGCCCAACCTGGTAGCCAGTGCCAGATGGTAGCCCCATCCTTACCCTGCCCTCAGTGCACCGCTAGACCTGTTGCTTCGGAATCAAGGACAGTTTTGCATTCAAGGCAACTTCTCTATTTGAGGTCAGCCCCGTGCAGGGCCTCTCCACAATGTCCTTGGCCATGTGCTGTGGCTGGAATGAGGTATAAGAGCAGCTGGACACAATATCAGAGCAAGGTTAAGAACTACGAGTAATGCTGTCAACACATCTCCCCTCCTCCTATCTGACTAGGAGGCAGATGAGCAGCAGTCAGATGCCTTCCTTCCCCAAAGACCTTGGGAGTCCCTGAGACTGCATTTATTGTCCTGCATGCCAAATGGGATGCCAGAACCTTTATTCAAGCCCAGGTCCTCTGCATGGTAAGCAAGCACATTCACCATTAGACCACTGGGCAAGCTAAATTCTAGCTTTTGATTTGCTGTTGCTTATCCAGTTGTAAACAGATTTCGTATGAAAGACATTGATAAGCAAAAAATACTCGGGCAATTACAGTCATGGTGCCCTAAAGTAATTATGCACGTGTTCTAGCTTGTGGATTTCTCCCTGTGATTCACCGCTACATTACTGGCCACCTCTCGAGAACCACTTGTTTAAACTGTGATCACACTTAATATAAACATTTCTTAATAACACAGTCTTGGCCATGGTGATGTAATTATGCATCAGTTCTGGCTGGTGCTTTCCATGACCCTTCTGCCTGCAGTCTGAGACTCACATCAGAGTTTGATACAAAAACTTGATATACTCATTGGTTTTAACAGTTTCTGATGCTGTTACAGTCTTGGCCACTGTGACCAGATTATGCAAGAGTTCTGGCTTATGATTTGCTGTTACTTTTTTTAGTTGTACTGTACCTTGAGAATTACTGATCCAACTGCTAGCAAACCTGGTACAGCCTGGCAGTTCTCGTATTTAAAACTCTGGTGGCCAGTTCTAGCTGCTCATCTCTTGTATACCTCCTTCCAGACAGCCTTTTCCATCACTCATACCTTCTGCAGGGAATACGTATGTTACCATCCGACTCATACTTGCTGGTTCTTTGTTATTTAGCCTGGATATAAACAAGGTCGTGGATTGCAACAACCTCTCAGGGCCCTCCTCAGTGAGCAAATCAGTACATGCCAGCTCTGAAACCAATCTAGTCCTAAAGAAAAAAGGTGCAACAGTGTACAACATACAATACAATCAGGTAAACAACATGATTTCTGTGAAATAAATAAATATACTGAACTTGTATGTGCTTAGCAAACCTGTGACAGAAGGACAGCAGCTTAGACTGAGCACAAGTAGGTGTTTGGCACATCTTCACAGAGATTTTTGTTGCGAGACTCCTCTGCACCTAAAAATAATACTATTTCAGGAAATATGTTTTCTGCTAATAGGCTTGTGCATTGTATTATAAACAAACGTTGTCCAAAACTGCAGTGGCAGTACCTAACTTGTGTCTTTTTTGTCTTAACGTGGAGACCTTACATGGTCTCGTCACCGAGAAGGATGCCAGCAGCATGTTGTATTCCATGCAGCACCTTCACAAGGTGAGGTAGTGGAATGAGTGAATCATGATGAGTGACGTAACTGTGACAAAGGACAGGTTCTTGCAATTTGCTGCTGATATCCAAGCACTGTAACTATAGTCATCAGATGTCCTGTTACCATCCTCTGAGTTGCTGTCAAAGTTGAAGTCAGATGACCCTCTCATTCCTCTTGCTCCATATCCGGCTGCTGCCCCTGCTGCTGCTGCCCCTGCTGCTGCTGCAGATGCCACCCGAAGGGCAGATCCTGAAGAACCATACCGGGGATAAGACTTCATCCTGGCACGGGATGCAGCACGGGATGTGGCACGGGCGGCACCACGGGCCGCACCTCTAGCTCCCCCTCTTCCTCCCTTTGAAATTACATTCTCACAAATGAAAGCCGCTAGCAGGATGACCATCCAGCAAGTTGCTGTAGTTCTGTTCATTGTTAAGAAGTCAGTATTTCAGATCTAAGAATAAAATCAAATGAAATATTTAACTTGTATACAGTGTGAGAAAAATCGCATCATTAAAAAGCAAGGTTTACAAAGCAATTGGACAGTCAAATGCCAGAAACACACCAGGTAACACCATCCAGCCATTATTTATAATACTGGTCTTGACTGCCTGCTCTTAATTCCTCTTCACCTTCCAGACCAACCTGGACTGACATAAATGCTGAAGGGGGGCTACATTGATGCTTGCCATGCAACAGACATAGATTCATGTCCGGAGTACAACCTGGATGACATGGAGACTGAAGAGGTTACTTTCAGTAATGCACTTAGGTTGTTGTCCCAACCTCAGAACTTCTGCACTTCTGCAACTGTCCAGCAGGGGGTTGGAAAAGCCTCTCCTCCCTGGGTAGTTATGCTGGAACTAGTACATAAACCCCCCCCCCGGTGATGCATGGAGAAATGCCAAGTATGATACAGCTACAGGGAAGGGGCTGAGATATCTGAGGACTCACAAGCACTGTGCTGTTCCATATATGCTCTTCATGACCTCAGTGTCATTCAGTCTGAATTGGCAGGGTACTTTTGCAGGGGATGAATAGAAAGACCTTTCTCTCTTTAGAAAAGACAATTTGAGTCCTCCTAGACTTCCTCTCCTTCAGTAGCACAATGAAAATGGGTTCCCAAGATGGAGAACAAGGCAGGGGGATGAGTAAGAGGGTAAGAAAAAAATGAAACCTTAATCAAATTGCAGTACATAAAATACAAAGGCAATTAAAGGAGATATGAAGCCTGGCTGATGGATTTGACTACAACTGCTGGACAAAGGCAACATGGGCCATGGTTCAGTTCATAGTGAGCTACCACTTCTATGCAGATGACACTTGGCCTTGTCTCCCTTATCCCTCTCAGGCTTGAATGCAACAGCAAATAAATTCAAAGGTCATTTTGCAAATCTGAATAATGGCAATGACCCATCAAGAACTACATGATCAAACTATGTGACCCCATCCTTGATGAATCCCCACCTACTGATTAACCTTTTAGTTTTCCCTTTCAGTCAATCATTGTCAATGAGGCTGCACAGTAATAAATATTTTTCAACTAATATGCACATACAGATGAGCTCAAATGAAAATTACTCGGGTTAATGGCCCTATCACCTAAGTAAAGAAATACTTTAACCTAAAAAAAAGTTCAATCTGATTGCTGCTCTAATTTAAGAAGTCAAACCCTGTTTTTTTTAATGACAGCAGCAAGCTTTCCATCCAGACTTTTCCTTTTTAATGCCAAAATCTGGTTTAAAAAATGTCCTCCACCGAACAGTACTGAGAGCTCAGCAGTACGCTCTACCTATAAATGCTATGATTATTGTAAAATGGATTATTTGGGGAGTTTGCTTTAGTAAGTGCATAGTGCTAACTGGCTGAGACTGTGCACATTTAACTTAGTACTAAGCAATTAGTGACCGATTCACTTCTATTGAAGCAATGTTAGCCAATTAGGGCCATTTTATTTTTGCCAAATCATCACTTCAGGCATGTTTATATGGCCTGTTCTGCATCACTGTGAGCAGTGCACATGAGTTACACTGGTGCAGATCAGGTCATGTGAACGGCCTGAGGAGGGTTGTGGGTCACTCCGCTGTGGCTCAGCGCAATTGGCGCTTTTGTGGGGATGCAGGCATTTTATGGTAGTATGTAAATACACTGATACATAGATACATAGATACATAGACAGTGTCGGCAGATAAGGGCCTATGGCCCACCTAGTCTGCCCATTTGAGCTTGTAAGTTCAGTTTGTTTTCCTAGAAGTCTATTTCCCCTTACCCCTGACCTCTAGAATTCCTTTATGTCTATCCCATGCATTCTTAAATCCCGTGATTGTTTCAGCCCCCACCACTTTCTCTGGCAGGGTGTTCCACTTGTCCACCACCCGTTCTGTGAAGAAATTCTTTCTCATGTTTCCTCTGAATCATCCTCCCTCCAACTTCATCCCATGCCCTCTAGTCCTGAAACATCTTTTTGCTTAAAAATAGTGTTTTCTTGCACCCTGTTCCTCCTGTAAGATACTTGTATGTCTCTATCATATCCCTCTCTCCTCCTCTCCTCCAGGAGTACATGTTCAGTTCCTTCAACCTGTCTTCATAGGACTTGTGATGCAACCCATGCACAATCTTTGTTGCCCTCCTCTGAACCTTCTCTACCCTGTCTATGTCCTTACGTAGGTATGGTCTCCAGAACTGTACACTGTACTCCAGGTGGGGCCTCACTAGTGTCTTGTATAGCGGAATTATGACCTCCTTTTCCTGCTGGTGATGCCCTGCCTATACATCCCAGCATCCTATTTGCTTTACCTGATGCCTTGTCACACTGTTTCCCTACCTTGAGGTCATCAGAGATGACAATCCCAAGATCCCTTTCCTGCTTGGTGCATGCTATATCCTCACCCCCCAACTGATATATTGTGCCAGAGTTTTTGTGCCCCATATGCATTATCTTGCACTTCTTTGCATTGAATTTCAACTGCCAAACCCTTGACCATTCTTCAAGTTTCTGCAGGTCCCTTCTCATTGCTCTGCCTATACCAGTACAGCCCTGCAGCACCTCGCACAAAACAAGTGATAGCTCTTACTTTCTCACAATGCCAGAAGTACTGGGATACAACGCTGCCCAGATCCGCAGAGATGCAGATGGGCAGCATGTAAACATATGGCGAGAGCATTGTGGGAGGAGCAACGCTGGAGAAGAGACATTATGCTACCTTAAAGGTAGCATAAACAAGTCTATTGAGGGAAAATAGCAAATGCTTTCTACAGCAAAATTCAGCATTTGATGCACTGTTAATGCTGGACATGCTGACAGGACTCTGGAATCAGAGTTTCTGCCTCTTCTGCTCCCAATTATGATCAAAAATATCTTGAAGAATCATATACGCTGCATAGTCACACATATAGAAAGCTTAATCCTGTGGTACATATGGCAAAAAAATTCTCTGGCAGACATGTCTTTATAATCACTGCCCCAGAGTCAGCAAAAAGCTGCCAAAGATATGCTAATGACAAGGAAAGGGCAGACCTGTCCTGTAGCACACCTGGACCTCCTAGGCCAGGCCGACTCAACTTAAGCATACAATACCTTTTATGGCTATCTGAGTTTTCATGCTGGCCTACTCTGGACCTGCTTGCCTGGCCTGCAGCAACAATTTGTGATATATAAAGTGAACCCCAAACCACTCACATCACCCATCCAGCTCTCCCACCCCATCCCAGTCCTCAACATCCCTCAGCACAATAACTCCTACACTACCCCCCACCCCGGCAGCAGCACCCAACCTCCCTCCTACCCTCAAGCACAATAAAGTGAAAAAAAATAATACCCCGCAAGTAGAACACATGGTCCCATGCTGGAACCAAAGTCCTCAAGTGTCAGTGTCCTCCACTGGTACAATAATGAAACAACTGATGGTGTGCTGTCATATAGTAAAACCTGACTGGTCATTTCTCAGCCAATCAAATGTTACTGTAGGGCATGTCATCATTCATTACTGTGGCAGTGGTGGACACTGAAGGGCGAGGGCACCTGCTCCAACTTGCGACTGTTTTCTGCTTTTACAAAGTATTTTTTTTTATTCACCAAATGAGGCTTGGGGGGAGGAGGGAAGTTGGGTGCTGTGCCAGGCAGTGGTAAGGTGAGGTGGGGGTTATCATGCTTACAAATATTGGGGACTGGGACAGAGTGGAGGTGTGAATGGGGATTTGATTGGTGCAGTGTTAACAATGACAAGTAACATTTATAAACTTCACCAGGATTGGGGAGGAGATGGGAGATAGGTGCTAGAGGGTGGGGTATTTTGTTGTAAAGGGCCTGGATGGTAGAAGGGGGTGGGCACAGTATTGTATGAGTTTGTGCAGGGAGGAGGTTGCAACTGGAAGGAATGGGATTTGGGATCAGCTGCAAGAAAAAAAAAAAAAGAAATTAATCACTGCCAACACAAGTAAAGGGCGGATGTGAGATTGATCATATATGTAGCAGAATTTTCAGAGAATGTTATAATTTGGGATGTATTTTAGCTTCTATCTTGAATCAGAGTCAGTCGGAACCTTTTTGAAATAAAACAGAGTTGGAATCAGAACTGGGATGCAGCTGACCTGCTCATCCCTACTAATGACCGTGATGTTGAAACATGTCCACCTTCTCATTTCCTAAGAGTTGCAGTCAATGAGTTTATGCAGTTAAACAATTTACTTTTTTATTGTGCCAGCCTGGTGGTGCAGAGGGATAAGGCACTGAGTGCCTTACCTCACACTACGTTGGCGACTGGTGGTTTGGAGCAAGCACGGGTTGCTGGGGGTTGGCCGGGTGATAGAGGATCGAGTGTCCAATGGACAGCTCTACTCTCTCGGGGAGGGATGGGTACTGAGCTCCCTGGCAGCAGTGACACCATGCGGAGGTGTGCTGTGCAACAACCAGGGCCGCGTAAGGATTGGGGGGAGGTGATGGCAGATGTCCATGGGAGGAGTGTGGGAGCATGCTCATACCTGCGCTGGATGTCACTGCATGTCCGCGCCTCTGGGGGGTAACCAAGTAAACCAGGAAACTCCCATATGCCAGGAGGAAGATGTCACTCCCACCACCATGCCCATGCTGGATCCTCCTCTCTGGAACCTGACCACCTTCCTCCTTCACCTCCACCTGCCTTGGCATTTGATTGTATGGATGATCACTGTGGCACTGAAGGTGACCCCACCGGGGTGGGGGTAATGACCAAGGGATGCCAGGTAGATGTGCTGCGGGTGGGTCACAGGAACAGGATCTCCAACGGAGGGGCTCACAGCAGGGTGGGACAAGGTGGGCTGACCTATGGGGCCCTTGCGAGTGGCGACCGGAGTAAAGAGATGGGGAAAAAAATGTGTTTGTCAACAGCCCTGGTGTGCAGGTGCTAAGTGCACTTG
Organism: Neoceratodus forsteri; assembly: GCA_016271365.2. NCBI lineage: Eukaryota > Metazoa > Chordata > Ceratodontiformes > Ceratodontidae > Neoceratodus > Neoceratodus forsteri. The sequence goes on along the minus strand of CM028135.1, from coordinate 244,694,164 downwards.
TTAGGGCTGGAATGGATTGTCTGCAGTGACAGCAAACACCTCAGATTTTGGGTGTCTACTTCACTGTGAGCCAGTCAGGTCTCCCCCCTATGACTCGGACTTCTGTCAAATTTGGTTTAACTTCAGTACATTGGCTAAACCAAAATAAGGAGTTGTTTTATTGTGGGAGAAACCCCATTTCCCAAAATCCAACTTCTAATCCTCCCCTTCAAGATTTTACAAAAAACAGCAACACACCACAGTTTGCACAACCTCTCCCTGCCTTTTACATACTTGTTTTTAATTCAAACACTGTGGAAACTTGACTATTAAAGAACCACTTTGGGACCAAAGAATCTATCCTTAACATTAGTTTGTCTTTAATATGCAGATTGAACATCATTTAAGAAATTGCAGACAGGACTACAAGAAATGACATGATGTCCTTAATATGCACTGTCTTTAATAGGCAAGTTTCACTGTATATTCTTCGGGACTCCTAGCTCCTTACTCTTGGCATCACTCAGGAAAGGAAGACAGCTAGGGCTGGGTGAAATCAGTAAATTCCAGTTTTGCAGAACGTTTGCAAAATTCTATGAAAATCTGTGACATTTCACAACATTTTGCAGAATTTTCTGAAATGTTTAATTGGTCACAACTCAGTCAGGGTTACAGCTAGAGGTCTGGAATTTGGCATGCATATTGTTTACAGGATGCCCTAAATTTATGCCAAGCTTCATGATATTGGAATGAGGGGGCTCAACAGCTGGCAATTTATTATTTGTATGAACATTTCTGAAAACATTTTTATGCTTACAATCTAGCTACCTTTAGAGCTAGATAATAGAGAACTGATGTGCATCCTTTCTTGGGAGAGTCACATAAACTGTTAAATAGAGAGGCAATTGGTTGTGTAAACTGTAAGTTACAGGAGTTCAACATTTCACAATATAATTATTTGTTAAATTGTGTGAAAATGGTCAGCCCGGTGGTGCTGAGGGTTGAGGTGCTGGACACCACACCGGCAACCCGGGTTCGGGAATAGACTTGGGCCATCAGAAGTCAGCACGGGAGAGGGAGGATCGAGTGTCCTGCAACAGCTCTCCTTCCTCTGGGGTGGGCAAATGGTCTATGTCACTCTGCAGCGGCAACTGGTGGAAGTCAGGGGCACTGCATGTACTGGCGTACATCAGGGGGTTGCAACGCAGCAGGCAGCAGCATGTAAGTGCACTGACACCATTGCATGTCCAGCTCCAAGGGAGAAAATCCAGGCGGGAGAAATTGCAGGGCAGTTGTGGCGGCTTATGGCCGTGTGCCGCACCCCTGGACATGAGAGGTGCACCCCCCAGGTATCAGGATCCAGGTCCTCATGGGGGGGGGATACTGCATGCCAGCTTGTGTGAAGGACAGCGTGTCGCTGACCAGACCGGGTCCGAGTGCTGGTGGCCAGATGACTATCAGCCTGCTCTGCAGAGGTAAGAGATAAAGAATGTAGTAATAAAAAAAAATTGTGTGAAAATGTTCAAAATATTTGGATGTTTGTAGCTCCAATGCTATTGTAGGTATACACTCAATATTTGGCAGGAGCACCAAAGTAAATATCTCCTGGATTCTAATTAAGTTGGATAAATATGGTTTAGTAGGTTAAATATAATGATGGCTACTTTAGAAATTGCAAATTGGAAAAATTTGCTCAAGCATTCATGGATGCATAATTGCTAATGCCACTAGAATTCCACTCATGGAATTTAACTTTGACAAAGTACTTATCACCACTGAATCACCTTATGTGTACTAGAATCATGGCCTTGCAATACCCTTCCAACACCTTACTGGATCATAATGTCATACGCTTAATAGCATATGACATTATAGCTAACCCATAAGAACGCTGTCTAGGACAGTGAATGGTGCAATACTGCGTATACTGTGGTACACGGTATTGCGCCATTCACACACTCCCAGGCAGAGGATAGGACCTCTGCTGGGAGTGGGTTCCGCCGAGCAGCTGCCGTGGCTCACTGGACAGAGCCACTGCGTCTGGGACCGAGTTTGATTCCCAGTCCCAGCCATTTTATTTTTTTCAACACTTTGTGCACTCTCTGAGTTGAACCCCCTCCCTGGAGTTGAGAATCTTTAGTGGGGGGGATCCAGGGGGGTGAAGCCCCCTGCAACGGGGGGTGTGGGGGGGCAGAGTCCCCCCACAGAAAAAAGAGTTGTGCCGCATGGCATAAATCTCACTGTATTGGCAGCTCGATTTAGCCATGCTGCATAATGTCTTGCAACATTATGACCCCGTGTCTTCCAACACTCCTGCGACACTGATGCCCAACATCATGCTCCATCATGACTAAAGATAGCCACATACTTGTGTCACAATGACCTAAGTCACAACTAGTCGTAAAGCTTTGCTTCATTTGGTGCCACTGTTTTCAAATAGTAAAAAATACACATTTATCTACAGGGTTGTTAAAGAGCCAGCAGGTGACATTCTACAGAAACAATGCTACACATACATGTGCTTCCACTAGTCATGAATTCAGTGAGCTCTAGTGGCTATCTGGCATATTGCAAGAATTCAGGCTAGTGCACAGTGATGTCTGTGACTATTCTTCATAGTTTGTCACTCAAGATAGTGACTTGATACTTGGTACCACTATGCTTATGTATGTGTGTTTTTTATGTGGGTCACACCTGTAAAAGGAACTAGTTTTCCAGTGTTCTTATCTGTTAAGCGAGTAAACAACAACAACTTACAGTATGGCGCCTCCTATGAATGCTACCTTATTGCCACTTTACCGAGCCATTATTTATTTATTAAATGTTTCACCAGGAAGGCACACTGAACAACAAGTTGCTTATTTCCTGGTGTGACCTGGGGGGAGGGGAACAATGAGGAATTAACAACAACACAGAGTACAGATACAATAAAGAACATTTGATTCAGAATAACACAATCTTTGCAATAGTGAATAACAGACTTTAGGCTGTATCATTTAAGAGGCTTCCAGTTCAATTTATGCAGACAGTTAATGCATAGACAATTGCATACAACAGCAGGAGGACACAGAATGCATGAGGCAGAACCTGTCATATAGTGATACACTGTACAATCTTAGTGCAAATGTAACCCCCAGGTGGCGCTATCCCAAGGGCTACTACCCCTGCCTGCTTGGCTAGTAGCAGGTTAAGGGGCCTGGGTAATGAAACGGGTGCCTCCACCCGGAGGTCAGGATGGTTAGTGGTCAAACTAACCTGGGCACAGCCCTCCGGGGCACTGTAACCCTCCTCTTTCCCTTCTAGTGGCCTGAACAATATACAATAATTACTTTCACAATGACCCTTATTCACCAGGCAATTACCCACACTGTTTGCACTTACCACCAGGGCTGGTTCCTCTAGCTTGACCCTGGAGACCCCCTGTAAAACAAGGTTAAGAACAGCAAATAACAACAGTACAATACTCTTCGCACAAACTGGAACCACAGTCTGGTTAAATGCAAACAAAGTTAAATCTGATTTATTCAGAGGACTTGAACAAGGAAGGGGCGTAAACAGGTTGATTTGCTTAAAAGCTATATTAATCAGGCAGTTATGCATGCAGTTCAGAGTCCCTACACAGTCACACACTCTGGGTACCCAGGTAGGAAAATGGTGGATTAGCCAGGAACGTCGCAGCTGGTTGGGGCCCTGTGATGGAAGAAAGCAACATGCACAACACACACTATTTGTAATCTGGAGCCGGAGGGCTCAGTTTGTGAAAGAAAAGGCAACAAGACAATCAGATGACAACACTTTTAGATTTAGCTGTTGTTGCATGGAGCTACCCTGATATTTACTCACGATACCCAATACTGGACACAGGCAGGACGAAATCAAGACTGCAGGCTGTTGAGCTGGAGTGCCCGGAGAAGCAAGGCCCACACGAATCACTGAGGCATCATTCCTGTTCAAGGTGTTGAGCAGGGGGCTGATCCCCAGGCTGGTCTCTCATCGATGACTTTCTCTGCGTAGCAGGTAGTCTGGCTGGGCCAGTGTAGCAGGATTCAGGCAAATGAAAATGGATACAGATTCAGTCTGTGGAGCTGGATACAGCCTCCAGCAAGCAAAACACAGTTCAGACACACAGTGGGGAACCAAATCATGACCCACTATAAGCACACAGCACATTCACATGTAAGGAAATTCCACTGTACCAGGCAAATGGCTCTTTGGTTACAATTACAGAGTCTCTGCACAATCCAGGAGTTCAGAGGTAGCTGGAAGTCCTGACAGGCTGATCGTATTCAACAAATCTTCAGTCTTCTTCAGGTTAAAGCCTGGTCACTATTCAGTGACTTAATTTGCTCTCTAAGTTCAGATTCAGTCCAAAAAAAGCACAAGTTCCCTCTCAGGAGCAGCAGGCAGGCATGCAGGCCAAACTCAGGCCTTTCCACAGTTCTCCCACGTGAATCCACTTTGGATTGCTGCTCAATCTATCTTGAGCTGTTACTTCTTCACTTCCCAACTCAGATCTAACTGAAACTGCAAGCAGTGTGGGACTTTCTCCAAGATCCAAAAGGTTTGGTTGGCTGATCTGTCTGTCATTCACAACAAGGGCTCCCCCCAGGTTATTTTAGGTGCCAAAAGCCCAAAACTACAATTCCTACAAGTTTTGGCCCCACCAAGCTTCTGCAGGCAGGCTCCATTTTAGAGTCCCAAATGTACAGATAGGCCCATTCTGCAGTCCAGGACCAAGATGATGGAAACAAACAGAACTGTCCATGCAGCAAAGAAGAGAGGTTAGAACAAACTGCAATATTATTACTACTCTAACAAATGATCAGCAAACAAGTACATCTTCTAACAGAGCTCCCTCTCAGATTAATTATGACTACAATCCAGGCAACTCTTAAAGAGACAGTACACGGAGGCTATACAGACACTCTCTGGCAATCACATTTAAACTGCTAAAACGCAGGACACCAGCCTGGCAGTGAGCATTTAGGCAAGCTCAAGGAAGACTTTTTGGGAACCCCAATTTGTAGGGGGGCTACACCCTTCCCTGCCTGGCAAAAACTTGGCATCTGCATCAAGTCTGTACCATCACAATATCAAAAATGCAATATAAATGAGACATATATATCATTAGTGTGTTACATCACTATACCTTTCAATATACTTCGCATTACTACATCCATATTGACTATACTTATGCATGTTTCATAGAGGTAATGCTGATTCCACTATGATTAACACATTAGTAACATCACAGTACTGCTTCAGGTAATGACTTCTTGCACATTAAGCAATGTAAGAGGGGGCCCTTCCCTACCAGCTAACTTGGGGCCGAATGGGGCAGGGGCACCATGGTGAGAGGGAAAAACAAGTAACCTGGAATTGGCCATCAAGCTCAATTTGGGCAGTGAGCTTAGCAAGACGTAAACCCCTTTGTGAACCACATTGAGAGGCAAATCCACTGGCCTCCCAGGGGAATTATAACTAAAGCATAGTACTGGCTTGACAGCTTGGCCAGTCTTTCTTGGAGAAGCAGCCACAGTCTCTGTACTTGCAGCACTAACTTTGGAGCTTTCGTCACTTGTGAGGGGTACCTCTACATGGATGGAAATGTCCAAACTGGGAGCACTGTCAGCTCCTTGCTCTGTAGGCTCTGGTTTCACAACACTTTGCTCGCTACTATCTTCTGATGAGGGCCCAGCTGGCTCATTTTGAGAAAGTTTAGGCACAGTTAGGCTTTGTGGCACTGAAATGGGGCTGTCAGCACTCTCATACTGTTCTTCAAGTTCTGGTGTGTCCCCAGGGAGACTCAGACCATCAGCCCCTTGTTCTGGCAATTCACACAGTTCTGCAACCTCAGATGTGATGCTTTGCACCTCACTTTCAGGGAGCATTGGCCCCAAGGATGAAGCTGGGGGGTTAGGCAGTCCAGAAGGCCCAGCTTCATCTCCACAATTAGTCATACGGTTACCTCGAAACAGCTGACAATGCATAGGAGGGGTAATAGGCATTGTCACACTCACTATCATCAGAGGTGGGCTGACAGTCACTATCATTCTGGGCCTGCTGTGGGGGAAACCTTAACTCTGTAACTACTGGGGTAGGTTGACTCTTGTCTGTTTTTTTGCAGCAGCATGAGTCACCGGCCCAAGGGAGGCAATGTCTGCTGGCTCAGCTTCAATAATAACTTGGCCAATAGGCAGCAAGAGGTTATGGTGCATGGTCTTGACAAATTTGAAGTTATTCTCTGGGTGTGCCTTGTATACTGGTAGGTCATCCAACTTTCCAACTACTATATGAGGAAGATGGTGCCACCTAAAAACAATTTTGTGCTTGCCATGTAGTCTCAAATTGTGTAACAACACACGGTCTCTGGGCCGTAGCTCTTGAGTCTTTACTTTCTTGTCATGCCTCTCTTTGTTGGCGAGATTTCTTTTAGCAGCCATTGTCTGGGCCAGTTGATATGCATGGTTCCACTGAGCTTTCAGTTTCTGTACATACTGCAGGTAGTTTTCAGCTCAGACCCCATCTGGAGAGACCCCAAAACAGACATCAACTGGCAGGCGGGCCTCTCTCCCAAACATGAGGTGGTAGGGGGAGAACCCAGTAGCGTCATTTTTGGTGCAATTGTATGTGTGTACCAAGGTGCTAATCTGCTGGCTCCACTTATGCCTGTCTTTTGGGTGGAGGGTGCCCAGCATGTCTAGCAGGGTGCAGTTAAAGCGTTCTAGTTGAGGGCCCCCCTGTGGTGATAAGGGGTGGTTCTTGACTTCCGTACCCCCCTCCCACAGAGAGAGCATTTCTTTGATTAGCCTACTTTCAAAGTGTCTGCCTTGGTCAGAGTGGATCTGCTGGGAGGCACCACAGTGGCCGAAGAATTTTTCCACTAGCACCTTGGCCACGGTAGAGGCTTTTTGATCTTTAGTTGGAAAAGCTTATGCATACCATGCAAAATGATCCATAACCACTATCACATTGCTAATATTCTGTTGATCAGGTTCTAAACACAACAAATCTATGCAGATCAGTACCATGGGGGTGCTGGTAGTGATACTGACAAGGGGGCAGCCCTCTGAGGCAGGGCTTTTCTTTGGAGGCAATGAATGTGATGTGGACAGTCAGTTCTGTGTGCTGTATCATTTTTTTAAACTATAAAAATGAATTATTGATTGTCTGTGCTGAGAAATCTGGTGCTCTTGGAATGACCTCACTCACACCCCCCCAGGTCTGTGCTAAAAGATGAAAACCATGAGCTAATTACAGACCAGGCCTTAATCAAGGATTTCCTGTTTGTCTGAGTTAATTATAGCAATAGTTGCTAAGAGGAAAGATCATATCCATTTTATGACGTTTGGAGGGAAACCCAGGTTATTACACACGGGTGCAAAGTTGTAAATGTTCCTTGATGTCTGTGTGAGAGAGAAAGCTTATCATAGGTCAAAGAGAGTCATTTGAAGAACATGAGTTATGCTGAGGTTGTAGAATTTAATACTTTGAAAATACATCTGATTTTTGCATAGATATATATTTTTTTATATATTCTGACAGAGGATGGGCTAGGTGACCTCACACAAAGGGGTTGGCAAATATAGTTTTCTTTAAGGAATATTCTGTTTTACTATACAGAGACACTTGTTACAGTATCTAGACTCTGACAAAGAAACATCTATGAGCACTTTAAGCAGGTATTTAGAGAGCGAGACAAATCTAAGTACTGTAGTAGGAATTGCACTGTTAAAACTTATTTTGTTTAAGAGATTTGTATGTCTTGTGATATAATAGTTCTGTATTGTATGTGTTACATATTTTTTATCTGTTGTAGTAAAACTGTATTTTTAGAGCTTACTTGGTCTGTCTTTGATTTCTTTCCTTTACAAGTAGAGTGCATATATGGTTAAAGCAGACACTTTACATAAGCTTCAATGGTGATACCAAACTGGAAAAAGGTAAGCGCTTTAAATCTGAGGTCTTTTATTACAGTTTTTAAGGGTTCATTTCTGTACACCTGGTTAGGTGCCCATAGGCAAAGATATCTGACCCCCCAAAGACAGAATTATCTGAGCCTGTACATTGAGTATGCTAACAAGAGGTTCACAGTTTGAATCCCTCCCAAGACTTGAGACCAAAGGTTGATTAGAATCCACAAAAACAGACAAGAGGGTTACCTTGTTCTTTTAACTGTTCACAAGACTGTGCTCAGAGGCTGGCACTTTGGGAGTAGAGGGTTGACCTGCTGAGTGGGTTTGTGACAGATTGGTTGGCAGCGGTGTGGATAATTTTGGTATTACAAGCTTTTATTGTTCAGTGTGTCAGCTGAGACCATAAGTTCACTTGCAAAGAAAGAAAAAGGCAGAGATTTAATTTTAAAAAGAAAACAGAACTATATCACTTGGTGTACAGTCAAGTTCCTACCTGTTTTAGTTTTTTTTCTAAAAGTGCAAGTCAGAGTAGCAGTAGTGAGGGAAGAAGATGGCTTCTGATTACAGCAGGCACACTGTAGACTCCTTAAAGCAGTTATGCAGGGACAGAGGAGTCCCATTTGTGGTAAAAGCCAGCAAGAAGAACCTCATAGATGCCCTGATGGTAGCAGATACCCAGAGCAGTGAGTCACGGACTGTGACTGAAAAGGACCAAACCTCAAGTGTGGCATGGCTAGCGGCCAGTGCTGTGTCCAGATCTGGTGAGGATAACAGCAGGACCATTGTCAGTGAAGGGTCACAGCAGCAGAGGAAGGTCAGCTGTATCCTGGATCCAGAAGTGCTCAGGCTGCAAATTGAGTTGTGCAGGATGGAGCTGGAGTTCCAGGAGAAGATGAAGCAAGAGAAGCGAGAGGAGGACTGTGAGGCAGAGTGAGAACGCTGAGAGGCAGAATGAGAACAGAGGGAGGCAGACTGTGAGGAGTGTGAGCGCCAGCAAGCTGCAGAGGAGAAGAGAGAGGAGCACCAGAGGCAACACGAATTGGAGAAGCTACAACTCCGACCAGCGGCACCAGAGCAGGTAAGAGGCTTGGGTTTAACTGTGACTGCAGGACTAGGTTACAAATTGAACTCCAAATTAATAGCTGAATATAAAGAGGGGGAGGATATGGATGCCTTTTTAAATTCTTTTGAAAAAGTTTGTATTCAGGCTAAAATTCCTAGAGAGTCCTGGAGCTTCTGGCTATCCCCGCTACTTTCCGGGAAAGCTTGGGTTACATTGGGACAAATGAACAATTAGAACAGTGATGATTACAGCAAACTTAAAGCTGCACTGTTAAAAAAGTTTGAATTAACTGCTGAATCATACAGAGCTAAATTCTGTAAGCTCAAAAGAAGCCCTGATATGAGCTATGAGGAGCTAGCCATGAAACGTCATTTTTTAAAACATTGGTGGGAAGGAATTGAGGCAAACTCTGTTGATAAAATTGAAAATGTGATTTTATTACAACAGTTTTACTGGGCGTGCCCAGCAGAGCTGAAAACCTGGCTGGAGGACCAAGATCCCAAAACAGTGCAAGAGGCTGCTGAACTCTTGGACCGCTATGCCAAGAGCAGACCTGCTCTGAGAGTGAATGGGGTGGGTGTGGCAGTGCAGAAAGGGAAAAGCGCACCTTCAGGGTAGTTAAAACCCTCACTGCCTCCACCGAAACCAGTTAGCCCCAGGTTTCAGAGAAAAGATTTTTCTGAAAAGAGAAGTGAATGTTGGTTATGTAAAGAAATTGGGCATATTGCCAGATAGTGTCCCAAAAAGGCGAGCAATAATATTCAAGGTGGTGCTAGAAAAGAAGTGGGTTGTTTGTGTGTCCCTGGAAGCATGCCAGTGAACATGAGGGAACACATGCACCCAGTCATGGTGAATGGTGTACAGAGACAGTGGGTTAAGGGACACAGGGCATCCCTGACCTTGGTAAAAGGGGATCTGGTACAGCCTGGTCAGCTTATACCCAATAAATACGTCACTGTACAGGACTTCACTGGTGAGGTGAAAAAATTGCCCCTCGCTAGTGTTCTCCTAGACTGGGGTGAAACAGGGGGAACTGTGCAACAGGTGGCTATAGCCAAAACCTTAGCAGTGGATGTTATCCTGAGCAACAATTTCAAACAAGGGATGGTATGTGCAGTTACCCATAGCCAAGTGGCAAGGGAAAATTGTAGTTCCCTGAACCCCACAGAAGGCATTGTGGAAACCACTGAGAGGCTGGTTCCCCAGCTTGTGTCTCCAGATGGGGAGACTAATGAAAAAGGGGTAGAAATTTCCTCAGTAGGAAGCAACCACACAGCTACGGAGGGTTACTCTGAAGAAGGAGGGGTGACCCATTGTCAGAGGGTTGGGAATGACAGTGATCCTGAGTGCCCTGATGCTAGTGCTAGGGACCCTAGTTTAGTGACTGAAGGGGACCTGTTCCATACCTTGGGGCTGTGTGAGGGGTTTGCAGCTGCTCAGAGGAGTGACCCTAGTTTAGAGAAGCTGAGGGCTTGGGCAGACTCTGATGGAGCACAGGGAGGTGATGGCAGACATAAGGTTTATTGGGAAAATGGAATTATGTATACTCAGGCAGTACAGACAGAGGGAGGGGTGCTAGTCAGGCAGCTTGTCCTTCCTCAGGGGTATCGTGAGCAGTTGCTCAAGATTGCAAATGATATTCCCTTGTCTGGTCATCTGGGAATTGCACGCATGATGCAGCGGTTAGCCCAGAATTTCTACTGGCCTAACTTCACCCAGCAGGTGAAGGAATATTGTAGGTCTTGTCACCGGTTCCAAGAAATAGGGAAGGCAGGCAAGAAAACCCAAGCTGCCCTGATTCCATTGCCCATAGTGGAGGAGCAATTCCAGAGGGTGGGAATGGATATTGTGGGGCCTTTAAATACCCCCAGCTCCTCAGGGAAGAGATTCATCCTGACTGTGGTGGATTATGCCACCTGGTACCCAGAGGCAGTCGCCCTATCCTCACTGAGGACAGACAAACGTGGCAGATGCCTTACTTGGGATTTTCTCCCATGTTGGGTTTCTGCAGGAGGTTATCACCGATCGAGGGGGGTTCCTTCATGTTGGACCTGATGAAATGTTTATGGGAGAAGTGTGGGGTGGTGCAGAGATGCACGACACCATATCACCCACAAGCCAATGGAGTCGTGGAATGATTCAATGGTACCCTAAAGTCAATGCTCCGGAAGTTTGCTGAACAGCATGGGAAGGACTGGGAGAAATACCTTCCCCACCTGTTGTTTGCATACAGGGAGGTGCCCCAAGAGTCGACAGGATTTTCCTCCTTTGAACTCTTATATGGACGTCAGGTACGTGGGCCCCTAGACTTGATCTGGGAGGACTGGGAAGACAAGCATGCCACCCAGGGAACTCCCATTGTAGATTACGTCCTTAGGTTTAGGGAAAGAATGAAGGAGCTTATGGGGACAGCCCAGAGCAACCTGGCAGTTGCCCAACAGAAACAAAAAGTGTGTGGTATGACCGCAGGGCCAGAGCTTGCTCATACATGGTGGGTCAGGAAGTCATGGTCCTTATTCCGGTCCGGAAAGACAAGCTGCAGACTGAGTGGGCAGGACCGTACAAAGTGGTTAGGAAGGTAAATGACATGAACTACATTGTGGAGTTACCTGACCGAAGACAGACAGAAAGGATGTACCATGTCAACATGATGAAGCCATATGCAAATAGGGATGACATGGTGTTTGCAGTGTGTAGTCATGGGAAGGGGGACGGACGAAGGAGACCCCCTTCTGGATTTGCTAGAAGAGAGTAAGCAGGAGTCCTCTGTGGAGGCAGTAAAATTGTCTCCCCAGCTGGCCCCGGACCAGATCCAGAAAGTAAGGGAGGTTTTAGCAGACTTTGCCCCATCGTTTAGCGACAAGCCTGGACTAACCCCCTTAGTGACGCATGATGTGGAAGTGGAGGAGATGCTGGATTTAGGGGTACTCTAGAGATCCCACAGCCCCTGGGCCTCACCTGTAGTCCTTGTGCCTAAGCCAGATGGCTGTACTCATTTCTGTGTGGACTATCGTGGACTGAATGCAGTCAAGGATTCAGATGTCCACTCGATGCCCTGGACGGACGAACTCATGGACAAGTTGGGGGGGGTGACCTACCTTATGACCATTGTCCTGACAAAGGGGTATTGGCAGGTAGAGTTGACAGATAGAGCTAGGGAGAGGTCAGCCTTCATCATTCCGATAGGCTTATTTGAATTTAAAGTAATGCCTTTTAGAATGAAAAATGCCCCAGCCACTTTCCAAAGGTTGGTGAACCAGGTGTTAAATGGTGCTGAGGAGTACGCCGTGGCGTACCTTGATGACACTGACATCTTTCATACCAGCTGGGAGGAACACCTATCCCACCTTAGGGAAGTGCTGGGCAGGATACAGAGGTCTGGGCTGACTGTCAAAGCCGAGAAGTGCCAGGTGGTCATGGGAGAAGTTGCATACCTCAGGCATGTGGTAGGCCGAGGACAGCTCCATTCTAACCAGATAAAGATAGAGGTAATCCAGGCATGGCCCAGACCAGAAACACAGAAGCAGGTCAGGGGTTTTCTATTGGACAGCCGGATACTACAGAAAATTTGTACCCAATTACAGTGCCCTGGCTGCTCCCCTGTCTGACCTGACAAAGAAAAGGATGCCCAAGAAAATTACCTGGGGCCCAGCCTGTGAGGAAGCCTTTTCCAAACAAAAGGAGGCACTGTGCAGTGCTCCTGTTTTGACAAGTCCTGACTATAGCAAAACCTTTATAGTTCAGACTGATGCCTCAGACATTGGTATTGGGGCAGTATTGAGTCAGACATCCAGCCAAGGGACAGATCACCCAGTAGTATACCTGAGTAGGAAGTTACTTCCCAGGGAGTAAGCATACTCCACGGTGGAAAAGGAGTGTCTTGCCATAGTGTAGGCCCTAATGAAATTACAGCCATACTTATATGGGCAGCATTTTGTGGTGCAGACTGACCACAACCCCCTGGTTTGGCTGACTCAGATGGGAAAGAACAATGGTAGACAGCTAAGATGGAGTCTCATTTTGCAAGGTATGATATGACAATATTACATAGGGCTGGAGCAAAAAAATCAGAACTCAGATGGGCTGTCTAGGGTCTACGATGAGTGAACTGATTTGGGAAGCTCATCCCATGCAGGGGATATAGCCCCCAAATTCAGTCTAGGTGGGGAGGATTGTGACGTGGACATCCAGTTCTGAGTGCTGTATCATTTTTTTTTAAATATAAAAATCAATTACTGATTGTCTGTGCTGAGAAATCTGGTGCTCTTGGAATGACCTCACTCACCCCCCCCCCCCAGGTCTGTGCTAAAAGATGAAAACCATGAGCTAATTACAGACCAGGCCTTAATCAAGGATCTTCTGTTTGAGCTAATTATAGCTGTAGTTGCTAACAGGGAAGATCATATCCATTTTATGATGTTTGGAGGGAAACCCAGGTTATTACACACGGGTGCAAAGTTGTAAATGTTCCTTGATGTCTGTGTGAGAGAGAAAGCTTATCATAGGTCAAAGAGAGTCATTTGAAGAACATGAGTTATGCTGAGGTTGCAGAATTTAATACTTTGACAATACATCTGATTTTTGCATAGATATATATTTTTTTTATATATTCTGACAGAGGATGGGCTAGGTGACCTCACACAAAGGGGTTGGCAAATATAGTTTTCTTTAAGGAATATTCTGTTTTACTATACAGAGACACTTGTTACAGTATCTAGACTCTGACAAAGAAACATCTATGAGCACTTTAAGCAGGTATTTAGAGAGCGAGACAAATCTAAGTACTGTAGTAGGAATTGCACTGTTAAAACTTATTTTGTTTGAGATTTGTATGTCTTGTGATATAATAGTTCTGTATTGTATGTGTTACATATTTTTTATCTGTTGTAGTAAAACTGTATTTTTAGAGCTTACTTGGTCTGTCTTTGATTTCTTTCCTTTACAAGTAGAGTGCATATATGGTTAAAGCAGACACTTTACATAAGCTTCAATGGTGATACCAAACTGGAAAAAGGTAAACGCTTTAAATCCGAGGTCTTTTATTACAGTTTTTAAGGGTTCATTTCTGTACACCTGGTTAGGTGCCCGTAGGCAAAGATATCTGCCCCCCCCCGAAGACAGAATTATCTGAGCCTGTGCATTGGGTACACCAACAAGAGGTTCACAGTTTGAATCCCCCCAAGACTTGAGACCAAAGGTTGATTCAAATCCACAAAAACAGACAAGAGGGTTACCTTGTTCTGTTAACTGTTCACAAGACTACGCTCAGAGGTTGGCACTTTTGGAGTAGAGGGTTGACTTGCTGAGTGTGACAATGACTACAGGTCTTTACATGGTGCTCAACATTGGCCTCCATATCGAGGCGCTCCACGTGATTGTGGAGGGACTTCAGTACAATGTGTTTAAAGGCCATGGGCAGGACCAATTGTTGCTTGTCTACTTGACCACTATGATCCACTGTCTCTCTGTATAACAACTGATTGAGTAACTTCAACCTGAGGCCTTATTTAAACAACAGGGCAGTTCTCAAGTGAAGGGAATGCAACTTAGACACATCTTTCCCCACACGCAGGGCATGAAGTGTGGATTGAATCATAGGATCTTGGGATTGAGCCCACTGAATACTGTCATTGTCAAGTTGAGGTAGTGCTCTAATATCTAGAGCAGAGAAATGGCAATAGGCAGCCAGTATGCAGGTATCAGGAGGGCCCAAGCAATCTACTAGACAGTACACTGTGTCTGCAGACATCTGTTAATTTCTGTCAAACTTTTGGCACAATGCTTGTGTAACCCCTTTGTTACCCAGGGTTACTAGAATCCCAGTAAGACCTAGTGGTAGGCAGGGAAGGCAGCTTATGAAACTCCAGTTAAATGGGTTTCACACTGTCTCACTCTGTCCTCAGTCACAGCTGAGACTTGAGAGATGACATTACTATAGAACTGTCGCAGCTGCATGAGCCACTTTGGAATCTCCAGCTCAGGGAGTGAAGTTTAGAACCTTGGGAAATTCAAAGGCAGTCTTCCGTTTGTCCTTAAGCAAGAAGGAAGCATTAGTGTACAGTGTGATTTCTCACTCAGAAAAAAGGAATTGTTCCTGTATTTTACCTTTTTAAAGTGGTGGAGACCGCTCCCCCGGTCTCAGTGCCCCCCTCCCTCCCTCTGGGGGGGAGGAAAGTTCTCTGTGGGTTCAGGGGCAATCCCCTTCTCCCACCCTGGGAAGGAAGCTGCCTGATTTAATTTCAGTCTGTTCATGTATAACAGCAAAGGTTACAGTACTTCGCCTGTGGGGCACCTTCAACGAACGGGTGAGTGTTTGGCTCCATTGGAAGGGGCAAACAACTTATTTTCTTCAGTTGGGAAATAAATGTGGACTGCTATTTGGGAGGACTATGTCAACTAGGACAAACATATAGAGCAGTCAACTGTTTAAAGTTTAAATGGATTTAAAGTTCGCTGTAGAGGGGGTGCTTCAGGTCATCCACCATTCAATCTACATTTTAAAGTCTAAAGTTTTCTGTGCGTCCAGAGAAATGGCCGGGTATGGGCTGTGGGAGCTGGAGGTGGGAAAACCCCCCATCTTTAGTAACCAGGTCCACCTCTACGGATTTCTTCTGTGTTTTTGCTACTTGCCTCATGCGCTTGGCCAGTGATAGGGTGGGTACCCAGACGTGGGTCGCAACTTGAAAATCTCTCTAGGAGTCGCAGACTCTAAGTGGTGTGGGGAGCCACAGGATGGAAAAATTACTCCTTGTTGGATGGGAGTCTCCTTGTTTGATGGGAGTTTCGATTGGAAGTATGAAAACAAATCTCTCTAGGAGTCACAGACTTCAAGTGGTGTGGGAAGCCACAGTTTGGAAGTCTCCTTGTTTGATGGGATGTCTTTCCAAGTAAAGTTTGGGTTCATTCGCCAAGTGGACCGTCAGTCGAGTGGCCGGCAGGGGAGCCGGGCCAGTCAGGCTATGTATCCAATGCGCATGCAAAGTCCGGGCTGAGTGCCTGGTGGGTCCAAAGCCAGACAGCTGTAGTAATGTGTTCATTCCTCAAATGGACCGCTGTGTTAACCTCTAATCTGCACATACAGTATCGTAGCCCTTTGGGGGACCATGCAGTGCTTTGTTTATGTTCAGTGAGTTAATAAATAAAGCCACACTGAAAAATCCCAATTCTGGTTCTGAACATTACAGTTATTGCTTCCTGTAGTTGGATTTACTTGGGTGCCCCTGTGCAGAGTAGCCAAACCTAGGTCTCTTGTGCCAGGTAACCTCATCCTTCCCCGAACCCGTAGATACATATGTGAAGATATGTTACAAAAATGGAGGCACCGCTTTGGATTTGTTTGGGAAGGAAGGTGCTTGGGCAAGTAGGCTAGCGTTTTGGCTATCTGGCAGTCGGTAGCCCCCAAAAAAAAAGTTGAAGCAATTTCCCTAGTGTGTGCTGTGTGCTGTGAATCTTGTGCTGCTGTTTAAAAAATGCCAACTGTTTACCAAGGAGCTGTAAAGCCAAAGTGTGTGTCCTTGTCCTGCATCAACATAGTTTACAGCGTTTGTCAGTTTTAAAATAAAGTTCTGTGAAGGAAAGTGTGGAAAACTAGGGGTAGCAACAGAGAAATTATACCCTGGACGTTGGAAATGCTTTCTGTGCAATACTAGAGACTGCAGAGTTAATGGCAATGTTACATGGTTGAAATGGGCTCCCCTGTGGAGTCAGTTGAAAAAAAAGTGCATCTTTTCAGTTTAAATTTGCCTTCTCGTCGATGATGCCGTGAGAGAGGAGCCCTCGTGAGGAAGAAGCTCATTTGCATGGCGTTGTGTGGGTTGGTCGGTTTGCCATTGTCCCGCCCTCAGCCAGCTCTTCAGAGTCTGCTTCAGCATTCGAGGGGAGACAGAGAGAGTAGTGCGTGTACTGGCAGTGGAGGAGCGTTTGCGGAAGTATACAGCGCTGTAAACAGTAAAAAGTGACTTTCCAGTTAAAAATCGGGCTCAACCCACTTATCGATTGTGGGATCAGTGAATTGTGTGGTTAATACTACGATCGCGGAGACTGCCCGCCCGTTTGCAATCTGAGGCCTTCAAAATCTGGCTGCAGGCCGTTTTACCCCATCGTAGCAATCTGCTACAATAACAGTGAGTAAACGATTTAAAACTGCTCAATTCAGTGATTTTCAGAGAATGCCATATAAAATGTGTGTGCAGCTGTATAGTCGCTTTGCAAGTAGCGATTATGCGATATCCTGCTGGCAAGTGCAAGTCTGTAAAGCCATTAAATGTGTGCATAGCAATGAAAGTAGCCTCAGTTTAAAGTTTGCAGCCAGAGAGAGAGACTGGGTTGTAAAATAAGTGCAACACTAGTAGAAGCAGGCAATCTTGTGCTGAAACCTGAAGTTTTAAAAGGACTGTAATTAAATGAATGTTGCCAGCATGTGAAAAGTCCAAGGAAAATCCTGTAAATGTGAACAGCCAGAACAGAGCAAGTTGTGCAGTTTAAATAAAAGTTATTAGTAGCTGATGTAAATCGGGTGCGCAGTGGCTTGACCCAGAGTCTGAATGTTGATGCACAGGAGTGCTGCCGCCGCCATTACAGGGTGGGGTGGTAAAGTAAACACAGCAGCAGAGGAGCCATTTTAAAGCTATAGAGTGTGTTCATTATTTATTTATTTATTTTTTATTTTAGCTTTTGTTTACCGGGTAAGTACACTAGACAAGTAGTATATCTATTTTCAGGAATGACCCGGGAGAGCACAAAACATACAGTATACATACATGGCAACATTGGAGAAACAGCATGATACAGTAGAAAACAGCTATAACAACGCTTGTATAAGGGCAGAGATACTGCCACACATAGTACAAATTGTTATAGGCCATAGATAGACATTAGAATCACTGAATACATATTTCATAGACCATCATGGACTCAGAGTGGACAATAGTGGACTGCAGAGTATTACATTACAGAGACTAGGAGCAGTCACATCTTGTCGTTTGTTTTAGGTGGGACCACAGGAGGAGCGAAGGTCCCATGGGAAGGGGCAGAGCGAACAGAGTCCAGAATGGAATTCAGAGCCTAGGCACAAAGCGGTAAAGTCATGATCCCCAAGGGTCTGGAGAGGGGAACTTTACACCATGTCTGTGACCTGAGCTGGTAGGGGGATGGCGTCCAGTTTTGGGAGGAGATCGCCAGTCCCCGGTATGCCCGTGGCAAGCACTTTCCTGTGAAGTTTCCCACCAAGGATCAGGAATTCCGCAGGGGGAGCCAGTTGAGTTTGTCATAGAGCTGACATCGGTGGGTGAGTTTGGGAGCAGCAAGTGCAAACCGACAGATATCATTATATGCCGTGTTCCACCGATTAAGATGGGTATGAGGTGACCTGGCAAATAGGTGGTATCCATAACTAAGGGAGGGGAGAAGCACTCCCCTCGCAAGTGCCAGCCTCGCTCCCGGAGTCAGGTTGTATTTGGTCCTGTAGGCAAGGCCAAGCTTACACCTGGTGGCTCTGCAGATGTTTTGGATATGGCTTCCCATGTCAAGTTGTGGGTTGAGGGTGACCCCAAGATATTTAATTGAGCTCGCTGTTGGCAACAGGGGGCCTCCATCACAAGCTATTTTGAGCATAGCTGATGGGGCTTTTAACTTGGCCGTGGAATCAAAGAGCATGGCCTGAGTTTTGTTAGGATTCAATATCAGTCTATGGTTGGTAATCCAGGCCGAGACTCTGCTGAAGTCTTCAGATAGGCACTGGTTAAGGTCAGCAGCATTACGAGCATGGGCCACTAGCATAAGGTCATCTGCAAAAGCGTGACTTGGCAACGAGAGGTCACCCATGGGAGTTGATTAATAAAAGTGAGAATAGGAGGTCAAGTACCCGTCCTGGGAACTCCCATGGTCACAGCCCTAGGCTCCGAGAGGACTTTGTTAAAGCAGGTGCACTGCTTTCTACCCGTTAGGTAGCCCATCATCCAACTCATGGCATGTGGAGAGAACCGAGCCTGAGCTGCTCCCAGTAGGTCATGGTTGACAAGGTCAAAGCTTTTGACAAGTCAATAAATATAGCACCTGACAGTTTGCCCTGATCCATGGCGGATCTAATACTAGAGGTTACAGTAATCAGGGCAGTAGTGGTACTATGACCCTTCCGGAAACCATGTTGGGCCCCAGAAAGCAGCTCATGGGTATCCACGTACTCCAAGAGTTGCTCTGCCACAACCTTTTCCAGGAGTTTACCAAGGGATGGGAGAATAGCAATAGGGCAATAGTTGTCAGGGAGTTTGGAATTTCCCTGCTTCAGAACAGGGACTATCCTTGCCTCTTTCCAGATGTCAGGGATTATCCCGAGCTAAGGGATAGGTTAAAGATATGGGCAATCAGAGGGGCAATATAAGCTGCTCCCAGCTTGAGAAGCCTGGGCTCAAGGTTGTCAGGCCCTGCACTGGAGTGCTGGGAGAGGGCATCCAAGCGGTTCCGAACATCAAGGACAGACACGGCCTTAAGATTAAATACTCTCCGAGGAGGATGTTCACTCTGCATCGGAGGGATATTAAGCGAGCGACCCCCATCGGTCGTGAAACGAGAGGTGAGGGCCGAAAGGTCGGAGAAGTGGAGATTGAGGTGGTCGGCTATAGTGTTTAAAGTGGGACTTTCAGTTACAGTGAACTTTTGTTTATTTTTCTGCAGTTATGGCCTCAGGACCAGCTCGTTACCCGGATCATGCCCGGGTTGCAGTAACAGCAGCAGTAAATAGATTGAGAGATACTGAAAATTGGTGCTATAGAGGGCAACTCCCTCCTGATGTGGCAGTTCCTAATTATCCAGTGCGTGTATGCCAGATGTGTTTGAGTGCTGGAAGGGATGTCTTCATGATTCCTCACTGTGCTGGATGTCTACAAAAATATGGCTTGTATAAAGTGCCTCAAATTCGTTTGGCTCCCACATGGACACAACTTCAAGAATCTGCAGTTGGCAGCGCACAGCATCAGGCGAAGCCTGTGAAGGAAGGTCCCTCGGGGAAGTGTGGCACAAAGTTAGAGAGAGGGAGTGCAGAATTAGAGACTGAATCTGAAATTGAAGCATTGGATGCTGGATCTCAGAGCAAGTTCAGATAAAGCACCAAATAGTCCCCTGGGTGGGGGCCTAGCCCAAGTCTTGAAGGTGAAGATGAGAGATCGGGAGGCCTTAGAATGGGAAGTGTCGACCTCCGCTCCCAGTGATGAATGGATAGTCTCAGGGGTGAGAACTACTGCTCACTCCTGGGCTCAGATCCTCAGTGAAGAGGAAGATGAGGAGGAACCTAAGTGGCCTTGTGAGAAAGGAACGGGTACACAGCCTCAAAATCTTGCCTCGGAGGAATGTGTTCAAGAAGGTGGTGATGCCACTGCCCTGGCTTCACCAGAAGAAGAAGTCAGGGATCCATTTTAATTTCATTGAGGATGCGAAGCTGGCAGAACCAGGACTGGCCACCCCCAAGCCAGGCCAGTGGTCTCAGATTGACCAAAGCAAGTAAAGAGGAGAGACTGGTTCGTAGAAAGGCCAATGAAATCTTTGGTATGACCTTTCCTACCTTTCCTTGGAGAGTCTGGGAGGAGATTGAGAACTGCAGGAAATCCTGGATCTGGGATGAAGCAATGAAACATGTGCATCCTGGGGCTAACCAGCATGTAAAGAATAGACTGTTCCACGAAAAGTATACACAGTGGAAGAGAGGCAGGACACTGTTTATGGACATAGTGAGAATAGTGGACCGGAGAGGGACGAAGTCTCCCACTCATGAATTATGTGCGTCCAGACGGAGTAATAATTCAAGCCCTGACCCCTCTACTATTGGCCTCAGTGCAAGGACCTCCCAGTAATTAAGCCGTGCCTACAAAATGGAGATGAGCAGTGGTAGTCAATACTGCCACATCTAGACTGTGAAGTGCCCTTATTGAACTGCCAATATGAATAAACAAGGAATCAGGTGCCCCATATTCTTCAGTCCACCGTGCTGCCTATTCAGCAACCATCTACTGGTACCACCAGATGACTTCAGATCCAGAGAGGACACCAGCCCAGCTGTTTTCCTGTTCATCGCCGAGTAATCGGATGGACGCGACCAGATGTTTCTCTTTTGTTCCTGTTCTAAGGTTCCTTCTCCAGTTATGACATCGGCCCAGCTGTTTCAGATGTGCACTCCTGTGAGTTCCCGGAAGATGTCAGCCAGCTGTATCAGAAGAAATGCTGCAGGAGAGTCTTGGGGAGGACCAGGTTTGTGATGTCCGAATACTTCAAGAGGCTGGTAAGTCCATAAAACCCTTTTTCTTCTATCTTTATGACATTGCAATACACACCAACACTACAGACTTCAAACAGGTGTGTGAACTGTCCATGAAGTCTCCCTTGAGTTATTGCCTTAAAGAACCTTCACGGGGCTCCGGCCCAGGAGAGACTCTTTAATGGACTGGCCTTCAGGCCTTGTAGTCACTAGTTGGGACATTTAGGGCTTTCCAACCCCAAAGGTGTATTGTTACAAATGTCATTGTGACTTAATGTAAATACTGTTTTCTACCTTTTTTTCTAAAAAAAAAAAAAAAATCTTTTCTTTTTGGGATCTTTCAGTGCTTTTTCTGTGTGGTAAGGGTTGTTGTTGTTGTTGTCGTTGTTGTTTAGATCATGCTGTACATACAGATTAGGATGTGTTTTTTTGTTTTGTCTTTTCTTACAGGTGTTCCTGGAAGACGAAGAGAACATCATGAAGGAGGAGGAGGGGCTCATCGGAGTCCCTCATCAGTGTTTATGGTGTAGAATTTAAATGTACTGTGTTGTTATTGCTAATGGTTGTAGTTGCAGGCTGCCCAAGGTCGGGGAGGTCCCCGGGTTTTGTTTTGTTTGGGAACATTATGTTAGAGGCAGATAGGTTTTCCCTAGAGGGTTGGGGGGATGGACAGGCTGTGGCCCTGACCTGCAGTAGGGGCCACAGTGCTGATCTATCAGGGCTATGCTCTGGATGGTTCTACCAGAGCCACTAGGTGTCCATAGTAAGTGGGTAGAGTAGAGGCTGAGATGTCAGCTATAGGCCTCTAGGCCCTTAGTGTTGCCTACCTGTGCTTGCACATGGTAGGAGGAGGCCTGATCACCCTCCGCATGTAAAGCACATAGTGGGATGGCTAAGGCCGGGTGCATAATGACTGGGGACAGTCATTTTCCTGGTCAGGGGCGAGTGTAACCCTTTGTTACCGGGTTACTAGAATCCCAGTAAGACCTGGTGGTAGGCAGGAAGGCAGCTTGTGAAACTCCAGTTAAATGGGTTTCACTGTGTCTCACTCTGTCCTCAGTCACAGCTGAGACTTGAGATGACATCACTATAGAACTGTAGCAACTCGTGAGCCCACTTTGGAATCTCCAGCTCAGGGTGAAGTTTAGAACCTTGGGAAATTCAAAGGCAGTCTTCCGTTTGTCCTTAAGCAAGAAGGAAGCATTAGTGTGCAGTGTGATTTCTCACTCAGAAAAAAGGAACTGTTCCTGTATTTTACCTTTTTAAAGTGGTGGAGACGCTCCCCGGTCTCAGTGCCCCCCTCCCTCTGGGGGAAGAAAGTTCTCTGTGGGTTCCAGGGTCAATCCCCTTCTCCCACCCTGGGAAGGAAGCTGCCTGATTTAATTTCAGTCTGTTCATGTATAACAGCAAAGGTTACAGTACTTCGCCTGTGGGGCACCTGCAACGAATGGGTGGTGTTTGGCTCCATTGGAAGGGGCAAACAACTTCTTTTCTTCAGGTGGGAAATAAATGTGGACTGCTATTTGGGAGGACTATGTCAACTAGGACAAACAAATAGAGCAGTCAACTGTTTAAAGTTTAAATGGATTTAAAGTTCGCTGTAGAGGGGGTGCTTCAGGTCATCCACCATTCAATCTACATTTTAAAGTTTAAAGTTTTCTGTGTCCAGAGAAATGGCCGGGTATGGGCTGTGGGAGCTGGAGGTGGGAAAACCCCCCATCTTTAGTAACCAGGTCCACCTCTACGGATTTCTTCTGTGTTTTTGCTACTTGCCTCATGCGCTTGGCCAGTGATGGGGTGGGTACCCAGATGTGGGTCACAACTTGAAAATCTCTCTAGGATTCGCAGACTCTAAGTGGTGTGGGGAGCCACAGGATGGAAAAATTATTCCTTGTAGGATGGGAGTCTCCTTGTTTGATGGGAGTTTCGATTGGAAGTACAAAAACAAATCTCTCTATGAGTCGCAGACTTCAAGTGGTGTGGGAAGCCACAGTTTGGGAGTCTCCTTGTTTGATGGGATGTCTTTCCAAGTAAAGTTTGGGTTCATTCGCCAAGTGGACCGTCAGTCGAGTGGCGGCAGGAGCCGGGCCAGTCGAGGCTATGTATCCATACGCATGCAAAGTCCGGGCTCAGGTGCCTGGTGGGTCCAAAGCCAGACATCTGTAGTAATGTGTTCATTCCTCAAATGGACCGCTATGTTTAACTTCTAATCTGCATTACAGTAACATGCCCTTTGGGGACCATGCAGTGCTTTGTTTATGTTCAGTGAGTTAATAAATAAAGCCACACTGAAAATCCAATTCTGGTTCTGGACATTACAGTTATTGCTTCCTGTAGTTGGATTTACTTGGGTGCCCCTGTGCAGAGTAGCCAAACCTAGGTCTCTTGTGCCAGGTAACCTCATCCTTCCCCGAACCCGTAGATACATATGTGAAGATATGTTACACTTGGATGTCAGGTTCAGACAACCTGACCCAATCACTCTTGGAGACTGGCCTTCATGACATGGCATCAGCATCAATATAGTTCAGTCCTGGCCTGTATTCAACAGCATAATCATAGATTGATAAAGTAGAGAGCCACTGGTGCCCAGTGGTGTCCAACTTAGCTGAAGTCTGTACATAGGTTAACAGGTTATTGCCCATCTTCACCAATATCTTTGCCCCATAGAAGTACTCATGAAACTGGTCAACAATGGCCCATTTTAGGGCAAGGAACTCCAGCTTGTGCACAGGATAGTTTCATTCTGATGGGGTCAAACTCTTGCTGGCAAAAGCCACTGGTCTCAAACCATCATCATGGTCTTGATACAGCACAGCTCCTAGGCCCTGCAGACTAGCATCCATATGCAGCACGTAGGGCTTGGTAGGGTCAGCACTGGCGAGGATGGGGGTGAGCTGGTATATGACTTTGTGGTAGGCTGATTCACATTCTGGTGTCCAGTGGGGCCCAAAAGGTTCACTTGTTTGGAAGTATACTTTCTCGGGTTCTTTTACAGACCCTTTCTTGTATTTAAGGTTGGTAGGGGGTAACCCTAGGTGAGATTCAGGAGCGTCCGAATCACCTTAGAATAGTCTTTTATGAACCTGCGGTAGTAGCCACAGAACCCCAGGAAACGTAGTTCTTTCAAGTTATGGGGCTGGGGCCAAGTAGTCAGTGACTTGACCTTACTGGGATCGGTCTCTATCCCTTCTGCAGATACTATGTGCCCCACATACTTCATAGAGGTTTGTAAAAACTGGCTCTTGTCAATGGACAGCTTGAGGCCAAAGTCTTCCAAGCGCTCTAGGACTTTAAACAGTTGGGTCTCATGCTCCTCTAATGTGCATCTGAACACAATGACATCACCTAGGCACACTGGGCATTCCAGCATGTTCATATCTCCCACAGCACGTTCCATCAGTTACTGAAGGGTGGCCGGGGCACCCAAAATCCCCAGTGGCATTCTCAGGAATTTGTAGAACCCCAAAGGACAGATGAGGGTGGTTTTCTCATGGTCCTCTGTGGCCATTGGAATCTGGTAATATCCACTGCGAAGATCCGATACTGAGAATCATTTGCTCCCATTCAAGCAATCCAGGACATCTTGTATATGGGGCATGGTGTATTGATCTGGGACAGTCCGTCGGTTCAGGGTTTGATAATCAACACACATCCTCACTGACCCATTCTTCTTACACACAACCACAATGAGTGAGGCATATGGGCTCCTTGATTCCTGTATCACGCCAACAGCGAGCATTTCCTGCAGGTGTCTCCTCACATCATCTATGTCCTCTGGGGTGAGCCGTCGGGATTTCTCTCGAAATGGCCAGTCATCATGCAGACGTATATGATGCTCTGCACCCTGGACACACCCCATGTCCCATTCTTTTAACGAAAACACTTAGTCTCTCTGGGCAAGTTTCTTGCTAATCCTAGCCTTCCATTCAGCTGGCAGTGGGGAATCACCAAAGTCAAATAAGTCTGGGGTCACTCTCTCCTTTTGGCCAGAGTACTTGCTGTTGGGTAATACTGCAGTGTCTGCGCAGTGTACTGTAGCTAGTGTGCACCCTCTGTTCACCCGGACCTCCCGATCTGACACATTTCGTATCTGGACCATCACCCGTCGTGCATAGGCATGGGCATGGGCAGGCAAGATGCTGGGTCTAACCAATAATCCTTCTGGCAACTTTCCATCACCTGGTGCATCCAACATTAATATTTTGCTCTTTATGTTTCTCTTTAGGCAGACTTCTCCATGGATTGTGCACTGGGCGTTGGGGCCAATACCAAGGAGTCAGGTTCCTTTTTCCACACTATCCCCACTGGCTCATCTGGGTCCTCTTCATTGTATTTCTGTTGTAAGTCATAGGCCCCTTTTACTAAGGCTGGAATTCTTAGGGCCCATCCAGTCAGTTGCCCTTGTTTCTCATGACAGAGTTGTGCTAGTCTCCCAAACATGTGGACGCTTGTTACAATTAACAGGGGAACCCGATCATACAGTCCGGTGGGGAGACACACTAGGGCCAGTGTCTCTACTTGCTCCTCTACACCAGTTACAGTTGCAGGAAAAGACAACCAGAGGCGGACATATCCTAGGTAGGGATAAGACTTGTCGCTCAGCCCCACACATTTAGGCCTTCTAGGGTTTGTAATGGCACATCAGATAAGTGTTTGTCATACCAGTCCTGAAATACAATAGTCACTTGTGACCCACTGTCAAGCACAGCCCGAGTATGAATACCATTTACAGCCACAGTAGTCTTCATTGAAGGGCCTACTATTTTGGACCAGTCTGGAGAGACAACAGCAGGGGCCTGGACAGATGATTTAGCCACAGAGGGGTTTGAGTAAGGATGGCCGGAACCTTCACTGCAGTCATTTCATGCACCCCTTGACCACTGGCTCATTTTCTGAAGATCTCCTTGAAGCCTGTTCACCACTTTCTCGAAGTCCTTCTGAGACCGGCATTCCCTCTTCATATGGCCATCCTTGCCACAGTTGTGACAAATGACAGGCTCGTGGGGCATCCTTGAGAAGAACATAGCAGGGATGCTGGAGCATTGATGGGAGATTGTGATCCGACTTCTGCTGGTAGTGTACCATGTCTCAAAAGTTCCTTTAGGGTGGCAGTCAATTCCTTGAGCTCAGCCGAGAAGCCACCCTTAGTAGAGGATACCTGAGGGTGCACCCACACAACAGTCATGTCCTGACAGGGGCCAGGGTCTCTGTCAGCAGGCATTACCTCAGTGAATGTACCCGGTTGTACTTTTCTGACTTCCTTCAGCAACTCCTCCCCCTACCGTTTAGCCCATGACGGGACACTCATAGTGGTCTCCATTTCATTAGGGCCTTCCGGTGCCATGATCACTTG
Organism: Neoceratodus forsteri; assembly: GCA_016271365.2. NCBI lineage: Eukaryota > Metazoa > Chordata > Ceratodontiformes > Ceratodontidae > Neoceratodus > Neoceratodus forsteri. The sequence goes on along the minus strand of CM028135.1, from coordinate 244,667,606 downwards.
GCTGCACTCACCCCATAATTACAATCTCCCTCTTCACATTCTACCTCCCAGAGTTCTTTTATCAAGTCACAATAGTCAGGTGGGTTACCTCTCTTATCCTGGAGCCTTAACTGGATGATCTGCAGTTTAGAATGCTTGGCATATTGCAGTATGTGCCCCAATCTCACACGGTTCAAATCACTGGTGGCTACACCACCTTTCCGGTAAGCTTTCTGCAGAGCTCTTTCTAGGCGAGTAATATACACAGACAAACATTCCCCCTTCCATTGTTTGGTACCTTGGAATATCCACATCAAAGTCTCCCCTGACTCAATGCTCCCAAAATTGCCTTCAAGTACAGATAGGTACTTCTGAGCAGATGAATCAGGGTTAGTGGACCTCAAACATTTAATGGCTTCAAGGGTAGGGCCCCTCAAACTTTCTATGATTCGTTTCTGCTTCTCAGCCTCTGCACACTGCCACTCGGGTACCAAGGGGGTAACATAGTCGATCCAGGTCTCCCAGTCATCTTCCCTTGGGGGGTGGAAGGGTGCCTGAGAAGATTCTCAGCCTTCGGTAGGAGTCGTGATTAATGGCAGGTACAGATATAGGGGCCAGCATTGGCATGGGCACAGAAGGCGGGGCAGTAACAGGCGCTGGAGTGGGAGGGGGTGTTGGCGAAGGAACACCCCCAGGTGGCAGGAATAGTTTTTTAAAGTCCTCTACGGTTTTCCCTTTCTCCAGCAACAACTTAGCAAATTTCTCCTCAAAAGTCTCAGATAATGGTGGAAGCTCATCCTCCCCAAGGTCTTTACTGTCTTTTGTTATCACTCTCCAGGTAGCTAGGACCCCTTCTGAGGTAATAGTCTGTGGTACATTAAAGCTGTCCATAAGGTCACTACACTCTACCAAAGCTATGAAAGTTTGGGTGATCAAATCAGCTTGTCGACCTACCACCACAGGGTTTTTTAGACATTCAACTTTGGAGAGTGCTCCCTCTACAGTGTCCTTACTGGTACCCAGGGGAATATCCAGTATAAGCAGAGCATTTGGGGGGACTGATCTCCTGCCCAGTACACCACCCCACCAACTGGTGTACAGCCATTTCTACTGGGGTAGCCATTAATCTTTAACAATAATTTGTAATTTTTGGCCACTAGAAGGCACAGAATCCCAGCACTGAGCCTCCAAGATGTAACCCCTAGGTGGCGCTATTACAAGGGCTACTACCCCTGCCTGCTTGGCTAGTAGCAGGTTAAGGGGCCTGGGTAATGAAATGGGTGCCTCCACCCGGAGGTTAGGGTGGTTAGTGGTCAAGCTAACCTGTGCACAGCCCTCCGTGACACTGTAACCCCCCTCTTTCCCTTCTAGTGGTCTGAACAATATACAATAATTACTTTCACAATGACCCTTATTCACCAGGCAATTACCCACACTGTTTGCACTTACCACCAGAGCTGATTCCTCTAGCTTGACCCTGGGAACCCCCTGTAAAACAAGGCTAAGCACAGTAAATAACAACAGTTCAATGCTCTTGGCACAAACTGGAACCACAGTGTGGTTAAATGCAAATAAAGTTAAATCTGATTTATTCAGGGGACTTGAACAAGGTAGGGGCGTAATCACGTTGATTTGCTTAAAAGCTATATTAATCAGACAGTTATGCATGCAGTTTAGAGTCCCTTCACAGTCACACACTTTGGGTACCCAGGTGGGAAAACGGTGGGCTAGCCAGGAACGTTGCAGGTGGTTGGGGCCCTGAGATGGAAGAAAGAAACATGCACAACACACACTATTTGTAATCTTCTTCCAATTGTTTAACCTGGTGAGACACACTAAGCTGAAAGCTTTTTTACAGGTGCAAGCTGGGAGCACAGGGAAGTTAAGGACTTGCTCAGGGTCACACAGTATATGCAAGTGGGGGCTGTGGGATTCAAACCCAGGTCTCCAGATTTGCAGCTCAGAGCCTTAAACCACTGTGCTATACTGCCTGCTCATCAATCTGGTGCAGGAGGGCTCTGTTCGTGAAAGAAAAGGCAACAAGACAATCAGATGACATCACTTTTAGATTTAGCTGTTGTTGCATGGAGCTACCCTGATATTTACTCACGATACCCAATACTGGACACAGGCAGGATGAAATCGAGAGTGCAGGCTGTTGAGCTGGAGTGCCCAGAAAAGCAAGGCCCACACGAATCACTAAGCGTTATTCCTGTTCAAGATGTTGAGCAGGGGGCTGATTCCCAGGCCGGTCTCTCTCATTGATGACTTTCTCTGCGTAGCAGGTATTTTGGCTGGGCCAGTGTAGCAGGGCCCAGGCAAACAGAAATGGATATGGATTTAGTCCGTGGAGCTGGATACAGCCTCCAGCAAGCAAAACACAGTTCAGACACACAGTGGGGAACCAAATCACGACCCACTATAAGCACACAGCACATTCACATGTAAGGAAATTCCACTGTACCAGGCAAATAGCTCTCCTGTCACAATTACAGAGTCTCTGAACAATCCGGGAGTTCAGAGGTAGCTGGAAGTCCTGACAGGCTGATCGTATTCAGCAAATCTTCAGTCTTCTTCAGGTTAAAGCCTGGTCACAATTCAGTGACTTCATTCACTCTCCAAGTTCAGATTCAGTCCAAAAAAAGCACAAGTTCCCACTCAGGAACAGCAGGCAGGCATGCAGGCCAAACTCAGGCCTTTCCACAATTCTCTCGTGTGAATCTACTATGGATTGCTGCTCAGTCTATCTCAAGCTGTTAATTCTTTACTTCCCAACTCAGATCTTTCTGAAAGTGTAAGCAGTGTGGGACTTTTCCCCAAGATCCAAAAGGTTTGGTTGGCTGATCTGTCTGTCAGTCACAACAAGGGCTCCCCCTCCAGGTTATTTTAGGCGCCAAAAGCCCAAAACTACAATTCCTACAAGTTTTGGCCCCACCACGCCCCTATAGGCAGGCTCCATTTTAGAGTCCCAAATGTACAGATTGGCCCATTCTGCAGTCCCGGGCCAAGATGATGAAAACAAACAGAATTGTCCATGCAGCAATGAAGGCAGGTTAGAACAAACTGCAATATTATTACCACTCTAACAAATGATCAGCAAACAAGTACATCTTCTAACAGAGCTCCCTCTCAGATTAATAATGACTGCTATACAGGCAGCTCTTAGAGACAGTACACAGAAACTATACAGACACTCTCTGGCAATCACATTTAAACTGCTAAAATGCAGGATACCAGCCTGGCAGTGAACATTTAGGCAAGCTCAAGAAAGATTTTTTGGGAACCCCCATTTGTGGGGGGGGGGTTACACAAAGATATAGACAGAGCTGCGCACAGAGCAGGTTACAAGTCCTAGGTGCAGGCCAGGGCTCGAGCAGGCAGTTGCCCAAGACAGAGAAGGAGGGAAGATGCTAAGGGAAGCTGTAAAGGGAGGTAAGGGTAGCTTTAGAAGGTGATGAGGGATTCCTCTACAATGGCAACTCACGTGTATGACTGGGCAAAATGTATGGACACAGCTTCAGCAAATGTATCACAACATGGAGTTCACCCCAGAATACAGAGGGAACATAGGAAGGAGCTGACTGCACTTCTGACAGCCCTGTTCAACCTATCACTGGATACGGGGGAGGTGCCAGAGGATGTAGGAGGGCAGATGTGGTCTCACTTTACAAAAGTGGGATTAGGGAGGCGGCAGGAAACTACAGACTGGTAAGCCTGACTTGGGTGGTGGGCAAAGTTAAGGAAACACTGCTAAAAGAAAGGATTGTGGAGTACCTTGTGACCAATGGATTTCAGAACGAGAGGCAGTATGGGTTCTCATGTGGGAGATAATGCCAAACAAATCTGATCATGTTCTTCAACTGGGTGACTAGAGAAGTGGATCAGGGAGGGGCGTGGATGTGGCTACCTGGATTTCAGTAAGGCCTTCGACACAGTTCCACATAGAAGACTGGTAAACAAGCTGGGAAGCCAGGGGGGTGGGTCCAAAGATAGTAACATGGGTAAGACGGTGGCCATGTAACAGGAGTCAAAGGGTTGTGGTAAATGGAGTCCCTCGGAAGAAGGCAAGGTAACCAGTGGGGTGCCACTGGGGTCAGTTCTAGGTTCTGTCCTCTTCAATGCCTTTATTAGAGACATCGCAGAAGGGCTGGAAGGGAAAGTATGCCTGTTTGCAGATGACACGAAAATCTGCAACAGAATGGACACACTTGGGGGAGGAGGAAGGGTGTGAAAAATGAGGGAAGACCTGATAAAGCTGGAAGACAGGTCACGGGTATGGCAACAAGGCTTCAATGCAAAAAGTGCAAAATTATGCACATGGGGCACAGGAACCCAAGGGCAATGTACCAGTTGGGGGGGTGTGGTAACCACAAAATAGGAGAGGGCCCTGGGAGGGGTCATCATATCTGATGACCTGAAGGTAGTAAAGCATTGTGATAAGGCAGTGTGTAAGGCTAGTAGAATTCTGGGTTGCATAGGGAAGGGTACCACCAGCAGAAGGAGGGAGGTAGTGTTACCCCTGTATAGACTGATTGTGAGGCCCCACCGGGAGTACTGTGTCCACTTCTGGAGCCCCATCTCAGGAAGGACATAGATAGGGTGGAGGCAGTACTGAGGAGGGCAACAAAAATGATGCATGGCCTGCCTCAGAAGCCCTACAAGGAAAGACTCAGAAATTAAATATGAACTCTCTAGAGGACAGAGAGGAAAGGGAAGACATGATAAAAACATTCAAATACCTCAAGGGTATTAATATGGCACAGGAGGGTGGAATCTTACACAAAAAGAGATGCTCAAGGACAAGGGGACATGATATGAAGCTGGAAGGGGGAGGCTCAGTGGGGATGTGAGGAAGTACTTCTTCACAGAATGAGTGGTGGATGCCTGGAACAGACTCCCAGCAGAAGTGGTGGATAACAAAACAGTAGCAGGATTCAAGCATGCATGGGATAGACACAAAGGGACCTTAGTAACAAGGTGGGGTAAAGCCAGAGATTGAGTAGGGTCTACAGTTACACATTAAGTAAGGAAGTTTTAGGGCAGATTAGGTGGGCCAAGAGGTCCTTTTCTGTCAACAACTACCATGTTTCCTTTGTCACCTGGTTTTTACCACAGACTCACTTCTCTATCCACCACTGAACTAATACCTCTGACCCTCTTTGCTACAGGCTGCAACCCCAGCAACTACACCTCTGCATCAGCCACAACTCACTAAGCTGTTAGCTTACCTTAACTTCTTAGTTTAAACTTTTCTTGTCTCCTCTGTGATCTCCCTGCCACCTCCCATCTAGTACCCATGTCACCAACCTCACTTATACACTAACTTTATTACTCTTAGAGAAACAATCTTCCTGTAGGTCTAACCTACTAAACCTATACTACTATGTCCTGCTTAACATATATGCTACCCCATGGGATCGTCCTGCTCTCTTTCCTAACAGTGTCCAACATAGTCAGTGTGAGAGATTACTCCCATCTAACCCCCACCCAAATGGTAGGAGTGTGCTATGTGTCTAATGCACTATTACCTCAGCTATTAGCTTGTCCTCTATAGCTCCACAGCCCTTGGGGTATTTGCCAACATTTATATGGGGCAGTCTCCCCAAGGATGTACCTCTCCTTCCTTGTACTACCATCCTGCCTGGGTCACGTAAATTGAATCCCACCGCGAACAGGAAACGTCATATCAGCAAAAAGCAAATAAAAAGAATACCTTAGAAGGCTTATTCTGTTATTATTGCTACTCTCTGGCAATATACATCCAAACCCTGGACCACCACAAAATCAGCAAACTGCAGTGAGGAAAACAGGGGCGATTATGCTCGCATCCATTAACATCTGCAGCCTTCTCTCCAAACTGGACAATCTACAAGTCTGGGTTACACAGCATAACCCAGACATTCTCTCTCTATAGTCAAAACCTGGCTCTCACCCAAGATTTCAGATGTCGCTATCTCATTACCTGGATACACTATTTTCAGACAGGAAAGGCTTACCAAAAGAAATGGTGGATGCGCAATCTATCTAAGAGACACATTGCTGGGTCACATCCGCCCCTGCCTAGTACCGAGCAAAATATACAGGTGCTGGCAATCAAAGTATTGCTTGGGACACACAATAAAGCCCTTACTGTGATATCAGCATATATTCCGTCCAAGCAGAGTACTACTGGTCTAAGTTCAATCATGGACTGCATATGTAGCCTACATCAAAACTCTGAAATTGTAATGATGGGGGACTTTAATATCAACTGGCTCTCCTCTGACACAAGCACCTACAAGGACGCCATCTCTACTGTCCATCTCATCCAGCTGGTTGAGTTCCCAACTAGAATAAATTACAGGACAGGTATTAGCACCTTAATAGACTGAGTGCTCTCGAACCGCTCAGAACACATCTCTGCTACCACTGTGCTCCTGGATGCTGTCAGTGACCATTCTCCTATTCTGTGCAAATGGTCAAATAAATTCATCAAGCCCCCTACCAAAACCATTACTAGTAGAGTCCTAAAGCGTGGCCACCTTGGACAACTCAAATCTGACCTTCGTATGCAAGACTGGTCACTAGTTAGCTGTGCTGGTGATGTTGACACTACACTTGATTGCTTCATCAATCAGCTAATTGCAGTTTGCGAGATCCTTGCCTCGATTGAAAAGCAGAAAGTCAAGAGCACGTGCAATCCCTGGATAACACCAGATCTCATAAACCTCATGGAAACCAGGGATTACCTTTGTCATAGGGCTCAGGCCACAGGTAAACACGTTGATATCCAGGGCTACAAGAAAGCAAGAAACGATTGTACTAGAGCCATCTGGTGTGAAAAAAAGTGCTTTTACAAGGATGCCCTCTCCAACTCATGGTCAGATGGCAGGAAGTTCTGGAGCAACATACAGGATGTCACTGGGAAGGACCCCTAGATGGCTCCTTCAATGCTCCATATCAATGATGCCCCTGTACTAGACCCACAAACCATTGCAACCACATTTAATAATGCATTTACAGACTTTAGTAGTGTCCTCTCCCCTGACTTCTTTCACACCACCACAAACAATGATCACAAGGGGAAACTGTACCAGCCTTGTGCCCATCCACCCGTTTACTTCAAAATCATCATGGAATATGAAGCTAGAAAGTACTTCCGTAAGGTACTTGGAAAATCAAGATTTAGTGGGGACCCACTCGATCTCAAACTCATCTCCCTCACCGTGGATGAAATCCTATTACCCCCTCACCAGGATAATTAATCTATCTCTCAAGTTATCATGACTCCCTCATAAATGGAAATCAGCCTTGGTTATCCCTGTCCATAAAAGTGGTGACAGGGCTCAACATGGGAATTACAGACCAATTCCATTCTCCCTTCCCTCTCTAAAGCCCAAGAGCACATAGTGCCAGATCAACTGGTTGAATACATGGGAAAATACCAGATACAATGCCCACAAAAACATGGGTTCAGGAAAGGGCATGGCACCACCACAGCTCTACTGGAATTCATGGGGTTTATTAATAATCAAGTACAATGTTGGTTCAGGTTGCCCTTGTCAAGTGCAAGCCCCAGAATCCAACACCATGGCTGAGCTTGGGATCCAGTGCATTGTGGAAATAAGACATGAAAGAATGGATCTGTCATTTGCAAACACCAAATAGAAAATACCAAAAAGTATGGCACTTTCAAAAAACTGGGCAAAATCATATGGTATCCATGCCATGACTTCCACGACAAAGGTACAGCCCTAGTAATAACATATAACAAGGTAGGTAGTTAATTCTTGTTTGCTGCAGCAATCTCTCATCACAGGAACGCTATCCTGTCAGAGAGACTGCTCACTAATGGGTACCATAATGTTCCCTCAGAGCCAATCTGTTTTTCTCTGAGCAGGATCTCTGGCAGGAATACTCCAATTTCCTTCCCTCAGTTTCTGCCATCGGAACTCATCACCATACCATGATGAGGTATGACAGAATGTTAAGGGATGGACACAGTAAGGTGCCAGGGAGTCTAAGGCAAACCACAAGTGCCAAAATATAACCACTCCATGGCCTTGTCGTCTCCCATGGCACAAGCCATCATCATGCCTGAGATGTGTGGTTCCACTAGAAGTTTGCTAGGCTTCAAACTGTGCTTTGGGTGGTACTGGATCACAAGAGGGTTACATTATGGGGGGAGGAGGGGCCAGAAGGAACCATATGACATGATGATCCAACCAAATAACTGGATCAACCTTGATGTCACTGATACCAAGACCTGATAAGAAAACCGGATCCAAGGTGTGACTGTGCTGGTGAGAACCAGAGGAAACCACATGTGCAAGGCTCAGTGACAGCATCAACTGGAGGAACTGTTGATCAAGGGGTGAGGCTTCATTGTTGACCCAAGCACTGAAATCTCCTAGGTCTGGGGCTTTCAACACCTGACTGTCCATGAAGTCCACCAGTCCCTGCAGAAATACACCCCCATGGCCCGGAGGCCAAAACACAAGGATGATCCTGTAACCTGCATCTGGCCCTCCCCTAACAGCCACGCATTCAAATGATCTGGTAATTCCCATGATGTGTGCCATAAGTCCCAGTATGAATCTAAAGCAGATGCCAGATGCCCCCCCCCCACACTAGCAGCTCAAGCAATGCACCACCGAGAACCCAGACATAATGGATGCCTCTGGCAGAGGATCAGAGCCATCTCCCAGCCAGGTCTTAGTAATGCAAACAAGATCGACTGTGGAATCGGCAATAAACATCTCCATCACCGCTGTTTTATTCCGTATTAACCTTGCGTTACAAAGAATGTCCTAAAGGGAAAGAGCAGAGTCAGTTGGTCAGACTACCACAAGCTTGCTGACATAATGCAGGTCCCTGAGTATTAGAACCAGAAAAGGGAGACCCCTGCTCTGGATTCTCTTCACCCTAGGGTGTCCCCTAAATCTCACCCTTCTGTTCTCGCCACCCCCCCACCCCCGCTGTTCTCCTGGACATCTTCTATGGCTCTTGCTCCATCTTCTCAGAATCCCGAGCCCTGCACAGCAGTTTAACACCGACTCTAATGGAACACATAGAGACCACTTGAAAGAGCGGAATTTCCATAGGAGGTCCATGGAGTAAACATATCTCCAAGGGGCAGCTAAAGGCAAAGTGCCTACACATGTCCTATTCAATACTTCCCCAAAAAATTTAACAAAACAAAACCCCTAATGATCCACCCTATCCCAATACGCAATAAATAACTACATAACACAAACTCCGACACTCCTCCACCTTATCGCACCATACACACTACTACACACACACACAAATACAATAAATACCTAATCAGTCATACACACCACAGAATCAAATACAAAACCAATACTTAGACAAAAGTATGAAGACTGAGTCCAAGGTTTCAAAAAAGTCCAGAATAACTTGTTCACTGTAGTCTACGTAAGCACAAAAGTATGAAATAAGTTTAAATCTGAGCTCTGTATCTACTGCCACCAAGTGATGAGTTTGCAGCCAGTCACACTCAGCTTTAAAAAGTTGGTATACGGTCCATTTAGTCCTGGACTTTCATAACAAATTGTTACAGACACATGAGATCTGAAAGGCAATAATGTCTGATAAAAAAGCTGAATAGGCTGGCAGGATAGCGCAGCAGTAGAGTTGCCGTTTGCCATCCAGACGACCCGGGTTCACACCCGTGCCTGCGCCTGTGCCTGGAATGTCTGATGCCAGCTGGCAAGGTGGTGTTCGGGTGTCCATTGGACTCCCCATCATGAGGAGGGAGGGCACCTCCTTCCATTGCATGACCACCCCCTGGTGACCAAGGGAGAGGGGGTTGTCATGCAAGAAAGAAAGTACAGTTACGTAAGAAATTACCATAACAGTAGATATTCAAGAGCGGCTCTTGCAGAAGGAAATAACCATTAGCACTACAGCAGCCAGGCAGTAGAACCACACAGAAAACTTTAGCTAGCAGTATCTGGCAGTGGATCACCCACCTGATTTCGAGTCAGCGTGACCCTATATAGTGGGTGGTCCACACACCTGCCCTCCAGTTGTCCCGCCGGAAACCTAAGAAGGTGTGACAGGTGAAAGGAGTGGGCTCCTGGAGCCAAAAGAAAGGCTATAAAGAAGTAGCCACAGAAGCAGGAGGAAGGTGGGAGGGAAAAAGGTACCTACTGCAAGAGCCTCTCTGGAAGATCTACTGTTACGGTAAGTTATTACATAACTGTACTATCTTATTTCAAGAGGGCTCTTGCAGTAAGTAATAACCATTAGGACTGAGTCCCAAGCAGTGTAATTCAGACAAGGGCTGAAGCACGTGAGGCAGGAAAATTCTGTAGTAGGTACCAGATTATGACAGGAGCCCCTGAAGGACTGCTAGTCCAAAGCCTGCCCTGTGCCTAGACATGACGTCCAGACTGTAGTGTTTGGTAAAGGTGTGGACAGGGCTCCAAGTGGCTTCCGCACGAATGTCAATGGCAGAAACATTCCTGTAGCCATGCCTCTGGTTGAGGGCCCTTTGACTTCCCCCAGAAGGGGCTTGTTATACTTCTGATAACAAAACAGAATGCAGTTTGCTAACCATTTGGACAAACATTGTTTAGAAACTGCAGTGCCTTCTCTTTTGGGTGCAAAGGAAATGAAAAGCTGATCCATCTTACAGACTGATTTTGTCCAGTGTGTGTGTAATAATGCAAAGTTCTCTGCACATCAAGCGTGTGCAGAATGGCCTCCCCTTGATTAGAATGCTCAGGATAATACACTAGCAAGTGTACGGTCTGATTCAAAGTAAACTCAGAAAACACCTTTGGTAAAAACATAGGATTTGTACTCAGAGACACCCGGTCTCTGTGGAAAATTAAATAAGGCTCCTTACACATCAGGGCCTGAAGCTCAGAAATCCTTCTAGCAGAAGTAATGGCCACTAAAAAGAGCACTTTCCAGGAAATGTAGTGCAGGTCGCAACTGGTTCAAAGGGAGGCAAAGTGAGTTTCTCAAGAATGAAGTTCAGATTCCTTGGAGGAACTGGGTTCCTGACCAAGGGTTTTAGATTGAGAATTCCTTTCAGAAAGGTTTTGGAAACCTCCAGGTAGGCAGAAATGGCAGACAAGTGTACCTTTAGAAAAGAGTAACTAAGGCCAAGGTCAGAGATATGCAGCAGGTATTCCATGACCTCTGGGACAGGGCAAGAGAAAGGATCCCAACCCTTGGATGTTACTCAAATGGAGAACCTCTTCCATTTCATAGCATATGTAGTTTTTGTGGATGGTTTCCGGGCCTACACAAGGATTTGTGCCACGCTGGAAGAGACCCCAAAGCATGCAACAGCTATGTCAGCAGGTGAAGGTGAAGGGACTTGAGGCCCAGATGGACCAGCCTGCCGTGGTCCTGAGTTAGTAGGTTCTGGCAGAGGGGAAGAGGAATCGGAGGCTCCATCCACAGCTGCTGAAGCAGAGGGAACCACACTTGGCGAGGTCAATAAGGGGCTATAAGAATCATGTGAACTCCTTCTTGCTGTAGTTTCAGAAGCACCCTCTACAATAGTGGAAAGGGAAGGAAGGTGTGCAAGAATGTCCCTGTCCAGAAAAGAGACCGTGCATCTCACCAGAAAACACCACACCTGGGAATAAGCGAACAGAAACTGGGTAGTTTTGCGTTGGATGGGGAGGCGAACAGATTGAGATCTGGGTGACCCCACTGATTGAAGATGTCTTCAGCTACTGGCTACCTCAGTTCGCACGCATGTGCTCTTGCCTGAGTGTGGCTGAGACTGTCAGCCAGGACGTTTTAAATGCCTGGGACATGCACTGCCATGGGCTGTAGGCTGTACTGTATCGCCCACTGCCACATGAGCATCGCTTCCCTGCACAGAGGATATGACCATGTTCCTCCCTGTTTGTTGAGGTACCAGGCCACACACATGTTGTCTGTCTGTACCAGGGAAGGCCCAGGAAGGAGAAGAGTCTGAAAAGCCCAAAGGGAGTATAGTACAGCCCAACTGATGTGCAGAGATAGCTCCTGCTGAGACTGGATCCTTGTGTCCTGTGGTCGCCCAGATGAGCACCCCAGCCTTGACCGGACGCGTCCGTTGTCAGTGTCCGAGTCGGAGGTGGTGCCTGAAAAGGAAATCCTCTGGTGACATTGGACAGATTCTGCCACCAAAGGAGGTCCTGATGCATGGGGCTGGATATGAGGATCCTGTGATCCAGGTCATCTGATTTCTGGTTCCACTGGAACCTTAGGGTCCACTGCATAAGCCACATGTGGAGCCTGGCCAGGGGGACAGTGGGACTAGCCACTGCCATAAGACCCAGAAGGCATAAGATAGAATGGGCTGTAGCCCACTGGCTGGTTGGCACTTGGATGGCCTGCTGACGCAAGGTTTCCACCCGGTCCAATGAGAGAAAGGCCTGACCCTGAACAGTATCCAGCACCGCCTCAATAAATTGGGGGCATTGGGATGGGACCAGGTGGGATTTGGGGTAATTCACCATAACTCCCACTTGCCGGAAAAGGTCCAGGGTAGCAGTCAGGGAGGCTGCCAGGCTGTCCCTTAATGGTGCTGACAGGAGCCAGTCATCGAGGTATGGGAACACATATATCCCCTGGCAGCGTAAAGCCGTTGCCATCACCGCTAGGCACTTGGTAAAAACTCTGGTTGCCGAGGAAAGGCCAAAGGGAAGCACTTTGAACTGGAAGTGTTCTACCTGGAAGGTAAAGCGGAGGAAGCGGTGGTGGGAGGGAAAGATCGGCATATGCAGGTATGCATCTTGCATGTTGAGTGCACAAAGCCAATGTCCTTGGTGAAGCAGTTGCAACAGATCCAGCAGGGTCAGCATGCGAAATCTCTTGTACTCTACATACAGATTTAGCGTGCTGAGGTCCAGAATCAGATGGAGGTCTCCCGTCTTTGTGGGGACCAGGAAAAACTGGGAATTATATCCCTTTCCTTCCTAGGCCCAAGGAACGGGGTCTATGGCTGATCTTTTCAGAAGAGCCTGAATTTCTTCCCTTATGAGAGGAACATGGCCTTTTGGGTAGTGAGAGAGACCTGGAGGATTTCTTGGAAGTCTCTCTGTGAATTCGATGGTGTGGCCTTGAGCGACTAGCTGAATGACCCACGTGTCTGTAATGATTGCCTTCCACCTGGTCAGGTTGTTGGTGAATCTACCCCCTACTGGTTCATTGGGAGCTGGTGATAAAGGCTGGGGGCCCTGCCATGAGTCAGAAGGCAGAGGGGGTGTGCAGGAGCATCGCCCCTGCAGCCCACTGAGACTTGGCTGGAGGGATGACCACTGCCGACAGGTCCCGACGTTTGTTCTGACATCTGGCGGGCTGTTGCCTATTCTGATGCTTTGGTTGTTGATGAAAGGACTGCTTTGGCTTGATATTGGAGCGATACATAGATGGGACAGAATGCAATGCCTCGCCACTGTCCTGTAGCTCAGTAATAATGTCTTTGACGTCACCCTCAAAAAGGACAGGTCCTCTAAATGGGGCATCCTGGATGTCCATTTGGATATCTTGGGCTAATTTGGATACCCACAGACAGGAGTACCTATGCATGCTGACAGTCATGGCGGTACTCCTGGCAGAGACGTTTACCGCACCGTATGTCACCCTATGAGAATGATGGCAGGAGATTTCTGCTGTCCTGTCTGTCTGGACAATCTTAGTTTTAGCCTCAGAATCAGGCAAGGCCTTGAATTCCAACTTCAGTTTGCTCAGGATAGATTTCTGGTACACAGTCATGTGTGCCAGGTAATTCAGTTTTCTAAGGGCCAGTGTGGAAGATGAATAAACATTGCACACAAACTGATCTGTTTGCCTCGACTCCTCGTCTGGAGGGGAGGTGCTAATATGTTTAAGTTTAGCTGTACAATCATGGGCTACATTAATGACCACTGAGTCTGCTTTGGGATGGGAACTAAGGTGGTCTTTGCCCTCAGGGGCTTGATAAAGTCTGTTGGCCTTCTTAGTGACCGTGGCCACCAACAAAGGCTGCTGCCAGACCGTGTAGGTCAGGTCCTCATGTGGTCCAATCCATGGAGGAATGAGTAGTGGGGACAGCTCAGGTATATCTAGGTGTTCCAACAACATCTTACATTAGGGGTCCTGATCCTCGGCCTTCCATCCATTTGCCTCCTGAATCTTCCAGAGGATCTCCATGAAAGAGGGGTCCTCTGGAGGGGACTAAGGAGAGCCTTTGGGCTTGGGATCCTCTGGAGGAGGAGTCTCAAAGCCCAAAGGAAAGGAGGCGGAGGAGTCAGAGTCCGAGTTCAATGATAGGTTTCAGTCTGGGGATAGAGCCTGTCAGAGCAGGATCTCCTGCAAGAGACCGCGAGGTCCCTGTCATTAGCAGCTGTTGCAGTAGAGCATTAGGCCTATCCCACGGTAGAGGGGTGAGACTCCACAGGTGAAAGGGATCTTGGCATAGGGTCCATGTGGATCGGTGTGGAGGCCATGGCCAGTTGGAGCTGGTCCAACTTGAAAACCAGCTGTGACTTGGTCTCAGACCACCAAAATTGAAGTGCAGCCCTCAAGTCCACCTGAGGTTGGGGTGGTGGTAGAGGAGGAGGCGGGGGGAGATGACAGATGGGTGGGTAGGCTTGAAAATGATAACCTAGCATTGTATAGTCTGGTATCGGGTAATGATAACCAGGCATAACATAGTTTGGATAGCCTGGCATCAGATACCCCGGCGTGGGGTATCCTGGTGTCTGATACCCTGGCATCAGATACCCTGGGGAAGGGTAGTGTGGCACAGGGAAGCCTGGTGTTGGGAGGCCCAGCGCAGGCCCTGATGGCAGAGCTGATGGTCCTGATAGAGGCCCTGATGGTGGGTAACCAGGTGAAAGCCAAAAAGGAGGGGCCGCGGGACCTGACAGGAGCCCTATTAGAGGGTGAGAAGGGCCCAGTAATGTCAGGTCTGAAAACAGACCCGCGGGAGGAAATTCTGAGGTCAGCCCCAAAGGGGCATAGGGTCCCACCGGAGTCTGAGACAGGGCAACTGGCCCAGATGGGGGAGCTGGCAGCACAAGAGATGCCAGCTCCTAAGGGAGGTCCAGCATCAGGCATTCCAGCCCTGGCACCAGGGTGGTATCAGGCGGACACTCCTCCAACTCCAGCTCAGAATGGACGGGTGAGCTAGGAGTCTCCACCAGGGGAGGTGGGGAAGGAGGATCCCAAGAGGGAGAATCCTCTTGGGAGGGCTACGGCAAGAGTGGCAGTGTGTGCTAATCCAGGGGATCGATGTCAGGCCTGTTATCATTGCCCGATGAAAGCACAGTGGCTGAACAGACAACAGAGGAGCTAGCATGCTGTTTATCAGCCTGGGCCAGGCGGTTGTCAGAGGGGCTGCCGATCAACTTATCAGCCATGCTACCAGACTAAGGCCATGAGGTTTTGAGGGGCCTAAGGGTGGCGGTGCTATCTGGGACATTGGAGATGCCTGCCTGAACTGCAAATAGCTCAGGTGGGGAAACCAAGGGCTGCTCCATGGAAGAGGAAGCAGGCTTGGCCAGAGGAGTGGTACCCGCATCAATGGGAGGTCACTCAGTACCTGTGGCCCCATAGGAGGCTGTGGGTGGGAAGGAGACCGATCATGGTCCCGATGGTTCCCCTTGTCTTCCTTCTTCTTATGGGAGTCTGAAGAACCCCCCAGGGAGGAG
This sequence comes from Neoceratodus forsteri, assembly GCA_016271365.2. Classification (NCBI taxonomy): domain Eukaryota; kingdom Metazoa; phylum Chordata; order Ceratodontiformes; family Ceratodontidae; genus Neoceratodus; species Neoceratodus forsteri. The sequence goes on along the minus strand of CM028135.1, from coordinate 244,651,977 downwards.
GACAATCCCTGCAGCTTCGCTCCTTCTCCATGGAAGCCATCTTCAGTTTGAGAACGTGGGCCTTTCAGGGCCTGTTGGCGGTGTTTCTGTGTGGCCTGCTTAAAACTCTGGCAGGCCTCACAATGCTCGGTCATGTGCTCGGGTCCCAGGCAGAAAAGACAGGGGGAATGGCCATCCTTGTATGGGAGCTGAGTGCCACAGTAATCACACTTTTACTTATGCGACTCGGAAGGTGTCAGAGAAGACATGCACAAAAAGGGTATTATTTTCTATATTTTACAGCAATAGAAAAAACAACGATGAAATACTCACCCGAAAATGGCGGTCAACTGAAGAGGCATTCTCCGTGAGGTCTGACGTGTGCAGTTCGATGGCGGGAAAGAACTGGAGGGTAGGTGTGAGGACCGCCCACTATATAGGGTCATGCTGATATCCGCCACGTGACGTTGGGTGGGCGGTCCCCCGCCATACACTGCTAGCTAAAGTTTCCGTGTGGTCCCAGTGACTGGCAGCTCTAGTCTTAATGGTTATTACCTACTGCAAGAGCCCTCTAAAAGTAAGATCAAGTGGTTCCTCTGAAGTGGCCTTATGTTGGCACATACCCACTCACCTGCCTGGCAAGTGTTGTGGGGGTGTCACATGCCCAGAGTGGGGCCAGCAGGGGTGCACTGAAGGTAGGGCGGGGCTCACCCACCCTTCCAATAGCCCTCATAGTCATCTTGCCAAAAGCTACCTCTCAGGACCACGCCCTGGGTGGGATAAGGGAAGGGTCTAGTAGGGGAATAAAACCCCCAGCAGTACTGGGCAGATGAAGCTGCCCTGCCCCCCCCCACGCCACAGCTGAGTCTCTTCAACTCCCCCAACACCTTGCTGGCTCCACCCCATGGGCCCCAACTGTTGAATGAAGTATGTTCCTCCTGGCTTGAGGGGAATCGGGGGTCCTGCCCACGGCAGAAAAGCCGTGGGTTACAGTTGGGGTACTCAGAAAGTTGTCGAGCAAAGGCTGGTGTTGGGTTGGATCATAGATGGGGATGCCACGTGGTGGAAGGAGGTCCCAGCAGTTGGCAAGGTGAAAATGGGGACAAAGACAGAAAGTTAAAAAAAAGCTGAAAAGCAGTGTCATGCTAGCACAGGGCAGGGAAACACTAGTACACAATAGATGCGGGGATGGGGGTGCATTTTCCCCCACAGCTCTCACATCCCAATGCCATGACTCCAGAAAATGAAATTGGAAAACACACCCCTACTGTAGTAACCATAAGAAATCTAATTTGCTGTTCATCATATAAAGAACTGGACTTTTTTCTAACTTTCTTAATACTGCTTTTTACAGCACGCTCAAAAAAATCCCAGTAATTGTTCATCTTTTTAAATTTGTGTTGTAGTTTTAGTTTTAAAGCATGAGGAGGGGAGAAGCTTAAAGCTGATGATGCTAGAAGTGAAATAGTTAAGATAATTCCAAAAGAACTGTTGCTGCCAATGGGAAAAGCTAAAAAATGTTGGGATAAAGAGGGTAAGTATGTAACTCATAGTTGGGCAGATATAAACAGCTCTAGCTGGACAGCACAGAAGGGTAAAAGCACAGGTCTACAACTGAAGGTTTTCCTAAGGGACATAAATTTATTTATTTTTTATTTAACCGATAAATGCACTTGACTTACAATGCCTATCTTTTAGGTACAACATGAAAAATTAATCAAATCATCCTGCCCAAAGAAATCTACGGTAATGTTATCTGCAGACATTTTTTTTTAATAAGCTGTTACCATAGCATGGAAAAGCTTAGACTGAGGCATTAAATCCTACCTCTTCTTAGAAAATAGAAATATAGAAACACGAGGGGTGGAAGGTTCAGGGACAGGATGAATTCATGGGACCAACAGAACAGAGCAGAACAGTGGACTGCAATGGATGTGGGGCGGTGGTTTTAATGGATACGTTATGGAGAATTGGTGGGTGGCCAATAGGTCAAAAATGAAGGCAGCTTGAGTCTGAATTAAATGGGCTAAGAAAGGTGATGAAGTGGAGGGTATAGAGGGAGGAGGGAGGGGGTGAGAAATGCAATGGCATGGGAAATACAAAGGGATGGAATGGGGGAAAAAAGGTCAGAGAGAGGCAGGAGCTGAGTAGAGAGAGATGGGCAGGTCAGATGTTGGGTAGGGAGATGGATGGAAAGAGGTGGGGAAAAAAGGGGGAAGGGACAGGGGAAAAGGCAAGGACATATGACAGAGGAAGCACACTGGGATGTAGACAGACAAATATAGGAGGCAGTGTAACGGTATCAAACAGGTACACACCATTTGCGGATCTACTACTGAATCCCAGCAGTCAGTCTCCCAAACGCCATTAAGCCCAAGTTTGGGGACTGTCGGGAAGACCAACATGGTCTTAGTGCAATGTGGGAGGCTCTTCCCCCACCCCCCATAACTAAAAATAACCAACTCCGGTGGAACTCGGAGTAGGTTACAACAAGTTATGGGGGAAAAACCACGCCACGCAAAAAAGTTCCCATCCTGGAATAGAACCCGGGTCTGAGCACACTGCTGGCTGAGCTGCTAGTGGCTTAACCCTCCATGCCACGGGAGCAGTTCATCCAACCACCAGATTTTTCCCCCTCTTGTGGTGCATGGCTAGAGGCAGGGTAGCAGTTCGTCACATCTGCTACCTTACCCCTGCCAGCACCAGCATCCTTCTGTCAAGCAGGTGTGTGTCAGGCAGCTGAACTCGGGATGCTGAATGTTGGGATTTTGACTTTCAGCATTTAGTCGTACTACCACCATAAGCTGAGATACAGGGAAGGGTGGGGTTCAAGAAGGGAGGATAGAATGTGAGGGCTGGGAACGGGAGCAAAGGAGAAATAGTGGGAGGGGGGATGAAAGAGGATTAGGTTAAGAGATAGGGGAGATAAAGGAGACTCTGGGAGTCAGGGGAAGGAAGGAGAGTGGAAGTAGGGTAGGTGGTCACAGGGGGAGGGAAGAAAAGATGGGAAATGAAAGGCAAAAGGAGGAAATGGGGAGTAAAGAAAATCTACAAGGAGAGGAAAGGGAAGTATTGGAACAGGTACAATGGGGAAGTGGGGGAGAAGAGAGGGAGCAGGAGAAACAGGTCAGCAGCATGGATGAGAAAGGAGATGGGATGGAGCCAGGGGTTCAGAATGTGAGAAAAATAAATCTGAAAAAAGGAAGTCAGGAAATGGGCACAGGGCACCCGCGAGGAATACAAGTACAGAACAGGTAATGGTCTTTGGGGATTCCAAAATAAAGGGAATCTACTGGTTAAGGAAAGGGGTGGAATATAAAGGGAGGCCAGTCTTCTGTGAGCCAGGGATAGAGACTGGAAGGGTGTTAATAAAAACAAGGGAGGGTATTAGGTTACTTGGGGAGAAGCCGCACCTAGTCTTGCACCTGGGGATAAACGATCTGGCAAGAAATGAGACAGAGGGAGTACAAAACAGGTTCAGGGAGCTAGCAAGGGGCTGCAAGAAAGAGATTATCTCTATAGCTTTCTCAGAGGTCTTACCTGTTCACTGCACTAGCACAGCAAGGCAGCTGAGAATAAAGGACTTCAACCAGTGGCTTAGGGAGTGGTGCAAAGGAGAGGGATTTACCTGCTTAGGAGAATAGGGGGAGACTTGGGAAAGAGAAGATCTATATATGAGAGACAGGCTACATGTAAATGATGGGGGAGCTATAGTCTGAGGACAAAGTTCCAAGGCTATATGGATGGGGTCCTGGGGGAATATTTAAACTGAGAAGGGGAAGTACGAGTCTTTGGAAGGGAAGGTGAATAAGCATGGAGGAACTTATTTATTTATTTAGTTTTTGTTGACTGGGTAAGTGCACTAGACAAATTCTGCCTATTTTCAGGTATGGCCCAGGGAAGAGGGATACAGATGAGTGCCAACTGACCTTGAACCAGATTTAGCTGTTGGTGGTATTTTTAGTGAATGGGGGGATATTTGGCCAGGGTACCGGGAAATTCCCCTACTCTTTTCAGTTCTACAATCACAGTTTAGCTCCCAGATGGAACGTGTTGACCGGAGCAACGGAGATTTGATACAGGAGACAGGGGAGCCGGAGGAACGAAAGGAGCAGCTCCAGGCTTCTACACAGACACTGGACCAAGGATGTGGTGCAAAAACCTTCCCCTGAGGAAGTTGGCTATGGGAGAAGCAGGCTCACTGGACAGTATGGAGACGTCTGGGACCCCGGTACATACAGGTAATGATTTTACCTTCTTAAACCTTTCGGAGAGTCCCAGAACCCTGAAAAATGCAGCAGGCAGTAATAAAAGGGAAGGAGAAGTAATGGAGAGAGTCATTCATTCCAGACCTCCCTAGGCAGCAGAGCTGCAAAATGACAAGGCAGGGAAAGGTGTGTCCCCATCCCCCCCCATTTATGACAATTTGAAGTAAAGCACTGAGGTTACCATTGCGGATGCTTTAAGCAATGCAGGGTGGATGTGGCCCAAGGGTACAGGCCCTTGGATGTTCCCCACAAAGGAACAAACAATACATACAGTGGATGAGGCTTTCTCAGGTGACCCACTGGCTTTGCCATCATCACTTGAATTGACTCAGCACCCAGTTCTAGTGCATTTGCCTAGAATAAAGAACACAGGTGCCCCGGCTGAGCATGGAGAAAAAAGTATAACTCCTGACCCCCAAGCTGAGACTCTAACAGACAGGGTACCAGAGGCTACAGGTACAGTTGGGGGCCAAACTGAGAGTGAAGTACCCCCAGCACATTCCCGGGCTGGCCCATGGGCCAGATCTTATGCAGGCCTATTTCATACTCCCCCTGAATTTGCTAAAAGGCGAAATGCTGTCTGCCTCAAGAATAGAGGAGGACTAGAGATATATCCTGACAGACTATATGTGGGCAGTAAACTTATTTTAGAAAATATGGGGTTTACAGCTTCAGAACTATATGCACTCATCCATACTTCTAGGGACCCAATGTTTGACCCCCGTTTTAAGACCTCCCAGGGCCTGGAATCTTTTTGGCAGAGATATCCCCAGGTCAAACATACCCCAATCCAGGCACTTTTGTAGCTATAGCAATAACCAGACCAGCATTTTGCACCATTACTGTGCTTTTTAAAAGTGAGGGAGTGGCTATAGCCGATATAGTATATTGGCTAAATACGAAAGGTACAGTTCTGCAACTCCCAGACCCTATTATGGACTCCTGAAAGATGTGGACTGGGGGGGTGGCATATTAAGGTACATCTGCCTCAAATAAATGGCAGTATACAGCATTTGTCTGGTTGTTTATTTCTTGGCAGGGACAGGGAGTTCATATTTTATGTCGGACAACTGACGTCATACTCCAGATATGGAGCTTACACCCACATGAACAGTGCATGTGACAAAGTGAAGTGTTCTTGCTGCGGTGCCACTGGCTATATGGGAATTAGTTGCCCTAATCCACAGTTCTGTAATTTATGTGAAGACACTTATAACACGTACAAGACTTGCCCCTGGGCAAGGCACAATAGCCCTTCAGCTTCTCCTGAAGAACAGGAAGAAGTGGTATCCCGAGCCCAGTAGAACAATCGGGATACACAACCACTTCCCCCTGAGAGACTTACTACCCCACAAACGTCTTCTTTATTGGATCCAGTGGCAGGAGGCCAGGAGGTTCCTATCCTGCTGGCCCTGGAACCCTCCTCCATATTGATTCTTTTGGAACCCTCAGTAGCAGATACACTGGCAACACTTCTGGCAACAGACTTCACAACAGTCAATCCACGGGTGGAGAACACTCCTACCCAGGACCAAGTACAATCAACTGATGGAGAGAACATGGATCAAGGAACTAATCCAGGTGGAGGAATGACCCGCCCCCCCCCCGTGGAAATAGCGTGGGAACCAGCAAGGGGCAGATGCTCTCAGAGGGCGAAAGGTACCAGGGGAACTCTGGGGGGTCTTAAGTTGGTCTCCACCAGATTCAGTACTAGAAACTGATATGCAGCTCTGTCAAAATGAAAGCAGATGCCAGAATCAGAGGGCGATTTGGATGCCTCTTCAGTTGGGTCTTCCCAGCCTGAAGCAATAACAGACACAGATGGCATGTCTAGTGACTCTAGATCCTCTAGTCGGAAGCAGTTAAAAATGAAATCCCCACAGATATGAGTCCTTGGTTGTAAATTAAGAACACATGTCAATCTAGTCCTTAGCCTGCGGCTCCTTAAATACTAATAGTATTAAATCCCCTAGGAAAAGAAAAGCCACTTTCTCAGTCCTACGTACTTTGAATAAATCCATTTATTTCACACAGGATACTAGGTTACATGCATGTCATGAAATCAACGTGGCAAGTAAAGAGTGGCATGGAGGGCCTTCGGTTTGGTCCATAGGGGAGGAGCCTTGCTCTGGGTTGGGGATCTTACTTAATACACAACACATCTCTGTGTCTAAATTACCAGACCTGGTACCAGGGTGGGTGGGTGTTGCTGTTAGATGTAACTCTCAAGGTCAGGAATATCATTTGATCAATATATATATATATATATATATATATATATATATATAATCCCCAGACTAAATTCCTGTGGGTAGAACTTATGAAAGTAGTCTGGCCCTACTTACACACCACTAGATCAGTGATTATGGCCGAGGATTTTAATTGTATTCTATCATTAACGGATAAGACTGGGGGAACTACAAAGATTTATAGCGATTCCAATTATTTAAGAGAAATGTACCAGACTGCAAAGTTAAGAGATAGTGCTATATATGGGTCACAGCCTCCTAATCATACCTTTTACAAGGGAGGCTTTCAACAAGGATAGCCTTTTTTTTCCCTATCCGAGTGGCTACCTTGTCAAAGGCATGAGGTACTCCCTGTGGAGACCTCTGACCATAGTATGCTGGTCATCTAGGTGGGGAGAGCTATTAATAAACCCTCTTCTCAAAATTGGTGGAGACTTAATGCTTCTCTTTTGGATGACTCCTTGTCTGGGTTGGACTTGCAATGCTTCTTAGAATCTAGACTCTCCCTATGTGACCTTTACTCCAATCCACTATTATGGTGGCAGGCCACTAAAACTGATGCACAAATTCTCTTTTGGCAGATGGCGAAAAAAAGGAACTAGAACCAGGTACTTTAAATACCTAGAACTTCAGAAGCATTTACAGAAATTGTTATCTTTGGCAGCAGAAACTGGTTTGGACTACACTTCACAAATTGCTGTACTTAAACACAATATGAATACATTTTAGTATGATCGCGGTAGAACCTTATTTATGGAAAACAGGTTTGGAATACGGGGTGCAGCAAATGTTATCAACCCATATGATGGATGTAAAAATAGAGTGGAGGCCAAATTATGACTCAGTTGAAATCTGACACTGGTGACGTGGTGGTGGTACAGCACACTACATCACTGTTTGGTAACGCTTTTCCAGTTTCTGAGGCGATGTTAATCTTCTTGGAAGGACTGTCAGTACCAGCTCTGACAGCAGAGATTATGCAACAGCTGGTGGCACCCATTCACCAAGAGGAAATTATATAGGTGGTTAATACCTTGAAATTAAACACTGCCCCAGGGCCGAATGTGTTACCAGGGGAATGTCATGAAACAACATTAGACCTGTTGAGTCATCAATTGACGGCAGTGTTCAATGCAATATTATCCAGGAAATCTGATATTGCACCGGTGTTGATCGATAGTTTGTTAATTTACTTATTTAAAATGGGGGATAGATTGGACTTTCACAATTGGAGACCCATCAGCTTACTAAATGTTGACTGGAAAATCTTAAGTAAAATTCTCAGCAACAGGCTCACGCAGGCAGCAGAAGTGATTATTTCCATCACACAGACAGGCACCATTCCACATCATAATATGATGAAAACTTATTAATCTTGAGAGAAGTTTTTGAAAGCTCCACAGCAGAAGGCTATGTCCTGAGCCTGGATCAGAAGAAGGCATTCAATTTAGTATCCCATGACTATCTTTTCACTGTTTTAACTTGTTACATTATACCGCAGATATTTCTAGGATGGATCCAGCAAATGTACAGTAAAGTGTCCACCAGCCTGATGATTAATGGCTTCTGGGGCAGCCACGTGGCCATTATGAGGGGAGTACGTCAGGGTGTCCCCTGAGCCCCCTTCTGTACATTTTTGTTACTGATCCTTTATTAAGAAAATTGGAGACAGCTAACAATCTCCATCATATGATGACCTCATTAGGCACTACATTCCCTATAGCTTTAACTTCTGCAGACGATGTCTGCTTATTAGTAGCAGATCAGAGTTCCTGCACACGAGCCTTGAACTTGATACAAGAATATTCAGCTTGTGCAGGGGCTCAATTAAATAAAACAAAAAGCAGAGGCATGGTGCTGAATAGCAACCCACCATTACAAGGCACAGAATTAGCAGGTATTAAACTCCAGCAGGGGCCTTGAAATTGTTGGGCGTATAGTTTGGTTGCCCAGATCTAGCAAGGGTCAACTGGGAGCCCTGTCTGGAACAAGCAGAACTGAAAGTAAACAAATGGAAAGGATATCCAATGACAAGGTCAAAAATAATTTACATGTTAAAGACCTTTATACTCCCACTATTTTTGACTGTTAGCATGATTTTCCCGTTGCCCCAAAGATTGGAGGCTAGGATGTTGAATGTCTGCTTTCAACTCCTTTGGGGCAGCCGACTAAACCCGGTTAAACGATCTGTGACATACTGGCCCAAAAACAAGGGATGCTTTAATATGCTCAACCTAGTAGTTTTCCTATTCTGTACGTTTTTGTATACCAACATTGCCTCTATATTGCAAGGGAAACAGAAGCTAAGGGTCTCTTTGTTACAACACAGAAGTATGTATTTTTTTCAGAAATGGGAAGCTCCACGTTGGGGTGCTTATCAGGCAATATCACCTAAGACAGCTCTGTATTTAACAGATTTCTTTAAAAAAGTGAAACAGTGGCAAATATCTGAACCTGAAGTTCTTTCCCAGATCTGAAAATTTATGTCTCAACAAGTTCTCCATAAACATTTTTTAGTATCCCCATTTTAATTGCCCAGAGAGGCTGGTGTACAGGAGTTGCTGAGGCAACTCATGGATACAAGGGTACCACAAAAAGTTTGGGATACCCTGAGGTTATGTTGCCACAACAAATTAAATGTTAGAGGCAACTATGTTGCATTTTTTTAAGTGTACATACTGTACATACAGGAATTTTGGGTGAAACTAACACATAACTGGGCTATTCCACAGTTTGCAGATATGAACTATATGGTGTTAGTGTATGGTCAGTTTAATGTAGCCTGGCAGAGTTTTAACAGAAGTACACTGCGGGTTTTGACAGCACTTATTAAATGGTCTATATGGCAGGTCTGGTGTCAATATGCATTACAGCTCAAGTTCATTCCTATAGAAGGTATGATATTAAAAATGACTAAAGAAATACAAAATATATATGACATAGAACAATTAACACTGCCAGCTCCAGTCCTGTCCACTTGGTGGAGACATATTCCGACTAGAGGGCTGTGGGTTCCTGGACAGATTAACCTGCAATTTTACCTCATGTAGCAAAATATGTATATTGGTATAATACTTGCACTCTGATAAGAGTATTTCTGGGGCAGAACCGGAGAATATTTCACCTATATTGTTCCTTTTTGTTTACACTTGGGGTAGGATATGGGGGGTGTCTCTATTTAGTTGGGTGACAGGTTTTCACCTGGTTTTGTTTTATTGGAAGTTTCATTTTGTATACCTGTACTATATGTATGTTCTGCTTTGTGGTATTCTTTATTAATAAAAAAATTCCCTACTCTTTTTGAGAAGTGCCATGGAATCTTTAACATCCACCTGAACTACCACCAGAACAGGCAGATGGGACCTCGTTTTAACGTCTCATCTGGAAGACAGCATCTCAGGAGTGCAGTACCCCCCTCATGCTGCACTATAGTGTCAGTATTGGGATTTAACCCAAGAGTCTGGTGTGCCTAGTTAGCAGTCCCCCATAGGAGGGGACAGGAGGGATAGGGAGTAAAAAGATAGAAAATAGAGGACATTGGTGGAAGGGTTTGGTGGCAAACGCCAGGAGTATGGGGAATAAAATGGGAGAACTGGAGGCCACGATGGTGGAAGAGGGGCTGGATCTGGTTGCCATAATGGAGACTTGGTGAATGGAAGATCACGACTGGGAAGTAGTTATCCCAGGCTACAGCCTCTTTAGAAGAGACAGGATGGGGGAAAAAAGTGGAGGAGTGGTACTTTATGTAAGGGATGGGATGAGGGAGTCAGCTGGACAGGAAGGTCAGGGATTAGCGGAGGTCATCTGAGTCTCATTGGTCAGGAGGAAGGGAGCGGTAGCGTGCCTGGGAGTGGTCTACAGGCCACCAAACCAAGGGGAGGAGGCAGACAGGGAGCTGTTGCAGGAGGTGCAAAGGATAGCCAGCAAGGGGGAACTTTTGCTAGTAGGAGACTTTAATCTCCATGATGTGGACTGGGGTATTCCATCAGCTGCATCGGTCAACAGAAGGGAGATATTGGAATACCTGCAAGAAGCCCTACTGCAACAACTAGTCAGACAGCCTACTAGGGGTGGGGATACTCTGGACTTAATACTGTCCAATGGGGACAGTATACAAGAGGTCACTGTAGGGGAAATTCTGGAGGCAGGTAACCACAGAGTAATAAGATTTAGACTAAGGACAGGCATAGAAGGGAGAAGAACCACCACTAGGATACTGGACTTCTGGTGGGCAGATTTCAACAGACTGAGAGAGATTTTTAGGGGTGAGATGGAAGGCAAAGAAATGCTGGGGGATGTGGAGGGACTGTGGGGGGCAATAGAGAGAGGAATTCTGAAAGCCACAGACCAATGCATTAGAAAGGTAAGCAAAAGCAGAAAGGGGAGGAGGCCATTTTGGTTCTTGACAGAGGTGTCAAGAGCAATAGGGGAGAAAAAGAGGGCTTTCTGGGCATATAAAAGGATAAAAGGAAGAGAGAGGATGGGGAGTTATACAGGGAAAAGCTGAGGGAGGCAGGACAGACAATCAGGAGGGCAAAGGCAGAAACGAAGGAGAGGATAGCAAGAGGGACCAGCAGGGGGACAAAAAGTTCTTCTGCTATATCAGTGAGAGAAGGAAGAATAGGTAGGGCATAATGAGATTAAAGGGGAGGGAAAAGTTATGAAGGAGAAAGATGTGGAAAAACCTGACTTGCTAAATAAGTATTTTTACTCAGTTTTCATGTTAGAAAAGGAGGGGGAAGGGACCCGGGCTGCAGGACAGGGGTGGAAAATGGGGGGGGCGGACACTAGTCCATTCAAAGACAGTAGGATTTTGGAGGAACTGAGTAAGATAAGGGTGGATAAGGCAATGGGGCTGGATACCCTATATCCCAGGGTACTCAGGGAGCTTAGGGAGGAATTAGCTGCACCACTAACAAGACTGTTCAATATATCTTAAGATACAAGAAAAGCTCCAGGGGACTGGAAGAAGGCAGACGTGGTATCTTTGCACTAGAGTGGTGGCAGACAGGAGCCGGGTAACTATTGTTCAGTCAGTCTCACCTCAGTTGTAGGTAAGATCATGGAGGTACTCCTGAAAAAAAATATAGTTAAATACCTGGAAGTAAGTGGTCTTCAGGATGACACGCAATGTGGGTTCACGAGGGGAAGGTCATGACAAATGAACCTGATCTAATTTTTTGATCGGGTGATGAGGGTGAGTGATCAGGGAGGGGCGGTGGATGTTGCCTATCTGGATTTCAGCAAGGCCTTTGACACCGTTCCTCACAGGAGACTAGTGAGCAAACTGGGAAGCCTGGGAGTGGGGAAGAAAATAAACTGAGTAGAAGACTGGCTTGGGGGCAGAAGCCAAAGGGTGGTTGTGAATGCGGTGTATTCTGGAGAGGAACAGGTGATGAGTAGGGTACCTCAGGGGTCAGTGTTGGGTCCAATACTTTTTAACATTTATATAGGGGATACTGGGGAGGGACTGAAGGAAAAGATGTGCCTGTTTGCGGATGATACGAAAATCTGCAATAGGGTAGACATACCGGGGGTACAGAATATGAAAGAGGATCTGAGAAAGCTGGAGGGGTGGTCAGAGAGGTGGTAACTGAGTTTTAATGCAAATAAATGCAGAATATTGCATATTTGGCACAAGAATCTGGAGGTCATATCACATTGGGAGGAGAGGCGATATTGGTAACAGAGCCGAAGAGGAATTTGGGGATTATAATTTTGGACAACCTAAAGCAAGCAAACCAGAGCAACAAGGCTGTAGGAAAAGCAAACAGAATGCTGGCCTGCATTGGGATGGGGATTACAAGTAGGAGAAGGGAAGTGAGAATGCCTCTATACAGGTCCATGCTCGTCCGCACCTTTAGTATGAGGTACAGTTCTGGAGACCATATCAAAAAAGGGATATAGAAAGGGTAGAAAGGGTCCAGTTAAGGGCAAACAAAATGGTGCAGGGCATGCATCAGAAGACATATGAGGAGAGGATAGAGGAGCTAGACCTATACTTCCTGGTGACAAGAAGGGGAAGGGGTATGACAGAAACTTTTAAATACCTAAAGAGAATAAACAGGGTGACGGAAGGGAGCATCTTCAAGAGGAAAGAGAATCCAAAGACTAGTGGGCACAGCTTAAAGTTGGAGGGTAGGCAATTCAGAGGTAATAGGAGGAGAATCTACTTTACTGAAAGGTTGGTGGAGCCATGGAACAGACTGCTGGAGTGAGTGGTGGAGGTGAAAACAGTAGGGGAATTCAAATGGTCATGGGACAAATACATGGGTATAAGTAACAAATGGAAACAGAATCACAAACGAACAAAAGGATGATGGAACCCATGAGGGTAGAGGGGAAGGGGTACTAGGGAGAAGAAGGCTAGGGAGGGGAAATGCTAACTTGGGGAGGGAAAGGGGCAGACTGGATGGGCTGCTGGGGTCCTTTTCTGCCGTAAGATTTCGATGTTTCTATGTTTCATAGAAATCTGATGGCAGAAAAAGACCTCCAGGCCCATCCAGTCTACCCATTATACCCTGCTATATAGGTAACCCTGAACCCTAATTGGCCACCTTCCCCCGTTTGCACCTCCCCATGCCCCCCCCAATGAAGTCCCTGTTCCTTTTCCTTTCCAGGCTCCTCCCTCCCTCTTTTGGTTCTTCCCATGTGTTTATCCTATGCCCTCTTTTTTTTTTTTAGCCTAGTATTTATGCTCCTAACTACCTTGTCTCTCCCCTCACTCAGACATCCTCTGAACTGCTCTCTCCTGGTCTCGCCACGATCTGTCCCTAGAGTACTGTGGATCTGCACAGTAATCAAGGCACCTGGATAACCCCTTCCCCGGGCGGGGTGAGGAGGCACTCCCCCTTACTCACCTCCGCAAGTCCAACATGCTGAGATGCAGATCCTGTACAGCGGGGTCTGTCGCTGCAGGCCCGAGACGAACAGGGAGGTGTCATCGCCTGGGACAGACCGAGGGTTTTTTCCCATGTTCTCCCTAGACATCGGCATGCAATGGGGCCAGTGAGCTGGAAGACTCCGCTCCCTGCCAATGTCTGCCCAATGCCCATACTGCTGCTCCGACTAATGCACCTACCAACCAGGCTTCCCTTTATGGCGGTATAGCGACGGGAGCATGCAGTGAACCCCCTCCCAGAGAAGAAGAGCAGCCGTTGGACACTTCATTCTTCTTCTCCCCGGCCAACCCACGGCTCCCCGAGCTCGTTTCCGAACCTGGGTCACCAGCGTGGTGCAAGGTGTGGCGTCCAGCACCTCAATCCTCAGTGCCACTGGGCCAGCCATCGTATGCCCTCTTAAATTCACCTACCATTTTGACCGCCACCATCTCCACTGGCAGTCTGTTCCAGGGGGCCACCACCCTCTCCGAGAAGTAGTACTCTCTCCTGTTCCCTCTGAACTTCCTCCCTGCAACTTCAAACTGTGCCGTCTAGTTTTTGGACTTGTTTTCCTACAAAAGATGCTCTCTCCCCGCACCTTGTTAATCCCCTTCAAATATTTAAATGTCTCAATCATGTTCCCCCCTCTCCCTCCTTAGTTCCAGGGGATACAGATCTAGCTCTTCCAGATTCTCCTCATGGGGCTTCCAATGCATGCCCTGCACAATTTTGTCACCCTCTTCTGCACTCTCGCCACTCTATCAATATCTTTACAGAGGTGTGGTCTTCAGAACTGGACCCCATACTCAAGGTGGGGTCTCACAAGGGACTTGCAATGGGGCAATGAACACCTACCTCTTACTGCTAGATATACCCCTCCCTATGCACACTAGCATGCAAGTTGCCTTTCCTATCACTCTGTTGCAATAGTTAGCTACCTTTAGGCCATCTGAAATGATAATCCCTATCCCGCTCCTTTTCCGTGACCATAACTTCTTCTCCTCCCTGTGAGTACGTGGCCTGTGGGTTTTTGTGCCCAATGTGCATTATTCTGCACTTTTTGGCATTAAATCTCAAGTGCCACATTTCCGACCACCCCTCCAATTTTCTCAGGTCCTCCTTTATTGTTTCCACCTCCTCTGATGTGTCCACCCTACTGCATATCTTTGTATCTGGGTATGCTGTATAGAAACAAAGAAGCCCTCTCCTTATCTACTCAGTGTCAGCTCCTGACCAAAATGATTATCCCCTCATTCGGCTACATCGACATTGTATACGGCACCGCCTCAGCCTTCCTTCTAACCAGGCTGGACTCCCTCTACAATGCATTTTGTCATTTGGCCCTAAATGCCACCCCAGAAACATCACCACTCCCTCTACTCATCTCTTTCCCTTATCTCTCTCTCCACTAATGATACCTGTTACAGTCCTCACTCTTCATCTCTAAATACTGGTTTGGGTCCTTACCCTCTTACCTCTCCTCTCTTCTGTCTCCTTCCACAGAGGCCGCTTACCTTCTTCGGTCATGAGACACCCGCACTTCCTCCCTACCATGGCCTTCTTCCTGTGCTGGCCCAGCGGCATTTACTTACAGACTGCCCTCGCACTGGAACACCCTCCTCTCCCATGTCAGACACTCCCTTTCCGCCTCGTTCCTAAAATGTACTTTGTCTCGCAAATCTGACCCATCCAATGCCTGCCACTGTAACTGCTAATTACCTAATCGCTCCCCCTCAAATAAGTTTCCCCCTGGCAAACCCTAAACTTCACAGCCCTTTGACTCCATGCACGATCACAGCTCTAATCTCTTGTTTCACCTCCTCTGCTCCCTCCAATCACCTTTTTTTCCTTCTCTCCCCATGTGAGAAAACCCATACCCAACTGTATTGTCACCTCTCTCACACCTGCCCTCCTATGACATGTCCTTTCACCTGCCCTCTCTACTGACCCTTCTTTTTTGACATCCTGCCCCCTTTCCCTTTCTACCCCCTGACTCCTATTAAGGCACTTCCTGTCCCTCTTCACTTGGTAGCACTTCTCCCATCTTCTCAAACCCTAATCAACAACCTTACTCACTGTCTCTCATCACATCTCTATAACACTGCAGCAACCACCCTATTTTGGTCACTTTGAACTATTATTATATATTGTAACTTAAATGTGTAAATTGTAACTTGTATTGCAAATTGTGAACCATTTTTTTGAATGTAACCTTCCCTATTCCCTCTCCCCCGGGCCGCACCTGGAAACGAGCTCCAGCTCAGTGTGCCTCTCCCAGTCAACAACTTAAAATAAATTATAAAAAAATATATATATATCTTTGTATCATCCGCAAAGAGGCATACCTTCCCATTCAGTCCCTCCACAATATAAATAATGTAGATGCTAAAGAGAATGGGCCCCAATACTGACCTCTGGGGCATGCCACATGTCACCCTCCCCCCCCGGGTGAACCCCATTTACCACCACCCTCTGGCATCTGCCGCTAATCCAACTCTCCACCCATTTAGTTATGTTCAGCCCTGCTCCTAAGCTGCCCAGATTATTCACCAGCCTACTGTGAGGGACGGTGTCAAAGGCCTTGCTGATCAATCACCCTCGTCGCCCAGTTGAAAAACTCAGTCAGTTTCATCTGGCATGACTTCTGCTCTGTGAACTCATGCTGTCTGTCATCCTAGAGACCACTGACAGCAAGGTAATCGACAGTTCTCTCCTTCAGTAGTGACTCCATAATCTTACCCGCCACCGAGATAAGGCTGACATGACAATAATTGCCTGCCTCCTCCCTGCTGCCACACAAGCAGCACCACATCTGCCCTTCTCCAGTCACCCAGAATTCTTCCTGTGTATAGCGACAGATTGAACTATTTTTGTCAACAGTTGTGCCAGTTCCTCCCTTAGCTCCCGTAGCACTCCAGAGCATAGGGCGTCTGGACCCGTTGCCTTGTCGGCCCTCAACTTGCACAATTCTTCAAGTAGTCTTCCTTCCTGGAATGGGCTAGAGTCCACCTCCCTGCCCTCCATGCCCCTCCCATGTAACTCTGGTCCCTTTCCCTCCCTTTCTACTGTGAAAACTGAACAGAAGTACCTGTTCAGTAAGTCCGCCTTCTGCAGATCACCCTCCACTGGAACACCCACCTCCCCTTTAAGTCTCACTATCCCCTACTGGGATTTTCTTTTCTCACTGACATGCCTATAGAAAGCTTTATCCCCCCTCCTGACTCCTTTGGCTATTCTCTCATGTGTATCTGTCTTCACCTTTGTAATTGTTTGCCCTGCCACACTCCATTTCTCCCTGTATACCTCTCTATCCTCCTTCTTCTGTGTTTTGTTTTATCTCCTGAATGCTCATTTCCTTTCTCTCACAGCCCTCACCACCTCACTGGATAACCAGAGTGGCCTCCTTCTTCTTTTGCTGATCTTCCTTATACAATGTTCCGTGGCTCTCAAAATTCCCCACTTTATTACACCCCACAGCTCCTCAATGTCCCCAGTTCCTCCTTGACCTCCACAGCCTCCCTGAAGATCTCCCTCATTTTGCTTAAGTCTGCATGCCTGAAGTCCAGTACCATTGTGCTAGTGTGACTCACTTCCGCCTCTGTCCTAATCCTGAACTTTATAGCTAGGTGGTCGCTGGACCCCAGACTGTCTCCCACCAAAACATCAGCTACACTCTTCGCGTTCATCAACATTAAGTCCAGTGTCCCCCCACCTCAAGTAGGTTCCAGAACCAGCTGCTGAAGGAATGCTTGCTGCAATGAATCCAGCAACTCCCTACTTCTTGCTGATGACACTGAATCCTCCAGTCCATATCAGGGAGATTAAAGACCCCCAGCAGCAAAAGCTCACCCTTGTGGGCCATCCTCTGCACCATTTGTATTAATTCTCTGTCCACTTCCTCCTGCTACACAGGAGGTCTGTAGATCACACCTATGCCTAGTATTGCTACTGACTGCACTTCAGAGAGTGACCCAGGAGGGCTGGAGGGGGTACTGGGATGCATAGGGAGGGGCATCACCAGTAGAAAACAGGAAGTTGTTATACCTCTCTACAGACAGCTGGTGAGACCCCATCTGGAGTGCTGCATGCAGTTCTGGAGACCCAGTCTCCGCAAAGACATAGACAGGATGGAGGCAGTCCAGAGGAGGGCAACTAAAATGGTGCAGGGTCTGCACCAGAAGACATATGAAGAGAGACTTAAGGAGCTTAATATGTATAGCCTCGAGGAAAGGAGAGAGAAGGGGGACATGATAGAAACTTTCAAGTACCTCAAGGGAATAAACAAAGTCCAAGAGGGTAGCATCTTTCAGAAAAAGAGGTGTGCAAGAACAAGGGGGCACAATTTGATGATAGAAGGGGGGATGGCTCAGAGGTAATGTGAGGAAGTGTGTTTTCATGGAGAGGGTTGTGGATGCATGGAATGGCCTTCCTGAGGAGGTTGTGGAGTCAAAAACAGTGGTGGAATTCAAGAACGCATGGGAACAGTCATAAGGCAATTCTAGGGGGTGGGGGTAGGAGGAAGTAGACTGTTGGTTAACTAGGATCTGCAGCTTATCCATTAGGTAGGAAAATGGGCAGACTGGGTGGGCCAAGCGGTCCTTATCTGTTGTCAAATTCTATGTTTCTGTGTATGTTTCTATGACCCACAGGGCCTCCACCTCCCTTTGTCCTTCCTGCCCTTCTGTCACCCATATACCATCCTTCACGTACAGTGCTATTCCTCCCCCTTCCTACCTGTCCTGTCCCTCCTAAAAAGACTATACCCTGGGATAACCGCCTCCCAGTCTTGGTGCTCTGTCCACCAGGTCTCTGTAATGGCCACCAGGTCCAGCCCCTCATCCACCATTGTGGCATCCAAGTCAGTCAGTTTATTGCCCATTCTCCTCGCGCTGGCAGACATTATCCTCAACCAAATTCCTCCTTTCCTTGTTTGTTCCCTCCCCTCATTCTCTGCCCCCTCCTGCGGGGGAGTGCCAGATAGGCAAGTCCCTCTGGGCACGTCCACCATACCTTCCCTAGTCTCGTGTTCCCCCCTCCTAGTTTAAACAGCCCCTGCAAGACACTATCTATATATTCTTGTAGTTTTCCCCTCAGCACCCTTGAACCCTCTTCATTTATGTGCAATCTATCCTTTGCGTATAAACCCTTATCTGCTCATGTGTCCCCCCATTCCCCTATGCAGTGAAACTCTCCCTCTTACACCGATTTCTGAGCCATCAATTGAATTCTACAATTCACTGCTGTCTTACGGTACTGGCACAAGGGGCAGGTAAGACTTCAGAGAAGCTTACCTCCTCCCTGCAGCCCTTTGCCAGCTCTCTGAACCTATTCTTTACCTCCTCTATATCATTTCTCATCAGGTCATCTCTACCTAAGTGAATGATGAGGTGTAGTTTGCCCCCCCAGTGTCCTTATGTCCTCCCTTATCAACTGCCTTGCCCTTCCTGCCTCCATACCTGGTGTGCAGAAGACTGACCTGCGTCTATGTGAATCTCTTTTTCTAAACCAGTGTACCCCATTTATAATGGAGTCACTGAAGACCATGACCTTCTTCATTCTACCCATCTTGGCGAATGCCCTGGTGCCCATTTTCCGGATCCCCCATCCTCTCGCTCCATGCTCCCTTAGCCCAGTCTCTCTGATCCATGTTGCCTACTGGTTTCCCTTGTCTTCCACCTTCCTCATCTTGGGTCCCCCTCTCCCCAGCCTCATTCTGATGCCCAACATTCACCCCCGCCTTACTTTCCCCTCCATGGCCCGCCATCTCATTCCTAACAACAACCTGTCGCACCATGCTATGACAGTTGTAGCTTTTCTGTGACTTTCCTTCTGAGTTCAAAGAAAACATCGGAGCTGCTAGAAATTCTAAGCTTTTCCAAGCCAAGATTTTCCTTGAAATTCTCAGGATTTCCTACCTTAAACTGACGCAGGTCTCTCTCCCTTTTCTTGAGCCCCTGCACCTCTCGCACTGTGCCTCCATTTTCTCCATATTCTGGCTCAGCTCTCTACTCTGTTACCTCTCCTCCCTCCTCTCCACACCTCTCCCCTCCTCCAACTCCTATTATTGATATGCTTTGTGCTCCTTGTCAGTCAGTTGTTGTTGTTAAACTTCTGTCATGCAATCTGCTTTCTCTACCGCCTCCCCTCCCTCTGAATGACCATGTGATGATGTCAAGTATCAGTTCTCTTAAATTAAAATAAGAGCATTTCTTTAAAATAGTGTGCAAAATGGGCCATTATTACTGTACTTATCATCATCAAAATCTTTATTTGTGCATGGTCTAAGCCTTCACCAACATAATGTTTGAAAACAAATGCACAAGTGTAACGACCTTCTCCTGCCAGCAGAGGGAGAAGGATTGTTTACTAGAATGCCAGATTATGAAGGTTACTGATTGGCAGACTCTGACAGCCAGTGGGTGGAGCTAGAGGGCCAGTTGTTGGGTACTGGCTGATGAGTGTCAAAATGGTAAAGTGATAGGAGAGCATGGGTGTGCCTTCAGGGCATCCTTTCCTTACATCACAAGCCAAGGTGCCTGAGGAGGCAGAGGCCCCTCGCTAGAAGCAGCTATCTGTTGTTCCAGAGTACATAAAAACAGCGGAACTCAATGTTGAGTCATCAGACGGCCAGCCTCCAGGGTCAGAGATCAGAACAGCAGTAAACAATCTGCGTATTTGGAGTCTAAAGGAAATTTAGTGTAGTTCCACATTAATTCATGTGGGAAGCGTAAGTAATCAATGAGAGGGAGTATCCTAAGGGATTGCACCTCCAGGGAAAACCCTGGTGACCTTGCGGCATAATGAAAGATCTCACCAAAGTGGTTGTTACTCTGTAGGGGGTGATATCAGTCCATGTCCCGAGAGAGAGATGCTGGCAGCTATGCTGAAGATGGTGAGAGCTATGGTGACAGATGTTGAGCTGCGGATCCAGGTAGGAGATGTGCCTACTGTGGCGAATGCCAAGCCCTGGTAAGAATTAGAAATACTGCCTCTGACAGAGGGCCTGGGGAGATTTCCAGGAGCTGCCAGCATACAGACTGAGCTAAGTGCGTCCATGCTGATGCCAAGCATGCAACCCTGTAAGAGTGAGGATCGAGTTAATGAGAGGCACCCAGAGCAGGGGTGCCGAGTACCGATTAGTCCGTTATATCTGAGTGAAAATTCCTATAGTGGTGCCACTTCCTGCACACCAGTTGGGTGGGCGATATGGGTAAATTCAGAATGTAGAGTAAATAGCTCTAACGTGACATAGAACCCCACCCACTGCTGAATAGCAAGGAATAATAGGAATCTTGTGCTTCTTAGGTATGTAAAGGGTACAACCTTTATGTAAGAGACCCTGAAGTTCTGATTTGTATATGGGGACAGGATCTAGCCAGAGTTAGTAATGCTGACCAGGACAGAATCTCGGGGACCGTTATCCCATGTGTGTAGCTGTAAATATGTTAGTAAATGTGACAACAACACATTAAGCATTAAAGTTATTTATTTTTCTGCTCACAGAATTTATCTGAGTAAAACTCACTTAAATAGTGAAAACTGGAAGTAGTTGCCTGTACAGGGGAGGCCTCTGGAAAGCAATTACCATCATACCCCTACCCACAGAGGGTACACCTACGGCCATGCCTAGCTGCCCCACTTTCCATCTGGCACACACAGGAAATCAAAATAGAGTGTCAGCTCTCAGCTGAAAGGACAGTGACCGGTAGAAATAACTGGTGGGGCTCTCAGGGCTACTCGTCATGTAGACTATATGTGGGGAGACCCAGAGAGACAGGGAAGGCTTACATAAGCATACAACAGTACAGTGGTTATGCACATATTACAAACATGTATGCATAATTAGATTATTGTTACTATGTAATTTCCACTACATGGGCAGATTCTCTGTTCAAGTGGAACATTGCTCTATCGGTCAGATTTCATTCCAGTATCCAACTTTCCTAACCTAAGCTAAGTGAAAGCTATCTATTTTAGTTTGTCCTGCCATCAGCATACCTGCAGCACTGTTCAGGCGTGATCTTTCAGTTGCATTTTATGTTTGCACATGCCCAGATATACACTACACACCTTTTTGGATTCAAATGAATCAGCTTTGCGAAAACTGGGTCACAGCTCACTAGCAGGTGCTTGCAAACGCTGGCACGCTTTAGATTCCAAGGCCTGTGTCCCAAAGGAACTGATGCCATCTATAAGAAAACATTACAAGTGCACTATGGAATCCCAGATTTCCACTGTATAAAATGAAATCTATTCCCAATCACCAGTGAGCTATAAAGAAACAAATTGGTGTGCGTAAATAACATAATGCTGTCATCTGCTGCATACAGGGTTTAATCTCTCATGCCTAATACCACTCTGATTTAAGCAAACAACTGACATATCAGTCTTGAGCACAATATCAGTGATCATAATACTAAAAGCAGTCACACATGCAACATCACTGGATGAAATGACAGAGTGGAAATGAGCAATGAACTGGTTAACCCCAGCTCGCACAGAAAGTATGTGATTCATACACAGATTTCAGATCCTGTATTAAAGGTCTTATCTGATACTTATATGATGCTTTATATGTTCCCTACATCGCCAGCTGAATGTCACTCACCCAAATGCACTCAGAAATATGTATACGTAGCTGCACTGGGGCTCTGTGTGAAACAGGGCGAGACGTACAACAGGAGCAGTGATGTAATTATCTCCCTGCCCGCAGAATCTAATATTTATTTGTTTTGCCAGGATAAACTCTACTGAGCGCAGCTAATTTTCAAGATGGTCCTTTGAGCAAGTGAACAATAACAGCAAAATTGATAACACTGTTCAGCAGATTCTGAATCTGAAAAAAATGCACCACAGGGGTGAAGAAGAGTCTTACACAGGCATCCAACAATCAGTCATTATGTTCATCCTGCAGGTTGCAGGTTCATAATAAGGACTGGAACTACAAGCTATCATACCATTGTATTATTGACTGTAACCATGAACCCCATTTGATACATAATAAGATAAGCAATCCCAAATTATGTGGAGACATTTAATCATGCATCCATAAAAATATTTTCATGTGGAAACATCACAACAGTACCATATACTGTATGTGACCCCCGTGGCACAGTGACCAGGCTTGCACCCCTGCCCGGTGACAGTACAGGGCATGCCTGGTTGAGGGGTTTGGGTTTGTTCTTTCTCCTGTGGTGGTGATGGGGGGCAGAACAAATAACAAGTAGCGTGGTGCCTCCACCCAGAGAGAATAAGTGGGCCAGATGTTGTGTACAGCACCATCATCTGAGGATACAGTACCTATCCACCTTCCTACACTGGACTTGACCACCCCCTGGGGACCACAACACATTACTTTCACCAATAAACACTTCAATTAGAGCATACTACTGAGGGCATGTACAGGAGTGAAATTCAAACAATTAACAGTGCTTTTATTTGGTAACACAGGCCTGGTCGCTGGAAAAAAGAGAAACGTTAAAGAGGACAGGAAATTATTTCCAACTGGCAGCTGCTTATAATGTTCCTATTTATAAAAATGATATCCATAAGCCTAAATTATACATATGTAAATGCACTTGAATACAAAGTGATGCCAAAACCTGAAATTTGCTTTGTTTCCTTGTTATGGACAGCATTCTGTTACAGTTCTCTTCACAGAACCAATGCTCTGGAGTTTTAGCTACATCATGGTTCATGCGCAGAACTCTGAGCATGGTTCTAATAGGACGATAGCTCATGCTCAGCATTCTGTACATAAACCACGACATAACAAAAACTCCAAATTACTGGTTCCACAAAGAAAACAAAGTGGAATGTTGTCTACAAAAAGAAAACAATTGAAAATGCAGTTTTTAACATCAGTGTTTATTCAGGTACAGTTAAATATGGCTCATTTAGAGGCACACTTTTGAATTTCTCTTACTAGGAGCATTACTAATTGCTTCCAATTAACAACATTTCCTGTACCTTTTAAGTAAATACAAGTCACCTTAATCACTTCCCCCATATATCAGTACACCATAAGCCCCTCCATAAAAGTGGGTCACTATATCCCATAAAACCCCACCCAGTAAGAAAATGCACCTGCCCAAGCAAGGGACCCACTGAGAGGAAGCAGGATACACAGAGTGCAATAAATTCTTTGATGGGCATCAATAATAAACCCACTGATTTGAGTATTATGCAATCAACTTTGACTTTGGGTTGCGGTACCAGATTTTGGGATGCCAAAAGGAAGACATTTAGTCCCTCCCCAATGCTCCCTTGTGCCAGACCCTGAGTAAATAGGTTTAAAGTCTCCACCGCCTTCACAGCTCATTTACAAGGAGGCCCTGGGTAGGCGAGAGTAAAAAAATTATAAAAAATAATAATACAATAGGATAGATATGGTACATGAAAGATATCTGGCAGCTGGAAAAGAGGACATGTCCTCGGAGAAGAGGACATCTGGCAACCCTACTCGGGGTACCCAGGAGTTACAGTAAAAGTCCCGGTGCAGGCCTGGTAGATATATTGCTCAGGTTCTGTCAGCGGTGCACCTGAGGGAAGTTATTAAGCATACAATTTAATCCCCCAATAGGCCATAATGTGCTAGCACGATTCTGGAATGTAAAATTCCAGATAATAAAGCTTGAAACACCAAAACTGTAATCCAGAGTTGAAGAGACACAAAGTCCCAGCCAGCAGTGCTACAACTCATGTGACCCACAGATGCAGTAATTTAGATGAGGCAGGGTACAAAACACGGCAACAAGTTGACCCATAATCAGTAGCTTCGGACTTTCGAATATTCCACAGCAGCACAGTTCTTCTGGCTCACATCTCTCTGGATATAGTCCTTCTGGCACAACTCTCAGGATGCAGGAGCACTATGCAGTGGCTTCCTGGTTCCCAAGGAGCCCAGACCTCAGAAGTGACCCCACGGTCTGACTCCACAGTGGATAAGAAGTACACCCATACTGAGGCACGAACCTCATGGCTCCCTGTTCCCCCTATCCACCCCACTGGGTAAGGGCTAGCAGCAGGCCCCTTACCTGGCTCTGAAGCAGGCTGGGCAGAATGCAGGTCTCTCTCTCAGTACAGCCCAGCAGCTTTGGAATGCAACAGAGGCCCACCGTCTCACTCTCTCAGAAACTCCTTCCACACACAAGCTGGTCTGAAACAGTCTCTGTAAAGGATTAACCTTGGGAAAAGTTCACAAGAGATTTTTGTGGATTGAATGCTGGAGAGGGCTCGCAGGAAATTTGGCGTGACTAGGCATCTCACTTTCTCTCACAGCAGCAGGTCTGAATACCTCTCGGACCTCTTCTCTCTGCCACTCAACTCCTCGATAGACCAGAATCTTCTTTCCCTCCATTCAGTGTCTCACTGGATGGGCAGTGCTGTCCATCAGTCTTTTTTGCCATGTTCTGCCCTCTAAGCATCTTAAAAAAAAAAAACATCATTCCATTTGGGAGGGTCCTAGGGCATCATTCCGCACAATTCTCTGGGGTGCTCAGCTGTCAAGATCCCTCACCTCTGGCAGACAATGAAGTCAGGGGCCAGCAAGATGGTGATTGTAATTTTTTTTTTTATTTTTTGGTAACTGTATAAGGCCCAGTAGGCACAAGTGCCTGTTTTCAGAGGTGACTCGGGAGCACTGGGGGGTTAAGTGACTTGCTCAGAGTCACACAGTATACAAGTGGAGGTTGTGGGAATCAAACCCAGGTCTGCTAGATGCATCAAGGTCATTCACAGCTCCTTACTCTAACCTCTAGGCTACTGCCAGCCCATTCAGGAAAAGTGTGCTGCATTTCAAAGTTCATAAAATAGGGCCACTGCCCTGCTTTTTATTTAACTACCTCATAGCTTGGTAGGCACACCTGTGCCCAATCATCCAGTGGTGGTGTGAAGTGGGAAAAAGCGTTGTGCTCCCAGTTGAATGCTCCATTATCTGCTCTCCCTTCCTAATGTCTCCGGGCTCCTAAGGCCCACTGGTGTTCCTGGGGCCGAAGCACAGTAGAGGAGGTGCAGGTTGTGCCACCAATGTGGCTTTTATGTCCATAGCAGGCAGGTACTTTTGGGGCTGAAACAATGTCTGAGCTGGTTTCAGTTCACACTTTCGAGCAGGTGGCTGCTCGGACGTGCGCACACTGACTGTGCGGTGATCTTCTTAGAGGCTCCTTCAGTCCTCTTTCACAGTTACATTCCTGGGCTTGGAGAGAGCAAGGAGGCAGCAGGCATGGTTCTTGGGGTGGCATAACAGCATCCAGGCAAGCCCCTTTCAAGAAGGGGGTTATATATACACTTAATCAGACCACTGATAGAATAGATTGTACTCTATTGCAAAAACATCATTTTGGTATTCAAAATCTCTTAAAAAGCAGGAAGCAAGGAATCGGGCTACATAGCACTCCATAAAGAGAACCTGAAATGCTAGGTTCTGTCAAATATTTATTTAATACAAAAGTTTAAAAGCACCCCCCATGGAACTCGTGACACCATTTCACGTCACACTGACGCCTTGACAAAGCATTAGTGTGACGTGAAATGTTGGCGTCATGAGTTCCATGGGGTTTGCTGCATGTTCTGCTTTTAAACTTTTGTGTTAAATAAATATTTAACTGAACCTAGCATTTGAGGTTCCCTTTGCAGAGTGCTGTATAGCCCAACTCCTTGCCTCCTTGTCTGTACCTTGTTCGTTGTGGCTCCAGCTTTGGTATTCATGCAGCCACCTTCTCCTTCAGTTTTTGCTCTTAAAAAGCGCTTTCAACAAGGATCATAACAAGGATTGTATCTTATTACAAATACAGAATCACAGTGTACAAAACCACTAGAAAAGGCACTTTCACTAAAGCTCACTACATGAGCGAAACCCTAAATCATCCAGTGGGATAATACTGCACAGACCCCAGGGAGAAACTTTATCATCTTTAGCCATTATATGTCAGCGCTGTAAGTGCATTGAATGTGTAAACTGCCCTTCTTTGGGATTTTCTATTTTGCTGCTGTATACAAACTCTGTGACAGAAATATCTGACTGAAATGTCTTTAAACAGTCTTTGTTGTCTCCTCCCAGTCACCTCTGAAAACAGACTTACCTGCTTACCAAAAACTAAGTAAATTAAAGGGGCCCTCTTGAGCTGCTGTCCCCCAAGTGTTAGCCCTGTCTTTCCTCAGTCTCAGCATCCTTCTTCTGTCATAATTCCCCACACAAGACTGATGTCATGATGTTTCCTGGACATAAAGTAGTGGTATTTGGGATTGTGCTACTTCTGTGATAACATATTAGAAATTCTACTTTCTGGGGTGGAGCTATCAGCCCAGCAGAAGACATTTCTTTCAGGGCTCCTGAGTGCTTCATCTCCCCCCACCCCTCTTTTCTATAGTTGTAAGTTAACAAATTGAATGACACATTTAGGGTGTGTAGTTTACTGCTGTAGCAGTAATAAGGTAGAGCAGCACTCTGTATTTATTTAATTTTTCCCTTACTTTTTCTCCTGTGGCCCCGGTTGGCTCCTTCTCTTCTCCTCACCTCCTTCTCTGGCTGCCGTCCACCCACTCTGATCTCCTCTCAGGCCACCACCTTGTACTCCCCTATGGGTTAACCCCCATGGCGGGGAGGCAAGGGAGCTCCCAACTCCACCACCAGGCATGAATCCAGATTAGGTGGTGCCTGTGGAGATGGCACGCTCTTGCAGATGGCCATCAAGCTGCACGACCTGGCTCCCACTGTTTTCCGGTATTCACCCCTTGCGGGAGAGTGGCATGCAGTGATGCCTGTGACAGGGGTCACGCACACTCCCATGCACACCCACATCAGGCATCTGCCATGCACCAACCCCACATTCTTTGCGATTCCGTATTGTCGAGCCCCGCCTCCACTAGGATTCAGGTATGCACCAGCCACAGGTCTCCTCCCTCCCCGGAGATGGAGAGCAGTCTGTCAGATGCTCGATCCATCTCCTCCCTGCCGATCCACGGTGGCCCGTGCTAATTTCTGAACACAGGTGGTGGCGCAATGCGTGGTGTCGAGCACCTCAACCTTCAGCGCCACCAGGCCGGCCCAGCACTCTGTATTTATAATAAGTAGAAAACGGACAACCTGATGTCTGTATTCAAAAAGCCTTGCTGTTTGGCCCTAGATCCCTTGGCCAGGACAGGACCAATTCCTTACAACTAACTTCCCTTGCTGGAAAGAGTACAGACATTGTAGACAACATGAAATACCTTGGTCTAACTATCGACCAAGGTCTCACCCTTAAGTCCCACGCAGACCAGGTAACTAGGTCTATCCACGGCAAACTTGGCACCTTGTACCAGCTAAAAAAACAACTTATCCTAGAGGCAAGGTGAGCAATTGCCTCCAGTGTCCTCCTTCCTACATTAATGTACGCTGCCCCTGTAACTCAGGGTATGTCAAAGCATGAGGTCGACAGGCTTCAGGTCCTGTACAACAAGGTGGTGAGGTTTGCAACATTGAGTCACCCAAGAAGCCACCCCTGCATCTCGCTGGCCCAGCTTCAATGGCCATCCTTTGAGGCTTATCTTCAGTACCCCCTGCTCTGCCTTGCTTACAAGCTACAGCACCCAGCTGCCCCACCTAGCCTTACAAGAATAATCATTCCTAAGTCTAACTCTCGTATACTCAGGGCCACTGGTCGGTCCATACTAACAGTCCCCAGAGTCAAGACTAACATGGGAGGCAAATCCTTCGCTCACACTGCCCCTAAGCTGTGGAACACTCTCCCACTTTTAGTACAGAAGCCCCATCACTGTTAAACTTTCACACAAGGCTCAAGTCCCACCTGCTTGGGGCAAGCTCATGCCATTGTCAGGATACTGGATAGTCACCCCCGGCCCCATATCCTACACCAATCCCTCTCCTTTTTCTCACCCAAAATGACTCCAAAAGCATGCCTCAACTCCCTAAATTGCTGCACTTATGTTCAATATATTGAAATATTGCCTTTACTGTAACCTTGAATGTCATGTCTACTTTCTCTGCACCCTGTACTACCTGATTGTATTGTACTGTTTCTATCTTCTGGGTCGCCCCTGAAAAAGGGACCTTCGGGGCTCAGTGGGCCTACCCGGTCATCAAAATTGAATAAATAAAAATAAATAAATAAAAACTATTACTAACAAAATGTGAATGCCTTTACAAATGTAGTGCTAGTAGGTGCTCAACAGTGCTAAAAGCAATCTGTGGGAAATACTAAAAGTTCTTACTCTCTTCCTTTTTCACTCTGTTTGGACTCTGTTTTACTTTTTCCTTTTTTTCTTGGCTCAGTTGCCTCATTCCACATCCATGAGTCATGTTCTATGGTTGCATCTTTATCTTTCACTTTTGGCACACACCAAGATGTTTTTATTGCATGTTTTTAAATTTTATTTCTCCAAATTACCGACTACCATTTTTCAGCATCCTGGGCTTGCCATGACGTGAATTACACTATGATGCAGCTGATGTTTTGACATGATGTCTTCCTCAGAGCTTGCTAAACACTGTGCCATGGGATCCTTTCATCCCTTCGGTTGCCTTGGTTACTATTATCACTATGGTATATGTAATACCACATTCCACCACTGATCTCACTTGTGCTCTAGTCTAACATAGTGATAATTTAAAACACTTATTGGTTTAAATCAGCATATATATGAATCCTTGGTCACTAGTTATTCTCTAACAGTTTTATTTTATTTTACAGATAGTATGGAGTTAGTTGTTTTCCTTTGTGCTAGGTACGTGTACTACATTCTATTTGTAGCCCTCGCCTCTAATTTATCCAGTCGGGTTGTGCTTAGTTTTTATTGCAATTTTTCCTCAACCAAATCATCCATTATTTCATCTCATACAAAGAGTCAAATTTTATGCATAGTTACTTTGTACTTTTATTTAGTTTTTTCTTCTTTGTTCACTATTTCTGCTCCCCTACAGTAGCAGCTTTGGTCTGATAGCACTGTTGAGCACCTACTAGCACTCCAATTGTAAACGCATTCAAGTTTTGTTATTAAACGTTTTTGAATACTGACATCAGATTGTCTGATTTCTACTTATTATAAATACTGAGTGCTGCTCTACCTTGTTACCACTACAGTGGAAAACTATGCACCCCTGATTTAATTCCCTAAAGACTAGCACCTAAGGAAAGCCCGAGGAGAAAAAATAGTAGTGGAAAACAAGTAATAAAACTATTTTCTCCATCTGAGCACAAACAACCCTCCCCTGTTGAATGACACATTTCTTTCAGAGCTCCTGAGAGCGTCAGCTGTTTTCCTTTCTTTTCTACAGTTCTGTAAAGTAAACTTGTTTTGCTGGGAGGCTGTGATTTTATGACTCTGGCTGAAATAGAAACATAGCAACAAAGAATTTATCAGCAGAAAAGGACCACTTGCCTCATTCAGTTTGCCCAGATGGTCCTGCCTAGTCTGTCTCTGCAGACCCTAACTGGTGTCCAGTGACCCTCCCTTCTGCCTGCCCATTTCCTTATATTCCCCTATGTCCATCCCATACATGCTTAAAGCCACCTACTGTTTTTGCCTCCACCTCTTCTGCTGGCAGTTTAGTCCAGGTGTCCACCACTCTTTCAGAGAAGTAGTACTTTCTCACAACCCTCCTAACCCCCCTGCCCCCTGCTTCATGGTATGCCCTCTTTTCTTGGTGCTGTTTTTCATTTGAGAGGGACTCCCCTTCTCCATCCTGTTCACCTGTGAGGTACCTGTAGGTCTCTATCATGTCCCCTCTCACTCTTCTGTTTTCCAGGGTTTACATTTTGAGAACCCTCAGTCTCTTCTCGTGGGGCTTTTGGTGCAACCCTTGCACCATTTTAGTTGCCATCCTGTGGAATGCTTTCACCCAGTATATGTCCATTCTGAGGTGTAGCCTCCACAACTGGACACGATACTCCAGATGGATCTCACCAGTGAGTGATACAGTGGCAACACCACCAACCCCCCTCCTGCTGACTGACGATACCTCTCCCTATGCATCCCAGCATCCCACTGGCCATATCCACTGCTCCAGGTAGGAATCTGACCATCCCTTCCCCTTTCCCGCACTGCCTACCACTCTCTCCATGCCTCTAAATATACAGTCCCCCATCACCAATCCTCCATATGACTTCCTATCGCACTTGCCCCGAGGTGCCACCACATTTACTTCCCCTCAACACCAACTGACATGAGGAACCCCTGTTAGTGTCAGACACCTGTGCCTCTTTCAGGGGTGCAAAGTAATTTACCACTGGTATCTCCTCGGTATGGCTGACTGCTGTGTGACTGCCCCTGCCAGTCAAACTCCTCCCCTTCCCCTTCCCCACCACCCTCCATCCCCCCAAGCCAGTGCACCTCTTGGATAGTGGGGGTGGAAGGGTGGGCACCAGCTTAGTTGGAGTTGCAGCTGATATATTACATCCCTTGCTGCTTGCAACTGAGCACAGAGCTTCTAGGACGTAAAACATATCTGGCAGTGTCCCCTCCTCCAAAGTGGACCCATAAAGATGAGCGTCCCACAACCATATTCAGTTGACTACCTCACCAATCACCCTATGCTCCATTCTAGCCTGCTGAGTGCTTATAAAATTGTCTGAGTTACTTAGCTGAAGGCCCATTCAGCTTCCCTGGTCATTTCCAAGGTCCTTCATCTGTGGGGTAGTGGGAAGGGGAAGGACAGAATGAGGAAGGAGAAGACTGAGGAGTTTAACAGTTGGTTAAAGGGATGTTGTCAAGAGGAGGGCTGCCATTTTGTGGAAGACTGGGGGGCTTCTAAGACAGGAGGCTCTTCAAGGGTGGCTGCCTTCACATAGCAAGAAAGGGGGTTAGAGCACTTGGGCAGAAGTTTTATGTCTAGAATGGTGGACATTAAAATTGAGTTGTGGGAGAGACTGAGGCTTGGGAAACGACAGAGGACAGAGAGTGAAAGGGCGACCTAGCTAGGATTTCCCCTGAAAGCATGGGTTAGATGTAGCACAGAGAAACAACAGGGTAGAGGTTCATAATAAGTTCAGAAAAGGTGCCAGGGAGGGGTTCTCACAGAGGGCAAGGTGCAAGGAAATCAGGAAATTAAGGAGGGAAGAGGAGGATAAATGGATAGATCCTAACAAAAAAAATGGAATGGTATTGACTCAAATTGTTTAATGCCAGGAGTCTAGTAAACAAAATTAGTGAGCTCAAGGCAATGGTGGCCGATGTGGGGTTGCAACTTGTAGCCCTTACAGGAACAGGGGCCACTGGGAATAATGACTGACATCTGGCAGTACCATGGTACACCATGTATAGGTGAGATGGGGAGGAGGCAGGATAGTCCTCTATGTCAAGGAAGACATAGAGGCAGTACAGCATGGGCCCGTCAGGGGAGGGAATGGAGAAAAAGATATATCGTAGCTGCAGCTCACGACAGCATTGGATATTTATTTATTTATTTGAAAATTGGTAACTGGGAGAGGCACATTGAGCCAAGGCTAATTTCCAGGTGCAACCCAGGGAAGGGGAACAGTGGGATAACAGCAACACAATACATAGAAGTAAACCATTTGGACAAAATTTGGTCAAAATACATACAAAATCAGAATAAAGACAATGTTATACATGCAGAGAATAAAGTCCAGTACAGGTCAACATCAATACACAGCAACTGTACATTCATGTGAGGCAGCAATGCTTGGTGAATAAGAACAGTACTGCCAGCAGGCAGTTGACCCAAGGGGCTACTATTGCCCAACCTTGTAATGGAGGGAGAAACTGTAGTGGCGTGGAAGGTAACCCAAAGTTAACCCAAAGCGGGAGTGGGGCCCCAGCCAGCTGCTTACTAGGATGGTTGAGGCTTAGCCATGGAGGTATCAGGAGGAAGGGGACACAGGAACAGGTGGGAAAGGGTTGGAGTTTCAACTGGTGCCTGAAGGAGCCAATGAATGGGGAGAGAGAGGGAGGGAAGAAGGTAGGAGGAGAGATGGTTCCAGAGTGAAGGAAGCCAAAATGAGAGGGCAGACTGCCTAGCAGACAAGGGGGTGTGGAGTGGCAAAAGTAAAATGGTCCCAGAAATGAAGGGGACAGGAAGCAGGGGGAATTGGGAGAGGAGAGGTAGGAGGGAAGAGAACTAAACCTGAATTCGGATATGAATGAGGTACTGAGAGCCTGGCGACAAGAGGACAGAGGGAGGATGGAAAGGGATGAATACAGTGAACAATGGTGGGTGCAGGGAGTTTGCAGCAAAATGGCAGAAGGAGTTGCAGAGGGTGTCTAGTCTGGCAAAGGAAGTGGAAGGGCTGGCACCATAGACCACATCCGCGTAGTCGAAGATGGGGAGCACCATATTGGTAATAAGCTCCCTGTGGACATGCAGAGAT
The DNA here is from genome assembly GCA_016271365.2 of Neoceratodus forsteri. Classification (NCBI taxonomy): domain Eukaryota; kingdom Metazoa; phylum Chordata; order Ceratodontiformes; family Ceratodontidae; genus Neoceratodus; species Neoceratodus forsteri. The sequence continues at coordinate 244,619,272 of CM028135.1, read as the reverse complement.
AAGCAGTCATTGTTGCAGTATGGGGCACCGAGCTTGGGACACAGCATTGCATGATAGCATCGATGTGGACTGAGAAGGCAAGCCTACTGTCTAGCCACACTCCAAAATACTTGAAGGACTGAACTGCTTCAAGAAGCATGCCATCAGAGTATGAAAACGGGGGGGGGGGGACTGGTCTTAAAGGTCAAGGACACCATTTTTTAGTGTTGATTTGTAGTTGGTTCGATTGGAACCAGTGCAGAATGTTGCTGTAATCCCGCTGGATTAGGACTTCCACAGCTGCAGTGGAGGGACTGGAGGCAAAGATGACATACGAACATACGAAATTTGCCAGCAGATAAAGGCCTAGAGGTCTATCAAGTCTGCTCGAATGTGTAGCTAGCACCCCTTATTCTGCAGCTGCCCCTCCCTTCCACCCTTCCCCTTCATTAACCCTCCCCCTTGTCCTGTCCCATCCTCATTTGAAGCAGTCCACTGTTCTACTGCATACCACTTCTGCAGGTAACGCATTCCACCCAGCCACCACCCTCTCTGTAAAAAAGTGTCTCCTCATCTCACTCCTGAACCTTCCTCGCTCCAGTCTCCTATCATGGCCCCTGGTGGCCCTCCCCTCCTTTACTTTGAACAGCCCCTCTGTACCCATCTTGTTTATTCCTTTCATGTATTTAAAGGTTTCAGTCATGTCACCCCTGTCTCTCCTCTCCTCCAGTGAGTACATGTTCAACTCCTTCAACCTCCTCTCATATGATAAGTCCCCCAGCCCCTTGATCATCTTTGTCACCCTGCGCTGCACCCCCTCCAGTAACTTAATGTCCCTCTTCAGATACGGATGCCAGTACTGCACGCAGTACTCCAGGTGGTCTAACTAATGACCTATACAGTGGCAGAATCACCTCCTCCTCTGAGGATATTCCCTTGCAATACAACCCAGCATTTTGTTGGCCTTTGCAGCTGCCTTCTACATTGTGCTGAGTTGTTCATTGACCCTGTAATGAGCACACCCAGATCCTTCTCCTCCTCTGTCTGGGCTAGCTGCACTCCCCCTAGCTGGTAACTCCTCCTTGGGTTCTTCATCCCAAAATGCAGCATCTTGCACTTTTTAGCATTAAAGCTCAGTTGCCAGGTGTCTGACCAGGTTTCAAGCTTTGCCAGATCATCCTGCAACCCCTGCCATCCCCCTAGGTCATCTACCACTGCGCCTACCTTGGTACCATCAGCAAACAGACTGATCTTGCTCTCGATGTCCCATGATACGTCTGCAATGAATATCCCAAACAACACTGGTCCCAACACCGAGCCCTGTGGAACACCGCTTGTCACTGCCCTTGGGTGTGAGAGCTCCCCACCCACCACCACCCTCTGTTGCCTTCCCTGCAGCCAGTTTCCTACCCATCTCACCAGCTTTGCACCCGCCCTACTAACTTCCTTCCCAGCCTTCTATGTGGCACTGAGTTGAATGCCGTCGACAGTGCCGTCTGCATACATGTGGATATGTGAGTTGGCACAGGTAGAGGGGAGGTCATTCAGGAAGATGGAGGAAAGTATGGGACCCAGGATGGAGCCCTGTGAGACCCCAGCCTGGACAAGAAGTGGAGGAGATAGGCCCCCTCCAACCTGTACTGACTGTTGTCAGTCCATTAGGTAGGAACAGAACCAAGCAACGGGCAGCTGAGAGGCCAGCAGAACTCTACTTGTCCAAGAGGAGTGGATGGAACACCAAATCAAAGGCTTTAGCCAGATAAGTGAATAAAGCAGCCGTAATATGCCCCTGATAGGTGTCAGCGACGCTCAGTTGCTAGCACATCTGCCTCTGGGGCAGAAGGTTGTGAGTTCTAGTCCCATGGGGGATTGAGCTCATATGTAAACGCTGGCACCCGAGTGCTGTATTGGGGGGTGCTGTGCTGTCGGGATGTGCCATCCTTTGGATGAGACGTTATACTGAGGTCCCTTCTACCCATCTCTGGTGCAGTTCTGGTGGGTGTCCAGGTGAAAGTAAAAGAACCTAAAGCACTTTTCACAAGAGTAGGGAACTTTTCCTGGTGTCCTGGCCAACTTTCCCCTTCCCATAAAACCAGTTCATGCAATTGTTCAAGGCTGTGTGTGGGTGTTGAAATGCAAAGTGACTTCCACTACACATTCAGTCACTTCGCTACCATTGCTTGTGAAGTGCTTTGGAACACAACGTGTATGAAAAGCGCTATATAAATGCTGATTCTTTTTCTGATCCATCATAGAAAAGACAGAACCAGTGGCATGCAGTCAGGAGGAGATGGTGGAATGGTGCTTCCTGAAACCAGACTGGAAGGGTGAGAGGAAGCTGGAGGATGAAAGGAAGTCAAGCAGTTTAGAGTACACCAATTTCTCTTGCAGCTTAGAGAGGGAGTTGAGGAGGGAGATAGGATGGAAGTTGGCAAATGAGGAAGGGTCACCCCCTTTGAGAAGCGGAATAACTTTGGCTGACTTCCAGGACTAAGGAACAGCACTGAGGGAGAAGGAAAGATTGAGTAGGTGGGTAAGGTGAGCTGCAATGGTAGGAGCTGGGACATGGAGGGGCTTGAGGTCCAGACCATCAGGGCTGGATTTTGACATGTTGAGGGAGGAAAAGGCAAGTCAGGTTTCCTGGATGGTGACAAGGGAAGTGGAAACCTGGAGAGGGATGGGGTGAGGAGCAGGAGGCTGCAGGGTAAGAAGTCTATAGACTGCCAGGACAGGGGAAAAGTGAGCTAGGAAACTAGAAGCAGAAATAGAGTAGGTAGCTGCAAAGGGGGTGGAAGTGGTGGAGGGGATCTCAACCTGTCAAACATAAACTGGGACATTCCAGCAACTAAGAGCACCAGAATTCAGGCCCTACTAGATACATGTAGGACTGCTTGCTTGTGCATCTGGTCTGCAGGCTAACAATCTCGACATGGTGCTCACTAACTCATAATGAAAGGTGGAGTGTGGGTTTGGGCACCACTGGGGTCCAGTAACCATAACACCATAGGTTCAAACCAGGGTACCCTCATAAATGGCTAAAATTCTGGATTTACAATCAGCAGACTCTGACCAGATGAAGATATTGGTCCAAGACCAGCTGGTTGGGGTGGACAAAATCGGGGGTGGGGTGGGGTTGGGGTTGGGGTGGAGGAAAGGTGGGGTGCAATTAAAGGGGTCATCTCAAAGTAAATAAGTCATACTTGAGAATGCTTACCAAGAGAAATAGGTTCAAGAGATGAAGCTGGGTCTCCAAGAAGGTCAGGGAGGCATCCAGGGCCAAAAAAAGGGCCTTCGTTAGATACAAAGTGATACAAGGGGATATGGAATGGAGTGAATATCAAGTAAGGATGATGGAGACCATGAAGGCAGTCAAGGGTGTAAAAGAAGACACAGAGCTATATATTGCAGAGGCAATCAATGGAGCAGAAAACAGTTTTGCACACACATTAGGGAAAAGAGAAAGATGAGAGGAGGCACTGTAAGGCTGGCTGATGAGGCAGGGTAATAAAGGATGATGAGAAGAATGCAGCCATTCTTAATGACTACTAATGCTCAGTATTCACAGGGGGGGATAGTGGGCCTTTGCCAGGATGTAGCATGAAGGCTGCTACAAAGGGGATCTCAGAAACAGGGCTGGTGGTAATTGCAAGTGATAGGGTCAGAAAAGGGCTTGCAGCCCTGAAAATAGATAAGACTCCTGGGCTGGATGGGATGCACCAGTGGGTGCTCAGGGAACTGACATACGAACTGAATGAACCCCTGACTGTTAGGGATGGCTAAGAAAGATTGGAGAGTAGCAGATCTGGTTCCATGTCACATGGAAGGGCACAAAGGGGCATTCAAGGTAGAGAAGTCATTAGGGAGCAGGCCAGAAGTAAATGTAAAAAAAGGCAAAGGCAGTAAGGACAGGAATGGGGCTAAAAGGGGTAAGGCCATCAAAAAGTGGAGGGTGATGAGTACCAATGCCCGTAGTCTGTGCAACAAACTCCCTGAACTAGTGGCCTTGATGGAAGAGGGTTGCCTGGATATTGTGGCAGTCACAGAAACATGGTTCACAGAGAACCATGACTGGGATGTCAACATACCAGGATATACAATCTACAGGAGGGACAGGGAGGGTAACAGAGGAGGAGGAGGAGGTATTTATGTAAAGGAAGGGATCAAAGCAAAAGAACTAAAGAGTAAACAGGGAGCAGATGAGACACTCTGGGTCACCCTGGAGACAGGAAATGGCACCACAATCCGCATGGGGGTTGTATACAGACCCCCATCTCAGGGAGAGGGCATGGACAAGGAAATGATAGAAGGCTTTCTTAAAATGGCAGAAAAAGGGGAGATATTGTTGATGGGGGACCTGAATATGCCAGATGTTAACTGGAGCACCTTTGCTGCAGGCACATCCAAGAGCAGGGTCATTCTTGATGCCCTACAAGGGGCATGCCTCAGACAGCTAGTACTGGAACCCACTCAGGAGGGAGCAATCTTAGACCTGGTACTCTCAAATGGGGACGGAGAAAGAATCTCAGATGTAGAGTGGGTAGCCATCTGGGAAGCGACCACCAAACAGTGTGGTTCACAATAAACACAGCCGTACAATCAAGCCATACAAAAGCAAGAGTATTGGACTTTAGGAGGGCTGACTTTGGGAAAATGAGAGAGTGCCTCAGAAAAGCACTAGCAAACAGGCAAGAAGATGGGGTGGAGGAACAATGGAGAGTAATCAAAACAGCCATCACAGAGGCAACAAGCCTTTGTGTAAAGCAAATCAACAAAACTCAACAAAGGAAAAAGCCGCTATGGTTCTCAAAAGAGGTGGCAGGGAAGGTTAATGAGAAAAGGATAGCATTCAAGAAATATAAGGAAACACAGAAGGAGAAGGACAGAGAACTTTATCAGTTAAAGCAGAAAGAGGCTGGGAAGGCAGTCAGAATAGCAAAGGCCCAAACTGAGGAAAGGATAGCCAACTCTGTTAAGAAGGGGGATAAGACCTTTTATATGTACATTAGGGAGCAAAGAAAGATCAAAGGAGGGATACTGAGGCTTAATAAAGGGGAGGGAATGTGGGTAGAGGGTGACAATGAAAGAGCAGGGATACTGAACGAATATTTCTGCTCAGTATTCACAAAGGAAGAGGAGGGGGAGGTACCTAAACCAAACAAGAGAAACACTCTGAAGATGAGGGTCGATACCAGTCCATTTACAAAAGAAAGGGTTCTGAAAGACCTAATAAAATTGAAGGTGGACAAAGCAATGGGGCCTGATGGGATTCACCCAAGAATTCTAAAAGAACTAAGTATAGAACTAATGACACCGCTGGCTACTCTCTTTAACAAATCATGGGAGGATGGGGTGGTACCTGAGGACTGGAGAAGGGCGGATGTGACTCCTCTTCACAAAAGTGGGAGCAGGACAGAGACAGGAAACTACAGACTAGTTAGTTTGACCTCAGTGGTAAGTAAAATGATGGAATCACTTCTGAAGGAAATAACTGTTGAGTACCTAGAGGCCAGTGGGGCACAGGACCCAAGGCAGCATGGATTCACAATGGGAAGGTCGTGTCAGACGAATCTAATAGATTTCTTTGACTGGGTGACCAAAGTAGTAGACCAGGGAGGGGCTGTGGACATGGCTTACCTAGATTTATTCAAGGCATTTGATACAGTCCCACACAAAAGATTAATACACAAGTTAGCCAGCCTTGGAGTGTGGGTCCCAAGGTGGTAGCCTGGATAAAAAAAATTGGCTAGACAACAGGATGCAAAGGGTAGTAGTAAATGGAGTCCACAGTGAAGAAAGGAGGGTTACTAGTGGGGTACCGCAGGGTTCAATACTGGGACCGGTCCTTTTTTAATGTCTTTATAAGTGACATTGCAGAGGAACTGGATGGAAAAGTATGTCTCTTTGCAGATGGCACAAAGATCTGCAACAGGGTTGATACACCAGATGGAGTGGAAAGGATGAGAAGGGACTTGGCAAGGTTGGAGGAATGGTCAAATGTATGGCAGCTCAGATTCATTGCAAAGAAGTGCAAGGTAATGCACCTGGGAAACAAAAACCCAGGGCAAGAGTACACATATAGGGGATGAGATACTGACAACAGTAAAAATGAAAAGAGACCTGGGTATAATTATATCAGATGATCTAAAGGTAGGCAAGCAATGTGAGAAGGCAGTAAGGAAGGCTGGGGGGATATTGGGATGCATAGGGAGAGGCATCAATAGTACAAAACAGGAAGTTGTTATCCCTCTGTACACACAGTTGGTGAGGCTCCAGCTGGAGTACTGTGTGCAGTTCTGGAGACCCCATCTCCGCAAAGACATAGACAGAGTGGAGGCTGTCCAGAAGAGGGCAAGCAAAATGGTGCAGGGTCTGCACCAGAAGACATATGAAGAAAGACTAAAGGAGCTTAATATGTATACCCTTGAGGAAAGGAGGGAGAGAGAGGACATGATAGAAACTTTCAAGTACCTCAAGGGAATCAACAAAGTCCAAGAGGGTGGCATCTTTCAGAAAAAGAGATGTGCAAGAACAAGGGGGCACAATTTGAAGATAGAGGGGGGATGGCTCAGAGGTAATGTGAGGAAGTATTTTTTCACAGAGAGGGTTGTGGATGCATGGATCAGCTTCCCTGAAGAGGTCGTGGAGCCAAGAACAGTGGGGGAATTCAAGAATGCATGGGACAGACATACGGCAGTCGTAGTGGTGGGTAGGAGGAAGTAAGCTGTTGGTTAATTAGGATCTGCAGCTTATCTGTTAGGTAGGAAAATGGGCAGACTAGGTGGGCCAAGCGGTCCTTATCTTCCGTCAAATTCTATGTTTCTATGTGTCTATTTTAACCAGGTAACTACAGACCCATCAGTCTTCACTCCATTGTGGGTAAACTGATGAAGACACTAGTCAAGGAGTCTTTGGGGTGGACTACCTGGAGAGAAATAGGCTCCATGATAGTAAGCAGCATGAGATCCCGGCAGGGAGGTCTTGTCACACCAACCTGATAGTATTGTTTGAATGGATAACTAGGGCAGTGGATGGAGTAGTGGATAGGGGACATACAATGGATTTGCTCTTGAGTCTACTTCAACTTCAGTAAGGCATTTGATTCAGTGACTCACAGGAAGTTGCTCAAGAAGAGGATCTAAATGCAGTAAAGGACATAGTTACATGGGTGGGTAACTGGTTGGGGGTAGATGGCAGAGGGTTGTGGTGAACTTGGTTACATCAGGGAAGAGGTAGATCATTAGTGGGGTGCCATAGTGGTCAGTCCTGGGACCAGTCCTTTTCAATACGTTCGTCAGCAACATAGAAGGAATACAGGACATGATGTATCTCTTTGCAGATGACACTAAGCTCTGTGTCAGGGTAGAGAGCAAGGAGGAAGTAAGGGGTTTGCAACGGGAGCTGCAAAGGTTGGAGAGGTGGTCCAAGGTTTGGCAGTTGAAATTCAATGCCAAAAAAGTGCAAAGTGATGCACATAGGGAACAAGAACCCCAAGATAGAATACTGGATGGGAGAAGTTATGCTGGTCACCACTTTTGAAGAAAAGGACCTGGATGAGTGACTCCCTAAAATAATCCTACCAATTTAATAAGACCTAGAACAAAGCAACCACAATGTATGGGGTATATTAGGAGAGGTTTCTGTAACAGGAACAAAGAGGTAATACTACCTCTCTGTAGATCACTGGTGAAGTCCGATCTGGCACACTGTGCCCAGTTCTGGAGTCCAATGAACATACATACATATGAACATGAATCAGACAGCAGAAACAGACCACCCAGTCTATCAATGTCTGCTCGTGTGCAGTTAGCCTCCTAGACTGCTGCTGCCCCAACCCCCTCCCCATCTGTCATTCCCATGACGGCCTCAGCTCCTTCCACCCTTCACCCAGACCCTCCCTTGTGCTCTGTCCCATGCCCTCTTAAAGCTTTCTACTCTCGTACATGATACCACCCCTTCTGGTAGAGTGTTCCATTTAGACACCACCCTCTCCATGAAGTACTGCCTCCTCATCTCCCTCCTAAATCTTCTACCCTTCAATCTTTGCCTGTGCCCCTCGTGTCCCTACCCTTCCTCAGTTTAAACACCCCTTCAGTGCTAGCTTTGTTTATCCCCCTTAAATACTTGAATGTTTCAATCATATCCCCCCATCCCTCCTCTCCTCTAGCATGTACATATTCTGCTCATTCAGCCTGTCCTCATAGGCTTTGCTCTCCACTCCCTGCAACACTTTTGTTGCCCTCCATTGCACACCTTCCAGTAAATTAATATCCCTCTTCAGATACGGCCATTGGTACTGCTCACAGTACTCCAAGTGTAGCCTGACCAAAGATCTGTAGAGGAACAGGATCAGCTCCCTATGCCTGGACGAGAAACCCCTTGTGATACAGCCCAGCATCCTGTTTGCCTTAGCTGCTGTTTTCCTGCATTGGGCAGAATTGTTGATGCTCTCTGTTACCAACACTCCTAGGTCCTTCACTTCCTCAGTGATCACCAGCCTCACCCCTCCCAACCAGTAGTCCCTCCTTGGGTTCTTTGCCCTGAAATGCATAACCTTGCACTTTTTAGCATTGAATCCCAGCTGCCACTTCTCCAACTATACCTCCAATTTGGTTAGGTCCTCTTGTAGTTGTTTCCATCCATCCTCTTTGTCCACCACTGCCCCCATTTTGGTATCACCTGCACACAGACTTACCCTGCTCCCAATTCTGTGTGCAATATCTGAGCTAAAGAGTCCAAATAGCACTGGGCACAACACTGAGCCCTGCGGCACACCGCTCATCACCAGTCTAAGTGCTGAGAACCCCCCACTACCACCCGTTGCAGCCTCCCCTGCAGCCAGTTCCTTATCTAGTTTGTCAACTTTCCCCCCAGCCTCCCATGAGGCACTGAATAGAAAGCCTTGCTGAATTCCAAGTACAGGACATCTACAGCATGACCCATATCCAGCTCTCTTGTTACCCAGTCATAATATTCTATTAGATTGGTCTGACAAGACCTCCCCAAGATGAACCCATGCTGCTGCCCATCCTGGAGGTCATTATCCTCAAAGAATAACATCAGCCTCTCCTTCAGTATCATCTCCATATGTTTACCCACTATGGAAGTGAGACTGACAGGCCGATAATTTCCTGGCTGGTCCCTAGGGCCACTCTTGTGTATGGGAACCACATGGGCCACCTTCCAGTCTTGAGGCGCCCAGCCCATGTCCAGGGAGGTGCTGAACAGGTCCACCACCAGCTTGGCCAACACCTCTGCCATCTCCCTCAGCACCCTGGGGTGGATGCCATCAGGACCTGGTGAATTGTCCACTCTTAATGCCTTCAGACCCTCTAGTACTCTATTCCTCTCAATCACCCCATCCGTCATCCCCTCCCGTCCCACCTCCACCTTCCCAGTAAGTGGTGGTAGTGGACCATCTTTATCCTTCGTGAAAATGGAGCAAAAGTATTCATTTAGTACTTCTGCTTGTTCCTCTTCCTTTTCCACCCACTCCCCTCCGCACTTTATCTTCACTGTATGGTCTCTGCACTTCCTCTTTTCCCTGACATATCTAAAAAAGTGCTTCTCCCCTCCTTTGATGCCCTGCACTAACCTTAGCTCCCTGGAGACCTTGGCTACTCCCACTTGCTTGGTCACCTCCTTGGACCAACTCACATAAGCCTCCCTGTCCTCCTCCTTCCTCATTTTCCTGAATTTGTGGTACACAGCTCTCTTTGCCCTCACCCCCTCCAACACTTCTCTGTTCAGCCAGTATGGTTTCCTGACTCTACACTTCTTGCTCTTAGTCCTGGTGCAAGCTTCTGTAGCCTTTGTTAGCCCAGTTTTAATAATTTCCAACTTTTGCTGTGCACCCATCTCTGGTCTAATACCTTGAAGTCTCCCTTGCAGTATTTCTCTTATCCTCCCGAAGTCCGCCCTCCTAAAGGTGGCAGTATAGCGCAGTGGTCTAAGGCTCCGAGCTGCAAATCTGGTGACATCCAGCAGACCAGACCTGGGTTTGAATCCCACAGCTTCCACTTGCATACTGTGTGACCCTGAGCAAGTCACTTAACTTCCTTGTGCTCCCTGGTCGCACCTGGAAACAAGCTCCGGCTTAGTGTGCCCTTCCTGGTTAAACAATTTCCCCTTTCCCTTTCCCTTTCCTAAAATCCACCACCTTGCACAACCCTGCATGCTAGCTGCGCACTTGCCTCCCCCCATCTAGTTTAAATACCTTCTTGAAACAATATAATCCTCTGATTTGCTCTTAACACCCCCTTAACTGCCCCATTCAGATGTAAACCATCCCTTGCGAACAGTTCTCTGTTAGTCCATGTATCTCCCCATACTTCTAGCAACCCATACCCTCACCCATGGAAAGACAAATATGGGCCAAAGATGGAAAAGCATAGGAGGACCAAAATGATTCAGGGCCAGCAGGGCAGATCCTATGAAGATCGGCTTAGGACTCTGAGCATGTACTTGCTGAAGGAAAGAAGGGAGAGGAGCACTATGATACAAACCTTCAAGTTCCTGAAAAAAAAGGACAAAGTAGACTGAGAGGAACTATTCCACAGAAATGGTAAGCCAAAAACATGGGAGACATGAGTTGAAGTTGCAGGAGAGAGATTCAGGAGAGATGTGAAAAAGTTTTATTTTGCAGAAAGAGTGATGGAGCAGCCTACCAGAAGAGGTGGTGGGTGCAAGAAACATTCATGGTTTCAAGAATGGCTGGGACAGAGTTAACGGCTTAATAGCCACTTAGGAGGTAGCAGTAAGGCAGGGGATAAGGTGAGGGAGGTGAGAAGGGCAAAATCCTCATCTAGACAATAGGTCTTGCTGTTGGATAGGGTATAACAGGGCAGACTGGATGGATTGGTGGTCTTTTTTTGCTGACATTGTCTATGATTCTATGTGGGGGAAAGAAATAAAACTACATCCCTTCAAAAGCCAATCAGTTATAATGCATTCCAACTAAAATCAAGACCAGCAAACACTATTTTTCATCATGCTTTCAATAGATACAATACAGTACACAGTACTACTTCACTCAATACAGAGTGAGGTGCCACAATTAAAAGAGCTACTGGAGTCAAAACAGGCAGACAGGAAAATAATACACATTTTAAGTAGTAGTCAGTTGTAATTTTTATTTCTGAAGTATTTTTCTTTTTCCTTTTGCTAATCAGAAAGTCTCCTATGTGATAATAGTGTATTGGATGTGTGGAACAGCTTTTAGCCTGGCAGTTAACATATCTAACTCTACTGCCCAACACTACATCATCAGCATTGTGATCTCACTGACAGTGACATCACTGGTGAAAGACCTGGCAGTCACTCACTTGCTGTTCCTAAGTAGCAGTGATGTCACAGTTGGTGAGGTCACAAATGCTGATGATATAGTGTGGGGCAGTAGAGCAAGATATGTCAGCTGCCAGGCTAAGAGCTGTTCCACACATCACTCCTATTAACATTAGGTAAACAATCTTCTAATTAAACAAAGGAAAAAAAAAAGTACCTCAGATATAAAAGGTAAGGTTGGCTGCTTTTAAAATCTAATATTAGTTTTAGTCAGTACACTAGCTCTTTTATACCCATCTAATAGCAGAGTAAATTAGTTTAATAACTGATATTGTATTGTTGCTAGGAAGTTATTTCAACATTGTTGACATCTTCATCCATTTTCTACTGAACCAAGAAAATGTTATGTTCATAAACAAACAAAGGGCACGTGAGCAAAAAAGACAAACAGACCATACGAAAAGGACAAACTGAGAAAGTTAGCTCTTTCTCAGTCTCTCCTTTTTGTATGGCCCATTTGCCTTTTTTGCAGGAGTATGCTTTATCTGGGGCTATGCACAAAGGTATCCCAGGTACATGCAATTTACGAGCTCCTGTCCCATGTAGCTATGCATCTGCAGACAGATGCAGGGTGCACAGTATGCAGAACCATTTGCACCCAAATGGTGCCTCTCTGTGCCCCCTCCATCATGGCGTGAAGCTGCACAAGAGGTGGTTCAAGGGACACAGGCATGCATCCAGTTGGATGCCCATCCTCAGTCCCAAAGTGGATTCCCTGCTCCATGTAAGCAGGGGATTCTGGGAAGTTGCAGGAATGCCTTTTTTAAAAGTATGAATGAATACCTGAATGACTGCCCCCAGCCCTCCCTGTCAGCCCCATGGGTTGGGGCAGCACAGTGGAGGGATCACTGTCCTGCCGCAGCCAGTGAGCATCATGGGTGGGGCATGTAAAAGATACAGCAGGGTCCCCACTGCCATATCCTGTGTGCCCCCCCAGTCAGCATGCTACACCTTAGTGAATGGTGCAGAGTGAGGGCACGCTCCCCAGACATGCCCCCGGACTTGTTATATGTATAGTTGCATGATCAGCCATGGGACCAGGTGCAGAAGGGATTTGTGTGCATGCATGCAGGGGTCCGCGGGACCCACAATGTATGACACTAACACTTAGGATTGCCTACGCACTGCTGATATGTAGGCAGTGCACACTTTAATGCATAGGCCCCTATAGAAGGATTGCCATCCCGTTTAAAGTGCATCCTTAGAGAGCTCTGGCAGCCCATATCCCTATGCGTGTCTGTTTTTGTGTTTTTGTATTCATAAAGGGAGTCATCATGCCAACTGCTGTTTAAAGCAGACAGTCCAAAGAACCAGCGCCACTCGCAACCTTAACGCACAAAAAAAAAAAACTCCAGCCACTATTCCAGACACATGAGGTTTATTCTAAGTAGAAACTAGGATAAATACAGTTTACCCAGTGTTCACATTGCCCCAGCACTTTGGCTATAAGCCTTCCTCAGGGGGAAACAAAAAAAATGTGACCCTACTTTTTTCACTATAAAAGATTCCAGGCATCGTCCAGTTTTATTTGGTGGTAAAATGTTCTAGTTCCACCACAATTTGAGTATCTTATAAAGGTATTGACTTAGTTCTTCTCAAGAAATAAAAATGGCCACCACATTTGACATACAAATAACATTATTACCCTCACAAGGGTTAGGCTCCGAAAAAAAAGAACTCATGGTGCTCTGCATAGGAGGTACCTAGGAAAATATAATATTTCTATTAGTTGCAGCCAAACTAGCTTTTTGAAAAAATATTTTCATTGCACTGCTGCTTTAATAGTCTTGACTAGTATTAACTGGAGATCCCTGAATCCAGCCTGATTTTCAGTAGGGCAGGGTATACTACTTGGAAACAAATGTGTCCAGCAAGTAAGATCTGTTTCAGGGCCTTGTATTCCCTATCTTTCTCTTTCACACTATGACTTACATCATTAGAGATGAAGAACCAACAGGATGTGTGCTGTAATATTTATTTAAAACTTTTGGGCCAGGAAAGATCTGCTGAACAGTGGCTTATTTCCAGGTGTTAACTGGGAGTGAGAAAACAGGGGAAAAAAAACACTGCAAAGATGCAAAATACATCAATATTTTCAAAAGAGTATTGTACAGATATAGAGGTTTGTTTTTTTTAAAGGGGAAGATGCAAATGCATTTCTGCCTATATGCACTCAGCTGATTGTGCCAAAACTCGTTAGCCCCATTTTCTCTGTTTTTTTCTGGCAGTTTCCATGATATGTAGCAGTTTGCATAAAGAATTATACAAACATTGACAAAATGTACCAGTGAACTGATCGAAAACTAAAGTATATTTTGCCTGTAGTTGTGTCTTGCGCTTGGTGCTGTGCGAGAGTGAGGCAATTCTCTGTTACAGCCAGGTGTTGTGTAATGCAATGTGTGTAATGGAGCAATTTAGGTACTGGTTTTGGGTTGTAATCTATCATAAAAAGTTATTATAAATACATTTTAAAATGTTGTGAGCTTCTGGGGCTCCTGTCAGTACTATAGGGCACTTTCTATAAACTGTCCCCTAACCTACCCCCAGTATAAGACTGCAAACAACAGCTTCACTGCTATGGACCCCATCTATGAAATAAGCCCCCTCACAACCCATTATAAGTTGTAAATGCCAATGTTTTATGCTACTTTGTGTCACTTCAAAGTTACAGGACCATATCTATAAACTGAACTCCCTTCCTCCTTTATATGTAAATGTCAGTATTACTTGGGGGGGGGGGGGCTACCCCTGTTCCTGTAATGGAATAGGACTGGTCTGAGGCCTGAGACAATTTGTTTGCCACTCATCCTTCTGCCATTCAAACATATATGTATGCTAACCTCCTGTTTCCATCCCAGTAAAAAATAAAACAAAGGACAGATTTGTCTTAGCCATGTGATAAAAGCCGGTCCATGCCTGAGCTAAGCCCCTCAATAATACACGTACATAGATGTGAGGGCGAGGACTCTGAATAAAAGCAAACAGATGTAGATGACTGTACCCCATAATATACTGAGACAGATATGATGGCGGCCCCTAGTAGAAAGCGAAAAAAGCCCACAGATACGAAGGCCGCCAACAAATAGAAGCAAACAGATGTGTGCGATGGACACTCCAGTAAAAGCGGACAGATGTATGAACGGGGCACTCCAATAAAAGGAGACAGATGCGTGAGCTGAACATTCCAATAAAAGCGGACAGATGTGTGAGCTGGGCACTTCAATAAAAGCGGGCAGCAGATGCGTGGGATGAATACCCTAATAAGAGCGGACTGATGTTACTTGGGCACCCTAATAAAAGCGGACAGATGTAAAGTGCCCCTAATCAAAGCAGATGAGCGAGCAGAGCTCGGCGATGCCGGCCCTAGATGTACAGTAGAAGATCATGCAGGTACCAGTGTTGAGAGCCCAGATTCTGCACTGATCTATACAAATGTTCCCAGTTCCCACTCGACACCATCAGGAGCAGCACCTATAAATAACTCAAATTGCACCCATCGATCTGAGTACAATTACCCCCTCCTACACATACATACACTCACCTGTCGCCTACTCTCCCCAGGTGCAGACGGGGGAACCGAGCAGGTGCACCAAAGGGCCGCGTCCGCCGTCTCGGCCGCTCGTACCTCTCTCACCCTCTCTCTTTCAGTCCGTGGAAATGGATCCAGTCGTAGCTCAGCCTCCGCCCACTCACTGCTCCCTGCCAACAGAATTAACCCTCGTATCTGCCTGGCTGATATCGTGACTGCCGTTCTTTGATCGGTACTACTATCTCTCTCTCTCTTGATCCCGAGACTGCTGCGCCCCACCGTAGGTCCAAGCGGCACCGCCCACCTTGAGGAGGTAGGTGACATCGGTGAGATACAGACAGACTGGGGAGAGTAGATGCAAAATGTAAGGGCATGGCCCCAAATTCCGAAAAGGAGTAACTGTGCAACACTGGCCTGCAAGACCCGGCCCCCATGCACTAACCCCCCCCAGAGACAAAATCCCACTTTGCCATGCCGAAACGCAAGAACCCAGTCCCAACTAAGGTTAAGCACAGTAACAGAACACAGAGAGAGCTACAGTCACAAAATCCAGGGCTCCCAGATCTACAGGAATTCCTCTATTTTACAGGAATTCGGAGTCATCTACAAAGTTCTTCGCACCATAGACTTGCACTGGTTATACAGAAAACACAGCAATTCGGCTTCCATAGGAAATAATGTAATCTACAGAAAACCGCAGGAAAATCGTGCTGGAGTTACAGGAAAAATATCAAATCACTCCCGGAGCACTGCAGTGCAGGAAGACTGTCCCAAGAGGGAGGGAGGGAGGGCGCTAGATGTCACAGAGTGATACAGAAGTTTGGAACCACTTTGCGACCTCACCACTGTCACGGCTGTAATATTAACATGACAAGCATTTGCCAATGCGAATGTTGTTTGCTGACATCGGTAGCGCAGGAGTTGAACAGATGCATTATAGGGTTGGCAGTGAAGTATGAATGTGATCTTAACCCCACATCACTCTACAGAGACTGTCAGGTACTTAGGTGTGCATTTGAGCATCGGCCATAACGTTCATGGCATTTCAGCTCACCCTACCCTGCAGTGCAGCAAATATCACATTGTGCCTTGGGGTCCTCGGGCCTTACCTCACCCCATTCGGCCATAACGCTCATAGAATTTTACCTCACCCTATCCTGCAGACAATGACAAGTTCTGAGGTGTGCCTTGGGGTGTTCAGCTTTACGGTCACCCCATTTCACAAGGACATATGCTGAGATGGGTGCAGCATAGGAGAATGGGGTGAAGTGTGGGGCCGAAGAGTCCAAGGCACACCTCGATGTCTGTCAGCGGCATGAGGGTGGGGGGATGGTATGGTGTGAGCATGACAGCTGGCAATGCAAAGGCACGCCCCTGACACTTTTCAGTCTGTACAGGGTGGGACGTTATGGTTAGAAACCGTAATGCCCAGGCCGTTAGTTGGTATTTGCACTACAAATTTTCAACACAGCATTTTTGTGACCCCCCTCACCTCATGAAAGTGTTTGGGACCTCTGCTCATGAATAGTGGCACTGTGATTTTGTTAATCTGTCCCGAACATTGATTTCTCACAGCGACCATGCCATTCTGCGTCAGATGTGAGAAAACACCATTCGGGCAGGATGTGAAAAATGACAGTGGTGCCATTCATAGGTAGATGTGACGAGATGGCAGTGTTGAAAATCTTGAGTGAAAATATTAAAAATGCTCAAATTTATGAGCATACATACAAACTGCGCAATGTACACTTGTAACACAGTCATTTAGTGGAATTATTTCACCAAATTTTCAACATAGGCATTTTGGGACCTCTGCTCATGAACACTGTCACTATGATTTTCTTCATCTTTATTTATTTTATTTATTTAGTTTTTGTTGACCAAGTAAGTGCACTAGGCAGATTCTGCCTATTTTCAGGCACGACCTGGGGGGGGAGGGGGATACAGATGAAATGCCAGCTGACCTTGAACCACAGTAAGCTGTTGGTGGTATTTGTAGTGAATGAGGGAAATTTGGCCAGGGCACCGGGGAAATTCCCCTACTCTTTTTGAGAAGTGCCATGAGATCTTTAACATCCACCTGAACTACCACCAGAACAGGCAGATGGGACCTCGGTTTAACGTCTCATCCAAAAGACGGCACCTCAGGAGTGCAGCACCCCCCCTCATGCTGCACTATAGTGTCAGTATTGGGATAGTAACCCAAGTGCCTGGTGTGGGGATAGAATGTCCTGATCGTTGATTTCCCACAGCGACCGCACCATTGTGCGGCAATTGTGTGAAAACACATTTCGGGCAGGATGTGAAAAATAACAGCTGTACTGTTCATAAGGCGGTGTGCAAAACTGACAGTGTTGAAAATGTTGATTGAAAATATTACAAAATCTCGAAGTTATGAGTGCTCGTGGAAACTGCGCAATGCACGCTTGTAACATACTCATTTTGTGGACTTTAGTCACCAAATTTTCAACATAGGCATTTTAGGACCTCTACTTATGAACGCTATCACTGTGATTTTCTTAATCTGTCCCGAACACTGATTTCCCACAGTGACCACGCTGTTCTGCACTGGTAGTGCGAAAACACATTTTGGACAGGATATGTAAAATGACAGCTATACTGTTCATAAGGAGGTGTGGAAAAATGGCAATGTTGAAAATCTGGAGTGAAAATATTACAGATTTGCACAGTTATGAGTGTGCGTGGAAACTGTGCAATGCACACTTGTAAAACAGTAATTTTTAAAACCTTTTCACCAGATTTGTAACATAGGCTTTTTGGGAGCCCACCTCATGAACAGTAGCACTGTCATTTCATTAATTGTTTCCAAAAGGTGATTCCGTGCAGTGACCGCAAAATCACCTTTCGGGACAGAATAATGCTATGACAGTGACTGAATTCATGAGGTGGGGTCCCAATGACCTCATGTTGAAAATTTGGTTCTAAAATTCCCCAAAATGCCTGAGATATGCACCAAAGTTGAAAAAAACATATTTAAGCCATTATACAGCTTACCGGCATTTCTTCAGTTTATGGTCGGCTTTGAAGAGTGCAGACATGTTCCCAGTCCACCAAGATTGCTGTTGTTAAGGTAAGTATAAAAAGAGGGGTGTGGGGAGGTGGGGTAACGAGTGGGTGGGTGTGGGTTGGGGGATGGGGCCACAGAGAGCGAGGGACCGTTTTCATCTTTACAGGGTTAAAAAAAAAGTCACCAACATCGTGGGATGGTTTTTCCATTTCACAGGTACTTTTGGCACGCTGGGATGCAGCAGGATTGCACCTCCAAAACCTGCTTCTCAACTGAAGCAACCACAACATGTTGTCTGCGTTGTATGCACAAGGCAACATAAAAATGTAGTTATGGTGGGATTTACCCATGCCTGGTGTGGTGTGTCACGAGGTCACAGGCCAGGGAAGTTAACCACACCAGAAGTGGGTAAATCCTACAATAACCCATACCCTGGAGTGAATTATTACCAAAAAAAAACCAAGCATTTGTTAGTATTAGCATGTATGGTGTGTCAAGCAGGCATACACAGTTCGATGAGTAATTTGTGGTGCATCCCAACATCCTTCTGACCGTAGGCTGTGCCTGCACTGTAATTTAAAACTATTAGGCTAACCTAGTTGTCCAGACACTGTGCATGGGCCCATCAGGCCCTGATACACAGGTCAACCTTTTGTGAGGGAAGGCTCCCTGACCTGCCACAAGGTGTGTGTGCACTAGAACGTAGCTCTGTCCCTCCCCACGCTGGGACCAGTGTCGCATGCTGCAGCACTTTTTCCCCAGCCACTGCCCATTCAGCCATCTCATTTGGCTCGCACCCAAACTTAGGTCACTGCCACACAGGAAGGCAATGTGGTCCCCATTGGGCTAACGGCCATTCCCTCAAACTACATTACTTTATCATTTTAATTTTTTTTTGGTAACAGTTTTGACCCCAAAATTTCAACATAGTTTTTTTTTTTTTTTTTTATGATCTCCCTTTCTAAACATGACAGATGTCATTTATAAAATACTGGCCAATATACCATTTTATGTCACAAGTGTGAAATCACATTTTAGCCAGGATTTGAAAAATTACAGCTTTTGGGTTCATGAGATGGTGTGAAAAAATGTTGAAAATTTGGCGTCACAATATTGAAAATTACCAAAGTTATGAGCGAGCACTGACAAATGACAACATACCTTCATAACCTTGCTTTTTTAAAATATTTTAATCCCAAATTTTCAACACAGTTTTCTTGTAACCCCACCTCATGAACTCAGTAAATGAACATTTTTAAATCCTGGCCAAAATGTCATTTCATGCCACAAGTGTGGAAACACATTTGGCCAGGATTTGAAAAATGACAGCTGCTACCTTCATGAGGTGGTGTGGAAAAAATGGTTATGTTGAAAATTTGGGGTCAAAATACTGAAAATTGCCAAAGTTTTGAGCAAGCACTGACCAATTTCAACATACATTCATTTGCTGTTTTTAAATATTTTTACCCCAAATTTTCAACATAGCCTTCTTATGACACCACCTCATGAACCTGGCAGGTGGATTGTGTGGAGCAACTGTGAAATCCTTTCAGTGCAGAGTTGAGGAATTTTATTTAAACTGTTCATGAAGTAGGGTCTCAAAAGGCCATGTTGAAAATTTGGAGGAAAAATATAACAAAATTACCAAGTTATAAGTACGAGTTCAAAATGTATTGCAATACATTGACTGCATACCTAATTTTCTCAGTTCCCTGTCCAGCACTGAAGAGTGAAGTCATGTCTCCAGTCCAGACAGAATATGGCATGGGATCCCCAGTAGGTTAGTAAGGGGTGGGGGTGTGTGGGGTGGTGCGTTCAGAGTGGGAGGGTAACAGCAATGGTAGCAACAGACATCAATTGACCATTTCCTTTTTTACAGGGGTTTAAAAAGAAAAAGACTACAAGGGGTCGTATTCTTTATTTGAGTTAGTGTTCCAGTGTTAGTGTAATGTTTGGTGGCACCTGGGGTGGGCTCCCTGGTGCCGCACAGTGGATACAGGCCAGTTAGGGGGTACTAGCTGGCTCCAGGGATTGGGCACCTTGATTTGGAATACAGAGGGGTTGTTCCCATGGCAGCCTCACATGAATGCGTATGCACACCAAGGAAACTCAGGAATGGCATGACAAGGCTTGTGATTGATGAGATGGTGTTTGGAAGAAGACCAGTTGTTTCTGTGTGGTTCCAGGACTGGGGTGCTTGTGCTTCTCGATCTTTGCAGCTCTGGCTGCAGTGTCTTTGGCGCTTGCAGGCACTTCACCTGAATGGGCATTTCTAATTTTTTTTAAGGCTGATGGACATCAGGGGGAAGGAGTAAGGTTTTTTTTTTTTCTTGTGCTTCTCGATCTTTGCAGTTCTGGCTGCAGTGTCTTTGGCGCTTGCAGGCACTTCACCTGAATGGGCATTTCTAATTTTTTTTAAGGCTGATGGACATCAGGGGGAAGGAGTAAGGTTTTTTTTTTCCCTAACTGTTGACTTTTCCATTAGCAGATTATATCCTCTTACCACTAGAGGGTTATATTTCTATCTCTTTATCTAGTACGTAAGCCATGTGGGCTCTCTCTGCCTTTCTCTTGCCTCTCCTTCTCCTCCTCCTTGCCCTGGCCCCCCTCTTCTCTCTCCCTGGTCCTAGCCACCCCCACCCCACCCACCCCAGCCACCCTCTACTCTGGTTTCCATTGCTACTCAAGGGAACTCTCCACTTCCCCTCGAGTCTTGTGCTTGGCGCACCGATTGGATATTCCTGGTTACTTAACCTGACCACTACTCTCAATAAGTGTGGCCACCTCTCTACACTGTACTATCTTGCAGTCCATATGGGACACTGCCTGGAACCTTGCAACTTCTCACTCCAGAAAACAACAATCAAAACTATCTCTCAAAGAGCTTTGACTCTGCTCCTTAAAACTCCTACTCCTCCTCCTCCTTCTCATCTCAGGCAGCGTCCATCCCAATCCTGGCCCTCGAAGCTCAGGCCACACACAAACTCCAGGTGCCCTTATCCTTGCAACTATTAATATCTGCAGCCTACTACCAAAGCTGGATGCACTCCAAGCCTTCATATGCCAACACAGCCCTGACATCCTTGCAGTGGTGGAAACTTGGCTGACACCTAAAGTTCCTGACTCAGCAGTAACAATACAGGGCTACAATGTCCACAGGCTGGACCGGATATCCAAAAAAGGCGGTGGTTGCGCAATCTATATCAAAGACTCCCTGTCTTGGCACCCTGTAGCAACTCCATCACTTTCTGTCTCAGCCCAGATTCTGCCAATAAAAATCATCCTAGGTCCCAACCATAAAGCCCTGACTATTGTCTCCATATACATCCCGCCTAGGGACCCTAAACATGGATTCAATGACGTCCTAAACTTTATCAACTCTCATCATTCCGAAGCTGAACTTATTCTACTAGAGGATTTCAACATAAACTGGTTAGCATCGAGTGCCAGTGCCTCTAAAGACTCCATCTCAGCTGCTAACCTCACGCAAATGGTACACTCCCCTACTAGGATTAACTACAAGACTGGCACCAGTACCCTCTTGGATTGGGTCCTCACCACTTACCCCACAAGGATTTCTCATACAACCATTCTCCCAGACTCACTCAGTGACCACTCCCCAGTCATGTGTGCATGGTCTAACAAATTCCTTAAGCCCCCTCCCAAAATTATCGCTAGCAGAGTCCTTCCTCATGGAAAACTTCCACATCTCAAACAACACCTGCTTCTACAAGACTGGCTACCCATCTATGAAGCAACTGATGTTAACTTGGCTCTTGATCACTTCATCTCAATTTTCAACAAAGCCTGCAACCTCTTTGCCCCTGCTAAAAGGCAAAACAAAATCTCTCCTACCATGGGTCACATGGCTCTTCTCTCACAGCTGAAACTAAGGGATCACCTCTGGGCAGTTGCCAGGACCACTGGAAAACAACTGGACATCCAAAATTACAAACAAGCAAAGAAATGCCTGCACAAAAAGCCATAAATGCGCGAAATCCACCTATTACAAAGGCGCTCTCACCAATACATGGGGAAATGGTCGTGCTTTCTGGGACAATATCAAGGATGTCACAGGAAGCAGCCAAAACCTCTCCGGCCATGTTAATGGTTGATGGATCCTCAACCCTTGACCCCAAGGTGATCGCAAACATCTTTAACACGGCTTTTTCAAACCTTAGTGCTGTTCTACCCCGTGTCTTTTTCGAAAACAGGGCCTATTCCCCAAATACCTCAACCCCTCAGTCTAACCATCCCCTCTTCTACTTCAGGAAAGTAAGGCTGAATGAAGCTCACTGCTATATTACTGCAGCTATCTCTAAATCTAGATCTAGTAGCGACACCCTGGACCTTAAGCTTCTGTTGCTCACCCTCGATGAGGTAATTCATCCATTAACAAAATCCTAAACCTCTCTCTCAGCTGTGGAAAATTCCGGACCTATGGAAAACAGCACACGTGACACCCGTCCATAAAAGTGGGACAAGACAATTCCTCAAATTATCGCCTATCTCCATACTGCCCCTCACTCTAAGGCACTTGAGCCATCGTGGCTGATCAACTTACCGACCACTTGGATAAATACAATATACCTTGTCCACAACAACACGGCTTCCGGAAAGGTCATAGCACCACCACAGCCCTTCTTGAGTTCACTGGAGCTTTGCACAAATTCCTTGACAACGGCCTTCTCACAGGGGCCGTTTTCGTCGACCTCTCCAAGGCCTTCAATACAGTACACCATGGACTACTAATACACCAACTACTGAATGCCGGGCTATCACCCAACTCTTCTCTCTGGTTTAAAAGCTACTTAGAAAACTGGTCACAGAGAGTGAAAATTGTGGACGCTGTTTCTAACACCCTGCCTGTTCGCTCGGGTGTCCCACAGGGATCCATACTGGGACCCCTCCTTTTTAGCCTTTTCTTAAACTCCCTCTCTTACCAATGCTCTGAGCAGATCATACTATATGTTGATGATGCTGTTGTATTCTCCACTCACAGAGATCCTGCAACTCTTCAACACAACCTTCAATTTGGTTTCAGTTCTGTAGAGACATGGTTTCTTAATCATAAACTGGTCCTCAATGACAAGAAAACCAAATCTATGCTTTTCTGCAGCTCTCATAACCCACACAAGCTACACCACTAGGATATCTCCACCACCCAGGGCAACACTCTAGATCAGGTGGTGTCCTTCAAATACTTAGGGATTCAGCTTGACCCTAATCTCTCCTATGGACTTCATGTAGATAATGTAGCTAGAGCTGCTAATACACGGCTTGGTCTCCTCTACAAACACAGACCACACCTCACACCAGAAGCTTTGAAGGTTTCAGTCCTGAGCTCTGTGATCTCTGTAATAGACTATGGTCTCATCATTTATGGCTCGGCCACAACCACAACCCTTAGATGCCTCTCAACTGCTTTAAATAAAGCATGTCGGCTCATCACTGGTGCTCACCGTCTCACCCACACATGTGACCTGTACACTCAGACCGGCTGGCTCCAACTATCAAACCGCATAAAGTTTTTCACCTGCTCCATGGTCAAAAAAATCTACCTTGGCCTTGCACCTTCTGGGGTCTCAACTCTGTTACAACACCGAATTAACAAATGGTGCCTTAGGAGATCCACGCTATAGCTACTGAAAGTCCCCCACTGTCACACTTCACAGGGACAACGCTCTTTTGCTTATCGAGCACCACTCTGGTTCAATGACCTCAGCCCAACCATCTCCTCTGCCCCAACTATTGGTATGTTTAAAACTAGGCCCGGGACTATCTCACTACCAACAGCTCCTGTGACTGCCCAACTTAACCTTGTTTCTCCACTTCCTTTCTGCTCTAGTTGTCCCCCCACTGGATTCTACTCTCACATCTTGGTATACCCAATGCTGCACTTTTCACCCTCTTGCCACCCTTCCTAATTCCTTCCCCCACCCTCTTCCCTCTCCCTATGATTCTGGCACTTCTTATCTGTTGTCTATTTTCTCTGACAAATGCCGCTGGCTGCCTTGTTACAATGCTACCCTTGAACTGTATTAATCTGTACTCTGTTTGCAATATCCACATTGTTGTAATGCCTGTCTTGATGTTCCCCATAATTTGTATTTTTCTGACGTGGAACCTTTGTAAAAGAGCCATGGCTCAAAGGTATTTGTAATCCTAGACTTGATAAATAAATAAATAAAATAACAGCATGATGACTGCTTGCCAGCAGTGGGAGGAGAGGGTTCAGGAATACCATGACGGCTGCTTGCTGGCCAATTTCATGCAAAAAAAGGACTGACACACTCTCTCATAGCAGTGCTTTGGTCCTTTCAACTACACAATGTTTCTGCAGAGCAAACAATGACCGGTGTCATAATCAGCTTGCCCGGTCACTGGTCTGCCCTGCCAAGCCCAATGCAGCTTGAACTGCATTGGACATGACAGTGACACACTTCTGAAATGCTGCTTATTATAACAAAAAGTTTGCTGTGCGTACGTGCGCACAGAAAACATAATTTTTAACATGCTTTTTTAAATATTGTTTTGTGTAATAACCTTCTTCTCTGTCTTAGATAGTTCACTGTTGCTAGGCAGGAAAGTAAGTTGTTGTAAAGAGATGTCATCACACCCCCTCTCCACACCTCCATCACACATGGCTGGAGGATTTTTTTGTTTTGTGTTCAAAGGGAGAGAGAGTGAGAGATGACATTTATGCCTGTCAAAAGTTGCAAGTGTGTTCCAAACCTGCAGTGCGGTCGCGAGGGCTGGCTGTTCAAGCCCTCCCCACAGCCTCCTGAAATCCCCACGCGGACAACGGAGCCGTTTCCCAGCACAACAGTGCGGTCGCGAGGGCTGGCTGTTCAAGCCCTCCCCACAGCCTTCTGAAATCCCCCCACGGACAACGGAGCCATTTCCCAGCACAACAGTGCGGTCGTGAGGGCTGGCTGTTCAAGCCCTTTCCACAGCCTCCTGAAATCCCCCCGTGGACAACGGAGCCATTTCCCAGCACAACAGTGCGGTCGTGAGGGCTGGCTGTTCAAGCCCTCCCCACAGCCTCCTGAAATCCCCCCACGGACAACAGAGCCGTTTCCCAGCACAACAGTGCGGTCGCGAGGGCTGGCTGTTCAAGCCCTCCCCACAGCCTCATGAAATCCCCACGTGACAACGGAGCCGTTTCCCAGCACAACAGTGCGGTCGCGAGGGCTGGCTGTTCAAGCCTTCCCCACAGCCTCCTGAAATCCCCCCGCGGACAATAGAGCCGTTTCCCAGCACAACAGGTAGAGTTCCCAGCTCACAGCTGCCTCAGGGAGCTGCAGCACTGAATTTTGAACTTGGCGCCTTTTTTCTCTCCTCCAGTCTGCAATACCAAGGGAGCCAGAGATTTTACTGCGTGCACCTCTTTTGTCATTTGGGAGCAAGTTACAAGCGATAGTGCTGCACTGTATTTTTCTCGCCATTATAAGCACAAATTCACCCTGAGGGAACTGAGGCTACACTAGCTCTATGATTTTTACTGATTTCAGAAGTGTTTTAAGATCTTAACCTAGCCTGTCTAAGGAAACCTGTAACCAAGTGAAAGTTTCAGCCTGTATTACTGCTCTTTCAGCCAAATCTGTAAAGTTCAATTTTGCTGCATCGAAGTAATTTAAGCTCCTCCTCCCCACCTACATACCTCGTTTATTAACAGCTGCCTTTTTGTCCCCTCCTGCAGTGCGGTCGCGAGGGCTGGCTGTTCAAGCCCTCCCCACAGCCTCCTGAAATCCTCCCGTGAACAACAGAGCCGTTTCCCAGCACAACAGGTAGAGTTCCCAGCTCACAGCTGCCTCAGGGAGCTCTAGCCCTGCCTGCATTACGCGCAGGCTCCCCACCACCCTTGGTCTGCTCTTACTTATATAGTGTGACCTCACAAGGTCCTAAACCAATCAGCCCACTTTCCCATTAGCTCCTTATATTATCCAACCACCAGTGGCCACCATTGAGCTGATTTCAATCTCATCCTTTGTGTATACAATAGCAAAAAATAAAGAAAATGCAGTTTCTTACATTTTCAATCATTATGCTCTGACTCACCTTATCCTCCCTCCCACCCTCATCCCATCCCAAGCTAACTGAGTCATTGCCACTTCTCTCTACAGTAACCAAGCCACCCCTCCACTCCTCCTCCTCGGCACGAGTGGACCACAACCAGACCCATTGGCACAATTGGTCACTGGGGGCCTCTATCCTTCCTCCCGCATTCCATGCTGAGAAACCTGCTCTTTTTATCCCCCTCTACTCGGCCCCTAGGACTGACTTACGCTCTCCCAACCACTCCACTAGACATGTGATCTCCATAAAGACCGTGCGGTTATTAAGGCACACTTTGGCCATCCTTTTTCTTATAGCCAGGGACATTGAACTTAACCCAGGTTCACCTGCATCCATAGTCTCTCAACCCCCAGCATCAGCTACGCACCTCCCTAAAGGACTTTAAGGTGACCTGCAAAGTCCCCAAATTCACTTTACTGCTTATCACTGTGTCTCCAGTCCCTGTCTGTGCATGAAATGATGGTCTGAATAATTTTTTTTCCTACCTTCGTTTATTTCTGGATGTTTTCAGTAAGCTCCGATTGTGCTGTGTGGAGCTGCGACGAGGCATGGCGCCGATCGGCACTTTCCGTCACTGCTGATGATGTAATACGCCACTGCCACCACTCTGGAAACTCCCGAGTCTGAGCCGATGTTATGCCTATGTGCGTTCAGTGGTAGGCAAATGCAGGCTAGTTATTTTGGTCCTGTCATCTACTAGGTGGCAAGTGTCCATCTGGCTATGTAGTACTGTGTCCACGGAGATCACCACAGTACATCATTATGTCTATTTACAGGAATAAAGTGTTTTGTTTGGTAACTGTGCTCTGTGTTCTGCATGTCACTGTGAATGCTTACTGCCCCCCCAGCCATACAGTGTGCAAGTCAGGTGCCATTATTAGCGGTAAATGTCTCTATTTTTGCCACGTAAATCAGAAAGCCAGTGTTGTGTGGCCAATCGCAGTTGTTCTTTCTATGTTTATTCCTATCAATAAAGCTTGAAAGAAAAACAACCAAAGCATGTATGCTGTCTCCATTTGTGACAGTCTTTCATCATTGTAGGTCTGACAGTGTTTCACAGTGTGAAGAATTTTAGTGTGCTGCACTTCTGACATATCTTAATTGAGTAATTTTTAACGTTTTGTATTTTCTTTTTTTTATCTTCAATAGTTAATTTCGTGTCGTTTGCTTGTCAAAGACTTTCATAGTCTTTATTTGTTGCTGCTGTCAGCCTGTCCACCATACATAATGGTTTACTGTGCTGCCCCTAACTGCAAAAATGGGGATACAAGTGGAAAGTCTTTCTTCACTTTCCCAAAGTGCAAGAAGCTCTGACGTGCCTGGTGACCAGCATGCCATAGGGGCGTAGCTGGAGCCTGGTGACAGGGCTGTATTGTGCGAGGATCACTTTGAGTCCTCTGACTTCACCATGTTTCTTGACCTTGCCAGACAGTGTGGATATAAAAAGATTGATCTGAAAAAAGATGTGATACCATGAAGAATGGAAGATCCCTCCAAGCAGCAAGCCCAGCCATGCCGGAGAGAGAGTGTGTTCTTGAAAAAGCGTAAACTTGACCAGGTATGTTGTTACATGTTTTTTGAAAAAGCCATGCTTTATGTCTCACAGAAATATCCTTGACCCGTCATGCACAGTTGCATCACCTGTGTTTCACCCGTCCCCCCTCTGTCGATGCCTTGCACACAGCATTATATCATTGGCTTATACCTGGTTCTGTATCTTACAATGCACCAGGTGTGGGTCATAGCTTGCAGGCTTCTGAGTAGGACACAGTACTACATAGCAGATGCTGTACTGTTAACCTTATTTGGCAATTGCAGTTGATGTGCCATCATGTTGGTGCTGCCATGCTACATATCATGACAGTCAATGGTATTGTGAAATGGTCACCATGGGCATAGGATGGTGTTTCACTTGCAGCAGCCATCATGTACTGTAATCGGTACTGATACATGGAGTTGTGGCACATGCTAAGTGTGGTGTATTAGGGCGTGCATTAGTTTTGTATCAGCAAAGTCTCAGTCATGTAACACCTGTCATTTACCCTTATTGCCGTCCCCCCCCACCACTTATAAAAATAAAGTGTGCATGGCACTGGCTGCTGTAAAGCTGTCATTATTAGCAGAAAAAGTTCTGTGTTATTGTATTGCTATGCACAGTACTTATGTGCAAGAACAAGTGGCATGCATTTTCCCCCACCACCCCATAGACTGAAATTACATCTTTCTCACTGTGCTGATTTCACATAAAAAAGGTGGTTCCAGTTAAAACCTTGGCAGACATGGCTATTCAGTACTTGTTAGCCCTGGTAACCAATTAATTGTCCACCCAAGCGTAATGTGTAGAACCATCCATTTTCCTGATGTTATGTATCACGGTTCTAACAGTTGAAAACTGAGAATGACAAATTTGTGACCTGACTACCTTGTTGTATACAGGTGTCCCATTGTCGTCACCACAATGCAGATGGTAGCCTCCTTACTCCTTACCACCACTTGGTGAAACTCCATTTTGAAGGTGTCACCGCACTATTGCCAGGAGAGTACTGTGCTGTGGGAATGGTACATGGTGTACTTCATGCTGCAGTGTACTGCTCTATGTGACCATTACAGGGGGTCATGACCTGAGCCCTGAGGGTGAGGGAGAAATAAGAGTGAACATGAGAGGGTAATTCTTCACTGACAGGGTGGTGGATAACAGTAATGTGTTTCCTGAGGACGTATTGGTGGCTGATAGTGTTGTGGGTTTCCAGAGGGCCTTGCACAGGAATTTTTGGGTTCAAGGGAGCTTGGTGTTAGCATGGTGAAAATGGACAAACTTCATGGGGCAAGTGGTGGTTTCCTGTCATCCATTTGTATGCTTATGTGACTTCATTGTTCAATTTATTTCTGGAAACAGGTTTTATAACTGCTGGATCACCACAGTCTGAAACTGTGACAGTACTTTAGCTGATTATGAATGTGCTTACCAGTAACACTTGAAAATAGGAATGGAGGGGTGGTAAGATGGTGTTATAAGTTACTGCATGAGATATTGTTACCATACAGTGTATAGTACTTTTTACCATGTAACCCTTATTCTCCATTTTCTTCATCTTTGCAGCTTATTTCAAATATGTCTCCAGCGGCAGATGATGAATTGGGATGACATGGTGTCAGAATCTACATGTGCATCAGAGACTGATGACAATGGTTGCATGACACAAACTGAGGATGATTTCTCAGTGTCCTTTGACTCTGGATTCATGGATGTGAACACTCCTTCCATGTGCAGTATTGCTGTTCAGGTTTCCCCTGTGGTCATGTTTTTTTGCATTAATGAAGTGTCTCTGTTTCTTTGAAGATTTAGTGATTACACACAATGTTAAACATATTATTCAATATACTTCTGCCAGTGTTCCAAACTGTGACACCTTGATAGGTGTGAGAAGTACATGTGGGGTGTTTTGTCCTGATGTGCACAGAGGGACATCAGGTCTGATGGGTATGAAGCGTCACAGTATGTTTTACAATCACTGCCCATGTCTCCATGAACTGTATGGGTTATTACTTGATTATGTGGCAGCAGTAACTGATGATGTAGTGTGTCTCCAGATGGAACCACTCAATTTTTCTGTCATTTTATGTCCAGCTCTGGTGGAACACGATAAATGTGTACTGTGCTACACCACAACCTTTCAATGTAACTCACAGTCACGCATTCATACACATGTCAGTAGAGAATGGCTTTCCGTGGACATTGATTACTCCCCTTACCCCATCTTGCATGCCATACACACACACACACACACACACCCCGACAACTCCATTTGTTTGTCCAAGGCCTTCCTCAAACCATTCACTGTATTTTCAGTCAACACCTACTCCAACAGTTTGTTCAACGTGACAGCAACTCTCTCTGTGAAATAGTATTATATGATGTCTTCCCAAAACCTTTTCCTTCCATTTTAATGAAATGAGCCATATATTTTATGTCACATAGTAATGTACTATGAAGTAAGCAGATTCTGCCCTATCTTCTATAGGTTCTGCTCTATGGCCAATAGCAACTCAGGGAACAGTCTGAAGAACACCCTCCCTACAAGGTCCCCCATTCCCCAGCGTGTCTCCTAAATGCAGCTTCCCCAATCCATATCCAAGCCACTCTTGAACTGTTTTACAGTACTAGCAGCCACCATCTGCTTTGGCAATGCATTACATGGGTCCACCTCTCTGTTATTTAAGTAGCGCGTCCTTGTATCACCCCCAGTCTCCCATCTTCCAGCTTAATTTAATGTCACTTACTGTCCCCTGTTCTCTCAGCTTGATGACACTGTCAAGGCTCAACCTATTCATTCCCTTGAGATACTTGAAGATTTCTGTCATATCCCCGTGTTTATTCTGTCCTCCACAGACTACAGGTTGAGGTCCATAGTGTGTCCTCATAGGGCCTGTCCCTGAGCAGCAGTACCATTCTGGTTGCTGTACTGTGCAGCGTGTTCAGTAACACGATGTCCATGGGTGGCAAAACTGCATGTGGTATGCAAGGGGTGGTATAACCAGGCTATTGTACAGTGTAAGCAGAACCTCAGGACTTCATGAGGTTATCGTCATGGCTATGCACCACAGCATTTTATCGTACTGTGTATGCGCCACTTTACGTGGTTCTTACATTCTTTTTTGCATCCACCACCACCATGTGCTCTTTGTACCGCCTAGAAACATGCAGTGTCTCCTCAACCACCCAGGTATATACATGAGTCATACTCTGGTTCCCCACGTACAGAACCTTGCAGTTATCATCATTACAGTGTATTTTCCTGGCTCATGACCATGGTTCTATAGTGTCCAGGTTGTCCTGGACCTCCATCTTTGACTCCTCTCCATCCACCACCGCCACAGGTTTCTGTCATCCACAAGGATCCCGTTCCTGGCAACACTTCTGATGGCAGCAATACATGTGTTAAACAGTACTGGGCTCATCATCGACCCCTGTGTTGGACCCACTTTTGAGTAAACTGTAGAATTACACTTCCCCCACACCCGTCACCTTCTGTAAACTCCCGCTAGCCAGTTTCATATCCACATGAATATCTGGCCCCACACTCCATAGTCTACATTTTCCCCAGTAGCCCATGGCATGGAGTCGAAAGCCCTGCCATAGTCCACAAAGAGGACATCCACTGACCGGCCCTGATCCTGCACCCTTTTCACCCCTTCATAGAAGTACACAATGGTGTTTTCACATGATGTGCCCTAAGCAGAGGCGTGCTTTCGATCGTCTTTGAGACCCCATGTACTCAGAACCCCTCCATCTTGACCTTGAACGACTAACATCAGTTTTGACGCTGCTGACAAGAGGTTTATCAGCTTCTATAGTTACCCAGCTCCCTCTGTGTGGATCATGGGTCTTACTCGCTTGTCTGAGGTTCATCTGTGGCCTGTCTGGTACAGTCCTCAGGTGGTTTATATTCTTTGTTACTGGAAGAACTCAGAGGGTGGTGTAGTGGATTTGTTCTTTCTGAACCAGTACCTCTGTCCTGTTAGGGGCCAAAGCATTTTGACTGATTTATAATTTCCTTTTAACTGCAATATTTGTTTTTATGTATTTATGCTGTCATCTGGCCCGGTGGCAGTGATGGTTGAGGTGCTGTTTTTTTTTTTTTTCTAAGCCATCATTCACATACTTATGTCTGACTGTACATTACTTTCAGGTACTCTGCGTCTCCACACAGACACACGCATACCACGCTTGAGCAAAGCTACACAGTACAGAACACCTTCAAGAGAGATTGGCATTCAGTGTGCCGCTCATGGTGGATGTGTCAACTCAGACGACCACGGTTGAATCATTGTACGGAAGCTACAATGAAGAGATCGACATGTATGATCCAGACCCAGAACAAAAAGATGAACACAATGACCCCGATTGGCATGTATCAGACGTTGAAACTGACAGCGATGTATCAGACATCACTGTATCTCAGTAAGTTTTTCATATTCAAGGGATGTGTTCCACTATTATTCAAATGTGGCAACATCAAGATGTTTCATTGCTGAAGTAAACAGTGATATTGTTTGCAGATAGAAGCAGTTTTTGTACCCATGTATAACTGTCTGTAGGCACCTATCATGAGAAACATTGAAATTGACCGGCAGATTGGGACTGCTTGGCCCACCCAGACAGACACTCAGTTATCTCACTGTCAGGGCAAGACAAAGACAGTTCCCTGATGAGCAGTTAAAGACACACGAGGATTTTTTCACTGTCAAGAAAGAAACAGTTGTAGTGAACACTCTAAACAATAGTTATTGTTTCTAATTTGTTTTTGATGTAAGGAGAGTGTGATAATTAGGAAACCACATTTAATTCCTTTGTTTTACTGCTTATTTGAGGTACTTCTATGTTTTGGGTCCACTGGAAGCCTGTTTACAGTCAAACAGTAGCAGCCATTTTTGTGGTGGAAGTTCAGCTCTGCCAGTAGGGGGCTAACTGAAATGCCTGTGTTGCAAATGCCCCCTGATCTGTGCTACAGACTGTTCAGTGCTGAGCAGTCATTTCTTTTACCCATGAGCAAACCGTATTTTACACATGAATAAGAGCCAATCAGATAACAGTATTGTAACCTGTCATTTTATAAATATATACAGACATCATTTTTTTCAAGTGTTTATGTACAGGTTGCTCAGTCTACAAACATTTCATTTTTGTTTTAGGACTGTTGTCACTCTGCAGGTCACCAAAATGGAGAACAGAAGTTTCTTGTGTATGAGTCCAGCTTGACATTAGCCCTGAAAACCTGCCCCACTTGCATGTCTCCATGTAAGGTCACTGTCAGTTATTTGGCCTCATTTGTGGCACTCAAACGCCAGTGCCGCTTTGGTCACCAGACCATGTGGGAGAGTCAGCTGTTGTTTGACGTGATGGTCACCGCAACCTTGAGATTGCAGCATCCATATTTCTTTCCGGTGATCTTCCAAAACAGTCACTGAATATTTTTGCTCATTGTAACTATCCCCATGATTTCTGTAAGAACATTTCAGTTGATACAGAAGTCATATTCCCCTGCCATAAAATGCAGTGTGGTCGGATGGAGCAGAAAGATGCTGTCTGCCATCACATCACCAGTGAACATTGGTGGTGATGCCAGATGCTGTTCTCCAGGACACAGTGCCAAGTATGGAACGTACACATTCGCGGACCTTGACACCAAGAAGGTTTTACAGCTAAAATGTCCAGGTATGGCACCCTCACTTTCACATTTATGGCACAGTGTGCCATGTTTGTCATGTCTTAACACCACATGCTGAACCAGGCTTACATTGTTCGCGAGTGATAACAGTAGCAGTAGTACACCAACATTGTGTGACTTTCTGCATCTGTACTCAGTGCTAACGAAGTCAGCAGCTCTAATGCAATGGAGGTTGAAGGTCTTAAGCATTAGGCTGTCATACCTGGAGCAGAGGGGCATAATGGTTGAAGAGCATCACCACAGACCACCACATGCAGGTCCATAAGTTCTTGAGGGAGAAGAAGCCAGACGTGAAGCACTGGTATGATGTGTGGCACGAGGCAAAAGGTAACAGTCTGTACAAATTCTATTGTTCATTGGCTGACACAAATATGTTTGTTACTAATGAGATGGAAGAACTGAGGTGGGAGGGAGAGTCATACAGGGACTGAGTAGATGGGCCTAGGGGTAATGGTAACAGGGACCATGAATAACAATTCCCAGTGCTGGATAGTGGCCTTAAAAGTTAACAAATGGTGTGCTGCATATTGAGGGGCTTTGTCCAGGATAACATAGCTAATCATAGCCATCAAAGGTCATTAATAAACCCACACTTTGATTGTTGTGTGCAGTGTTGAGGCCATACTGAAGTCTGCTGTCCGGTTACTGTCGGGGGTACAGAGGGCAACAAACATGATTTTCGAATGGAGTGGTGACAATATGACAGGGCTGTGACACCAGAATATGTACACCTTTGAGGAGAGAGAAGGGTCAGGGGACGCCAGAGGCACATATCCAGTGTCTGAGGTAATCAATAAGGGTGCTGTAGACGGGTCATGCCATGGACATTATAAGAACACTGAGATAAATGATACATCATGCCACACTCCAAACTGCTAATAGCATGTTTCAATGAGGTCATGCATTGGAAACTTCGATGCCTATTGTTCCTTATTGGTTATGCTGTTCAACAGAAATTTATTGCAGTTATGCGTACTCAACATGCTAGGTGTCAAAGAAGATAGGGGCAGCAGCAAAACGCAAGACATACCAGGATCTCCTTGGTTGGTGTCACCAATAACAACAATTACCTGTACTGGTGTGCTGCCAGCAGTGGTGGCAATGCTGATTGGTCATAGCAAAATGGGAGTGTGTTGAACCACAGCATCAGCATCCATGAAAATCATTGGTGCAACACTCGACAAATGTGAGCATGGAGACCTAGGGACCGTGACTGAAGCTAGGTGAGCAGGTGACACTTCTTTGCCAATGCACAAAAGTATGCCTAATAACAATGCATTATGGGAGTATTATCACTGTCACTGTATTATATGGTTCATGGGTCTAAAGCTTGCAAAGGAACTGCATTCTTTAATAGTGAAGACAGGCGCCTTCCTCACTGGCGATGGCCATGCTTTCTCCGGGGAACAGACATCAATGGTGGAATCTTTCCACAAAATTGTTACCTAATTACGCTCCAAGGCAGTGTATTACTTCTACCAAGCAATGAGTACCGCAGTGAGTAATCACAAGAACAATGTAGACACATAATATGGAAACATAGAAGCTGGGCGCAAGATATGGACCGCAAGGCCCATCCATTATAGGCGCTTATTTTTCTAACTTATTAATGTGCCACAGGCCTTTCTCTGTCAATGGCCCATCTATTCATACTCATCTGTATTGCTCATCATGCTCAACCCATGCCTGTTTGAAGCGCAACGTATTCATAGCCACCAGTTCCTGAGGTAGGCCGTTCCATGCATCCACCCTTTCTGGGAAAAGAATTCTCCACACCTCCCCTTAATCGGCCTCCCTCTAACCTCATGCTACTAGTCCTCTTGTCCTACATATTTTTTTTTTATATTTCAACATGTTAGACTCTTTCAACCTTGTTAATGCCCTTAAGATGTTTGAATGGCTCGATCATATCACCTCTCCCCCTCCTTTTGCTCAAGGGTATACATATTGAGCTCCATTCACTCTGTACTCATATGTTTTCTGATGCAGTCACTGCATCATTTGAATGCCCTTCTCTGTACGGCCTCAATTTGGCCATAAAACCCTTCTGAAGGTGTGGCCTCCACTAGTGCAACAGTACTCCAGATGGGCCCTAACCAGTGTCTTGTAAAGAGGGATTATTACCTCCCTCTTCTGACTTGTGATACCCGTAAGCATTACTTATTTATAAAGCGAGAACTGCATATTTACTACTGCCCGGTGTGGGTATGCAACCCCACAGCCTTATAACATGTACTTTACAATAGTCAGCACATTTGTATTGCAAATATTATGGACATACTACTGTTCCTGCACTACTGTCTGTTTTACTCTGACTGTATGTTTCTCCTGCCCCATCATATTCTGTGTTTGACGATGAGCCTTTTACAAGTAGGTCCCTTACCGAAAGGGCTGCAATTCTGATACTATAATAAATAAATAAATGAATACAATTCTGACCACTGACGTAGGCATGTGTTAACATCTATTACACTCCACCCTGTCCTGTCCTTCTGCTAACATCAGGCCCGCTATCGTCCTCCCTTCCCTCCGTGTTATAAATATAAACCTGTGAGTTTCTCTTCATATGCACTTCTGTTGAACACGCTGAGTAAATTAGTTAAACATCCTGCACCGCCTCCATACTGTCTATGTCTGTGCGGAGTTGGTGTTCTCTAAAAGTCATCACAGTACTGCAGCTGTCACTCAACAACTGTTTGTACAGAGATATAATAATTGCCTTTTGGTAGTGGTTATGCCTCTGTGCAAGCATCTCAGTATCCTCCAGGTCTCTGACTGACTTCCTATCACACTACTTGCATACCTAAATGGCATGTGACTATGACTCACCACAGATCACTTTCCATTTATGTGGTACCTCTTCACTCCTAACCCTTTGTGTCATCTTGGTACTGTGGGCTTCATTACCTGGAGCATCACTTAGTACTTGTTCTCATTGTATATACACTGCCATACTGTTACACTGTCCTCCAAAGTCAATACTTTTCTTTTTAGGGCAGCCTTGTGAGTGACTGAATTGACGGTTCATCACCCCTCACTTTCTTGATATAGACAGCCACATGTTCTATTAGGTGAGTGCAGTCAGAGGAGCATTCACAGATGACAGGATAATTGGAGTCTGTGCTTAGGACAGCCAAAGTTTCAGTGCATTGCTTATTTAATTCTGCTAACAGTTCATGGAGTAGTTTAATGGCTGTGATGTGTAACCCCTCACCTCATCACTTCCTCCTTCTGTTTTGTAGCGTTTTGCTGTCTGTGCTTCCACTCAACTTAAAACAGCAATAGCCACAGTTGGTTGACAGAAAGGGCTAAGCAAGGTGGAGAATTTCATACCCTGGGCACCGCAAGGGTCAGAGCATAGTAAGGGAGGTCAAGGTACCATGCACCTACAGTGAGTAATGATGATAACTGGGATAATGTTAAGTAAATGCATGTCTTAATTACAGTTCACAGTGAGGCATTGCTGTGATCCTACTACTCAACTGTTGTGATATACAGGTGGCTGACAAGAGAAACATGGCAACATAGAAATGTAGACTCTGATGGCAGATAAGAACATAAGGCACATCCACTCCTGCTCATTTATTTTCTAGATTATGGATGGGATATAGACCTTTACTCTATGCCATTTTCATCCTTCAGTCCTTGTCCTCACATTCACCATTATGCCCTTTGATCTTAGCAATATCCCTCCTGAGTTCCTCCTTTCCATGATGCATATACAAAGTCTTGACACCTTCTCTTTTTACTATTACGTGGCACACTAGAATTTCAACTACCAAACCCACTAATTCTTCAACTTTCTGCAGGTCCCTTCTCATTGTTTCTACACCCTCTGGTCTGTACTCTATTACAGAGCTTTGTGTCATCAGCGAACAGTGAAATTCTGCCTTCTAGGTCCTGCGCAATGTCACTGATGAAGATGTTGAATAGGACCGGTCCAGCACTGATCCCGTAGTACCCCACTGGTCACTCTTCCCTTTCAGAAGAAGTCACATCAACTTCACCACCACCCTCTGTGTCCTGCCACCCAGCCAGTTACCACGCACCACACTACTGTCCTGCCCACACCACATATTCCAATGGGGAGACCACAGGACGTGGTGGATTCCAAAATGAGCGACTATGAATATTGCAGAATGGTGGCATCACTGCTACATACAATGCTGAGTAGCATAGCCATGGGGATAACCTCAAAGACTATTAAGGTAATCGCTTTGCTGTATGATAGCATGGTTACACCCACCTGGAAATAGCAATGCAGGATTTAGGTATCCATACTTAAGAAGGACATTGCGTTACGGACAGGCTACAGGGAGAGTGAGCCAGGATGGTACTGGGGGCTAGGGAAAGGCCCTGTGATGAGTGAGTGGTGCAGCTCAACCTATAATCATTAGAGGACACAATAGAAGAGATGGGGGGGATGATTCAGGTTTTGAACAATGTTAGGGGGATCTATATGGTAAGCCTTAAGGGGGTCATCCAGCTGAGGTCACATGGGGCCACCATGGTACTCATCATGAAGCTGGATGGTGAGAGGTTGAGGGTGGAACCAAGGAGGCAGTACTTCACTTACACAGTGGTACAGCCATGGAATGCACTGCCCAGAGAACTTGTGGCTGCCACTACTGTGGAGGAGTTCAAGAAGGGCTGGGATAGGTGCAGTTGGAGGTACATCCAGGAGCCAAACTGGAAAACAGTATTGCATATAATTTGTCCACTTGTAACATAACTCTGTCTACAAGATCCTTAAATGTGTACTGTCATGTCCTCCAACAGATTGTCGGCCAGAGTTATGGCAGAAGCTATACGATCAAGCCACAAATATCCAAGCTACCGTGTGGCCCAGGAGATGGTACAACAAAGCGAGTGTAAAGCACCAAGACCTCTGTCAGACAAGTTGATAAGGTTCAAAGGCCGAGTTGTGGAGCGACACGCAGCCGTTTTAACAGACCAATGAAGGTTGCTTACATGCCGTCTCCATCCGAGAAGCTCAACAAAGTGAACTGTTCTGCTACACTGGGTCCACTTGGTTTTGTAAATGAACTGAAAGAGGTGACAAACGTTATTTTTAAGTGCAAAGAGTGACATAACATGGGCACCTGCAGGTTTAAGCAATGGCTGCAGACAAGAAGGTGAAGGAATGACATGCACATATCATCAACTGTCCCTTATTTTAATGTATTTGACTGATTTGGGATGAACTCTATCCTGTGTCCAAATCAGTTTCTGGTTTTAGGGCAAAAGCAAGAAGTGTAAGCACAAAATGTGAGAAACAGTCCAGTTACGTAGTTGTTGTTCTTTGAGAGAGTATAGACCCATTATAACATTAACTAGCGTGTATCAAAGTGACGGCATCATACATTACTTGGAACTTGGATTTCATTGTCAAATTGTCAAAACAACATACAGCTACTACAGCAATAGTGATGTGCTGCTATGGGAGTGGGCTTGCACAGAGTGTGTGCCCTGTGTCCAAAGGATGTGTAGCACAGAGAAGTCACTCTCACCCAGAGACATGGGGTGTGTTTCCACTGTTCCTACTCCCCAGACATTGGCGTAAAGCGAGGACAATGGCGAGGCAGAGCTATGACATCACCTCATGCTCTGCCCCTCTGCGATGTCAACCCTGTCCTTAGTGCTGCTAGTCACTTAACTGCACCTATCACCTGACTTACACCACATTGCATTATCGCGGCACGATAGGAGCCCCTCCGAGGCGGAGACCAGCCGTCAGGCCCTGTATTCTTCTCCTCCCCTGCCGACTGCAGCTGAACCATGCTTGTTCACAAACACAGGTCTCAGTGACGGACAAGGAAAGGTGTCAAGATCCTCTCACCCTCGGCAATTATCGTGACTAGGAGGACTAGAGCAAACTTCATGGAACCCAGCATGGGCATGGTGACGAACCAGTGGTCACATGTTAGCCTATCAGCGGCAAGGGTGGTTTGACTAGTTTGGCACCATTGTAACCGCCTGTAATGACATTGGCACATGGCCAGTCCACACACAGCCTGCTAGCAGCAATCCCCAACCGCTTGATCCTGGCTTCTCAGAAAAGGTCACAGCCTCCCCAGGACTCAGCACTTATCAGAAGTTCTCACTGCACACACCCCAGGACAAGACAACTGTCCCTGAAATGAGTCAACCTTCTACCTCCCTGCTGAACACCCATGCACCAGGGATCATTTCCCCAACTTAGGTTGGCAGCGTGGTGTGAGTTATGGCCTCCAGCACCTCAGCCCTCAGCACCACTGGGCATTGTGCCATTCTAAGGATACCTTCCATCATTTCTTGTCCATTGTCTACCCTGAGATTGGGGTGTGTGCCACAACCCCTGGACAGATGGTGGTGCCATTTCCCATTTTCAATTATCACCCACAGCTTGAATCAACCCACTACTTACAAGGTAGCATGTTACACAGACTAAATACGAAACATACGAACATCTGAAATTGCCAGCAGATAAAGGCCTAGAGGTCTATCAGAGTCTGCTCGAATGTGCAACTAGCACTTGTATCCTGCAGCTGCCTCCCTTCCACCCTTCCCTTCATTAGCCCTCCCCTTGTCCTGTCCCATCCTCGCTTTGAAGCAAGTCCACTGTCTCACTGCATACCACTTGCAGGTAACGATTCCACCCAGCCACCACCCTCTCTGTAAAAAAAAGTGTCTCCTCATCTCCTCCTAGACCTTCCTCGCTCCACTAGTCTCCATATCCATCGGACCATAGGTGCCCTCCCTCCCTTACTTTGAACAGCCCTCTGTACCTGTCTTGTTTATTTCCTTTCATGTATTTAAGGTTTCAATCTATCCCCTGTCTCTCCTCTCCTCCAGTGAGTACATATTCAACTCTTCAACCTCCTCTCCTTATGATAAGTCCCCCCCAGACCACAGTCATCTTTGGTCGCCTGCGCCCACCTCCAACCCTTAACGTCCTTTTCAGATACGGACGCCAGAACTGCACGAGTACTCCAGGTGGTCTAACCAAGGCCTATACAGTGGCAGAATCCTCCTCCCCCTCCTTGAGGATATACCCCTGCAATACAACCCACTTTTGTTGGCCTTTGCAGCTGCCTTCCTACACACTGTGCCGAGTTGTTCATTGACCCTGTGATGAGCACACCCAGATCCTTCTCCTCCTCTGTCTACCACTAGCACACACCCCCAGCTAAAAAGTCCTCTCGGGTTCTTCATCCCAAAATGCATCACCTACACTTTTGGCATTAAAGCTCAGTTGCCAGGTGTCTGACCAGGTTTCAAGCTTTGCCAGATCATCCTACAACCCTGCCATCCCCTAGGTCATCCACCACCGCGCCAACCTTGGTATCATCAGCAAACAGACTGATCTTGCTCTTGATGTCCCCAGATATGTCTGCAATGAATATCCCAAACAACACATGATCCCAACACCAGACTCTGTAGGACACCACTGCCACTGCCTCGGGTGTGAGAGCTCCCCACCCACCACCACCCCTCTGTTGCCTTCCCCAGCCAGTTTCCTCACCCATCTCACCAGCATTGCACCTGCCCCTGTGCCTACTTAACTTCCTTCCCAGCCTTCCATGTGGCACTGGTCGAAGCCTTACTGAAGTCCAGATACAGGACATCCACTGCATGTCCCCCGTCCAGTTCCTAGTTCCAGTCCCATAGAACCCGACCAGGTTGGTTTGGAGGGATCGGCCACGTGTGAAGCCATGCGATCTGCTGTCTGTAGTCCTTTGGCCTCTAGGCCACCAGCCTCCCTCCAGTTTTAGTCTCCATTAGCACGCCACGATGGATGTGAGGCTCACTGGTCTGTAGTTCCCGGTTCATCTTGGGCCACTCTTGTGGAGGGCACCACAAACCATCCTCCAGTCCTGGTACACAAACAGATGTAGTGAGGCATTAAATAGATCTGCCAAAGGTCCTGCAAGGGCTCTGCCAGCTGTCCTTCAGTACCCTGGGTGGATGCCATCTGGGCCTGGTGCCTTGTCCACCCTCAGTGCCGTCAAACCCTCTCAAACTCTGTCCTCCATGATTTCCCCATCTGTCACCACTTCCCCCCTCGTCTGCCATTTCACCCATCTTGGGTGTCACCCCCTCTTCTCTTTAGTAAATACTGAGCAGAAGTACTCATTTAGTGCTTCCGCCTTATCATACCCTACATACACCCAACCCTCCTTCCTAATCCTTACTATGTGGTCCCACAGCTCCTTTTCTCCCTGATGTACTTAAAAAAGTCCTTCTCCCCTTCTTAATGCCTTGTGCCAGCCTGAGTTCCGTAGATGCTTTGCTCCCTTACTGCCCTTGTCACCTCCTTGATTCTGTCAAGTACTCCTCTCTGTCCTCCCCCTCCCTGGTTTCTTGTATTTCCCTAAAAAGGCAGCTCTTTTCTTCCTTACCTTTTCCATGACCTCCTTGCTCAACCAGCTCGGTTTCTGCAGCTCTAACCTTCTTGCTCTAGGCTTGGTAGCAGGTTTTGGTTGCTCCACTATCCCAACTTTATGAGCTCCCATCTCTGGTTAGTATCCATACTAGATTGAATTAGAAACATAGAAACATAGAAACATAGAAGTTGACGACAGATAAGGACACCAAGGCCCATCCAGTCTACTTGTTCTTTCTACCTTATCGTGTACCATCGGCCCCTTTGCTCTATCAGTGACCTATCTATTCATAGTCATTTGTATTGCTCCATATGCCTATCCATGCCTGTTTGAAGCCCTGCACTGTATTCATAGCCACCACTTCTTGTAGTAAGCCATTCCAATGC
Organism: Neoceratodus forsteri; assembly: GCA_016271365.2. Classification (NCBI taxonomy): domain Eukaryota; kingdom Metazoa; phylum Chordata; order Ceratodontiformes; family Ceratodontidae; genus Neoceratodus; species Neoceratodus forsteri. The sequence continues at coordinate 244,577,336 of CM028135.1, read as the reverse complement.
ATCTACCACCCCTTTCTGTGAAAGAATTTCCTCACATTCCCCTTAATCGGCCCTCTAACCTCATAGCTTGTGCCAGGTACAATTCTGGCCAGGTACCGCTTACCACTTCCCCATCCTCCCAAAGTCAGCCCTCCTGAAGTCCAGCACTCTTGTGCCAGATTCCACTCCTTCTTGCCCATATCCAATGTAGAGCCATACTGAGGCGGTGGTCACTCCCCTGACAGCGGTTCCTCCACTGTAAGTTCTCTCACAAAGTCCCCATTTGCCAGCACAAGGTCAAGGTATTCCCTAACCTGGTTGGTTCACTGACCATTTGCAGCAGGAAGCTAGTCCTGGAAGGCATCCAGCAGAGCCACCTCCCTTCTGTTCCTGGTTGCTGGGGCTGCCCAAGTCCACTTCTGGCATGTTGAAGTCCCCACAATCACCACACTACCCTTCTGCAGGTCCTCCTGATCTGTCCCGCTGGTTCCCTGTCTAACTCCTCCATCTAGAGATGGTGGCCTGTACCCACTCCCATTCTAAGACTCCTATTCTTGGAATCCTGGATTTGCACCAAAAGTGACTCTGCACTGCCCTCCTCCCTTCCTCCTTACACACTTCAGTCCTTCCTTCACATAGTACCACCCCCTCCTCTTCCCAGTCACCCTGTCCCCACAAATAACCTGTACCCTGGTACAGACAGGTCCCAGTCATTATATTGGGTGGCCCCATGTTTCCGTGATGGCTGCAATGTCCACCTCTCCCTCTGCCGCGGAACGCACAACTCTGCAGTTTTCGCCAGGCTCTAACGTGAGGCAACCACTTCCACCCTTTTCCCCTCCCGCACATCCTGCCTCAACTTTCCTAGCATCACCAATAGTACTTGCTCATTTGTCCTTTGTCACTGTTGGGGGTAGCTCATATGATTTCCCAGCCTGTGGTCATATCTCTTCTAACTGCCCCCACTCCTAGTTTAAACTCCAAACTTCTCTATATAGTCTTCCATCCTCTGCTTCACACTTTCTTTCCTTCCTCACTCAAGTGTAGTCTGTCCTTGGCATAGAGACTACTGTCCTCCAGGTCCCTCCCACCCCCAACAGCCCATACCCTTTAGCACAACACCAGGTTCTTAGCCATCTGTTAAATTTCTATTTCAGCTTTCTTGTTGTGTTTGCCTTTGGCACCGGAAGTATTCGAAAAAGTTACTGATCTTCCTGCCCCTCACATAAATTATGCTTAGTTCCTCAAACCTCCTCTGGACTATATCCACTGTCTTGTCAGCCCAGGTCGTTTGTCCCAAGATGTATAATTAAATGAGCCTGTCCCTACCCCTTCTAGCATATTTCAGAACAGACATGTCCCACCCTTTCCCGCTGACTCATTCCTGGCAAGGCCTCCACCAAATGCGACTATGCCTCTCCATGCTACACCTAACCCACCTCCTCTATTGAGTCCCCCAGCACTAAGATTCCACCTCTAACTCCTGCTTGCTTCCTTTCATCTCCCTCCCTCATTTCCAGCTCCTCTTCTTCCCTCCTGCACATTATTATTGCCCTTTTACCCCTATTTGCAGTTCTCCCAGCAGAACTTCCCCGCTCCAATTTGGTCCAGGCATTTATCAATTACTCCTCTAATTTCATCACTTCCTCCTCCACCTTCTTCACTCTCTAGCAGTGCAAAACTATTTTCTGAAGATCCTTCACAAATGCCCACTCCCCTCTCTACATAAAGTAACCTGTTCCTCTCCTTTCCACCCATGACTTTTGCACTTCGCCTCCCTCACAAGTCCTATTGCCTCCTTCCATTTGACTTTTGTCTCTGGCCCTGGTTTCCCGGCAATCGTTCTTCCTGTCCTGGGCCCTTTGTCTCTGCTTCCCTTCTTGGAGCCTCTCCCCTCACCTGTTGGCTTAAATTGCCCTCCCTCATCTCCCTTCCTCCTCCCTCAGTACAGCATTCAAACCACCCCAATCTGCCTTGCCTGTCTTAGTTCCTCCTGCAGACCCTCAATCTCCTTTCTAAGTTTTTTTCCTATAGCCAGTTTGCACACTAAACATCCTCCTACTCTCCAGGCAATGTTTAGAAGATTGGTGCACACGCCAGTTGTTGCAATACCACCTAAATCAGCCGTCGTTGCCACATGACCCCCACCCTTCAAGATGCAGGATACCAAACACTCCCCAAGTCCCCTCTCCCCCTCTATCCAGTGCAAACATTCTTTTTAAGTCCTCACCTCCTTTGTTGCACACGTTTAGATATGTTGAGCAACTGCTTTGTATATTCCTATCCACACTCAAAAATACTTTAAGCAGCATTGCACCTTCTTCAACCCCTACTCCCCTTTACCCAATGCAATAACTATGTGAATAGTAATAATGAAAGCGCCTAGATTTGCATTTACCCCTCCACTGAAGAGCCGTCACCTCTACCCTTACAGTGCAGTTCCTTTCCTGGATGTCTGCTTCTGTTATGACAGGTGCAAATCCCTTTCGCCTGTTTGAGGAAGTGATGTCAGAACCCTAGTACAAAGGGAATAATTGACCAGGGTAGGACCAGCCCAAGTCCTCTAGAAACAATCAGGTAACTGGGGCCTCTGGTCAGACAATTAGCACCTTCCCCCACTCAAACTTTGCAGCTAGTAGAAGCCAGCAACAATGAATAATTCCACCCAAAGAACAGGACACCAATTCAAACAGCTTCACCAACAATACATCAAAATAGGTTTGGAATTATAATGAGCACTGCATCATCACCAATACCGACCAGGTCAGCCCCTAGATTGTACACAACCTGCAAAATGCGTCTCTTGAGACTGCCCTACAAGCCATTGCAATTACCACCCCATCATGTTTCATTTGTGTCACCTCTCCCTGTAGTTTTCTATGCTTACTCTGTCCTCCATCTGTTTATTTTGCTACCTACTGTCATACTGGCCTAGGGCCAACCTACCTGTGTGGTTGGACAGAAGTCGCCCTGCCACCTCACACCTAGGCCCCTCTGATCCTGCTGCGCCATCCACAGAAGCCGCCCACATAGGTCAGGAGGCTTGTTGTCAGTCCGGCTTCACCAAAGGTATGGAACTTTCCAGGTTCTCCTCCGATGCAGCTCCACATCATCCCTGCACCTAGTCTGAAAAACCCACAATCCCTCATGGTCCTTACCCTTAGCCCCCCTTTAAATGCAATTCACTTCTGTTCCTCACTTATCAAGGTAACCTCTTCTGGTCCCAAAACATCTTCTTTCTGTAACCCTTTCAATAATCCCTCCCTACCTACACTTCTCACAACAACCTCCTTACCCATTGCCTTGGATTATGCCATCCTTGCTGGGTTTCAATTTACATTCTAGACTGAATTTCCGATCAAGGTAACCTGTCCTACCTCCTCCACCCCAGTACCACACACTCTGTCGGTGTTTACCACAGTTAACAAATCCAGATCGTCTGTTTTCAGCTGTATAAGTCTTTTTTTGCTTCTTTCATTTGCATCATTGTCTCGGCAACATCACAACACATAGTTGTGAAACTTTGGGTTTCTTCCATATGCCTCTGGCCATTATATTATAGGAGATTAGTCTTAACTATGTATTTTAAGGAATTGCGCCTCTGTTATTAATTGTGATTTGTATTGACTGTTCCTCACCCCAAATTGCAACCCCTCACCCCTTAATGGTTAGTCAGTACCTGCTCAAACAGGTGTCTTTCAAGGTGAAACATTTTAGTACAACAATGTGGTTGACTAGGATCATAGTGCTATCATTTGCATTCATTGAATGTGTGTATCCAACACTGTACATTTCAGTACTATAAATGAGCTCGCTCAATCCCACGACATTACTAAACAGAGGTGAGACTGCTATAAGTAACATGTTGAAACACTGTTAACATTTTATAAAATCGACCAAACATTTCACAAAACAAAGTGCCAACAAGGTCCACATGAGTGGGTACAAGTTGACACCGGTATTCTACCCATTTAATAACGTCGCAAACACAAGTGCTCTTAATGTAGCAACAATGGGGTGCTTCATATTTATTTCACTTTTCCGTGGACCTTGAGCATAATTAATGCCACAGCTACAGAATGTCTTGTTGCTGTAAGTGTTAGTCATCAAGATCACGTAGAGCAATAATGCTGATACATTACGAGCACCGTTGTCTTTGGCTTACTAAGCGGGTGCAATACCCGCAAACTCGAGCAATCGTCGGAATGTTGATGGCACTTCTGTGTCAACAAAAGTTTAGGCGCTATTAAAATGTCGACAAGGAAAGGTGTCAAGATCTCCACCGCACCATCGCGCCATAGGAGACTGGAGCAAACTTCACGAACCGGCATTGGGTGGTGACGAACCAGTGGTCACATACAGCCTATCAGCGACGAGGTGGTTGACTAGTTGGCACCACGCAGCTGTAACATTGCCATGGCCAGTCACACAGATAGCCTGCTAGCAGCAATTCCTGCTTGATCCTGGCTTCAGAATGGCCACAGCCTCCCCAGGACTCGCCTTACCAGAGATTCTCCTGTACACCCAGGACAAGACAACTGTCCTGAAGATGGTCAACCTCTACCCCTGAACACCCCATGCAGGATCATTCCCCAACTTGGGTTGGCAGCGTGGTGTGGTTAGGCCTAGCACCTCAGCTCACAGCACCACAGGCATTGTCCATCCTAAGGATACCTTCCATCATTTTCTGTCATTGTCTACACAAGTTGGGGTGTGTATACAACCCCGACAGATTATGGTGCATTTCATTTCAGTGTCACCACAGCAGATCAAGCCCACTACTTCAGGTAGCATATTACACAGACTATGAAATACGAAAATCAAACATACGAAATTTGCCAGCAGATAAAGGCCTAGAGGTCTATCAAGTCTGCCTCGAATGTGCAGCTAGCACCCTTATCCTGCAGCTGCCCCTCCTTCCACCCTTCCCTTCATTAACCCTCCCTTGTCCTGTCCCATCCTCGTTTGAAGCGGTCCACTGTTCTCACTGCATACCACTTCTGCAGGTAACGCATCCACCCAGCCACCACCCTCTCTGTAAAAAGTGTCTCCTCATCTCCCTCCTGAACCTTCCTCGCTCCAGTCTCATCATCATATCGCGCCCTGGCCTCCCTCCCTTACTTTGAACAGCCTCTGTACCTGTCTTGTTTATTCCTTTCATGTATTTAAAGGTTTCAATCATGTCCCCCTGTCTCTCTCCTCCTCCCCAGTGAGTACATGTTCAACTCCTTCAACCTCCTCTCATATGATAAGTCCCCAGACCCTTGATCATCTTTTGTCGCCCTGCGCTGCACTCCCTCCAGTAACTTAATGTCCTTTCCAGACACGGACGCCAGAACTGCACGCAGTACTCCAGGTGTGGTCTAACTAATGACCTCATACAGTGGCAGAATCACCTCCTCCCTCCTTGAGGATATACCCCTTGCACACAACCCAGCATTTGTTGGCCTTTGCAGCTGCCTTCCCACACTGTGCCGAGTTGTTCATTGACCCTCAGTGAGCACACCCAGATCCTTCTCCTCCTCTGTCTGAGCTAGCTAGCACCCCCAGCTGGTAAGTCCTCCTTGGGTTCTTCATCCCAAAATGCATCACCTTGCACTTTTGGCATTAAAGCCCAGTTGCCGAGGTGTCTGACCAGGTTTCAAGCTTTGCCAGATCATCCTGCAACCCCTCAGCCATCCCCTAGGTCATCCACCACCAGCGACCAACCTTGGTATCATCAGCAAACAGACTGATCTTGCTCTTGATGTCCCATGACATGTCTGCAATGAATATCCCAAACAACACTGGTCCCAACACCGAGCCCTGTGGGACACCACTGCCACTGCCCTTGGGTGTGAGAGCTCCCCACCCACCACCAACTCTCTGTTGCCTTCCCCTGCAGCCAGTTTCCCACCATCTCACTCAGCATTAAACCTCTCCCTGTGCTCACTAGCTAACTTCCTTCCCAGCCTTCCATGTGGCCTGAGTCGCATGCCCCCCACTGAAGTCCAGAGACAGGACATCCACTGCATGTCCCCTGTCCAGCTGCTCTAGTTACCCAGTCATAGAACCCGACCAGGGTGGTTTGGCAGGATCGGCCTACGTGCAAACCATGCTGTCTGCTGTCCTGTAGTCCTTGGCCTCAAGAGGGCCACCAGCCTCTCCTTCAGTTTAGTCTCCATTAGCTTACCCACGATGGATGTGAGGCTCACTGGTCTGTAGTTTCCGGTTCATCCTTGGGCCACTCTTGTGAGGGCACCACATGAGCCATCCTCCGTCCTGAGGTACACACCCCGAATGTAGTGAGGCGTATTAATCAAGTCTGCCAAGGTCCTGCAAGGAGCTCTGCCAGCTCCTTTCAGTACCACTGAGGTGGATGCCATCTGGGCCTGGTGCCTTGTCCACCCTCAGTGCCTTCAAACCCTCTCGAACTCTGTCCTCCATGATTTCCCATCTGTCACCACCCCCCCGCGCCTGCCATTCCACCCATCTTGGGTGTCACCCCCTCTTCTCTCTTTAGTAATACTGGAGCAGAAGTACTCATTTAGTGCCGCCTTGATCATGCACCCTGCTTCTACCAACCTGAACCCTCCTTCCTAATCCTTACTATGTGGTCCTTACAGCTCCTTTTCTCCTGATGTACTTAAAAAGTCCTTCTCCCCTTCTTAATGCCTTGTGCCAGCCTGAGTTCCGTAGATGCTTTGGCTCCCTTACTGCCCTTGTCACCTCCTTCGATTCTGTCAAGTACTCCTCTCTGTCCTCCCCCCTCCCTGTTTTCTTGTATTTCCTAAAGGCAGCTCTTTTCTTCCTTACCTTTTCCATGACCTCCTTGCTCAACCAGCTCGGTTTCTTAGCTCTAGCCTTCTTGCTCTGGGCTTTGCAGCAGGTTTTGGTTGCCTCCACTATCCCCAACTTTATGAGCTCCCATCTCTGGTTAGTATCCATACTAGATTGAATTAGAAACATAGAAACATAGAAACATAGAAGTTGACGGCAGATAAGGACCGCAAGGCCCATCCAGTCTGCCCATTTCTTTTTCTACCTTATAAATGTGCCATCGGCCTTTGCTCTGTCAGTGACCTATCTATTCATAGTCATTTGTATTGCTCCCTTATGCCTATCCCATGCCTGTTTGAAGCCCTGCACTGTATTCATAGCCACCACTTCTTGTGGTAAGCCATTCCATGCATCTACCACCCTTTCTGTGAAAAAGAATTTCCTCACATTCCCCCTTAATCGGCCTCCCTCTAATCTCATGCTGTGCCAGGTACAATTCTGGCCAGGTACCCTTTTACCACTTCCCCCATCCTCCCAAAGTCAGCCCTCCTGAAGTCCAGCACTCTTGTGCCAGATTCCACTCCTTCCTTGCCCATATCCAATGTGAGCCATACTGAGCGGTGGTCACTCCCTGACAGCGGTTCCTCCACTGTAAGTTCTCTCAAAGTCCCCATTAGCCAGCACAGGTCAAGGGTATCCTCAACCTGGTTGGTTCACTGACCATTTGCAGCAGGAAGCTGTCCTGGAAGGCATCCAGCAGTACCTGCTCCCTTCTGTTCCTGGTTGCTGGGGTGCTCCAGTCCACTTCTGGCATGTTGAAGTCCCCACAATCACCACACTACCCTTCTCGCAGGTCCTCCTGATCTGTCCCGCTAGTTCCCTGTCTAACTCCTCCATCTGAGATGGTGGCTGTACCCACTCCCATTCTAGACTCCTATTCTGGAATCCTGGATTTGCACCCAAAGTGACTCTGTGCTGCCCTCCTCCCTTCCTCCCTTACACACTCAGTCCTTCCTTCACATATAGTGCCACCCCTCCTTTCCCAGTCACCCTGTCCTACGAATAACCCTGTACCCTGGTACAGACAGTCCCAGTCATTATATTGGTGCCCATGCTTCCGTGATGGCTGCAATGTCCACCTCTCCTCTGCCATGAGAACCTGCAACTCTACAGTTTTCCTCCCAAGGCTCTTAGCATTAAGGGTAACCACCTTCCACCCTTTCCCTCCCCCATCCTGCCCCTCCTCTTCCTAGCATCACCAATAGTACTTGCCATTTGTCCTTTGTCACTGTTATGGGGTAAGCTCATATGATTTCCCAACCTGTGGTCCCTGTGCATCTCTTCCCCAACTGCCACCCCACTCCTAGTTTAAACTCCAAACTTCCTCTATACTAGTCTTCCATCTCTGCTAACTTTCTCTTCCTTCCTCACTCAGTGTAGTCTGTCCTTGGCATAGAGACTACTGTCCTCCCAGGTCCCCCCAACCCCAACAGCCCATACCCTAGCACCAAACCAGGTTCTTAGCCATCTGTTAAATTCTCTATTCTCAGCTTTCTTGTTGTGCTTGCCTTTGGCACCAGGAAGTATCTCGGAAAAGTTGCTATCTTCCTGCCCCCTCACATAATTGTGCTAGTTCCTCAAACCTCCTCTGGACTATATCCACTGTCTTGTCAGCCAGGTCGTTTGTCCCAAGATGTATAATTAAATGAGGCTTGTCCCTACCCCTCTAGCATATATTCAGAACAGACTGTCACCCTTTCCACTGTCATTCCTGGCAAGACGCCTCCACCCAAATGGCGACTATGCCTCTCCGCCTTGCTACCCCCACCAACTCCTCTTAGTATTGAGTCCCCAGCACTAAGATTCCACCTCTTACTCCCTGCTTGCTTCCTTTCATCTCCCTCCCTCATTCCTCCTCTTCTTCCTCCTGCATTATTATGCCCTTTACCCCTGTTGCAGTTCTCCACAGAACTTCCCCCGCCCAGTTTGGTCCAGGCATTTATCAATTACTCCTAATTTCATCACTTCCTCCTCCACCTTCTTCCTCTCTAGCAGTGAAAAACTATTTTCTGAAGATCCTTCACAATGCCCACTCCTCTCTACATAATAACACCGTTCTCTCCTTTCCACTCCATGACTTTGCCACTTCTTCGCCTCCCCTCAAGTCCCTATTGCCTCCTTCCATTTGACTTTTGTCTCCTGACCCGGGTTTCCGGCAATCGCTCTTCCTGTCCTGGGCCCCTTTGTCTCAAGGCTTCCCTCTCTGCAGCTCTCCTCACCACTGTTGGCTTAAATTGCCCTCCCTCATCTCCTTCCTCCTCCCTCCAGTATTGGGCTAAACCAACCCCAATCTGCCTTGCCTGGTAGTTCTCCTGCAGACCCTCAATCTCCTTTCTAAGTTTTTCTATGGTTGCACCTAAACATCCTCCTACTTCCAGGCAATGTTTAGAAAGATTGGTGCACCGCAGTTGTTGCAGCCTACCACCCTACCCATTGCTGTCGTTGCCCTGGCGACCCCCACCTTCAGATGCAGGATACAAACATACAGTCCCCTCTCCCCCCTCTATCAGTTCAAAACATTCTTTATGTCCCTTACCTCCTTTGTTGCACATCGTCTAGATATGTTGAGCAATCAAGCTTTGTATATTCCTATCCACACTAAAAATACTTTAAGTAGCCATTGCACACCTTCTTCAACTCCTACTCCCCCTTACCCAATGCAATAACTATGTGAAGTAGTAATAATGAAAGCGCTTAGATTTGCATTTACTCCCTTCCACTGAGAGAGCCGTCACTCTTCACTTGCTGCAGTTCCTTTCCTGGATGTCTGCTTGTTATGACAGGTGCAAATCCTTTGCCTGTTTGAGGAGTGATGTCAGAACCCCTAGTACAAAGGGAATAATGACCAGGGGTGGGACCAGCCCAAGTCCTCTGGAAACAATCAGGTAGCTGAGGCCTCTAGTCAGACAATTAGCACCCTTCCCCCACTCAAAACTTTGCAGCTAGTGAAGCCAGCAACAATGAATAAATTCTACCCAAAGAAACAGGACACCAATTCAAACAGCTTCACCAACAATACATCAAAATAGGTTTGGAATTATAATGAGCACTGCAACTCATCACCAATGCCAGCCAGGTCAGCCCCTAGATGTACAACCTGCAAAATGCGTCTCACGAGACTGCCACTACACAGCCATTGCACTTCACCACTCCCATCATGTTTCATTTTGTGTCACCTCTCCTGTAGTTTTCTATGCTTACTCTGTCCTCCATCTGTTTATTTTGCCACCTACTGTCATACTGCCTATAGGGCCACCAACTCTACTCTTCCTGTGGTTGGACAGAAGTCGCCCCTGCCACCTCACACCTGTTAGGTCCTCTGAACTTGTGTGCTGTTGCCATCCACAGAAGCCGCATCCCTCCAGGTCAGGAAGCATTGTCAGTCCTGCCCCACCAAAGTATGGAACTCGATACTCCTCCGATGCAACTCACATCATCCTGCACCTAGATGTGAGAAACCCATAATCCCTCAAGTGGTCCCTTACCCCAGCCCCTTTAAATGCACCACTTCTGTTCCTCACTCTATCAAGGTAACCCTCCTTCTGTTGGTCCTATAACACATCTTCTCTTTGTAACCCTTATTCAACTGCTGTCTTCCCCTACCTACCTTCTCCCTAACAACCTCATACCCATTGCCTTGTTACCATCCTTGCTGGGTTTCAGATGCATTCTGAACTGAATTTCGGTCAAGGTAACCTGTCCACCTGTACCTCCCTCCACCCCCATTACCACCACACTCTGTCGCGGTGTTTTGCAGTTAACAAACCGGAGTCGTTCCACTGTTTTCAGCTGTAAAGTCTTTGTTTGCTTCTTTCATTTGCATCATTGTCTCCAGGCAACATCCACAACACATAGTTGTGAAACTTTGGGTTTCTTGTATGTATGCCTCTGGCCATTATATTATAGGAGATTAGTCTGCAACTATGTATTTTAAGGAATTGGCACCTCTATTGTTAATTGTGATTTGTATTGTTGTATTCCCTCACCCCAAGTATTGCAACCCCACCTCACCCTTAACGGTTAGTCAAAGTACCTGCTCGACACCTGATGTTGTCTTTCAAGGTGAAACATTTTGAAAATAAGTACAACAATATGTGGTTGACATTGGGATCATAGTGCTGTCATTTGCATTCATTGAATGTGTGTATCCAACACTGTACATTTCAGTACTATAAATGAGCTCGCTCCAATCCCACATACATTACTAAGCTGTAAGAGGAGTCGAGGACTGCTATAAGTAACATGTTTGAAACACTGTTAACATTTTATAAAATCGACCAAACATTTCACAAAATAAGGAGTGCCAACAAGGTCCACATTGAGTGGTGCAAGTTGACATGGGTATTCTACCCATTTAGTAACGTCCATAAACACAAGTGCTCTTAATGTAGCAGCAATGCAGGGTGCTTCATATTCTTATTTCACTTTTTCTACGTGGACCCTTGATGCATAAATTAATTAATACCACAGCTACACCAGAATGTCTTGTTGCTGTAAGTGTAATTAAAGCATCAAGATCCACGTGAAACCAATAATGCTGATACATTACGAGCACTGGTGTCTTTGACTTCACTAAACGGGTGCAATACCCATGTAAACTTGTGGAGCAAATCGATCGAATGTTGATGGCACTTCTGTATTCAGCAAAAAGTTTAGGCGCTGTATTAAAATGTTCATAATGTTTCAAAAATTTCAGTAATAGCGCCACCCAGACTCCCATTGCAGCTTAGTAAGGCATCTAGGATGTGAGTGGGATCCTTTACTTACTTTGCAGGTTAGCTTTCAAAATGCAGATATAATACTTTGACTTCTAAGATACTGTGGTGAAGACAGTGTAATAAAGATTAACTGAACAATTGAAGGAAGTTTATCCAAAGTAAGTCATGTTAGCCAACAATGTAAAAACAATTGTGAAATACATAAGAGTGACATATATTGTCATTAAAAATACTCATTAATGCATTTCATACAATGAATGATAACAGTTCCTTTGTGAATAATTGCAATAAAACAGTTCACGTGTTCATTCACAGCAAATCTTCTAATAGTAACTGTGGATATTTGAACTCACAGTATTCCTCCAATGGGAACTTCTCCCATATGGCTGTCACCACACATGCTGGTAGAATTTTCATGTACTTGGTCCGAGTCTTCGAAAATCCACCTCACAAACTGGCGGTAGGCAAGATAACGGTACTGCCTGCAATACAAAGAGAATAAAAATAGTCTTCAGTCAGAACTGGGTATAAATGCAGAAATTCTGTGATGCTACATCACAGTCATTAGTGCCCAGTACCCATCACCTTCGCTGGCACCCCCTTTTGCTGCACCAGTCAACAGGTAAGCATAAGACACTCCAGGATGTGCATAGAAGATATTTTAACACACTGCTCGGGGCTAATAAGGCACGACGCTGTGACAGAGTGCACTAGCCACTGGTGTGTGGTAAAATACTTACATGCACACCCTGCAGTGTCTTATTGCCAGTGTTGCTACAATGTACCAATGCATGACTGAGGAGTCATAACACGCAACTCGCATACTGTTCTGGAGCTTGGCTGGAAAGAGCCCCCTGACATTCCATCTATATAAATTACTTGAAAGTACCAAAACTTACTCATGAATTGGGTGTTCATTGTCCTGTGGGCCTTCATCATAGATGAAAGTGTAGTACAGTGTCTCAAGCACATCGATATCCAAACAATTGGACTGAAATCCAGTTGTCAGTGTGATGCAGATATGCTGGTGTGTCTCCAGTCTATCTAGAACTTGGTTGTAATATCAACAGCAGATATTTTCACGTGTAGTTGGCATCATCAAGCAATGAGAACAGGAACACCTTAAATAAAAATTGAAAAGAGAGACAGACATCAAGCGGTTTTGGAAAGCATTCAGACATAAACGTAAACAGAGTAATCCCAGATGACACTTTTAACACGGTAGCCAACATTTAAATCACTTTACAGTAAGGTTCAGCATTATGAAACTGAGACTGAACAGCCGAGAATTTACTGGCTCTTTCCTAGGGTCATTCTGGTGTATGGGCACACATGGCCCACCCTCCAGTCCTGAGGTACACACCCCTTTTAGAAGTAGGTGTTGAACAGCGTTGACAGTGGTTCAGCCAATGTCCCTCAGCAGCCTAGGGTGGATATCATCAGACCGTGGTGCCTTGTCCACCCTTAACGCATTCACCCCTCGACTCACTATCATAATTTTGTCTGTCACCTCCTACCCCCTTCCGCCACCCCCACAGCCGATAGTGGTACTGGTACATCCCTCTCCTTAGTGAAAGCAGAGCAGAATTAGTCATTTACTATTTCCACCTCTTCCTCTGCTTTTTTCAACCATTCCCCTACCAACTTTATCCTCACTGTATGTTCTCTACAGTTCCTCTTTCCCCTGACAAATGTACAAAAGTCATTCTTCCATGCCTTTATACTCTGTGGTAACCTTACTTCCCTGGAGGCATTGGCTATTTTCTCTCACCTTGTCACCTCCTGCAGAAATTCCCATAACTCTCTTTATCCTCCTCCTTCATCATTCTCCTGTAGTTGCTATACACAGAACTCTGCACTCACCACCTGCAGCAATTCACTGTTTAGTCAGCATGGTTTCATGCCTGTGGTCTTCTTAATCATAGCCATGGTGCAGGCTACTGTTGCCTGTTAGCGCAGTTTGAATGACTTCGTAGTTTTACTCTGCATACATACAGAACCTTATATTCTGAAGTCTCCTTTGCATTATTTCTCCCATCATCCAAAACTGAGTCATCCTAAAATAAACCACCTTAGTGCCCCTGCCTCCAGTGTCACTGCACAATTTGGATATGAAACACACTGTTTGGTGGTCGATACCACCTAGCGGGTCCTCAACTATTACCTCCCTCACTGCCGACACATTCATCACTAACAGGTACACTGTGTTACCAAGCCTTGTATGACCACTTACCATCTATGTCAGAAAGCCATCCTGGATTGTATCCATGAGCAACTGCTACCTGGCGAGGTGGTGATAGGGGTACTCCACTGAAACACTGTTAGGTTGAAATCACGCAGTATCACCACACTTCCCCTCATACACATCCTCATCCTCCTTGTGTGCTCTGCAAACTGCACATGCATTTCCCATGCTTCAGATGCTCGTCTGTACACAAATCCCAAATAAATGACAACAGTATTCCAAGACTGATGTCCACAAATATTTGCAGAACAAAAACAAAATAACCGCAGTAATGATCATCATATTCCTAACTTCATGCCACATGTACTGCTATCTTTCTTGCAGTAAAATAAAGTACACTTGCAATAACATCTTTTTTTGTGGACATGCAAATCATTGTGGTCATCAGTCTTGGGTGACTGCTGTCCTTCACATATCTCAGTGTAAGTTTGGATGCATGAGGATGTCTGCACCAGCAGGAAAAATGGCATGCATACTCACAATATCACGCATGGTGAAACCTAGATATTGCACCACTGAGAACACTGACAGAATGGTGTAACATGAACCTGTACATGGCTGCAGTAAAACTACGGTTCCTCACTGCACACTATGAGGTGCATAAGTGATCTAAATGGGTGTAATGGACATATATGCTTAACAATGTTGTCTTCATTTTTGCGGACACCAGCAACACTCAGAGCAAGACAACAACAGCCATCAACAACACTCAACATATCCCACCATCACACCACCCGGGGACAATAAAATAAAACAATTCACCGGAAAAGATAGCAAAAGCACCCACACACACTGTGGCTGCTGATGTGCTGGGGTCATCAATTAACTGTCACTGTACACAGTACTCTGGGGAAAAGAAAGTAATTTAAATGACTCCATTACATTGTTGGATTTTTTTTGGGGGGAGGGCACGCTGACTACAGTGGGTGTACCAACACAGGTAATCCATGAAAGACCAACTGTGCATCATGATGCAGTAGGACAACAGCATGTGAAGTGACATGATAACCTACTGCACTGCTGTGAAACAAAGTCACTAATAGGCATAACACAAATCATGGTTAAGCTATGATGCCTACAAGAATGTTACCTTCCATCACTGTATGGCCAGCTCTGTAACAGATCAACAGTAGAACAGCAACATAGCTCACATACTACACAGTGGGAATGTAAACGACTAATGCTGGGGAAGCCCCCCCCCCCAAATCATGAACCATTACAGCCCACAGTACACTTGTACCAGTAAAATCATTTACAACATACTCCTATGTACAGAACGATAAGTGTGCCAATTTAAATTACCATTCATGCAATGGCAGAGGTGGCGATTCCTCATCGGAGCTCTCATCTTCATCCTCAGAGCTACATGACACATTTACAGTGTTCAATGAATGCAGCAGCGGCTCGAAAGAGTAGGGACGAATTGTTCTGATGGTGGACACATCAATTAAGTCGAGATCAGTGTCTGATTCCAAGCTGCTGCTACTTGCAGCTGCTGCAGCCATCCTTGCTGTGCTGTTAAAACAACACTCCTGCCAGTGGTGTTAGTGACGTCAGTGCCAACCCACGATTGAAAGCAGGAAGTAAAGACGCTTTTTGGCAATGCTACGTCGGATACAAATAAAGTGCGAATATACTGCCTAGGAGGTACAAAAACGAGAGGAAACATGTTGTGGACCATTTATTCAGGATACAAGGTACATAATACAGAAAATTACATGTGAAAAAGCAGACTTCTTTGCAGATCACCTTTAAGATTGTCCACCTAAACATATGCAGTATCCTAAACAAAATAGCAACCCTGCAAACTACAGCCCTTGCCCTTTGCCCTGATATAGTAATCATCACTGAATCTTGGTTGAAGCCACACAACCGGGATGCAGAATTCTCCATACCTGGGTTCTCCCTAATCTGCCAGGACAGACAGGGCAGAAAGAAGGGTGGCAGCACTGCCATGTATATCTCCTCCAATCTCCAGTTCTCCATAATCCCCCTGCCAGCCCCCATTCAATCTGTGGACTCCCTACTAATCAAAATCCCCCTGCCTCACTCCATCCCAGTATACATCGCAGGGTCATACTGCCCACGAGGTACACCTCTGGGTTGCATTCTTGACCATCTTGGCAACCTGAGGTCACACATGGATGGCAGCGAACTCCATATCCTTGGTGATTTCAACCAGAACTGGCTAGGCAGCGCAGCTTCCAAATCGCATCAACAAATAAATGCCCTAAACTTGTCCCAGTAAATAGTGGAACCCACTCGCCTAAACCATAAATCCAACAAACACACACTCCTGGATTGGGCTTTAACTACCCACCCCCATTGGATCATTAAAGCTGGCCTACTACCTGACTCCCTTAGTGACCACCATATGATTTATATGGTGAGAAAAATCTTCGACCCATGGCCCCCCACCCTCAAATGCTGCACAACAGAGCTTATAAATCTCTTTGATCTAACAGCTCTCCTAAACGACCTCTCCAGTATTGATTGGTCTTTCATCCCTAGGGCCTCCTCCATGGATGATGACCTGAACTTTTTTTCCACAAATTTCCTCGCCATCTGGGACCGCCATGCTCCCCTAAGGAGATCCCGGGTAAGAGGATCCCACTTACCATGGGTAACAACTACCCTCATGGAACACCTTCGTGCCAGAGACCGTGCCTGGAAATCTTTTAAGGCCACAGGTGGTCAAACGGCTCAGCAATACTACCGGTCATTAAGAAATGCCTGTACCAGACTCATACGACAGGCTAAATCAAATTACTTTAAAACCGCATTCAACAACAACTTCGCTCACCCAACTCAATTCTGAAGTCAATTAACCCTTCTCTCCCCACCTGCCCAACCCCCTCCACTCTTAACATTGCAGGGAATATCATTATTTATCCCAGCTTGGTAGCCACCGAGTTTAACTCCTATTTCTCCTCCATGGCTTCTTCCCTCCTCTCTCCTCTCATCCCTATCCCTTGTCCACTGCTCCCTTTCTGTACCCACCCCGGCCACCTTCTCTCTCTGTCCAGTCTCACCTAGCCAGGTGCTAAAAATACTGCAGGTGCTAAACCCATCCAAGGGCAAATGTCCATCGGGCCTTGATTCCAAAATGCTCCTGCTCTCAGCACCTGCCATAGCCCACCCGCTAACCCTGCTCTTTAACTTGTCTTTTAAACTCGGGGCAGTCCCCAACTTATGGAAACAAGCCACAGTCATTCCACTACCTAAAGGAAAGAACCTCTCCTCTCCATCCAACTACCATCCTATATCCCTGCTCCCCGTCCTAGCCAAGATTCAAGATCAACTTGTTCTCTCCCAGCTTTATCACTATCTTGATACCATGTCTTTTTTCACCCCCAATCAGGCCAGTTTCAGAAAAAAATCACTCCACCACCACCTCCCTCCTTCGCCTCACTAACGCCATCCTCACGGGAATGGAAAAAGGGGAAATAACAGCTGCCATATCTATCGACCTGGCAAAAGCTTTCAACACAGTCTCCCATCCCCTGCTGCTGGCTAAACTCGCTAAAGCAGGACTGTCAAATAACACAATTAACTGGTTCCACACTCTTACCTGTCAGATAGGTCCCAATCAGTCTGCATTGGCTCGGCTAGATCCACCTCACTCCCTGTCACCAGTGGTGTCCCCCAAGGGTCTGTACTCGGCCCGCTGCTGTTCTCTATTTTTCTCAATGACCTGCCTGCAGTCTGCCCACAAACATCTATCCATATGTATGCTGACGATACGGTGCTGTTCGCCTCTGGCCCATCCACTAGTGCCGTGACAGCCTGCCTACAGAAGGATTTCAACTCCATCCAACGTTGGTTCACCTCAAACCAGCTATACCTAAACCCCAAAAAAACAGTCTCCCTCACCTTCGGCTCCTGGTCCAAAATAACACGGCTTACTGCACCACCTACGTTCTATACTCTGGATAGCTCCCCACTAGAGGCCTGCACCACCTATCGTTATCTTGGGGTCTGGCTAGACCAGCATCTTGACTTTTCAGTGCATATTGATGCTCTACACAAAAAAAATTGCACCCCATGTTGGGAGCCCTCTACTGGAACAAAAATTGCATCCCTCTACAAACTAGACAAGCAATAGTGCAAAAAATGATCCTACCTATTATTGATTATGGTGATGTTGTTTACTGTGCCGCCCCCAAACTTTCCTAGCTAGGCTAGATCCCCTTTTTAACTCTTTTTGCCATTTCTCGCTGAACCGCCCTCCCAACACCCACCACTGTGTCCTCTACCAATCCTTGGACCTTCCGTCTCTTCACAACAGAAGACTGCTTCACTGCACTAAAACCTCTGCCAAGTTCTGGTCACATACCCTCCCCTCCTACTTGTCATCCTCCTTAACCGCCCTCTCTCTACCCACCTATGCTCTTCGAAATACTGACGCTAGGCTCCTACACATTCCCACAGATCCACCCGGTCAGGCCAGGCTGCTTTCAGCTTCAGGTTGCCCAAACTATGGAACTCCCTGACAGCCGATATTAGACACTCCACAAGTACTCCTCAACGGAATGCCCTTCTCAAATCGCACTTCGCTACCAACTGCAACTGTAACCCTCCCTTAGTACCCCCCCATTACTCCAAAATCCCTCCAGCTGTGTAGCAACTAGTCTGATTCTATTTTGTCGGTCTGCTCCTTATGCATGACTTGTAATACAAAAAATATGAAGTGATTTTGTACCTACGCAACTGTACTGGAACTGTCTCACCCATTGCTTGTTTAACTCACTATGTTCTTGTTTTCTTCTGCTGTAATTTCCATTCCATTGTAACTCCCTACCCCCAGTGCGCATCTGGAATCGAGCAGTACTCTGCTCAGCATGCCTTTCCTGGTAAATCTCTTAAATTAATAAATAAATAAATAAGGTGTGAGCAGCTAGTTCTGCCGTGGTTAGCAGTGAGTCTGTTTTGAGCTGCCAGCAGCTGGCATCACCAGAGTTACAGGACTGGAGTGCTGGCAAGCGGTGGTCGGCAGCCAGTAGGGGCTGGAGAAAGAGTTGCAGTCTGAGATTGTCTTCATTTATGTTTTTTAGGTACTTGCATGTGTGTGTTCTGAAGTAGTGTAGGAGATGTATGGTGGTTTCCTGTATAGGCTTTCAGTAGAGGATTTTTTTTGTTACATTTCGGACACTGCTCGCTGACCTTATGGGACAATAGCTGTACAAAACCAGTTGAGAATACTGATGAAAACCTGGGGATAGCCATATCACCATTAGAATACTCAGTTCTGTTTTATTCTAACATTGAGGATCAGGGCACGGTGGGGGGTGTACTGCTAGATTATTAGGGTCAGTTATAACATCAGGGATTGGATGGGACAGGGGTACCACTGCACTACTACACATCCACAAAGATTCTGCAAAGAAGTACTAGGGACTAAACCTCTTATTGCATACAGTTGAGCTCCCAGTTTAGAGGGCCAAATAACTAGCAGTCATTATTCTGAAGACCGAGGCTTTCAGAATAAAACTATGGGATGTTTTTAGCTGCAGTAGCTGTAATGCTTGCAAACACAGTAACCTCTCGCTATAATGAATGGTGTGGGAGCCATCAACGCCATTCGTTATAGTAGGAAATTTGTTACAGTGAGGTACTGCATAAATCAATATCCTGCTTCACGTTAAATCAATCTGCAAGCACTAAAGATGATGTAGTTACTCAGCAAAACTTAATTAGTCACTTTCAAGTAAAATACATTGTATTTTCAAGCAAATGAACTCCCAAAAATCAAAATAAAATTCATTTAATCTTCACACTCAGCAGTTTGTGCATTAATGTCAGTAACGGTAGTCACTTTTTCAGCCCTGTACTCACAGTGCACTTTCAGTGGCAGGTGCCTGATAGAAGGATGTTATCTTAGACTGCGTGTTGCTTCATTTTATAGCTAGGTCTCGGGCATAAGAAATTGCATTACACAGTTGGAGGACCTTCACTTGATCAGCATCCTGGGACTGCAACCAGTGCAGCCATTTCCAACCCTGCAATTGTCTGCTGATAGCTGGGAATAGGTACACTCTTCTCTTCATCCTCGGACTTGGACTCAACTTTCTGCTCTGTAGGGTTTGCGCTCGTGATTGCAGACAGGATGTCACTATCTGTAAGCTGGTCACATGTGAGCGTGCCATCATCCCTGCCAGTCATCAATATTATCAACCGCTGTGTCCTCATTTGGCAGTAGGTTTAATTGCTGTGCTAGGCTGGCTGTTTTGGTGGTGTCATCAGCATCAGCATTTTTCTCCTTATGATTATCTCCCACCTGCAAAGCATCACCGATAGCTGGCCCCAATGTGGCTATCCAGCAGTGACAAATTGTTGCCTCTGAAACATTTGCCCATGCCTTCCCACATAGAAGCACAACATTTTAAGGGACATTTTTTTTAAGAAAGTCTGTGATGACAGCCCTGTCAGTGGCAACTAAGTCAGAAAGTAAGTGCTTCCTATATATTTTTTTTAAAGGTTGCTATGGTTCCTATATCAAGGGGTTGGATGCAGGAGGTGGTGTTTTTAGGGAGGAATAAGGTTTTATCTTTCTGTCCCTAGAATGGAGTTCAGTTTCATTGGGATGTGCAGGGCACTGATCAAGTAGCAGTAGAACTTTAACCGGCAACTTGTTCTTACGCAGGTGTAACTGGACAGATGGCATGAAATCTGAGGAAAAAACAATTTCTAAAAATGTCACCAGCCATCCGTGCATTCCAGCTGTGGTCGTATGTTATAGGTAATGAAGCAATGTTGGTGTGGTGGAAACATCTGGACTTTACGAATTTCCCAGTCACTGTGTCAGTGTCAGTGCTGTTGCAGCAGAAGAGCAAAGTGACCCTATCCTTGCTAGCTTTAAAGCCTTTGCTAGCATTGTCTTCATTGCATTCGGCAAGGGTCACAGCAGGTAAACAGCTCCAGAACAAGTCAGTCTCATCAGCATTGGGTAGTTGTTCTGGTGTGCACCCTCCCTGCTCTATAATGTCCTTTGGCTTTGGCAGGAACTCAGTGGCAGCCACATTGTCGTATGAGCGCTATTAGCCGGTAATGCACACATGGTGAATGCCATGACGACGCTGAAAACACCACAGCCATCCGAAAGAAGGATTTAAATTTTGATTCTGGGCAGTGTATTTGTCATGCAAAATGTTTGGCTTTCTGTTGGACAGTCGTCCCAGGCACAGGCACTCCACTGATCCTTTGCTGTGTGAACCACAGCTGTGTAGCTTTAGCCACTTCATTCTCATCTGGCCGCTGCATTTTTTGTCTTTAGATACCTTCAGTCTCATTACACTCACTTGCAAAATGCCAGAGCGACTGCTCTTGTTTTCTCCATGCGCATATTGTTGATTTAGAATAACCTGTTTCAAGAGACAACTTTGCCAAACTTTCCCCTTGCTTAAGTCTATCCAGCACTGAACATTTGGTTGAAACAGAATATCTAGAGAGCTTCATACTTGCAGTTCGGTTGTGGTTCGTTTGGTGACTGAATTGATAGAAATGAGAGAACAACTACTGGACGTGCTTATAATGTGGTGCTAATTAGTGACTGAACTCAAATTTTTAATTGAAACACTGCTATTGGAGATGCAATGCTTCTGGGTATTACCGTGAGTAACAGTGACAATCAACGACAATCAGCAGTGCGAGTAAGCCAGCTGATTGTAACTGTCAATGCAGGAGCCAATCAAAGCATTCGTTATATCCAAGCATTCACTATAGCAGGGTTCGCTATAGTAAGAGGTTACTGTATGCATTCAGAAGTAAAGAATTAAGACTGCCAAAATCAGAAAATAAATGTACAGATCAGAAGGTTTTTTAATTGCAAAAGCACATATACAGTTTATGCTATGTGGTGCTGTAATAAATGTTATAGAGGAAAAACTACTAGAGAAGTAAAAACTCATATATTTGAGCATCTCAGATCAGTACATTCAGATAGATGTGACAGTGCAGTTGGACGTCACTTTAAAGAGCAGGTTCCTACTTTCAGCAGTGCTACTGTCCCCTAGCCCGTTCAATTCCTTACCTGACTTAAAAACTCCATAAAGTCGCAAAGATATATCCCTCGTAATTTTGGAAATCTTCATGGTGCCAAAAAAGAGACTGACTTCCTGGTTTAACAAACATGCCCCCACATCTGCCCACGCAGCACTGTTTTGTGATGTCACAAAACGAAGGCTGCAGGAGCGTGCCCCATTCCGTTCTATAGGGCTGGTATTTTCAAATAGATTTAAACCCTTTAGTGTTGGGATTTTTTCATATCAAAGCGTCAATCAACTAATAGGGTCCCTGTAAGTCGATCGATCACTTTGATATGGAAAAATCCAACACAAAGGATTAAATATATTAGAAAATACCAACTCCATAAGAACTGAATGAGGCGTGCTCCAGCCTTTGTTTTGTGGCATCTCAAGCTGCAATGCTATGAATCGACGATAGAAACATTTAAACCGGAAATCGATCTTTCGCACGCAAGAAAGATTTCAAAATACGAGATATAATTGTGACTTTATGGAGCTTTTATCAAAATGTCAGTAGCTCAATTCCAGTCAGGTAAGGAATCGAACGGGCTGGCACAGGCAGCTACTAGGAAGCCGCTCTTTAAAACCTTTCATAACTGTGACACAAATAGTTTCTGTTTTGTGGTATTTGATGGGGTTGCCCGCCTCCACAGAGGCAGAGGGAGACAGGGCAAAATGACTTGAACAACTAGAAGCAAAATGGATTTTTAAACCAAATGGTTTAAATCATGATTTGAATTTGGGACTTTATGTGTGAATATTTATAATTAATTTATAAGCTTCAACTATATTTTGTTTATGCTTCACATACTGTTAGTTATTTATGACATGCATTAGTGTTTGGATTATATGACTGCTACTTAATATAAGATTAGTTCTGTGACACATCCCTTTTTGATTTTATTCACATATTTGGAGTGGTGGAATTTAATGAATAAATTGATTTTATTTTTATGTATAGTTCGGGCTTTTTAGCTGTTATTGGGAACCTATGCCCCCTAAAGGAGAGTAGGAGAGTTTAATGGGTTAACTGGTCATTACCAAATTATGGTTTTATTGAAAGAATCGGAATTACAACCTTTGAGTCATAGACTCCTTTGCAAAGACTTCATGTCAGTAAAAAAAGAAAATATACAAGCATCACTTAAATATACACATCAAAATATTCAGCACAGTTATATCAGCAGTTATCTTAAAAGCAGGGCTAGGTTAATAATATGTTCATATGACAGTATAAGTTTCAGAGGGTGGTAATACTTGTTAGCTGGGGATCTTTACCTGCATAATTAACTGTTACTGAGCACGGTTTTGAAACAAGTCCCACTCTGATCATCTTGCCCCTAATGAAGTGAGTTTTATTACAAAGCACTGGGTCGATCAGTCAACCGCCTCTGTGCCACTGTAAGCGACTGGTTTTGTGCTTTTCCATCCTGTACAAATCATCTCCAGGGCTGAGTCACAGAATTCTAGCCCTTTTGTGGTTCAGTTGGATTGTTAATTTTGGAAGGACTACATATGGAATGCCTCCTGTACTGTGAATCTGTGTTTCCCTGGGAGCCTTTTGCAAACTGTACTAAAGGACAAAGTAAAGGTGCTTCACATGGAATGTGCGTGCAGTGCTTTACTGTTTGGAGTGCCACTGCACTACCAGTGTCTGTTTTATTATAATATCAAGGATCTGACGGGAAGGGGAGCCACTAGGTTGCCAGTAAATCCCAGGCAATCTATTAGCATTTTTTCTAATTCCAAACAATGCAATAACAACAACAACAACAACAACAAAAAGAGTACACACACAGTTCACTTTTTAAGGGACTCAAGTTTTTTTCTGGGTGATTTTCTCTATCTTTTAAACACATTAAAGGTAACAAGTTCAACATAGGCTTACTCATAAGTTTTAGATTAATTTTGTAGCATTTATACTTTTTAGGGAGGCTGCTGGTTGTGCTTTTCAGGAGAATCTCAGGGTAACCAACAAAGGAAAAAAAACAACACGTTAAGCAAGTGCAATGCAAAAGGGGATTTATTGAAGTCAGGCAGATAAAAGGGAAACAGCACAAATCTTCTCAGGCACTTAGAATCTGGCGGTTCTTCCTCGGGGGGCCTCAGGGTACCCTGAGTAACTAGTCAGTTAAAATTCTTTATTGATTGGCTTCACAATAAAAAGCCATTGCTATCTTTTACAAATCAATAAACCTGTACAAAAAACAACAATGTATACATAATATATGTAAATTTCTTAAACTGAAAATCTCATTATATTGACACTATCAGGTTATGTCAGTAGTTTGTTTTTGCATTTTAAAAATATTATCCTTAGCTTTCCTTATTTTGTCAATTGCATTCAAGAATTTTGCCCCCCTCACTATTACTCAAAGGTCAATAGAACCCAGAAGAAAGCTTAAAAATTTAATCGATGCAGTAACCATAAAAGTAAAAATAGAATAATAGATAGATTAATGTGCTTTACAAGGCAGTAATACCATCGAGAGGTTCTGTCACTTCCGGTGCGCAGGTCGAGTCGGCGGGTCTGTGTGCGTGTTGGCAGTCCATCTGTGAAGCGTGGTTCCTGTGAGCATCAGTCTTCAGTGTACTGATGTGGAGTTGTAAAGGTAAGGATCCGGCAGCGGTGTGGGCTCTGTTTAGCCCCGTCTTTTTTTCTGTAAAATGAAAGTTAACTGTGGTCCCTCGGAGGTGGCATCAGTCAGGCCATGGTGGTGAGAAGAGGAGCCAGGTGAGAGCGGTGTAGCGTGGCCGCAGTGGTGAGAGTGCCAGGAAATAGCTTGTGTTCTGTAGTTGCAGAGAATTCCTGTCAGCGCTGCTGCTCCATGACCTTACAGTTAGCTTTTGCTGTAAGTGGCATTTACGGTAAAAGCCGGCAGGTGATCAGTGTGAGCCATTCCATGACGCTTGCGTATTGAGGCTCTATGATAATACTATCATGTAGACCTCTTTAATGTCTTTATAAGTGACATTACGGAAGGACTGGAAGGAAAAGTATGTCTCTTTGCAGATGACACAAAGATCTGCTACAGGGGTTAATACAGAAGGTGGGGTGGAAAGGATGAGAAGGGACTTGGCAAGGTTGGAGGAATGGTCCAATGTAAGGCAGCTTAGATTCAATGCAAAGAAGTGCAAAGTAATGCACCTGGGAAACAAAACCCCAGGGGAAGAATACACAATGGGGAGTGAGATACTAACAACAACAAAAATGGAAAGGGATCTGGGGGTAGTTATATCAGATGACATAAAGGTGGGCAAGCAATGTGAGAAGGCAGTAAGGAGGGCTGGCGGGATACTGGGATGTATAGGGTGAGGTATCACCAGTAGAAAACAGGAAGTTGTCATCCCTCTGTACAGACAGTTGGTGAGACCCCATCTGGAGTACTGCATGCAGTTCTGGAGACCCCATCTCTGCAAGGACATAGACAGGATGGAGGCTGTCCAGAGGATGGCAACTAAAATGGTGCAGGGTCTGCACCAGAAGACATATAAAGAGAGATTAAAGGAACTTAATATGTATACCCTCGAGGAAAAGGGGGGGGACATGATAGAAATGTCAAGTACCTCAAGGGAATCAACAGTCAAAGAGGGTAGCATCTTTCAGAAAAAGAGATGTGCAAGAACAAGGGGGCACAATTTGAAGATGGGGTGGCTCAGATGTAATGTGAGGAAGTATTTTTTCATGGAGAGGGTTGTGGATGCATGGAACAGCCTTCCTGAGGAGGTAGTGGCGTCAAAAACAGTGGAGGAATTCAAGAATGCATGGGACAGACATAAGGCAATTCTAGTCGGGGGGGGGGAAGGAAGAAGTAGGTTGTTGGTTAACTAGCATCTGCAGCTTATCCATTAGGTAGGAAAATGGCCAGACTAGGTGGGCCAAGCAATCCTTATCCGCTGTCAAATTCTACGTGTAACCCCCCTGTTACCAGGGGTTACTAGAATCCCAGTAAGACCTAGTGGTAGGCAGGGAAGTCAGCTTGTGAAACTCCAGTTAAATGGATTTCACACTGTCTCACTCTGTTCTCAGTCTCAGGTGAGACTGAGGGATGACATCACCATAGACCTTCACAGCTGCATGAGCCACATTGGAATCTGCAGCTGGGAGTTAGGTTAGAATGTTGGGAGTTTTTGAAGGGAGTTGTGTGTGAGCAGTCTTGAAGAGAGGAGCACAGCAGTCTGTGCACAGGCTCTTGGAGCCTAAAGCTCTGATATAGAGCTACTTTAATGGAGAGGTGTGTGTTTCCGCCAAAAGAGGAACACAGTAAGCTGTTTGTGAAGTGGTGGAGACCGCTGTTTCTGGTCTTTGTGCCCAATCCCTGAGGGGATGGGGGTGGAAAGGTTACCTGTTATTCCAGGGGCAACCCTCCTGGTTCTGGCTAGGGAAGAAGCTGCCTTATTTTTCAAGATGTGCTGCGGCACCAGAAGTTGTCAAGAATCGCCTGTGGGGCACCTGCAACCAAAGGGTGAGTCTGCTTTTATATAGGGCCTATGTTTCACCTGAACTGTTGTAAAGTGGGGATTGGACAGCTTAATAAGTGGGAAGCCTAGAGGAATAGGCTAAGCCAAGTAAAAGCATGTTCAAGTCCAGCACAAGGGGAAAGCCAAGACATGTAGAGGAAATGTGCTATGCATTTACCCTTTAATCTACACTGCCAAGCTTTTCAGAAAGAGATGTTTTAATATGTTCACGTCTAGTACAAGGGGAAAGTCAAGATATGTAGAGGAAATATGCTTTGCATTTACCCTTTAATCTACACTGCCAAGCTTTTCAGAAAGAGATGTTTAATGTCCAGAGAAATGGCCGGGTATGAATTGTGGAAGCTAAAGGTGGGAGACCCCCCCATCATTAGTAACTAGGTTCACCTCTACGGATTTGCTCTGTGGCCTTTATACTTTGCCTCAGGCACTTGGCCAGTGCTGAGGAAAGTACCCAGATGTGGGATTGAAAGGAAATTTCCCTCATGGAGTTGAAGGCTCTAAGGTGGTTTAGAGAGCCACCGGAAAATGTGTCCATGTCAAATGGAAGGTGTTCGAGTGGCCGGCAGGGGAGCCGAGCCAGGGAAATCCCCAAATAGTGTACAAGTCAGGCTGTGTACCCAAAGCAGCATGCAAGTCCGGGCTGTGTGCCTGGTGGGTCCAGAGCCTGAGGGCTGAAGTGTTGAGGAAGTGTTCTGTTTCTCTTAACCTGCATTACCAGGAATGTAGCCCCGTGGGGGTCTGTCTATGCTTTGTTTGTTCAGTTTGGATGTGAATAAAAGCCACACTTTAGAATCCCATTCCTGGTATTGGACATTACAGTTATTGCTTCCTGTGTTCGGATTTACTTGGGTGCCCCTGTGCAGAGTAGCCAAACCTAGCCCTTGTGCCGAGTAACCTAGTCCTCCCCGAAGCCAGTCCCCCACCTGGTACTGCTGTCAGCTTCAACAGCATACCACCTGTCGTTTTCAAAAAGGCAGGGGTGTAGGCTTTACATACGTTTCTATGTTGCCTCCAAATTATACTATTACAGGCTCTGAATGACAGTATTATCACTTCCCAAGTGTGCTATTATGGGGCATTTTTTGTATGCTTTAGGATACTATTATTTTCAAAATCCATACATTAAATCTTCATAAAACTGGGGAGACAGAAATTTAAGCCAGCTTTTCATATACCTCGAACATTCAAGGTGCACACATTCAACAGATTCAGGACAGCCCAAAGAGCAGTAGTATTTTTTCATAGTAGGGTTAGAGTTAAAATGTTTGGTATATCTTGGAGCTGCACAACTGGATGAATTACATTGGAATCTGGAGATTGGTATCCAATGTAGAAGGGTGGGTGGAAAATCCCAATAAATTAGCACATGTCTGCACAGTATACTATTTGGTTCTTGCTTATAAAGCAGCGGACAAACTCAATGGACCTAGTATCCTGTCCAGCCTTAATCAATCAATCAGTCAATCAATCAAAATCTTTATTTTGCCAGGTGGAACATCATTGAGACAAGCTCATTTACAAGGTGGACCCAGGGCAAAACAATTGCCAACAGGGTTAAGACAAAACAGGTTGAGTGAACGTAAATAACAATTACAGACTAATAATAACAACATAATAACATATATAAAACGCATGTGACAAGACACTTGCACCAGAACATAGCAATAGGTTCAACAGGAGGTAGTGCCATTTAAATACAATTGCATGGATACAGATATTTGGATGTAAGGTAATGAGCTAAGTTTATACGGTAAACATCATTGGAGGAGTCATAGTGAGCAGGAGTGGCAGTTCCTTTAGTGTCAAAGTCAAGAAGATTGAGATATAAGAGTCCTTTGATAAGTACTGTAGGCATGGCCTGGCAAGTGGGGTGGGAAGGGGTCGGAAGGGGAGGGGGGTATAGGGAGTGGGGAAGGAGGGAGGGAGGGAAGGTCAGACGAGAGAGGAGAGGGTTGGACATGATGGCCTAGGGAGGAAGGACTGTTCAAAGGAGAACACGACAGATGCAACAGGCAATGGTTGGGGTTTAAGTCCAATATTTGAAGCAAAGACAGATCGTGATGTTGGGACCTTGATTTGGACAATGACAGAAGGGAGGACTCAAATGATGCCTCACGCAATGGTTGAGGTGTAGGTTCAGAATGTAAAGCAGTAACAAATCGTGATGTTAAGACCTTGACTTGAAGCAATGACAGACCTCGGAGAAGGTCCTCAGGAACAAGGATTTGAAGAGGGAGAACATGACAGGGGAAGCGAGCCTTAAGGTTTTCTGGATCTTATTCCAGAGCATAGGAAGAGTGAAGCTAACTGAGGCTCTACCAAAACGCGTTTTAACTTTAGGGATAGCCAGACATAATATGGTAAGACTTCTGAGAGAATAGGCACTAAGGATGCAGGGAGTAGGCAGCTTGTGAGGTAGTGAGGTCATTTATGAGTGATTGCCTTATATGTCCATAGAATAGCATTCGTTTGCCTCCTGAAGCTAAGGTAGCTCCAGCCTACAGAACAATATAGGATGCAGTGGTACATGTCATAAGGGGCATCCGAAATGAACCTAAGGGCTCTGTGGTATGGGGTATTAAGCTTGGAGAGAGCTGTGCTAGCACTGTGGCCATATAGGAAGTCCACATAGTCTAGAAGAGGCAAGAAGGTAGCTTGGACTAGGAGTTTTCCAGACTCCTGGGTTAGTGAGTGCTTGATCCTGAAGAAAATACCAAGCCTTTGACCCAGTTTCTTAATGAGTTCTTCAGTGTGATCAATGAAGGACAATTTGTTGTCAATCCAGACCCCCATTATTTGAATTGTTCCACAAACTCCAGGGCTTCTACCAAAATGGTGCTTATGTGAGGAACCTGATCTGGGATTGTTTTTTTTTTTTTTAGATGAGGGGCCAGTGGAGAGAAAATCATGGCCTTAGTGTTTTTGGCATTGAGCAGGAGTTTCAATTTGAGTAGATTTTTTTGGAGGATGTCGAAATCATGCTGGTGGTCCAAAATGGCTTGATCCGGAATTGATCTGTCAATCTATAGCACTGTTTTTATTTACTTTTTATTGTTTAACCAGGAGTGGCACACTAAGCTGAAAGCTTTTTTACAAGTGTGACCTGGGAGCACAGGGAAGCTAATTGACTTGCTCAGGGTCACACAGTATGCAAGTGGGGGCTGTGGGATTCAAACCCAGGTCTCCAGATTTGCAGCTCAGAGCCTTAAACCACTGCACTATCCCGCCTATATACTGTATCATCAGCGAAGAGATGGATACTAGATGACTTTAGGCCAGTGTCAATTTGATTAATATAAATGGCAAAGAGAAGTCGACCAAGTATGGATCCTTGGGGGACACTTCTAATGAGTATTTTTTTTGGTGATAGGTCTCCTTCAGCCTTGACCTGCTGCTCTCTGTCCACAAGATAGTTTGCAAACCAACTTAGGGCTAGGTTTTCCACCCCAGCTTTCTTCAGGGTCACCAGGAGTAAATCGTGGTTCACCGTGTTGAAAGCCTTACTAAGGTCCAGAAACAAGGTGCATATGTATTGTTTGTTATCAAGTGCGGACTGCAAGTCATTTACAACCTTAGCAAGGGCAGTGGAGGTACTATGCATGGGATGGAAACCGGATTGAATCGGGTTTAGTGGACTAAAACTTTCCAGATGAGATCTGAGCTGTTTATTTACTACCTTCTCCAATAGTTTTGACAAGGCTGGGAGCAAGGAGATTGGGTGGTAATTATTTAGGTCACAGGGGTCCCCTGATCTGAATAGAGGGATGATGTGGGCCATCTTCCAGACCTTGGGGAGGGAGCCCTGATTGAGAGACAAATTGAAAAGGTGGGTAATAGGAGGAGCCAAAATATAGTAGGCCAACTTTAGGAAGAAAGGCTCAATCATCACCGCGCCTGCACTTTTCTTAGTATCAAGTTGAAGAAGGAGATCCTCAATCTGTTTGATGGTGACCGGACAGAAGGAGAAAGAGTGGTAAGGGTCAACAGATTCCAGATCATGGCAATCAGATGACTGACTAAGGAACTGTGCCCTGATGGCATTTGCTGGGGAGGTATCAAAAGCCATCCCTGCTATGGCAAAGTGATTGTTAAGGAGGTCAAGGATCTAATTTTTATCTGTAGTGTGGGTACCACCAGTCGAAATTTTGTGGGGAAGTGTACCAGCGCTGTTATGGCCTTCGACCTTCCTTAAAGTTTTCCAAAACTTAGTAGCAGAGTTAGTGGATGCATTAAGCTCAGAGCGGAAATAACTAGACTTCACATCTCTGATAGTTTTTGTGCAGAAATTCCTTGCGGTTTGGAAAGCAGACCAGTCTGTGACCAATTTAGACTTTCTGGCTCTTTTCCAAAGAGCATCCCTATGCCATAAGGCAGTTTTTAGGTTATCTGTGAACCAGGGACAGGATTTTCCTTTGGTTCTGCTTTTGGTAACTGGGGCATGGAGGTCTAGGGTTCCAGTGAGTATTTCATGAAGTACCTCATGTGCCTCTTCCACAGAAGATGCAAGGTAAAATTTCTGCCAGTTAGCATACTGGAGGTCGTAGAGAAAAGCATCTGGGTAGAAGTTCCATTTACATCTCTTGTGGATGTATGTAGAGGAGGAGGAGGTTTGGAGTTGCGCTGACTTTACGCATGCAGTGGCACAGTGGTCGCTTGTGACAGGATAGAATAGGACCCTGTCCCATTTGTTTTGGAGAAAGTGTTTAAATGCAAGGATCTGTATTCTTTCCTTTTCTGTCTCTTCTGAGTGGTTGCGCAGCCAAATTTTCCTGTGAGACCTCGGACTTGATCAACCCGACCAGTCTCGCAATCCTTTGCCTCTCACCGTCTCTCAGTTTTCTCTTGCTGTCTTTCTTCCTTGCATATCTATATCTGCTAATATACAATATATGAGAATCTATGTATGGAAATGTAGCTGAAATTGGGATCACTTTTGTTTAGAAAATTGTGTTACTGTTGAAATGTATACAGTATATTTATAATTTGAGATAACTGTAAAAAGCTAGAGGTTACGTGGGTGCAAATGCCTGAGCCTTTTGCAGCCGCTGTGGGGACCTCAGGAAGTTCTCAATGTTCTAGCAGCTCCTGAAATTTACAAAGGACAGGATTCTTGCAAAGGATGGGGGTTGAAAAGAGTGATAAAAACAACTAAACTGAGCTGCAAGGGAGATTTTTTACAGGAGATTTTATTTTGCTTCTGTATATAGTTATTCAGAACAGGTTTATTTTATTTTATGTTACTGCAACTACAAATAAACAGTTTTGTAGAATTTTACAACTGCTAATGGGTTTTCTTTATGCTTGCTGACCTGTGCCTCAATGACATCACTGATGTCTTTAAAGAATACACCTGAGTGGAAGAACAGGTGAGGCTTGCTTACAGGGATTAGGTCAAGAAGAGAGCTACGCTCTGGTTTTTGGTGTTTGGGCAGGTAGCTTCATTAATGATCTGGGTAAGTACACGGGCATCACAGAATTCTTTCAATAGTAAGGAGACTGGAGAGAACCAGTCAAGGCTGAGGGCATCAATTATGGATACTTTTGATGAGGTGATAGCTAGTATTTCACTTAGGTTTTTGAAAAGAGAGAGGCTAGCTGAGGGGGGCCTATAGCACCCACTAATGCAGACAGAGGTTGATTTGGCTGGTTGAATTCTTAGCATGAGGCACTCAAACTCCTTAGGGACTGTAGTCGTGTCCACCATAGTTGCAGTAATGTTGTCCTGGACATAGATGGCTACTCCTCCTCTGTTACTGTGTTGCTAAGGTACACAAAATGTACTCCCCTCCAAGTTGGGGGCTTAGCTTA
Organism: Neoceratodus forsteri; assembly: GCA_016271365.2. Classification (NCBI taxonomy): domain Eukaryota; kingdom Metazoa; phylum Chordata; order Ceratodontiformes; family Ceratodontidae; genus Neoceratodus; species Neoceratodus forsteri. The sequence goes on along the minus strand of CM028135.1, from coordinate 244,545,261 downwards.
AAGGCTCTCCAGGGTCCCAAGTGCCCCACCATCAACCGCTGGCATCCTATTCACCTGGCCCCCATTCTGGAACCTTGCAAGTAAAGTTCAGATAGGAGGCAGGAGGAGATAAGTAGTGTGTCTGGGATGGTGCCTTGACCTTTGCACCATTGGTCACTTGTCTGTGAGCAACACTGTGCCACTGCCAAGGTACGCGATTGGGCAGGCAGCCCATGGCAGGAGATGGATTCTCAAAATCAGGGCAGGAAGAGGTGCCAGGATATATGTAAGCCTTGCCTTTTGGGGCACTTGGCTAGGAGCCAGAGCTGCTAGTGAGGGATCAAAAGAATCATAAACAAATACGATGACAGCCATATACCATGGCATTTAATCTCCAGAACTCTGGAAAATAGGGTTGGAGGGTAGTGAGTGTGGCCAGTTAGTAGCTTTGGACCATCTGCAGCAGGCATGTGTGCTACATGCCTCCTGCATGGACTGTTTTGCCTACAAAGCTTGGCCAATCAGGAGTCAGGATTCTGAGGCTATAAAAGTCAGTGGAGACATAGATTCTAGGTTGTACCTGCTGTAATCTGAGAGGAACTAGACATGCTGCCAGTGTCCCATGAGGGGCTGATAGGCCAGAGATAATGCACTCCCAGTGTTTTGAAGGAGGAAATAGGACCATTCAGAGCTCAAGAAAATGACTAAATTGTTTGGAGCTGGGCAGGTCAGGTGCATAGACTTTCCAGATTTGGGGTATTTTTCCAAACAGCCAGAAATGGAGCAAGGCAGGTCTACCCTAGAAAACTTCCTCATGGTGGAATTTTTCCAAACAGCCAGAAACTGATCCTTGTTTGGTCCAGTGTCTACAGAAAGTGTTCCAACTGTAGCTTATCCAGTGAGAGGGAGAAGGGTGGGAAGGACTGACCCCAAACAAAAATGGAGTGAAGATCCATTCCCAGGTGATGTTTTTAACTTTTTTTAACAGTTTGTTTTGGGTGAATTCACTTCTTTCTCATATTTCTGTTAACACATCAGTTTTGATATCAGGGTTCATTAGTTCCTTTTTCATTCAGTGGTACATTACTCCCCGTGCCTAATGTTTGCTGTTAGTGTTGGGCCCAATGCTGGCAGCAAATGCCAGAAGCAGGCAGAGTGATCCCTAATATCAAAAATCATTATTAACCTAGTCATAGGAGTATGATGAGAAAGAAGTGATCTCAACCAAAATGAATGGAGCTAAGTGTCTTTCCTGATGAAATGATCAGTTGGAGATCATGAAATGTTACATTGATTTTTGACATGTGCAGTAAGGCCTCTGTAGAGCAGGCATCCCTCCTAGTTGGTGTAGTGCGCAAGGTGTCACTACCATACACCGTCGCCAGTCTGCTGTAGATGTTTTTGGTGGCTCCTGGGTTTTTTCTCACTCAGAAGTGACAAGGGTTCCTAACCAAAGGAAAAGAATTGTGTGATGTCTCCACCCAGAGAAAGAGTCAGGTGGGCCAATCGATGTGTCAGTGGAACCCCCAGGTTGCTTTACCTGTCCACCTTCCAACTGTGGTCACTCCTCCTGAGACCACATACAAAAGCAACAGTTCTCCCCAATTAGCATGCACTGTATTGTTGCAGTCAAACATGATAATGCCCAACTGCACTCTGAAGAGTAAGACTGTGGCTGTCCTCCTGGATACCTTAAGTGACCATTCCCCTATGCTCTGTTTATGGAGAAACAATAGTCCTAACCCCCCTACCAGGATCTCCCTGGTTCGGGATATGTCCAGATTTGATGTCAAAAGCTTCCTTACATCTATCAGTAGCTTTGACTGGAGCCCTATCAGGTCCCTACCTGATGTAAACCAAGCCTTGGACTTTCTCATCTCTTCCCTTACCAAAATTATGGATCACAATGCTCCAATGAAAAAATGCAGGACCAAGGGTATCAAAGTTCCTTGACTTACAAAAGAGTTACAGTCACTCATGTCACTCCGTGACAAGGCCTGGCGTACTTTTAAAAAAAGTGGTCTGCACAATGATTAGAAAGTATATAGACAGCTTAGAAATAAGTATAAGAACTCACTTGACAAAGCCAAATGCCTTCACTTCAAATCATTACAAACTGAGCACCTATCTAACCCAAAGGAATTCTAGCGTCAGATCAATTCTCTAGTAAAAGGGAAGGCTATTGAAGTTCCTAGTACAATCTTCTCCAATGGCTCTGCTCTCACTGACCCCATGTCCATTGCATCGGGGTTTAATGACTTCTTTACAGACCTTCATAAGTACACCTCATCGTTCAGCAAAATAACTACTCCCCACCTTGACCCACTCCCTTTGGACAACCCTGGGTCTAGCCCTGCATTTCACTTGAAACTGGCTTCCCTCAAAGAGGTTCAGAATCTACTTGCCAGTTTACAAGCAGAGAGCTCCCCAGGACATGACTCACTTGAACCAAAATTTCTTAAACTAGGAGCTTCTACTTTTGCTCGCCCAGCACGCAATCTATTCAGACGTTCATTTCTCACTGGAACTGTCCCAGACAAATGGAAAGTGGCTGTAGTTGTTCCTGTACCCAAGGATGGACCCAATACCATTGTTGATAACTTCTGACCCATTTCCCTTCTTTGCCCCTTGGCAAAAATACAAGAGTGAATTGTGTACAATCACCTCCAGTACTACTTGGAAGTCCACTCCCTGTTATCCCCTTATCAGCATGGTCTCAGAAGGAATCACAGTACCCTTATGGCGTTGATAAAGGTGACCTCTGACATCTTCCAGACGATGGACCAAGGGTCTATCTTTGTCGAGCTGACAAAAGTGTTTGACCTGGTGAACCATGGTCTTCTACTCCAGCAGCTTCAGGTCCTCAGCCTCGACTATAGTGCCATATCCTGGATCAATAGTTACCTGTCCTGACATTCCCAAAGAGTTAAATGGTCTGGCTCTGTCTCTAATCCAAAACCCATAATTCATGGTGTTCCTCAAGGCTCCATTTTGGGCCCTTTGTTATTCTCGTTATTCATTAATGACCTACCAAACTTCTGTGGAGGGGTGATGGTACATTTATGTGCAGATGATGCAATCAACTATCACTCCTCACCTGATGCTGACTGGATTAACTGCATGCTGGCTTCCGACTTCTTTGCCCTTGAGGATTGGTTCCAGGGTAAACAACATGTCCTGAATACGAAAAAGACAGAATGTATGATTTTTTCCCACCTGCCCTCCTCCCAGCACACTCTCTCGCCTCTCACTATCACCTCCTTCTCTGGTGATATTCTTGAAAATGTCCACTCCTTTAAATATCTGGGTATTACTCTGGACTCATCTCTATCTCTTAAATTGCATGCCTTCAATGTCTCAAAATATCTGAACCAGCGCCTAGGCCTGCTCTACAGGATATGCCTTTTCCTATTCTCTGGTTCCTGCTTCAAGATTGCCACATCTTCCCTTATACCTCTCCTAACCTATGGTGCACCCTTGCTGGTCTCTCTCTGCCTCCCTTGATCCTTTCTGTACTCTCCAAGGCCTATCATAGGGTGGGTAGGTTCGCTCTGGGGGTTATCACCTGTCAGCACCACTGTACTGTCTTCTCCACACTAGGATGGTTACCCTATGCATCAAAGTTAAGGTACCATTCCCTTAGTCTCCTGTTTAAACTGGTGCACAAATTTACCCCTCCTTGCCTCAGTGAGTTAATACGTCTGAGACAAGCTCCTCATTCCCTCAGATCTGCCTCACTCCCCCTGCTAACTAAGCCTAATGTGCATCTTGCCACTGCACGCAAGTCTTTCTCCTTAGCTGTGATATCTGATTGGAACTCCCTTCCACCCTCTGTTCTATCCTGCTCCTCTCTCCCAGTGTTCCAGTCCTCCTTGTATGCCTCACTCACAGCCTTGATAACCTGTTCCTGACTCGCCTAATATCTCTTTCCCTACATCTGTCTCCATTTCATTGGGTTGCAGCTTCAAATGTTAGACTGTCCTGCATGGATACTATGTCTGCTAGGCATAATGTGTATATATGTTAATACCAGCCTGTGCTTTGTATAAATTGTTTTGAGATTCATAAAGTATAGCTTTCCTGCTAGCTAGCCTCAGCACGCTGATATTTTCACTCTGTACCATACAGCCTGTAAGGTTTTGTTTCTGTTGTACATAATATTTATACTTGATATTGCCTTGTCTGTGCTTTGTATCATATGTTCTGTACCTTATTCTGCATATTTAACAGCAACCTTGCTTCTGTACTTTGCATAATTTTTTTCTATTTTTGTAATGCTTTGTTTTCTACCCCTCCCAAGCAATTGTCTCAGTGGACTTACCCGGTCACCAAAATTCAAATAAATAAATAAATAATGGGTTTAAACAACAAAAACACAGCTTTATTTAGCACCACTGGCCCTTCCAAGGGAAAATGGTTAGTGCAGGCACCAACAGTACAGGTCCCCTTAGGTGTCCTTCTAAGCTGGCCTGGGCTACTACCCTTACTCAGGCCATAGGTAGTCATGCCCTAAGAAGGCATAGCCCTTGCCTTGGCTGTCACTAAAAAGGCTCAGCAAGGCACAACAAAAATGTGTCTGCCTCCACAGCACAATACAAGTGCAGTGATGGCCCTCTTCTGCTGGAGGCCACTACCCTCTCCCACTGGGGACCAGGACTTTTCCTTAAATACTGTGGGAGCTCCTCTTATGGAAGATTCTGGGTACCCAGGGTCAAATCATGGCAGGTCTATAGATGTTGGAGCAGAAAGATGGACAAATTCAACTAGTGAACACCAGAATCGTGGAAATGACTTTCAAGTGTTTCTTTTATTTGCAGCTATGCCCACTTATTAATTCTTCCAATGTTTCACTGCTACACTTACCAATTCAAAATGATATCCTGGGGGGCAACTTATAAAGCTCATGAGTTTTGTATGTTGAACTCCTGCCCCCTAGTTATAGTAGCAGAACATTATTTTGAATTGGTAACCACTACTACAATTATTATAATGCTTATTTACATATGAGGGACAATTTGATAAACAAAAAGTATAAGCTAGGAAACTACAAATTGACAAGCAGAAGGTCATGATTGACTGAGACCAATTCACCCGCTAGCACAGCACTCTTTACAGTGTAATGCACATCCAGGGATACTGTCAGACACAAAAGTAAATGTGTCTGACAGGACAGTGCACATTGGGGGCAGCTTTTAAAGTTCATGGTGGACAGAAACACCCTAGAAGGCAGTGCAGGGTGTACTTGTCATTAGCACATAGTGTGGTCCATAAACGTGAAAAGTCAAGTAAATCTATATAGTTGGTGAGCTGAAACAGAAACTTTCTACAAATACTATAGATCTTGAATGCATTGACCAAACAAATAAGAAACTATATATATGTCTTCTGGTCTCTGGTTTCAGTGGTAAAAGGACCAATGCATGCAATGAAATAGTTATTACATATTTTTAAGGGGTGTACTCTCAGGACCACTTTCCATTGAAAAAGCTGCTGGGTGTACCAGGGAAACACCAGGAGAATTAATAAGTGGCCACAGATGCAAATAAAAGCAACATTTGAAAATCATTTCCACGATTCTGGTGTTCAGTGGTTGAGTTAGTTCATCTTATTGCTCCGATTAAACTTATTCTTTTGGACTAGTCTCGGTGGACAGTTACACTGCAACTACAGAGAGTGACTGTTTGGGGGCTCAGCACTTTTTGAGGCCCACAGATGTTGCCATGGGTTGGCTGGTGTTGGTGCACTTTCAATATGAAAAGAGCAATGTGCTCAAAATAGCAACTCCCAGAGACCATGCATATGCTTAATGGCTTGGAACATAGACCTGGAACTTGAGATATTTATAATCTGACGCAATGCTAACTTGCAAACAGATCCAAACAAATAATCAGTTTCTCCTGAAACAAGGCAAGCCGTGAGTGATTTTCCACAAAGTCAGATAGCTCCTTCTGGTTCTGCAGGCCACTGGAACTTTGATCACCTGGGCTCTCTCTGCCTCTCATAGGTGCTAGCATGTCAAGCTTCCTCCTGGAGGTTCAGCTTTTTGTCTCTCTCCCTCAACTGCCGAAGTCCCGGGCTGACTGACACATCCCAGCCTCCAAGCATTCAGTGTCACAGCAGTCTGACAGCTGGGTATAGTGCTTGCTATAGAACCTGACCAGCAGCTCTGGATTCAGCTTCTTTGTACCACATTTTCTCTTCAGCATTGTCTCTCATGCTGGCTAGCACACAAATGCTGCTCTGTCCTCACAAGGGCTGAGACACCTCCTTCACAGTTTGTCTTCCAGACGCATGACCTATAATAGCACGGCTTGATTTTTGTTCAGTAAGCAGGTGCTGTCCCTCCAAGATCTCACCCAGATCAATATGCCTCCAGCACAGTTCCCTTCTAATAGGCATAATTCGAAGTCAGCTTCCATTGATTTACACGGCTGTCACTCCAAATCTACAATACCCTAGAAGTCCAAAAAGGAGTGCCAGAAGAAAAACAATTACTCACTGGGGGAACAGAAGGCAGTGTTCGAAGGTGACAAAACTGGCCTATTTGGGAGTTTCTCATTAGCACAGTAGGGTTTCTTAAGTAGTTTGGCCTTTCATTGTATTGGCTTCCTGGAACGGGGATAAACTCATTAGTATACAAGGGAATTAGAGACATCCTGTCTCAGTGGCATCTGAACACATATATTCTGAAGATAAATAATCTGCAAAAGGAAGTTGGGTGCTAGAGATACCAAGGACAGATAGTATTGCAAGGTAGGTATCACCCAAAATTCCAGGCATGAAGCAATTTCAGCCAATCGGATGAACCTGGGTAGAGGGAAGTAACATCTGCCTGGCTTGAACAAGGCACCAGGGAAAGAGGGCATAAATGTATCAACCCAGATAGCTTCTTTCTCTTTCCACTGGGGTTTCTGTGTGTCCAATGAGGGAGCCAGACTGTGTGTCTGCAGAGAGGTTGAGGTAACCAGGCTAGTGGATAGTGAGATAAGAAGACTCTGTAACTTGTAGGAAAGATTGAAGCATTCATCTGCACAATCGTGCAAGCTTTCTTTTATAATCCTGTATGTGAACTGTTGTTTTACTATATGTAAATAGCGTTATACATGATTATTACTGTTGTATTTACACAACCAGTGTTTATTCATACATTAGTTATTTTTCTAAAGACTTGAGTAACTGGTTGTTTGTGACTGCACCTCTGAGGAAAGGGGGACCTAAATAAAAGGGGTGTGTAGTAAAAGTCTCTGAGTGAGAGAGGAGTGTCTTACCCAGAGGACAGACCCTCATTACCGGGAGTTTGAATGGTAGAAGGTGGTGGAAAAGGGCCATCAGAGCATCAGGGTCTGAGCTATTGCTAAAGAGAGGACCTTAACAGCAGTGGCACTGGTCCAAATGGTCTCTGTGGCAAAGGCCTAAGAGTGAAAGAGGCTCACTGGGGACTGCGGGGTGCTCTGACCGTCGCAACACGGGAGCTGTGACCACTTACACTAACTAAATGACTACCAAACATTTTCATTAAATGTTGTTTTAAAAATGGCAAACAAATTTTAAGTGCAGACACTGTAACAATTAACTGATCACATTCTGGCAATTGCTGAGGACTGGAAAAAAGGAAGATCAAGCAACCTAAGGGGAAAAACAATTCTTGTATGAAACTATTTTCAGGTTCAGGAGGAGGAAGCATGGTCAGGGATTGTAAATCTCATTGGTGGATCCTTGAGAAGAAACAACATTACTATGTTGAGTCATTTTTTCTTCACACAGCAGGAATCCATCAATGATGTTTTACAATAAGCAGATTCTCTAGCAGTACCTTGGGAGCATGGGTCCAGAACCTATTTAGGAAAAAGGTTCAGCAAGACTGCAGTTCAAAACTGACATCCTTCCTGGCCTCTATGTCCAGACAGTAGTGCTTTGTTCAGGTGTGCACAATTTTCCAGGTAACTGCTTTACATATGTCTAGAAGGGGCATGCACCTTGTAGCTGCCACACAGACAGAAGTACCCTTTGTGGAATGTGACCTTAGGTCTCTGAGAGGTATTTTGACAGCTTTTTCATAACAGAACTGTATGTAGGAGACCATACAGCGAGCAACAGTTCTCCTAGTTGCTGGCTTACCTTTGCCTACCTCTCTATAAGTAACAAAAAGCTGTGTACCCTGGGACCTGATATCCCTTGTCTGGTTCAAGTAGAGACCTAGTGTTCTTATTATATGCAGGCAGTACAGTTTCTGCTCACTTGCACTGGAGTGTTTGAGATAGAGCACAGGAAGGGTAACCGACTGGTTAAGGTGGCATTCCAACACCATTTTAGGTAAGGACTTCCAAATGGTCCTAAGGACTACCTTATCCATGTGGAAGATTATAGAGTTTGGATCCGTACAGAGGGCTTGCAATTTGCTTACCCACCTTGCAATCAGGAAAACAGTTTTCCACGTGACTTATTTTAAGTCAGCAATGTTCATATGCTCAAAGGGGGCCTCCATCATTAGGACAAGGCCACTATTTAGGTCTCAAGTGGGACGGGATCCCTTACAGGGGGGTACAGGTGACTGAGGCCTTTAAAGAACCTTTTAAAAAACAGTTGTGAATCCAGCAACTTGTTTATTTACTTATTTAGCTTTTGTTAAACGGGTGAGCACACTAGACACAAACAGATACCTATTTTCAAGTGCGACCTGGAAGGTTATAAGGAAAGTACAGAGACAATTACAGAAAGGCTGAAGATGCACAGAGATTTCAGGTAAGCAGGTAAACAATATACAGGCATTGCTAGATGTAACAGGGAAACAATTCAACAATAGTTAGAGTTTATAACCAAAACAGAGCAACAGTGATTAAAATTATGCCTGCTGATGTGTAGGCTGACACTGCTGTAGTCGTACCATCATGACCGAGGGTCTCAGGCCTAAGGACTGTAAGTGAACTAGTTAGTCTAGAACTGTAGGCAGCCCTGCCTGTATTGGGATTGTCTTTCTGGAGGCACACCAGTATGAGAATTTATTTCATTGGGAGGGGTACGCGTTTCTTGTTGCTAGTTTTTGGGAAACATTCAATACTCTTAGAACCTCCTTTGACAGATTTAGGTTAGAGAATTCTAACTCTTCAAGAAACATGCTCTCAGGCATAATGTTCTGAGTCCTTGGAATGTTCTTCTGCCACGAGACAGAGTCAGACGGTTGTATCTCAGTAGCAGATTGACTGGAGTCCTGCTGGGAAAGGTCAGGAGCATTGAGTACAAGGCCTGCCTTGCCCAGTCCAGGACTATCAAGATCTGTATTGCTGGCTCGCTCCTGAGCTTTATGAGCAATGTCTGTATTAGAGGACATGGTGGGAAGGCACACAGGAACCTTCCTATCCCCTCCAGAACCAGGGTGTCCTCGAAGACTGTGCCCTTTGCTGGTGGCCTGCAACAAAATGGTGGGAGGTGACTGTTCTCCCAAGAGGCATACAGGTCTATTTCTGGGGTGCCCCATCTTCTGAAGACTGAGGCCAGCACTTGCTGGTTCAGGGCCCACTCATGGTTTCCCTGGCTGACTCTGCTAAGGGCATCTGATTGGACGTTATCCTTGTTTGACAGATGCACAGCGGAAATCTTGCATTCAGGGAGTAGGCTATATCCCAGATCCTCATTGCTTCCTTGCACAGTTTTGAATATCTTGTTCCTCCCTGATTGTTTATGTAATACATTGTTGTGGTATTGTCTATTCAAATCTGAACAGACTGGCCTAGTAGCTGGGAGGAGAAGGATTACAGTGCCAGCAATACTGCCCTGGGCTCCAGGAAATTGATGTGCTCCTGAGTCTCCTGTGGGCCCCAGATGCTACTTGCTGTGTGATCCCCTAGGTGGGCACACCAATCTAGCAGTGAGGCATCTGTTGTGAGAACCCTTGTTGGGGATTGCTGGGGGAGGGGAATACCCTCTCTGAAGTTGCTTTCCTCCTTTCATCACTCTAGTGCATGCACAAATGTTTTTGTGACTGGCACTAGCTTGAACAGTGAATTCCACCTTTGAGACCAGTGGTCCCTTAGGTGATACGGAATATCTCTCATTTGAAATTTGGTCCGTGGAACCATTGCTGTGGATGAGACCATGTGGCCCATCAATGGCAGAACATCCCTTGATAGGCTTGGTTGGCCCAGTGTGAAAGATGCTGCAGTAGCAATCATGTTTGATACCCTTTCTTGTGTAGGGATGGCCCTTCCCTGCAGGGTATCCAGCTATGCCCCTATGAAGTCTAACACCTGAACCAGTTATTTTTGGGACTATTGCAGATTTGTGAGGAACCTTAGGTTTTCTAAGGTGTTTTTTACCCTTTGGATAGAAAATTTTGCCTCTTGTTCTGTTTTTCCTGAAAGTAGCCAGTCATCTAGGTAGGGAAAAAAAACACACCTTGTCTAATCAGGTATGCTGCCACCATGGCTGGGCACTTTGTGAAAACCCTTCTTGCTGAGGTGAGACCAAAGGGGGGGGGCGATAAACGGGTACTGGCAGTTTCCCAACTGGAACCTGAGGAATCTTCTGTGGGTAGGTCTGACTGGAATGTGAAAACAGGTGTCTTTCAGATCCAGTGACCCCAGTCAATCTCCTGATTGTAAGGATGGTATCACTCTGCCCAGTGTGAGCATCTTGAATCTTTCCTTTTTTATATATGTTTGTTCAGATATGTTAGATCCAAAATGGGTCACCACTCCCCATTTTTCTTGTGGGTGAGAAAGTATCTTGAGAAGAGGCCCTTGCTCTACTGTGTGGCAGGGACATTTTCTACTGTTTTTTTTTCCGCAGCAGTTTTTTACTTTCAGTTCTGGCAGAATTCTTTCTGTTGCTGAACGAGCTGGAAACTTTGTTTGTTTCTGCAGTTTTGGGAACTTTTTGAACTGCAGGGACAATCCCTGACCCACCACTTCCAGAACCCACTTGTCTATGGTAATTTTTGCCTACTCCTGGAAGTAGTAGGTCAACTTCCCCCTCCACCACCACCCCACTCCCACTGGCAATGGTTGAGTGATCTGGGCAGAACTGTCAGGGGTTTTGTTTTGGCTGTGCCATGGGAGCTGGTGCCGCAGCAGTATGCCCATAGCCCCTCCTGCCTCTGCAGTAGCCTTCTGGGGATAGGTGTTCATAGAGAACGTAGTGCCTTGGCTGGTAACCTGTACCCCTGCCTCCCCTTCCACAGGGCTTGTATCAGGTAGAGGCCTTGTCTTTGTTGGTGTTGTTTTTGTATGTGGTCTTGTACTCATCCACTTGTTTCATATATGCCTCTGTTTTGTCACCAAATAAGGAGTGTCCCTCAAAGGAGAAATCCATGGCCTTGGCCTATGTATCCTGGGAAAGGATGTTGCCTTTATGCAGGCAAACCTCCTCAATATCACTGCCTGGGCTAGAACCCGTTAAGCAGTGTCACTGGTGTCAACAGCCATGTGGAACTGGCATTTTGTGGCATCTAGGGCTGATCTTGCTGTGACAACCAGGTCCTATGTCACCTCATAGTTTTATCAGCCAGTGGCAGCTGCTCAGCCATTCCACATTGATTTCTGGTACTGACCTGCATAAGCGTGATGGGCTGCCTGCCTCAGGAGCAGGGAAGCCAAGTTATACACCTTTTTGGCCATGGTTTCCAGTTTTCTGGAATGCTTCTCAGAGGCTATACGGAGAAGGACACCTTGGCCTCTCACAAGCAGGAGCTTGTCCCACTCTTTCTTGATTAGGATGAGCATACAGGTATTCCACCCCTGTCTGTCCACCTGGTAACTTTTTCTTAACCTTCTTTTTATCAGAGCCAGCAGCTGAATTGGGTCTTGACATGATTTTTGAAGTAGCTTTTTGGGGTCATTTGTGGATGGAGACTAGCAGTCTTCTTGTGGGGGCTAGCTCCCCTCATATCCATGGACTCTGCTTGGTATGGTATGGTAACATTTTATTCATAATGGAATATGAATGGGGATAAACTCGGCTGAGCTGGAGCTAATTTACAACAAGGTCCCTGTAGCTTTAAATTTAATTTGTTACAAAATGATACAGTAGTGTAATAAGATTTCAAAGATACTTATACAAGTTGGCAAATATATATAATCAATAAATTATTAGACATACTGTAAACAATCAAAAGTACATTAGAATACCCCTCCTCAAGGGGTCAGTACTGCCCCGACGACTTCAAGCACCAGTTTATATTTTTTGGGAAAAAATATGAATATCATCAAATGCATTTTGTAATTTGTCCTGAATCTTGCTTACAGAAATATTCACTGACTAGATGATCATGTCATCTGCATAAAGAGGATAGGAGATGGATGGATCATTAAAGCAGCATTACTAGTTAGCCAGTGAAAAATGTCATCCAACATTTTTTTTTAGCAGTAATATATTCCACATAATCTTAGGTTCATCACTCGGGCATTTTAAATTCAATCAGATATTTCTTGAGACTGTGTTTAATTACAACTTTTGTAATTTGTGTGGCTCTATAATAAAGATTGCAGCACTCAGCAACTTTCAAAAATCTTCTCCCCAGAGATCACACACTAACTGCACCATTGTATTTATAGTGCAGATATGTCAGGGGGTTGTCTTGCCAGCACATTTTTCTGAAGGCCAGAAGCACATTACCACCCTGATCCGCTTACATCTATGATGGTGGACCTCGCAGAGGATCAATAACTTAAAAAAAAATTAAGAATCCTCTATCTTGCCTCAGGAATGAAATAAAGCAAAATGAAAATCAGATATATTGATGTTTTGGTTGGTAGTAGCTGCTTTAAAACTTAGGCTATTAATGTATACGGTATACTGAATAGGAGCAGCCCTAATATGGAGCCCTGTGGTACTCCAGTAGTAATAAACTTAGTATTATGTTCGCCTTTTTTTAACAACTGTTGCTGTCCCTTTAGATATGAGCTGAACCACACTGCACAATCTCCAGCCAGTCCCATCAAGGGCAACCTGGACAGAAGGATATCATGGTCCAGGGTGTCAAATGCGTTTGATAAATCTTTAGAGATGGCCCCGAAAGATAACATCCTGTCCAGTGCAAGCTGAATGCCGTGTACAACTTTTACCAAGGCAGAGAGGTTGTGTTGTGGTTCAGCCTAAACCCCAACTGAACTTTATTTAGTTTTGTGTTTTCAAGAATGATGTTAACTGTGAACATACCAATTTCTGAAATGTTTTTGATAGTTATGGAAGTAGGGATTTGGGACGATAGTTTCCTATCTCTGATCTTGATCCAGCTTTAAAAATTGGAATAACTTTTTTGAGCCTTTACACACTTCTGGAAATTCTCCTGATCCAAGTGATATAGTAAATGTAAATTGTTGCTAAGGGAGAGGCTATCACTGGTGATGCATATATATTTTTTTTAATTATATTTTATTGCATTTTAAGAAAATTTATCCATAAAATGAATACAGTCCAACAAAATGGCACTGCAACAATGGTTGCACTAACACCACAAAAAAAAGAATCAAGCTAAGGAGAAGCAAGCGTTACACATTTCACGTTGGTACCACTTGGAGAAAACCCCATAAATCGCAAACATGTAGTTTAATATCACAAATGAAGCCAGAATGCAGTCAATGTATTAGATCAATCCCATGGTCAAAAATAGATTTGCCTAAAATAGAATGTCCAACCTACTGTATATAGGTTTAATGATCTGTAGTTAGTAAAAATACATTATCAGCACTCAATGTATGCTTCCATTAAAAGCTCTGTGGATTAAAGGCAACAAGCTTGGCAAACACTCAAACATCATTTGGCTAAAGGACAAGTGTAAGAACATGGCATGATATCTGTCCCATCTGAAATTACAGCATCCCCATTAAATACTGTGAATCCCTATGGAACCAGAAACAGCTGTTCAATTCTAAAAAATGTGATTTAATGTTGTGGCACAATATAAGAGTGGCTGCATTAGAAATCAAAGAAACCATGTGTGAGCCACTCCCCCAGCTGCTGAGGCTTTCCCATGCTCTGAAGGAAGGTGATATCACATGTCAAACATACCAATCAATCAATCAACTTTTATTTATAAAGCGCTTTTCAAAAACCAAAGCGTATATACATTGTAAGAAGAAAACGGACAAACATTCAGTCAATAAAACATATAAAATGATAAAAAGGCAGCAAAAGTAAAACCAAAGCACATGATTTCTTGGTGCCTACACTACCATCAGCCCACTGCTGCCATCTTCAATCAGTCAATCAAAACTTTATTTAACCAGGCTTAACACCTTTGAGCTATCTCCTTTACAAGATGGTCCTGGACAACATAAATACATTTGACAGCAACACAATGGCAGGGGTATAGAGCTACACAACACATACATACAGTAAATTGCAGTCATTGATACATCTTAGGCATATTACAGGATATAAAAGTTACAGCACAAGGACTAACACGTACTATTACAACAAAATCTGCTGACAAGCATATGCCAAGGAAAGCGGGTGGGTGGTGGTAAAAAGGGGGGCGAGCAGTGTGTTTAGGAAGAAAAGGGTAGATGTAAATGGAGGAAGGAGTAGGAAGTGCTAAGTTGTCATGACAAGCCCTAATCAGTAGTGGATCAGCAGTAGTCTTGAGCAATTATCTGAAACATGAGCAATTTTCTTTTAGTACAGGTGCGAGAAGGGACTTAAAGATTGATATGCCTTCTGCAGGGAGTTCCATAAGGAAGGAAGAGCAAAACTAATAGCAGCAGCGCCGTGTCATGTTTGGATCTTAGGGGTCTTGAACGTGACAAACATGTATCATCTCAGACAGTAGGTGCCCGTGTTTCGTGTAAATAGGCTGAAGATGTAGGGAGGGAGTTTATTTGTTATTGCACTGAGAAACCAAAGAGCTGCATTCCTCTTCCTCCTAATAGTGAGGGAGGGCCAGCCATCTTAACCACTCCATGTTTCAAAATCAGTACTGGTAACATGAGAATAACGTGAATAACTTGGAATCAATGCTCAACCAGTTTCCATCATAAACAAAGTAGAAATATTAATTTAGAAATTAACTGTGATCACTCCCTGAATATAGCCTTATTAAACATTCATTCACTCCCTCCCAAACCCTTTGGATTAATATTAAAGCATACATACCCCGACATAACTTCCAATCAATTATCCCAGTCTCCTAAAGGGGATATAAGTAAGCTACTGCTAGGGGGCATAGTGAGGCACAAGGCCATGGGCCGAGTGTGTCCAGTCCCCTAGCCGGGCATTAGAACTGTCTAACACACACCCCGGAGTGTCATATTGTGCTTATAAAATGGGTGTTTTCATATATATGCATATAAATGTATTTTTTTTGTGCCCATTGGTCTTTTGTCCCATTTTGGCCACCGTAGTTAGAGATGGTTGCTATGGTAAGGAGGTGCCCCCCCACCCCATGGTCCTGCTTCTCACCTATACACACATATGCAGATGTCTGTGTGTATACTTTTATTTAATTTACTGATTTTACTTTATTTTACATTTCTTTTGTAAGGTCCAATGAAATATCCAGTAGCGAGTAAGGGACTGTGGGTGCCGGCACATGATCAGATCACTGACGAAAAAACAGACTGCTGGCAGTGTTCTGAAATGTGCTTCTCAGACAAATGCTGCAGTTTCTGTACAGCTAAGTTTTATTTAATAAATTATTTGTTTGAAGTGAATGTGGTCCTGTGGAATGAGCGAGCGATTCATCTGGACGGCAAGCATGCTGTGCAGTAGTGGAGCATGAAGCAAGATAGCAAGCAGGGTCTTGCTAACAGAAAAAAAATAGTTGTCAATGTGTTGTTCCCCTGGTGTTTTTGGAGATGTAAGGGTCCCCAGTGCGCTTGTAAATTTTTTTTCCAGTAATATCGCGCCCGCGTCATGCCGAAGCGGAGTCTCCAGTGACCAGAAAAAAGCATAATGCCCCATCCATACTGTGAAACCCACATATAAGAAATGCATCTCATCAAAGTAAATTGGAAAATAAAATATTTATTGCACAAAATGACCCAAAACCCCACCAAAAATATTGCACACCCATTTTATATATATATAGCTTGCAAACTTGCAAGCTTGCTTTAGTGTCAGTGGCTCAGTAGGTAGCACACTCGCCTCTGAGGCCGGGAGATTAGAGGGCTGTGGGTTCAGTTCCCACATCTGGCACTTGGGTTAATATCCCAGTACTGACACTGTAATGCAGCATGAGAGGGGTGCTGCATTTTTGAGGTGCCGTCTTTCGGATGAGACGTTAAACGGAGGTCCCATCTGCCTGGATTGGTGGTAGTTCAGGTGGATGTTAAAGGTCCCACGGCACTTATCGAAAAGAGTAGGGGAATTTCCCCGGTGTCCTGGCCAAATTTCCCTCATTCACTAAAAATACCACCAACAGCTTAATCTGGTTCAAGGTCAGTTGGCATTCATCTGTATCCCCTTCCCCCGGGTCGTGCCTGAAAATAGGCAGGATTTGTCTAGTGCACTTACCCGGTCAACAAAAGCTAAATAAATAAAATAAATAAACCCCCACAACCCCACTGAAAACCACACAGATAGTATTGCACACCACAGACATCACCACACAATGAGTGAAAATCTGAAAATGCCCAGATTTCCACACCAAAGGCTAAAGTCTGACCACCAGGCTTAACTGCCATTAACAGACAGTTAACTCAACTCGAACACCTTAACACCTCTCTCAGCATCTTACCACGCAATAACACAATCTACTATATTTTCTGTCCTAACCTTAAAAAATTATATTAGGTGTTTTTAAGGTAAAGTTTATATTTGAATTTCATCTGATCTGTGGAGGCCCCCACGCCCCCGGGTTATCACCACTTAATATGAGTAAATTCCTTTCAATATATATAATATTTTGTATATAAACTGTTATGTATATTTGTAATTCACCTGTTCTGTGGGGAAGCTTCCCAGGTTATCACCACATAATTCCTTTCAATACATTACTTTTTTCGTCCATTGTATTTTTTTTTGAAATTTAAGTTTATTGAATTATTGAAATACAAACAGAAACATCAATCACCACAAGAGCGAACAGTATAACAGAAACATCCCCAATCACCTCCCAATCATCCCACCCACCCCCATCCCCAAGTTCCCCACCTCCCCATTCATCCTTACAACCCCTGGATTATGGCTAGCAGACATACTAGGATCCCAACCATAAAGTAAGCCACCAAACCCACCTTACCCCCCTCCCCCCATCAAAATGTTTCCTGGCAAGGTCACAGATGAGCTGGGTGCAGACCACTTTCACCTTGGAGTAGGGCAACCACAAATTCACATCAACATGAGCGCATAAATAAACAGAACCATTATGGAGAATGGCGGACTACAAGGATCAGGCCTCCTTACATTAAAGCAAAGCAAGAGTTTGTAATTTACTCCACCTCTTCTGGAACACACCCACACAACCCTGTAAACTAGCAATCAAGCTCTCCGAATGAAGGAGAGCACTGAGCTCCGTAATCCACTCAGGATAGGACAAGGCCAGACAATCCATCCAATGCCTCAAAACAAGCCGCTTGACTGCCATAGACACCAAAGCCATAAAAAAAACGTTGTTCTACACTATCTATCTGAGAGTAGTCCCCTAAGACACAGATTCCCGGAGTAAAAAACATCGATAAACCAAGAAGGGGGTCCAAATTGTTCTTAATAAGATTCCACAGAGGGGCAACCTTAGAACAGGCCCAAAATATATGGAGGAGATTACCTTCCTCTCGCAAACACCTAGAACAGTTAGGACTGGAGAGCTTCTTGAGTTTACACAGTTTCGTCGGAGTATAGTACAGATTGTTAATAATATAGTATTGGGTTAACCTAAATCTATCCTGCGTATGAAACCTGTGCAAGTCTTTCCAAATACGGGGCCAGTTTGGAGCCATCTCAGGTAGTAATGAAGACCAGACACGGGGAACCTTCACTTATTTCAGGAAACTTATAGTTAAGAAGATAAGAGTAAATTAAAGAAATAGAGTGAGACTGAGAAGCTAAACGGAAGATCTCGGAGAGAAATGAGTGGACCTTAGACTCCTTGAGAAGGAGACCAAATTGTCCCACTAGAAGATGCCTCAGTTGATATACTTTAAAAAATCCTTCCTGGGGATTCCAAATTTATCCAGAATATCCCGGGAGGTTAAAAGAGAGCCTTGACAGTAAAAGTTTTCCACTTTGGCCTCAGCAATCTGCGGAAGCCAGTCTGGAGGAATCCAAGATATACCCAACTTGATATTAGGGTTGAGAACCACCGGCTGTGCAAAATCAGAAGAGGCCGGAATACCAAGGGAGGCCAGACATTGCGCCAGCATCTTAAGAGACAATAGGATCATATTATCAGAAATCCGCCGCTCTAACTCTTCCAAAGAGACAAAGTATAAGGCACAAGTGTCAAGTCTAGCTTTGGAAAGTGATAGGCGTTCAAACTGTAGCCAGGGGGGACAATTTAAACTACGATCTACAGAAAGCCACCTCCCCAGTTTCGAGAGGTGGGTGGCCCAATAGTAAAGGATAAGGTTGGGGAGCCTGAATCCACCCTTCTCCTTAGGAAGTGAGAGTTTGGCATAGGAACAGCGAACTCCTTTCCCCGACCAAATAAAGTCCGAGAACATAGTATGAAATTGCTGAAGGTATGCAACAGGAAACCATAGATTTAACAAGTTAAGGGGATAGAAAATTCTGGGAAGGATGTTCATCTTAATAATATTAATCCGGCCCCAAAGAGAAATGGGAAGCTTTGACCACCGTTTCAAATACTGTTGAACAACCTTTCTTATACTATCTAGATTCGAATTTTTCAGTGTGGTGGGGTCTGTGGCAAAATGAATTCCCAAATACTTAATAGATTTGGGAGACCACCTCAAACCAAAGGAAGCAAAGTCCTGTCTACAGGTATACACATTTAGCTGGAGAATCTCTGATTTAGAGATATTTAGCTTATAACGGGAGAGGGTACCAAACTGGTTAATAAGCTCAATAGCTGCCACAAGGGATTCTTTTGGGCATTCCAAATGAAGAAGAATATCGTCCGCATAAGCCGAGAGAACGGAGTCCTGTTGTAAGAGCCTGCAGCCTTTAACCAAGGGAGACAACTTAAGTTTAATTAAAAGAGGTTCCAAATATAAGTTAAACAAAAGGGGCGAGAGAGGACAACCCTGTCTAGTGCCCGTGTATAGTCGAAACAGAGAGGAAAAAAAACCATTACAGTAAATTTTGGCCGATGGGGCTCTATACAAGACCTTCACCAAATTAAGGAATGAGTCTGGGAATCCCATTCTCCCCAAGACCGCCCACAGAAAGTCCCAGTCCACTCGATCAAAGGCTTTTTCAGCATCCAACGAGACCAAAGCTACAGGGTACGTAACTGTTTGAGCATGATGAGAGAATGAGAGAGGGTTCTTAAGTGGTCAGCAGAAGACCTACCCGAGACAAAACCCACTTGCTCCGGGCTAAGTAGACCCTGCCAAACTTTTTTAACTCTCTCAGCAAGGATCTTGGCAAAAATCTTGACATCATAATTCTGTAGAGAGATAGGCCGGTAATTTGCTGGGTCTGTAAGTAGCTTGTCTGGCTTGGGAATCAAAATAATAGTGGCCTCAAAGAGGGTGGGATCAATATCAACTGCGTATAAGAAGAACTCGTAGAGCTTGAGGAGCAGGGGAGCCAATTCTTTGGAGAAGGTCTTGTAGAAATTGGCCGGGAAGCCATCGGGCCCTGGTGCTTTATCCACAGTCAGCGAGGCGATGGTCCTCTCAATTTCTTCCAGAGAAATAGGGGCAGACAGAAGTTGACGCTGAGACAACGACAGACAGGGGATGTCTATATTTCTTAGATACGAGGTAATACTCGATGCCGACATGGACATATTAGGCCTACTGTAGAGATCAGTATAGAATTTTTCAAAGATGTCTGCAATACCTCTGGGGGATGTAACAATAGAGCCAGAAGCCGATATCAAAGACGGGACTATCCTTGAACCTTCGAGGGTTTTAAGGCGCAGCGCCAATAGCTTCCCTGCCTTCTCTCCATGATCATAGTATTTGGCCTGAGTTTTCATAAAGCAGTACTCAATCCTATCTTTTAGCAGTTCAGAGTAGTCCCACTTAGCAGCAAGAAGAGCCTTAAGGGAAGCTAAGGAGGAAGTTGGGGAGTCGTTAGCTTCTAACTCAGTAATTCTATTCAATAGAGAAGTGGCTTCTGCCAACCTAGCTTTCTTCCTAGCCGAAGCCATTTTAATCAACTCCCCCCTAAGGCAGCACTTCAGTGAGCTCCAGACCATATCGAACCTCGGGGTGGAATCAAGATTATCAGCAAGGAAAAGGGAGATCTGGGAGCTGATGGACGACACTATAGAAGGATCCTTAAGCAATTGAGTATTCAACCGCCAGATAGTATCTCTACTGAAATCCGGATCTAGGGAACAGGTAATCCAGACCACGGCATGATCTGAGAGAATAATTGGGTCAACGCCAGAAAAAAGGACCTTCGATAATAAAGCCTTACTGACCAGAGTATAATCAATCCTCGACCTAGATTTATGCGGCTGAGAAAAAAAGGAAAAGGCCCGCAGGGAGGGGTTCGAAATTCTCCAAGGATCACAGACCCCTAGCATTGAGACCATATCCTGAAGGGCGCTTGAACTGGAGTAGGGGGACGAATGTCCTGAGGCTCCTTATCTAAGATAGATGAGGGGGGTACATTCCAGTCTCCACCCAAAATGAGGTGGGAAGGAAGGAAGTTACTAATTTTGCCTACAAGGTTCATAAAAAATTCCGAGCAGCCTCCAACTGGGCCATATACCGAGCCCAAGGTCACCAAGGCTCCATTCAGAGCCCCCTTAACCAGGATAAACCGCCCTTCCGGATCCGAAAACACTGACTCTGTCGTGAAAAGGACATGTTTTTTGATCAGAATTGCCTCCCCTTTACTCAAATTAGAAGTACCGGCCAGAAATACTTGTGAAAAACCTGAGCGAGATAGGTATTTGGTGTCCGTATGGCTCAAGTGCGTCTCCTGAAGCAGTAAGATATCCACCTGAATTAGCAAACAGTGATTGAAAATCTGTGCCCTCTTGACCTGATCCTTGAGTCCACGTACATTCCAGGAAGCTAATTTGATTCTGTTGATAGCCATTTAAGAAATATTAATATCATATCCAATAAACATAGCAGTACTGCAGTATGCCCAAAAAAACCACGCACCCAGTACAAGAGAGAGTCCCCCCCATAACAAACCAAACCCAAACATATCTGTCAGCCCTTGGTCCCGACAATCCAACACCTTTAAATTTGACCCCAACCAACAAGCTCAAGAAAGCCCAAAGTGTAGGTAAGGCTGACAAACCAAGAAATACCCCCCTCACCCCCCCAACGTTAATACAATCCCAAACCCCCAGGCCCTTCAAGAGTACCCCATACTTCCAAACACATATCTTCGGTATAACCCATATTAAACCATAACAACCCAAACAGCATTTCCATATGTCAAATAACCAAGTAGGAGTAAAGATATCATTAGTAAATGTCCTCGGTACCCCTAAAGACCTGCCCCCAACCCCCACCCCCCACTGCCCAAATAATCTACCAACATCCAACACCTGAGTGCAATAGAGACTGACCCATCCACCCCCATACCCAAAACCCATAAATCCCACACAGAAACTATATACAATGGGGAGCCAGAGCAGAAACCGATTGGTACTCATGGAAAAATTAAGGAGCTCCAGCCCACCCCCATGGCGAACTTCCAGCCCCCAGATAGAGAACTAAGCCCTGAGAGGGCTGTGCTGACCAGATCTCCGCTACGACGGACATCAGGTCCCACCCCCACAAGGCATCAGACCAGATCTTCCGCACCGCCGTAGCAACCTCTACAATTAGGCTCGTGAATAAACATCCAGCAAGCCTCTGATAGCCCTCCCACCCCGCCCTCCCGACTCCCAGTATCGTCCCTCAAAGAAGGAAAAGGAAAGAACCATACCGATAATAAGGAGTACGATTCCCTCCACGAGTGTACAGCCCCTCACACAAGAATAGATTGCGGCAGCTCCCGACACGTAAGACATGAAAGGACACTCACCCTCCTAGAAATCATCCCCAACCATATCCTCCAAAAGGCGAGTCGAGTCCCGTATAAATAAACTAAACCCATGAGCCTTGTGTTGCGGGGAGGCGAAAACCGTCATGGACAAGCCGGTCCCACCGCCTGGAAAGTGTCCCGGGAACCACTACCGCAGATGGGATCCAGATAAGCGCCCTAATGGCCCAAAATGGAGCTCTTTTCCCGCGAGACACCCTACAGCCTGGATAGCCTTCTCCTCCGAAACCACCAGGTAAGAGACCTACTGTGCAGGGGCTAACAGGGCAGGACCTCAACCCAGCGTCAAATCTGCTCTTAAATTAAAACGACAACATAAAACAAACTCAACATAGAGGCAGGGAAAAGAGAGGGGAAGATAGACTAAGGGAAAGACAAGGGGGGTCCAGTAGAGCGAGGATTCCTCACAAAAGGTGAGGGAGAGTCTCTTAACAGTTGGCAAGTCCACAGATCAACCAGTCCATCCAGCACAGTTAGAGTCCAGTAGGTGACCTTCAACCAGGATTTTTAAACAGATCCGGGAGCCTGACCACGAGGTCTTTCAAGGCCGCCTCGAGTATTAAAAGTAGTAGTGATCCACCTATGGTGACCGGGCGTCGCAGGGTAGGTCATTCTAAAGGGTATGGCCGCGCGATCAGCTTCTGGACCACCACCCGTGATGAGCGCTCTTTTGACCCTAGTTTCCTCGGCAGATCCTGGGATATTCTTAGCCTAGCCGACCCTACAAAACTTCCTTTAGTTCCCGGCTTTACTGTAGACATGCTGGACGTTCGATATAGCTCAGGAACTTAACGATAATAGGGCGCGGAGAAGATCCGGTGGGGGACGAGGCCTCAGGGACCGGTGGGCCCGCTCTAAATGGTAAGCGGAGCTGACAGGAGAGGGTCCCACTACCTTTAACAGGAACTTCTGGAGGAACATAAGCATGTCAGTGCCCTCCTCGGCCTCAGGTAGGCCCAAAATTAGCAAGTTGTTCCTCCTTTATTCCCTCTAAATCTTCGGTCTTCTCCTGCAATTTCTTGATCTGTTGCTTATACCCCTGTATCTCCATGTCAGTCCTGTCTCTCCACTGCTCGGCCGAATAGGCCCTGGCTTAGCGTCGACCACCAGTGGAAACTGAGACCAGGTCACTCCTAAGGGACTTGAGTTCTCCGCTTAATTCGCGAAGCAAATCCTTCAGAGGGGTCAACTCCTGCAGGAACCTTTCCTCTGAGAGCGGGCTAGGCATCTGGATTTTGTCTGCTCCGTGCTCCGATTTCGCGCTTGGCTGATTTCTCTGTTTCTTGGCCGCTTTTTCGGGTGATGCAGGTGGTGTGTGTCAAACCGCGGCCTGTTTGACATCGACCTCCATCGTAGCACAAACTCGCGGTCGGCGGTCACAAACTTGCCTCCGGAGAGCCACTTGGAAGGTAACTGAACGTATCTGAGGGTTTTCAGGCGTTTAAAGCACCAGAAGGTGACAAAATATGGAAAAGGAAGCAACCGGAGGGCAGAGCTGAAGGCTTCAGCTGGAGTCTAGCTGAGTGCCATCACATGACTCCTCGTCCATTGTATTTAAACCATGCATATTGTGATTTTGGCCAATGCCGTGATTACAGCTGGTTTGTGAAGTGCACTGTTTCGTGATGCACACACGTAATTACCTTATTCCTCCGAGTGGCAAAGAGTGCGCACTGGGGACCCTTAAATATCCGATATTGCCTTTCCCCCTTCCCAAGATTGGCTTTGCTCGGTGTACCCTGAGTGGGTACTTCAAGAAGGGACTGGGACAGTGGGCGGGTAGGACAACGAGAGGGCTGGTGGTACAGCATGCAAGTGAGCAGTGAAGTTGAATTTTGAAAGCTGTATTATTGGCACAAGGATGTCTTGGATGTACTGTGCCAATTTTAACAGGTCTAGTTGTAGTCATGTGTCAGACATTTCCAATGCATGGCTAAAAGCCAATCAAATTCCTCAAAATCCTCTGCCCATTTTATAAAAAGGTTTGGTTAAGAATGAAACAAAAGGAACACGAAAGGCACACTCAGAGGGCTGAGTGAAAAGAACTTACAACCGACTGATTAGACAAAAAGTCAGCTCAACCAGTTACTGGTCCCCTACTATCAAGTTGTCCTGGTCGCCATCTTCAGCTTGCCATTGCATGCAAGGTGTTTTTTGATCAGCACCCCAGCCACCTTGGGTCAGTAAATGAGAAGTGCTTATTGAGTAGAGAAAATTGCAGATGAGCCAGGAATCCATTCAATAACCTATCCCAGCCTCTTTCAGTTTGCAAGCTACCCCTTCAAAGGCTCGCTGACATTGCCTCGTACTAAAGGAGTAATTCGGGAAGAAAAGTATCCGGCTGTTATCCACTGTCACAGGAGACTGCCCTTCTGCTGCATGCAAGATTTGATCCCTTACACCCATCAACGCAGGCACCGTTACAATGATCCATGGCCCTTCTCCTCCTGGCATTGCTTGGTGAGGATTAACCAGGTAGGCCTCTGAATAGGTATTGCATATCCCAAGTGCAATCGCTACAGCTAACCACCCCTCCAGATAGGTCGCTAGATTGTCCCCCTCCACACCATCAGGAAGACCAAAGATTCTCACATTAGCAGAATGGGCAGTATTCTCGAACTGTCAATACATTTTTTAGAAGGGTTTGCTCTTTCACTGTTGCAGCTGCCACTGATATTGCTTTGGTAGCGGCTTTCTCTGAATCAGCTGCTTTATCCACTACCCCATTGATTTTGCCTTACACTGCTGCTAAACATGCCAAACAATGATTCATCTTCTGATCCATTGTTTTAATGGATTTACTAAGGTCTAACACTGCTCGTTGCAGGGAATCTAATGAGGCTGGAGTTTCTTCAGTTTGCCCTGGTGCCGTTTTCTGCTGGCCTGCAGTGTGTGATGACCCCGCAGTTAAATAATCATCTTAGCAGCATTATGTGGTCAACACATCCTTAGTTTGATATTTTGAGATGTTCTATAAGGAATGTTCTATTCAGATTCACCAACTGTTCACACTAGTCAGGAAAAACATTAAAATCGTAAAGATGGCTCGATGTACAGGACAGACTAGATGGACCTAGCGATCTCCTTCTGTCGCCTTCTATGTTTCTATGTAATTGCTAAATTTATCCACTACCTCCTGATTTAGATGGAATATTTGGTCTTGTATCAGGAAGCTACTTGTCCCCAGGTCGCAGCTGGAAATGAGCCTCAGTTCAGTGTGCCTTTCCCGGTTTACCAATTTTAAAATAAATAAATAATTTTATTGCTTTTCACATTTTGGAGATTTGACATTATTTTTCAGAAGTCTTACAGATTTTTTTAAGGTTGCTATTACATTTTTGCTTAAAATAATTTTGATTTCCTAATTTAATTTCTCTTATGTACCAATTTTGTGCCTGCCTGTACCTGTCCCAGTTAGCTTTTGTGCTAGTTGTTTTCACCCTATGCCATGCTTCATCTCTGCCTGCTTTAAATATTTTTAGGTCAATACTGTATCAAGGTTCATTGTTACACTTTACTTTTTTGGTTTTCATAGGCGCATGATTGTCGCATACTTTAATGAGTTGATCATAAAAGAATAATCACACATCACTTGCTGTTGGTATTAGATCTGTTCTTTCTCATGGTATTTTTTTCTACATCCAACACAAATTGTATGTAATCAATTTTTTTTAAAACATCACCAATTGACATACATTGTCTGACCAAAGGTCTGAGTTTTCTTCTGAATGCAAAAAAATCACCTGATGATCCGAGAATGAATCAGCCTAAAGAATGCCAATTTGTAATTTAAAAGGCAATTTTTTAATTTTTAATCCAACAAAGTGGAAGCAGTTGGAGCTTTTTGGTTAACTGCTGTTGATTCACTGATTAGATGGCTTAAGACCCAAGCTCAGCTGAAATCTTCTAGTATATGTGAATCAGTAATGAAATGCCAATTAACATTGAAATCACCTAATACTAACAACTTGTGTGTATCCTTAAAGTCAAACAGGAAATCTTCCAATATACATCTGGTTTTATGTTAGGTGGGTGGCATACACCTACAAACAACATGAGTTTTCTATGTGACAGTCTCAGCTCTAGCGTTAGTACCTCCAGCCCTATCATATCTATTTTAGGTTTGATCTCTGTCAACAGACCTTCCTTTCTGTAAATTAATACACCTCCTCCTTTCTTACTTCTATCTTTCCACCACATTTGATAGTTTTGAATGTTTATTTATAGGTCCTTAATGTTATAATTTAACCGTAATTTGGTTATTTTAACCAAGTAAGGTAGATAGCATGTTATCCATTCACTGATCGGGTCAACTTTAACAAAAGCTCCTGGCATTAAAATGCACCACACTAAAATTATGTTTGAAAAATATTTCTGTAGTGACTTCAATAATACCTTAGGGGCCAGGGTTTGGGTGGACATCTCCATACAGAGAGAGAGAGAGAGAAAAATTTTGATGAGGATTTTGAGTGCTCTATATATTCAAAAAATGATACCACTTTTTCATGGGCTCACTCAATATCAAATCGTCAATTAATTTTGTGAGGCTTTCTTGCTTACACCTTATCCTCCTCTGTTTCAGGAGAGAGGACGTTAAGGATGCTCACCATCTGCTTGATCAAAGAGAGGTAAGAGGTATAATTTTCTGTAGGTCTAGGGGGGGAGCCAAACTTCTGTTCAGATGAACTGTCTGGTTCAACAGGTTCATTCTCGTCGTTGTCCTCTTCCTCCTTCTAATATAAGTTCTCGCTGCCATGCTTTGGCCATATCCTCTGATGAGGGCATTTGTTCTAGGTCCCCTGCCTGCTCCTTCTTTTCAGGAGGAGTGGCATGGACATGCTTTTTTTTTTTCTTTTTTTGCAAGCACTGGTCCCAGTACTTTCTTTGAGGCTCTTTTATTTGTATTTTTGCTATCACTGGTATCAGAGTTCCTCCTTTCAGACACCCTGTTATCTTTACCATGCTTACCTGATGGCTGAGCAGCTTTATCTATTTTTTTCTGTCCCCTTTGAGAAAGACTGCTGGCATTTATGAATGGATGAACCTTCTAATGTGTGCTTTTCACCATCATTAGGAACTCACTCAGAGCCTTTATTGTGTTTTTGTGACATGGGCAAAGCTGAGAAGCCATACAATCTTCTTTTCTTTTAGCACGTTTATTATGGGTTTTAGGGCAAAACATTTTTGCAGAGTTCACAGCTGAGAAAAACATGATCTGGGACCAGGTGTGACATTCTTAATTCCATAGGCTGGCCATCCTTTGAGCCCAAATTAGACTTCCCTGTCCTATGTACTGCATTTAGACTCATCCACCTTCCTTCCCATTCTTTCATGCCTGCTTACTCTGAAATTCTTCCCCAGAACCCTCAGACACTCCCACCTCCCATTGCTAATCATTCCCAAAGTTCACCTAGCCATAGGCAAGCAGTTCTTCACATTCTCAGCACCTCAGAAATGGAATACTTTCCCTTATAAAATGGGCAAAAAAAATCTAAGCCACTTATTGGCTGTTTCAGCTTCCCAGTCGTGTCCTTAATCCATGATATTTTAGCCAACCGGCACTAACGTCTGCCAGTCTGCCCCTTGACAACAATGAATCACTGAGCTGTGCCAAGCAGAAACAAAAACACAGCCTGGCACAGCTCAGCAAGCGGCAGCTGGAAATCAGTAGTGCGCGCTGACAGCTGCACATAGCCTGTCTCCATTCAAGGAGGAACACTGTAATAAGCTAACTAAATTTAAAAAAAAAAACTTCTACAAAAAAACTGTGACCTGTACTGTTTCAGTTAACAGCAAACCTGAAAACTGCGATGAACATTCACCGCGTGCCATCAGTAAGGACTTTTGACTCTCACCTCCCCTCCGACTCCTCAGGTCATACACTCGCTGTCCATCACCTTCCCCTCCGGCTCTATTAGTACTCAAACACAGTCAATTAAACTAACAGTTATCTGAAAAGTCTAATCTCTACTCTTCCTGCTTCTTAAAACAGCTGCTCACAATCTTTCAGGCACTTACGATCTTCCGATTATCCCCACGTGCTGAGCCACTCCTCTACAACTGACAAAACCCAGTTCTGTCCCTCGCCTGCACAATATGTTTTTTTTTTATGTTTTAAATTTTTTTTGCAGCACCACTTTCTGTTTATACAACCTGCACCCACAACCGCGATTGGAAAAGCACTATCAAGAAAGTGCTAAATATGGTGGCTGCTGAGGGACATGTTCGGTCCCACTCCTCATGGGAGTAACTGCAATTTTTCACATAATAAAAAAAAAGAACAAAAAGAAGCAATAATTGCATGCTTTCCTTAATTGGAAACCAGGAGGGCTGTTTACAAAAGATGCATTCTTTCTCAAAAAAAATCAAATTAACTATGGCAGCTGCCTCACAGACAGGCTCTCATTAAGTGTGGCACCTGGCTCACAGACAGGCTCGATCCCCATAAACACTGACAACCACATGAACATGAAAAAAAAAAGACAGTAAAATAAAACAGTATATGCCTGTCTGGCATTTGGGGGTGGGACAAAGCAGTATGTTTCTTTTAGTTATAATCCCTCTACTTGCCAGCTAGACAATGTCAGATGCAGGACACACTAGTAATACAGGAACTATTTTTTCATGTTACCACTATTAAAAACATTTTTGTAAAAAAAAAAAAAACATTTTCTTTCTTTCTTTAAGTATTTACTTGAAGACCATTTTATAAGCGCAATAACACACTTGAGGTGTGGTTTTATCGCCTGATGAAACACGCCCAGTGGCATAAGGCACTTTTCGTAGTACACCAAACGATCTTGTCAGGTGATAAACCACACCGTTAATTATTGCTTCCATAGTTACTTACATGTATATCTCTTCCCCTGTTTAAAAGCCATTTCAAGGAAATCTTCTTTCCCCCTTCAATTTGCTGTGCTAATTGCACTTAATCCCCACCTCTTACTCCTGTGCACCCTCCTCCCCTCACCTGCCCACTCTGACTTTTCTATCTTCTCCTAAAAACCTCCCCCCTCTCCTGCACTCACCTCTCCCAGCTCATATACGATGTACTTATGTAATATATTGTATTATGATTTTGTTTTATTCAACTACCATTGGGCAAACTCATCAGCTCTAGTACCATGGTCCGAGCCTAATCAAAGGATTACCGACGAAATACATCTCTGGACCAGAATGGAATCTATGTCCTACTCCAGATGTAGCTGACGTATTGCTCATAGCGTATCTTTGTAATATTTATTGTCTCTTAACCTCTGACTGTACTAGCGCGCTTTATGTTTTGTCTGTTGCATCCAGTTGTATGGTGTGCCACCACACTATTTCATGTAATGTCTCTGTTCCCCGGGTCACTCCTGAAAAAGGGACCTGGCCGTCTCAGTGGGCCTACCCGGTCACCAAAATTCAAATAAATAAATAAATAAAGCTTACGCAATTTTTAAAGCCTGTAGGGCCTCTTCTCTTTTTACCAGGTCCATCAGTCATGCCAGACACTGAAAGACCTGTATAAACTAATCTGTTTCCTTTTTAATTAAACATGGTGATTTGTTCCCCCTTAAAATGAGAAGGAACCACTTGGGGAAGCCTTGTGGAAAAATCGGCTTCAGCTTTACAAAAATAGAGTTCAGTTCCCTACAGGTGGGAACTGTATTTTAAAACAATTAAATTGGCTTACGAAAGTAAGCATTAGCACTTTTAAACACTTTTCGAGTAACAAATTATTGGTTTGCTTAAGGAGGCAACTGTGTTACTGAGCAGCCTTCTTGAGCACCTGAGACCTGATCGGGTACTGAGGAAACCGCAAAGTTGATAAAATAATAAAAAGTACACTCTAACATAGAAATAAAATGTTGCCGGCCCGGTGGCATTGAGGGCTGAGGCACTGGATGCCACACCTAGCGCCATGCCGGCGACCCGGGTTCGGGAATGAGCCTGGGTTGCTGGGGGTCAGTAGGGGAGGGAGAGGATTGAGCATCCGGAGGATAGCTCTCCTCTCCCGGGAAGGACAGGGGTCCCTGTCCGGCGCTCGGCTGACCTCTGGCGGAAGCCGGAGATACAGCAAGCGCTAAGCATAGTGAAGGGGCAGGGAGTGGCAGACGTCAGTGGCACACCTTGATGTCAGAGTGCCAGCCACTCCCCAGAACAGGAGAAAATACCCTTTAGCTCCGGCAGAGATGGAGCACCGGAGCTTGCCTATGATATGCAGCCGCCCTCCTGGTTCCCTCCTGACCGACGCTGCCAGAGGAATTCCGGGTGTTAGAGGCCCACTTCATCCCCGCCCAGGGGGCATAAACTGAGGCTACATGGGTGATGGAGGTCTGACCAGGTAGAAGCAAACCACTGTGGGATGACTCCTAGGTGCTCCCGAGGAGACCAGAGCTGAGGGGAGGAGGAGGAAAAATAGAACAACAAAAAAAAGAAATAATAAAACATACACTCTAACTAACACAGAGCAATCAAAAACTAACCTAATTTAGACATAAAATACTAAAGAAATGAAGTTGATCAGAAGGCTAGAGCAGTACTTCAGGGCGACTGCTCTCTTCAGGCAAAGAAACAAATCTGATGCCGTGATACTAGGGAGAGTGTGACCACAGTGCAGAGTTTAAACTTCATTCTAATGTAACCCCCCATGCCACTTATAACAAGTTAGGACACTCCCCATAAAATTCTGGCACTGGTACCCACATATGGCATACCATTTACTTTTCAAAGGTTGGTTCCACCCTTGGCATTAGGATGTATACCAGGCTCATTTCTAGAGGAAGAGGGGTGGGGGTGCAAGAAAAAAAATCACATGAACCTTTTGTAAAATTACAACCCAGGTCATGAGTAGAGGTTGCTAGGCATATGCTAGTTCTAAACTGCTGAGGGGGCCCCAGTAACTCCAACACCAGAAGCAAGAATCAGAATGTCCAGAACAGGAACTGGGATTTTGCAGTATGGCTTTATTTAACAGATGGTAAAACTAAAGCAAGTAGTGGACCCCCATGGGTCAGTCAAGGCAGTACAGGTACATTTCATGAACTCTCCTTGCATGCAGCACAGTTCGAGAACACAAAAGAAACATCTTCCTTTTTTTCAAATGGTGCACATAGTAGACAATTGGCCATGCACCCAAACATTTTCCTCCCATGAGTGCACATATTGTGAAACTAAAACACACACTCAGAACTCTTCTTCGAAAATAGGTGCAATTAAGTGAAACTCAGCCACACACCTAAACCTGCAGCACTGGCCTTTGCTCAGGTAAAAACTGGTGCCCTTTATGAACCAGTTAACCCTGCCTTGTAAGCATCCAGATGGCATTCCTCCCACTCTTTGCCCCAACTGACAGTCTCTGCCATTCCTTCAGGGTTACACCATTGAAACCCCCATTCCCCACTGAAATGCAAGAGGTCCCATACTTTCCATTTCTGTCACTCACTGGGGTGACCACAGTACAACTTCACTCTCCTGAGTGAACATGTTGCAGACATTCACTCTCCTGGGTGAGCTAGGGGCACTGACAGGTGCATTTTCTTTTATCTACGGGCACCCCCCCCAAAAAGGAGTCTCCTAAATATGTGGAAACAGTACTTACGAACTAGTTGTCCCTTCCACTGGACTTGGAACAATAAAATGCACCTCTCCTGGGTAGCATGCCAGAGCAGTCTCTCAAAAGTTCTTTTCCAAGGCAGCTGAAACACACAAAGGATCTTCAGGGGATTGCCAATTGAACCCACTGAGATAGGCAGTCCCTTCCATTTCACTGGGGGTTGAAGTTGGGAAATCCTGCTGTAGAAAGGTCTCCACCACTTCACTGGAAGCTGGAAATTGTACTCCACACTAGGGTGAGAAGTTCTGGGCCCTTAACTCAGAGCCCACAGGCAGACTTCCCACTACTCACACTCCAACTCAGCACTAACTCACTACAGACTGCTGACTGAACATTCTAAGTTCCCCAGAGCAGCTTTACACATGAAAGAGTTATGCTGCTGTGAGAGTTCCGAATGACATAATCATTCTTCTCTCAGGCTAGCTGAGTAACCAATGATGGCATTGTGTAAGAAGCCCCTATTGAGCTTCCTACCAACTGCCTGCTACCTGCTTAGCATTAATACTAACAGGATTCTAGTAACCCCAGGGGACTGGGTGGTTACACTCACTGCAACCAGACCACTGGCTGTCCTCAGCCAGAACATGGCCTACTACCAGGTCATCCTTCCTCTGATGTTCCCTATGGGAAGGGTTCATCAGGTCCTCTCCTACCATGTGCCAGGCACAGGCAGGTGACACCAATGGAGAGAGGCCCACTGAAGAAACTCCAGCTCCTATCCTACTACTGTACTATGTATGGCTTTCAGTGGCTCCAAGAAGCTGTCTGAAGCATATCCTACCAGACAACATCGGTGACCCCTATATCTGGAGACAGGACCACCAACCTGTCTTTCTCCCCAGCCCTCTAAGGGAAAATCTGTCTGAGCTATGCTACCTACCTGGTGCCGAAACCAAAAAAAAACATTTTACACCAAAACACCTGTAAAATGAAAAAGGTTAAACATTGTACTACACAGTTACACACGCCTAAAAATTCTACACAAAAGAGGACTGCAATGAGTCCTAAAAAATCCACTTCAGGTCTTCTTGTCTTCTTTCAGGAACACCTGTAAAAGAAAACATTGCAAAAAACATATTTATGCACACAACTACAACCTGTAAAACCAAAACAGTGACCAAAGCCCTCCCACTGAATACTGCACAAGCCCAAAAAGCATTTTAAAAGGATTCTCTATAAAAGTGCAAAAACAGAAAACAGAAAACATTTACAAAAACATTTTGGGGGGCCTGCAATGTCTGAATACTAGGGAAGAGTCCAGCGTGCCAAGGCACTGCAAATAGAGTCTCTCCTAGGCTGGAGCCTGCTGAAGCACAGTTCTGGAACAGGCACAAGGCCTGCTAGCACTGAAGTCCAGTTCAAAATAGTCAGTTGGTGAATAAAGCTCCAAGGACATCCTTAATTGCAGGAAAACAGTCAAATTAAAATGAAAAATTGTCTTACCAGTTTCTAGGTGACAAAAGGATGTCAAAATCACCTCCCTGGACCTGCGGCCTGATGATCTTCGGCTGCTGGGTAGACAAAATCTTCAGATCAGATGCTTCTACAACCTCCTACTGGATCCGGACCGGAAATCTTCTCCGACTGCTGGGCTGATGAACCTGGATGTTGCTACAAACGAACATGGATGCTGCTGGAGCCAAACCTGGATCACCAGAAGAAAGACGCTTCCATCCTAGGTTGCTGCCTCTTCAGTGGCAGATTACTGGGCTGGCATGGCTGCATTCACTTTTGGCAAGCGGGCACAATTTCGGATGAATGGTACCAATTCAAGGGTAGTACCACTCAGGATGTGGGGCATAAACTGTTACCCACTCTTGACGCACCATAGGAACATTGTAGAATGTCTCTCGGCCAGCTTTGTCCACTACTCTCACAGAGTCAATTAACAAGGTTCTGCCACACTTCCAGAATTGCAGTCTCTCATTACATATTTTAATTCGAACTCACTTGTTTACTCTAGGGTGCAGGTTGGCACAAGCTTCCTCCCACAACCAGGCATGCCTGTTTTTCTCAATTTCTTCCTAGATTTGGTGAGAGAAGAAAGGGTACAAAGGTCCATACTTGGCCACAGCTCATCTACGAACAATTCTCTCCTCTTTGTTGCTTTTGACCAACTCCAAACCAGAAGCATGGCTTGAGGGTGGTCAGTCCTGATTGGGTCAGCTTTTAGCACACAGTACAGAGTAAAAGCAATCCACCTCTGCACTCAGGGGCAGATCTCTAGAGCCTTCCTCCATACAGACATCAGGAGGCTCCATAGACGCCAGTGCCAATGGTGACTCACTGGGTTCCACTGTAGCCATTGAAGCTTCTTCTTTTACACATTCTGCCCAGGAGTTGGTAATTGCACCAGCCTCCGAAACTGTCCACTGTTCACTGTCCTCTGAGGCACTGGCCTCCCAACAACACGCTTACCCCACCTCGGACTCTCCCACGAGGCTGGTACTTGGGCCTTCCACCCAAGGACCTTCTGAAGCTGCAGAGTCCAACTCCACACTCTGCGGCATGGAACATTCAACTTCTTCTGGGCCTTGCAAAGCATTGACACAAACAGTGTCCAAGAACTCCTTTACAAACTCTGTGGGGTCTCTCTTACTTCATCCCAGCCTGCTGCTGCTCTGATATGACAAGGTCCCCTGCCAATGTCCAAGATGGAGCTAAATGGATGTGTTTGGTTTTAGCTACCATTGTACCACCTGACTTGCTCATCCAAAATCGCTTTCGGCAGTCTGTGCAATGTGGAATTGGCAAAACATCTCTCCCTGGCTTTAGGCATACTACACACACACACTGACTGGATAGTTTGGCAAAACCACCTTGGCTGGTGCTGAAGAACAGTCATACAAATGCTCAAAATTAGCTAGCTCTTGCTCTTGTTGGGCTTCCCATGCCCTGGCATTGATCGGGTAGTGAGGGGGTTGCTGTGCCATGTTCTGCAAATCATTATTTTTTTTTTTGTTACTTTCTGTTTATTAATTTCTCAATAATCCATACAGAAATGATTCTGACAATGCATATAAGGATTACAGATTACAGATTGAGGTTGCCACTCCTCTTAATACACACGGGTTAAATCAAGCATGCAAAGTCTATAAGATACGTCAGTTAGGGAGTAAAAATCTATATCATCAATTCCAAACAGTGAAATGAATTGCTGTTCATAGAGACCAAGAGCTGCATGCAATATAAGTAAAGCTGAAATATCAGTATATCATTAATGTCTTTCTTACCCATTACAGGGAGTTGAGATTTAAGCATGCACTAGTCAAAATTTATTGCCCATGGGGCAAAAGAATGGAGATGAAAAACAATGAGGTTCACTATAACACTACAATTATGGTAACCTTCTGCAAAACACTAAATCATAAACAAAGACAGTTCTGTCATTAAACATTTCAATATAATCAGAATATCTCTCAAACCTCCTGCCACCTAGTATTAATATTAACCACTTTAATCTAGTTGAGCAAATTTACAGGGGTTAAATTTGATAATAATCTCCTAAATAGCATCAATAACATCAACTCAGGAAGACAAGCTGATTATTTATTTCTGGACCATTGCCAACCTGCCACTAATGTCCATAAGATCCTTCATGGGTCATCAGTGTCCTCCACTTCAGAGTCGGATGCCTTGGTTCTTCGGCTATGTGCTGGGGCATTTCTCTCTGCACCCATTTAAAGGCCTCAGCCAGGTCCGAAAAAATTAAGATTTTCCCCTGATGTACAATGCAAATGCAGGCTGGGAACAGCATGCCGTGTGTAATGTCGGCCTCTTGCAAGATCGCCCTGATCCCGTCAAACTTTTTTCTCTTCATCCTCGTCAAGTAGCTCAGATCTGGATACAGTCGCAGTTGCTGCCCATCACATATAAGGATTCTCTTCTGTCTGGCCAAGTTTAGTATAAAATCCCTTGAGCCCACTCCATCGAGCACCATAACCACCGCTCGAGGCGCTTTTCTGGGTTCTCAGGTCTTCCACGGGCCGCCACTCGGCAGGCCTTCTGCATAGAGAACACTCATGTGGCCAGAGGGTCTCCCAGCTGCTGGATCAGCCATTCTTTGAGAAACAAGGCTCGGTGATCTTCCGATCGCTCCGGTAAACCAATTACCCGAACATTGGAGGATCTGGCTTGATTCTCTAGTGATTCAAGGTGGTTCTTTAGATGGGAGTTCTCTTTTATCAAAGGGCTGTACCCCCTAACGCTGCTTCCGAGTGCTTCTTGGAGTCAACTGTCTCTGTTTTCACTGCCTCCACCTCTAATTCTAAACTGCTTACACTTTGTGTGAGGGAATCAAATTTCCCATCTAGTCCCAAAACAGCCTGTATAAGCCTATTAATTTTTAGGCCTAGACTTTGCAGAGTTTCCTCATTCCCTGTTGATGATGTGGAAGCAGCTTGACTGAAAGTGGACCTCGTGGTCGGGGGGTCCAAAGTTGTTTTGCTCCTATCCCCCTGAGTTTGCTGTTTTTCTTTACGAGGGTTTCCCATAGTGAAGTCTCAATATTCTGCCACCGATTACTGTCCTTTTTCTTATATATCTCTGCCCAAAAATTAGAGTAGTAGTTACTTTTTAGTAGTGGAAGTATACAGTGTTATAGTTCTGCTGCCATATTGCTCGGGCTCCACAGCGCCACCCATGTTCTGCAAATTAAACACACAAGTCCCAAATTACTGCTTTTGGGTTCCATGTCAAATCCACACAAACAAAATCACTGCGGTTGTTTTCAGCATGGTCATATCAGCATTACCAATTAGCACACTGTGAAATTTCTCCACAGACAATCTCAGCATGGTCTATGTTACTCTAAGCTGTGATCTCCCTGGCAGCATTTTAAGTTTTAAGCGTGGTCATATTTTAAATTCATTTACCCTTAGTCAGAGTCGGTGTTTCAGTCCCCTTTGGAGATTCTAGAATAGGTGACTGAGCTTCCATGGTGGCATTTGGGTGCAAGGAGGGCAACAGGCAGCCAGGCAGAAGAACTGCATGGGCAGACATCAGGGGAAGAGACCACCAGTTCCCACGGTATGGAGAAGGGCATAAGTAGGAAAGAACCCTGAAATGTTTGGGATGATTTGAACTGAGGGGAACTGTGGAGGATCCATTGTGCCACCACTGAAAACTACTGTTTTTACAACCAAGTTGTTTTCTTCCTCTTTTTATCCCCTTCCTGTAGACTGCACCTAGAAACGAGCTCAGTGAGGCAATAGCTTTAACACTGGTGGGGCAACTTTTTTTGGTCTGGGACTTGACCATCCTGGCACTGTTGCAGTATGTGCTAAACTGTCAGATACACTGTATTTCATTATGCACATACTACAATGCTGAAATGCTTGCACTGAATTTGTTGTGCGGAATCGATGTGATACCCTGCTTTTGCAATCACTCTGAGATTTGGCTTTAACACACTGGCACAGTTCTCTGACAGGTTTCCTGGCTGTTGCATTTACTGTATATTCCACAGCACTTAGCAGAAACACTTGAAACTTTGTTTGGATTTGAAAACTCTGGTCTAAAATGGTGCTGCATTGTTTACATTGTGGACTACGCCCCAATATGGCGACTGCAACTTTTCATCACACTCTGTTTAAAATTGCTAGGATTCTGGATGGATCTTTTGCATTTCAAATGATTTTCTCAAACCACAAGTTCACTTTACTTTTTCTCAGTCCATTTCATTACTATTACTTGGACCAGAGAGATTGTTTGTCTTAAAATTCATTCTCTTTGAAAACAGCATTTTCTCACACACAGTCCACAAAACTCTCTTTTTCAGTACTTTTGCTGCATTTGCTCTTACAGTTCTAACACAGTTTTCTGACCTTTAGCAAAACAGTCACTTGCTTTTGCACAGGGTACTTACAGGCAGTAGCTGGTTTCCACCATCAATGTAATACTGCCTGCTGCCAACTCAAGGATGGCCTCTGGGGTGAAACAGGCTGGCGGTCCTGCTGATTGTAGCTACGATCACTCTCCAGTTGGTCAGAATATGGGTTGAGCCCGGTTTTACTGTGAAAAGTTCAAACAAATTGCTGTTTCTGGAGCGCTTCTGCTATAAGTGATTCCTTCTGCTGCATGAGCTACACGCTGCTCGCACACTGCAGGCTGCTTCTCCTCGAAGGTTCTACAACTCTGAGACTCAGGCAAGGGCAGGGCTTAGGTACACTGGGACCAGTCACAAGATGCCATGCAAATGATCCCTTTCTCTCTCTCTCTTTCTCTCTCTCTCAGCTTTACTTCTGCATGGTGATCATCAAGAAGGCAAAATTTAAACTGCAAACTGTCACTTTTTTCCTTGGCTGGCAATTTCAGTGGGGCAAGCATTTCAGGGCATTTTCACTCAGTACTTAGTGCACTTTCCTTAGCGACTCCCCCAAGTTTTACTGTACACACTTGAAACTTTCTGAGCACTTAGAAAACACTGTCGTTTAGGTCTGCAAATATGTTTCTCTGGAAATTTGTAACTTTTAAACAGTTTTTTAAGCGCTTTAATGACAAGGCAAGGGCAATCATTGCTCAGTTCCAACAGTCCACAGGCAGCATACTTTTTCACCTTTCTTTTCACAGAAAGTCAGGCAGCAAAAGACTTTCAGGTGGCCTTTTCCTTGGCACAACATTGCTTTCTGGTAAACAGTCTTCTGTTTGGGTGCACCGCCACCAGACATGAAGATTCTAGACATACCCTCAGCATTGCCTCTCACCCCAAAACATATTTCTTTGGACGAGGTTCATGCTTTGTAACCCTCACCCAAATTAAATATCACCAGATGAGCCCCCATATTTTTGTAACCCCCATGCCATTTATAGCAAGTTAGGACATCCCCATAAAATCTGGCACTGGTACCCACTTTTGTCATACCATTAACTTTTAGCAGAAACTTAAGGTTAGTACCACCCTTGGTGTTAGGATGTATATCAGGCTTATTTCTACAGGAAGAGGGGTTGGGGTACAAGAACAAAACATATGAACCTTTTGTAAAAATTGCAACCAAGGTCCAGTGTGGAGGTTGCTAGGCATATGCTAGGTCTAAACTGCTGAAGGGGCCCCAGTAAATTCAACACCAGAAGCAAGACTCGGAATGTACAGAACAGGAACTGGGATTGTGCAGTATGGCTTTATTTAACAGATGATAAAACTAAAGCAAGTAGTAGACCCCCATGGGTGGGTCAAGGCAGGACAGGTACATTTCATGAACTCTCCTTGCATGCAGTACAGTTCGAGAACACAAAAGAAACATCTTCCCATTTTCCAGATGGTGCACATAGTAGACACCTGTCCATGCTCCCGAACATTTTCCTCCCATGAGTGCACATATTGTGCAACTAAGACACACACTCAGAACTCTTCTTTGAAAATAGGTGCAATTAAGTGAAACTCAGCCATGCACCTAAACCTGCAGCACTGGCCTTTGCTCAGGTAAAAACTGGTGCCCTTTATGAACCAGTTAGCCCTGCCTTGTAAGCATCCAGATGGCGTTCCTCCCGTCCTTTGCCCCAACTGACAGTCTCTGCCATTCCTTCAGGGTTACACCATTGAAACTCCCATTCCCCACTAAAATGCTAGAGGTCCCATACTTTCCATTTGGTTCCATGTCATAATAGGGAATGCAAAACAGCGATTGCTATTATGGCAAGTGTATAGCACCGAAAAGCAAATCGGCGATATACACTTTAAGGTGACCCAACTTCTGGATTTACAAAAAGTGCCCTGAATTAGGATTATCAACTCCGGGGGGGCATATTGGGTAGGGGGCAAAATCCGGATCTAGGAAAAAATTAAGTGCTACAAAAATGCTACCCGCACCTGGTCCCGAACCCAGTACCTGCTCTGCCAGAGCTAGCCTCCCACACCACACCACATGGCTAGCTTGGCAGCAGCAGATACTCCAGTCCCTGAAAACCCCTTCCATGTCCCTTCCCCTCGCTATTCCCCCCTTCCATTCACCCTTCCTCATATTCGCTGTCCCATACCCTCACTATTCTGCAGGGTAGACCACCATAGGAGAGCCCAAAATGAGTTGCTATAGTTCTTGTCAATCATTTTGAGTCACTCTTATGACGTGCTACCTTCCATTTCTGTCACTCACTGGGGTGACCACAGTACAACGTCACTGTCCTGGGTGAACATGTTGCAGAAATTCACTCTCCTGGGTGAACTAGGGGCATTGACAGGTGCGTTCTAGCCCCATCTATGGGCACACACCCCCCAGAAATGATTCCCCTAAATGTATGGAGAACCTGTCTCCCAAAACAATACTTATGAACTAGTTGCCCCTTCTGTTGGGCATGGAACAACAAAAGGCACTTCTCCTGGGTAGCATGTCAAAACAGTCTCTCAAAAGTTATTTTCCAAGGCAGCTGAAACACACAAAGGATCTTCAGGGGATTGCCACTTGAACCCACTGAGATAAGCAGTTCCTTCCACTTCACTGGGAGAAGAAATCAGGAAATCCTGCTGTAGAAAGGTCTCCACCACTTCACTGGAAGCTGGGAATTGTACTCCACACTAGGGTGAGAAGTTCTGGGCCCTCAACTCAGAGCCCACAGGCAGACTTCCTGCCATTCTCACTCCAACTTAGCACTAACTCACTACAGACTACTGACTGAACATTCTAAGCTCCCCCAGAGCAGCTGTACACAGGAAAGGGTTATGCTGCTGTGAGAGTTCCGAATTACATAATCATTCTTCTTGCAGGCTAGCTGAGTAAACAATGATGTCATTGTGTAAGACGCCTTTAATGAGCTCCCTACCAGCTGCCTGCTACCTGCTTAGCAGCAGTAATACTGATAGGATTCTAGTAACCCCAGGGGACTGGGTGGTTACACTAAGATTCTAAAATTAGCATAAAGTAAAGTACTATCACTGGGGCATTGCGCTTATGCTTGAAGATGCTTATTGTAAGGCATCACTGATGGATTCCTGCTGTTTGAATTCACTGCTATTATCACTCCCAGAGGGCTTTAGAAGCAAGGTTTCGGCTTCCAATCTTTTGATGGGTCACAAAGTTGGTGACGGTCATAGATCCCTGAAGCACTGACCTCCAATGTATGTTTGCAGAGGGCTGCTACCCTCATTTAGTGTGCCCACCCCTGAATTCTAGTGATGGAGAGGGGTAATGTACTCTAGTTGTTGGGGGTGGGGTGGCACCTAGATCAGTTCTTTGATTGCGGCAGCTGCCTGCCATTGACCTTCACTCGAAAACCCACAGCAGTGTGGTTTGAATATGGCACATGAGGTGCCAATGAGTCACAGCTCCTTCTGGATCCAGCCACCTCCTCCTAGTCCCCAGACCATGGAATCCAGGTCCCTGGGCCAGAGGTTGCAAACAAGGGGGTGCATCTGCTGGGTCTGTGTTGAGGCCCCTAATTAAGCCTTACCTTTAGAGTTGGAAGGTTTTACTCTCCTGTGACTGAAGAAATGACTGCCCTAGTAATTAGCTGTGCAAATCCACTAGTCCAGAACCCAGAAAAAGAACATATTTACCTAGGCTAGACACCTGCTTCTTAGTCTAGAACATTTTCTCAGGCAATTTTCTGCCTAGACAAAGGGTTCTTGGTTAACCACGTTAGTCAGCATTGCATATTCCATTCATCACTGTGTCTCCCTTTCCCTTGGACAACTGTGAATATGGGGAAGATCTGGGTGTCCCAAATACACCCTTATGCACCTCATGCAGGGAAATATCAGTGTGGGCATAGGGGGCATTGTAGCTGAGCGATATAATAAGATTCACAGGCCTTGTACAAACATACAAAAAATGCCAGCAGAAAAAGGCCTTTTGGTCCATCGAGTCTGCTCGATTATGCAGCTAGCAGACTATTCTGCAGCTGCCCCTCCATCCATACCCCCCCTTGACCCTCCCTCTTGCCCTGTCCCAGCCCTTCTTGAAGCAGCCCACTGTTCTACAGGCTGCCACCTCCACTGGTAATGCGTTCCACTCAGCCACCACCCTCTCCATAGAAAAGTGTCTTCTCATTTCCTTCCTGAACCTTCCACCCTCCAATCTCATGGCCTTTAGTGTCCCTCCCCACCCATACTTTGAATAGCCCTTCCGTACCAGTCTTGTTTATTCCTCTCATGTACTTGAAGGTCTCAATCATGTGTCCCCATTCCTCCTCTCCTCCAGTGAGTACATGTTCAACTCCCTCAGCCTGCTTTTGTATGGTAAGTCCCCCAGACTCTGGATCATCTTTTTATTTTTTTATATTTTTTTTATTGTATTTTTCCATTGCGACACACATATAATCTTTTCATGTATTATTCTGTTGTAGTATACAACCTTTCATCTTAATACAGTTTTAGGTATTTAGGATTAATATTGCATAGATAGCATTTCAGATCTACAGTATTACAATTCTTTGATATACGTCATATAAATTTGAAGATATTTTCTTACATTCAAGAAGTCTTGACTCATGCAGAGAGGCCTCTGTCTATCTTGAGTAGTTTGACAGTCAACCAATATAGACCATGTCCCCTCTCTTTCCCCCCTGTGGGAGCGGCACCCCTCCTCCTCCCCTCCATCCCCCCTTCCCGAGATACCAGACAGCTTCATGGGAGAAAGTTTGGGTCTATTTGAGCCATGTACCATATCCATTGTTTCCATTTTGCTGTGAAAACTCTGGACCATTTTTGTTGCTCTGCACTGCACCCCTTCCAGTAATTTAATGTCCCTATTCAGGTACGGGCACGAGTATTGCACACAGTACTCCAGGTGAGGTCTAACTAGCGAGCTATACAACAGCAGAATCACCTCTCCCCCCCACTTGAGGTTATACCCCTTGCGATACAACCCAGCATTTTATTGGCCCTTGCTGCGCCTTCCTACACTGTGCTGAGTTGTTCATTGATCCCATAATGAGCACCCCCAGATCTTTCTCCTCCTCAGTCTTGGCTAGCTGCAGTCCCCCCAGTTGGTAGTTTCTCCTTGGATTCTTTACCCCAAAGTGCAGCACCTTGCATTTCTTAGCATTGAATCCCAGCTGCTAGGTGTCTTACCAGTCTCCAGCTTTGTCAGATCCTCTTGCAAACACTGACACCCTCACCAGGTCATCCACCACTGTACCCATCTTGGTGTTGTCAGCAAATAGACTGATCTTGCTCTTGATGCCCACAGAAATGTCTGCAATGAATATCCCAAATAACACTGGCCCAAACACTGAGCCCTGTGGAACCTCGCTCGTCACTGCCCTTTGAGATGAGAGTTCCCCTTCCACCCTTTCTGCTGTCTACCCTGCAGCCAGTTCACCACCATCCTACCATTTCCGCCGCCTGTGCCTTCTAACTCTTCCAAGTCTCCCATGCGGCACCGGATCGAATGCCTTACTGAAGTCCAGGTACAGAACATCCACCACATTGCCCTTGTCCATCTGCCTAGTAACCCAGTCATAGTACTCTACCAGGTTGGTCTGGCAGGATCTGCCAGTGACAAAGCCATGCTGTCCACTGTCCTGTGTCCCACTGGACTCCAGCAGGAACACCAGCCTCTCCTTCAGGATTGTCTCCATTAGTTTTGCCACGATAGACATGAGGCTCACTGGTCTATAGTTCCCTGGTTCAATTGCTGCAAAGAAAAGCCACTCAGCTACCCTCCGTGCCATATTTAAAATAAACATTAAGCAAGCAAACACATATGGCACCAGAACAGCATGAAAAAAAGAGGATTTAATAAGAAATATCCACAAATATATTCATAAATGTAACAATAAATACTTTGGTGCTGTGCAGATAATAAAGTACAGCAAACTGCCGACGCAGCGGCTGAGACAGACCCGACCTAGTTTTGCCTCTAGGGCTTTATCAAGGGACCTTATCTGCACAGCACCAAGGTATTTACTGTTACATTTGTGGATTTTTTTGTGGATATTTCTTATTAAATCTCCTTTTTTTCATGCTGTTCTGGTGCCATGTGAGTTCCCCGGTTCATTCTTGGGGCCGCTCTTATGGAGGGGAACCACATGAGCCATCTTCCAGTCCTGAGGTGCACATCCCAAGTCCAGTGAGGCATTAAAAAGGCCTGCCAAGGGCCCCGCCAGGACCTCTGCTAGGTCTCTCAGTACCCTGGGGTGAATGTACATCTGGCCCTGGTGCCTTGTCCACCCTTAGTACCCTCAGGTGTCAGCGTGGCTCAGTTGGTAGCACATCCGCCTCTGGACCAGAAG
The DNA here is from genome assembly GCA_016271365.2 of Neoceratodus forsteri. NCBI lineage: Eukaryota > Metazoa > Chordata > Ceratodontiformes > Ceratodontidae > Neoceratodus > Neoceratodus forsteri. The sequence continues at coordinate 244,501,442 of CM028135.1, read as the reverse complement.
GTCATGGGTTCTCGTCCCACACTGGGATTGGACTTGCACCTAAAAATCACTGGCATCCGAGTGCAGTATTGGGGGGTGCTGTACTGCTGGGGTGTGCCATCCTTTGGATGAGATGTTAAACCGAGGTCCCTTCTGCCCATCCTGGTGTTGTCCTGGTGGAAGTAAAAGAACCCAGGGCACTCTTTGCAAAGAGCAGGGAACATTCCCGGTGTCCTGGCCAACATTTCCCTTCCCATAAACCGGTTCATGCAATTATCCACGCTGAGTGTGGGTGGTGATGTGTGATATGGCTGCCACTACACATTCAGTCACTTCACTACCAGTCTAGCATTGCTTGTAAAAGTGCTTTGGGATACATTGTGTATGAAAAGCGCTACATAAATGCTGATTCTTCTTCTTCTAATCCCTCCAGCACCCTACCTTCTGTGATTTCCCCATCTGTCACCCCCCCGTAGCTACTCTCCCATCCCCTTTAGGTATCCCCCCCCTTCTCCCTAGTAAATGTGTAGAATGTCTTACAGAGGCAAACACTTCCTCCTCTGCCAGTGCAGCCTCAGCATCTGCAGGTTCGAGTGCATCATCCAGCTCTGACAACTCTGGCTCTTTATCAGACTCCTGAGCCTCTGCATCCTCTTCCACTTTTGGGGGGCTGCATTCCTCTTCTGGCTCCTGAGCCTTTGGTTCCTCTTCCACTTATGGAGGGGGAAGGGGGTGTTCCCCTTCCAGCTCCTGAGCCTCCATGTCACTCTCTATGGGCAGCTGCTCTTCCTTATGGATCGCGGGATGACCCTCAGATGGGACAAAATGTTCTGCTTAAAGGTCCAGCACACTCCCACTTGAAATGTTGTCCTCCTCAGGTCTGGCAGGGGTACGAATACCATGGAATATTACTAGGTCACTTAAGGGGCCTCATTCGACGACTCACAGTCTGTTTGTTCTGGGGCAGGTTGGGGCCCAGCAGCCCTCTGTCTTTGACAGGCTAGGGCCCTGATCCTAGGTCCTCTGGTAGAGGTACAAATTTGCAAGAACAGTATATTGTGCAGACTGTTTTGATTTATGGGTGTAGTCCTGGTGTGTCTGTTTCATTGTTTTCTGTTAGGAACCTATTCTGAATGTGTCTGCTAGTATTATGGCCCCTAGGTATCTCTGTTTTTAATTTTTTATTGCTTTTCTCTTTCCTACAGTGCCTCTTGTTCCATCTGACAGTGATGCATCTGCGACCACTGATTTAGCAAGTGCTGGTTTAATGTCAAGTTTACAACAGTAGAGCTATAATTTTAAGGTCCTTCCCTTGTCCGGTGTGCATTAAGAAAGCCTATATTCACAGTCTGGCAAACACCTGCAGGATAAGTAAGTGAGTTGTTCTGTAAGACACCAGCTAGAGGCTTCACTGATTTTATCATTGATGATCTGGGGCGATTCGTGTGCTTTTTTAGTTTGATAAAATGAAAAGGTTTAAAAACAAAACACTTAACTCCTGCAGCCAAGACCTAGACATACACTTTCGTTGTGTGCTTCATCCTGGGGGGTGGGGGTGGGGTGAGGCTTATATGCACCTAGAAAAAAATAGATTGAACTAGAAAGAGTTATTTAGTTGAGGCCAGAACACCGTGCTCCTAAAAGCACATTGTTGCTGCAGCAGCTATGACTTACTGAATCAGTGGTCCTGGATGCATCACTGTCACATGGGACAGGAGGCATTGCAGGAGAATGTTTTTATTTATTTTTTGTTCACCAGGTAATGACACCGTAACTAGTCCATTTTCAGGTCCGACCCAACATAAGTTACAATATACTAGCATGTACAAATGAATAACAAAAACCACTAAACATTATCAAAACACTAACATACATCAGTTTATAAACAAAAAACATTTCAACTGCGATTTAAAACATTGTAAAAAGGGGTCTGATCTTATGTCATGTGGAAATAAATTCCAGTAATCAGGGGCTGCAACAGAAAATGAATGAGAGAGAAAGCCTGACTTTAACTTACATGGAGTAGATTGTAAGAGAGTACCCTTATAGGAACGCAAATGTTTAGAGGTGTCCTTATTGCGAGTAACTTACATAGAAGCAGAGAAACATAGACTTTGACAGCAGATAAGGACCGCTTGGCCCACCTAGTCTGCCCATTTCCATACCTACAGGATAAGCTGCAGATCCTAGTTAACCAACAGCCTATTTCTTCCTACCCCCCACAGGAATTGCCTTATGTCTGTCCCATGCATTCTTGAATTCTCCCACAGTTTTAGACCCCACCTCCTCCTCAGGAAGGCTGTTCCATGCGTCCACCACCCTCTCTGTGAAAAAATATTTCCTCACATTGCCCCTGAGCCATCCCTTCTCTATCTTCAAATTGTGTCCCCTTGTTCTTGCACATCTCTTTTTCTGAAAGATGCTACCCTCTCGGACTTTGTTGATTCCACTGAGGTACTTAAAAGTTTCTATCATGTTCCCTCTCCTTCCTCCTTTCCTCAAGGGTATACATATTAAGCTCCTTTAGTCTCTCCTTATATGGCTTCTCTTGAAGACCCTGCACCATTTTAGTTGCTGTCCTCTGGACTGCCTCCATCCTGTCTATGTCCTTGCGGAGATGGGGTCTTCAGAACTGAATGCAGTACTCCAGATGGGGTCTCACCAACTGTCTGTACAGAGGGATGACAACTTCCTGTTTTCTGCTGGTGATGCCTCTCCCTGTACATACCAGTATCCCCCCAGCCCTCCCTACTGCCTTCTCACATTGCTTGCTAACCTTAAGGTCATCTGATATGATTACCCTCAGGTCCTTTCCATTTTTGTTGTTGTTACTACCCCCCCCAATTGTGTGATCTTCCCCTGGGTTTTTGTTTCCTAGGTGCATTATTTTGCACTTCTTTGCATTGAATCTAAGCAGCCATACTTCTGACCATTCCTCCAACCTTGCCAAGTCCCTTCTCATCCTTTCCACGCCTCCTTGTGTATCAACCCTGTTGAAGATCTTTGTATCATCTGCAAAGAGGCATACTTTTCCTTCCAGTCCCTCTGCAATGTCACTTATAAAGACATTAAAAAGGACGGGACCCAGTACCGAACCCTGTGGTACCCCACTAGTAACCCCTCTTTCTTCAGAGTTGACTCTATTTACAATTACCTTCTGTGTTCTGTTGTCCAGCCAGTGTTTTACCCAGGCTACCACCCTGGGACCCACTCCCAGGCTGGTTAATTTGATTATTAATCTTTTGTGTGGGACTGTGTCAAATGCCTTGCTAAAGTCTAGGTAGGCCATGTCCACAGCCCCACTCTGGTCTACTACTTTGGTCACCCAGTCAAAGAAATCAATTAGATTCGTCTGACATGACCTTCCCGCTGTGAACCCATGCTGCCTTGGGTCCTGTGCCCCACTTTCTTCTAGGTACTCAACAATTCTTTCCTTCAGAAGTGATTCCATCACTTTCCCTACCACAGAGGTCAAACTGACAGGTCTGTAGTTTCCTGCCTCTGTCTTGCTCTCACTTTTGTGAAGGGGAATCACATTCGCCTTCCTCCAGTCCTCAGGTACCACACCATCCTCCCATGATTTGTTAAAAAGGGTAGTCAGTGGTGTCACTAGTTATCCCATAATTGTTTTAGAATTCTGGGTGAATTCCATCGGCCCCATTGCTTTGTCCACCTTCAGTTTTAGGAGTACTTTCAGAACCCTTTCTTCTGTGAAAGGACTGGATCAACCCCTATCCAGAGTACTTCTGTTAATTGGATTAGGCACCTCCCATCTCCTCTTTGTGAATACTGAGCAGAAGTATTCATTCAGTATCCCTGCTTTTTCACTGTCCTCTCTGCCCACCCACCGTCCTTTCTATTCAGCCTCACTATCCCTCCTTTGTCTTTCTACACTCCCTGATGTACCTATAAAAGTTTTATTCCCTTCTTAACCGAGTTGGCTGTCTTTTCCTCAGTTTGTGCCTTTGCTATTCTGACTTCCTCCCTGCTTCCTTCTGCCTTAACTGGTACAGTTCTCTGTCCTACTCCTTCTGTGTTTCCTTATACTTCCTAAATGCTATCTTTTTCTCCCTAACCTTCCCCGCCACCTCTTTTGAGAACCATAGTGGCTTTTCCTTTCATTTTGATTTGTTTATTTGCTTCACACAAAGGTTTGTTGCCTCTGTGATGGCAGTTCTGATGTTTCCCCATTGTTGCTCCACCCCTCCTTCTAGCCTGTTTGCTAGTGCTTTTCTAAGTCACTCTCCCATCTTGCCAAAGTCAGCCCTCCTGAAGTCCAGTACCCTCACTTTTGTATGGCTTGACTCTATAGCTGGGTTTATCATGAACCACACTGTTTGGTGGTCACTTGTTCCCAGATGGCTACCCACTTCTAGATCCTCTCGCTGTCCCCATTTGAGAGTACAAGGTCTAAGACTGCTCCCTCATGAGTGGGTTCCAAAACTAACTGTATGAGACATGCCCCCTGTAGGGCATTGAGAATGGCCCTGCTCTTGGATGTGGCTGCAGCAAAGGTGCTCCAGTTAACATCTGGCATATTCAGGTCTCCCATCAACAGTATCTCCCCTTTCTCTGCCATCCTAAGGATGCCTTCTATCATATCCTTGTCCATTCCCTCCCCCTGACATGGGGGTCTGTATACAACCCCTGTGTGGAATACTTGGAGGAAAAAGATTTTTAGAGAATAAGGACTTGTAGATCAGGCAACCAAAAACATATTTGACACTAGCTCTTGGAGATAACCATCCAAACATGGTGTAAAACAAACAATGGTGGGTACGAGGGGAGAGACCTACGACAAACCGACAAGCATTATGATAAACTATTGTTAGGGCCCTACTTTCCTCTGCTGCTAGATTAAAGTACAACCCGGCACAATAATCAAAGTGAGGCAATAAAATACCTACAGCAATTGATCTTGCATCTAAAGAGAAGCACCTTTTTAACTTGTATAAAGCGCATAGTTTACAATTGATTTGTCTACAAATAGCCCTTACCTGAGGAGAGAAGGTTAAACTAGGATCTAATAGTACACACAGGTACTTAAATTAATGAACTTGATCAATAATATTCCATTTTGCATCATGAATTGTAAAAGATTGATTATCTTTCAACAAAGAGGGGGCCGAATAGCATTATTTTAGTTTTTTTAGTATTAAGAATCAGCTAATTTAATTCAAGCCAATTAAAGACGTCTATAAACTCCTTTTCCAGGGTGAGAGATATTTGAGATGCTGTTTTTGTCTTAGAAAAAATTATTAAATTGCCTGCATATAGCAGACACTCTCACGATTTACACAAAAATGGCTAAGTTCATAACAAAAAGAAAATATGGTTCACATCATTGTGATATATATAAAGAGTTGAATTGGTTACAACCAGATAAAAAGAGAATGTACTTATGGTTTATTTGGTCTTATAATCTGGTTCATATTAAAGGAATCAATCCACTTGCTAAATGCATAGTATTAGACCCCCCAAGTAAGAGAACTCTGATGTTAAGGAACTTTAGAATCTCAATGGTAAGATCTCGAAATAGATTAGGTGACTCCACATTACAAAATTGTTTAGCGACCCACTGGAATGCATTACCACAAGAACCATGCTCTTTGACAAGTCTACCTAAGTTTAAGAATACTCCGTATAAATATTTGACAACTACTTGCACATGCTTTAAATGCTTTTATGTGTTGATGTATGTTTTGTAATTGTTTTTTAAGAGTTGGGTTATGTTGATTATTGTATGTATTTTGTACTACATAGGACATTGTTGTAAATGGGGGTTATGCCCTAATCAGTTTGTATCCTGTATAAAATACATTTTAAACAAATAAACAAGAATTGACAAAGAGCAAGAACAGCATCAGGCCCAAAATTGGGCCCTGGGGAACCACTGTGTCAATGGTGTGGGTAGTAGAGGCTGAGACACCAACTTTAACAAACGAAGATCTATTCAATAAATAATCACTGAACCAGAGAATTACATTTTTAGAAGAGTCAAGGTTACCCACTTTGGAGCATAGCAAAAAATGATTAATAAGATCGAAGGCCTTGGTCAAGTCCATGAACACCACCCCTAACAAAAGACCATCTTCAGAGCCCCTAAGGGCAGCATTCGTGAACCCAACCAAAGCCATCTCAGTTCCGTGATTTTTGTGGAACCCATTTTGTTCAGGGCAAAGAACTTCATAAGAGTCTAGATAGGCTGAAATCTGATTTGCAATGATTTTTTCAAGAATATTACTGAGAGGATTCAGAATTGAGATAGGCCTGAAATTACCAGTTGATTCTGCTCTAGGTTTTTGATACAGGGACCAATCTTGCACACTTCCAGGATAATGGGAATGAACCCGAGATCAAAGATAAAAATAATACAAAAAGGATCCACAGTTCATGAAGTGATCAATCTTAAAAACCTACCATCCAGTCCATCCCCACAATCACTAAACCTATTAGGTATTGTAAATATTAATTTCATAACCTCACTTCTGGTGACTTGATATAAATAAAAAGTAGGTCTGCCATTATCCATTGACTCAGAATTAGAAACACCTGCCCCCTGATTTGGAATACAAGATTGATATAACTAGATAAATCAGATAATTTAGAACAAAACAAGTTTGATATGTCACCAGTATCAGTAACCACACCTTAAGTAGTAACTAGTTTCCTAATAATATGATTTTCTTTTGGAGAAAGAAGTTTATTAACTGAATCCCAAAATTGTTTAGGGTTGGATAATTTATCATCAAATTGCTGTTTATGAAATGCATTTTTAGCTTCCTTAACAAATAAACTAATCTTTTTACTCAGATATCTATACTTATCTAGAGAAAAGGCAGTTGAAAATGTATTGTAATTTGCCCAGGCCAGATCTCTTGCCTTGATCCACTCCTTTAGATCAGAAGAGAACCACATTGTGTAGGTCCCTCTGACTCTTAATTTACAGAGAGGAAAGCAAAGAACCTGTATTGGTATTAATTGCTTATAGAAATAATTAAGTGCGTTGTCAGGATCCAGGACAGCATTTAAATAAGACCAATCAATTTGAGAAAAATGATGTTGTAATATTGAAGTATAAGCAGTCTTAAAATTCCAAAAATAAGAAAACCAAGAAGGGACTTTAGGTCTCTTAAAATTAAGAACACAGTAAGTAGCTTGGTGATTGCTGGTGGAAACAGGCATCTCACCAACTGATGACATCATATATGTTCAATTAGTTACCACCCAATCAGTCAATGAATGCTTATCAGAAATGGGGTTCAATCTTGTGGGTTCTGTTAGCATTTGAAACAAGTTATAAGACTGTAACAGGGTTTCATAACCATGGGCATCAGATTCTAAGCAATTCAAATTAACATCACCAAGCATAATGAAATAAACATCAGGTAAATTATCAGAGAACTTTGCCAACATCTCCCTCAAACTATCCACACTACTTTTGGGTGGATTATAAAGATACCCTAATTTTAAATATGTTCTACACGCAAATTGATTTTAAGAAGTAACCAGTCAGCCAGATTATCACTATCATTACTATCATCAAGAATTGCCACCTCAAGGGACTCTTTATAATAGACAGCCACTCTCCCACTTTCTTATTTCCTGGTCTATCAGCTCTTGCTATATTACACAAGCTATCTAAAATGCCAGGTTTAAGCCAGGTTTCTGACAGAACAATTAGATCCGGTCATAAGAAAGACAGAGGGTTTCAATTTCAGCTAATTTTGGAAGCAGACTCCTAACATTCTCAAGTGCATGATTTTTATCCCATGAGAGGCATACCATGGTGAGTCACCACCCCTGGTAGGATTACTTGTATTCCAAGGCCCTGGGTTAACCTCCACATCACCAGCTAACATTAATAAGTAACCTAGAGCAAACAACCTAACTAACGTGCCATCCCTCCCCAACCTTCTCAAAACCAGGGATTTAGTATTTTGGAGAAGATATGATCCACACTGGGTGACTGCATTCCTTTCCAAAGACAACAGACCCGTAGTATCTATTAAGGAACCACCTGTAGCAATCATATTTGACATACTGAAATCCGAAAGCGTACTCTCCTCCCTTCTCACATGTAAATAAATATAAACTAACATAATTACAACTACCTAATACTAACAATAAAAACACATAAAACTTAAAACAAGTGCACAAGTATGCCATTTCAAGAACCTACAAAAGTATTTGACCTGTTACAAACTTAAATAACAGTTACAGCACCGGCACCTTGACTCCCTCAGACTCTACACTTAGCCGCACTTCACCGCAGGGAGCTGCCGCTTAAGACACCACCGCATATTACAAGCAGTGGCTTTTAAAACCTGAACCCCACCAATTTGGGCTGCCACCACCAATCGGGGGTGGGGGGTGGCTAGTGTAATCAGCAAGTGTACCGTTGCTAGGCAACCCAAGTGGCAGTGAGAGGAGCAAACAAGGAGGGCTGAAAATCTTCAATTAGGCTCTGTGTACTTGTTTAAATCAAAGCACTATTGCAGTCAATTTGTATGGCAGCAAGCAGAGGGTTGTCAACTGGGAACCTTCAGCTATAAAAGTTAATACATCAAACGTGGCACACACAAAGTTAAAAACCGGCCATGCAGCAGTAAAATAAATCGGACAGATGTGGCACACAGTCATTGGCAAAGACACATTAAAATAGCAGAAAACTTTATCTGGCAGTTGTGGCGCACAGTCATTAGCAGCAGTCACTTAGTGCAGGCAGCAGTTCCAGTAGCAGTCTGCTCAGGCCTCATTCACACTTGTGGCACACAGACTTTAAGCAGCAGAATCATGACTGTTTACCAGCCAGCTCAGAATACAGAACAGTCACACAGGAGCGGCAGCAATAACTGGGCAGAGCAAGCTGTAGATGCATTATGAAAAATCAAACATGGAGATCCCCAAGGGCCATAAAACTAGTAGGCAAATTTAGAAAAAAAATTCTAACAGCAAACAAAATTAAGGAAACACTAGGCCTACACACACACACACACACACACACACACACATCAAAACACTGCACAACATATGTTTTTGCAGATTTTCACTGTAGCTCTCTTTTAAGGATTTAGTGTGGTGTGCTGCTCCAAAATAGAGGAGCACATTCAATTAAACTTGTACATAAAAATGTGTTCCTTCAGACCATAGTCGTGCTCCTACCTACTATTTGTATTTAAAAATGATCAATTTCCTGATATTAAATTTTCAAGTTTTTTGATAGTACTAAAGGCTTAGAGAGACCCACTATTAATTTACAGTCTGAAATGAAATTAAATAAATTAGTTGCTTACATTGGTCTGTGTTTCTTTGCCTAACTTCTTCTACCATCAAACTGAGGAGGAGTTCAGAAAACTTAATGAGAGCTGAGATTTTAAGTCTCTCCAATTGTTACTGCTGCTGCTTTGTGGTCTTCATAATTTGTATAGGTATTTGGAAGCAACTACACATAACAGTACTACCTGTATCTGGCCAGACATACTGGTCTGCTTGCTACACCCAAAGTATGGATACATTGTTGCCTGTGTCAGCGCAGACCGACTACTCTACAATTTGGCACCATCCTTTGTTCACCCAGCGCTGGTGGTCTTCAGGAACAGGCTTAGTCTGGCAGCTCCAGTTCAGTCACTACCTCCTCTGCTCATGCCTGAGTGACCAGTCACAACTAGCAAGCAGTTACCAGCACGAAGGTCACAGACAATTGGTCTCCAGACCAAAAATTCCAAGCTGGAGAGTTAGGGCATGCAGGGTGATTCCTCGGCTTGTGGTGGCAAAATGTTTTGTGATGGCAAACGACTGAAGCTCTATGTATCTCTTGTTGCACCTGGCAGTGACTCCCAAATCTAATTTTCTCTTCCTCCCAACATAACTGAAGAAAGACCCATGCCAAGGCTAGTTCCCCTGCTCCAGATAACTGCTTAACGACCCCACACAACTACCCTAAATTTACATCTACAAAATGTGCTCCATGTTCCTAATTTACACAAATGTTTTCAGAGCATGGAGCACATCCTTAATATACCCGTATCTTTTAGGTGGCTTGGGTGCCAAATCACTCATTGGTAAATACACTTGTCCAGTTAGTAACAGGAGATCCTGGTGCAATGTTCTTGCTTGGAAAACGTAAACTGGCTGATCAGTCACTTCATTACCAGTCTCTCATTGCATGTAAAACACTTTAGGATACAATGTGTATGAAAAGCAATATATTAATGCTAATTCTTCTTCTGAATTATTGTCTTAATCTTACCTAACTCTCCCTTCAGGTGTATGCAATACATGGGCAGATGTTGGAGTCGCTCTTTGTCAATGAAAGGGGGTTTGCCCCAGTTTATGTTTGCTAGGGACGGACAAGTTCTGCACCAAGACCCAGTCCCCCGCTGGAGATTCATAGGATTCATACAAGTCGTAAGCTATTTGGCCATAATGACTTGCCCGTTTGGACCTAATGTCCCTTGAACCTTGTTCTTCCTTGAGCATTCATGTGCATATCCAACAGTCTCTTAAACTGATCATGCTATTACTTTGCAAGATTTCAGCTGGAAGGCTGTTCCATTCTGATAATTCCATTTTATGTTTAGGTCATAATGGGTCTTTTTGGATATTTCTTTTCTTAGCCATCTTGGCAGCCAAACAATAAGCAGTGTCCAATTGATCTTTGAGTCTGTACATATACTGCAAATATGTCTCAGGGCGAGTTACATCTGCAGAGACTCCAAAACACAAGTCACTTGTTAGCTGGGCCTCTCTTCCAAACATCAGGTGGTATGGGGAGAATGCAGTGGCATTACTTTTAGTGCAGTTATAGGCATGTGCCAATACACTAACTTGTTGGTTCCATTTGGCTTTGTCCTTGGGGTCTAGGGTGCCCAGCATGTTTAACAATGTCCGACTGAAGCACTCAGGTTGGGGATCACTTTGAGGATAATACAGAATTGCTCAGGATTTTTTTAATCCCCCATAGTGGCAGCAACTCTTTTATCAGATGGCTGTTGAAATCATGTCCCTGATCTGAATGAACATGTTTTGGTGCCCCCTAGTGAACAATAAACTTGTCCATGAGTATACAGCCAATGGTGGCGACTTTTTGGCCCTTCATCAGATAGGACTGGGCATATCAACAGAAGTGATCTGTGACCAACAGGATGTTGGTGATATTCTTGGAGATGGGCAAAGGCTTAAGAAATCAATATAGACCAGGTCCCTGGGCTTGCTGGTTTTATAGTTCATGAGAGAGTCTGCCTCCTCGGCAGAGTCTAAAACTGCACATAGCGGCTGCATCATTTGACACATTCCTTAATTTCTCTCCCCACCCTGGGCTAGCAGAACCTTGTACAGACTAGACCTAGGGTCCATTCTATTCACAAATGCCCTGCCTCATCATGCTGAACCTTTTACTATCTGTCGACACTTAAGTAGCAACAGCAGTTGTTTTCTTGGGAAACCATGCGGGCCTTGCATCCTATGGCACAGCAAAAAGTTCTTCAGTTTTAACTCGGTTCACTCCTTCAATAGTAAGTGGGTGGCTCAAAGTCTAAAAGTTATCAGCACAATTCTTAACGCACCCCTCCCCCGGTGGAGTACATTTATTATGTCTCTCAAGCCAAGATCTTGTCTTTGTTCTCTCAGCAGGTCAAAGTGAGTCATGTAAGGTAAGGACGTCCTTTGCATTAATGAAAACACACAATAAGTGGCAGGCAAACTGTCACTGAATGGCTCAAACCTATACAGAAGGTATTTTGCATTGTCAGGGGAAGGACATATCAGTGTTGAACCTCTTACACAAGACTTTTACTGTACACTGTGAAATTGTTATCCAGTCTGAACTGGTGGGGTCGCTGTCCAAAGGGCACTGGGATAAGGCATGCAGATCCACATGATTCAGGCCAGTGAAGTACTCCACAGAGGAACTGTGGGTGAACAAAGCAGACAACCACCAATGTCAGGCAGCATCTAACTTGGCTGTGGTTTGTACATACATTAAGGGATTGTCAATTTTGACAGTGATTTTTGCTCCCACGAGTAATCGTGGTATTGATCTACTAAAAATTGCCCATTTGAGCACCAGAAACTTCAACTTGGTGACTAGATAGTTGAATTCAGTGATATTAAACTCTGGTTGGAAAAGGTGATGGGCTGTAGACCTTCAGGTCAGCCTTGCTATAGAATGGCTCCCAGCCCACTGAGGCTAGAGTTAGTATGTAGCACATAGGGCTTCTCTGAATCAGTGTAGGAAAGCACAGGAGAGCTGGTCATATGCTGGATAATTTCTTGGATTGCCTTATCACAGAGTCCTGTTTTGGTCTCAGTGGCTAATGGACTTTGAAATAAGTTTGGGTCCCTTTTCCTTCCTTGAGCCTAATCTTCTATGCTTTGTTGTTGAGAGCATATCCCTGCAACAGGTTCAGGGAGGGTCTCATCACACAAATGAAATCCTTGATAAAGCATCAATAGTACCCACAGAAACCCATGAAGAGTTGCAGGTGTTTGAGGTTTTTGGGCCTAGGCTAGGTCATTAAGGCCCCTTCCTTGCAAGGGTGTGTTTCAATCCCATTGGTGGATATAGTGTGCCCCACATACTTCAGGGATGTTTAAAGGAGTGATACTTGTCCATGGATAATTTGAATCCGACTCCTCCAGCCAGTCGAGTACCTTAAATAGCAAACTTTTGTGCTCCTTCACTGTCTTACCAAACACGATCATATCATTCAAGTATACCAAACACTCAAGAAGATTCCTATCCCCCACAGCTCACTCCATGAGATGCTGAAATATGACCAGGGTGTCAAAGATGCCCCAGGGTCAGGGGTCACAAAGGTGGTGATGGCCATAGGTCCCTGAATCACTGACCCAAAATGTACATTTTTAGAGGGCTCTTGCCCTCATTTTACATGCATACCCTCCAGGTTCTGGTGACGGGCTGGTAACATGCTCTGGTTGCAGTATGGTGGCAGACAGAACAGTCCTTCACTGGCTGTAGCTGACTGCCTTTAATCTGCAAAGGGGAACCACAACAGCATAGTTTCAACATGGCACAGTTCCTGCCACCTGGTCCCAGTCCCATACTACAGAAATCCAGGTCATGGGGGACAATGGAGGCAAAAGAAGGAGATTTAGTTGCTGTGTCTGTGTCAGGGCCCCAAGATTAGTCCTGATCATTGAGAGAGTTATACTTGCACAGCTCAGTTTACAATAAGAAACAAACTTGAAAAAAATCACCAGGGAGTGAATTCTTACTCCATTTGTGTCTTAGAAATACTGCTGAGGTTTGAAGCATATCCCTTGTGATTTTTGTCTATATTTACAGATTTGGAAGGCCACACTAGTACAGTATCTTGGTTTGACTGTATTCAGAGGGACATATCCCATCCAAGTTGTTGTGGAAGTCCCTGTGCAGGGCAGAAGAGAATGAAATTCCCAACAAGTTGGTTAAGAGAAGAGTCTACATGTGGAGTGAAGACCAGCAAGGTTGGGGTCTTTCTACCACTGCTTGCTCCTGCAGGCACCTTATGTTTCAATGACCGCAGTGGCACTGCACAACAGAACTGCTTCAGAACTGTAGCTTTTTAACATCAGTGAGTCCAGCATTCAGCATCTGAGGCCCCTCAGGGTCTAATCTGGTCTGGTAACTAAGAGGACCAGATCAAGGTCTTACCTCTGCAATCTTTTAGTCAGACAGTGATGGCCAGGGTGGGGATGGTAGGCTCTGGGCAGGACTGTTGCTGTTGCTAGCCTTGCTTGTAGAGCAGAAAGCAGCAAACTAAAAGAAGCTACATTTTCTTATTAATTTAACACTTATATCTTAGCAGGAGTCAGTGTCTGTTGAGTTTAAGCAAACAGATACTTTATTAGAAGTAGAAGGGGCCTTATTTAGGGTTTAAAAAAAAAGAAAGAAAAGAAAGAAAGTCAGTGTGTGTTCTGTGCTGGGAAGGGTTCTGTATCAGTTTACTTTGCTAAACCAGTAGGAGGAGAGACAGCTTAATTGGGGGTGTGGCTTAGACACTATAAAAGCAGGTGACCCAAATTACAATTTCCTGTTGCTAGCCTTTTTTCTTACTAATTGCCCTCATCCCACCCCTCCACCCACCCACCCTAAGCCAGTTCTACTTTTATAGCCACTGGATTTGACTGTCAACAGGAACTTCCTGTTTGGCAGTAGGAAGGGAAGGATCATAGAGAAACATTGGTTTTGTCAACCCTAAAGGAAAAAAGTAGCTCACTCCCCCCCCCCCAGCTGCTGGTGGTCTGACACTGAGCAAGGAAGAAGGAAGCTACTGAAGAATATAGGAAGTTACTGTCCCAGAACAGGAAGGGTGAGAGTTGTAAGGAGAGGAGAAAGTAAGCATACAGAGAAACAGGAGGAGGGACACAAAATAAGACATGATAGGAGTGGTGCAGTGCAATGGCTGTGGGGTGGCAGTGTTCTGGGAGACATTCTGGAGGCTGAGATGCTGCCCTATTTGCAGCCACCTCTCTGGTCTGAAGGAGGAGGTTGCCCGTCTCCAGGCTGACCTGGCTAGGATTCGTGAAACCTTCTCCCCCACCCAGGGACCACCAGGGCCAAAGCCACTACCTCAGAGGTTGCCAAGAAAGAGGAGAGGCTGGACCAGGGTGGGCCCAGGGAGGGAGAGGTGGTGGAACAGAGTTGCATCCCTCCAGCTGTACCTCTCCACATCCATTCGCTCTTCTGGTGGATAGTGGTTCCTCCATGGAGGCATCTGCAGTGAGACCAAGGAGGATGCTGGGAACCTTCACAAAGGAGACCCACAGGAGGGTGGATGGAGACCCCACAGGGGAGGAAACAACTCCTGGTGGGGGACTCAGTCATTAGGGGGTAGAAATGGGGGAGGAAGGGGAGAGGGAGGTAAGGTGCCTGCCTGGCGCCACGGCTTGGAGGGACAGGAAGCGAATCCTCAGGATCGTGGGAGCAGCTGCAAGAGGGAGGGAGCTGGATGTTATTGTCCACCTAGGGACAAATGACCTGGCTAGGAATGGGATCAGAGCAGTGCAAGAGGAGTTTGTAGAGTTGGGGAGGGGCCTTAGACAAGTAGTGCATACAATAACCTTCTTGGAGGTGCTGCCTGTCTATGGCAAGGGTGATGCTAGGGTACTCCTCACCAGGGAATTCAATGAATGGTTGAAAAACTGGTGCTGAGCTCAGGGTTTTGGCTTCACTGGGGACTAGGGAGCCACCTGGAGGGATGCAGACCTATACTGGCGCAATGGTCTGCATCTGTCCCGTGGGGCGGAACCAGGATACTAGATGAGAGGTTTAAATGCTTCATTGGCAAGCATTTAAACTAGCCAAGGGGGGAGGCACTGAAAAGGAGCAGGGAAATCCCAGCCTCCCCACAAACAACAGTAATTAGTGAGGTAAACACCAAGGTAGAGAAGTCATTAGGGAGCAGGCCAGAAGTAAATGTAAAAGGCAAAGGCAGTAAGGACGGGAATGGGCTAAAAGGGGTTGAGCCATCAAAAGTGGAGGGTGATGAGTACCAATGCCCGTGGTCTGTGTAACAAGCTCCCTGAACTAGTGGGCCTTGATGGAAGAGGGTTGCCTGGATATTGTGGCAGTCACAGAAACATGGTACACAGAGAACCATGACTGGGATGTCAACATACAAGGATACACAATCTGGGAGGGACAGGGAGGGTAAAGAAGGAGGAGTAGCTTTTTATATAAAGGAAGGGATCAAAGCAACAGAACTAAAGAGTAAACAGAGAGCAGATGAGACACTCTGGGTCACCCTGGAGACAGGAAATGGCACCACAATCCGCATGGGGGTTGTATACAGACCCCCATCTCAGGGGGAAGGAATGGACAAGGAAATGATAGAAGGTTTCCTTAGAATGGCAGATAAAGGGGAGATATTGTTGATGGGGGACCTGAATATGCCAGATGTTAACTGGAGCACCTTTGCTACAGGCACATCCAAGAGTAGGGTCATTCTTGATGCCCTACAGGGGGCATGCCTCAGACAGCTAGTACTGGAACCCACTCGGGAGGAAGCAGTCTTAGACCTGGTACTCTCAAATGGGGATGGAGAAAGAATCTCAGATTTAGAAGTGGGTAGCCATCTGGGAACAAGCGACCACCAAACAGTGTGGTTCACGATAAACACATCCATACAATCAAGCCATACAAAAGCAAGAATATTGGACTTTAGGAGGGCTGACTTTGGGAAAATGAGAGAGTGCCTCAGAAAAGCACTAGCAAACAGGCAAGAAGGAGGGGTGGAGGAACAATGGAGAGTAATCAAAACAGCCATCACAGAGGCAACAAGCCTTTGTGTAAAGCAAATCAACAAAACACAATGAAGGAAAAAAATGCTATGGTTCTCAAAAGAGGTGGCAGGGAAGGTTAAGGAGAAAAGGATAGCATTCAGGAAATATAAGGAAACTCAGAAGGAGAAGGACAGAGAACTTTATCAGTTAAAGCAGAAAGAGGCTGGGAAGGCAGTCAGAATAGCAAAGGCCCAAACCGAGGAAAAGATAGCCAACTCTGTTAAGAAGGGGGATAAGACCTTTTATAGGTACATTAGGGAGTGAAGAAAAACCAAAGGAAGGATACTGAGGCTTAATAAAGGGGAGGGAATGTGGGTAGAGGGTGACAATGAAAAAGCAGGGATACTAAACGAATATTTCTGCTCAGTATTCACAAAGGAACAGGAGGGGGAGGTACCTAAACCAAACAAGAGAAACACTCTGAAGACGAGGGTCGATACCAGTCCATTTACAGAAGAAAGGGTTCTGAAAGAACTAATAAAATTGAAGGTGGACAAAGCAATGTGGCCTGATGGGATTCACCCAAGAATTCTAAAAGAACTAAGGGTAGAACTAATGACACCGCTGACTACTCTGTTTAACAAATCATGGGAGGATGGGGTGATACCTGAGGACTGGAGGAGGGTGGATGTGATTCCTCTTCACAAAAGTGGGAGCAGGACAGAGGCAGGAAACTACAGACCAGTTAGTTTGACCTCAGTGGTAGGTAAAATGATGGAATCACTCTGAAGGAAAGAATTGTTGAGTACCTAGAGGCCAGTGGGGCATGGGACCCAAGGCAGCATGGATTCACGATGGGAAGGTCATGTCAGAGCGAATCTAATAGATTTCTTTGACTGGTGACCAAAGTAGTATTAGACCAGGGAGGGGCTGTGGACATGGCTTACCTAGATTTTAGCAAGGCATTTGATACAGTCCCACATAAAAGACTAATACAGAAGTTAGTCAGCCTTGGAGTGGGTCCCAAGGTGGTAGCCTGGATAAAAAATTGGCTAGACAACAGGACGCAAAGGGTAATAGTAAAGTGAAAGGAGGGTTACTAGCGGGGTACCGCAGGGTTCAGTACTGGGACCGGTCCTTTTTAATGTCTTTATAAGTGACATTACAGAGGAACTGGAAGGAAAAGTATGTCTCTTTGCAGATGACACAAAGATCTGCAACAGGGTTGATACACCAGATGGAGTGGAAAGGATGAGAAGGGACTTGGCAAAGTTGGAGGAATGGTCAAATGTACGGCAACTCAGATTCGATGCAAAGAAGTGCAAGGTAATGCACCTGGGAAACAAAAACCCAGGGCAAGAGTACGCAATGTGGGGTGAGACACTGACAACAGTAAAAATGGAGAGGGACCTGGGAGTAATTATATCAGATGACCTAAAGGTGGGCAAGCAATGTGAGAAGGCAGTAAGGAAGGCTGGGGGATATTGGGATGCATAGGAGAGGCATCAATAGTAGAAAACAGGAAGTTGTTATCCCTCTGTACAGACAGTTGGTGAGACCCCATCTGGAGTATTGTGTGCAGTTCTGAGACCCATCTCTGCAAAGACATAGACAGAGTGGAGGCTGTCCAGAGGAGGGCATCCAAATGGTGCAGGGTCTGCACCAGAAGACATACTAAGAAAGACTAAAGGAGCTTAATATGTATACCTTTGAGGAAAGGATGAGAGAGGAGACATGATAGAAACTTTCAAGTACCTCAAGGGAATCAACAAAGTCCAAGAGGGTGGCATCTTTCAGAAAAAGAGATGTGCAAGAACAAGGGGGCACAATTTGAAGATAGAAGGGGGACGGCTCAGAGGTAATGTGAGGAAGTATTTTTTCACAGAGAGGGTTGTGGATGCATGGAACAGCCTCCCTGAGGAAGTCGTGGAGTCAAGAACAGTGAGGGAATTCAAGAATGCATGGGACAGACATAAGGCAGTCCTAGTGGGGGGTAGGAGGAAGTAAGCTGTTGGTTAATTAGGATCTGCAGCTTATCTGTTAGGTAGGAAAATGGGCAGACTAGGTGGGCCAAG
This sequence comes from Neoceratodus forsteri, assembly GCA_016271365.2. Taxonomy (NCBI): domain Eukaryota; kingdom Metazoa; phylum Chordata; order Ceratodontiformes; family Ceratodontidae; genus Neoceratodus; species Neoceratodus forsteri. Next base: position 244,483,161 of record CM028135.1, on the reverse strand, counting down.
CGGTCCTTATCTGCCGTCAAATTCTATGTTTCTATGTTTCTATGACTGTGTTTGCTTTAATTCACAGCTTCTGTCCCAATGTCTGCTGCAACCAGTCGCACCAAATTTCAATATAAGATCAATCCAAAATCTTTGCTTATTGATTCCTCATATGTCTAATAGCATGGACCAAAACACATTTAGTTTCTGGGCTCCTTCTATAAACAGTATTCCTGTACCAAGCAGAGCATGAATAGTTTTGCCTAATTTTCCAAAGAACTGAAAAATCATGTCTTAACACTGAATGACTGCGTGTGTTCTGTCTGAACGCCGTAGTGTATTATAACTACCTCCTTATCTATGTGTTGAAGATTTTGAAGTAGGTCTCTGCCTGAATTCTGTTCTGTTGTACAGTCATGTCTTAATTATGCATTGTATTGTATGTATGTATACTGTTCTATTGTATATGGTACTATTGTACACCAGGCTGTAGCTGAAAAAGGTGCCTTTGGCGTCAGTGTATCTTACTTGGTCAACAAAATAAAAACAAACAAAGCAGTACATAATTATGTAGACCTGTGCAGACTCAATGACTTAGAAACCATAGTCATTTAAATGACAATCACTGAAACAAGCAATCTTTGCAGTTAACACTTTCTTATCAAATAAGCTTTCTTCTTTTAACAGGTGAACAGAGTGGGTGATTTGAAACCCTTACTGGACCAACAGGAGATGTACAGAACACAAGCTTTCAGGCTACACATGGCCCTTCATCAGGCACAGCAGGTAGGTTTTACAGAAAACAAGCTTCTTAGGATAAAGAAACCTAATGGTAAATAAATGTTTACACATGGGTATAATAGTGCTTTTGATAAGGGAGTATTCAGAGACAAACACAATATATCGTATTTGAAATATTACATGGTTGTAAATAAGATAACTGATATAGACTCTTCAGCAAAAATGGAATGTGACAGCAGGAGGCCTATAAATTATAAGATATTTATATTCAACGTGCCTCCCTAAATACAGTGTGTGTGTGTGTGTGAAAGAGAGACACTACAATATAAATAAAAAAAAATGTATTAATTTATGAGCCAATTTAAGAATATAGCAAGTGTGAGTTATAGTGTTTATAAATGTATACCACGGAAGTGCAAATGCATTTGGAAGATAAAAGCTGTTATTTTCACTGGAGACATAGCTACTGTGCAAATGACTTGCACAACCCATGCTTTTCCCACAAACTGGCTCCCTGCAAGCAGCATATCAAACAGTGGCACTGTCACTTTAACAATAAAAATAAATGTCTCAGCTTGTCATCATTAATAACATGGAAAAGAAAGAAAATCTGTAAACAGACCATCTAGTCACATAATACAGAATGTTTTTTACGTGCATATATGCAAACAAAAAAATTAGTAACTCCCATGGGATAGATCCGTTATCCCATAAAGTAGCTTCAATTATTCATGTTATCTGGTTTGAAATGTTGTTGATATTGCCATTGTGCACCTGTAGCTGCGCCACTCGTGCACATGTGCAATAACAAGAACATTCCAAATCAGATAACATGCATATTTCAAGCTACCTCATGAGATAATCCCTATTTATATAACAGATATGAAAATAAATTTGCCAAGATAAACATGCTATTTTGGCCAGCATTAGCAAAATAGATGAAGGTGGTCACTGAGCATGCACAGAGAGTTATCTCACTCATTTTGGCCACACTGAGCATGCTCAGAAATTTATTCTCACATGTAAAGATACATTTCTAAGTGTGCTCTTTGACTAGCTTCATTTATTTCCCCAGGACACAACTAGAAACAAGCTTTATGGTTCAGTAGGCCTTTCTTTCAATTAAAAAAAAATACAATATGCCATTTATTTTCTATTGAATATACAGTAGTTTACATTACTTTTTTCTTTGTGTCTCTCAACCATTTCTATCACAAAAGCACCTAAACACCTTTTGTATTAACCAAATATAACATGGGCTGACTTAAGATATGATTTCTATCTTCATTTAAGGGTGTTGGTATATTGCTATCTTACTCGTGGCTTCGCCACTCATGAAACATAAATAGACCAATTCCCCTCTTATGAAGATAAAAATGACATGCAAGTCAGCCCATGTCACATCCCCTATATATGCATAGAAAACGTACAGTATATGCATCTGAACCAGGAAGACAGCTGTCAGTTAAAATTTGTAATGGGTCATGAAACTAAGGTCAATATACAGTCCATTATTTTTACTATCAAGAAGGCGGATAAGTTTAAGCTCATAAGCTCAGCTTTCTTGTGTATTTTTGAAGAAAGGCGACCTTATCAGCTTAAACTTATTCACCTTCTTGATACTAAAAATAATGGACCGAATATAGACCTTAATTTCATGACCCATTACAAATTTTAACTGACAAGTGTCTTCTTCTTGGTTCAGATGCACATACAGTTCCTGTGCATATATTTATATTCAACATCTCTTACATTTGATATATTGTTGGTGTGCCTTATACATTAACACTTTAAAAAAATAATTTACAGTATATTTAAGCGATAATTCATGACAGGGTGTGTGTTGTACTGGGATAACATCAGGCCTGGGGGATTAGGCATGAGGCCGCAGGCGGTGTGACTAATCACCCCTAGATTATGTTATCCCAACATGTACACCCGGAGTGCATTATTGCTATTATACAAAGGCTCGTTTATGTAAAAGAAAAAAAGAAAAAGAAAAAAAATTTCTAAAGACATTTTTAGTTAATTTATGATTGTGGAGGTATATCAAGAAAAAAATAGTTCTGTTTTAGCCAGTAGGTGGCGCTGGTGGTAAATGAATGAGCCCCTCTCTGCAACTGCTCTTCTCCACACACTGACACACATACACTGTTTGTTTCCTTTTTTATTATAAATTGTGTGGTAGCCTCTCACACAGTTATTTCAGTGAACTTTCGGTGCTGCAAGATTTGAGGGAGACCAGGAGCATGTTTCATGTGAAAAGTGGTGTAGTCTGTATTATGCTGATCGCGATCAATATAGATCATAAAATAGAAAGATGCTAGCTACTCTGGACTGGCCCCACTGTCTACCCTGGAACAAATAAAAAGGTTTGACTTTGTTTTGGGGTTTTTATTTGGGAGCCTGATGCAGTGGTACTGAGGGGTCTGTATAGCGAGTGACGAGTGTTGGTATTTGAAAGCGCTCACGCTCCAGCTGAGCAGGATAGAAATGCTGCTTCAGACGACGGCTTTTTTTTTAATTTATAACATTTATCTGTTTGGTGTCATGCTATTTGTGTGTGCATGGGGGGGTCTTGTCAGTGTTTGTGGTGGTGGCAAGTGACAGCAAGTGACCTGAGGTTATGAATTCTGAAGGTGGTTGGCTAGTGAGAAACCATGGAGCGGGCTGCCGAGTGGGTGGAAGTGAGCTGCGTGCAGTGATTCTCCGTACATTGCTACAGTAGTCTGTGTACTGGGACTAGACCCGTGATGTTGTACTGCGATAACATCATGCGTCCAGTCACAGTCTGACCAATCAGAGGCCATCATTCTTTTTTGCCATTGTATAATGTGCTGTCACACACACACACACACACACACACACACACACACACACCATCTAGTATTTCAAAGACTGGTTTTTTTTTGGTCTCTGCATACTCCCTTATCAAAAGAACTGTTATACCTATGTGTAAATAAAAGAATAATACACGACAGGGTGTGTGTCGTGCTGGGATAACGCCACACCTGGGGTGGTTGGGCATGAGGCTGCAGGCCGAGTGCATCCAAGACTCCAGGCGTGGCGTTATCCCAAAACGACACACACCCTGGAGTGCATTATTCCTATTATACAATGGCTCAATTGTAAAACAGTAAAAAAAAGAGAAAAATTTATTAGAAGTATATTTTTTATTGTTTTTGTAGTGGGTAGGGTTACATTATGACAAAATAGTGCAGATTTCTAGTTTAGCCAGTAGGTGGAGCTGCACTGTTTTGCTGTGGCTTTGTGCCCTGACAGCAATTTTTGTTAATGATCCCTCTATTTATAAATCATCATCCTGTATCAGTATTATTATGTTGGGTTTATGTTCTGCTTTGTGAGATATTGTACAGGATTTTTAAGTTTTTTTATGGTGCTGAACAGTGTGGTCTCCGTCCATCCATTCCCCCCCGCCGCCTTCCGCTAACTGACTTACTGCCGGTGACACACTCCTTTGAGGATGTATGCTGCATGGGAGGTAGGGAGATGTTTTCTAAAGTTAGTTTTAGTGCTTTTATTGTGCTGAAATACTGCAAAGGAGGAAAGTGTGTTGACAATCGAGCGAGCGAGTGAGAGCCGCGGTGACTGTGTGAGAATGCAGTTGTTCACTCGCTTGCTGACTGGGCCATGCACTCGCTTTCTGTATGGAGTCCAATTTGTTTTTCAGAGAAAAAGTAAGGAGTATTTTCATTATTTTTTTGATGGCTATGGGTGGTACTTTGTTGTTTTCTTTCCGGGGTTATGGTCTGTGCTGGGGGTGGGTTTGCAGCTGTGTGAGGGCAGCGTCGACTGGCAAAGTGGGCAGCGGGAAAGCTGCTCATAGGCAGTGGAGAGATGTATGTTTTAAACTGAGATGCAGTCATTGGTGTGCTGGCACTAGAGCCATGGTGTTATGCCAGGATAACACCATGGGTGCAGTGCCACTGACCAATGAGAGCCCGAGATTATTTTTTGCCATTGTATAATGTTTATTTACCAGTCGATTTCTCTATCCTAGGAAGCTTGTTTCCTGTAGAGCCTGGCTGCTAAGCCTGATGAAAGGCTTTGGGTAACCTGAAAGCTTCTATTCTGTAAATTTCTTGTTGGCCAATAAAATGTATCGAATCGCCCACCTTGTTCACCTTTTTGTACAAGGACCAATATGGTGACAAACAACTCTGATAATTTATGATGTGTCTTTAAAATACTTTGCATAGCTTGGCTTGCTTTCAGTAAGTTCCGTAGGATGGATGACAGTGTCTGGCAGACCTGAAGAATCTCAGCTAATAAGCTTAAATGAGGAAGGGCTCTTTATGGCAACTGCATCAAAATCTGCAAAACAAAGGAACCACTACCAACACCATTACACACCTGTTTCGGATTAATTCCTCTCTCCCCTAGTCCTTCCTCTTCTTATGCACTTTATTCTATGGACTCCCACACCTTCTTTGTTCCCTGCCACAATCTTCCACTGGGAAAACATCTTTTTCCTTCCGGCTCCCCCTCCCTCTGGAACAATCTGTTTCCCTAACTTAGCCTGTTCTTTTCCTACAGTACCGCTCCTCAGACAGCTACTTCCTTTTTCTCCCTCCTGTCCCTGCTCAGACCCTGGCTAGGTGGTTCTGGCACTCCCCTCTTGTCTAGATATACTGTACAGTAACATCTCTTGACTTACCAGGATTTTTGTGTCACCCTAATGCTAACCTACTGTAAGTTCAATGCTTACTCGTCCCATTTATAGCCTACTGCATATTTTGTATTGTTGGCAGCTGTTCCTGAATAACATGATGAATCTGGGGTAAATGGTGATGGAGTTGGGGAGGGCACACCCCCAAACCTTTGAATAAAATCCATGACAAAATACTTGTTCGCAACTCAATGTTATTTATCGACTCATGTCCCAAGGTTTTGACTGTATACGACTTCTTCTGGGGACTCTAAAATGGATAAAAGATATTTATATAAATACATAACCATTTGAAATTATTACAAATATAGCACAAAAGCAGTGGCTCAAAGTCTAAACGTGACACAGGCTCTAATGAAGATGTCATAGTGATGTTGAAACATTAGTCACATGGGTTTACAGTGTTTGCTCAGGAGTGTGACAGTCAGCGGGGAAAGTCTGTAGTATAGAAATTACTGCATTGTGGATTGTGTTAGCAAATGAGCCTGAATTGTTGCCTGAGCTTGGATTATAGTTGCTGCTGCATTTTGGTAATAAAAGAACTGTGAAACATTTTTTTTAAACTTATCTTTATTATAGCCATGAAAATAGTCACATTACATGGGAGTGTAAGATTTCAATATTGCATCGAATACGTCTTAACAGACAGTTTATGTATGTTTGCCAGGTTCAAACCATCCGGCTAAATTCCAGCCTTGAGGTATTTATTTATTTGCTTTTGGTAACCGGGTAAGCACACTAGACAGCTGGTGCCTATTTTCAGGTGCAACCCGGGAGAATTACAAGGTATACATGATAGAAATACATAGTGACAAAGGTATACATGAGAAAAATTACATAGTTGCAAGGTATACATGATAGAAATACATAGTGACAAAGGTGTACATGAGAAAATTACATAGTTGCAAGGTATACATGAGAGAAATACTACTCACAGTACAAACATGGAGTGGCATGTTCCAGCACAAAGCGGAACAACAGTGATTAATTAAAGCAGCAGTACATAGTATAGAGATGAGCATATGTCACAAATCATATGGTACATACAGGCCTTAGGGGCAGCAAGGCGAGGACCTCCCTAGGTTGAATAGTAGACATACATAGCATCGCCTCAGGTAAGGTGCCTCAGGTAAGGTGCCGCACCATGGAGGTGGGGCAGAAAGAGCCTAGCTGGGGTTCCATGCTGGGAGGCAGGGCTGCGGACTAGGTGTTAAGTGGCACACATGCAGTGCTAGCTGGTTTCAGGAAATTCCAGAGGGAGGTTTTGAAGGTGGAATGGGAGGGGAGGCACAACTTGTGGTGGAAGGAGTTCCACAGTTTGGGGACATAGGTGGTGAACGCCCGATCCCCTGATAGGTACGGTCTTGGGGACTCGGCGAGTCTGGGACGCGCAAGACCTGAGGTGGTAGATGGGGGAAGGAAGTTTGAGGGGGAGGGCAAGAGAGGCAGGAGTGGCTGTACGAATTATGTTGTCAATGAAGTTCCCCATGACATAGGTCCGATGTTTTTCAGGGAGGAGCCATTCCAGTCGCGAGTAGAGCGTACAGCGGTGTGTGAGACGGGGGGCCGAGAGGGCAAAGCGGCAGATATTGTTGTACGCGGTGTCCCATTTAGCAAGGTTAGAGGCTGGGAGGGCGGCAAAGGCAACGAGACCATAAGAAAGGGTGGGAAGTAATATCCCCTTGGCTATAGCCATCCGGGCGGCAGGGGTAAGGCAGTCTTTTGCCCTATAAGCTAGGCCAAGTTTGCCATTGGTAGCATTACAAGTGTTTCTGACATGTGCGGAGAGGTCTAGGGGAGGGTCAAGGGTGACCCCCAGGTACTTGGCTGAGTTGACAGTCGGCAGGAGGGAGTTGTTGGACCCATGGATTTCGAGGGGCGTGGTGCAGGCGGAGATTTTGGCCGCTGAGCGAAATAGCATGGCCTGGGTTTTCTTCAAGTTTACTGTGAGTTTATGACCCTCCAGCCATGCTCGGATACGCGAGAAGTCCGAGTTGAGCTGGTTATTGATGGTGGTGGCATCAGGGGCACCGGCTAAGATGACCAGGTCATCAGCATACAGGTAGGTGTCCTTTTGTGGCAACCGAGGGTAAGCTCATTGATGAACATGGAGAACAGGATGGGTCCAAGGACAGATCCTTGTGGTACCCCACTGTCCACGGTAATAGGGTGAGAGGGTCCGATTGAAACCGGTTAGTTGCATCCTGCCCCCGAGGTAGTTCGAGAACCAGTCAAGGGCACAGAGGGAGAACCCAAGGGTCTGAAGTGTGGAGAGGAGGAGGGGGTGGTCCACCCGGTCAAAGGCTTTGGATAGGTCAACAAATATGGCCCCCATCAGCTTGCCTTGATCTATCGCAGTCCTGATCCTAGTGGTGACCTCGGCAAGCGCCGTTGAGGTGCTGTGGCCTCTACGGAAGCCATGTTGAGAAGGGGAGAGGACACCATATCTCTGAAGGTAGTGGGATACTTGAGATGCAACGGCTTTTTCCAACAGCTTGCATACCCTTCTGTCCCTGATATATTCTTTAGCTCAGTCACTACACCTGTGCAGTACTTTTACTTTTTGTGTTTCTTCTATTCTAAAGTTTAACTGATGTAACAGTTTGTGGTAAGTCTGCAGACCCCCCTCCTGGGATCTAGCCCTCTGTGTCCTGCTATAACTTACAGTATGAATGAGGAAAGCAAAAAGAAAACTGACTCAACTGGAGATAACGTATTGAACCTGGAGAGACCATGTTGCTGTATACCTTATTTAACCCTGGGGGGGGGGTTCTCCCCCCAAGGGCAGTTATTGCTGCTATCTCTCTCCTCCTTAGTATAATGACAGTATGTGGTGTTCTGGGTAGCTTCCTGCAGAACCTTCTGTATCTTAATAAGTTTTTTTCCGAAAGTAATTTGGAATACTGATCAGAAGGGCTTGAAACAGAAACAAGAGGCAGAGAAGAACATTCATCTTGATTGTTTCTATTCTCCCCCCAAGGAGAGGGGGAGTAGGTCCCATCTAGCCAGGTTCGCCTGGATCTCTGCACAGAGTTTTTCATAGTTTAATCTGAAGAGTGTTGGTGTTTGGGGAGAGACTCTAACTCCTAGATACCTAACTGTGTTAGCTTTGGCCCACTTGAAAGGGAAGTCTTTCATTACCTCCTGTGGTAATGGGCCACCAAATTTTATTGCCCCTGACTTTTCCAGACTGATCTTGTACCCTGAGATCTGGCCATAACTCTTGAATTCCCTGCACAGGGCTGACAGAGAGGTCCCTAGGGAGGTGAAGAAAAAGAGGGAGTTGTCTGCATACAAGGACACCTTGTGGTTCCTGTTTTCTCCCTGTATACCTTTGAGGTCCCTATTTTCCCTGACTTCTACCACCAAGGGCTCAATGCAGAGGGCAAATAATAGTAGGGACAGCAGGCATCCCTGCCTAGTCCCCCTTGTCAGGTGGAATCTCCCCATAGTGTAACCATTAACCCTGCCTGACCACAGCCTGGGGTGCAGCGTATAGTGCTGCCACTCCCTCCTGGAATTTGGGGCCTAGCCCCATCTCCTGGTGGGTTCTATGGAGGAACCTCCAGTCCATCTGGTCAAAGGCCTTCTCGGCATCAATAAAAACTGCAAGGGTGGGTTCCCAAGAGGCCTGCTGATAAGTAATTAAATTGAGACCCCTTACATCATCATGCAATAGCCTCCCATTTATGAATGTTGTTTCAGCCGGGTGGACCAGTCTCCCCACACACTCCTGCAGCCCATGGGCCATGATGGAGGTGGATGAAGCAATTTTTCTGGCTCCTTAGAAGAGTGTGGTAAGCAGATATTATGGAGTGCTGACCTTCTACCGCTGTGGCGGTTGTGTTTTTTTCTGTGGTTACAAATATTTTTCATAATCGTGAAATAAGTCAGTATAGGTCTGGAATAAATTATCATATCACTTTTATGTCTTAGGTATTCTTAAATAGGTTTATTAATTCTCAAAATGAATGGTTAACTACCTCAGTAAATGCACATTTTAAGAATATTTGCACGTACACACACACACACACACACTCAGACAATACTTTCTCAGGCAGCATGCATACTACTGTCACAAATGTTACTGTAGTCTACTGACACATTAATATGTGCTATACATACCTATAACAGATCTGCTATTTTCTCATTGTTTGCTTGAAGCCCCATACCCTGTGTTCCGCATTTGTCTGAACAGCTCTTATTATACCTATAATCAGGATGATCAGGTTTTGAGCTGGTAGCTGTATTTGCTCAATTCATATTCATGTTATCTCTCTTTACAAAACACTGCACAAAAAAACACATTCTGAAGCAGCCTGTTTAAATAACTTATTTTTTGGTGGTTATCATCCATTTTCACCCTCAGATTTTGGTTTGCTTTAATTATGTTGCTGTATGAATAAAAGCTTATCTTATGCTCATCTGTTTAAAATGCTGTGTCTGCTTAATTGCCTGTCTGCATATGTGAAACATTCTGCTGTGAAGAGGACCGTGTTGCCTGCTCGCTAGGGGCAATGCTCCTTCATTACTGGAAGTTTTTATTGGCTTGCAATGAGATGGGTCAATGTTTAGAACCAGCTGTGGCTTTTATTTTAAACAGCTCTGCACTGTGTTTAAGGCTCATAAACGTCTTTTACTGAGCGGCTTGCTCTAAAGACTTCCACATCGATGAGGGAAATGCGGTAGGACCATGGGGAGAACAGATACTCTTTTACTCCTTGCTCCTTTCCTTCTATCTCCATGTTTTATTCTTTTGGTACATTGTACATTATTTATACCTCAGACTTAACAGTTCACTCCATTCATTGCATTATTTTTATTTAATTTGCACTATTTCTGATCGCTATGTCCGCTGCCTGTAATTTTTTTTTTTTTTTGTTATACTTTTTTATACTCCTCCTCTGCGGCTGGGGGGTGTTACCTATGGTCCCCCCCAATCCGGCCTGACCTTCAGCCCCTGCTCTGTTCTCCCAATCCCCAAGCTCTACCCCTTACCTCCACCTACACAGCAATCAGCCATGGTGGGCACGCGACCACCGCCACGGGATCCGGGGGGGGGGGTTTGGCAAGGAGGAGCATCCAGGGACCAGAAGCCGGCGGTACTGCCTGTCCGGCCCTCATATAGCCCGCAAGGTTTTTCCGCTTTTTTTCTTCCCATACGTCTGAAGCATGCAAATGACGCCAAGGGATCAGAGCGCGCACGCTACCATACGTGCCCCATCCCAGCGTCCACCTCAGTACGTCCCTCTAGTTCTGTCTGTAGCCTGCCTAGCCCCCAGCCACCGCTAGGAGCCACCAGGCCACCGAGGCAACACACCCCCCTCCCCGGAGAAGGAGAACAGTCTTACAGACACTCGATCCTTCTCCTCCCCTGCCGACCCCCGACGACCCAGGCTCGCTCCCGAACCCGGGTTGCTGGCGTAGCGCGAGGTGTGGCATCCAGCGCCTCAACCCTCAGCGCCACCGGGCCGGCCCGCTGCCTGTAATTTAGCTTATACCATTCTGTTATTTATACTTCAGACCACATTGTTCCAATATTTATGATTGCATTGCAGTCTTATTCCTGTATCATTTTTGCTGAATGCATGTTTATCCTGTGCTCTTCCTGGGTGGCATCTAGAAATGAGCCTTGGCTCAGTGTGCCTTTCCCGGCTATCGATTTTCAATAAATCGATAAATGAATATTATTTACTCTGCCTTCAAACACGCTTTCAGGTTCTCCGTATAACCACAATTTTGATCTGTCAGCCAGAGATCAGCACTGCAGTTATTTAGAGAGCCCGAGGCGCTGTTTAAACCCAAAGACTGCTTTATTTCAGGAGTCTGGATAGCAAAACAGAGTTTTGATTGTTTATTTTTAGGTGATGTTGGAGCCACACAATGTCAGGATTTTGTGAGGTGGCAGAACATTTACTACAGTAAAAGCAAGAATGTATAATGGTGCTGGTTGTTGCTACCTGTTTTCTGAAATTTATTTGCAGTAAACCCTCCACACCTAACAACTACTTGGGAACCAGTTTACATAAATTAATATGTATGCACTGCAGCCCTCCCTCCTATAATGGGCATTGCTGTCTTCAGTCAGCCCCCTTTTCCTGGGCCATAGCCTAACTCTTCTGCCCCACCTGGGAAGGTGTAACTCCTTAGCTCAACTGGGAGGCAGTATTGTCTAGTGATAAGAGCACAGAGTTGAGAACGTAAAGACCCACCAGACCTCAGCTTGACTCCTACAGTTGCCACGTGCATACTGCATACTGTGTGACCCTAAGCAAGTCACATAAGCTCACTGTGCCTAATTCTCTTACAGGTTGCACCCGGAAGTGAACTTGAGCTCACTGTGCCTTTCCCAGCAAAAAATTCTAAAATAAACAGAAAATTATGGAGAAGGCTAGTCATGACCAATTAAGGTAACTAGTGCCACTCCTGAGTCAGCTCACTACTGTTCTGCCCTGAAAAGTGTGTGTTCTCTCTTCCTGGAGCATGCAGTGCCCCTCCTGGTGACACTGAGTCATTGCCTGATCCCGCTAATCAATGCCAACAAAATAAACCCGAAAAAAGTTGTTTATTTTTGGATGGAACAACCACTAGTATCTGCTTACTATTTCAAAAAATAACCCTTTAAGGTATTTTAGAATGCTTGAAATTATATTTCAAAAGCTGTAACATTTGAACTGTTAGGTGTAGAAGTTCGATTTTTTTTTTAAATGAAAGCTTAGAGCCTGATAAACATGAATAAATCCTAAAGATGCAGATCTCATGTGTCACTACATGCCTATACAAGTCCATATACTAAAATAATGTACTTTAGAAATTTAGCTAGCCATTTTATGCGTTTATATATTGATATATAATAGATGTAGCAATATCTTACATTGATATAGCTACCTAGCTGACTCCAAGCTTTTAGTGAAAAACAAAGTTTCTATCCCTAACAGGTCAAAAATTATCCCATTTTAAAAATTAAACAAATACAGACATTTTTTGAAGGGTCTAATTTTTGACCTGATGCCTATAGAAACAACATTTTTTTTAATAAAAGCTTCTAATCCACCTGTTAAACATTAGGTCTGTAATACTGCTTTTATGTGCCAATACTATTTTATCAATACATCTATTTAGTTGTGACAACCAAAAATGGCAAGCGCATAGCGGCAATTCTATTTTTGTATCAGTAGACTGCATTGCTATTATTTGCTTTGTATTGGTACATAAAATTACATTAAACAATTTTCTTTATGAATATTCTTTATTTTTTCTGAAATTTTATAATGCTACACATTATTATTTTTTGATGCTTTCCAACAAAAGCGTGGAAGAGCTGGTACTGCTATATGGGAGTGACAAGTGTTCACAGTATGATTAAGATCATAAGATGAATGAAAATTAAGCTGAAAAACTACACAGTTACTAATGAAATAATGTGCAGTATTATCGAAATTCTGAAAAACTTTAAAAATGTTTATTTTTTTAAACCATCATTTAATTTTTTTTGTACAAAAAGTACTAACGATAGTCTGTTGGTGCAAAAAAATAGCATAAACACTATGGGCTGGATATTCAAACTGCGCCATTCTTAGGCGCAAGCCCTTGCACTGCGCAAAATAGTTGCGCAGGGGTGTGGTCGAGGCGATATTCAAAGGAGTTGCACTATTGAGCAACTCCTTTGAATATCACCCCAACCACAACCACTGTGCATGGTAGCAGTGGAACTTATTATACCGCAAGTTGTCTGAGTGGAGCATACAACTTGCGGTGGGCTCAAACTCTCGATGCGCCATCGCCAAAATCCCCATATTCAAAAGGTGACATGCAAATGGGGCTATAATTTATGCAAGGTGCAGGGGGGGCCATTTGCATCTGATTATGGCCCCATTTGCATGCCATTAGCATGCAGGTGCGCCGATCCCCGAGGACTTGCGCCTGGCGCCCTGCCAGGCAGCAGCCATCGGGGACCGACACCCCCTGCAGCCCGATCGCGGGCAAAAGAGTGAATCCCCACCACCACCCCCCACTGGCCCGATCACGGACAACAGCAGAAATGTCCCCCCCCCACCAGCCCGACCGCGGGCTTCATTAGTTTCAAACAACCCCCCCGAATACATCCCTGGTGGTCCAGTGGACTGAAAAGCCTGATCATGGGCTGTATCAGTGTAAAATACAACCCCCCTCCTCCCGAACATAGCCCTGGTGGTCCAGTGGACCGAAACTCCCATTCGCGGGATGTAAGCAGTAACCCTCCCAACATAGCCCTGGTGGTCCAGTGGACCGAAACTCCCGATCGCGGGATGTATGCAGTAAATACTGAATGAAATTAAATTAATTCACAAAACTGGACTGTCTTTATTGTGTATGGCTGCACGCCCATTGGCTCTTGCACTGCACCAATGGGCATGCAGCCCTACCGGGCAGTCAGTCGGGCGGTGGCGGGCGGCAGGAGGTGGATGCTGTCGCCCACCGCCGCGGGGAGCGGGTGGTGGGCTTCATGGGTGGGTGGGGTGGGGACACTAGGCAGCAGGGATGTGTTGGGGGGTATTTACTGCTACATCCCGCGAACGGGAGTTTCGTCCACTGACCATCAGGGCTACGCTCGGAGGGGGTTACTGCTTACATCCCGCGATGGGAGTTTCGTCCACTGGACCACCAGGGCTATGTTCGGGGTGTTACTGCTTACATCCCACGTAATGGGAATTTCGGTCCACTGGACCACCAGGGCTATGTTCGGAGGAGGGGGTTGTGTTTTACACTGATACAGCCCGCGATCAGGCTTTTGGTCCACTGGACCACCAGGGATGTATTCGGGGGTTGTTTTGAACTAATGCAGCCCGGGTCGGGCTGGTGGGGGGACATTTCTGCTGTTGCCCGCGATTGGGCCAGTGGGGGGTGGTGGTGGGGATTTTCACTCTTTCACCCATGATCGGGCTGCAGGGGGCACAGGGAGTGGGTTGGGGGCCAGCCACAGGTGGCAGCTGCTGTGTTGCGCCCTGCAATGCAGCAGCTCACCTGTGGGTGGCCCTCGACTTGAGCCTTTTTTTTTTGGCTCAGAGCTGTGCAGGTGCAGGTTGGGGGTTGCGCCTGCACAACTCTGCACAGCCCGGCTGAATATCAGGCTGTGCAGTTTATGCATGGTTCCTCCCCATCCAGTTCAGCATGCATTCATTTGCATTGCGCTGTTGCTCAGCATGTTTTCTGTGGCGCAACTGCCTCCTGCTGAATATCGCAGAATGGAGCAAGTTTAGACTTGCGCAGGTGCAACCCTATTGCGCATGGCGCAACCCTTTTGAATATCCGGCCCTATGTGTTTTCTGTTTTTTATGGCTGCATGGGCAGAGCTCTGCAGACATTATGCCATCATAGGAGGTTTAGTGCATCACTGTGGAAGCATGTGATGGAACCACTGTCTGATGTGCTTCCACAGTGCTCTAGTGAAGTTCCATCACCACAGTTTATGTGGCCCTTCCTCTCCACAGGCCACATAAACACATCCCCTTGGCCTTCGGCAGCGTACTACTTTTTCTTCTGCAACTGCGGAAGTGACAACCACCATGCATCAACTCAAACTGTGCATGTGCGAGTATCGCGCATGCAGTTCCATCGGTACTGCAAACTTGTTTTTATCATCTTCGTATGTTGCTGCAAGGATTGACACACTGTCAGCTATGCAGTCCCCAAGTTGGCAGTCTGAGGGCAGTAATGTGTTTGTCTGAAACTACACTGACAATGACAGTATTATTTCTTTTACAACATGGATGCATGTCTCAGTTTTATTAAAAGTTATGGCTAGTTGTGAGCTGTATTCTAAAATGCAATTGTGTTGAAATGGGAGGAGGGAATAATGGTCCAAGACCCCTGATGCCATGGTGCTATCATGGAGTCCTACTGTAACTATTTAATAGCAAAAATGTAATTTATCCCATATTATAGAAGGATTTTCATTTTATTTTCGGCCTTATTAGTGTATTCATTTGCTGATGGTTGAGAGGAGAACTGTCGCATTCTGTCATGCACATGCTGTTGCACCCCTGGTAAGTTATTTTGCTTTTTTTCTAAGTTGCTTCCCATTTCCTTGTGAGGAACCCATGTGTGCTAGTTTTGGCTTCTGATTCCATTTGTTGCATTAGTGAGGATGCATTTGTGCATGCATACACTTATGCTACAAATTGTCTAGTTAACGCCCCCTGAACGTGAATCTACCCCCATCCCTCAAACCCAGCAGGTTCTCTGTAACACAGACAGTGTCATAACTGGGTAAATTTACAGACAGTTTACAAGCTGCTTTTTGTGACCTGGCTCCTGATCTCGATAAAGATTAGTGTGGAATGACTGCAAAATAAAAAGTTCTCTTGCTACCTCATTTCTGCACTGGGGTTTTGGAAGATCTGCGTAAAACTGGCAGCATAAATGTATGCGTGTAAAATCACAAACTTGCTAATACAACAAATGCTATCAGCAGCTGAATCTTTCTCACATCAGTTTCAAAAAAAGTAATGGGAAGTATCAGGAAAAAAGAAAAAAAATACCAATTAGGTAGGTTGCAGCAGCCTGTCACTTGATCGCTGAAACATTACATTGGCTACTGAATGCAATCATCATGTTCATGACATGATGAATGTAATAGTTCTTTCAATGAGCCAGCAGCTGGAGCCAGACTTAAACCTGTGCCACACCAACCTCCCTCCACACTCTCTGTAACTGTTTTATTTTTCATTTATTCATTTATTTATTTAATTTATTTTATTAATTACCTTTTTTTTTAATGGACAGTATGCAAAAAGAAAGTACAACAAGGATGGTTGGAGATTATTCATTATGGGGATGTGACATTTTTGCAATCCCCTTTGAGGGAACCCGGGGCCCGATTCCAAGACAGCGGTGAAAGCAGGGTGCAAGCTATGCCAGTGCGTAAAGTTACACCAAAAACCCTACAACATGCGAGCTGCGCCATATTCCAATAGAATAGCCAGATATGACAGAAAATGCAGAATTATGCATGTTGCGAGTTACGCCCCGCAAGACATGGAGTAACTCACAATAGCAGCATAGCAGTACGCATGTTGCAACTCATCAATACTGTCAGCAATACGTACCTCTCTACTGTCCCACATTACATGGCACTGTTCCCTACTGTACACCTCATCACTTCTCTGTTCCATATTGCGATGCCTTGTCCCACATTCTGCGTTTGGCTATTGTGCTACATGCTATGGTAAGTGTTGCACCAGTTATGTATTTCACTTACTATTTGTCTGGCCATGCTACTACCTATTTCACTGTGTCCTGGGCTTCTTAGAGCACATTTGCTTGGGTGTTCCATTGTTTGCCCATTAGTTCCACATTCAGGGCCTACTGGTTGGGGGTATGCTGCAGTCTTGCTTTGTTGGGGGGGGGGGTTCTATGGCCTGTGCTCTGGTTAGGACAGCTTTTCCTTGTTCTAACTTATGTTACCATCCTCTGGTGTGGTTCATTATGCCACCTGTTCTGGAATAGCAGTTCCATGATGCTGGTGTGTTACACATGTCGTAAGCCACATTATGCAGGTCTGCATTCATTTACAGACCTGGACCTGTGTAGTACAGTATGGTCTGCAAGCTCACTGGTCCACACTGTGTTCCAATGGGCATACAGATCATACTGTATGCTGTCATTCAGTGGGCGGCCAGGCAGTATGCGGGCGGGTTGCTGACACCTCGCTGATGACAGTGGGGTGCTGGGTGGCTGGGGACCTCTGTGGGTAGGGAGGGGGTACCACTGAACCACAAGGTAGACGTCAGTTTGTGCTACGGCCCGCGATCAGGCTTTCAGGTTGTGTTCCACTACACTACCAGGAATGTATTTCATTACACTACAGCCCGTAATCGGGCATACGGGGGGGGTCCACTAGTCCACCAGGGATCTATTACAGGGCTCTACAGCCCGCGATTGGGCATGGGATGTTTAATATGCTGATGACTACCTGCGACCAGGCATGGGGTATTTAATATGCTGACGACTGCCCACAGTTGGGAATGGGAGTTTTAATATGTCGACGATTGCCCGCGATCAGGCATATGGGGGGGGGGAGGGTCCACTAGTCTACCAGGGATCTATCACAGGACTCTACAGCCTACAATCAGGCATAGGATTATTAATATGCTGATGACTGCCCGCAATTGGGCATACGCGGGGGGGCTGCAATAGCCAGCCAGGGAGCAAACCCCTGTCGACAGCAGCTTGGCAGGGCACCAGGTGCAATTAGCCAGGACTCCAGGTGCATTGCATGCAAATAGGGCCATAATAACATGCAAATGGCCCCATTTGCACCTTGCATAGATTATGGCCTCATTTGCAAGCCCCCAGCTGAATATCACAGGTGATGCGCCTAGCACAATGGCACTTGCACTGGCGCATCCCCCTGCTCCCCCTCTGTGTCTTGTGCTGGTGCAGTGCCACTGCACCATGTGCAGTCTGTGTGCCACCCTTGCCATATTCAACGGTGCTGCGCCATGGCGCATCACCACTGAATATCGCCTGGTCTTTGCCCTGGCACAGCCCAGTTGCACTGCGCCCAGGCTTGCGCCACTGCCTGGTGCAGTCTGAATATCTGGCCCTCAGTGTACTGTCAACTATCCATGGGTGCTGCAGACTCCCCACGGCCGTTGCGGCATTCCGGGTGGGAGCGCCATACGTCAGGTGCAGCACCCCCTTTGTTGCAAGCCACGGGACTTAGGCGCCAGGACCCTGAGAAATAGAAATTCAGCTTGCGCCGCGTCTTTGAAATTCTGGCCCCATGTGTTTAGCGTCCATAAGGGAGGCCAGCAGCTAACACTCTGATCGACTAACACAGCGATCCTCTATTACCAAATATTTTGCAGGTTTGGGCCGTCCCATAAGATGTGCAGTAGAGTTTCCCCCTGCCACACACATTTCCACCATGTGTTCTGTGCCATGAGACCCAATGCATGTAGCACTTGGGGTGGGGGGGTATGGTACCAGCAGTGCAGGATCATAGTCTGAAAGAGCCAGCTCTTTGTATTTCTAAACACTTTATGGGCCATTGCCAAACACTTACCCCAGATCTCAGGTGACAATTGATACTGTAGTCAAGGTCTGTCACCCATGCTACTGAGCATTTCCACAGAGGAGGATGTTCAGCAACCATTAAGCAGTGGTAGATCATTCTCACCGCCCCTTCATTGCTTTGCCAGGGTCTATTGCTTGGTGTAGCCAGTATGACTTATTCATTGGGCATGGTAACTTGCCATTCTTGGTACACAAGTACCCCAAAAAATGGGCCTTAGGAGGATTACATACTGTATGTTGACCAGCTGCTGTTAGTACAGCAGTGTATTCATCCCATGCATACAAATTTTAATCACCTACTTGTCTCTTCAGTTGTTTCAGTCCCTCCCATACATCTTATTGTCACATAGAAACGTAGAAGTTGGTGGTAGAAGGAGACCGCTAGGTCCATCTAGTCTGACCATTTGTTTTAGACCTGTTTTGACACTCTAGTTGCCCTTTGTAGTCAGGGCTCCCTTGTGTCTATCCCATGCATATCATGGGGGAGGTTGCCTTCCCACAGGAAGTGACCAATCAGCTGCTCTAGACGACTGAAGAGCTTGTTCCCAGCCTCCATTGGCAGGTTGCTGGACACATAAAAATGTTGGTAAAACAAACATATGCACTGCTTCTTTCCAGTCGTCTGTTATAACTACCATGGCATCACTGATTCATTCAGTATGAATAAGTCAGTGATTCAAAGGGCTGGGGACTGGCCAGTAAGGAGAGGGACTTTTTTTTAATTAGTTTCACCCACAGTAATGTATCCTTTAGGCAATGAGGAGGGTGGTGGGTGCCAGTGGGTGTGTGGGATAGGGGTTACTAATTGACTGGGACTGGTGTTGGTGGGGGGGTGACTTGAATCTTTTAGTGTTGGGACTGGGTTGTGAGAGTTTCAGCTTTAACCTTAATTCATATTTAAACAGTGTTTTTTTGTGCATTTTTTTTAAAGTAGCATGGTGGAAGAAAATAGAAGAAGGCCTCTGTGCTGGGTAGACCATCTGCTAGTTCCTATGTGCACTGGTGCTCGTTGTAGCTTTTTACTACTTTTCTTGACTTTCTGTTACAAACATACTGCAGTTTTAGGTAGCTATAGATTGGCAGTATTTTAGTGATAGAGATATTACTGAGGAAGGTTAGGGTAGACAGATTTTTTTTTAATTTTAATTAGGCCATTTGAGTGCATATTATATATTGCCTGCTACTGGTGCCCAGTTTGATGTCCCTTTCTAGTGTGCAACGTTTACCTCCACCACTACCAAATTTATTTGGCTTGCTATCTGCAAGGTTGTTATTTAAATTAGCCATGCTGCACTAGCTTCCTACAAGGAATGCCTCATGGCACTGAATATGTACTCGCTACAAACCAGTCAGTAGAGGGGGATATGATAGAAACCTTCAAATTCCTGAAAGCAATAAACAAAGTAAACTATGAGGAATTATTTAGCAGGAACACCAGTTCAACAACAAGGGAACATGACTAGAAGCTGATTGGGGGGTTTCAGAAGGGATGTAAGAAAGTATTATTTTACTGAGAGTGTGGTGGAACCTTGGGGGGGGGGCTTCAAATAGGCTTGTGTCACAGTGAAAGGAATAGTGCTTACTCATAGTAATGAAACTGGGGGAAGGGAATAGGGAAACTTCTGGGGAGGGTTAGAACCCTATATTGACACAAGGTTGTGGGATTATAGAGGGCCAAATGAATAATTTATAATCAACTATCATCCTACTTTGAACAGACCAATGCCCTCACTTGTAGCCAGCGTGGCTTTCTGAAATCGCATGGGACAGAAACTGCTCTTCTGAGGCTCACCACTGATATAGTCCAGGCTATGGACCCAGGGCAAAGCCACTGGTGCAGTCTTTGTCAACTTAAAGAAGGCATTCAACCTAGTCAACCACTTACTTCTCATCTGTAAACTTTGCCACCTTGGTCTTGACAAAAACTCTCTCTTTCTCTCTCGGGTCTCTAACTACTTAGAGAATAGGTTTCAATGTGTCAAATGGGCCGGTACCATCTTAACCTTATCTCCGATCACCAACGGGGTTCCCCAGGGCCCAATCCTAGGGCCTCTCTTATTCTCAATATTTCATTAATGACCTTCCTCTGAATTGTGAAGGGGGAATTGGTTCAGCTATAAGCAGATGATGCCATCTTATATAGATCCTCCTATGACATCTCAAGTATTAACTCTGACCTAACAAATGACTTTCAGACTCTAGAACATGGTTTAAAAATAATCTACTATGTTCTGAACATAAAAAAGACAAAATCCATGCTGTTCCACCATACCTGCTTTGACACAACCTCATAGCCCTCTCCCCCCCCGTTATCAAAACATCCACTAACATTCAACTTGAAAATGTTACCTCCTTTAAATATCTGGGTGTAATACTTGACAAGCATCTATCCTTCGATGAGCACATAACTTGTGTCACTAAGGCTACTATTCAAAAACTAGGCCTTCTATATCGCACTGCTCCCTACCTCTCAAGTAGTGCAAGAAGCACTATTGCCTCTGCCACCCTTCTCCCAGGCCTCTTCTACAGTGCCTCTATAATCCACTCCTCAAAGAGTACACTCCTGAACAAACTCAAACTGGCCTATCACAGAATTGCCCGATTTGCAATTAAGGCCCCAGCTCGCGCCCATCACTGTGATGTACTGAACAATTTGGGTTGGCCAACTTTCATGGCCAGACTTAACCTCCCAGTATATTGCACCACCTTCAAGCTAATACACCTCCTTCCTCCTCCGAGTATATCTAACCTACTGACCCTGAAACCCTTCCCACGAACACTCAGATCTTCACACCTCCAGATGCTGGGTCTGCCCAAGGCTCACCTAGCTGTTGGAAGTAGATCCTTCTCTTTTGCAGCACCACAAAAGTGGAATGACTTCCCACACTCACTACTCTCATGCAAGACCATTACTCTCTTCAAAAAACAATATAGGGAAATAGTTTACAAGCCTCCTGTCTGTAATGGGAACAGTACCTATTCTTCTCTAAACTTCTCCAGCTGCTGCCTATACTCTCCTGGTGTGTATGATCAGTGTCTAGGGCTGTGAGTTTGTTCACAGCCAATTGTCTATACTCTGCATTTATGTACTAACTGACTCTACTATGATTATTTTTAATGCTCGTATCAACCTGTTTGTTCACCTATGTTGCAACTGACATCTGTAATTTGTACTGTCTCCCAATGAATGGGATGGCTAGTCTAGTCCATGAATGTATGTAAATGTCCAATGATATTTGTACATAATTATCTGTATCTGTACTGTATTTTTATGTTTGGAACATTTGGTTCTCCAGGTCGCCCCTGAAAAAGGGACTTCACTGTCTCAGAGGACCCACCCGGTCATCAAAATTTTAATAAATAAATAAACGGGCAGACTTAATGGACCTTAGCAGTTTTCTGCCATCACTGTCTATGGTTCTAACTTTGTATTGCAGTGTGGCTTGGCTCTGTTTACTTACTGTACCATGGAATTGATGTTCCCAAATTGATAAAAACTGTCATCTCTCCCTCTAAATCCTTTAAAAGTGTGTGTATGTATATTTGGTGACTTTATCAAACATCCCCAGTTGCATCTCAGTCTCCTGCTTTTCATAAAGTGTCTTCCATTTCATTGGCTCACCCAGTGAGCGTTATGGCTGCAAATGTGGCAAAGAGTTCCAACCCTGATTTTGGTTGTGGTGGTACACACAACGATTTGCCTCCCCTGGCCATGGTGTGAGAGTTGTTGGTGGGGTCTCTGTTGGGTCCAGGAGCCACAGTGAGAGAGAAGCATCTCCAGTCTTTAATCTGCTGTGGTCCATTTTCATGGCTGCCTGGGCAGAGCCCTGCAGCTGTTTTGCGAGCTCTAAGAGAGAGAAAGGGGACTGTGAAGGCACATGACCGTATTCCTCAGTCATGTGCTTCCACAGTGCTGTGGCAAGATTCCAGTATTTTGCCGTCAGTGCACCCTCCCCCTCCATGGTCAGACAACCCCATACTCGCTTAGGGCACTATTTTTGTCTGGCCTTCCTTCTGGAGAGATGCTAATATCGAAGCGAGAATGTGGTGCAAGAATCGCATGCACACCTATGTTACAGTGGCCATCTTAGGCACGGTGGGCTCATTCTTGCACATGCACGAGAATCACACAAGTATGGCATCAGCTGCAGTGGGAGCTCTGAGTACTCTTTGACTTGGACTCATGGCTCTGCAGCAGCCATGGTGGCTCTGACCAGAGTTTATTTGGCTATGTCACAGCTAAAAAACTTGTATGGATAATATGCTGGAAAAGCAGGTCCATATATTATCAATACGTAATTACTGGTGACCCCCTTTATCGACTCAAATTCAGATACTTCTGAAACACCATAATAACCCAAAATGGATTATTACGGCATTCTAAAAACAACTCACTTGCACTGTCCTCGAGTGCCACTTTCACTTTCCTAGCAGCGTAGAGTGACCGAGTGGTGTACTTTCGGGGAAAAAAATTGACCGAAAATGCAGACAAACTGCAGTGCTTTGTTTAAAAATCCTGTCCCTTAGAGCAGTTAACCTAATTTTTCTTATTTGGGAGGGGGATACAGATGAATGCCAACTGACCTCGAACCAGATTAAGCGGTTGGTGGTATTTTTTTCAGTGAATGAGGGAAATTTGGCCAGGACAGCGGGGAAATTCCCCTACTCTTTTCGATAAGTGCCATGGGATCTTTAACATCCACCTGAACTACCACCAATCCAGGCAGATGGGACCTCGGTTTAACGTCTCATCCGAAAGACGGCACCTCAGAAGTGCAGCACCCCTCTCATGCTGCACTACAGTGTCAGTACTGGGATATTAACCCAAGTGCCAGATGTGGGAACTTAACCCACAGCCCTCTGATCTCCCAGCTTCAGAGGCAAGTGTGCTACCTACTGAGCCACTGACACTGCTGAGTTGAGCATAACCCCAGTCTGATTCCCTGGTCAGGGCTAACTGATTCACGTATGGACACCAGTTTAAACGAGGGATGTTAATGGATGTCATTGCTCCAGGATAAATGTTTTTCATAAAGTTTGCAGCAACTGTCACAAGAATAACACTTTGCTCGGAAGTTGGAAATGTGTGTAGTAAAGTGTGTGGGAACTCTCACAAGAAATACACTTTTGTTGGAAGAACAGTCCAGGTATTCCTAGTACAGAGGGATGGACAGTTCGAATTGTGTGTGGTAAAAAGTCATGTGACATTGCTCTAACAAGTGTTCTGGCAGAAAAAGCCTGTTTCTGAGCCTGTACAGTGCCAAATCTTGGGGGCCCACCCTGTCTGCAATTTGCCATCTTTTTGTCAGAATAAAGCCATGCTTCACAACCCCAGTTCCTGTGTGGACATTAGATCACTGCTTCCAGTGCGGATTGTTATTGGGGCCCCTGTTGTGATAGTTTTAGACCTACCATATGCCCGGCACCTCTCCCCAGAATCCATAATAAATATAAATGTTATTTTATACCCTAAACCCCTGACTCTTTTAGACTGCCAAGCCGGTAATCACCTCAATGCTAGGGGTGATGCCTTTTTTGTTTATGCCATCTGGTGGCCTGTTTGTGGCACAGATTGGGGGGGTCCCAGTTGCTACATGATGTTGGTAGCTGGGGCATTGGATGTACACATAAAAACAGCATCGATACAGATAATTTGTAATGGCAAGACTCCAAACTTTCTTTTTTTTTTAAGTTTCTAGCTCCAACATTTCCAAAGTTAGACCTTTCAAAAGATAATTACTTTAAAATAGGATAACTTTGGAACCATCATGGCTAGAAATGTAATTTTTAAAAAAGAAAATGAATGCTTTCAGACAGCTAAGTTGATAAATTGCTAAACTGTTGTTACAGTGATCATATGTTGATATAAAAAATGTAAAATGGTTCACTAGATTTTCAAAGTCCTGTTATTTTTAACAAGATATTGTATACACATATGTAGACATAGCGAAATAGGAGAACTGTACCATTAGGATCTATACATGTTGCTCGGACTCCAAGCTTTCATTTAAAAAACGTATGTTTCCATGATTAATTTCACAGAGGCACAATTTTTTTCCCATCATCAAAACAAAGCAATGAATGCAGCACTCTTCATCCTTCTCAGCACTCAGCACTCCCTTGAGCAGGTATCCACCTACAAATACCTAGGGATTAACCGACACTCTGCCCTTACTTTCCATGCTCACATAAATGCCCTCTTGGCCACCACAAACACCCAGATAGGTCTCCTTTAGTGGCACAAGTTCTGCCTCCCTCCCAATGCTCTTTGGCTAGCCATCACATCCTCTGTCCTGTCCCTAGTGGACTATGGGCTCCCAGTTTACGGTGCTGCTGATATTACCGCATTCCACAAAATCCAACTCTCCCTCAACAAGGCTTGCAGGCTTCTGACCAGTACCCCTAGGCTCACCCATACCTGCTCCCTGTACTCCGCTGCCAATCTCCTCAATTTTAAAGAAAGGCTCCACTACCAGACCTGCCTACTTACCAAGAAAATTCTGCTCGGTCTCTCCCCCCCCCCCGGTGTCTCTGCCTCCCTCCAGTTTGCTGCCCCCACTGTCTCCACCCGGAATTTGAACAAAGCTATCCTTATGATACCCAGAGCAAGAACCTCCATTGTGCAGAGATCTTTCTGCCACAGGGCCTCCTTCTGGTTTAACTCTCTCCCTGCCACTGTCACCAACACACCAAAAATCTCCCCATTTAAAATCGCTTTTCAGAGCCACCTCATCAGCACCCGCTGCTGTAATTGTAACTAACCAGTGACTACAGGCCTTCTAGCGCTCATAACTTTTGACAATGTCCAATTGACTACCTCAACCCACCCCCACCCCCCACTGGCCCCTCTCCTCTGTATAGCCCTGTTTTCTGGGGTTCTACCTTGATTCGTGTGTAATATATAAGATAATGTTGATCTTGTTTAACACTGTAAATAGACTGTATAAACTATGTAAAGACTGTATAAAATGTTTGTAATTTCTCCATGATTGCTCTCTTTGTAACCTGTATGCACTGTTCTGTCCTCCATGTGACAAGGTACCTTTGTAAATGAGCCTTTGGCTCAAAGGTTGTAAATCCAATATTATAAATAAATAAATAAATAAAAAGAAGCATAGGAAAACCAGGAGCAGCTATAAAATTCGCAAGTAGCATTTTATTATTATCGATAACAGTAAAATAAAGAAATAAAATTATTCAGGATAGCTCTTTACAAAAGCAGTACGAAGTTCTTCATCTGTGGGTGTCTCTAATTCTAAATTTCAGCCTCTCTCTCTCTCTGTCTGTCCCTAACAAAAGATTGCTCTCTTTATATATTTAATGGGCTCAATTTTCAGACAGACCATAGATTACTGCAATTTGCGGTGATATACAGCTGCTACAAACTCCAGGTGTGTCAGGAACCCTGAGCCCTATTTTATAAAATAGCGGGTCCCTGCCCCAAACACCAGGAGTTGCCACAGCTGCAAGGTTGCGCCACACATTGTGTGCACCTGCAGAGTTTGACAGAGGGATCCATCAGTCCTCCCCCCGAGCTGGTGCAACCTTAGATGACCTGTGGAGGTTGTGGGCAGCAGTACCCAGAAAGTGGGGACTGGGGACCGATGTAGCCCTGGTGGTGCCATGGGGGGCATAGCTGCAATGGAATGTATGTGCGGAGGACCCGGATGAGGTGCCCTGTAAATTGGCACACAGCCGAATAGGCCTGGTGGGGGGGGCAGGGCCAGACCAGCGTGAATAGGCCCCAGTGGACAGCAGCCCTGACACCTATCCCACAGGACCCAAAGTCTCTGGCATTGTAGTCGGGCATCTGCCAGCCTCCACAAGGGGGAATGTGTATCTGAGGAATGTTGTGGTGCCCAGGGCACATTCCTGACCACCAAATGCAACCTGCACCCACTGCCACCTACCATTTTAAGGAGACTATGGGTCCTGTAGGGCAGGTGCCGGGGTGCTGTCAACTTGGGTCAGGGTCATGTTGGTCTGGTCATGCCCCCCACACCTGGCCCATTTGGCTGTGCACCAACTCGCAGAGCACCTCCACGGGTGCCTCCACATGTCCCTTCTACTGCTGCCATGCCACCTAACCCCCAGTGGCTTCACCAGGGCTCCATCAGTCCCCAGTCCCCACTTTCCAGGTCCCCTCCAATCACTGCCCCACCAGACAGTGGTGCAGGACCCTTTGACCACCTCCTGGCTGGTCTACATTGAGCTCCCACTTGGGACCACGGTGGAGCTTCTGGAATGCTGAATTATGACTTGGCACAAGGGTGCTTATGCTGCAAGCATGCTGCAGAGTGGTGTCTGTGCACGACATCCCAGTTTCAACACAGCCTATGTTCAAAAATTTGGATTGCCACAAACTATAATGCAAGGTGCTACTTGCATCACAGCCAATTGGCGCAGGTACCTTGCATCATAGATTTTGTTTTGAAAATCGAACCTGTGTCTTTTCTTGGTGAATAACTTCTGTATCCTGAGCACCTCCTGTTTCTCACAAAATGTATCAAAGCTTTCTCAGTTTCTTTCCTCGCATGTGCAACAAAATTGAACATTGTGTCCCAGAACTAATCTCCTATTGATAACTCTGCAAATAGCTTGTGGAGGTTAAACTGCATCTGAAGGTTAACCCCCTGCATTCCAAATAGCTTTTTGTAGTCATTTCAACAATATAATGTAACTATAAACATTTTCAAACCAGAGAATTCAGTTTCACATACAAATTCACATATATTTTTATAAACACAGATAAGCAAGGGGGAAGAAAAGATAGAAACCACAAAATACAGCAAATGAAGGCAGGGAGATAGTGGGAGAAGCAGAATCGTGAGACTGTCAGAAAAATCAGTTTTTAGGTCTCGCAAGAAAATTTGATTGCACAGTTAGACAAGAAACAGAAAAGGAGAGCATAGAACAGATCCTCGCTTTTAACTCATTCTGCATAACAAATGGGACAGGGACTTATTCAACCCAAGTGTTACTGTTTTCATAATATAAGTTAAAGCATTATAAAATATAACATATTAGTTCTGGAAATGGTTAGAAGATACTTGTGGTTGTGCTGTCTAAGAAGAAACACAGTTGTTTCTAGTTTAATGAGAAATGGTGTAGTTTACAACTTAATTTTCATTCCTCTTATGCCCTTAATTGCGTTGCAAACATTTCACTCTCCCTTTTAACAATCCCTACTCTTCTAGCTGTTGAAGGAAGAAGGAGAATGTGAAAAAGAAAATAAATGAAAATATAAGAAATTTGCTATCAGCACTGAGTGCTGGTAGTTGCAGTCACCGTCACTGCTGGTAAATACTTCACAGGGTGAACGATCACTGGTGCCCCTTCACGAGGTAGACAATCACAGGTGCCCCTTCTGGGTTGCTGCTGCTACTACTACTACTGCTAGGACCAGGTTTGGTAGGAGAGGCTTTGCCTCCCCACAAAACTGACACCAATCTCACGACTGCCTTCTGCAGGTCTCAACTGGGGTAACAACCCTCTCCCAACACTGCTAGGTGGACCTTACCACCAATGCCTGGAAAAGCAGAAGCCTGGGGAATGAGAAAGGGCCCACAGAAAGTCGACTGTAGAATGAATAATGTAGACAGCTATTTTTTTTTTGATTAGTCTTTTCTTATGGTGCTTCATTGATCCCTTTTCTGCTTCTCTTTTCCTCTGCAGCACAAAACTGCCTTCCAAATGGCTGAAAGTGGAGCTTTCTGGCCCCCGTGTTCTGAGTAAAACATCCATGGTGCAGAGATGAGCCGGCAATGGCCAGTCTCTTTTTAAAAATCAAGTCCTTTGGGCTTCATGATGGCCCAGTGACAGCCCTTCATGCTGCCACACAAACAAGCCCGGTTTGAGAGTAGACCCTAGTTACCACAGCGGTATGCTAGCCAGGCTGTAGGCAGCTGCTAAAAGGCAGTGTGTATTGGCTGGGGAGGGCATCAGGATCTGGCACCACAGTGGCCCCTACAGGTGGGCCAGGGACCGTGCTCCTTTTAGAGGGGCAGGCTGTGCATGCACGTGGCTGACAGAGGCAGTGCTCATGCCACAAGGAGGATGGTAGATGTGTGAGAAAAACTGGGGAGAAAAATACTTGGCTACTATGTATGGCTTTGGCTTGAGTAGGGTATATCCCTGAAATGATGACAGCGGGACTGGAAAAAAAAAAAAGTTAAAAAAAAGTCTATATCCTGGGTTGAAAATGCTTCAAGAGCTCCACCATGACTCGTGTTGAGCCAGCTTTGGGAGAGCAGAGGGCAGAGTGAAAAATACAAGAGAGACAGAAAAAAAAAACACTTGCATGACATTTGGGCCCTATTTTTACTGGCACACAGTACTCATCTGCACTGGTCCCCTATTATTTCTCAGAACCTTCGTGACCCTCTCTGAACCTTTAAGACTTGTAGGGCTTATTGGGGTACTATATTAGTACACAATGTAGTCATCTGATCTCATTTGAATTTTGGGATATTAATCTTCAGTTTTAATTAATGGTCTTTATCCCGTGGTTTTATGGGGCAGTAGGCAACACTCATCATGTCACTCACATGAGTGGCCGTGACACTTAAACCAAGCATGATCGGATACTCATTTTCTTGCAGCAGCCATGTGGCTGCTGTTTTGTCTTCTCCACCTGCCCTCCGTCTACCACCTCTTCTAGCTTCTGTTCCCATGACTGACGCCTGTGTCCTGTACTCTCCATGATTCTGGTGCTCTTTTCCTGCTGCTGAGTGATGCCTTGTTCTTGTTTGCAGCTGTGTTGACCCTCCTCCAATTTCTTTTCCTCCATGCCTTCAGAGCACTCCCTTGGTTCCACTGCCTTTCTGCCCATGCTATCATATTCCAGCCTCTGGGCTGATTCAGAGCAAGGCTATAGAGTTCCAGTCACCCTGTGGTGTTCTTCCCTGTCTTCTCCTGCTGCCTTCCATCTGGAACTCTTGCAGCTCCTGGTTCTCCCTGCTCTGGTCCCTGTTGCTGCTCTGGTCCCTTTGCTGTCTCCACTATCCAGCACATCCTGTGCCCCACTCATGCTCTGTGTCTCTCTGTACCCCCACCCACCTTCTGCCTGCAGTTCTCTTGGCTCTACACTTATGCCTGGCTCCTGCTTTCTTCTTGTCCTGCCCTTGCCTCTCCCCTTCAGCACTGAAGGCTTCCTCCTGTGCCTTATTGGCCACCGCCATTGTGTGACTGTGCTCTGCCTCCTTTGCCCTTCCTGTACTGGGCCCTCAGCCTGCTGCTTTACCTTTGTTACTTTGCCCACCAGACTGCCCGGTAGTCTCCATGCCCTTTCTGTGGGGGCTCAACATTTTGGTATTTAACTGATTTGAGGCTATGCCCTTCCTATCATACTATCTACCCAGGCATTTTCCCTTACCATCATCTTCATAATATCTACCTACTCACTCACCTTCCTCATCATACCACCTTCCCGGGCTTCACCCTTCTCATCATCCCTCTATTATTCAGGAAAACATCCAGCTGAACATTCCTGCTCCCTTTATGTATTCATACGCTCTTAACCCTTAAGGGTTTGCATTCCTTTTCCCCATAAGCCTTGCTGGTCTTTTAGTGCAGGAGGTTGATCAGCTAATTCTGCTTCTAAGAAGTCTGCATGCTTAGGGTGGAGCCCTCACCGAGTGGGGGTCCCTTTAGCCATACTGATTGGCCGCACCTCTCAGCATTCCCATCACCAGTTCCCCCACCTTGAGGGTAGGACTCTCACCATGGAGGCCCTTTTTGACATGCAGGTTGACTCAGCGGCATCTCTGTATGTTATATTTGACTTCCTGCTTCTTAAGAGTGGAAGTTTCACTGTGTGGGTACCCTTTCAGCTGTGCAGATCAACTCAGCCACACCTCTTGGTGATTGCTATGTTGTCTCTGTGCTTTAAAGGAAGGACTCTCCCTGTAAGGGTCCCTTCAGTCACGTAGATTGACTCAGCAGCATCTCTCGATTCAACCCTCCCAATATCTGCCTATGGTTCACCTGGTCTCCCATGGCATTTCCCTTCCTTTAGCTTCCTCTATCATCACTATCATCAACATCAGTCATGGGTTAGTCCTCCTCATAGACCTGAGAACTGGCAAAAGTCATCCAACAGATGCTACTCTTGTCAAAGCCATGCCTTGAAGGTGGAGCTCTCTTCCAAGGCGAAGGGGACCTCTGGCCATGCAGACTGGCTCGGCAGCACCTCACAGCATTATCTTGTTAACGCAGGTCTCTCACCTTTTGAACTGACCACCATCTGGAAAAACATAACTGCAAACTTGTGATTCAATAAATACACAGCTGTTATAAGAGGAGTATGATGACTGCGGTGTGTGGGTTGGGAGAACAGGTTCGGGGGATGGGGGATACCGGAAGTGGGCTCTTGGTGCCAGCCACAACAAGTGTGCAAGTGTATGTATGTGTGAGTTTTGGGGGAGGTGGTAGTTGTTTCTTTTTTTCTAAATTACTCCCAACACAGGGTTGGGCTCCTGGTGGCAGCACTGGGAGTAGGGGTGGGTGTGTGTGTGTGTGTGTGTGTGTGTGTGTGTGTGTGTGGCGGGGGGGGATAGAAGCAACCACCAAGGATGGGCTTCTTGTGGCTCTATCATTTATTATTTTTAGCACCGGGGTGGGCTCCCAGTGTCTGAGTCACAGCTTTTTTTCAACACTGGGGTGGGCAATGCCACAGTTGAGTTTTAGAGGGGCTGCAGCAGACACTGGTGAGGGGCACATGGTGGCTGCATTATTTATTTTGCTGACACAGAAACGGTCTCACAGTGGCTGCATCATTCTTTATTTTTTTTGACACCAGGGTGAGCTACTGCTATCAGAATCGGGGGTCTCAGTGACCGCCAGGGATGGATTCCCACTTGCTGCATCATGTTTTTTTTTTCATTTTTCCAATACCAGGGTGGGCTCACAGAGTTGAAATTGGCGTTGGGGGAGGAAGTAGCAATTCTGGTGAGGGGCTGCTGGTGGCCATATTATTGATTCTGGGGTTGGCTTTCAGTTTTGGAATTGGGGTTTGAAGGGGGGGGCAATAGTAGCCATCAGAGATGAGCTGCCAGTTGCCATATCATTGGTTAGCAAAACTAGGAAGTTAAAAAAGTGTTTGCAGCTGTGCAAACACATTTTTAAATTTGTGGTTTTGACATACAACCACAGCTTTAAGTGGCAGAAAGAAACCCCTAGATCTGCAATCGCCAAAGTTTTAGCTGTGGCCCATAAATACCTTTTTGATTATTTAAGGCAAGGCAAATTTTATTTTTCAGGCGCCCAATCCCGGAGGCTCTGGGTGCCGTACAATCAACATCAGAACAATTAAAACACAGTAAATAAGATATAAACATCCTAATAGGTATTTAAAATCAAAACACTAAAATAAGGGTCTAAATTGTCAGCAGAAATTTTTTTAAAGTGCCATTTATGCAATTATCTCTGAGATATTATCTAAAAGACATCCAGAGCCTCTGGAATTGGGCGCCGTATAAATAAAAGTTACCTTACCCTAACCTCCGTTTATTTATTTAGTTAGTTAGTTAGTTTCTGTGTGCCAGGTAAGTGCACTAGGCATAAAGATACCTATTTTCAAGCACAACCTGGAAGAGTGCAATACAGTACAATAGAAACAGTGGCAACATGATAATAAGAAACAAAGGCAATAAGACAATACAAGACAGGGTAACACGATCACAGCTGATAAAATGGACAATTACAACAAAAATCAGAGCAGAATAAGCAGAGCAGCAGTTGTTTATGGCAAACAGTGTTTTTTTGATTAGCCTATTTGCAGCTGGCAGCACTTATTTTGTTTATAACTTCTTTCTTTTTAATTTGTTTGTTCCCAGAACACCGCCTTTTGATCAGGATCTAAGGAATCTGAAGGTTCATGCATGAAATCTCACTTTTATTTTTTAGATACAGATGAGTGAAGTCTTTAAAAAGATATTTTCTAGGTTTTTTACACCCTATAATTGAAAGTCATCAGCCTGTGGTCTGTTGGGACAGTGGACAACTCTTTCCACCCTCAATGAGCGATATTTAAACCATGCATGTCTACGTGTTCATTGGATGCTCATTCATTACTGTGTGCCACAACTCATCATCACACCCAGCTCTTCTATCTGTGCTGTCCTCTACTTACTTACCTCTCCCATTGCAATCTGGAGTCCTTCTGGTGCCTGGACTTAGTGCTCCTGAACCACTCCTCTGGTCCTGTGTTCTTCTTGTGGCCATAACTACTCTGTGGTGCTTGTCTCCTTGTCTTCATGCTGACTCCATGCTGCTGTGCTCTCTGGTGCTGCAACAAGTGCACTGCCCAGTTTACACTTCCAGGTTTCCCAGCTTTGCTATCAGTGGTTGCTTTCTGCACCTTCCTTGTGCCTTGCTTATGCTCCCTTCTGCCACTATTGTGGTGTTGTCATCTCCTGTTGCTGCCACCATCAGCTGCTCTCCAGTCCTATCATCTGGCTTGGGGCTGTCTTTTTTGTGCCTTTTCTGCAGCTCCTTGTAGCAGCCATAGACCATCCAGCTCTTGAGCTGTGTCCTTCCACTTTTAGCTACTCACCCTAGAGAGGGGCTGGAAGGTCAAGGCCTCAGCCATTTCTGCTGTGGCAGTGCTTCACTGTTGAACAATTTTGAGCATCCTACTTTTGGGCCTTTATCATGCTATTCTGCCTAGTTCCTTGTTCACTAGCATGTCCATGTGGCAGCACAACTCATCTCCCCAGGGCTAAGCTCTCACATGCACTTACTCATTTGGGGCTTAATATATTCTGCTATTAACATTTCTACAAATGCTTCCTGGGTTTCACCCCAGCCCTAATGGGCAACTGTTCATCAACTATCGGGCAATTGCTGTATCATTATCATCGGGCATACACCCCATGACTATTTAATCTACAACTTTTCATGAAA
This sequence comes from Neoceratodus forsteri, assembly GCA_016271365.2. Classification (NCBI taxonomy): domain Eukaryota; kingdom Metazoa; phylum Chordata; order Ceratodontiformes; family Ceratodontidae; genus Neoceratodus; species Neoceratodus forsteri. The sequence continues at coordinate 244,449,788 of CM028135.1, read as the reverse complement.
GGGCAAAACCCCTTAGGGCCTGTACCTACCAATCAACCCTCAAGGCCTGCTCCAGTGATATACCCAAAGGCTCTACCTGCTTGTGCTGCAACCGCACATCTGTTTTTCTGCTGCCACCGGGCTGACTGTTCCATGACTGCAGTTGCTGCTGGACTCACTGCAAGCTTGCACCTTCCATTTGCTGCTTCTCCCCACACTAATGCCCAACAGCCTGCCCCGACAGTTATCCAGCTCATCTTCTCAGGGTTCACCACTCATACAGTCTAATCACACAGGGCTATGTTCTATTTGCTCATGCTATTATACGTACGCCTACTACTTCTATACAGAGCAAGGCTCCATATGCTCATGTTTCATGCTTCATCCAGTTTGTACATGCTACTATACTGGGCTGTTATGCCCCAGCGACTCTGGGTATATGCCAAATGGCTTTTGGGCTTGCACCCAATGCTCAGCCTCCCTCAAGGGCTTCATATGCATGTCTTCATATGGCGGAGTCCTTGCCACTCAAGGGCCATGATCCAGCATTAGTTTCTGCGAGCCCTGCTGTCGGAGGAGAGAAATGGGGCAACTGAGCCTTACGCAGCTGTTACATCTAAGCCGTCTCTCTCTCTCCTTGTGGTCTTCATTATTTTAAAGTTCATTCAACATCTTGGCCTAGCTGAGACTCCTCAAATGGGAAGCCCTTGAAAATGTGGCCTCCTTTGTCATAAACTTTGCACAATGGGAGACAAACCCTGTGGATTCTACTTGCTTACCTGGTAAAATTCATAAAAAAAATTACACAATTACAATACCTTTGAGTCAGAGACTCTTTTACAAAGGCTCCACGTCAGATAGTGCTCAATAGTACAACAGTAATAATAATACATAAAATACATTACACAAAAGGTTTAAGGCAAGGAATTCAAAAATGAGAGCAAGGATATACATAATACAATGTGAATATGCTGGCAGGAAAATATACAACAATGGCAGGAATTGCAAAAACACACTATTGATACATGAGCTGAAAATTTAAGGAAAGTACTATAATTGAGGTAGGGTACTGTAAAGGCAATCCGAAAAGGAGTTTGTTAAATACAGAGGTTAAGGAATGAAAATGGACTTAAAAGCAGCACATTGGAAGGGAAATACCAGAATAGCCAGTGTACAAGGTTCAACAGGGGAAATACATTGGCCAAGCAGAAAGTGTCTGAGTTGACTTAGTCACCAGTAGCAAGTTGAGGGGAGATGGGAGGGGGGGTAGGGCTGGGCACCAGCCCAAGCTAGAGACAGTCACAGCTGTTGATAGCAAGTAGATGCTGATGGAGTTTGGACTTAGAAGGACCTAGCTTGGGTTCTGCCAGGATGTCAGAAGGGAGACCATTAAGCCAGGCAGGTGCTCCACACATGAATACCCACTGACCTTGGGCGGTCCTACAGAAAGGATCTTGGTAAGAGGCTTTGGTGGCACTCCTCGTACCATGGAGAGTTGTGGTCCAAGTAAGGAGTTTCTGTGCTGAGGGAGGTGTGAGACCAAGGCAAATCTTTTTAACCAGTAGGCAGGACTGGTAGGTAGGCCTGCCTTTGAAGTTTAGCCAGCTTGTTTGGTCACAGAGGTCGCAGGTGTAGGTGAGCCTGGTTGCACCTGTGACCACATGGCAAGCTTTGTTTAGGACGACCTTAATTCTGTTAAGTACAGTGTCAGTCGCAGAGCTGTAAAGAAATGAACTTGCTACTGCATTGCATAGGACATCTGTGGTCATACAATTCCTGTGCCTGTAGAGTAGCCCAGTTCTTGTGTACACTGCCCTGCAGACTAGGTTAACATGTTCATGATATTTTTTATTTATTTATTGAAGAGATTAACCAGAAAAACACACTGAACAGCAAGGTGCTCATCTCACGGTGCATCCTGGGGGAGGGAGTATTGGATTACATAGGTAATATAGTTACAGTAAAAACGAAAACAAAAAATCAAAGATACAGACAGTCTACATGAGTACAATGGGGTTACATGGCCCTCGACTGAGCATTTCTAACAAAAAATATATATAAACACGTACCGAGTAAAACATAAAAATATATATGCAAAGACAATGAGGCAAGCTGTTGTACAGGACAGGATATGTGTGAACTAGACTGTTTCACTGTACACATGGGAAAAGACAAGAGCAGCTTGAGGGTTAGAAGTTAAGCAGGGCAGAGGTGAGTTATAGGAAGAGGAGCAGTGCCTTGTAGGTGCAGTCTGAGCACCACTCCTATTGCTCCGTAAAATCTAAGGGCAAGTGCAGTTAGAGGAATAGAAATTGTGCAGGGCCAGTGAGAGGGATGAGAAGGACAAGGAGTGCCTAATAGGAGAGGGAAGTGAGTTCCAGAGTTTAGGGAAGCAGTAGGAGAAGGTAGCCTGGCCTATGGAGGTGGGTCAGTGAGGAATGGCTAGAGTGTGAGAGTCAGCAGATCTAAGAGAGTTGAAAGGGTTGGAGGGAGGATAGGACAGAGAGCAGTCAAGGGTTATCCCGAGATATTTGAAGCTGGTAACTTGTTCCAATGGTAGGTTATGGCTGTTGAGGATGCTCAGGCACGCCCCCTTGTGTTTGCTTTGAGGGTTGGCGAATATCATCTCCATAGTTTTTTTGTAATTAATTATGAGTTTGTGGAGTGCAAACCAGGACTGTATTTCAGTGGAGCTCTTTTGAAGGGTGTTCTCCAGAGGAACGGGGTCCGGGTGACTGGAAAAGATGACAGCATCATCTGCACAGAGGAGCAGATTGCTGGAGCAAGCTTGTGGAAAGGTGTTGAGGAAAAGGCTGAAGAGAAGGAGACCAAGAATAGAACCTTGGGGGACTTTTGACCGGACGGGTAGGCTAGAGGACAGTGTGTCAAGGATTTTGATGTGCTGCATTCTCCTACTTAGGTAATTGGTGAACCAGGAGGTGGCCTCCTGAGAGAGACTGGTGGCAGGGAGGGCAGCTACCAGGAGGGCATGATTAACTGTGTCAAAAGCTTTCATAAGGTCCATGTAAATAGACCCTACGATGTGACCATGGTCAAGAGCTTTACGGGCAAAATCAGTAAATTGAAGCAGGCTGAGGTGGTGCTGTGCCCTTTCCTAAAGCCATGTTGCTGGTGACATTGCAGATTGTATTTGGTAAGGTATTCAGACAGCTGATTAGATACGATCCTTTCCAAGGCTTTAGACAGAGGGGGAAGGATGGGGCATTAGTTGCTGTGGGAGGCCCTATCACCCCTGTTGTTGACTGGAGTCACTACTGCAGCTTTCCACTGTTAGGGAATTGTCCTAGACAGAGGGACAGATTTAGTAGTTTGGTGAGGGGGGATATGATGGCGTCAAGTGCGAGGTGCAGTAGCTTGAGGTCCAGAGTATCCCTACTGAATCTGGATTTCCACAGTACTCACTGAATATACTTTTTGGCTTCAGATGGGGAGATAACCCAGAAATTGAATGGGGATAGATGTGGGACCAAGAGTCCAATGTGAGTCAGACAAATTGGGAGGTTAAGAGAGGAAGTCAGGGGGAGGACACTGCTAAGGTCCATAAAGGCAGTGTTAAAGGTGTCAGCTATGAGCTGAGGGTCTTGGGTTATGACACCATTAGTATTTAACATGGATGGGGGGTGCTGAGTTTTCTGGAGAGGTCTTTTAAGTTACCTCAGAATTTCCTCCCATTTCCCCAGTTGGAGGAAAGGCTATCTTTGAAGTGGACCACTTTAACAAGGTGAGTCTCGTGGGTGCAGACATTTCTGGTGGTCTTGTACCTCTGTCAATCTATAGGGCTGCCTGTGGCATGCGTTTGTTGCCAGAAGTGGTCCCGTGTGGCCATATGTTTAAATAGCATGGAGGTGATCTAGGGGTTGCTGGACCCTTTGATTACCCATTTTCTAAAAGGGGCGAAGATATCACAGGCCATATTAAGAGTGGAGATAAAGTATGCCAAGGCATGATCAATGCCATCGGCCAAGTCGAGGGGGGATCAGTCACAGTGTAGAAGATAGCCCCATAACTGCTTTAGCTGTCCTCTTTTGAGGAAATGATTATACGATGGTTTTATGGGGAGTGTGGGGGAGTGGTTTGACCAGCGACAGAGAACCAGAGAGTGGTCGCTGAGCGAGTCCGGTAGGACCTCAGTGTTTGAGAATCTCTCCAGGTGGTTAGTAAATACTGTATAAGGTCGATCATGGTACTATTTCCGGTCTTGTAGTTGACCCTAGTGGGAGAGATCACAAGCTGGGATAGGTCTAAGGCTGCGGCAGTGTCCCTAAATGGGCCGGCATCAGGAGCCATCCAATTAATATTAAAATCACCCAGTAAGACTACCTCAGAGTGATTGGGCAAGTTGGAGATGCATTACAGGGCAGGATTATAGCCATTTCAGGTGTCACGAAGGGGGGTGTATACAGACAGTGCTTAAGTGATTTACCCTTATTGCCTATTGCAATTCTGACAGCCTGTGTCTGAGCGCTATTCCCCAATGTGATTTTTGGAAGGACATGCCCCTGTAGTGAGTCAATTAGATAGATAGCCACACCCCCTTTTTCCCAATATATCTTCCCTGAAAAGCGTGTACCCATTTAGGGCGACAGCGGAGTCTGGAATTTTGGGGGACAACAAGGTTTCAAGCACAGCAAGAACACCCAGTCTGTGTTGCACACCCCAGACCTGGAAGAGGTCAATTTTAGGCAGTAGGCTGCAGATGTCAACAAAGGCGAACTTGAGACCATGCAAATTGCTGGAGGGAGGGGGTTGTGGCCCAGGCCCTTGGGTTCGGGTGCACATTACCAGACAGCAGTAACAGAAGGGATTGACAAATTATAATGAATCTTAACAGCTCGAGATTGGGTGTGATTCTTCTAAAGTAGGTCCTATTCTTAGAAATTGGTAATGGGAGGGATGGGAGGTGTGAGGCTAGAAGTAGTGTGGGAGCATTAGTTAGGAGAACAGAGTGGCAGATTGGCCTCATGAGATTAGGAGAGAGGTATGGTACTGTAATTGCAGTTCTAACAGACGCGTGGCTGTTCCTATGTATGGTAGGAGAGGGGTTGGTATGGACTTTGGGCTTACGGGAGTAGCAGGGTAAGCAAACATTAAGATAGTTAGGAGCGGGATAAGGCATGTGAAGTGCCCCATGATAAGTTTGTAGTAATGCATTGCTCTAGGAGGGTGCAGGATTCATGAGAGAAGATTAAATGTAAAGCCCTGTTTCTTTGTGTGTGTCAAAGTTTGAGTGTGGGGTGGGGAACAGGACCTGAAGGAAGAGAAAAACAGAGAGAGTGGGCCTTGGGTAGGGGAGGAGGGGAGGTAGCTGTATGGGGCAGAGGAAAAGGAGGCCAAAAAAAGGAGTTTGTTTTACTATGAACAATTGGTGTCAGGCCCTTTAGGAGGGGCAGGCTACCTGCTGATTTTCCTTTGGAAGAGTGGAAGAAAGGGGAAGGGCTTGAGGTATATTTAACAGTGTTGGGGTGGTGGTGAGTGGGTGGGAGAAAATTCAAGCAGAACTAGCACACAAAACACTAGGCACCCTATGCAAGCAATAAACCTTTTTAGCGGATGCCAGAAGGCTCCCTCCAGGAGCCAGGACACTGCGGGAGCCTGAAGAGGCCTCGCTAACCCCCCACCACACAGACACTGGAAAGCGCCCTCCAGGAGCAGGGACACTGCGGGAGCCTGAAGAGGTAAAGGATACCTCCTACCTCTGACTGCATCTTTGTGTGGGGTGTTAGCCCATCGACGATGCGCGCCAACTGCCCTGCCCACCCCAGCCACCCACCCACGGTCATCCCTTAATTTATAGGCCCTTTCCTATAACATCACTTCCTGTCTGCTATAATTCTAAGTCCCCCTTTTCCATTTGCAGGTTATACCTGCTAGCCACTAGAGGGACCCTCTGACTTTTCACCTCTAGCTCTCTACCTGACTTTCCTCCTCCTCCTCCTCCCACTTCCTGAAACCACTCTACCTACTTACACTACTCCTCTCCCCTACTCTCATCTCTGTCTCTGCCCACACCTCACCCTCACACCCAGCCTCCTGGCTAGCCCTACATACTGACCCCCTGCCCTGCCACCTGACCCTTACCCAGCCTGCCACTAACCCCCAGTGACCACTAGGAGTTGCTGTTTCCACCCTGATTTTGGTCCAAACCCAGCCTGCTTTGAGTCCTTTAGAACCTGGATCCCCGCTCTCACCCAGGTCCTATTTCAGCTGCCCTACCAGGATCTAGAACCTTGTACCCTGTCCACCAGAGTCCGTGACACTACCACTACTCCAAAGTGGTATCTACGCTTTCTGAGGGGCAGCCAAGATACCTGAACCCTCTGCCCTGCTGCTACCTTAGGCACTATGTTTGTACACCTCCTCCTCAAATGTCTCCCCCTCATGTATATGCTAGTACCCACATCACATCAGCCAGGCATCTCCCCAGGCCCACTTGTACCAGCACCCACAACTCTCCTTGACTTAGTCCGATCCCACCCTCCACTGACCTTGTACCCTGGCCTACAGCACCCACCCCCTGGATGCCCCCCCACTGCCTACCCTTGCTCCCCATGGCTGCTACTCGTTCTTGCCCTCCCAACCTGTCAAACCCTGCCCATTCCTTGTTCCCCTATGACCTCCTCCCCATCCCAGCGTACCCCCCGGAAGTTTACATACCACCACCCCCTGGTCAGAGCTTTGGTCTTCCTATTACTTCTATTGGGTAATATACATCCTAACCCAGGCCCAGCCCTGATCAGCCCATTAGCTGGGTCCTCTGGTCTCCGCATAGCCTCCATGAACATATGCAGCCTACTGAAAAAATCTGAAGCCCTCCAGTGCTGGGCCATGCTACATAACCCAGACATCATAGCCCTGGTTGAAACCTGGCTATCCACATCCACCCCTGACTCCTTTGTCTCCCTCCCAGGCTATACCCTATACCGAGAGGACTGAGTAGGCAAACACGGGGGTGGCTGCGCTATCTATACCAGGGATACAATCATCGGGCAAGTGCTCCCTGCCCCTGTGCTTGTAAATGGGGCCCAAGCCCTTAACCTCAAACTTGCTCCTGACCCCTCCATGGGTCCTCTATATCTCACCACTGCCTACATTCCCCCAAAGAACCAGAACCTGGTGCTGATATCTTTCACAGAATACCTTGCCACCCTTCACCATGGAACAAATCCTAGTGGGGGACCTAAACGTGAACTGGCTCAGCGCCTCCTCTTCCACTATCCGTGATACTTTCGTTGTCCTAGACCTAACACAACTCATTTCTCAGCCCACTAGAGTAAACCCAAAGAGAGGAACCAGTACCCTTCTGGACGTTATTATTACCAACCGCCCCCCAAAAATTCATAACATCCAGGTCCTCCCAGATGCACTAAGTGGCCACTCTCCTATCCTATTCCTTTGGGTGGCCTCAACTCCCGAACCCACAGCCCAGACCACACTTCACAGGTGCCTCTGACCTGGTGGGCTGATAAAACTCAAACAATTTCTCGCCCAGATTAATTGGTCCCCCATTCATCATGCACCCGACATAGACACTGCCCTCGCCTCTTTCTCCCAAACCTTTAACAAGGCCTGTGACTTCTTTGCTCCCCTCACAGGAATTTGATCCAAAAAACCCCATGCAACCTGGGTTACCCCTGCCCTACTACAAATACTCAGAGATAGGGATAACCTCTGGCAACTTGCCACTGAAACGGGCCGGATGGCTGATAGACAGGCCTACAATGCTGCACGGAACAGGTGCACGTGGGCCATCCGTAAAGTCAAGGCCGACCATTACCAGGCCACCTTCACCTCCTCCTGGGGGTGTGCCCGGATTTTCTGGGACAATGTTAAACAACTAAATGGGAAGGCATGCTCCCCTCCCCCATCCCAGCTCACCATTGATGGCTCTACCTCCACTGACCCTGTCTGCATTGCTAACTACCTTAACACCTCTTTTACTGACCTTAGCTCTGTCCTCCCCAGTAATTTCTTTGACCCTCCCCCCACCCTACCTCCCCCTGTCCTCCAACGCCCCAGCTTCCACCTACGTAGGGTATCTGCCCAGGAAGCCAGACCTCTCCTGAATAAAGCTTTAAACAGCAATAGTCCTGGTAGCGACTCCCTGGACCCCAGTATTCTCTGGCTGGTGCTGGATGAAGTCTTTGCCCCACTCACCAGCCTACTCAACCGATCCCTCTGCCTGGGGCAATTCCCCACTGCATGGAAAACAGCCATAGTCACACCCATTCATAAAGAAGGCAACAGGTCCTCTGCCGGGAACTACCGACCTATCTCCATCCTCCTTCCCCTCTCCAAAGCCCTAGAAAAACTGGTGGCCAGTCAAATCACCGAATATCTGACTAAGCATAACATCTTATGCCCAGAGCAGCTCGGCTTCCGTGCTGGCCACAGCACTGGCACTGCACTAGTTGAGTTCTCCAATCTCCTACACTCCTCCCTGGACTTCAGCTCCCTAGCTGGTGCAGTGTTCATTGACTTCTCAAAGGCCTTCGACACTGTCTCCCACCCTCTTCTGCTGGATGCCCTCTGCCACACTGGTTTCTCTGCTGGCCCTCTCGCCTTATGCACTAGCTATCTATCTGTGCGCTCCCAGTGTGTAAAAATCAAAGGGACACTTTCCGAAACTCGTCCCATCCACTCAGGGGTACCCCAGGGCTCCATCCTGGGCCCCCTACTCTTCTCACTCTATTTAAACACCCTGCCCAATGCATGCTCTGGCAAAATTCTTATGAATGCAGACGATGCGGTCATTTTTGCCAGCCACCGCAAACCCATCTCCCTTCAGGACACCCTACAACAATCCTACAATGATGCCGAAGCCTGGTTTAAAGAGCACAGACTCATCATTAATAAAAAAAAACAATGCTTTTTGCCCACCCCCAAAACAAAGCCTGCAACTTCTCACTCCATATCCTCCCAAGTACCAAACAACTGCTTGAACAAGTCTGCTCCTACAAGTACCTTGGGGTTTCTTTTGACTCAGCCCTCACCTACCACACCCACATTGATGCCCTTGCATCCACTACTAATTCACGGCTTGGCATCTTCTACCGCTATAAAAGCTGCCTCCCCCCTGATGCTCTCCGACTTGCGGTTATGTCTTCAGTACTGTCCCTTGTTGACTATGGCCTGCCAGTCTACGGTGCTACTGGTACTACCACCCTCAATAAAATTCACCTCACCCGAAATATGGCCTGCAGGCTGATTACTGGTGCCCCCAGGCTCACACATACTTGTCAACTCTATGACGAGGCAAAACTGCTTAACCTAGATGGCCGGCTACACTATCAGACCTGCCTCCTCCCAAAGAAAACTCTACTCGGGCTATCCCCTCCCGGGCTGACAGCCTCCATCCACCACACCCAACCCACTATCATAACCTGAACCTCGGACAAGACCACTCTACTGGTCCCTAGATCCAGGACCTCCCATGGTCAGAGGTCTTTCTGCTACAGAGCTCCATCCTGGTTTAACTCTCTCCCTGCTCCCATCTCCAGTGCCCCCACAATCTTCAACTTCAAAACCACCCTTCGGAGCCAACTGTTTAACACATGCAGCTGCTCCTGTCTCTAAATGTGGCCTAGATCTCTCCACACTTGGCAACGCACTTTGTGCGGCACTCCACCTCACCCCCTCCCCAACTTCTCCCTGCTGCATATTACCTCTGTTATTAACAGCATGTGCTCAGCTGGATCATTGTAATTGCTACTATTTGTATATATGTATGAAACCACTATGTGCTTCGCTAAATTGTGACTCTTATGCTGTAACCTAAAATTGTTTCTGTCTGTCCTCAACGTGATGAGGTACCTTTGGAAATGAGCCTCTGGCTCAAAGGTTGTAAACCGATGTGCAATAAATAAATAAATAAAATAAAATATTGGATATAGTGCTTACAGTTTAACAGTGCAGTCTAAAATTATGAAGTACAGTCTTAACAGAGCACGCTGTTATAATGCAGTTAGAGAAAAGGCAGTTTACTATGAGATTCAGTTCATTAGGTGAAGGAAATTCAGCTTCCCGAGGTGATAGTAGTAGTGCTAAAAGGCACAGCCAATAGGAAGTTCCAGAAGGGCAAAGGAACCCAATCAGATTAACGTAAGAGAAGCACCAGAGAAAATGCAGAGGCAAGGCTTCACCCAAGGTTAGCGTACCTTAGGAAGAGGGCAGGCAGACAAGCAGTGCGCGGGCGGTGGCTGGGTTGAGGAAGCTGTCCCGAGGTCCAACAAGAAGCGAGCAGGTCTGGGTGATGGGAGTGCCTGGTCAGGACCCTCCTTAGGAAGAGGGCAGGGGGCAAGCAGTGCACAGGTAGTGACTGGGTCAAGGAAGCCGCCTTCTGGTCCAACAAGAAGCGAGTGAGTCTGGGCAGTGGGAGCGCCCAGTCAGGGGCCTCCTGCTTAGGAAGAGGGCAGGTGGACAAGCAGTTCACGGGCAGCGACTGGGTCGAGGAAGCCATCCCGCAGTCCAACAAGAAGCGAGTGGGTCTGGGCAGTGGGAGCACCCAGTCAGGGACCTCCTGCTTAGGAAGAGGACAGGTGGGCAAGCAGTGCATGGGTGGCGGCTGGGTCGAGAACGCGGTCTCATGGTCCAACAAGAAGCAAGCGGGTTTGGGTGGTGGGAACGCCCAGTCAGGAGCTCCTGCTAGAAGAGATAAATAAAATGGCTCCTGAAGTTCATCTTAGGTTAGCACTCTTGCACATTAAAAGGTAGAGTCCTCATCAATGTGGGTTTCTCCATCACAGAGCTGTGTCCAGTGGCTCTTTTGGAAGAGTGGAAGTCTCCTACCTGAGATGGAAGGAGAGGTCTGTCATTCCTCTTCCAATCCAAAGTGGTGGATGGTAGGTCCTAGTCTGGGTATCCTTCTAAACCAAAACATAATGCCATGTTCATACTACTTCACTTAATTATATGATAATTAAACTATTCCCAAGCTGCCAGCCCGGTGGCAAGGAGGGTTAAGGCTCTAGTCGCCTTACCTCATGCTACGCCGGTGACCCAGGTTCGGGAACAAGCCTGGGCCACTGGGGGTCAGCAGGGGCGGAAGGGATGGAGCATCTGAGGACAGCTCTCCTTTCCGGGGGTTGTAGGGCAATGCATCACTCTTGCGCGCCTCTGGTGACAGCTGGAGGAAGCCACAATGTGCTGCAGCTGAGGCAAGGGTGGAGCTTACAGACGCTGGACATCATTGCACTCCAAGCTTCACCTCAGGGGGTGGGGCTGGGTGGGAGAAAACTGCAAGAAAAATCTTTGGCTTACCGAGGAGGTGGCGAGGACCCCAGGGACCTCCCTCACATCCCCAGTTTCGGGCAGGCCACTCCGGGGATCCAGACCTGACTTTGTGGGAGGACTGGACCCTCTAATTTCAGATAGACGCTGCCATGGGAGGGCGGGCCCTGCCCTGGGGATGATCCGGGGCACTGGGAAGGTCCTCAAGTGAAGGGAGATCCGGAGATGGCCTGCCACGGAGGGGAGTGGAAGGGCTAGTGTCGAGAGGGTTCCTCTGAGAGATGCTTTGGTGGGTTGAAGCATAAATACAGTTAAAAAAATAATAATTATTCCCAAGCCTAGGGGTTGGTGACCTAGGCCTTTGGTCCCCGGAGGTTTCCTCCTCCTCCTCCTCCTCAAAGGGTGTTTTCCTTCCTCCATGTTGAAGTTCATACAATTTAAAGGTTTAAATAGCTAATAATTCTTCTGTGAGTTGGGGATGGATGGTGGTCTGCTTTTTTATCAGCAGGAGTGTACTTGTGCCTGTGTATCGTTCTCCTTGGGAAGTAAGTGTGTATACGTTGATATTAGTCCTTTCACAGAAAAAAGGGTTCTGAAAGAACTCCTAAAACTGAAGGTGGATAAAGCAATGGGGCCTGATGGGATTCACCCCAGAATTCTAAAAGAACTAAAGGAAGAACTAGTAACACCACTGACTACCGTTTTTAATAAATCATGGGAGGATGGTGTGGTACCTGAGGACTGGAGGAGGGCGGATGTGATTCCCCTTCACAAAAGTGGGAGCAAGACAGAGGCAGGAAACTACAGACCTGTCAGTTTAACCTCAGTGGTAAGGAAAATGATGGAATCACTGAAGGAAAGAATTGTCTAGGATTTAGAGGCCAGAGGGGCACAGGACCCAAGGCAGCATGAATTCACAGCAGGAAGGTCGTGTCAGACTAATCTAATTGATTTCTTTGACTGGGTGACCAAAGTAATAGACCAAGGAGGGGCTGTGGACATGGCCTACCTAGATTTTAGCAAGACATTTGACATAGTCCCGCACAAATGATTAATAAACAAATTAGCCAGCCTAGGAGTGGGTCCCAGGGTGGTAGCCTGGGTAAAACACTGGCTGCACAACAGGACACAGGGGGTAATAGTAAATGGAGTCCACAGTGAAGAAAGGGGGGGTTACTAGTGGGGTACTGCAGGGTTCAGTACTGGGGCCAGTCCTTTTTAATGTCTTTATAAGTGATATTGCAGAGGGACTTGAAGGAAAAGTATGTCTCTTTGCAGATGACACAAAGATCTGCAACAGGGTTAATACGCAAGGTGGGGTGGAAAGGATGAAAAGGGACTTGGCAAGGTTGGAGGAATGGTCAAAAGTATGGCAGCTTAGATTCAACACAAAGAAGTGCAAAGTAATGCACCTGGGAGACAAAAACCCAGAGGAGGAGTACACAATGGGGGGTGAGATACTGACAACAACAAAAATGGAAAGTGACCTTGGGGTAGTCATATCAGATGACCTAAAGATGGCCAGCAATGTGAGAAGGCAGTAAGGAGGGCTGGGGGATACTGGGATGCATAGGGAGAGGCATCACCAGGAGAAAACAGGAAGTTATTGTCCCTCTGTACAGACAGTTGGTAAGACCACATCTGGAGTACTGTGTACAGTTCTGGAGACCCCATTTCAGCAAAGACATAGACAGGGTGGAGGCTGTCCAGAGGAGGGCAACCAAAATGGTGCAGAGTTTGCACCAGAAGACATATGAAGAAAGACTAAAGGAGCTTAAGATGTATAGCCTCGAGGAATGGAGGAAGGGGGGGACATGATAGAAACTTTCAAATATGCCAAGGGAATCAAAAAGTCCAAGAGGGTAGCATCTTTCAGAAAAAGAGATATACAAGAACAAGAGGCCACAATTTGAAGATAGAGGGGGGACTGCTCAGAGGTAATGTAAGGAAGTATTTCTTCATAGAGAGGGTTTTAGATGCATGGAACAGCCTTCCTGAGGAAGTTGTAGAGTCAAAAACAGTGGGGGAAATTCAAGAATGCATGGGACAGACATAAGGCAATTCTAGTGGGAGGTAGGAGGAAGTAGGCTGTTGGTTATCTAGGATCTGCAGCTTATCTGTTAGGTAGGGAAATGTGCAGACTAGGTGGGCGAAGCGGTCCTCATCTGCCATCAGATTCTATGTTTCTATTTCTGGTTTTTGGACATTCTTCCCTATGGTACCTTTGGCCTAAGGGAACTTCAGCCCTGCTGCATCTCTAGGGGTGGAACCCCCCTCAAGAGGATTCCAATGTGTTCACATCATCCAGAAAGGGTGGTAGTCTGTAGCAGGGATAGAGAGAGAGAGCATCTATACTCCAATATTTACACTGCACATGCATCCAAACTTGTAATCACATTACAGTTACTACATCATGATCTTGAGCAGTACTTTAATCAGCCATTCATCCTTTCAGGCATTCCTATTATGTGGCACCAATCATTTCACTTACATTACCTTAGCATTCCTACATGTTGCCTGATGCATCAGTGAATTTAAAGGCTTCCACCAGTGACTTGGTGGAGCAAATCACTGTGGGACTTAGTTCCATGCATTGTTGCCCACCTGCTCGCCTCATCTTACCATGTAGATACATGTGCAAAGCAGGATCGGATGTGGGCCAAATTGTCCCACATGTGCAGAGGGGCAGTCCATGGCAGAAAATGACTCTGCATGCATGGAAAAGGCCTCTGACCCTTCGGTCTAAATTCAAAATGGGACCCTGCATGCGCTATCCACTTGGTGCAGCCACAGTGAGGAAGGTGTGGCATGCTCTGCAGTGCATCTGACAGAAAATGCACTTACTGGTGTCCACATCATTCTGTACTACAATCTGGAATACACTAGCACTTCATGTTTATTGTCCACTATGGTGCACACCTCGCATACAGCCAATGTCATTTTCATGAGAGATATGGACAGTTTTACCCCACAACATGTGACCCATGTTGTCAGCTATCTACAGAAATGTTGTCAACACACTACAGCCATTAAGGAGTAGTTTGACATGGCACCCACCCACATTGCTGACACTAGGGCACCTCTGAAAGACCACTCCAGTGCAGGGATTGCATTCCATCCCCCCCACCACCCTCTCAACTGAAGCACTCTGCACCTTGGCTTCTGAAACGGCATCATGGCATACAGCCATTCCCTTTTTCAACCCCTTCCTGACATGGTGGGGGTAACAGGTATCTGGACACTGATGTAGTGCTGATTCCTAGCACTGCTTCTATTGTGGAAACGGTGAAGTCATCATCCAGGTCATGGGTTTCTCCATAGTGATACATGCATATGCATGATGCTACCGTTCTGCCTATCTGTGCGATTGAAGTTGCCCGTTCCCTCCGGCATTGTCCCATGCAGCATGCTGTTGATTTGGTACTGTAGACAGGATCAGTAGCAGAAGCGGTACCTTGGGGCCCCATCCACATACAGTTGGTGGCCAGGATACACTTGAATCGCGTGTATCCCATAGTCAATGGTGAGAGAAGTAGGTCAGAGCCATCTTCAGATCAACTTTGACTTGGGGTCTGTTACCTTGCAGAGACTTCACATCATGGCAGCAACCGCACTGGGCTAGCCATCTGTCTGTCGACCTGTCTGTTCGCTTTTTTAGTTTTTAGCTTTATCTCGCATTATTTCCTCACTTTGTTATTTGTTATATTGCTTAGTTTTGCTTAGTTTTCTTATTTTAATCATTTTATAATCGTTTTCGTTATTTGTATTGTTTTGGGGTTCTGAATTGCCTGTGTGGGTCTGGGTGAGCTTAACGGCTGGTAATTTGTGTAGTGGGCCGTATTGGTGGTGAAGCCCAGTTAAAATGGACAAAGTGGCTTAAGGGAGGCTATGCTTGGATCCCTGCCTACTTATTTCCGCTGTTGTTTGTTGGCAGTTATCTGACTGTACCCCGCTTGCTCTTTTGACTGCCTTTGGAGTTCTGTTCTTAGGAGCTGGGGGGTGAATGCCTCCTGTCTTTACCGGACGATTTGTGGAGTATTTGAGGGGTGCTATCTGTTTGTACTTTTTCCTGCTCCCTGGATTTTTATTTGGTGGATTACCTGCCTGGCTCATCTGCTCTGCACCGGAGAACTGGACTAGGATTTTCACTAGTTATCTGGGATTCTCTGGCTTTGAAGCTTTCTCCCCGGTCTTATTTTGGAGTTTGGTCGTGAGACTTCCTGTCTTTGGAGTTTTTAAACTTTTTGGCAGAGGAATCAACTGATCTGATTGACTGGTTTGTGAGGGGCCTCAGGGGGCCTGTGTCCTCCACAGGGGTAGGGAGTGGGGCTGGTTGGAGGACCTGGCCTGTTAGTTCCCCTCCTAGGCTACCGGGGCAACCCACAGGAGGGTGGACTTGTCCCGGAGCCATAGTGGTGAGTCTCTGGCCTAACGGGGTTTTTCCCTTACTACTGTTGGAAGAATTCCTATGGTCCAGTAAGGGTCTTAACATCATGAAGAACTGAAGATCCCTGCCTGTTCTCTGGATGTCGGTGGGCCTGGTACAGTGAACCCCTATATTTACTTACTTTTTAGACTGTGGGAGGTACAGCCAGCTTGATCTCCCCTATCTACAAGTACTTTTTCTTTGACTTTATGTACTTTACGGAAGTTATTTGAGCAGTGAGAGGGCTCAGTTTCTATCTGCGAATTTTCCCCTCTGTAAGAGATTTGTGAGAGACTTCTCCGTGGGGAATCTGTTGATTAACTTCAAAAACTGAGTGCTGGCACTGGGGAGTGAGAGTCCTCAGTGCTATAGTGCTACAGTGTTATAGTTTTGTTAGGTGGCCAAGGTTGTGAGAGGACTGGTGTGCCAGCTTAACTTAATTTATTTTAATTTTTGTTTTTATTTTTTTATTTTATTTATTTATTTTTATGTGATAGGGAGGTTAGGTTTGATTATTAGTTGTGTATTTTAGTTAGTTTTGCTTTGAAGTTTTTTGGTTAGTTAATTGGGAGGGAGGGTTGAGAAAAGGCTTGGCTGTGACTTGGGGTTTTATTTATTATTTAATTGTTATAATTAGCTAGTTAGATTGGTGTTAGCTAGTTATGTGAGGATTGTGGGATAAACGTCAGTCTGGGTTCCCCCCGGTCATGCGCTATTCAGCTTCTGCCCTCCACGCCCTCCACCCTTTATTCCCCCCTCCGTTGGCCTTTTCTACCTACCAATGTTGTCAGGCTCTAGGTATTGCCCGTGGGGGTGGGGGTGAACAGTGGAGGCTGGAGGAGCCGGGTGCCTCCATTGGGGTTGTAAGTTCATAAGACGCCCTGGGCGAAATGGAGTCTAGAGCGTGGACCTCCATGTCTAGTCCCCATACCCAAGGGCACCATCGTTGCCGATGGGCTGGTGGTTGGGGTATCCCAGGAGTCCAGTCTGACTCGGGCGGTGTTGTGCAACGCCAGATCTGTCAGGAACAAGACTGCAGTGATTGCGGATCTTGTCGGTTTGGCAGATCTGGCTTGCATCACCGAGACCTGGCTGGGCGATAATGCAGGCCCCATATTGGAGGCCGCTGTTCCAGCCGGGTATACGGTGATACACCGGCCAAGATCAGACTGCAGGGAAGGGGGGGCTGCGATCTGTTTTACAACCGAATTGGAGCTCACCAGTGTTCCAGTTGAGGTGACCAGCTCATTTGAATGTGTTGTAGTAGCAGGTGCAGGCTATAGAATAGCTCTCATCTATTGTCCACCTGGTGATGGGAAGGTATTCCTTAAGGAAGTGGTGGACTTCATTGTTAATATGGCATTTGAGTTACCCAGACTGATGGTCCTGGGTGACTTTAATGCCTGGATCAACGATGAACTCTCGCAATTTGGACAACACTTCCTCCAGTTGATGAATTCACTGGGCCTGTTACAGGTGGTTACCACTGCTACTCATAAAGGTGGCCATTCTCTTGACCTGGTTTTTCTACTGGGGATCGAGGCCTCAGACATGGGGGTGGAACCAGTCGTTTGGTCTGATCACTTCACGGTGAGGTTCAATTTTGGCATCCCGCCTTGTAGGCCGTCCCCTGTGGAGATGGTCAAGTTCTGGCCTTTATGGAATGTTACTTCTGATGGCCTAGCTGCGGTCCTTGACCTATCTCAACTTCCTGTGGATTGCAATGATCCTGAAGCCTTGGTTTTGGCTTATAATACTGCTATTACCTCGGCTTTGGATATTATTACACCAGTCCGTGTGCGACCTCTCTCTCTCTCTCTCTCTCTCTCTCTTTTCACCCCCAGGCTCCATGGTTTGATGGAGCCTTGAGGGAGTTGTGATGTTTAGGTCGCAGGTTAGAACGTTGTTGGCAGAAATCCGGCCTGCATGCCGACCACCTTAGACTCTTAGAACATTAGCAGCTCTATCAGTCAGAAATGTCCCATAAGAAGGCAGAGTTCCTGTCCAGGGAAATTTCTGCAGCTCAGAACCAACCAGCTCAGCTATTCAGAACTGTGGACAGGCTGTACAACCCAGCCTGTATGCAGCTCTGGAGAGTCTTTTCACAATTGCAATGTGATGAGCTTGCACGGTTCTTTGCTGATAAGGTGGCTGACATTAGGTCGGAGATCCTTTCAACACATTCTATGCGAGTTGTGGAAGATCAGGGCCTGGTCACTGTCTCTCCGTTCTCCTGAAGTTCTTTTGACCATCTGGAAGTCGGGATGTTATGTGGATTGTCCAGGGGATGTGTCCTACATGCTGTAGTTTAGACCCGGGTCCGACTTCCCTAATTATGGGTTGTGGTGATCTTATCGGCCTGGTTCTGCCACAGATAGTCTGGTGCTCCCTTGACTCTGGTGTCTATCCCTGTTCCTTGAAAGAGGCAGTAGTGACACCATTGTTAAAGAAAGCTTCTCTGGACCCAGACTCTCTTGCAAACTACAGGCCGATCTCAAACCACCCCTTTTTGGGGAAAGTGATCGAGAAAGTAGTGGCTGCACAACTGGAGAACCATTTGACTATCCATAACATCTATGAACCTCTCCAATCTGGTTTCCGGAAGAGGCATAGTACCGAGACTGCGCTGGTTCGGGTGCTCAATGATCTCCTGATGGCAAGAGACCAGAAAAAACAGTCCATTTTGGTACTTTTAGATCTGTCATCAGCGTTTGACACTGTTGACCATGGGGTTCTACTTGAATGCCTGAGATTCATCTGTGGACTCTCTCGATTGGTCTACAGATGGCTTACATCATACCTTACTGGAAGATCTCAGAGGATAGTGTCGGGGTTTCCTCTGATTCGATCCCTCTGTCATGTGGGGTTCCTCAGGGCTCAGTGCTGTCCCCATGTTGTTTGCAGTGTATATGCTTCCCCTCGGAGACACTGTAAGATGGTACGGGCTGAGGTTTCATTGCTGTGCCGATGATGCCCAGCTATATCTGTCTTTTGCTCCCGACCAGGAAGGAGCTGTCTCAGTATTTAATAACTGACTCGTAGAAATCCAAGTGTGGATGAGGTCCAGTTGGTTGAGGTTGAACCCCGAGAAGATGGAGGTGATGGTTTTGGATCCAGGTCGTCGGATTGGGGGGCTGGGGGCAGGCTGTCCCCTGGGATTATTCCTAGGGGATGTTGAGCCCCAGGCCTCTGAACAGGTGTGAGACCTGGGGTGTTGTTAGACTCAGGGCTGACACTTCATGCTCAGGTGTCAGCCATCGTAAAGTCTTGTTTTTACCATCTTAGAAACATTGCCAGGATAAAGCACCTTGTTCCATCCGCAGACCTGCCTACATGACCTTGCACCTAGATTACTGTAATTCACTTTACTTTGGGTTACCGGGGATTGATATCCATCGCTTGCAGCTGGTGCAGAACTCAGCAGCCTGGTTGTTGATGGGGATTTTGAGATCTTCCCATATTTTGCCGGTGCTGCAGGATCTGCACTGGCTGCCAGTTCAGTGGCAGATCTCCTTCAAAGTCGGGTTACTGACATATAAAGCCCTACATGGACTGGGTCCTGACTACCTGAAAGAGCTTCTGATTCCTTATCTTCCTGAACGACCACTCCGCTCGGCCGATGAGGGGTTGTTAGAGATTCCGAGGGTGATTTTAAATCTGCGGGTGCCCGGGCATTTATGTTTATGGCCCCGACCCTTTGGAATTCTCTACCCCATCGGATTACGGAGTGCGCGACTGTGTGTGGGGGGTTCAAGCAGGCTTTAAAAACGTTTTTGTGGGATAAAGCTTTTAATGATGGTGTTGGCTAACAAGTATGTATTTTTAATTGTGCTGATATTTTGTTTTGTTTTGTTTTATATGTTTTCAATTGGTTTTATTGTTATGTGCCTTGGTTATGAAAGGCGCAATATAAATAAAGAATTATTATTATTATTATTATTATTATAGTCCTGCACCCCTGATGCCCATCTGCACTAGATGGCATCCTCAATCCCCTGCCTTTGTGCACTTTTGCTGCTGAACAGGGGGTTGGGGCCAGGGGCAGCAGGGTTGGGCAGAGTGGGTACGGGCCATGGACATGCAGTCAGATACCCGTGCATGTCTGCAAGTGGATCTCTGCCAGCATCAGTGCAGGGTGTAGGACATGGTGGGTATGGCAGTCCTCCAGGGAGGACTGCAGTGTCCTCAACAGTAGGGATGGGCCAAATCCTGCCCACATTGCTCCTATGCTGTTTGGTTTCAGCAACCCCAAAGCCGCACACTGCCTGTTGTGCTCAGATCTTCCTTTTTTTTTCTCATTTAGTCCCCAGGCCTCCCAGCCTGTTTGCCAGGCATGCCAGTCATGTGATTGGCTTTAGAAGCTGAGGAAGAGGTACAAGGGAGCCCAACTGCTGCTGCAGTCCCAGTCAATAGCCTGGTTTGACACATGCAAACTGGAATATTAAGGGAACTGTACTGCAGTCTGGCTATGTCTGGCAGCACTCTAGTGAAGAAGTAGGATTGTTCAGGGGGAAAGCAGCAGAAGTTGCATCCTTGGTCAGAGTGGGTGTGTGGAGACTGGAGAATTGCACCACGGTGACAAACAGAGAGGGGAGGTCATGGTGATGGCAACAAAATCAAAAAAAAAAGTAGAAAAGAAAATCATAAAATTAAGAGAACTTGAAAAGTAATGGAGAGGGGAAGTGAAAGTGGGGGGTTAGGATGGTGAAAGGAGGGAGTGCAATGAGCGATCATGAGAACAGGGGAGTCAAACTGAAAAATCACTCCTACAAGACAAGTTACAAAAAGAGTAAAGAACAGAAAAATAATAAAAACAAAAGAGTGAGGTAAGGAAAGAAACTGAAAGAGTGTGTGTGTGTGGGGGTGGGTGGCCTGAAAGGTGAAAATGTGATGAATGATCCTGGGGGAAAGGGTGATGAATTATCCTGGGATAGGGGGTTTGCTGAAACAAAAAAGAGGATGAACTGAGAAATGACTACTACGAGGCAAGTTACAACAGAAAAAGAAAAGAATATAAGGAAATAATAGCAGGCCGGTAGCGTGGAGTGCTGAAATGGTGGATGCCTTATCTCCAGCTATGCCTGCAATCTGACTTCCGGAACAAGCCCGTGTTGACGAAGGTCAGTGGGGTGACAGAGGACTAAGCATTTGGAGGGCTGCTCCCACTCCCGGGGGGTTAAGTCATGCTACTCCTAGACTGCCACCACCTGGAGGCATAGTGGCAGGGCAGTCGGCGTGACTCCTTGGGGAGGCATCTGGTGGCAGGTGTGTGGTGCACGCATGCCACTACACACATGGACACTTGTGTTCTTGCATGCCATTGGACCACAGTGTTGGGTAAGTTACTTTTTATATTACTTTCTATTACTTTTGGAAACTTGTTCCAGAAAGCTCTGTGTAGTCACTAGCAAGGATGGAGAAGTACTGGAACAAGTAATACACCTTACAGTTACAGTTACTTTATGTTTTTTTATACAAAAGTAGTACATAACTGTAACTGATTACATTTATTTGAAAGTAACTAGTAACTAACCTATTACTTTCAAATATATGTCATCTGTTATAGTTTTTTATTATTTTTGTATAAAAAGAAATAAGTAACTGTAACTGTCAGGTGTATCACTTTTTCTAAAAGAAATAGAAAGTAATACAAAAAGTAACTTAACCAACACTGTCAGACCATGGGGAAATGAAAAGGAAACTATCCGGGGCCAGGGAATGAAGCCTGACCCACCAGCCAGCCCATGCAGTCGCCCAGGACCACCTGGCTGGATTTTGCTCAGGGGGTGGCCCTCCCTCCCTCCCTCTCCTGGGCCCTCCCTCTCCCTGGCCCACCATGGGGAAACTCCGGGATAGTTAAGGTGAGTCCTAGGGAAGATAATCAATGGTGGGGTGTGGGTTGGGGTTACTAGGTCTGCCAGCTCCAGGGCCCGAACAAAAGGCTTGATAAAAACAAAACAAAAAAATAATAAAAGCAAGAGTGAGAGAAGGGAAATAAACTGAAAGTTGGGGTGGGGAGGTGGGCTGAAAGGACGGAGGCTGATGACCTATTGTGGTTGTAGGGGGTGTGGGCTGAAAGGGAGGACATGCGAGAATTGAGAAATCACTATACTACAACTACAGAAAAAGAAAAGAATACAAAAATAGTAAAAGTAAAATAGTGTGAGAGAAGAGAGAAACTGGAAGTAGGGGTTGGGGAGGTGGGCTGAAAGGAACGGTGATGAAAGATCGTGGAGGTGGGGGAGAGGGCCGAAAGGGAGGATGTGCAAGAAATCACTAGTACTACAACTACAAGAACAACTAAAAAAAGAAAAGGATATATATGCAAATAAAAAGGGAGACAACACAACAAAAGGCACACCGGGGTATGAGATTTGGAAGAGCAGGGCAACCCGCTAAGGAACGGAAAAGATGAATGTTTAAGAAAAAAATACAACTACAAAAGCAAAAAAATAATAACATTATAATACTAAAGATTATAGAAGACTAGTGTGGGGAGACAGCCAGTTTGAGTGTTTCGTGTTTCAAAAGCATGTGCCACCACTGCTGGAGCCAGGGACAAAAGAAGAGGAAAAAAAGTGTGTCCTCAACTCGTCATACCTGTCATTATCACACATACTATAGACTAAGTGTGTCAGTTACATTGGGCTTGATTCTCAAAGCCCTGAATTTGATGCAGGGTGTCTTCGACACACAGAACGCACGTAAAGAGCACCTTGCATCAAACCCTGCGGAGTTCCCAATTCTGAAACACCAACTATGGCAAACCGGGGACCCTGTGTGACAGACTGGCTGTGTGCCAGGCCTGTGCTAAGGACACAAGTGCACCAGGGCAGTAAGGGGCTTGTGGTGGATGCAAACTGCACAATCACTGTAATCAGGATTCTGAAAGGCAGCTGGACCCACCAGGACTTAGACCAGCCAAAAGCTGGTCTAAGGACCCTTCCACTACTCTCACAGAGCGTGCTGGGCAGGAGCATGGGCTTGCCTGGTGCCTGGTGCCTGGACTAGTGGGCATCCATGGGATGTGCATGGTAGTGAACCAGAGACATGTGGCTGGGTACAGACCACACCAGATGGACATTGGTACCCAGTCCCCTGATGTGTGCATCGACTGCTTACAGGACCTGCACCGGGTATGCCCATCAGCATCTCTGCAGGTGTCCTGGGTACAGCACCGTACCGCGCCTCCACATCTGCTGCCTGTCCCCACTCTGGCATGGCAGCCCATGTCAGCTACCTGGGACTCCAGCCTGCCTCTGTGCGGTGCGGCAGGCATGCTGCTGGATCAGTGGTCCATGCCCATATGCTGCACCATCCACCAGACTCCACTTGTGTGCCATTTGTGTGGTGCATGGGAGCTGCTGCCACAACCTGTGGGTGTTTGATGCTGGGAGTGCCCCCATACGGGAACTGGTTGCAGGGTTCCTGGCGCACCAGCCATTGGCACAAACTGCTGTGTGGTGTAGCTTATATCGGTCTTAAGACCAGTTTGAGAACAAGGCCCATTGTGTGCATGCTGACCTGACTATTCTGCAAAGCAGAAGTTCCTTGGCTAGCATGCCATAAGCTTGCTGGGCTAGCTGGCCACTATTGACAAAAAAGTTAATTTGAAAAAATATTCGTATGTGTTTTCCAAATCATTCTGCTGTTTAGAAAACATTTTTGTCTCAACCTGACCATCCTGCAAAGCAGAAACTCCGCAGTTAGCATGCCGTAAGCCTGCTGGGTTAGCCGGCCACATCTGTCAAAAAACTTAATTTGAAAAAATATTCTTAAGTGTGTTCCAAATCATCCTATTATTTAAAAAACATTTTCATCTTACTCCCGACCTGACAATCCTGAAGTACTGTAGAGTAAGTTGTTTATCCTTTGTCAAAAAAAAAAAAAAACATGGTCAGAAGTGGGACTGGGAGGAGTAATGGAAGTTGGAAATCAGTTTGCCGGGCTTAGGTGCTGTGCCCTGCAAGAGGAGTATGGGACAAAGTAGTACTGACACTGTTATTAACCAACATAAATAAATAAAAAATAAAAACAAAAAAGATTGTTGGGTGCATCACTCAGAGGCACTGAAAGGATGACAACACATTAGGGATGCTCGGAACTGGCTGATTCTGAATCTCTGATCCAGTAACACTTTGTAGGAATTTAGAAATTATCAGTTCCAAATCCTGTTCAATTCCGATTCTGATAAGGATTCAAAATTGGAATCCTAAATCCTTATTCCCTATGTAAAAACAATATTTTACCCATCGGGAATTAGGATTTCCAGACTGCAATGCCAAAACTTCTTACTCCAAAAATCAGAATGGAATCCAATGACTCTGAATCTGTAATTCCAAGAATCCCTACTACATATGCTTTTAATGCTCCACTGTCCCAATCATCTCATGACTCAGACTTCAGCACTGAAAATAACAACGGTGGTACCCAATGGGCCTCAGTCTGATTCTTCTGATACTGATGTAGTGATGAACAAAAGTCCCATCAGAAACCCTGGAGATGGATCACCAGGGAAGGCCATCACAAACAGAGGTGGAAAGGAGCATATGATCTCCCTGTTGACGCTGCTGTTTTACATGAGGAGGAAGATGACCCTGATAATATCAGTATAACTAATGAAGGCACTGTTACTACTAGCCAACGGATATCTACTGTATGCCAGGAAGTAAAACTTAGCTTCTTGGGTATGGAACTACTAATATACTAATTCTCAAAATGCTTGTTGTACAATATGCACACTCTTTAAAACCAGTATTAGCAGGGAGAGCCAGGAAAATCTTCTTGGTGCATCCACTACAATAAGACACTCAAAGCGAAGGTTTCAGTGCTTTCCTGAAGCCTCTCACCGGTAGCTTACCTGTGCTAGACTTACACTGTCGATCTTTTAAAAAATTTCTGTTTATGGTATGTTTTATGAAAGGGAAGGGACTGTAAATGAGAGCTGGCCCTTCGATCCCTTCCTTTTTCTGGTTCCAATGTAGTCCAGCTCTGGTCCCGTGCTGCCCCGTGCTCCCATGTTTTGTGACAAAGGAGTTTGTAGAGTGCAAAGGCATACTCCATTAACAGCAATGGCAGTGTAGCGTAAAACATGAATTTTTACATTTTATCAGTCCACTGCGGGCAAATCAAAGCCACAGTTCAACTAGCAGGGCTCTTGTTAGTAAGAATACAGGAACTCCCCTATCCAGTCCAGGGCAGTGTGTCTTCTGGGACTGTTCCCCTGACTGGTGGCCTGCAACAAAACTTTGGGAGCCGATTGTTCTCCCAAGCGCATCTTCTGAAGACTAAAGCCTGCTGTTGCTGGTTCAAGGCCTACTCATGGTTTCCCTGGGTTGATATTCCTTAGGGAGTTTGCCAGCACATTGTCGGTTGTCCTTGCCTGGCAGATGTATTGTAGAAATCGTTATATCTTGGGAATACGTTAGATCCCAGATCCTCACAGCTTCTGTGCACAGTTTTGAGGATCTTGTTCACGTAGTACATTGTTGTAGTACTGTCTGTCCAAGTTTAGACTAAATGTAGACAGACTGATGACTGACCCTGTAGCTGGGAGGAAAAGGAATGCATTACCAGCAGTACTGCCTTGACCTTGAGATTTATGTGCTCCTGAGGGTTCCAGGTGCCACTTGCCATGAGATCCTCCAGGTGGGCCCCCCACCCTAGGAGTGAAGCATCTGTTGTGAGAACTTTTGTGGGAAATTCCTGAAGGACGGGAATGCCCTTTCTGAGGCTGCTTTCCTTCTTCCACCACTCTTAAGGCTTGTACCATACACTGGCTTGGACAGTGCATCTGACCTTTGTGACCAGTAAGTTCTTATTGAATGTCCCTCATCTGAACTCTGGCCCATGGCATAATAGTTTTGGATGAGGCCATGTGTCCCAGTAGCTGCAGAAAATTCCTTGCAGGCCCTGGATGGCCCAGTGTGAAAGATTCAGCACTGGCAATTGGATTCAACGCCCTTTGCTGTGGAAGGAAGGCCCTCCCCTGCAGAGTATTTAGTTCTGCACCTATGAAGCATAGCACCTGCACTGGTTCTGTCTAAGACTTCTGCAGATTTATTAGGAATCCCAGGTTCTGTAGGGTGCACCTTACCTGCTGAATAGAATACATTGCCTCTTGTTCTGTTTTCCCTGAGACTAGCCAGTCATCTAGGCAGGGAAAAACTACCACATCTTGTTTTCATAGGTGAGCTGAATGTGGAAATAGGCATCCTTCATGTCCACTGACCCCAACCAATCTACTGACTTTAGAGTTGGTATCACTGTGTCCAGTGTGACCATCCTGAGGTGCCTGCAGGCACTGTTTGTAAATGAAGCAAAAAAAAAAAATCAGCTAAAATCTGACAGTGTCCCTTTAAATAGTACTGTCTCTGTACTGTGATTGCAGTCACATACACCTTCTGGTGACTGCTGGTGTTTTAGTGTTTGTCCAGTAGTGACAGCTAGTGTACTGTCTGTGTAAATTAAAAAAAAGTTTTAAGAATAGTGCATCTGTGGCATAGTGCCACCTAGTTAGGGTTTCCATTTTTATGTTTGCTTGCACGCATGTGCAAGAAACATAGTGCCTTCATCGGAGATTTCGGAGGTGTGTCACCTCCTCCTCCAATTCAGTCAGTACAGGAGCAATTAAATAATATCGCATTTTGAGCCGTCTATGACATCGCCCAAATGCAGTGGCATACAGTTGAAAGTGGAGCTACGCTGAGTGAGCACTGATAAGATATCGGCTGTTCACGCCGCAGCTCCCTCCCATGCACAGACAGACGCGGCGCCTGCGTATCTCGTAAGCCGACGGGTGCCCAACCTCGCCGGCTGAGCTGCGCCCCCACCCCCCAGTTGTAGGTGCCACGCTGAGAGCCCACCCCAGCTGGAAAGCACTGTAGTCTTTGGCTGGCGGGGTGCCCAACCTCGGCCGGCTGAACGCCTCAGCCTTGTGCCACGCTGGGAGCCCACCCCAGCTGGCAAACGGTGCTGCGATTTTTATTTTGCCGACGGGTGCCCAATCCCCATCGGCTGAATGCCCCCAGTCCTTGTGCCACACTGGGAGCCCCACCCAGCGGGCAAACGCCCCACAACGCCTTTTTGTTTTAGACCTGTAAAATAAAACTGTCCCTCATGGCGCTGCCTCCCAACCCTCCCACAACCCGCACCCACCCACAGTGCACCCAGCCTCCCCACACCCCCCACCCCATACTTACCTCCGACCGCGACGATCTTTGGTGGACTGAACTCGCCTGCAATTCTTCAAAGCCGACCGCTAACTGAGGAAATGCCGTAAGCTGTATAATGGGTTAATAGGGGTTTCAACTTTTATCTGGCATTTTTGGTTTTGCACCAAATTCAATATGGGATTGGGACTTCTTCTCATGAATTATGTAACTGGCATGGCGTTAGTCAAGGGTGATTTCCAGTGACTGCGAAATCACCCTTCGGACCTGAATACCACCATGACAGTGACATCATTCATGAGAAGGGGTCCCAAAAACTCCATGTTGAAAATTTGGTGCCAAAATTCCCAAAATGACTGTTTTATTTAGGGTGCGCTACAGTTCCTACGCAGAGGCTCGTAAGTTTCGAAATTTCAATATTTTCACCCAGATTTTCAACATTGCTATTTCACCACACCTTCTTATGAGTAATACAGCTGTCATTTTTCACATCTCACCCAAAATGTGTTTCCACCCATGTAGCGCAGAATGGCGCAGTCGGTGTGCGAAATCAATGTACGGGACAAATTAAGAAAATCACAGTGACACTGTTCATGAGCAGAGGTCTTAAAATGGCTATGTTGAAAATTTGGTGAAAAATTCTAAAATGACTGTTTTACGAGGGTGCATTGCGCAGTTCCTACGCACACTGGTAAGGTCGCGAATTTTCAATATTTTCACTCCAGATTTCCAACATTGCCATTTTACCACACCTTCTTATGAGTAGTACAGCTGTCATTTTTCACATCTCACCCAAAACGTGTTTCCGCCCATGTAGTGCACAATGGCACAGTCTGTAAAGATCAATGTATGGACAATTAAGAAAGTCACAGTGACACTGTTCATGAGCAAAGGTCTTAAAATGGCTATGTTGAAAATTTGTGGAAAAATTCAAAATGACTGTTTCACGAGGGTGCATTTGAGTTCCTACCGCACACTGCAGAAGTTCATGAATTTTCAATATTTTCGACTCCAGATTTTCAACATTGCCATTTTACCACACCTCCTTATGAGCAGTATAGCTGTCATTTTCACATCTTGCCCAAAATGTGTTTCCACCCATGTAGTGCACAATGGCGTAGTATGTGCAAAATCAATGCATGGGACATATTAAGAAAATCACAGTGACACTGTTCATGAGCAGAGGTCTTAAATGGCTATGTTGAAAATTTGGTGAAAAAATTCCTAAAATGACTGTTTTACGAGCGTAAGCAGCAGTTATATGCATGCTTGTAAGTTTGCAAATTTAATATTTTTACTCCAGATTTTCAACATTGCCATTTTATTACACTTCATATGAACAGTACAGCTGCCATTTTTCATATGTACTTCAAAATGTGTTTTCGCATGTAAGCACAATGGTGCTGTTGGTGTGCGAAGCAATGTTTAGGACAGATTAAGAAAATCACAGTTACACTGTTCATGAGCAGAGGTCTTAAAATGGCTATGTTGAAAATTTGGTGACAAAAGTCCATAAAATGACTGTGTTACGAGTGAGCAATGTGCAGTTTCCACGCACCTTCATAAGTTCATGACTTTGTAATATTTTCAGTCCAGATTTTCACCAGTGGCATTTTTTCACACTTCCTTATGAACAGTACAGCTGTCATTTTTCACAACATGGCTGAAGTGTGTTTTCACACTTTCAGCGCTGAGATGCATGGTCGCTGTGGGAAATCATTGTTCGGCACAGATAAAGAAAATCACAGTGACACTGTTCATGATCAGAGGCACCAAAATGCCTGAGTTGACAATCTCCTGTAAAATATCCCCAACCTAATTATATTACGGGTGTGCGTTGCACAGTTTCTATGTACGCTCATGACTTCACCATTTTTTTAAATATTTTTACTGCAGATTTGCAACATTGCTATTTTTTACACCTCCCCATGAACAGTACAGCTGTCATTTTTTACATCCTGTTCGGAATGTTTTTGCACCTGTGGTGCTAAATGCTGTACTCGCTGTGCATAAGCAGCTTTTGGCTAACAAACTGATATTCCCCCTGTTCATGAGGTGGGGTCACAAAAAAAAAACATGTTGACAATTTGGAGTGAAAATACCAATGAATGCCTGAGGTATTAGGGTTTCCAACCATAACGCCCAACCCTGTAGAGAATGACAGGCATCAGGGGTGTGACTTGGGATTCTTGCCTGTAATGCTCATACCATTCCACACCCTGCAGCCAGTGAGAGGCATCGAGGTATGCCTTGGACTCTTCAGCCCCAAAGTTCACCTCATTCTCCTATATCGCACTCCATCTCACCGCATTTCCTAATGAAATGGAGTGCGATAAGGGCCAAAGACCCAAGGAACACCGTGACACTTGTCAGTGTCTGCAGGGTGGGGTGTGGTGAAATGGCGAGGCCGTTATGCCTGATGACCCAAATGCACACCCCAATGCCTGTCACTCTCTGCAGGGTGGTGGTGGGGTTGGCTTCAGTTCAGTACTTCACTGCCATTCCTATTACGCAGCTCTGTAACTTCTACATTACCACTGCCAATGCCAGCAAGCAAACATTCGGCATTGACAAATGCTTGTTATAACTGACTGACTGTCCATCAGAATGTCTGATCCTTCCTGCCTGTATTCTCTGAATCTCGTCTTCTTGATATTCTTGTTAATCATTTGTTAAATCCTATCTGACTGTGGCTGACAGTCACGTCTGCCTTGTGGTGATTGCTGGTGTTGTAGTTGCAGTGTAGTACTAGTGTCCCTTCTGTGAGATTTAAAAAAAAAAAGTTAAAAAAAATTATTATAATAATTTCTGATATTTTGGTTTGCAGCAGTGTACTAATTGTGCCAGTGTAAAGGACCTGCTCTGCAGAAAAGCAGTAAGCACACAACAGAGAGAGAGAGAGATGTATTATTCTGTTTTTGTTGCAATGCATTTGAAAAAAAAACAAACAGAAAAAGGCTGTAGTTGTAGCCTAGATTGTGTGTATGTGTGCTGAATAATACATTTAAATGAGTTTACCTACCCTTATTCTGTGCTGGCAAGAGTTAGGAAGGTTAAGGAAGGATTAACCCATGACAGGGTATGGGTTTACTGAGCTTTAAACCACATCTGGGGTGCGGGGCTGGAATCATGAGGTGAAGCCAAGTGATTTCGGCCACCTAGGCATGGATTAATGCTCAGTAAACCCATACCCTGGAGTGGGTTAATCCTCTTGTAACATGGGCAATGTTTTGTAAAGTTTTACCTAAAAAAAACAGTGAAATAAAGCCATGTGACCATGCAACTGTGGGTATATCAGACATTATACAATGGCAAGAAAGAATCCTGGCTTCTGATTGGTCAGTTGCCCACCAAAGCAGGGATGTTATCCTGGCATAACATCCCTGCCGATTGCCCCCATTACTGTCATCACATCTTCTCTTAAGAAACAAAAATATTTTTACACACTAACAAAAACATTCTTTCAAATTATTTTTTTTATTCTGCATAAAGCAACAAGCCATTGTATAACAGGATTAATGCCCTCCAGTGTGGGTGTTATGCTGGGATAACATCCCTTCTTGGGTGTTGGACGCCCTCGGCCAGTGGCCTCGGGCCCAACCACCCAGGGTGGGATGTTATCCTAGCATAACACCCATCCTGTCAGGCAGTATTCCTTTATAATGTATGGTAGAATGCTGTTACGAATAAAAATCTATACAAGCTTAAAAGTTGTTATGCTGCAGTAGCTTGTTGTTATGCTGCACCACGAACGTAGCTGCTGCAGCATAACAAATTAGAATCTTGTCAGAAATGCTCGCAGCGCGAGCTGCTCATCCTTCAAACTGTAAACAGTTAAGCGAGTGTTTTTTAAAATCACACACACACAATGTCGGCCGCTATAAACGTTAAAATTATTAATTACCTCTCAGGTGGGCATCAGAAAAACTGCAATGAGGACACCGACAAATTGTAACCTAAGTACACGAACTCCCATGACCCCTGCCCTAACAAAATTACTTCCTTTGAACTTTGACTCCAACTGCCCCTCTCATTTGTCCCCTCGCAGGTCATGTCTTCAGCTCCAGAGGTCATGGCAGCATGTCGGATCATCCGCACCACAATAGACTAATTCAAAGATTAAATGTCTAAGTAAAAAAACAGTAAAAATACTGTCTTTTTTTTTTAATGTGTCACTAGCGATGTCGATTATTGCTGTTCACACCAAACGTAAGTAAATATTTCATTAAGCAACTGTACCGACTGATTGTTTCTGTCTAAAGCATAAGGGTGTAACTGCACATGTAATGAGATTTCAAACTTGAAATACAATAGATAGGTGACCATACACTATAAAGACAATGTATGGTCCTTCTGTAAAGTTTGAAATCTTGTTGCCGCCATGGCGACTGAACCTCTCGAGCCGCCTCGAGGTTCCAAACGTCGCCATGACGACCTCTCGAAGAGTTTACAAACTTGTTACGGATAGAGGACCATACATTATCCTCTATATTAATCCACGGTCAGGTGACCTGTTTGGACAAATCAGAAGACAGTATTTTAGGAACCCATGTTATAAAAATAATAATGTCTGGGTCTAACTGTGCTGCTAGAGGAAGCCATCAATCCACTCCTGGCAGTAAGGTAATGGAAGACAGGCCAGAGGATGGTTTGTCGTCCCTGTTCCTCCTACTACACCATCTTCTGTAGTAGCCCAAAAAAATGAAGAAAAAGCAGGTATTTGAGCTGCACAGAAAACAAAATCCTCTGCATCAACTTCTGTATCAGACTCTGTGCCATCTCCCAGGTGTGGCACACAAGTGGTGACAAGTGTGGAGAAGGTAAAAATGCCAGCTATAGTTACACACAGTGGCCATCAGACTTACGATGTTCATACAAAAAGGGTAGTTATACCTGTTATGCTTACAACTGAAAATGACCTGTCTGAGACACAAGAGGAGGAAGAGAAGGACCCCTATAGAGACACTGATGATACAGTAACCAATTCAGTCATACACCACCAGTGGATCTTTATAAGGAAGAGGAGCATGAGCATGATGCTGATGAAGAGATTGAGGGGGATGAAGAACAACTAATAGACAGACATCCCAAAAAGCTACTACAGCAATACATCATGACAGAGACAAGAGAAGTACATTAGTTAAAGGAGCTGTTCAACACCTAAGCCTAGATGTAAATCCTCTAATGTTCCTGACAGAGGAATTGGGGATGGTGAAACTCCCAGATGTGCTGTGTTACCCAAAAAAACATGGTTCTGATGTATGGCACTACTTTGAAATCAGTTCATCTGATGTATGCCATGCAGTCTGTTTACTGTGTCATGATGGCAT
Organism: Neoceratodus forsteri; assembly: GCA_016271365.2. Classification (NCBI taxonomy): domain Eukaryota; kingdom Metazoa; phylum Chordata; order Ceratodontiformes; family Ceratodontidae; genus Neoceratodus; species Neoceratodus forsteri. The sequence goes on along the minus strand of CM028135.1, from coordinate 244,417,635 downwards.
TAGCCATGGTACAATGGCTACTACTTTTGGAACGTCTGGGTTAATAAATCATCTTAAGCATAAGCACAGGAGAGAATGTTACATATGACCACTGGTCACATCGATTGGGATGCAAGGGGATGATGCTGAGTCTGGTCATGAAGAAGGTGATTATGAAGAAGCATAGCAATCTTGTCGTCAACCAATTGGTTTAAAAAGGCCACTTGAGAAAGGGAAATTGTCACAGGTTTTAAAAAAGAAGTCTTTACCACTGCAACAGCAACTGACAATCATTGACCCATTCATAGTCACGCCAAAGAATTGAATATGGCACTGGCTAAGCTTCTGGAAGGAAACCTTTTCCCATTTTCATTTGTTTCAAGTCCTAGATTTCGTCACTTCATGACAATTTTGGATCGATGCTATAATATACCATCAAGGCACTTTTTCACTCATGTTGCCCTGCCCAACCTATACGGTGATATATGTGATGAAGTGAACTGCTGCTTAAAAAGTTCCTCCTATTCCAGATCCACATCATGACAGACATGTGGACGAGTTGGCAAGTGTTTCACTATATGTCTGTAACTGCGCACTGTTTACGTTTTGAAAAACCATCCATCACTGGCAATATGGGAAAGGCAAGTTACGTGGTGTATCATAGGAGAGAAACTCAATCAGTCTGTTGGTTCCAGAAGGATCACAGTCAGCAGAATATATTGGCAAAACAGAAGGAGGTATTTGGGAAATTGTTGGCAGGCAACAATCTCCATGCAGGAATGATTGTCAGTGACAGTGGCTGTCACATTATCCAGACAATCCAGGAAGGCATGTAACCTCATGTCGCATGTCCAGCTCACTGCATAAATCTTGTGTGAAACAATTCATCAAAAGCAATCGAGTCTCTGGAGACCTGACTGGCACTGTTAAAAGAATATGCACACATTTCTCACATTCAGTCAAGCCCAGGAAAGAGCTGAAACAATTGCAGAGGGACAAATATCTCCTTGAACACGCACTGAAGCAAGATGTGGCAGCACAATGGAATTCAGCCTACTGTATGTAGGGCAGATTCCATGAACAGCAACTGGCAGTGCTCAAATACCTTCTGAGAAATAAAACTGCAGCTGCTGACATCATGTTGACTACATGCAACTGGAGGAACATGGAAATGTTGGTCACCATATTAAAACCATTCAAGGCGGTTACCTGTGAGGTCACTTCTGAAAAAGCTTGTCTTGACATGAACCTCGTACAGATTTGACTAATTTAATCCTTCCTGGCACACTTGCATGGACAGTTTTGTAGGCTTCCGGATAACGCTGATGCCGTGTTGCTGACTGCTTTCCTTCCCCATGTCTTGTCTGAGGACGAACAGCTCAACCACATGTTTCAGATGAACACTATGTGCCTGCAACCATTCTTGATCCCCACATTAAATCACCATGCAAACCATCTTGCCAGAGGATTCTGATTTTGAGTACTGGAAGGAGGTTCTCTTTGACAAGCTGTCATAAATGACACAGGAAACTTTCCTTTCATCATCTGTCAGAAGAAAGTGTCAGCGTTCTTAGCAGCAGTGGTCGACAGTCTGCAGCTGTTGAACAGGAATGTGAAGGTGTTGAACCAGAACTAACAGTGAACAAAGGGAGGAGTTTGTGGATGAAGAGACAGAAACTGTTGAGGAGGTGGTGTCATCTACCGACAGACTAATGTTGAAACGCATGTCATCAATGCATATATTAACATTCAAGAAGAAGATCATCAATAAATGAAAGATAAGACATGTCAGTGAAAGACATGTTTGATGTGTATTTTGAAGACCCAATAGTTCTTTAATTTCTTTATTTAATATGCGTTATGGGGTTGCCAGACCTCCGAAGGGCTCAGCCCCCAACTCTCCCACCCACAGCCCACCACTGAGACTTATCTGAAGTGACAATCCACCTAGGCTTGCCCCCTCTGGGCAGGGCCGTTAGATGGACACAGCCCCCATGGATGACTGAACATGGATCCTGGTGGAAATGCCACTGGGAGGGCCTCTGTGGCTTACTCCCCAGGATGGTGCCATGGGACCGAACCATAATGACATAGACTACTTGCTCAGTCACTGGCCAAGTGTCACGGTGGTAGCCCAGAGTCAAGAGAGCAGGGCATCATAGATGGAGCTGGCAATGAGTTTTTCAAGGCTGTAATCCCCTGGGAGGTGTGGTGTGCAATGATGTAAGAGCACCGAGGTGCTGATGTCTGACACGCCTCCCCAACAACTCAGCGTTGGTTGCTGTGACCCCCTGTCTCCACCAGGGGTCTGTCAAGCACCAATTTCTCCCCTAGAGAAGAAGAATAGTCCATGGGATGCTCAATCCTCCTCCACCCCCAGCCGGCACTCCGACTCTTCAGGTCTATTCCCGAACCCGGGGCACTAGCGTCATGAGCAGAAATCCAACCTATATGCTGGTGGGTTGGCCGACCCAATAGTCCTTGATAGTGATGAGGATCCTGTAAATTACTGGACAAAGATGATGATGGTGTGGCCTACTCTGACTGAGCTATCTGTATATTACATCTTTTGTTCCTGTGCCAGTGTTTACTCTGAATGAGCATTTGGTGCTGCTGGCACTATTATTAGTGACCGCCAAATTCTCCTGAGTACATCAACTATGAAAACTGTTTCTGAAAACGAACTCAGGTGACTTCCATCTGAGGCTATTGGAACAACTGAATTTCTCTTTCGATCCTTCAAGTTCCCCTACCAACAATGCAGTCGCAGTTTGGTGATCGATCTGAAATGTGAGATGATGATGCAGATAATTAAAAAAAAACTGATTGCCATCCAGTTTCTGACATGTTAATTATATGATTTAATTTTTTCCCCATCAGATACAAATGCGTTCATGTTGCCAACTTGCCTAACAGTGATGCCCACTTGACCAGCCCACTTGTCCACATGCCAACAGACAAATGCTGTGTGGTGATGCTCATAACTGATCTGGCCCCGATATTCAAAGGTTAGTGCCTGCACTAACATGGTTAGCATGGGCACTAATCCAGGTTTGCAAGAGCGCCGCCATCTGGCTCATATTCAGAAGCCCCAGGAGTTCCGTTCAAACCGAGCAGTGCCAAAGTGCTAAAATACTGCTGCACCTATGAAAATGAGGGGGTCTCCTCATGCATACTGGCACAGTGGTACCATCGAAAATCATGTCTTAACAGGATGCTAAGCCCATGCCCCCGTCCCCCGGAAGGCAGGGTGACTGTACTGACCCCATACTCCTGTTCAGGCTCTTACATATATCCTGGTCATACAGTGCATCCCCTTATCTTCTGATCACTCCTCCAAGCTATCCGTAATATAGCCTGATGGTCCAGTGTGTCCCCCGCACCTCACGATTTCTCCTCCAAGCTGTCCTTAATATTCCCTGGTATTGCAGTGTGCCCCTCAACCCTCTGATCACACCTTCAAGCTGTTCTTAATATTCCATGGTGGCATAGTGGTCCCCCCACCTCCTGCTCACCTGTTCACACAGTTTAAAATTAGTCCCTAATGGGCTGGTGGCTTCCCAAACAGCCCTCTACCTGATGTGCCCATTGACGTCACGCCTCCTCACACTTCCCCTCACCCTGGTGGCTGCTGCACCTCCCAGCTACATACAGTGACCGGGACAGCCCTCATCTTACCTCCACGGCCGGCTGCTGTATGAACTGTCAGTGAGTGCATACTGTAGAAACTTTCTACAGCGGCCAGCCATGGAGGTGAGAACAGGGCTGTGCTGGCTGTATCTGCTGTATCTAGCTGGGAAGAGTGCAGGCCACTGGGATGAGGGAGGGCAGGAGGAGTTGGGATGTCAGCAGACGGGTCGAGGCTGTTGGCAGGACCAACAGATCAAAAGGGACTCATTTTAAACTGTATGAATGGGCAATCGGGGAGGGTGGGAGACAACTACGCCACCAGGGAATATTGAGGACAGCACAGAGGAGTGAGTGTGGGGGGGGCGCTATGCCACCAGAGCTTACTGTTTCCTCCATGTGCATGACGCTAAGGGACTGCTGCGCCTCATGCAAATGAGCCCATAATGGGCATGCAAATGGTCCCTTAGTACCTTGCATGCTAAATTGGGCTCGCTTGCACATCCGGACTGAATATAGTCCACAGAGATTTTGGCACTATCCCATTTTGGGCAGTGCTATTCCCTGTGGGCTATATACAGCCCAGGTGTGTCAGGGCAGTGCAGTTTCACATAGCATTGTACCGACATGGCCCAATATTCAATCAGATAGCACTGCTCGCTATCCGATTGAGTATTGCAGCAGCTGGGGGAGTGCAGGGGAAGAGTAGCGCAAACATCTGCACTCGTGCATTTATGTGAATATGGGGCCCCTTTTGTCTTATTTTGCATCACCCAATCACTTTTTTACACAGTAGCCATGCAAAATTTACAATCTGGAGGACCCTACCATATCTGGAAATTCAAGTCATGTCCCTGTCAGTCCAGCAAATGTACATGTTATGCTCCTTTATTTGCTGAGGCATCCAGTCAGTGCCTTTTCTAAATAAACTACAATAATATTATAGTAGTAGAATACCAATATTTTTAATATTCTCCCACAGTGAATGCATATTGTGATTCTCAATTCAAAACTGTTGTTGATTGGAGTATCTTCTCATATTATATTACCAATACCTGGCCATTCATGGTGTAGAATGGTGTTGTTCTGTGCCTGTATTACTAACCACATCTGTCTCCTGCATCATCTACTGTAAGTCCAGTCCATTCTCTGCTATTCAGCTGCATGAACAACAGAACAAGTGAGATGTAAGAGGTTCAAAAGCAGAGAATCATGATTTTTTTCAATCAAATAATCATGAATAATTTTTGACATTGTACTTTACATAGTATTTCTGAAAATATTTTACAAATTCAATTGCTCATTCAAGCTAGTCATTGGTTGCATAAGCCTAAACAGCAAACATGCATATGCCATGTGCCACTGGGCCAGACATGACACAGGGGTGTGTCAAGGGAAATCTGGTTCTTACTGCATGATGACTGGCTCCATTACACAGCATGAGTGACACTGAGGCATGATACTATTAGGCCCTATGATTCCTGACATCTTGAATTCAATAAACTCACTACTGCACTGTGCTTTGTTGAAATATTGTGAGGGCTAATAATGTACAATGCTGGATAAAAGTAAAATGTTATTAAAGAGCTAGTGCACTGCCTAAACCTAATATTAGATTTTAAAAGCAGCCAACAATTACCTTTTTATAAGTGAGGTACGTTTTCTTTTCCCTTTGTTCAATTAGAATATTGTTTACCTGATGTGATGTGTGGAACAGCTCTTAGCCTGGCAGCTGACATATCTTGCTCTACTGCCCCACACTACATCATTAGGATTGTGACCTCACTGATTGTGATATCACTGCTACTTAGGAACAGCAAGTGAGTGACTACCAGGTCATTCACCGGTGATGTCACAGTCAGTGAGATCATGATTCTGATGATGTAGTGTGGGGCAGTAGAGTTAGACATGTCAGCTGCCAGGGTAAGACCTGTTCCACACATCCAGCACAGTATTATCACATAAAATACTTTCTGATGAGCAAAAGGAAAAAAGAAAATACTTCAGAAATAAAAATATAGAACCGACTACTACTCAGAATTTGTACTATTTTCCTGTCTGCCTGTTTTGGCTCCACTAGCTCTTTAAATGATGGCAGAACATTGAACCACAATCAGTGCAGTAAGCACCGTGGGACCTTCATCTACCAGTCTTGCATTTGACAATTGTCTCAGTAATCTAACACATAGAACAAAACAATCATGGTGTCTGTAATTGCCATTTTTATTTATTTATTTCATTTTGTTAACTGGGATAGGGCACTGGAACAAGTCCATTTTCAGGCCTGGCCCGACAAGAAAAACAAACATCACCAACAATGACAAAACAAGGTAAAATCCAACAGATTACAAGAAACAATTACAATTATCAACAGACATAAAGGATTGCTTAAAATTAGCCATAAAAATATAAAATGAAGAAGAGGTATGAAGATTACCTGGTAAGTTATTCCAAAATACCGGTGCTGATAAGGAAAAGGATCGTAACCCTGTCTTGGTCTTAAATTTTAAACAGATTGTAGGACTATACCCTGAGAAGGTCGCAAGAAAACAGACAGGTTGCAAATAGATACCAGGTCAGCTAAGGGAAACTTTGAGGACAGGAAAATAGATTTAAATATTTAATATCCAAAATAATACATGAGTTTAGACCTAGGGGATAACCAGGACAATTGCGAATAAAGAAAACAATGATGAGTATGAAATGAAGACTCCAACACAAACCAACAGATGCAATTGTATGCAACTGTCAATATTCTGATTTCCCTGATGCCAATATTATAATACTAGCTTGCACAATAGTCAAAATGTGGCATTAGGGATCTTTCGGCAATTGATCTTCTATTGTCAGATGAAAAAAAGCACTTGACGTTATACAGTAACCACAACCTTCGATTTATAATACAACTAGTAGCTAAATCTTGAGAGGAAAAACTCAAACAGGGGTCAGGTAGGACACCTAAAAATATCTGAACTCATGAACTTGTTCTAACAAAACACCTGTAATATCATGAATCAAAAAAGAGGGATTACTTCGGAGCATATTAGGAGTTCCAAACAACATGGACTTAGTTTTTGTTATGTTCAGTATTAATCCATTATCAACAAACCAGTTGCTAACCACTGCAAACTCGGTTTCAATAGTAGCTGAAACTTCAGCAAGTGAATCTGACTGATAAAACAATACCAAATCGTTAGCATAAAGAAGACTATCACAGAGTTTGCAGATGGAGGGCAACTGTTTAATAAACAAACTAAACATCAGCAGTCCCAAAATCGAACCCTGGGGCACTCCAAAGTTCACCGCAGAAGTAGTGGAAGCTGTTGAACCAATAGACACAAATTGAGAATGTCTAGCAAGATAATCTGAACACCAAGTCACAACAGGTTCAGAAAAAACAAGAAGCATCAACTTCTCTATTAACAGATTGTGCTCAATAAGATCGAATACCTTGGTCAGGTCCACAAACACCACCCCAGTCATTAGCCTTTTTCAAAGCCCAAAAGGGTGGAGCTTGCGAACCTGACCAAGGCAGTCTCAGTTCTGTGAAATTTATGAAATCCGTGTGGCCAACACCTCATGCTTCTCTAAATATTCAGTAAATTGCTTAGCCACTATTTTCTCGAAAATCTTACTAATAGGGTTTAAAATGGAAATAGGCCAAAAATCAACTGGTGACATAGCATTCTGTTTCTTAGGGGCAGGGACCACTCTGGCACACTTCTAGTTTGATGGAAATTGACCAGATATATGGCACAGATTGAAAATTGAACTCGGTGGCCCTGCAACACAAGGAGCTGCAAGTCATAAGAATCTACCATCAAGCCCATTCCCGCAATCACTGAATTTGTCTGGAATTAGCGTTAGTAGCTTTTCAACCTCTTTTCTTGTCACTCTACTGAAATAAAATGGTGGTCTATTAGTAAGAGGTGGTTCAGTAACAGGCACTCCCAATGATGGAGTGCCACCAACCCTCTTGTAACAAGAAAAGTCAGAAAACATTATTAAGCAAGTTGACAGTATCAGGAAGATTAGTAATTTCTCCCTCACTAGTAATAAGTTTTCAAACCAAAGCTTTCTCGCTGCCTGAGAACAAACCATTAACTAATTGCCAAAATATTCGTGGGTCAGACCAACTACTATTCAAATGGTCACTCCAAAAAGCTTGCTTTGCAGATTTAACCAGTCTACTAACCTTGATACGCAATGAACAATAAATATTCAGTCCTGTTGCAGAGGGGGCGCTCTTGTAGTCTGACCAGCCTCTATCTCACTGCCTTATCTAGTCCCATAATTCTCTCATAAACCATCTATTATGCGTATCTCTAAAGCTAGAAGAATGCAGTGGAAAAAGCTTGTTTTGAATCTGGAATAACTACTGGCAAAACAAAGTCCACTGCATCATCAGGGTATGGTATAGAATCAATAAAAGACCAGTCTACTGTATATTAATTAGATTTGTTTGCAAAGTATGATGATAAATTTTTTTGAAACTACGAAACTGGACAAAGCAGACAGGTACCTTTACCCGCTTAAAATTAAGCTCACAAAAAATGGCCTGATAATCAGACACAGAATCAGACAACACCCCATTTGGGATACAGCCGCCGGCCTATTAACTATAACCTAATCCAAAAGGGTATGATTCCCTGTCTGAATATTCAGCCTAGTAGGATCCCTAATAAGCTGATGTAAATTAAAAGATTGCAACGATTCAAAATCCTACCCAACAGCCAGGTTCCAATTTAAATTGACATCACCCAATAATGCAAAATCAAAATCAGATAAGAAAGAAGTAGCAGCAGTCAGAAAATCCTTTAAACCTTTAACTCCAAGTTGTGGGGGTTTATAAAGACATCTAATAGTAATAAACTTTTTACCCCAAAAAATTAAACGAAGAAGTAACCAATCAGTCAAAGAATCCAAAGAGACACTTGTGCTCAATAAAGAAACTTCCAAATGGTCTCAGTAATATTTCACAACCCCCCTCCCTTTTTTTCCCTCCCCGATCTGCTCGTAATATCTTATACCCAGAAACTTTACACAATGAATCAGGGACTGAGTGCTTAAGCCATGTCTCAGATACAGGCCAAATATCAAGCCAATAAGAATGGATTACAACTTCAATTTCACCTATTTGGGGAATTAAGCTTCTCACATTCAAATGCATTAATTTTACCCCATGAGACTTAAACCAAGAATTAGAAACACTAAATAGGGGAATATGGGTGTGGGCAGGACAGTAGTGTGGTGGGTAGGTAACTGGCTGGGTGGCAGGACACAGAGGGTGGTGGTAAATGGCTGTCACTCCACAGAGGGAAGAGTGACCAGTGAGGTACCACAGGGATCAGTGCTGGGACCGGTCCTATTCCTCATCTTCATCAGTGACATGGCGCAGAACCTAGAAGGCAGAATTTCACTGTTCGCTGATGACACAAAGCTCTGTAACAGAGTAGACACACCAGAGGGTGTAGACAGAATGAGAAGCGACCTGCAGAAACTTGAAGATTGGTCAGGGGTTTGGCAGTTGAAATTCAATGCAAAGAAGTGCAAGATAATGCATATGGGGCACAAAAACCCTGGCACAATATATCAGGTGGGGGGTGAGGATATAGCATGCACCAAGCAGGAAAGGGATCTTGGGGTTATCATCTCTGATGACCTCAAGGTAGGGAAACAGTGTGACAAGGCAGCAGGTAAAGCAAATAGGATGCTGGGATGTATAGGCAGGGGCATTACCAGCAGGAAAAGGGAGGTCATAATTCCGCTATACAAGACACTAGTGAGGCCCCACCTGGAGTACAGTGTACAGTTCTGGAGACCATACCTACGTAAAGACATAGGCAGGGTAGAGAAGGTTCAGAGGAGGCAACAAAGATGGCTATGGATTGCATCACAAGTCCTATGAAGACAGGTTGAAGGAACTGAACATGTACTCCTGGAGGAGAGGAGGAGAGAGGGGATATGATAGAGACATACAAGTATCTTACAGGGAGGAACAGGGTGCAGGAAAACACTATTTTTAAGCGAAAAAGATGTTCCAGGACTAGAGGGCATGGGATGAAGTTGGAGGGAGGACGATTCAGAGGAAACATGAGAAAGAATTTCTTCACAGAATGGGTGGTGGACAAGTGGAACACCCTGTCAGAGGAAGTGGTGGGGGCTGAAACAATCACGGGATTTAAGAATGCATGGGATAGACATAAAGGAATTCTGGAGGTCAGGGGTAAGGTGCAACAGACTTCTAGGAAAACAAACTGAACTTACAAGCTCAAATGGGCAGACTGGGTGGGCCATAGGCCCTTATCTGCCGACACTGTCTATGTATCTATGTATGTATGTATCTATGTCACTTCTCCCAGAAGCAGAAGCAAGTGGGCCAGGATTAGCTTCCACACCCCCTGATAATAAAAGTAAACAGGCCAATACTACAAAACGGAAATCACGGCCCATCATAGCCAACTCCTCCAAACACTGACATCGAGATGTAGTTGACAAATAAATCCCACATTTATAAGCAATATGTCTCTCCAGAGCTAGCAACTTATGATTGGAATATACAGTAAATGATGGTCATCAAGCGATAATTTTGACATGGCAAAATTGTCCTCTTCAAGCAAGCTTGATAGTTCCAAAACAGGAACGCTCAGACAAACTGAGTTGAGCAGAGCCAAGCAGCCAAGCAACAAACATAACCAAACCCAATTTAACCCAATGACCTGATCTTCACTAATACTTCTATATTGCTATAAAACACCTCTGAAGCTTAATTTTCTGCCCCAAGTCCCACGGGCCCCTCAGACTCCCAAGTGCACTTGACCACACAAGCCGTTCAAACCACAGCTGTTAAACACCGCCACATTTAACAAGCTTCTAGATTTAAATCCCTCGACCCCACCGACTGGGCTGCCACCACCAATCTAGGGGAGGGGGTGCGGCAAGGCTGCAAGATGTAGGCAGCACTAACCAGTGTACTGTTGCCACAATAACATGCATGGGCTGAAGAGTGCGAATTACAGGGCCAGCACAATAGGGGCTAAAGCCAAAACAACAGCTTTAATGAAGAAGAGTCAACATTTATATAGTGCTTTTCATACACAGTGTATCCCAAAGTGCTTTACAAGCAATGCTAGACTAGTAGTGAAGTGACTGAATGTGCACCCCAGCAGTACAGCACCCCCCTAATACTGCACTCAGATGCCAGCATTGTAGGTGTAGGTCCAATCCCGATGTGGGACGAGAACCCATGACCTTCTGGTCCAAAGGCAGATGTGCTACCAACTCAGCCACGCTGACATCAGTGGAAAACAACACTGTTCAGAGTGAAAGTATGACTGAGTTTAAAATCAATCTTGACCGCTATATAGGTCAAAACAAGATTTCTTTCTTAAGTTAAGTGTTCCACCAGTACAGGTGGTGAGTTTCTTATGGACTTAAATGTCCCCTTAACTGGTAACATCCTATGATCCTATGATCCTATGGAGGTCAACAGTGAATTTGCCAACCTCCCCGCACAGAGATGGCACAATACTGACACCGGTATTGTGCCATCTCAAAATGAAGTGTTTTTTGCTGGGGGCCTTCCCCTGCACCCCACCCATGTGGGGGGCTCAGCCCCCACACCCGGCAGATTTCTATATAATCAACTCCAGACTGAAGTTGTTCCAGGGAGGGGGCAGAACACCGGGAGAAAGGCATCACTCAAAAACATACCATTACAGCAACAGTTGCTCTAATGGTCTGTTTTCGGGATTCGCTGTCAGGGTGTCATGCTGGAGGGGGCAATCGACTTCAGTGTGGCTTCCAACATGATTTTAAAAAGTCAATGTCAGCAGTAGCTGAAGTTTTAAAACAACAAAGTTCCAGCAGGTAGAAGCAGTAATAAATAAACGTGCAGCACACAGTTCACGGCAGCAAAACGATAAGGCAGTAAATAACACACAGTCAGTGGCAGAACAGTTTCAGTTGCCAATCAGTCTTTCACAGCAGCAATGGTAATGGATATTCTAGCAGCACACAGTTCACAGCAGCATATATTATCAGCCTTTCATTGAACATTCACAGCCCTTCAGGTATATGTGGCTAACTCAGGTGCTTGGATGTTACAGATTTCCTTTCCAGATCAACGGTGCAGCTCCAATGGATGCAGATGGAAATTCAAGGGTTGAGGGAGCCTGCCACACTCCCTCCAACTCCCGAGTGCACTTGGCCGCACTTTGCCGCACAAGCCGCTCAAGCTGCTGCTGTAAACACTGCTGCGTTTAACAGGCTTCTCAATTTAAATCCCAAGACCCCATAAACCCATAGAAAGTCAGTGATGCACTGTCGACCTCTCATGATCCAGACTCTTCCTCCCAGATGTGTGTCTTCTCCCCATCTGTCTGTCTGATGTGGTGGTTAAGTGACAAACACTTGGTTGTTTTTTCACTGAGTATGCATGTCTCTTCAGAATATATTAAGTAATAATCACTTGACAACACACAGCACATCACTAAAACATGCATGTGCCTCCCTTTTCTGCTGGTATAATTACCAGGTGCAGTAAGCATCAGCAATTGAACATGCCTGACTGCCCTCTCAGGGTCCTCCTCATGGCCCATGTCTTCTTACAGCCTGCCAGTCTGCTGCGATGGTAAGTAACCTACACATGCATGTTTTTTTTTTCACTGAGTATGACTGCGTGTTCCTGCATACACAATGCATCATTCATCTCTTAACACTGTCTGCCTCCCCTTTCATCCAGTATAATCATTGCCAATGAGCACCAGGACAAAACCTCCTAAAGTTAGTCCTACCAGTCTGTCACTTTCATGTTTCCTTCACCAGCATCTCTTCAGAGATTTCAACTGCCAACCAGCCAAGTCCTCTCTCAAGTCTCGTCTCTCACCCTCATCCTCCTCCAGCAACCTAGACTCTTGTGCCAGCACAGAAACCAGCAACAGCCAGCCAGCCCAGTCTTCTCTCAAGTCTCATCTCTAATCCTTCTCCTCCAGCAAACCAGACTCTTGTGCCAGTGCAGAACCTGACAACAGCCAGTCAGCCAAGTCCTCTCTTAAATCTCTTCTCTCATCCACCTCCTCCTCCAGCAATCTGAACTCTGTACCAGCGTAGCACCTGGCAACAGCCAGCCAAGTCCTCTCTCAAGTCTCATCTCTCATCATCCTCCTCCTCCTCCAGCAACCCAGTCCTTTGTGCCAGCTTAGAACCTAGCAACAGCTGTCCATCCAGTGAGCCAACTAAGCTTTCTCAACTAAGTCTCCTCCTTTAAACCTCCTCATCAACGGGATCTCTCTGGAACTTACCAGCAGCAACACATCATCAACAGCAAGTGTCACCATAACAATGCACTCTGGAATGGAGGTGCCATTAGCTATTGCCAGAGTCTGCTTCTAACAGTGTACATCCTTATAGTTAGTGTTGCAGGGTTCGGTCCTGGGACCCGAACTGCTCTCCTTCTTTGTATCAGACATGAATCCAGGAATTAAGAAATGGATTATAAAATTCATGGATGATACTAAGGTAGGAACAGACGTTGAAACCGAAGAACAGGCGAACAATCTTAGAAAAGACCTGAAGACATTGGAGGGTTGGGCCTTCAAAATAGAATGTCCTTCAACACTGAAAAATGTGTAGTACTACACCCTGGTACTGGGGCCAAGTCCTCTCTTAAATCTCTTCTCTCATCCACCTCCTCCTCCTCCTCCAGCAATCTGAACTCTGTACCTGTGTAGCACCTGGCAACAGCCAGCCAGCCAAGTTCTCTCTCAAGTCTCATCTCTCATCATCCTCCTCCTCCTCCTCCCAGTCCTTTGTGCCAGCTTAGAACCCAGCAACAGCTGTCCATCCAGTGAGCCAACTAAGCTTTCTCAAGTAAGTCTCCTCCTTTTAAACCTCCTCCTTCACCAATGGGATCTCTCTGGAACTTACCAGCAGCAACACGTCATCAACAGCAAGTGTCACCATAACAATGCACTTTGGAACGGAGGTGCCATTAGCTACTGCCAGAGTCTGCTTCTAACAGTGTACATCCTTATAGTTAGTGTTGCAGGGTTCGGTCCTGGGACCCGAACTGCTCTCCTTCTTTGTATCAGACATGAATCCAGGAATTAAGAACTGGATTATAAAATTCATGGATGATACTAAGGTAGGAACAGATGTTGAAACCGAGGAACAGGCGAACAATCTTAGATAAGACATGAAGACATTGGAGGGTTGGGCCTTCAAAACAGAATGTCCTTCAACACTGAAAAATGTGTAGTACTGCACCCTGGTACTGGGGCCGGTCCTTTTTAATGTCTTTATAAGTGACATTGTGGAGGGACTGGAGGGGATGGTATGTCTCTTTGCAGATGACACAAAGATCTGCAACAGGATTGATACACAAGTTGTGGTGGAAAGGATGAAAAGGGACTTGGCAGGGCTGGAGGAATGGTCAAATATATGGCAGCTTAGATTCAACGTAAAGAAGTGCAAAGTAATGCACCTGGGAAACAAAAACCCAGGGCAAGCAGACACAATGGGGGGTGAGATACTGACAACAGCAAAAATGGAAAGGGACCTGGGGGTAGTCATATCAGATGACCTAAAGGTGGGCCAGCAATGTGAGAAGGCAGTAAGGAGGGCTAGGGGGATACTGGGATGCATAGGGAGAGACAACAGCAGTAGAAAACGGGATGCTATTGGCCCTCTGTACAGACAGTTGGTAAGACCACATCTGGAGTACTGTGTACAGTTCTGGAGACCCCATCTCTGCAAAGACATAGACAGGGTGGAGACTGTCCAGAGGAGGACAACCAAAATGGTGCAGGGTCTGCAAGAGAAGCCATACGAGAAGAGACTAAAGGAGCTTAAGATGTATCGCCTTGAGGAAAGGAGGAAGAGGGGGGACATGATAGAAACTTTCAAATACCTCAAGGGAATAAATAAAGTCCAAGAGGGTAGCATCTTTCAAAACAAGTATTTGTCAATGCCGAATGTTTGCTTGCTGGCATTGGCATTGGTGGGGTGTGCCTTTGGGTCATCAGGCATAACGGCCACGCCATTTCACCACACCCTATCCTGCAGACACCGACAAGTGTCACGGTGTGGCTTGGGTGTTTGGCCCTTATGCTCACCCCATTCCATCAGAAAATATGGTGAGATGGGTGCAGTATAGGAGAATGGGGTGAACTTTGGAGCCGAAGAGTCCAAGGCACACCTCGATGCCTCTCACTGGCTGCAGGGTGTGGGTGGGGGTGGAATGGTATGAGCATTACAGGTGACATTCCCAAGTCACACCCCTGATGCCTGTAAGTCTCTACAGGGTGGGGCATTATGGTCAGAAACCCTAATGCCTCAGGCGTTCGTTGGCATTTTCACTCCAGATTTTCAACATGGGTGTTTCGTGACCCCCACCTTATGAACAGTGGCAATATCAGTTTGTTAGCCGAAAACTGATTTTGCACAGTGACTACAGCATTTGGAACCACAGGTGCGAAAACACATTTTGAACAGGATGTGAAAAATGACAGCTGTACTGTTCATGGGGAGGTGTGAAAAATGGCAATGTTGAAAATCTGCAGTGAAAACAGTAAAAAAAAACTGGTGAAGTCATGAGCATGCGTAGAAACTGCGCAACTCACATCCTTAATGTAATTAATTTGGGGATTTTTTTACAGCAGATTGTCAACACAGGCATTTTGGGACCTCCGCTCGTGAATAATGTCACTGTGATTTTCTTAATCTGTCCTGAACAGTAATTTCCCACAGCGACCACGAATTTCTGCGCAGAAAGTGAGAAAACACATTTTGGCCATGTTGTGAAAAATTACAGCTGTACTATTCATAAGGAAGTGTGGAAAAATGCCAGTGGTGAAAATCTGGACTGAAAATATTACAAATTCATGAACTTAAGAGGGTGCGTGGAAACAGCGCAATGTTCGCTCGTAACACAGTCATTTTATGGACTTTTGGCACCATATTTTCAACATAGCCATTTTAAGACCTCTGCTCATGAACAGTGTCACTGTGATTTTCTTAATCTGTCCCAAACATTGATTTCGCACACCAACTGCACCATTGTGCGCTACATGCGTGGAAACACATTTTGGGGGAGATGTGAAAAATTACAGCTGTACTGCTCATAAGGAGGTGTGGTAAAATGGCAATGTTGAAAATCTGGAGGGCAAACACTAAAAATTCACAAACTTACAAGCATGCTTTGGAACTGCACAACGCTCGCTCGAAAAACAGTAATTTTTGGGAATTTTGTCACCAAATTTTCAACATAGCCATTTTAAGACCTCTGCTCATGAACAGTGTCACTGTGATTTTCTTAATCTGTCCCAAACATTGATTTTGCACACCGACTGCGCCATTGTGCACTACATGCGCGGAAACACATTTTGGGGGAGATGTGAAAAATGACAGCTGTACTGCTTATACAGAGGTGTGGTAAAATGACAATGTAGAAAATCTGGAGTGCAAATATTAAAATTTGCAAACTTCACGGTGTGCTTGCGCGGTTCTCACTGCGCTCGTGAAGTTCAATTTTAATATTTACACTCAGATTAATATTATTTTTGAATTTTAGTCCTAAATATTTTCAACATAGTTTTGGGGCCTACCTCATGAACTGTGACATCGCCGTTTCGTACATCGGTCCCGAAAGGTGGTTTCGTGCAGTGACCGCAAAATCACCTTTCGGGACTGAATAACAAAATGACAGTGACAGCATTTGTGAGGTGGGGTCCCAAAAACCCCATGTTGAAAATTTGGTGAAAAAATTCCCAAAAATGCCTGAAATATGCATCAAAGTTGAGAAAACCCAATTTATTCCAGTATGCAGCTTACCAGCATTTCCTCAGTTCGCGGTCGGCTTTGAAGAGTACAGACATGTTCCTAGTCCACGAACATCATTGCACTGGACTCCAGAGGTAAGTATGGGGTGAAGTAAGGGGGGTGTGGGGAGGAAGGGGTGCACAGAGGGTGGGCGAGGTGGGGGTCAAGACAGTCAGTGATGGACCGTTCTTTCTTTGTAGGTGTTTCTTTCTTTTAGGAAGACACGTGGGATGTTTGCCATGCTGGGTGGGCTCAGGCGTGGCAGCTACAAATTTTTGGGGGCAAGCGGAGCTGATAGGGGATTGGCACCCCGTCGGCCATAAAAGCTTTGCCACGCTGGGGTGGGCTTTCAGCGTAGCACCTGGAAGTGTGTTTGCGGGGGGCAGCAGACGGACGTTTGCCACGCTGGGGTGGGCTCCCAATGTGGCACCTGGAAGGTTGTTTGGGGGGGGCACTGGAGCCAACAGGGGATTGGGCATCCCCGTCAGCTATACTGTGTGTGTGGAGCGTGTGAGCATGCTGGGGTGGGCTCCCAGCGTGCTACTTGTTGGGGGGGGCTGTCTATGACAGCTCTTGCACTGCAGTGCTGACATGGAGACACTTTGCATACTGCCGATGGTGGTAGTATGCAAATTGCCTACACGCTGTGGCTCATTCTTTCAACTGTATGCCGCAGCATTTACAAACGCTGTCATAGACAGCTCTTACATTCATTGGTGCGGTGGGGCCGCACCTGCAAAAGGCAGCAGGGCATTGGAAGTAGGGAGGCACACCTACGAATTCTCGTATGGTGGCACTATGTTTCTTGCACATGTGTGCAAGCAAACATAAAAAGAGATGTGCAAGAACAAGGGGGCACAGTTTGAAGACAGAGGGAGGACGGCTCAGAGGTAATGTGAGAAAGTATTTCTTCACAGAGAGGGTTGTAGATGCATGGAACAGCCTTCCTGAGGAGGTCATAGAGTCAAAAACAGTGGGGGAATTCAAGAATGCATTGGACAGACATAAGGCAATTCTAGTGGGGGGTAGGAGGAAGTAGGCTGTTGGTTAACTAGGATCTGCAGCTTATCCATTAGGTAGGGAAATGGGCAGACTAGGTGGGCCAAGCGGTCCTTATCTGCCGTCAAATTCTATGTTTCTATGTTTCTATGCAAGAAACACTAAAAACACCTACATCCTAAATGGCACAATGTTAAAAGTGTGAAGTGTGAAAGAGACCTTGGAATATTAATTAACAATAATCTGGGATCCAGTCTGCAGTGTAATGAAGTGATTAAAAAAATCATAGGATGAATAAAAAAGGCCTTCATATCAAGATACAAAAATTGCATACATCCCCTGCACAAAGCTTATGTAAGACCCCAGCAGGACTACTGCACCCCCTTTGGAGGCCTTGCTTGAGAAGGGATATCAATAATTTAGAAAGAGTCCACTGGAGGGCTACACAAATTACCCAAGAGCTAAGCGAGGTGCCCTATGAGCACAGACTTCAACAGCTAGGATTATACCCACTGGAGGTAAGACTGAAGAGAGGGGACCTCTTGGAAATGTACAAAATATTACGGGATAATCAATTAATGGAAAACCTTGGTTTAGAGCTGAATAATACAATTACAACACTTAGAAGTCATAAGTATCAGCTAAAACTAACCTATCCATAAAAGAGTGCTAGAAGGCACTTCGATACAGAAAGGGTTATAGCAACATGGAATTATCTCCCGAGTTAAATATTAAATGCAGACTCCTTCAGTCTGTTTAAAAACAGATTGGATCACCACCTACTGCCCAAAAAGGTTACAAAATGACCCCGTTTCTATGGAAGACTGACTGCATGGGCATTCGCCTTCTGTTGGTCTAAAACACAAAGTAGAGTACGAAGTATAATACTGTGTGATGCATTGTTCTAAGGTGATGTCCAGCTAGAGTATCAGCAACACAGAATGGCCTTGACAAGATAAGGTAAGGTAGGGACGGGTACATGAACTTTTGCACTCTTTTATCATGTTTGTAGCATACTTGGGTTACGTGGCTTTTCAAGACATGAGATGGCATTTAGCCCATCGAGAGTGTCTCCCACTCCTAGTGGGTGTATTAGTTTTACTGTTTTCCCACCCGGTTTAGATGTTTGTCACGGTTATTCTTAAATTCAAGGAAATCCTTTGAATTGACAGCTTCTTCTGGTAGTAGATTCCATGCCTTGGCAGCCCTAATGGTGAAAAAGCAGTCTGTCTTACATGAGTTTGCCTTTGGAATGAGTAACTGCTTATTATGGCTTCTCAGATTTACATTTCAATTTGCATACTTAAAACCACATTGTTCTATTAAGGCATAATGTGCAATTTGTTTTGTTTTGGTTTATGTTAAAGGAATAATGCATGACAGGGAGTGTGTCGTGCTGGGATAACATCATACCTTGGGTGGTTGGGCATGAGGCCGTAGGCCGAGTGCGTCCAACACCTGGGAAGTGATGTTATCTTGCATGGCACACACTCTGGAGTGCATTATTCCTATTATATAATGGCTTATTGTTAAAAGAAATCAAACAAGATTTAGCCAGAGCTGATACGGCTGTGGTGAGCTGCCAAATGACCAAAGTTACATGCGTGCATAGAAAATTTGGAATGACTGGGTGTAACTTGCCCATTTTTTAGAGCTGTTTCTCCAAATTTTCAACATGGCCTTTTTGGGACCCCATCTCATGAAGAGTGCCACTGTCATTTGTTTATGTGACCCGAAAGGTGATGTGGCAGACCAACCACACCATTCTGTGCCACAGGTGCGAAAACCCATTTGGGCAGGATGTGAAAAATGATAGCTACACTGTTAATAAGGAGGTGTGCAAAAATAGAAATATTGAAAATCTGGAGTGAAAATATTAAAAATTGGCGAAGTTAGGAGCGTGCGTAGAAACTTTTTATTTTTTCTACATAAGAAATATGATAAAGCAATTTGGAGAAATGCATCAGGGTTCTGAGGGTGAACTGGGGGAATGTTCAGGGTTGTGGGTGTTTTTTAGGCTGGTTTCTCTGTTGTGGGATGGAGGGATTGACAGTGCTGTGAAAGTGATCGGACTGCGATCAGAAACGCGGCTTTCATCTTGATTGAGGACAGAGTCATTTCTTTTTGCATTTTGATGCGGTCTTCTGTATGCTGGGATTAGATCTGTGATGTTATGCTCGGATAACATCACGCGTCCAGTTCCAGAGTGACCAATCAGAGCCCAGCATTCTTTCTTGCCATTGTGTAACAACTGCTGTTAACTCTTTAAGGCTTTATTGAACTTTTCCTGTTGTGGTCTGCACAGGGTAATTTGGCTGTATACTGGTTATCCAATCCAAAATATTTTTTTTTGTCCCAGGGTCGGATTGGAGCAGGATAATGCCATATAATCCGATGATCTGCTGGATACCACTTGGGTCAGATAATGCATTATCTGAGCATTTCTACCAGACGACTGCTGAGGCAGAAAACATGATCCACACCCTGAGGCACCACAGACCCGCATCGTCAAGTTACTCCCCTGAACTACACAACCGCTCAACTGTTTGAGAAAACCTACAGAGAGGAGGAGGAAGAGGAGTCCAAGATGTCAGAGAAGCTAGTAACACTGGAACCATGAGTACTCTCAGCGCTTACCCTGCAACTGGGATTTTGTATAAAGTTTGCCACCGGAGCTACAGTTTTGGCCATCGGGCCATGATCTACAAATACCTCGGCTGATGTTTGCCATTTTAGCAACTGCATAGCCTTTGGGGTGTGGGTTAACAAAAATGTTTATTCTGTTTAAAGTGTACCACTGCCAGTCAACCAGCTGCGACTTCAGTGGACCTGTACCATTTCTCAAGCTGGGTAAACAGTAAAGCACAGGGAGTTCCCCATAAGGTTTAAACAGGGTCATAAACTAGTACCAGTGGAAAGTGGGTAGTGCCCCTAATACAGGTGGGTTGGTAATATTAACATTGCCACTGTCTTGTATTGCCAGGTTGGGAGGTAGACAGTACTGCTGTTTCACGTGTGCTTAATAGACCGAGCCTAGTCAGGCACCTTACTTCAATCCTGCACTCAAAGTTCACAAGTTTTTTGTAAAAAAAAAAAAAAAGGAGAAATTCCATCATACTTACCGTAATTTCCTTTTCTGTTAGCTCCAAAGTTGCTAATGGGAAAAATAGTTAATACGTATGGGTAATGTGCTTCCCCACTGGGGTAGTGGAACAGCTCCAAAGCTGTGATAGCAGCACAGACCCCCAGGGACATGAAACATTCCAGATGCATTCCACCTCAGTTCACGTCTGTTAACACATTATACGTACAAAACTATTATCCGCTACTAATAATATCATGTCCCTGGTTGAAACCTCGCATAAACATATACTATAAAAATCTATAGTTGAATGGAAAATTCAGGCGTACCTGACTTGAAGAAGAGGCCCCTCGCTTGGAAAAGCATGGCTGACATTTGTGGATGCTAATCTTCTACACCAGGTTCATTACCATATGACATAGTCCTCTACTTCTGAAAGCTTGTCTTAAACAAAGAGAACAGATTAGTTAAAAAGGGATATCATTAAATGTGCATGACGTATGGATACTTAAGCAGATTCCCCAAACATAACCTTGTAATCTCATCTTGAAATCTATGGTTCCCTTCGCAAGCCACAGGCTATTATTCAAAAGTGTCAATATACTGCTGAGGAATCCTAAACCACGAAAGAGCACTGTAGGTGTCCTCTAATACCGAGCAAAACAAAAACAGTGTACACATTCTCCAGATGAGGAAACAGCTCCAGGGAGAGGCCCACTGACAACATTAGAGCTAACAGAAAATGAAATTATGGGAAGTATGATGGAATTTCTCCTTTCTGTTTAGCATGACATTGTCAATTGGGGAAGGTAATTAATATATATGAGTTCTAAAAAGCAGTACCCATCTAAGTAGTGCAGGGGAGAATATTGTCCCATATACTTCCTGAAGGGGCAACTACTGGATTCATTTGATAAAGACTGCTTGCCAAACTGGGTACTGGATGACTGTGATATAGAGCTCACAGTATAACCTCTGCAGGGACTTGAAAACAATAAGATTAAAAGGTTACCTTACGGGCCGGCCTGCTGGCGCAGCAGTTGGATTTCCGCTAGCGATGCCAGTGAACCGGGTTCAGGAACGAGCCCGGGTCGTCGAAGGGCCGGCTGGGAGGAGAAGGATTGAGTGTCCTTAGGACTGCTGTCCTTCTCCGGGGGGTGGGGGGTTCTTGCGATCAGTGCAAGAGTGGCACCTAGCAGCAGCTGGGTACATCACCCAACGCTACTACGCATGATCAAGGGGTAGTGAGGTGGGACAGACGCTGGCGTCATTGCACGTCTCTGCCCCAGCCTATAGGGATAAAAATCCCTCTCTGCAGAACGTCTCTATGACGCCCTGCCCCCGAACTCAATCAGCCGCCTGGCTGAGAGCTCCCCCAACCAGATATGGATCCACAGCACCGTGTCCGGCGGTGTGCCCCCACCTCCCTGGGGTAAGCTAGAGTGACTGGGGAGCGAGGGCTTATAAGGCGGTGAATCTCAGAGGCACCATGACCAGGGCGAGATATAACAGAGACGGCAGAGGATGGGGCAAAAAGTAAGTTAAAAAAAAAAAAAAAGGTTACCGTACCTATTGGTAAATTCTGCTGCAGGCTAGCTCTCTCCATCTAGGATGCCATAAGCACCTAGAAAGGAAAGAAACTCTGTCCTGATCATACCTATCCTTTTTAAGAGACTCTCTCCATCTGCTAACAGTACTGCAATGTCTGTACCCCATTGTATGCCCAGACCAGAGGTAAGAAAGAGAACAGAGAGAATCAACTAACAGGAATGTCTTTTTTGTCCTACTAACTGTTTTACCTTTAACTGACCTTAGTGGGAAGCAGTTTCCTGTCTCAATGCCTGATCAGATGGAGTACCCCATTCGGGCCTGGCCAAGACACTCTCTTGGCCAAAAGATTATTAACTCCAGAGCTGATGGCAGAGCTATTGGTGACAACCACCTACAAAAAAAGACATCTAAGATGTGTATAATTATGGCCTTTAGGATCCTAACACTATGGTCTTCTGATCAACACGAGAAGAGAACATTGAGTGAAGGCCACTGAGGTGAGATTCTCCTACACACCATCAGGAAGATACATCCTGGGTCAGGCACCCCTGATTCTAGGGTCTCCTTTTTTTTATTCTGTTTGTCACTTGGGTGACAGGTGGAGGATGTTCCACCCTCTCTCAATGCCTGGACCACCCACCTAGCACCCCCCCAGTCATCCAGACTAGAGGGCCCCCAGCTTACCCCTGGAGTATATAAGAACAACGGATCACTCGCCAAGGTGTTTATTTACTTACAGTAAATGTACCAGAGAGAGAAAACACCCCAAAACCCACCAGCATTTCGGGGTGTTTACACATTCCTTCATCCGGGTGGAAGGAACTTCTGCATACAAATCAAATGGTAACAACATTTTATTAGTTTCAGATTAAAAGCATCAACAGTATACTACTACACTACACCCCAAACTGCTTCAGATAAATTGAGAACCTGAGCATATCCAGTTCTCTCTAGTACACACCTGCATAAGAAAAATGTTACTTTTAAAACAGTTTCTCTGCAGAACATTTCAAATTCATACATATACTGGTTTTCCAGACCCTTCATGATCTCCTGTAAGTGCTAGTTTCTAAGATGGGCTCTCTAAGTTACCTTCCTCTAGCTCTCCTTGTCGCCTATTTACCCTTCCACTACCAGGTCACCCCCAGCAAAGAACTGACCTGACAACTTCATCCACTGTGGGGTACTCCTGTGGCTTCTGAAATCAACTGCGTCTCGCAAGTCATCGCCATCTCCCTGGCTAATCTCATCAAAAACCCTCCTAAACTCCCCTCCCCCTCCTCCTCATAGCTCTGCCCCACCTCTCTCATCCCTATATCATCTCAATAGTACACTTACCCAGAAATCACAAACCTGTATCCTGACTTAGAGTACTCAAGTTCCTCTTTATTCAAAATTCCCCTGCTACTCCTGCTACTGTCGGATAATGTGCTACTACTGGGTAACATCCACCCTAACCCAGGACCTATGCAGACTCCCCAGACCCATAGTAGCAACCAAGGTGCCATTAAACTGGCATCAATAAACATCCGGAGTCTTCCCCCACAAAAACTGATCTCCTTCAGGGCTGGGTAACCCAACACAGAGCTGATGTTGTAGCTGTGATCCATACATGGCTCTCCCTCAAGGTGCCTGACAGTGCTGTTCAACTTGATGGCTACACACTATTTAGAGACAACAGGATTGAGAAAAGGGGTGGGGGCTGTGCTATTTACCTGAAAGCCCCAAGGTCATGTCCTCCCCAAAATTGTCACTGGTAGTTGCCCCCAAGCATTAGCAGTTTAGCTGCTCCTTGGGCGACACGGGAAAACCCTCACAATCATTGCTAAGCTATGTCCCACCACGAGACCACTCCAAAGATTTCACAGAATTAATCAACTATCTCTCGAAACCCCCCCACCACCACCACCAATGAATTAGAGCTCCTTGGGGACTTCAGTATAAATTGGCAGGCACCCGAAGCCGATATCTACAAAGATGCTACCACAGCCATTAATCTGGCCCAAGTAGTAACCTTCGTGACCCGATGCAATCCCAGAACCGGTAGCTCTACCATGATTGATCTTATTTTTCACAAATAGGCCTGATAGAATTATAGGTACTGAAGTTCTCCCAGACTCCCTCAGTGAATACCCCCATCATCTGCCTCGGGGTCTTTAATGTCTTTATAAGTGACATTGCAGAGGGACTGGATGGAAAAGTATGTCTCTTTGCAGATGACACAGAGATCTGCAACAGGGTTGATACAGAAGGTGGGGTGGAGAGGATGCAAAGGGATTTGGCAAGGTTAGAGGAATGGTCAAATATATAGCAGCTTAGATTCAATGCAAAGAAGTGCAAAGTAATGCACCTGGGAAACAAAAATCCAAGGGAAGAGTACACAATGGGGTGAGATAATAACAACAACAGAAATGGAAAGGGACCTGGGGTAGTCATATCAGATGACCTTAAGTTGGGCAAGCAATGTGAGAAGGCAGTAAGGAGGGCTGGTGGGATACTGGGATGCATAGGGAGAGGCATCACCAGTAGAAAACAATAAGTTGTTATCCCTCTGTACAGACAGTTGGTGAGATCCCATCTGGAGTTATGTATCCAGTTCTGGAGACCCCATCTCCGCAAGGACATAGACAGTATGGAGACTGTCCAGAGGAGGGCAACTAAAATGGTGCATGGTTTGCACCAGAAGACATACGAAGAGAGAGATTAAAGAAGCTCAATATGTATACACTTGAGGAGAGGAGGGAGAGTGGGACATGATAGAAACTTTCAAGTACATCAAGGGAATCAACAGAGTCCAAGAGGGTAGCATCTTTCAGAAAAAGAGATGTGCAAGAACAAGGGGGCACAATTTGAAGATAGAGGGGGGACTGGCTCAAAGGTAATGTGAGGAAGTTTTTTTTCATGGAGAGGGTTGTGCATACATGGAACAGCCTTCCTGAGGAGGTAGTGGACTCAAAATCAGTGGGGGATTTCAAGAATGCATGGGACAGACATAAGGCAATTCTACTGGGGGTAGGAGGAAGTAGGCCGTTGGTCAACTAGGATCTGCAGCCTATGAATTAGGTAGGGAAATGGGCAGACTAGGTGGGCCAAGTGGTCCTTATCTGATGTCAAATTCTATGTTTCTATGGTCCAATAAATCCCCCAAGCTCCCAACTAAAATAGCACACCACCGTGTCCTTGAGAGAGGACAACTAAATCAGTTTCAAGCTCATCTCCGCAGCCAGGACTGGCCAACTCTGGACTCTGCACCTAGTGTGGACCTCACCTCTGCAGCCAGGACTGGTCAACTCTGGACTCTTTGCCTAATGTGGACCTCGCCTTGGAATACTTCATAGCCACTTTCAATGCAACCTTTGTGACATCTTTGCCCCTATAAAAAAGCAAAGACTAAAAGCTGTGAACAAACCCTGGATCTCATCCTCCCTTCTAGCCCTTATGGCTGACAGAGACCACCTCTGGCATAAAGCTTGGGCCACAGGCAATTCCACAGACTGGAAACAATACAGAATGGCCAGAAACTTCTGCTCCCAAGCCATCAGGAAAGACAAAAAGGATCACTACAAGGACGCATTCTTAAATTCCTTGGGTAACAGCAGAAATTGTTGTGACAACATAAAATAACTTAGTGGCAAGCCCAGCAAAACCCCTCCCATCATGCAATGCATTGATGGGGCAATCACCAAAAACCACTGCAGATAGCTACCAATCTTAACACTGCATTCACCAACCTAAGTGGAGTACTTCCCCCGACTTCTTTGACCCCCCCACCCCCAACCAACCTTACTGATGCAGCTCCTTGTCAACCCACCCACCCTTCCACTTTAAAACAGTTACCCTAGAGCTGCCAAAAATATATACTCAGGGTCCTTGGCAAAACACGCCATTGCAGTGACTCGCTTGACCTGAAACTGCTACACCTGACACTCAATGTGGTCCTCATGCCCCTCACAAAAATTCTGAACAAGTGACTCTGCCTTGGGGAATTCTCCTCATGATGGAAAGCTGCAGTAGTGACCCCAATCCATAAGAGTGATGACAGAGCCCTCCACTCCAACTGCTGCCCAATCTCCATCCTCCCTGCCCTCTCGAAAGCCCTAGAATGGATAGTTGCTAATCAGCTATCGGAGTACCTGACTATGCACAACATCCAATGCCCAGAGCAGCATGGCTTTAGGAAAAGTCACAGCACCATATCTGCTCTACTAGAATACACTAACCTTATCCACAAAGCCTTTGACCATGGTCACTTAGTGGGGTCAGTGTACTTTGACCTCACTAAGGCTTTCAACACAGTCAATCACTCCTTCCTAATTGACTCCCTCATTACGCTGGGGGCCTCCCACGGGGCTGCATGTTGGTTCAAAAACTACCTAGAGGATAGATCTCAACAGGTAAAAATCTGTGATGCACTATCCCTCAGTCAAACTGTCTGCTCAGGGGTTCCCCAAGGCTCCATTCTGGGCCCCTTACTATTCAGCCTCTTTCTTAACTCCCTCCCCCAAGCCTGCCCTGGTGACCTACTCCTATATGCGGATGACGCGTTGTTATTCGCCAGTCACCCTGACCCACCTTCCCTTACCAGCAGTCTACAAGACAATTTCACCACTGTGGAAGAATGGTTCACACAGCACAAGCTGGTCATGAATTATAAAAAAATGAAGACCATGCTCTTTGCAAACCCCAACAATAGACTAAAACCTGCAATGCTCATCATACACAACAACCTCAATGCCCCCCTTGAGCAAGTTCAGACCTTTAAATACCTTATCATAACCAACACAAGCCAGAGTTCCAAGCACACACAAGCCTAATAAAAGGACACTGTACAGAAAAGAGCTTAAAAACTTACATTTTATTACATACAAGAATCACCACGCCTGACATACAGCTCGGGAGTTGAGTTAATCACATTCTAACGTGTTGACGTTTTCGGAGGAGTAAATTCCATCATCCCGTTAGAATGTGATTACTATCACCTGATTAAGGAAGCAACTGGCTAGCTGGCTGGTTCAAAGCAGAAAGAAGGAGTAATGGCACAGGAAGCCAAACACAAGAAGTAAGCAGAATGCTAAGCATTTGTGGACAACAGTAGGCTCTCTAAATTTCGGGCAATGGATACAAATGAACGGTGCAATCACGGTGAAATAAAAGAAACAAAATGAATATGGAGAGAGTTTGGAATAGGCAATAGACCCACAAAGAGGAAACAGCTTGCCCTAAATGAAATATGGTAAAGTACATGTGTTAAAAACACTTTTGCAATCAAGCACAAATGATGAGATTTGAAGTGACCTATAAATACAAATTGTTTTCAGTAATGACTGTAATACAATTATCTTTGGACTTTTAACATTTAAACAAAAGAAGGTTTTTTTAAACACATGTTAGTTTTAAGCACTTGCTAATGAAAATAAAACTAGTAATCAATACCCAATGAGTGATGTTTTGCTAAAAAGGAGAAAAAAGAAGCAAACTACATTGGAAGGGGAGTGCATGTGGAAAGCATTAATAGGAGTAGTGGAGTGCAGTTCTGTAGATATAATTTCCCTGCCACATATGCACCCCAAAAACCTTTAAGCCTGGAAAGAAAGGGTAATAGAGCAACACTAACACGGGAATGTGGTTTTGGAATTTAGATTAATTTTAGATCGAGACCCTCTTCCGATATGTGAATGACTTCCATTCACATATCGGGACTGTGTTGTACAGTACGGTCTGCACACCCATTGGCCCATGCTGTGGACCAATGAGCGTACAGCCATATTGTATGCAGTCAGTCGGCAGGCGGATGGGCGGCTTGCTGGTGGGGAGCTGCCGCCCACCGCTGACCTGGGGGGAGCGGGGTGGCGGGACTGAGTGGGCAGGTGGGGGAGGAGTATCGCTGGACCACCAGGGATTGTTGTTTTTTTTTTATTTTATTTAGTTGTTTAACCAGGTATAGCACACTAAGCTGAAAGCTTTTTTTACAGGAGCGACCTGAGAGCACAAGGAGGTTAAGTGATTTGCTCAGGGTCACACAGTATGCAAGTGGAAGCTGTGGGATTCAAACCCAGGTCTGGTCTGCTGGATGTCACCAGATTTGCAGCTCAGAGCCTTAGACCACTGCGCTATACTGCCTCCTAGAGGCCTCCTGCCTTGTTAGAGTTACAAAGTCCACGATTGGGCTTGGGAGCGGTTCCACTGTACCACCAGGGATACATTTTATTGCACAAAGCCCGTTATCAGGCTGGATTCGGTCCACTGGACCACCATGAATGGAATTCTTCATTTATGCAACGATCGGGCAGGGATTCGGTCCACTGGACCACCAGGGAATGGATATATGTATTTATCCCCACGATCGGGCTCGGTGTGGGTCCACTGGACCACCAGGGCTTCTGTTTTATTTACTAAGGCCACAATTGGTCATGGGGGGCCAACACCCATCCTGTGCCTTGGGAGGTTGGGTGGCCACCCACAGCAAGCAGCTGCCGTGTTGTGCCCAGCAATACGGCGGCTGGCCTGTGGGTGGCCAGTCCTTGCTCCTGTTTTTTTCTGGCACATCTTTGCACCCCCCAGTGCGGCACAAGGTGGGTGTGTGCCTGCATATGTGCCACACATCCCAGGCTGAATATTGGGATGTGCCGCATAGCATCGACACGTCCCTGCACTTACGTCCGCATGCGCCGGGATTTGCGTGGAGCAAATTCCTCTTTTGAATATCGCCGCTAGATGTTAATATGGGTTGCGCATGGTGCAACACTGTTTCGTCATGCGCAACCCCTTTAAATATCCCGGCCCATGTATTTTTCTTAGTTCTCTTCCTGTTTTTCCTATGTAAATTAAATCACATGGGCACATTATACTGTGCACTATTCCCACTGTTTGACAGTTAATAAACTCTTTGATCTCCACCTTTGAATCATCCACCGCATTGTGAATTTATATTTCAGTCTACGCGTATTTGAACAATGTACAAATCTTCCACGGGGATAGTTACCCTTGATATTTAAACCTGCAAGGAAGTTCCCACTTGTATCTTTTGGAACCGAATGATTACTGTGACCAGTTCTGTTCTTTAAAGAGCCACTGATGCAAAAAGTGTAACGTTGCAGAATCCAAATAAGTATACCCCCAGTAAATCTCATAGCAAAAACTAGATCTTTACGTTACTTCATTTTAAAGTTATGAGCTATTTTGTAATCCTGATTCCACTACCTGTTCAAAACAGCCTGCATCAGTGAAGGGCTGATGATGATGTCATCTCAGGACCTCACAGTCTAGTATTCCTGTCAAGAAGCTTATAGGACCTGTTTCTCCAAAGTTTTAAAGATCATGTGAGAGGGTTCTCTGATAAAAAATATTACACAAATTTGCAAGTGCCAACTTGGGGAAGGCAACCTATTACATCTATTGATTTTATGTCCTCTTTATTTGCAAGAAAGAAATCTGTACTTGGGTAGTATATTATCAACTTTAGACATGGAACCTAAATATCAAGTGAATGCATTATTGAAATCCAAAAATATTGAGATATTAGAAAGTGTTGCATTGTTCTGTAAAAAGATACAACATAAGGAACTGCATATTAGGAAGAGGTTACTATAAGGGTGACGCTTATATTTGTTACTAAATCTTAGATGTAGAGACATGTGCAATAGTTTAATTATAAACATCTGAATGAGTTTTCTGGTAGAAATGCCAATTTATTTGTGAATCCAGTTAAAATAGTGTGACCAAAATCACGCGTACAATTATAGCGCAATCAAAATAGCGCTGGAATAAATAGCTGGCTGGCTAAATAGTGCCTACCTTTATAGCACCAATAGAACAGTGCAATTGAAAGAACAGGCTGTGTACCCTGAGTCCCCTCGTGATTGTGCAGTCGAAAAAATTGAGTAATCCTGAGTGCTAGCTATCAGTACTCGAACAAGCTAGTAACTGATTGGTTTGGGACACACATAGGTGTAGCACGTCCGTTCTAATCACAGTCCCCAACCCCTTCCTAACAGTTCCTTCCAGAAG
The DNA here is from genome assembly GCA_016271365.2 of Neoceratodus forsteri. Classification (NCBI taxonomy): domain Eukaryota; kingdom Metazoa; phylum Chordata; order Ceratodontiformes; family Ceratodontidae; genus Neoceratodus; species Neoceratodus forsteri. Next base: position 244,387,571 of record CM028135.1, on the reverse strand, counting down.
ATACATGCATAGTGGCATGGTATATTGCTTTGTTCAATTAAATCTTTATTTCATGTAGTATTAAAAATGTGCTCATACGAAAATAACACTGCAATCCCAGCCATTTCTCACATAAACACAGCATCAATTTTTCCGACATTCTGCATTGAGTTTAAGCTTGCAACTAGAAATTGTATGCAATCCCCCTTAAGTACTCCATCCTGGGTCTCAAATTGTACTCAGATACAATAACTGTGATGCTTTCTGCTGTGTCTTTATATTTCTTGCGAACTGCACTCACAGCAGACCTTGCAACCAACTGCTCCATCTCTGTGCTGTTCATGTGTTGCTCTGTCTTAAGCAGTTCAAAGAACTTCCAGATAGAGGGGTGGTGTGCTCCTGCAAGATGATCAAAGCACCTGTGCCAGGCTTCGACAGCATTCACTGTCCTGGGGAGACCATCAGCAACTGCATCGTAGCAGTTCCACAGAGAGATCTGAAACATTGGTCTTCTTCGCCCTTCCCTTGCAAGTGGTCTCCCGAGCCATGTATCCTCAAAATAATCTACCAGACTGGACAGTATCTCACTGTTTGTCTGGTAGAACTCAGTCTGCATCAGTTCATTGAAAGTTGCGCAAACATCTGCAACAGGCACATAGGCAATAGCAAGCAGCATGCGAACATTTAGTGCAAAGTTGGGATCAGTAGTGTAAGGCCCACAGACATCAGTCAATTCCTGCACTTTTCTGCACACAGTCTGACACATATGGAAAAAACACCCTCTCATTTTACAGTTAGGGAATGATTGCTGAAAGGCTTCAATCGCTGCTAGCTCAAAGTCAGTGAGTATTGTCACTGGCAACAATGTGCCACATACATTCTGCAATTCCGTAAGCACTTTCATGTAATCTGCTGTAGTTCTTTTACACATTAAAATGTACACAAGTGGAATGAATTTGCCATACCTGATAGCATGAATGGTGTATAGTTGACTGAATATAGTGGGACAGCTCTTGAAAGTCCCGTCTGCAAACCAGTGGTCACTTATTTTTAGATGCTCCATGTCGACAGTGGTAGTAAATATAAGAATTCTAACACTACCAGGGTCACTGTCATACTGGAGGAACTTTTCATTTTTAATGCTGTGAACAAAGTCTGGCGGTATATTGAGGGATGTGGCATCTGCTGGCTGTGGTAGTGGTTGGTTATGGGCCCTCCTGTTCCTTCTGACTGTTCGTTTCAAAAGTGGAATAGCAGGTAGTTGTGAGGACACCGAAGGAGAGAGTTAAGACAATGCTGCAGACACTATTTGGTGTGAAGTTTCCACTGTTGTGCCTGCATGTTCCTTTACGTTTGCAACTGCTTCCTTTACAGCAACTTGGGCTGGGTCAGGGACATGATTTTGTTCTTCAATGGGTTTCAAAACAATCCCCCCTCTCAAGTGCAGTCGCGCTGTACAGTGCCCCTTATCATATTCAAGGCCCATGTAGTATGTCTTTTCTGATGTAACTCTCTCTCTCCTGAACAGAAAGCCATCAAGAAGTGCCAGATCTCCACCTTTCTGGCTGTTCAAAAAAAATGCACCGGCATTTTCAGAGTATCTGAAGCATCTGGAGGTCTGGCTGGTAACTGCAGCTATATAGCAATGCTAATTACATTGTAATTACATTACAATACATTACAATGTAATTACCAGTCATTTTCATTTGCAAGCTAGGTTTTACAGGAAAGTGCATGGCTGTGTGTGTTTGGCAAAGTGTTCAGTGATAGTGGGCTGTACAGTGAAGTGAGACTCACGCTATTCTGTATGTGGTATATACTACCACGCTTTAATGTGATTGCGACATTAAATACATGCTGTATGTGCATGCGCTATTGCCGACATGTGATTTTAACATTAAACCATTTAATTGCACTACTCAGTTTCCTTGTATGTATATATTGGTAATTGTACCTCTAAGGATTTTAACAATGTAGAATGTTATATGTATATTTATGTGTGCTAAAATGTATTGTACAGTATTTTGTAATAACAATTTTGTCTTGTCAGTCAATAAACTGAACTGAAGATCATGTGCAATAGTTGTCTAAAAGTAAAACAGGCAGCACCATTCAAAAAAACATTGACATAAAACACGATATGTGTTTTAGGTTTTGTAACAAGGTTGACAGAATTGTATTTTATAATGCCTTTTGGTGTGGTCCATTTCTCAAGGGTTGCTGGATGATGAGTCAGCATGCCTCCAGGCTGCTGAAGCCATTTGGAGTGCTATTCTACTGTGCCTGTTAGGAAGTTGTACTGCTAGTATTGTAATGTTAGTAACTTCACTGCTGTTTGTCAGTTTCTACTTTACAATATGCTTTAATAGGGGCCTCATATGTGTTAATTCCTACTAGGGGTGGAAGTGTTGGCTCTGGTAAAATTATCTTTTTAATTTAGAGTAGAACATAGATGAGCCTGAATGTATCACAAAACAACCTAACAGGGAGAACACATTGTGCTGGCCAAATCAGAAACTCCTAGTAAGTTTTCAAAACAGCATTACCTCTCCCACCCCCATTGATAAGGAGCTGGAATAATTGTCTTAAAGTGCCATTCTTAGAAATCACTTCAATTGAATGATAGATGTGAATGAGCTCAGCCTTTCACCACATCAGCAAATTATTCAGTGTGCAAACCTGACAACTGTGTGCTATGGCCCAGCATCCTGCAACCCTGGAAAAAAGGACCACAACAAAAAGGCACATAAACAAAAAATTGTCAGCTTTGTTACAAAACCTGAAACACACACAGGTTTTGAAGCAATGTTTACTGACTGGTGCTGCTTGTTTTACTTGTGAAAACCATTGCACATGATCTTTACAACTTTGGAGAAACAGGTCCTATAAGCTTGCTGGCAGGGAATACTAGACTGTGAGTTTCTGAGATGACATCAGCAGCAGCTCTTCACTGATACAGGCTGTTTTAAAAGGTAGTGAAATCAGGGTTACAAAACAGTTCATAACTTCTAAATGAAGTAACGTAGAAATCTAGATTTTAGTATGAGATTTACTGGGGGTATGTTTATTCCAATTATGCAATGTAGCTCTTTTGGTCAGATGGCATTAGTTGCTCTTAAAGGTTATTTATTTATTGAAATGTTTCACCAAGAAGGCACACTGCGCAACAAGTCGCTCGTCTCCCGGTGTAACCTGGAGGGAAGGGATACAATAGGAATGAGACAATAAACATTCAAATTACAAGATCAACATTAACATACAGTTGTAAGGCAGGTGTTACAGTGTTACAACAGTGTTGTGTACAATATGTAGAAAGAGTGGACAATAATAAGTGCCAGGTTAATAAGTAAACAAGTGCGTATGTGAAAGAAAAAAGGGAAAGAGGTGGGAGGGGTGAGGTGGGGTGAGAGGGAAGAGTCGTGTCCCTGGAGACCCCCTCAGGAAGTGAGGAACACTGCAAGGGGACTGGGGGGACCAGCGAGAAGGGGATAAGGCAGTGTCCCAGAGAGACCCCCTTTAGGATGGTGGGGAAAGGAAGTAGATGAGAGATATAAGCCCTTGGGGGGTAGGAGAGGGACCCATGGAGAGCTTCTTGCATTTTTTGCTACCACTAGAGGGGGTTCGTGGAAAACCTTCTACCCCTCACTAGTGGACTGTACTACTTTCCATTGTTTCTATATAATGTGTTTAATGTCACCAACATTTTCAAAATAAGATAAAATAATCTGCTGTTCATTGTCCAGAGCTCCCCTTCTATCAGTTCCCTTGAGGAGCTCCCTCCTGTCTGTCTCATCTCCCCTTGAATGGGTCTGCTGGATAACCTGTGGAATGTACTGCATGCTCTGTCAAAAAATGCTGTTCCATTTCACCAGCCACTTTTCTGTATTCCTACTCGTCTGAGCAGTTCCTTCTTGCCCTCAAAAACTGTCCAACAGGAATAGTGTCCTTAAGCCTTTTAGGATGGAAACTTGTAGCATGAAGAATGGCGTTTCTATCTGTTGGTTTACAAAATAGTCTGGTGCACAATTTATTGTCCTTCTTGTATATCTCAATATCCAAAAAAATGTATACAATCGGTATTCTGATTTTTAACAAACCCTAAACTGTTTATTCTACTATTCAAATAACCATGAAATTCCTCAAGTTCCTGTACTGTGCCCCTCCATACCACCAGGATGTCATCAATAGAACATTTCCAAATGACACGCCTGTCCAAAAATAAATGTTGTTGTTCATCAGAGACAAATGTTCTTTCAAATCCATATATATATATATATATATATATATATATATATATATATATATATATTTGCATAAGAGGGAGCCATTGTGGACCCATAGCCATACCCTTTATCTGCCACTAGTAACAGTTTTCAATTAGAAATAATTTTGGGTTAAAACTACCTCTGCCAGTCTCACCAAATATTTATTAGGTGGTATACTTTCTATCCGTTTCTCGTTTAATATATCCATTAATGCTGTTAACCCACCCTCATGGGGTACTAAGGTGTAAAAGTCCCTGACATCCCATGTAACTAAAATGTAATTAGTTATGTCATCCTCCTTTGTATTAAGCTCCTTTAGTATTTTAATTATGAGTGGTATCCCTCAAATATGCCCTTGTAGTCTCAACTAGATTCTTAATATGATAATCCACAAAAGCTCTAAAATTCCCCCAATACCTGCCACTATGGGTTTACCTGGTGGGTTAACCAGATTTTTATGTATTTTAGGGAATGTATAAAAGACCGGCATTCTAGGGTTAGTGTACATCAGTATTTTGTATTCCCAGTCCATGAACAATTTTCTTTCCAAGCCTTCCTTCAATATTTCTTCTATCAGTTTCTGGACTTCCTCTGTAGGATTTCTTTCCAATCTAATGTAATTTTCTGCATTGTTCACCTGCATTATATATTCTTTTTTGTAATCTGAATAATTTAGTATCACGGTGGATCCCCCTTATCTGCGCATCTAATGACAATGTTACTGTCATTCTCTAAGCTTCTTAAAGTGGCAAATGCTGCTGAAAAAAGATTGAATTTTCTTCTTCTATCTAAAAATTTCAGATTTTTTAAATGTTCTTCTTCTACATCCTTTTAACCAAGATCATAGTATGTCTGTATGTTTGCAGGGATTGGGCCTGGTGGTAAAAAATGAGATTTAACACCTAATTTCTTACTTAATTCTGGTTGTTTTATTCTCTCTGGTGTGTAAGCAATACCTGCAACTGCCTGCACAGCCCACAATGTTTATATGGACTCGCCATTGGAAATGACGCTAAGGTGTGATGACGTCTGATAAGACATCATCCATTGCCTAGCACTAGGATGAGAAGTCATACCTTGTTATGTCCCTGATCCAGAAACTACATTCCAGTGCTCCAGTCTGCCCCCAATGGGAGAGACTGAGATAACATTGAGGCACCAACAGAGGCTGCACCTGGGGCATCATTTGGGTTGGGATCCAGGGGTGCCACAATGTGGCTGTCCCAAGGTTTTCCAGGTTTTTTTCCCCACAAGGTGCAGACATGCAGTGACATCAGTGTGGAACATGTGCACACTGGCATATGTTCCACAGTTGCCTCCACTCTTCTATTGTGGCCCCAGCTATGATGTACACTCAGTCTCCACTGAGTGGCTCACGATGGCTGGGAGTCCACAGCCACCCAACCCCACCCCAGGAGAAGAGCAGTCCATGGGATGCTCAATCCTCCTCCCTCCTCGGCCGATCCTACAGGCTCACTCCCAAACCCAGGCCATCGGCGCCACAAGAGGTAATGCTACTGTTTACGTCAGTGGGCCGGTGTACTTCTGAGGTCTCCCTTTGTGCTTGAAAAACCAGTTTGCTAGCATTGCACAAAAAGTTGTTAACCAGGACAGAACACAACGTGCTTCTTGGTCACTCTGAAGCTGTCAGACAGAACTCCATTCTGGCCCCCTAATCCTTGACAGATGAATAGCCATAGAAGAAAATAAAAAAAAAACCACTGAGCAAGTATAACCAATGCAGTCCCAGTGCCAAGGCAGGCAACTACTGCTTTCTCCCCCGGTCACTAGTATCGACCAACAGCACATAACACCTATGGCCAAATTGTGACCTGTGTCAGACCGATCTTCTGCTCTGCAGGCCTAAAAACACTCCCAGGATCAAACTGTCCCTCCCCTCGGTGTATATTTTCATGGCCTAGACAGACTGTGTGACATTCTATTCTCCTGCTGTTCCAGTTATGCAGAGACTGGCATTTCTGTTGACTGGAACCTTGATCTGGCTGCATGTATGCTGAAGAACACTGACCTCCTGCACTCAGATCTGACTGGAAAGTCCCCCCAGTGGCTGACTGGCCAACAGTGGGGTTCACATCAGTGCACAAAACACTTTGAGGTGAGCGCCCCTGAAAAACTATCTTGTCATCCATATTAAGAATGACCTACATAATGGAATCGAAGTCTGTAGAGCCATCAGGTTGAACCCACACTGCCAGGAACCACACTGACAGCACTCTGTCCATTGTATACTAAGCAAACACTGGTCTGTGTCAGCAGTTCCCTAGCTGTTGACATGTCTGAAAGTGTAACAACTGACAGGCATCTCCACCAGTGAGATCTCCAGACTAGTCCCCCTTCCTGGAGGAGAATCAGTAAAACAATTTATTGCCTTAAACAGTAGCTAGATTACACAGCAATAAATCCAGCACAACTGTCGACTCCGTGTCAAGAAACAACAGATTGTTGCTTTAAACAGTAGGTGCACTGTACAGCAATACATCTGGTATAATCATGACACCCCTGGGAGGAAGATCTCCTTGAGGGTCTGGTGGGACTGACAGGATCACCTCTTGGCCGATATGTGCCCGACAATCCATTCTAAAGGGCCAAAAAACAGAACATGTTGAAAAACCTTGTGCCCTCTTAGCCACCAGCAAGGAATGGTTGTCCATGGTGGGATTGCTGCCAGAAAAAGGAGAGGCTGGAACTGTGTCCATTTCAGATAGCCACCATTTCCGCATACACCTGCACCTGCAGTGTACTGATATGAGAAGCTCCCCACACTAAGATTACCTTTTTAGATTGGAACTCATTTGTTAGCTTTGGACTGTTCTACATGAAGATCACATCCTCAGTAAAAGGCGCATGGTACTGACTCATTTGCTTGATAGGAACAAAGTCTATGGTTCATGGGGTAACCACTCCTCACCTGGGTGTCACAAAGGAGAGAGTCAACCAAACCAACACATGCCGGAGCAACATCCTGAGGCTGAAGGACATGCTCATAAAGCCCCAAGGGGAAATTCATAGGAAGTACCTCATTCGCAGATGCTGCAATCGAAGTGCAGCACTGGCTGCATGCCCCGTTGCCTCTGTCCTGAGAATCAGATGCAGATGGGTAGCAAGACACTACAAGGTAAGACAGAGCACTCCATGGCTCTGTATATTCCTGATGTGGCTCCAGAGTACACTTAGTAAATCGCAAATAAAAGGAATCTGGGGCCATACAACAGCACAGTTCAGTCCAGGTCAGCTGTGACTTGGTCACCCCAATCCATTTCAGATCTATCCTATGCACTGAGATTGTAGGCTGTAAACAGAACCTTCCACAGGCATGGAGTGACATGTGCCGCCCAGCACAGAAGCTTCACACCAAATAAATTAGGGGTACTGGCAACTCCTCCTTTCAAGCTATGTAACCAGGGAGTACCTTTTGTCACTGGTCATCCACCTCCTCTTGTGAGACATAACTGCCTCATGATGGCTCTGGCTCTGTTCAGTCATGATTATGGTTATATCCTATCTTGTGTCTTCATCTTGACCTGCTGTCGAGGTTAAAGGGCTGCCTGAAAATTAGGTGAGCTGCTTTGCTCTACTCTGGCACACCTGGATATGCATGTAGGGACCCTCCCATGACCAGAGGGATCAGTTTGGATTTGGGTGTCTTCGTAAGCTGGAGCTGCGGATCTTCAGGAAATAAACCAGTGTAACTAGTACAGAATAAATAGAGGGGACACTGTGGAACTCAACCTGACCACTGCCAGTAGTACCACAGGAGGTGTACCCATCACTCCAACTTGATGGTACAGCTGGGAGGGACTGAAACAGACATATTCAATTTGGAGTACACAAGGTGGACAACAGGTCCTTTTACTGCAGGGCCTCCTAGTCTGACTGCAAATCTTATCTCTATTGTTACTGGTCTGCGATAAGCCACGGTGTCAGTACAAAAACCTGAAAATGGAAGAGAGTATTATAACTAATGCCAGAGTCAACACATGATGACTTCTCAATTCTGTCTGTGGAAAGGGGAATGGAGGAAAACAATATTAACTGTAACTTGCAGTCCTATATAACCCAGAAACACACTGTCCCCTTTAAAAGGGAGACACACTGATATTAGAGCCTCTCAAGGGTTTGCAAGGAGGTACTGACCCCTTAATGGATTGCACAAGTTTCCAACACCATCAAATAATGCATCAATAAGTCAACATGCAATTGCACATCTAATCTCCATCAAATCCATATTTATTTATTTATTTATTTTATTTGTATTTTGTTTACTGGGTAAGAATACTGGAACAAGTCCTTTTTCAGATTCAACCCAACTTAAAGTACAAACAAATTGCAAAATCCATATAACTACATTAGACTAAACATAACCACAACTAAACAAAGCATTTACAAACATCAAAATAGTTTAAATAGATTTTCAAATTTCTTTTAAAACATTGTAGTGAGGTAGAAGATCTGACATTAACTGGTAGGGAATTCCAATGATAGGGAGCAGCTGATGAAAATGAATGAGAACCTAATTCAGATTTATAGGGAATACACTGTAATAGAGTACCCTTAAAAGATCGCAAACCCTTAAAAGATCACAAATTCATAGAAGTATCTCAAATTGGGACCAATTTACTTAATGGAAATAGACTTATAGGAAACACAGATTTATAAAGTAAGCCTCCAAAAAATATTCTAACTTTGCATTAAACGATAACCATTCTAGTTTAGAATACAGTAAGTAGTCATGGGTTAGTGACGGGAGACCAGAAACAAACCAACAGATATTATTATATGCAATGGAAAGATCCTTGTTTACTTTTACAGCTAAGTTAAAATACAAGCTGGCACAATAATCAAGATGGGACAACAACATTCCTGTAGCAATTGCTCTTCTTGTTTCCATTGAAAAAAATTTCTTGTGTTTATAAGGAACACCCAATTTACAGCTGATTAGTCTACAGACAGCCTTAACCTGAGGGGAAAAGGTTAAACTGGGATCTAACAGAACTCTCAAATATTTAAATTCATAAACTTGATCAAGCACATACCCCTTATCATCATATAAATAGTTAAACCAGGATTATCTTTCAATAGTGAAGGGGTCCAAACAATGTAACTTTTTTTTAAATTAAAAATTAGTGAGTTAGTTGCAAGCCAGTTACAAATGATTACAAATTCCTGTTCCAAGGTAAAAGATATTTGAGACACTGTTTTAGCTTGAAAAGAAGATAATCAGGTCATCTGCATACAGCAGACTACCACAGGAATGGCAGAGCAGGGGCAGTTGATTCACAAAAAGGAAAAACAACAACAGGCCCAAAATTGATCCCTGTGGCATCCCTGAATCAATCAGACAGATGGGAGAAACTGCAATTCCAACTTTAACAAACTGAGTCCTATTTAATAGTCTTGAAACCATGAAATAACATTACTAGAAAAACCCAGATCAGCCAATTTGGAGCATAACAAGAAATGATCAATGAGATCATAGGCCTTGGTCAGGTCCATGAACAATGCCCCCATCACAAGCCCTTCATCAAAGCCTCTGAGGGTGGCATTCATGAACCTGACCAAGGCTGTCTTGGTTCCATGGTTATTTCGGAAACCATTTTGCTGTGGACATAAAATATTATAGGATTCAAGATAAACAGAAATTTGGCTTGCAACAATTTTTCCAAGATCTTACTTATAGGATTCAAGATAGAAATTAGTCTAAAATCATCAATTATTTCAACTCTTGCTTTCTTACTGTAGGTACTGGGACAACCTTGGCACACTTCCAAGATGAGGGAAAAGAACTAGTAATTAAACACAATTTAAAGATCGAACACAAAGGATCCACAATTGAAAGGGCAATCAATCTTAAAAAGTGCCCATCCAGTCCCCCACTGCAATCACTAAATCTATTGGAAAAGGTGGATAATAGTTTTTAAAACCTCCTTTCTAGTAACCTTACGAAAATAAAAAGTAGGCTTATTGCTAGATGCAGATTCCAAATTTGAAGTGCTAACAGATTGTTTTTAAACACCAGACCTATAACTAGATAAGTCTGAAAACTTAGATCCCAGCAAATTAGCAATTTCAGCACGGTTAGTAACAATCCTATTTGGAGTATTCGGTTTCTGAATTGTATGATTTTCTTTAGGGAAATTAATTAACTGAATCCCCAAACAACTTTGGATCAGACAAATTGCCATCAAGTTGTTTTTTATGATATTCATTTCTTGCTTCCCTAATCAAAGTACTCAACTTATTACATAAATATCGATACCTGTCTAGTAAACCACTAGAGGGAGATTGCTTATACTTTGCCCAAGGTAAATGTCTTGCGCTAATCCAGTCTCTAAAGTCAGAAGAAAACCATCTATTATACGTCCCACTCTCAACTTACATAGAGGGAAGCAGTAGTCTTGAATAGGAATCAACTGGCTGCAAAAATAATCAAGGGCACAATCTGGATCTGGAATAGAATCCAAATAAGACCACTATATCTGTGATAATTTTAACTGGAGAGCTATTAAATTTACTTTCCTAAAATTCTGATACTTAATAAAGTGTGATGCAACCGTAGGTCATTTGAAATTTAAAACACAATAAATAGCCTGATGATCACTAGTGGAATCAGACAACACACCGGCAGATGACAACATTTGGACTCTAGTTGTGATAACCCAGTCTATAACAGAATGCTTCCCAGTTCGTGAATTTAATCTTGTTGGTTTAGAAATTAATTGCACCAGGTTATGGGATTGTAACAAAGTTTCAAGACCAAGACCATCCAAATCCAACCAATTTATATTTACGTCACCTAACTCACCTAACAAAACAAAGTCTGTATCTGACAAATCACCAGAATTCTTTACCAAAACATCTCTTAAACCATTCAGACCACATTGAGGGGGGTTATAAAGGCACCCAATATTTAGATGTTTTTTACCACTCAGAATAATTTTGATAAACAACCAATCATTTAAGCTATTACTACTGCTCAAAGTAACCATCTCAATAGCCTCTTTATAATACACAGCAACTCCCCCATATTTCTTTTTACCTTGCCTATCATCTCTTAAAATATTATATCCAGGGATTTTACACAGATTATCAGAAGTAGCTGGTTTAAGCCAGGTCTCTGATAGAACAATTAAATCTGGGTTATAGGAAAGGGAGAGATATTGCACTTCAGCCACTTTTGGAAACAGGCTTCTAACACTTAAATGCATGATTTTTAAACCATGAGAAACATGCCAAGATGTGTTAGAAAACTTGTTTGAGCAGCTTACATTCCAAGGTCCCAGACTGAGCTCAATATCTCCTGCTAATACTAATTGGTATCCTAGAATTAATATTTTGGAAACTAACCTCACTTTACCCAACTCCCTCAAGACAAAAGATTCAGATGCTGGAATAATATAGACACCACACTGTATAACTGCATTCCTTTCATAATATATCAGACCCATTAAATTAAATTTGACATTCAATAATCTGACAGTGTAAACTCCCCCCCCCCCACACAACACAATGTGTAAACTAGCATAGTAGTACGGAGTCACATTGGATGCAAATCAAGGATTCCAAGAATAGGATTCTCAGAATGGGAGTGGTGTACAGACCGCCATCTCAGACGGAGGAATTAGACAGGGAACTAGCAGGACTGATCAGGAGGACCTGCGAGAAGGGTAGTGTGGTGATTGTGGGGGACTTCAACATGCCAGGAGTGGACTGGAGTACCCCAACAACCAGTAATAGAAGGGAGCAGGTACTGCTGGATGCCTTCCAGGACAGCTTCCTGCTGCAAATGGTCAGTGAACCAACCAGGTTAGGGAATACCCTTGACCTTGTGCTGGCAAATGGGGACTTTGTGAGAGAACTTACAGTGGAGGAACCACTGTCAGGGAGTGACCACCACTCAGTATGGCTCACATTGGATATGGGCAAGGAAGGAGTGGAATGTGGCACAAGAGTGCTGGACTTCAGGAGGGCCGACTTTGGGAGGATGGGGGAAGTGGTAAAAGGGTACCTGGCCAGAATTCAATCTAGTATGGACACTAACTAGAGGTGGGAGCTCATAAAGCTGAGGATAGTGGAGGCAACCAAAACCTGCTGCAAGGCCCACAGCAAGAAGGCTAGGGCTAGGAAACTGAGCTGGTTGAGCAAGGAGGTCATGGAAAAGGTAAGGAGGAAAAGAGCTGCCTTTAGGAGGTACAAGAAAACAGGGAGAGGGGAGGACAGGGAGGAGTACTTGATGGAATCGAAGGAGGTGACAAGGGTAGTAAGGGAAGCCAAGGCATCTACAGAACTCATGCTGGCACAAGGCATTAAGAAGGGGGAGAAGGACTTCTTTAGGTACATCAGGGAGAAAAGGAGCTGTAAGGACCACATAGTAAGGATTAGGAAGGAGGGGGTTGGTGGAAGCAGGGTGCGATAAGGCAGAAGCACTAAATGATTACTTCTGCTTGGTATTTATTAAAGGAGAAAGAGGGTGACACCCAAGGGGGGAAGGATAGCAGAAATGGGGGAGGGTGACAGGATGGGGAAATCATGGAGGGCAGAGTTCGGGATGGTTTGAAGGCACTGAGGGTGGACGAGGCACCAGGCCCAGATGGCATCCACCCCAGGGTACTGAACGAGCTGGCAGAGGTTCTTGCGGGACCTTTGACAGACCTATTTAATGCCTCACTACATTCAGGGTGTATACCTCAGGAATGGAGGATGGCTCATGTGGTGCCCCTCCACAAGAGTGGCCCCAAGGATGAACCGGGAAACTACAGACCAGTGAGCCTCACGTCCATCGTGGGTAAGCTAATAGAGACTATCCTGAAGGAGAGGCTGATGGCCCTCCTAAAGGCCAAAGGACTACAGGACAGCAGATGCATGGCTTCATACATGGCAGATCCTGCCAAACAAACCTGGTGTAGTCTATGACTGGGTAACTAGGCAACTGGACAGGGGCCATGCAGTGGATGTCCTGTATCTGGACTTCAGTAAGGCATTCGACTCGGTGATGCATGGAAGGCTGGGAAGTAAGTTAGAAGGCACAGGGGCGGGTGCAAAGCTGGTGAGATGGGTAGGGAACTGGCTTCAGGGAAGGCAACAGAGGGTGGTGGTGGGTTGGGGGCCTCACACCCAGGGTAGGACGAGCGGTGTTCCACAGGGCTCGTGTTGGGACCAGTGTTGTTTGGGATATTCATTGCAGACATATCATTGGACAACAAGAGCAAGATCAGTCTGTTTGCTGATGATACCAAGGTAGGAGCAGTGGTGGATGACCTAGGGGAATGGAAGGGGTTGCAGGATGATCTGGCAAAGCTTGAAACCTGGTCAGACACCTGGCAACTGGGGTTTAATACCAAAAAGTGCAAGGTGCTGCATTTTGGGATGAAGAACCCAAGGAGGAGTTACCAGCTGGGGGGAGTGCAGCTAGCCCAGACAGAGGTGGAGAAGGATCTGGGGGTGCTCATTACATGGTCAATGAACAACTCGGCACAATGTAGGAAGACAGCTGCAAAAGCCAACAAAATGCTGGGTTGTATTGCAAGGGGTATATCCTCAAGGAGGGAGGAGGTGATTCTGCCACTGTATAGGTCATTAGTTAGACCGCACCTGGAGTACTGCGTAAAGTACTGGCACCTTATCTGAAGAAGGACATTAAGTTACTGGAGGGGGTTCAGCGCAAGGCGACAAAGATGATCAAGGTGCTGGGGGACTTATCATACGAGAGGAGGTTGAGGGAGTTGAACATATACTCGCTGGAGGAGAGGATGGACAGGGGGACATTATTGAAACCTTTAAGTACATGAAAGAAATAAACAAGACAGGTACAGAGGGGCTGTTCAAAGTAAGGGAAGGGAGGGACACCGGGGGTCGTGATATGAGACTGGAGGAGGAAGGTTCAGGAGGGAGATGAGGAGACACTTTTTTACAGAGAGGGTGGTGGCTGGCTGGAATGCACTACCTGCAGAAGTGGGATGCAGTAGAACAGTGGACTGCTTCAAAAGGGGATGGGACAGGACAAGGGGAGGGTCAATGAAGGGGAAGGGTGGAAGGGAGGGGCAGCTGCAGAATAAGGGGTGCTAGCTGCACATTTGAGCAGACTTGATAGACCTCTAGGCCTTTAACTGCTGGCAAATTTCGTATGTTCATACAGTTACAACAAAATAATATTAGTAAAACAATAACATTTACCCTTAAAATATTGCTAGTGGAAGCCATTTATACGACACTAATTGAACAGTTTACCTATACAAAACTGACTGATTCCAACAGAGCCTTTTGCCCTAGCTCAGACTCCTACACTTCGCCGCACAAGCTGCCACTTCAGACACTGCCGTGTCTTACTTGCAGCTAACTTTAAATCCCTAAAACCCACCGAACTGGCCTGCCACCACCAATCGGGGGAAAGGGGTGTGGTTTGTAAAGGCGAGCAGGTGTAGCACCAGTGTACTGTTGCTATGGCAACACAGGGGCTGGGAGCATGTGAAGCAGAGGGAGTTCTAACTTTATCAATGAGGGCTCATAGAAAGCCTTGCACACAGTCTTTTACAAGCACACTTTAGGCACAACAGCAGCAGGCAATTTAAAATACACAAGTCCAATAGCAGTAATGGCACTTCGTATGTCTTTGCAGCTAGCAGTTCACATAATTTAAAATGACAGTAGACACATTAACATCCATTCGTACAGCTCACACCCACCCACACAAAATCCATCAACAAAGTGAGCCCCAACGTGGCTGAATTATGGACTATACAGTTGTGCAGCTACATTGTAGGAGCACAGACCACCACCACCTGAGCAACCACGTCGTCATTATACGGGCTGTTAGAGGCAGGATTGGGGAAGAGGCCTGCCAGTATTGAACACCCTCCCAACTCCAAAATGAATCCCGTAGCTCAAATATCACCACAACTGGCTGACTCAGTAAAGGTTTTCTAGCTCCCCTGATAAATAAGACTCTAATGGACACCCATTAGCTCCCAGTCACCATGGGGGGGGGAAGGGAAGGGGTAGAGGTCCCCAGATAAGGGTCTTATGGGCTCCCTTAGGGTCCAGTCATCCTCACTTCATGCTAACTCATGAGAAAACTTGGAGGAAAAAGAGGGCTCCATTCCTAGATACTGTCCTATGTACCTCCTCAGCTCCCAAGCTTAAGGAAGCAATGCCAACATTGCATACACCCCTCTTTCTCTGCTCATGGGCCCCCTAATGGCATGCTGAACAAAGGCAATAGAGGGTTTCCAGCATCTGTGGCTACCTGCAAGTGGAGCACATGTGCCAAACTGTTCAGATCCCTCTACATATGCAGAACTGATTGGCACTGTGTGGGCACGTGACGTCATCCCATCAGGATGCGCCTCACTTGTGTGCGACCCTGTCCAACAGAAAATGTACCCAATGCCTGCCAGGCACACAAAGTGCCAATGTACCCCACTGGCAAACACAGAGGGAAAAATAACAAACTGTGGACAACAAGCTGCAGCGGTGTCCCGGCAAAACAGCACGCGCAAAACAGTGAAGATAAAAACCGCAACAGCAAAACAGCGCTTGTCATTTTGGTGATGTGGCAATGACAGCGCTTGCCATTTTGCTGGCCTACAACTTCCCCCCTCCCTGTGTTGCATCCCCCCAGAGTTGGTTATACATAGTAAGGGGGGCTTTGCCCCCCACAGAAAGTCACTGTGGCACTGTTTTTGCTGTTTCAGCAATCACTGTTTTTTTTGCACTCACTGTATGTGGCCGCGCTGTTTTTCCATTGCAGTTTTTGTCTTCACCATTTTGTGCTTGCTATTTTGACATTGAACCAGCTGCAGCTAAGGCAGCTGGCAGCTGTCACACAGAGGGCATGATGTCAACATGTTAGGATGCATCTCGCTCATGCACAGCCCAGATCATCACATGGGGACCCACTTCTTACTAAAGGTGCATGAAACATAGAAACATAGAATAGACACACAAAGAATTTGATGGCAGATAAGGACCGTTTGGCCCATCCAGTGTGCCCAACTGAAGCATTAAAATAAACGTTTTTTGGCAAGTGGCCAACCACTGCAGGAAAAGTTCGTGAAAGGCTCAAGTTAAGGCAGCTGACCACAGAAAAAACATCTCCAAGCCGGCCCACTGGCACAGCAGTTGGCTTTCCACTTGCAACGCCAGCAACCCGGGTTTGTGAATGGACTTGGGTACTGGAGGGCCAGCTGAGGACAGAGTGCTCCCGTGTCAGATGACTGCTTTCTTTCTATTGTGGGGAGGGCAGGGAAGTGACCTGGTGCTTGCTGACCCTTGGCGGAGGCTGGGGGCATGGCAACACACGGGGTCCACTAACTAATGGGGCGTGGTGAATATCGGCGTATGCCTGATGTTAGTGGCATGCCATGCCCCCAGGGTGCAAATAAAACAGGAAAAAGAGCCCCATAGCCGACCAGATGATGGTCGCCAGCTCCTGCTGCCATGAGACCTCGAGCAGTGCACGAAGCATTCCAGCAGCATCAGGGCCAAGAATTGTGCTGGTTGCCCCACCAGTGCCTTCCCCCTCGGAGGAGAGGGACCCACCTGGCAAAGGGTTATGTCTGAGTTACCTGGGGGGCTGCAATATGGAGTGATGGGTGTCTACATTGAGGCAGTGTGGCAGCAAGGGGCATAGGAAGGCCTGAGGGAGAGGCCGGCTCAGAGCTGGGGGAGCAAAAAAAAAAAGAAAGGAAAATCATCTCCAGACAGGCAGTGCAGAGCCCTGAGAGACAAACAGTGCGTCAAGTGCTCAGAAAAAAAAAACATTCCTGCAAAAGGCCAGTTATCACAGGGAAACTGCACAATGCAAAGCAACAGGAGACAGTTGGTCACACAACACAATACAGGCAGACTGGGAGCACATAGAGCCCTGTTGACAAAACCGGCCAAGAAAAACACCAGAAAAAAAATAAGGTGGGTGAACAAAATAAACCAGGCAGGCTGAGGACAAACTGGCCACTAAGAATGAAAGGGAAAAACTGGCTGTGGGAACACCTCTAAACCTGCACTGCTCCAGGAAACCAAATCGATAGTTCAACAAGATCAACATACAAAATGGTTTGGGGGTGGGTGGGTTGGGAGAGTACAAAAAACAAAACCCACACAAACTAAGCCCAACAGCACCACCAAAAAAATTAATTCCAGACAACTATACATACTTCTAACTTCCTGGCTAGAGGGGCAAATCCCCCGAAACAGAAACAAAAGATAAAGAAAGCAATCATGGTAAGTAACATACTGCTAGACGGTGGAGGGAGGAAGGGGAAAACCAAGACAACAATGAGCCTAGACTAGCTGACTGAAAAGCCCCCCCAAAATAAATAAAACTTACTTATCTGAGACACTAGGCGAGATATGACTGCAAAC
The DNA here is from genome assembly GCA_016271365.2 of Neoceratodus forsteri. Lineage (NCBI taxonomy): Eukaryota > Metazoa > Chordata > Ceratodontiformes > Ceratodontidae > Neoceratodus > Neoceratodus forsteri. Next base: position 244,369,950 of record CM028135.1, on the reverse strand, counting down.
CTACCAGAAAGGAAAACACCCTACTACACAACTGAAAGCCTCAACTTAACAGGCACGATTTCTAAATTTAGAGGTGCCCACTGAGACCAGAAAGCCTCAGTTTGCAGTGCTCAGGAGTTGCACAATCCTAATAATATAAAAAAATAAAATAAAGCCTAAAGAGCACCTTTAATTCTTTTTTTATAAAACTGTCCCCACAAACACTTTAGGTGCCTTACCTGTTGTAAAGTCCACTAGCACCAAAAGTACAGTTTTAATCTTGCCCGATTTCACAGTGGAAGGGATCATAATTGGGCTCCGTGGAGCCGAGCCGCTGATCCCTTCCACTTCCTAGTCTGCAGTGTCGTCCCCACACTACTTTGCTTTGTGACGTCTTTACATGGCCAGCACGGGGACACACTCCATTGATTACTATGGGACTGAGTTTTATGTCTATTTTTTAATACTTCATGGCTCCAACTTGGATTAAACCAGCCCACCGTTCAACTAACAAGGTTCTTGTTGGTTGAACGGTGGCCTTGTTTTATCCGAATCGAAACCCTGAAGTATTAAAAACTAGATGTAAAAATCAGCCCCATAGTAATCAATGGAACAAGTCCCCACGCTCGTCCCATGAAACGTCATTATAGGTGCTAGCATGGGGAAGCGCTGAAGACTAGTAAGTGGAAGGGATCTGTGACTCTCGGCTCCACGGAGCAAAATTATGATCCCTGCCACTGTGAAATTAAAATCAAACATTTGGCTGAAATGGTCTTCGCAGCAGGTAAGGCTGCTCTCCAGTTTTTGTAATGAGCACCAGGAAACGTGTTCTAATATTCCAGAGGGTACTTCTGTGCTGCTATTAATATAGTGGTACAGCTGAAACTGAGGTGGAATGCGACTGGAATGTTCCATGTCCCTGGGAGTCTGTGCTGAGGTCACAGCTTTGGAGCTGTACCACTACCCCAGTGGGGATGCACATTACCCATATGTATTAACTACCTTCTCCATTGACAATGTGGAGCAATTCAGAAAGTAGCGATTTCCATTCCCCTATCAATGTCACACAATAAATACTTTATTGGTATTTACATTTTGTCTCATGAGCATATTATTAGCAGTAACTCATGAAGTGCACTTTTGTTGATTTTAAGGTTGAACTCTGATTTTTCATATGACATTGGTGGTGGGTAAATTATTGGAATCACTACTAAAGGAAAGGAATGTAAATTATCTTATATCCAATGGACTGCAGGACCCAAGGCAGCATGGTTTCACAGGGGGACGGTCATGTCAAACAAATCTGATTGATTTTTCTGACTGGGTGACCAAGGAGTTGGATCAGGGAGGGAGCAGTGGACGTGGCCTACCTGGACTTCACTCTTCAGCAAGGCGTTCAACACTGTTCAACGTAGGGGACTGGTAAGCAAGTTGGGGAATTTGGGGGTGGGTAATAAGGTGGTAACCTGGGTAAGAAACTGGTTAGTGGATAGGACACACAGGATAGTGGTAAACGGAGTTTGCTCAGAGGAAGGGAACGTGACCAGTGGGGTACCTCAGGGATCAGTGCTGGGACTGGTCCTCTTCAATGTCTTTGTAAGTGACATAGCAGAGGAACTGAAAGGAAAGGTCTGTCTCTTTGCAGATGACACCAAGATCTGCCGCAGAGTGGACACTCCCAGTGTGTGTGTGTGTGTGTGTGTGTGTGTGTGTGTGTGTGTGTGTGTGTAAAGGATGGGTAAGGATCTGAAAAGACTGAAGGAGTGGTCAAGGTATGACAACTGGGTTTTAATGCAAAAAAGTGCAACTTAATGCACTTGGGCCATAGAAACTCAGGAGCAGAATACAAAATGGGCGGAGTGACACTGACAAAGACCAAGCAAGAAAGAGACCTAGGAGTAATCATATTGGACAACCTAAAAGTGGCCAGGCAGTGTGAAAAGGCAGTTGGAGAGGCTAGTGGGATGCTGGGGTGCATAAGAAGGGGTATCGCCAGCAGGAAAGGGGAGGTGGTGGTGCCTCTATATGAATCACTAGTGAGACCTCATATTGAGTCCTGCATCCAGTTCTGGAGGCCACATCTCAGGAAAGACATAGACAGAGTGGAGGTGGTCCTGAGGAGGGCTACAAAAATGGTGCAGTGTCTGCATTAAAAGCCCTACAAGGAAAATGTGAAGGAGCTAAATATGTTCACCCAGGAGGAGAGGGGGGAGAGAGAGGAGGGATATGATACGGATGTTTAAATACCTCACAGGGGTAAACAAGGTAAAGGGGAGATATTTTTCAGAGAAAAAGGTGCTCTAGAACAAGGGGGCTTGCTATGAAACTAGAGGGGGGTAATTTCAGGAGGGATGTGAAGAAATACTTCTTCAGAGAAAGAGTGGTGGATGCCTTGAACAAACTTCCAGTAGAGGCAATGGAGGCGAAGACAGTGGTGCGATTCAAAATGCCTGGGACAGGCACAAGGGAATCATAGGGGTAAGAAAGGAAAGGAAAGAGATAGCGTTGTTGATCAAGTCGGGTCTGCAGCAAAAAAACACCAAGGTCTAAAATGAAATGGGTAGACTGAGAGGGCCCAGGGGCCCTTATCTGCCATCACATTCTGTGCTTCTATGTTTCATGTTTAGAGGGACACTGTGGGGAGGTGGGTAGTTACTGCACCCCAGAGGGTTGTACCGCTCTGACACCAGGCCCACTTAAACTTAACGCTGGATGGAGGCACTGTGCAAACTAAAAATATCTGGAGACAAACCCCTGCCATTCAGAAAATAAGAACCCAGGCCCCTCAACCTTATTTGAACCCACAAAGTAAATTTAGTAACTGTAAAATCCACGATGACCCGGTTAAACAAAAAATTACAATCTGGTGCTGGTGATGTCCCCAGTCCACCACGGAGACTGGAGGATAGAGGGAAGACCAGGCCTGGAATTGTGGTGCATGGTTGGGTGGAGGAGGGCGTGTAGCTGCTACTGCTACCCCATGGCAGGCATAGTGGTTGCCCTCTCGAACCAGTTTGGTTTGAAGTTTGGCTTCTACTAGCTAATACCCCCTTGTTCACACCTGTCCCACCCGTGTAGCAAAGCACCAGGGCCAGGTACAAAGGGGGAATGCATCCCTTGTGGAACCAAGGAGTGTCCCAGTGGTGCGCAGCCTGTGCATAGGGTTACTCTACGGCTTTTCACAGCCCTCCACATGTGCAGAGGGGATGGAAGTCTTTTGAGGATTGTGCTCTTAGAAACATAGAATTTGATGGTAGATAAGGACCGCTTGACCCACCTAGTCTGCCCATTTCCCTACCTAATGGATAAGCTGCAGATCCTAGTTAACCAACAGTCTACTTCCTCCTACCTCCCACTAGAATTATCTTGTCTGTCCCATGCATTCTTGAATTCCTCCACTGTTTTTGACTCCATGACCTCCTCAGGAAAGCCATTCCATGTATCCACAACCCCCTCCGTGAAAAAACACCTCCTCACATTACCGCTGAGCCATCCCCCTTCTATCTTCAAATTGTGCCCACTTGTTCTTGCACATCTCTTTTTCTAAAAGATGCTACCCTCTTGGACTTTGTTGATTCCCTTAAGGTATTTGAAAGTTTCTATCATGTCCCCCGCTCCCTCCTTTCCTCGAGGGTGTACATATTAAGCTCCTTTAGTCTCCCTACATATGGCTTCTGGTGCAGACCCTGCACCATTTTAGTTGCCCTCCTCTGGACAGTCTCCATACTGTCTATGTCCTTGTGAAGATGAGGTCTCCAGAACTGCACGCAGTATTCCAGATTGGGTCTCACCAACTGTCTATACAGAGGGATAACAACTTCCTGTTTTCTAATGGTGATGCCTCTCCCAGTGCATCCCGGTATCCCCCCAAACCTCCTTACTGCCTTCTCACATTGCTTGCCCACCTTTAGGTTGTCTGATATGACTACCCACCCAGGTCCCTTTCCATTTTTGTTGTCGTTAGCATCTCACCCCCCCCCATTGTGTGCTCTTTCCCTGGGTTTTTATTTCCCAGGTGCATTACTTTGCACTTCTTTGCATTGAATCTAAGCTGCCATACATTTGACCATTCCTCCAACCTTGCCAAGTCCCTTCTTATCCTTTCCACCCCACCTTGTGTATTGCTGATCTTTGTGTTGTCTGCAAAGAGACATACTTTTCCTTCCAGTCCCTGTGCAATGTCACTTATAAAGACATTAAAAAGGACCGGTCCCAGTACTGAACCCTGCGGTACCCTGCCAGTAACCCCTTTCTTCAGAGTGGACTCCGTTTACTATTACTTTCTGTGTCCTGTTTACCCAGGCAACCACCTTTGGACCCACTCCAAGGCTGGCCAAGGTGTATATTAATCTTTTGTATGGGACTGTGTCAAATGCCATTAGATTTGTCTGACATGACCTTCCTGCTGTGAATCCATGCTGCTTTGTGTCCTGTGCCCCTCTGGTCTCTAGGTACTCAACAATTCTTTCCTTCAGAAGTGATTCCATCATTTTTCCTACCATGGAGGTCAAACTAACAGGTCTGTAGTGTCCTGCCTCTGCCTTGCTCCCACTTTTGTGAAGTGGAATCACATCCTCGCTCCTGCAGTCCTCGGGTACCACCCCATCCTCCCATGATTTGTTAAAGAGGGTAGTCAGTGGTGTCACTAGTTCTACCCTTAGTTCTTTTAGAATTCTTAGACATGTAGAGGTCCTCCTAGGCTTTCTCAGCAGTGGAGCTGGGGGGGGCTGGGGGGTAGTCACCCCTCCTGACTGCGCCAGCATGACTAGTGGTACCTCTCTACCGTCTTTATTCACTGCTGGGCACCCATTGTGGAGCCCATGGTTGACTGAATTCCTCATCCCCTTGGCTCCCAAACCTGGTTCCACCACTTGGCTCTCTGGGTCCACCTCTCACAACCTCCCAAGGGGGCCGGCCTGCGATTCTCTTAAAGTAGTGCTACACTGGACGCATGAGCCTAATGTGATGTGGTGCGTCCACATGGGGTAGAAATATGGGATACCTGGATGCTGACATACAAGGCTATTACCTCCCAGGAAACAGTGCATAATCTGCCTACACAGTCCCAACCCCAAACCAAGTGACAGAGTACATCAGTAACAACTCCCAAACCAAGAAATGCAATTCAACAAATTATTCATTTGAAAGTAAGGGTATGGAATGGACACAGGTGCCAAAGGAAGTCACTGTATAGCCCAGCACCCACAGGATGAGACCCTGTTAAAGGTAATTTACTCCCCGTCTCTGAGCAGACCTTTGCAGGGGGTGTTAGCCCATCAACATTTTGCGTCGACTGCCCCGCCTCACCCACGCCACCCTCCCACCTACTCAGGGTCAGCTCCCCCTTTATCGAAGTCAACTGATCACGTGACTTATCACGTGACTTCACCGGATTATTTTCTAAGTCCCCATTTTTCCATTTGCTTGTTATACTTTGTGGCCACTAGGAGTCACTGTCTCCCCCTCTTTTCTCCTCTTCTTCTTTCGCCTCCCAATCCTCTCTAGTTCACCACTTTCCTCCTGTCTCCTCCACTATTTTTACCCCTAGTTTCCCTGATCTTGCCAACTCTCTTGGTTCTGCCCACCCCAGATTTGAACCCTGCAGGCAGTGACACTACTGCTGCACTGTTCTGGCAATCCTTCTTGTTAACATTCTTTTGTTTACCTTATACCTCCAACTCACTGCTAGCTTTCCTTGCCACTGGCCCCTTGTCCCCAACCACCCACACCATGTCCGACCACCATCACTCACCACACCTCTTGTCCCCCATACCCTTCCTTTTCCCACTCTTCTTTCTCTGCCTCTTACCCTCACCCGCTGATCCTCCAGCCTCTGGATTGGCCCCCTTCCCCCAAATCCCTGGCACCCCCTCCCCCCTCCAAACACATTCTACTGTCACCCACACCCCACATCCACCTCACCCTATCTCTGCCTTGCCCTCCCCAACTCTCTCTGGTCTGTACCATCCCACTCTGGCTGCACACCCTCATCTTAACCCTTCCTATCCCCACCTTCTCCTGCAAACTCTCTCCTGTGCATTCGCTTCTACGCAGTCCCCGTAGAGTACCCATGCCCACACTTTACAGGGCACTCCTCCTACTACTGCTCTTATTAGGTAATATCCGCCCCAACCCCAGCCCCGTCACTCAAACATCAAACTACTCCCCTCCTCTCCACTGCCTACGCATCTCTTTTATGAACATCTGTAGCTTACCAAAAAAGCTTAACAATCTGCAGGGCTGGGTGGCCCAACTCCACCCTGACATCTCAGCCCTAGCAGAAACCTGGCTCTCCAGCTGTACCCCTGACTCAGCTGTCGCCATTCGTGGCTTCACCCTCTTCCACACAGACAGACTGGGCAAACATGGTGGTGGCTGTGCCATTTACATTAAGGACTCCCTTAATGCTCAGTCTCTCCCAACCCCCAGCTTGAGCATGGTGCCCAGGCTGTCATCATGAAAGCATTCACTGGGAACTCTGCTGCCCCACTCTATCTCACCACTGCCTATATATCCCTTAAGAACCAGAAACTGGCATCCCACTCCTTCCTGAACTACCTCTCTCTCCTGCCATCAAAACACGAGAGTATTGTCCTGGGAGACTTCACCATTAATTGGCTCTCAAAGGACGTGGCTCCTTTTCTGGATGCCACTATCGCACTGGACCTTATGCAGACTGTCAGTACCCCCACCCGCCAAAACCCAACCACTGGAACCTCAACTCTCCTTGATCTTGTTCTCACAAACTGACCAAATAGGATCACCTCTGTCACAGTCCTCCCCAATGCCCCCAGTGACCATTCTCCTGTTCTCTGCACCTGGTCCTGTAAAACTCCCAAACCCCCTCCCAGATTCGTTCACCTACGTAAGCTAAAACCTGGCAAACTCGAGAACCTAAAGCTCCATCTCAGGCACTGGGACTGGTCACCCATTTTGAATGCCCCTGACGTTGACACTGCCTTAGACCTCTTTATTCAAGTCTTCAACACTGCCTGTGACAAGTTTGCACCTCGCACAAAATCTCTTACCAAAGGCAACCTGCCCGCTTGGATCTCTCACCAGCTTTTGGATATGATACGCCAATGTGATGCCATCTGGCAGATTGCCCTTGACATGGGCAGGTCTGCTGACAGACAACGATATCATGAAGCAAGGAACAAGTGCACCTTGGTCATAGGAGAAGCCAATGCTTACCACTACAAAATGTCCCTTACATCCTCCTGGGGCATTGACTGTAAGTTTTGGAACAATATCAGAGAACTCAGCAGTAAGACCAAGACCCCGCTCCCTAACTGAAGCTAATGGTACCCTCGCCTCTGACCCCAAGCTAATTGCAGATGCCCTCAATCACTCCTTCTCTGATCTGAGCCACATCCTTGCCACTAACTTTTTTGACTCCCCTGCCGACTTCCGCCACCCACCCTTCCACATCACCCTTTCACCTTAAGACCATCTCCCCACTGGACGCCAAACCATATATACTGAAAGCCCTTGGCAGCTCAAGGTTCAGCGGTGACTCTTTGAATCTAAGACTGCTCTGACTCACCCTCCATGAAGTACTAGTCCCCCTCACTTTTATCCTCAATCGCTCCCTATGCCTCGGTAAATTCCCCACTCATTGGAAGGCTGCCACCATTACCACAATGCATAAAAGCGGAGACGCCACAGCCACCAGTAACTATTGACCCATAACCATCCTCTCCGCCTCCTCCAAGCCCTGGAACGCATAGTATCAGACCAACTCACTGAGTACTTCTCCAAATATAACCTTTTCTGCAAAGAACAACACAGCTTCCGTAAAGGTCACAGCACCATCACGGCCCTAACTGAATTCTCATCTCACCTGCACTCTGCCCTGGATAAAGGCCACCTCGTTGATGTGGTATATGTAGACCTGTCGAAAGCCTTCAACATGGTCAGTCATGACCTACTTCTAGCTACCCTCCCTACACTAGGTCTCTCTCAGGGCACCACTCTCTGGTTCTCAGACTACCTCACTGGCAGATCACAACAGGTTAAGATAGGTGACGCCCTCTCCTCTAGCCTGCCAGTTAGATCCGGTCTCCTGTAGCCATCTGGCTCTCAATTCCTCTCCTCAATTCCCTTTCCTCTGCCTGCTCTGGCAACCTCCTGCTAATGCTGATGATGCTATCCTCTACTCCTCACACTCTGACCCTGCCACTCTCCAACATTCCCTACAAATCGACTTAAAAGAAGCTGAACAATGGTTCGCTAGCCAGAGTCTTGTCCTAAATTACAAAAAAACCAAAAGTTATGACCTTCGCACATCACCAAAACCCTCACAAAAATGCATGTCCCACCATACTTAACACCCACCAGGCCCTAGTGATCTAGTGGACTCCTTCAAATATCTGGGCGTCACACTGGACTTCTCCCATTTGTTCCACCAGCACATCCACCAGCTCTCCTCAGCCATTAACACTAGAATCATCCTCCTGCACCACTACAAGCACTGCCTTACCCCGATGCCCTCCGGGTAGCAGTCTCCTCCTCTATACTCTCAATGCTTGACTACAGGATCCTCATCTATGGAGCAGCTGACACCATCTCCCTCAGTAGGCTGACAATGCACCTTAACAAAGCCTGCTGCCTTGCCCTTGGCTGTGACTGTACTGCCCATACCTGTACCCTGTACAACATGACTAATTGACTGAACTTTGACAACAGATTAAGGTTTCAGATTCATCTCATGGCCAAGAAAATCCCACTGGGTCTGGCACCCCCCCCCCCAGCCTTGTGGACATCATTAAGCCATCCCCGGCCACCAGAAACACTCGAAGCTCAGCCAGATCTCTCCTTCACGACCCCAGATGCTGCATCCCCCTCTTCCAGTGCTCCTTCATGTTCCAAGCTCCCTCCTGGACCAACTCTCTCCCCAGCACCATTGTTTCATTAAACAAGATTGGCGCATTCAAGGCCTCCCTGAGGGACCACCTCTGTGCCGCCAGTGCTTGTGACTGTTTTTAAGCGTCTTACACTTCTCACCCCTGTTCTTCTGTCCCCCCCACTAGCTGACAAGGGACCTCCATCCTGCTACTGATCCCCTCCACCCTGCTCCCTCCCCAGTGTTCTGTTAGGACAATATCTATATGCCTTAAGTTTAGCTTAGTAACAATGTCTTCCTATGTTTTTGGTACCACTTTGCAACATGCTTGGTTCGACTATTAGTGTTTACCCAACTTGCTACTGTATGAATACTTTCTGTGTAAATTGTACTGACTGTTTCTGTATCTCTAACGTGGAGCCTTTGTAAATGAGTCCCTGACTCAAAGGCAATGTTCCAAAAGCTTCAGTAAACTCTACAAAGTGAAACACTTGTAGTTTATGCAAGCAACAAAACAGTTTCCACAATTTGCCTGCAGACTCTGCCCACCTCCTGCCAGTCTTTCAAACTTAAGCGGGTGCACCCGACTTAATTCCCTCCAAAGGCTATGGACAAGAGCTCTCTTTTTATGCTGCAGTGGGTACCACACTGGGGACGCAGATGCTGCTAGCAGTGTGGCGCTTGGTGCATGCTTTAAATGGTCACTGGTAAAACATGCTTTAAACATAAGTGTTGCAGAACAACTGTAAGTACTGTTTGAAAAGGGTTGAAATGGGTCACCATTTGTAATCCAAAGTGGATGGGTGGCCAGGTGGCCTTCACAGGTTTTCCACCTGGGCCTTTCACATTGGCAAAGTTATTCCCAGGACTTCTCCCACAGTCCACAGCACAGTACACTTTCTTCATAGTTGAAGAGCTAAAACCCAGGTGTTTACTCACAATCTGACACCTCAAACGATATCTCTGGTGTTGGATACTGGGATAGGCAGGATAGATGCAGTTGCTCCCACCTGGGATGCCGACCTCCCCAGGTTTGCTGGTGGTCTCTCACTGGGTCCAATTCTCCCTCTCTCTGAGGCTCAGGACCTGGAACAAGGCAGTGGCCTTCTATTTTTTCATGGAGAGGGTGGTGGATGCATGGAACAGCCTTCCTGAGGAGGTTGGTCAAAAACAGTGGGGGAATTCAAGAATGCATGGGACAGACATAAGGCAATTATAGTGCGGGTAGGAGGAAGCAGGCTGTTGGTTAACTAGGATCTGCAGCTTATCTAGTAGGTAGGTAGGTAGGGAGCTGGGCAGACTGGGTGAGCCAAGTGGTCCTTATCTGCCTTCAAAGTCTATGTTTCTATGTATGCTCATCCCCCAGTGAGGAAAGTCAGTGGTGGGGCAGGAAAATCCCAGCCCCAAATGTTCCTTCATTCTGTAGTTTTGTTTAAAATTGCTGCTTTTTTTATTCACACAAACAATTTTAATGGGATCCCAGACTCTTCAGGACTGCCAGACCTGCAGTGCCTAGACAGACAGTGGCATACTGGCCCAAGCTCAAATACACAGCCACTCATTTGACAGTCTGACTGAACTCATTGCCTTAATCCCTGGGAACATCCCCTTTTATCTGGTATGAAAGTCGGTGCTTTATTTGTTAGGCTTGCTCCCCGACAGTCTTCAGAATGTTCACCCAGTCGTGCTGGGCTTGCATACAGGTTTTCTTACTCTGCAGGCTTCTGACTGGCTGAAATTCATGGGCAAATCTTGTGCCAACCTCCGACTCCCTAACCAGAAGTCTTTGCAGGGTAGAGAAGACATAGAGGCTGCAATATTTATTTGCATTTCTTTGCAGTCTTTACAAGCTTGCTGCAGTTTCATTTTTAGTCCCTGGAGGCTGCTTTTACCTTGCCCTGGCCCCACTGCTGGTCCAGAGGCCAGGGAGGTACTTCTTTGGTTTTAGGGAGGTACTTGCCTGGTTTAGCATTTGCCCTGTTTTTAAACTGGAGGCTCCAGTGTGGGAGGCAGCCTTTCATCTGCTCTCCTGAACTGGTGTGCATGTGCACTGTGTATTTTCTTGTTCCCAGTTCACTGCCTTCCCTGGGCTGGGAACCACTTCTTTTATGCGCCCAATAATGTAGACAGCTTCAGTCATAGCTTCGCTGCCTCTCTTGGAGCCACGATCCTTAACAGAAGCAGGCGTAATGTCCAGTTCCTAAAACGAGCTACAGCTCCATGTTTGAGGAGACCGCTGGCCAGGTGGTAGCGCCTGGGCTATGTCAAGCCGCCCGGACCCCCGATCATGTACTGGAGTCGGGAAGCTGACAATCTTGCCCACTGGCTGTCTCTGCCCCAGAAGGCAATCCAGGGGCCTCAGACATGTATGATGTGTGGGTCCAGATGCAAGGACTTTCCAGAGGAGCCATGGCACTGATCTCACCAAGGCTCCTGGCTGCACACTCAAGTGCCTTGCTGGTCCTCACCTTGGCAGTCCAGGGGGCCCAGATGGTGAAGATAATGCCCTGGTAGCTGGAGAAGGCAGTACAGGAAAGCCCCAGATTTGGAGGAGGGGGGCTGACAGACAGTTGGACTAAACAGAGGCATTACAAGATGTGAGCTTCAGGGGCATAAGTACAGTTCCAAATATACCTCTCAGCTGTACCTGGTTATGAGGGACATTCATAATTGTATTCTTTAATATTGCTTTTTCCCTCATTCCTTCCATCATAGAAAAGGTGCTCCCCACACAAGAATGTACTATAAATTCAGACTTTAAAGCAGAAATTTATAATAGTCTAACATGCTAAATCACAAATAAACATTATGCAAGTAAACACAATGGTTTCCACAGTGTTCTGAGCATGTATATCCAAGTTTGAGTATATGTCCCTCATTATGGGGGTCTGTGTCCCTTGTTTAGAGTGTCTGTGTCTCTCCTTCAGAGCCAACAGGTTGAGAGGTATTTTATTTATTTAAAAATTGGTAACCAGGAAAGGCACACTGAGCCAAAGCTCATTTCCAGGTGCGACCCAGGTGAAGGGGAATACAGAGAGAATAAAAAATTACAGTACAACAAATGATGGTAACATACGCTTCGTTACAGATATAGGAGCATGTAGATACCACATGTGAAAACAACAATATTGTGTAACGTAATAAAAAAATGGACCCAAATCATTTAGTATGGGCCCTGAAATGAGTCCTTTAAAAACAAACAAAGAAACAAAATCTAACAATTTACTCAGCTTTTGAGAGATTGAATCCAGGCTGTTTGACCACCCCTCCCTAATAATGCCCCTGGGTAACAGGCATCATTGTGAATTTAGCAATTCTTCTCAGGACCTATATCCAGGGGTCTATTTTAACACTGTTTTACTAGTCCAGGACCTAGTGCAAACTGACCAGGACTAGTGCAGCTAACCCTCTACTTGTCCATCTTGACTAGTACAGGTTCTTCATGGCTTCCAATTAAATTAAAGAATTTCCCAATTTTAGCAGGCTCTAGTCTAGCCTTCATGCTAATCTCCCTCCGTGTACCAGATGGCCTGTGTGACTAGAAGCATAGACTTTGACGGCAGATAAGGACCGCTTGGCCCATCTAGTCTGCCCATTTCCCTACCTACAGGATAAGCCGCAGATCCTAGTTAACCAACAGCCTATTTCTTCCTACCCCCCCACAAGAATTGCCTTATGTCTGTCCCATGCATTCTTGAATTCTGCCACAGTTTTAGACGCTACAACCTCCTCAGGAAGGCTGTTCCATGCATTCACTACCCTCTCTGTGAAATAATACTTCCTCACATTGCCCCCGTCTTTAAATTGTGTCCCCTTGTTCTTGCACGTCCCTTTTTCTGAAAGATGCTACCCTCTTGGACTTTGCTGATTCCACTGAGGTACTTAAAAGTTTCTATCATGTCCCCCCCCTTCCTTCTTTCCTCAAGGGTATACATATTAAGCTCCTTTAGTCTGTTCTCATACGGATTCTCTTGCAGACCCTGCACCATTTTAGTTGCCCTCCTCTGGATTGCCTCTATCCTGTCTATGTCCTTGCGGAGATGGGGTCTCCAGAACTGGACGCAGTACTCCAGATGTGGTCTCACCAACTGTCTGTACAGAGGGATAACAACTTCCTGTTTTCTGCTGCTGATGCCTCTCCCTATGCATCCCAGCCCTCCCTACTGCCTTCTCACATTGCTTGCTAACCTTAAGGTCATCTGATATGATTAGCCCCAGGTCCCTTTCCTTTTTTATTGTTGTTACCACCCTCCCATTGTGTATTCTTCCCCTGGGTTCTTGTTTCCCACAGCTTAATCCGGTTCAAGGTCAGTTGGCATTCATCTGTATTCCCCCTCCCCCGGGTCGTGCCTGAAAATAGGCAGGATTTGTCTAGTGCACTTACCCGGTCAACAAAAGCTAAATAAATAAATAAAATAAATTATTTTGCACTTCTTTGCATTGAATCCTAGCTGCCATACTTCTGACCATTCCTTCAACCTTGCCAAGTCCCTTCTGTCTTTAAGAGCTGCAATTATCTGACAGTACAAGAAGGGGATCCCACAAAAGACTCAGGCTCAGATATTCAAACTGCTCCAGGCTGTGGTGCAAGCCTGGGCGCAGCGCAACTTGGCTGCGCGGGGTGTTGACCAGGCGATATTCAACGGAGCTGTATCATCGCTCAGCATCGTTGAATATTGCACCCTGGCCACCCACAGTGCGCATGGCGCAGTGGCCAGAGTGCAGCATGGGGATGTGCTAGCATAAGTTCCATTGTGCAAGGTGCAGCAACCACGATATTCAAAAGTTGACATGCAAATGGGGCCATAATTTATGCAAGGCACACATGGGGCCATTTGCATGTCATTATGGCCCCATTTGCATGCAGGTGCGCCGATCCCCGACGACTTGCGCCTGGCGCCTGCTGCCAGGCAGCAGCCACCGGGACTGATGCCCCTGCAGTGCGGCAATGTGCCCCACAGCCTGATCGCAGGCTGCAGTAAAGAAAGAATAATCAGCAATCCCTGGTGGTCCAGTGTACCACTGCCCGCCCGATCGCGGGCTGAATTAGTAAAATAAGAACAATATTATCCCTGGTGGTCCAGTGGACCTGTCCCCTGATCACTGGCTGAATTAGAAAAATAAGAACATTATTATCCCTGGTGGTCCAGTGGACCCCTCCCCTGCCACTGATCCCCACCCCTCTCCCCGATCAGCAGCGAGCGGCAGCACCACCACCTGCCACCCCACCGCCAGCGAGCGATTGGCCGTCGGGCTGTACGATCACTGGTTCATCGCATGTGCCAATGGCATGCAGTCTTACAACATATTATACATTCCAGATATGTGAATGGATCCATTCACATATCTGGAATGTGTAGTACGGTATAGGCTTCATGCCCATTGACTCACGCCAGTGACCAATGGGCTATGAGCCCCATCGACTGTGTCAGCCGCCGGCGCAGGGGTGGTGCTGCTGCCCTGCCGGACCGGGGAGGGAGCGGGGCAGGGGACTGTGGCTGGTGGGGAGGGGGGTCCACTGACCACCAGGGATAATAATGTTCTTATTTTTCTAATTTAGCCCGGATCGGGGACAGTCCACTGGACCACCAGGACATAGTATTATTCTATTTTTACTCAGCCCATGATCGCCAGACAGGTCCACTGGACCACCAGGGATTTAGGGCTTATTCTTTTTCACGGAGTTCGCACTCGGTGGGCAGCGTCCACTGGACCACCAGGGATTGATGATTATTCTTTATTCACTTAGCCCGCAGTCGGGCGGGCAGTGGTCCACTGGACCACCAGGGATTTTGGATATATCTTTTTATACTGATGCCCGCAATCAGGCATGGGGGGGCGCCACCATGGAGGTGCAGCTGGAGCTTGGGTGGCCAGCCACAGGTGGCAGCTGCCGTGATGCGCCCTGCAATGTGGCAGCTCACCTGTTGGTGGCCATCAGTCGTTCCTTTTTATTTTGGATCAGCTTTGTGCTGGTGCAGGTAGGGGTTGTGCATGCATGGCTCTGCACATCCTGGGCTGAATATCGGGCTGTGCAGAGTATGCATGGGCACACACCCCCACCTGCACCTGCATACATTACTGATGCGCTCCGGTGTATCGGGATTTGTGCCGCACACTTTTCCCATTTGAATATCACTGTGGAGCGCATCAGTGGGTTGCGCATGGCGCAACACTGTTGCCCATGCGCAACCCTTTTGAATATCTGGACCTGAGTGTGAGTCATTACCACTCTATTGTTAGAGCTTTCAGCTAGTGTCCAGGCTGTGAGCAAAAGTAGAATGTTAGCTTCCAGTGTTCTGAACTTGTCTTTATGTGTCTGATGATTTTTTCCACGTTATTAAGACCAGTACACTTCAATCCCCTACATTTTGAGTGTCTGTATCCAACATTTCGGTGGCAAAATGTTAAGTAGTATACAGGTTATTCCAGCCTAACCATACCTACCCCCTCTTCCCTTCCAAACTCTGTACTTTCCCTGGACACTGCTGCAGTCCAGACTCCGAAATGACCATCCATAGACACATAGCTGCCGTTACAGGCAGGTGTAGGGGTTCCCAACTCTTACCAATGGACCAAGCAAGTCAATGTCGTCCATGCAGTCCCATCCTTGTCCCACCCACGATGTCTGTTCATCCTAAAAACAATGCTTTGGAGCATGTATGGTGCAAAAATAAACCTTAAAGAGCAACTTTCCCACTGTTTTGTAAATCTCCTCCCCAGAAACATTATAGGAACCTTACCAGCCCAGAAGTCTGCTGGTGTAGAAATTACAATATTTCTGTGGCCCTATTTTGGGAGGAAAGGGATCATAATCTGGCTCAGTAAAGCCGAGAGCCCAATCCCTTCCATTTCCCAATGTGGAGACCCCCCCCATGCTCTTGCATTTTGTAATGTAATAGTATGGAGATGGTGGATGCGCGCTGCACTGAGTTGTATAGGGACCTGTTTTTACATCCTTTTTTGAACATTTTAGGGTGCCGATGTCAATAAATCAAGGCCACCGCTCAACTAACAAGGCCCTTGTTAGTTGAGCGGTGGCTTTAATTTGTTATAATTGGTACTCTAAAATGTTCAAAAAAAGGATGTGAAAAATGGTCCCTATACAACTCAAAGGAGTGTGTCCCCTCGCTCCCTGTACTATTACATCACAAATGTGAAAGCGTAGGGGTGTATCTCCACATTGGGAAGTGGAAGGGATTAGGGTCTTGGCTCCACTGAGCCAAATTACAATCCCTTCCATCCCGAAATTCAGCCATAGCAAAATTGTAAATTATAAACCGGCAGACTTTGGGGCAGGTAAGTCTCCTATAGTGAGGTTCAACAGTGCACCAGTAAAGCTGCTCTTTAATAAAATATTTAATTTGAAAAATTAAAAAGGCATTTCTGGAGTGTGTAGATCTTCCTAAATAGAAATAGATGCGGTAGATTAGTGCCTGGGTACTGTTTCCCCAGGGCTGATGAAAATCATGCCTGGGTACTGTTTACTCTGGACTGATGAAAGGACACTGTTTAAAAAAACGTACCACAACTTCCAGAAGTGCAGGTCTTCCATTGATAACAGGGTCAGGGTGGGGGCTGAAAGCATCTCTTTGTTTTTCTCTGCTTATGTTCATTGCCCTGTGAGTGGGGGTGAAGTGTGTTGAGGTCCCGTGGTGAGGTGCATGATGATGTTGGCCATTGTATGCGCACAATTAGGGCTGCCTGACTGAACATTTGCTGCAGTGGGATGGATCCAAGAGGTGGCAATAGTACAAAACAATGGGGCACACTGTGTGTGATTGCATAGCAGGCTTTTTTGCTGGGCCAGGTAGCAACATACTTCTCAGCATTAAAAATCATAGCACTGCCTGCAGAAATCATAGCAAATGGCCAGAATGTGTAGCACTTTATTTTAAACACTAGTATGTCTACAAATAGAGGACCCCACATAATTAGTGGTGATAATAAGGAATAGCTCAATGATTTAATACTTTGTGGTGTCCAGAAGTTGCTCTAACATTATTAGGAACATCACTAAAGCTACGCGGAGCAAGGGTAAATTTCAGTGAGATAATCATAGCGCTATGCGAAATTCATAGCAGTTGAGAGGTATGGGTAGCAGCCTAAATGTACAATAAGTAAGCAATAAGACACGACAGGGTGTGCGTTAGACACTTTAACACATGGCTAGGAGGCGTAGTGAGGCATGAGGCCAGCCTCCTAGCCATGTTTTAAAGTGTCTAATGCACATCCTGGAGTGTCTTATTGCACTTATGAAATGGTTATCTAAAATACAGATGTATGTAATACCTAAAATGAATAGTATTTAATAGTGAAAAAGTTAAATGTTTGTATGAAGTTTTAATAAAATAGTTCCTCAGCCAGTTTGTTTGTTTTGTTCAGTTGAAGGCTTTTGAGATACTAAGGCATCCTTACTTGTGTTTTTTTCCCTGTCATGTAGTTATCATGGCACCAATCCCCCTCCCCAACTAGCAGCACTCCTACTTAATTTAATTTACAAAGTTTGCAACAAGAAATTATGCTCTCTTTCTTTTTTTTAAATTTGTTTACGTTATGGCACCCAGGGCCGCAGTAATGGGGGGAAAAGTGGGGAAGTTGTCCAGGGCCCTGAGCTCAGGAGGGGCCCACATAAGGAACTGGCATTACCCTGGCATTAGCTGGTTTGGGAAACAGGGGCCCATTTCGGTTGACTTGTCCTGGGCCCCAAAATTCTAGCTGCAGCCCTGATGGCACCAGGCACCGGTAGGGAGAACGCTGTTGAGAGCGATAGTGCCAGCAAGTGGAGGGGGTTGGGAGATTGCGGTTGTTCCTGTTCAGCCAGACAATGAACGGCTGGGTTGGATGTAGTTGAGAGACAGCTTGTGTGCAACAAGAAATTATGCTGTCTTTCTTTTTTTTTATTTGTGCATGTTATGGCACCAGTAGGGAGAACATGCTGTGGAGAGCGAGAGTGCAAGTGGCTTGGGACACAGACTGTCGGCTGTTCAGCCGTACATTAAACGGGAGGGCTGGTGAGTGGGCGGGTGGATTGAAAGACAGCTTGTGTAGGCTGTTCAGCCCTAGAGACAGGTCAGCTGTTTTTACTTTTAAAATTAGTTTCTGGTAAATCTGCCATTATTAAAATGCTGGCTGAAATGTCACTCGCAGTTGGCAAAAACAAGATGGCTGAGTTTCAGTCTGCCAACATTCTAAGTGGCAGATTTACCATCATCACTGCACAGTGGCACTACTGGACCCTTTTCCTGTAGGTAAGAAGGAATATCACACAGGCAGGGACCAATCAGGATGCCTGCATTCTGATGGCCATTTCATAAATGCCAATAATTAAGAGTTCTTCTAGCTTGGCTTGAATTTGTTTTCCTGTATATGTGATTAAAATTCACCATGATAATAGTGAACTAATGCAACCATCTGCGGCGGGCTACTGCAAATTTGAATCAACTTCTCCTCTGGGATAGTGCAAAGTTAAAGTTGATCCCTGCCTACGTCTTGCGAACGCTGCTTTGCTTTTATTCAAGTCCTTTAGGCAACCCTCCTCCAGTTATCATTGGCTTCTTTGCCGCTCCCGCCCCCTCCCTTACCTCTCATGTTATAAGTCAAGGACGAGGCTTGAAAAATCAGGGACAAAGACCCCAAATCAGGGGCACATCTTAAAATGTGGTAATATTCACTCAGAAAGCTGGCAGCGTAAGGGGCTTACTGAAAGGAGCATTTTATGAAGTACAAGAAGTTTATAACTTTAATGTTTAACATTATTTTGTGCTTACAATCCCCACTGCTCAGTCAGAAAAACGGAAATTTTACGAGGGACAGAAGAGGAATATTTTGAGGCAAAATCAGGGACAGTTGAGAGGTATGACCCCCTTCTCTCCTTTTCACAGACCACGATACACAAAACTAGAAAGAAGGTCTGTGCCAGCATGCCTTCATAATATTCATAGTTCTGCGGGTAACGGAGGTGGAACTATCACCAGTGCCTGGCCCCGCCCCTTTCTTGTACGTCAGCATCACGCGCCTCACTGCTCTGCACTTCAATACGTGTGGGCAATGCTCCTCCTTGCTTGCGACCCAGCCTCACTGTGGGTAACTCTGTACAGCGGCTCCACGGGAGACGCGACGTGCCCTTGGGGGAGGAGCTGTCAGTAAC
Source organism: Neoceratodus forsteri (assembly GCA_016271365.2). Lineage (NCBI taxonomy): Eukaryota > Metazoa > Chordata > Ceratodontiformes > Ceratodontidae > Neoceratodus > Neoceratodus forsteri. The sequence continues at coordinate 244,350,976 of CM028135.1, read as the reverse complement.
GCTCGTGGGTTCTCGCAGGCGCTACCATTTGTGCGTGTTGGTGCCCTTGAGCAAGAAGTGGCATACGCTGAGATGTCTGTGTTCTGCAAGAGAGGGGCAGCAGCATTATGGCGCGCGACTGCAGCAGCAGTACGCGCTACCCCACCACCCGTCACCTTCGCTGTCCGGTGTTATGCAGCCTCAGGTAGGTGTGGACGGTGTGTCCTTGGTGACGTAGTAAACCAGAATCGTGCTATGACGTCTACTTCGTGCAGCAGACACTGCATGCTAGCTGAGCCCTTCCTATTCTAGGTAGCTGGCAGTGTGGCATGGTCTAGAGGGACCGTGACTTACATATCAGAGCTCTTTCGCCCCCCCCCCCCCACTCGATTTTCAGCTCTAGTCTTACCATGGGGCCAGTGTGTGTGATCTTGGTTCACCAGGTAGTGCGGACTATTGATACATGGTCAGCCTACTTTGTTAGATTGCTGCCTGCACCTGATTTTGCATCAACAGTCTCTCTCTTCCTGCTAAATTTGGTACCTGAACCATTGAATTACACTAGGGACCTTAAAATTGTGGCAGACAAGTGTTGCATGTTGCAGTTTAAGCGCCCATATTTAGCCATGACTACGCCATGTAAAAGAGCGCACAGCCATCAAGGAGTCATATTCATGCAGGCACGTGTGCCCAGACAGGACATGCTGCTTACCTGCATGAATATCGGACTTTGGTAGCGCTGTGCAGAGTGTTTATAAACAGCGCATCTTATTCCCCCTGCTGGCAACAACAGATGGACACTGAGGGGCAGAGGTGGACAGCACGACCCTAACCAGGTCTGCTTCTTACTTCCAGGTGTCGTATTCAGGGGCTGGCATGCTAATGCCCACATAATGCACGCAAAGTGTTAAATTGTGTATGTGTGTAACCCGCTGAAGTCGGGGGCTCAGTTGCAAAACTTTTTTTTATCCGATTAAGCGACCGTTGGTAAATATGAAAGCCACCTCTCAACTAATAGGGGTTCTATTAGTTCAGTGGTGGCTTTCATATGTACCAAAAATATTGGTTTATCACATTAAAAAAAAAAAAATGTTTTGAAACTGGGCCCCATAGCTGTCAGAGGACCACCCCCACTTTCCCTGGCTAGACATCACAAATCGTCTGGAGCAATTGGGGGGTGGCGGGAAGTGGAAGGGATTGGTCTGCCATTTGGTTCAGCCGATATTTGATCCCTTCCTCACTCGACAGTTTTATAAAAATTGTTCTTTTTTGTCTCAATGGGCAAGCGTTGCACTTAGTTAATGGGCTATAACATAGAGAATAATGGCTGGGTAGGGGGTTATACTGAGAATTTTACAAACACCCCGAGGTGTGGGATGCAACATAAACCTCGAGGGGTTTATAAAGGCATCCTACACCAAGGGTGTGTGTAAAATTTGAATTTTTCACATCTATCCAGCCTTTATATAATTGCTGGGGAGTATTTTTTTTCGCTACAGCAATTCTGTAAAATAAAAAAGACACATCTGTTATCAGCTACAGTCCAATCTGCAGGAAGTGTGGTCCACAGTTAGAAATTTTCCTTTTTTTCATTTTTAAATCCACTTATTTAGTGGAGGCAGTCCAGGAAACAGCCAGTTACCTTTTTTTTTTTTTGTGTGTGTGAAACTTACCGCTGAGTGAAAGTTGCGGTGAATTGTCCGGTGGTAAGTTACGGTGGCTGGCAGCTGAGGAAGGAGAGTCTGGAGGATCACAAATGCGAGGAGCGTGGGAAACCCGGCACATGTTCTGGATTTCTCTGAGAGGGAAAAAAACACTCCCTGATAATTATGAAAAAAAAAATCTTTTATAGCTCAAAGGACTGGCACTGCCGTAAGGTAACGGGGCTATAAAGCCCAACAGGAAATCTTGGAAATGTCTTTTAAGAGCCCATTTGCATGCCATTGTGTGGCCCTTAACTTCTCTGTGCAATGTGTCCATGTGGAGGTATTGTGCAGAGCCTCAGCCTTTGCTTCCCACTATCACTCGATACCGAAATCCTTGGCTGTCTAGTGGGATCCCCTTCTACTCTGATCCCAGCCATAACATTGAGCAATATCCTGGCTGTCAAGTGGCCCCACCCCTTCCCACACCAGTCCAAGATACTACACTGAACGGCACCCTGGTAGTGCTGTCCTCATAACATTGAACAACACCCTGGCAGTTTAAGAGTGCCCCCTGATCCCTGTTATAATGATGTGAACAACTACCTGCTAGTCTAATGGTATCCCCCTCCCCCCCACCTGGGTCACTATTCTGTTGTAAAATACTCTCTGGTAGTCCAATGGTGCCCCCTTCCTGATGTCTGTTAATACTAAATGTAACCCCTCACCCCTGCCTTTTTGCCAAAACGACAGGTGGCGTGCTGTTGAAGCTGACAGCAGTACCTGGTGGGGACCTGGGTTCGGGGAGGATGAGGTTACTTGGCACAGGGGGCCCTAGGTTTGGCTACTCTGCACAGGGGCACCCAAGTAAATCTGAACACAGGAAGCAATAACTGTAATGTCCAGAACCAGGAATGGGATTCTTCAGTGTGGCTTTTATTCACATACTAGCTGAACAAAACAAAGCATAGACGGACCCCCATGGGGCTACATTTCCTGGTAATGCAGATTAGAGACTACAACACGGTCCATTGGAAGAATGAACCAATTATTCTGTTTTCAGGCTCTGGACCCACCAGGCACACAGCCCGGACTTGCATGCGCTTTGGGTACACAGCCCGACTGGCCCGGCTCCCCCGCCCGCCACTTGATCCACGGTCCATTGGAAGGATGAACCAATTATCCTGTCGTGGCTTCCCACACCACTTAGAGACTGCGACTGCTAGAGAGATTTCTTCTTTACTTGTTATGACTCCCCATCTCACAAATATAATTTTTCTTTACACTTGTTGTGGCTCCCCACACCACTTAGAGTCCACGACTCCTAGAGAGATTTTCCCTTTTGCAACCGCACGTCTGGGTACTTCCCTCATCACTGGCCAAGTGCATGAGGCAAATAGCAACCACAGAACCACAGCAGAAATCTGTAGAGGTGGACCTGGTTACTAAAGATGGGGCGTTTGCCCACCTCCAGCTCCCACAGCCCATACCCGGCCATTTCCTTGGGAAAACTGAACCATTTCTGAATGTAGATTAAAGGGTAGATGATCTGGGTGCATCTCCTCTACATATTACTTGAATCACACAGCACTCTAGCATTTGACACTACTTTACTTGTTTGGCCTAGTCCTATAGGCTTCCCAAAATGTAGCTCAATTCCTAGATTTCCACGCATGTACCAAGGTGAAGAAAACATTTTGCCCTCTCATGTTAGAGCAAACACTCACCCTTTAGTTGCAGGTGCCCCACAGGTGAATCACAAATCTTCCAACTGTCAAAATAATTGCTGAACTGAACAGGCAGCTTTTCTTTCTCTTGGCAGAATTAAGGGGATTGCCCCATGAATCTGCATGGGGATCCTTTACCCCCGGAGGGAGGGACACTGAGATCCGAACAGCGGTCTCCACCACTTGAGCACACCTTCGCTTACTCAAGGCAAACTGTACACTGACTCCTTCTTACATGAAGGCAAACTGGAACTGAACACTTCCTTCGAAAAAACTCCCAACGTTCTGACTAACTCCCTCTGCTGCAGATTCCAATGTGGCTTATGCAACTGCGAAAGTTCTGTTGGTGAAGTCATCCCTCAGTCTCAGCTGAGACTGAGAACAGAGTGAGACAGTGTGAAACCCATTTAACTGGCGTTTCACAAGCTGCCTTCCCTGCCTACCACTAGGTCTTACTAGGATTCTAGTAACCCCGGGTAACAAGGGGTTACACTCACCCTTGACCAGGAAAATGACTGTCTGCAGTCATTATTTACCCGGCCTTAGGCCATCCCACCCTATGTGCTACCTGTGGAGGGGGGTGATCAGGCCCCCTCCTACCACGTGCAAGCACAGGCAGGCAACACTAAGGGCCTGGAGGCATGTAGCTGACATATCAGCCTCTACACTATCCACTTACTATGGACACCTAGTGGTTCTGGTAGAACCATCCAGAGCATATCCCTGATAGATCAGCACTGTGGTCCCTACTGCAGGTCAGGGCCACAGCCTGTCTATCCCCCCCAACCCTCTAGGGAAAACCTATCTGCCTTTAACCTAATACCCCAAAACAAAAAAAACAACCCGGGGACCTCCCCGACCTTGGGCAACCTGCAACCACACACCATTAAAATACCACATTACTGCCTCCTCCCTACCCCCACAACCACACCTGTGGAAGGAAAGGGTTAATACAGTAATAACAACAATAACACCACAGTACTTTAAATTTCTACACAATAAAGCACTGTTGAGGAACTCCGATGAGCCCCTCCTCCTCTTCTTGTCTTCTCTTTTGTCATCTCAGGAACACCTGTAAGAAAAAGAAAGACAAACGCACGCTCCTAATCTGCATACACAGTCTATCTAAAACCCCTACCATCAAAACACTGCAGAATCCCAAAAATATAAATAATTTTTTTTTTTTTTTTTTAGGAAAAAGGTAGAAAAAACAGTATTTACGTTAGATAACATTATTTACAGTACACTTTTGGGGGGATGGAGTGCCCTAAAAGTCCCAACTAATGACCACAATGCCCAAAGGCTAGTCCAATAAAGTCTCTCCTGGGCCGGAGCCCGGTGAAGCAGAGTTCTAACAGGCCAAAGTCCCGAAGGGGAAAGTCTTTGAGGACAGTTCACACATTTTGAAGTCTGTTAGTGTAGGGTGTGTACTGCAATGTCATAAAGATAGAAAAGTTCGAACTTACCAGCCACTTGTAGTACAATACTTGCCACCAACCTGCACCTCTGTTGAAAACTCTCCCTGGCAGCATTCTTCCGATACAGCTGGGCGGATATCTTCTGGGAACCACAGGAGGGCACATCTGGGAACAGCTGGGTTGATGTCATCTCTGGAGACGGAACCTTAGAACAGGAACAAAAAGAACACAGCTGGTCCAACGTCATCAGATTACCAGGCGATGAACAGAAAACAGCTGGGCTGGTGTCCTCTCTGGATCTGAAGTCATCTGGTGGGCCAGTTGATGGTTGCTGGACAGGACAGTACACTGTAGACTGATGAATGTGGGGCACCTGAGTCCTGGATATTCATATTGGCGGATCAGTTAGGCACTTCACAGTCTGGTGTGGCAGTATTGACTACCACTGCTCGGCTCTCCATTTTGTAGGCACGGGCACATTTGCTGGGAGGTCCTTGCACTGAGGCCAATAGTACCCGGGGGTCGGGGGCTTGAATTATTACCCCGTCTGGGCGCACATAATTCACACAGTGGGAGATTTCACGTTCCTCTCAGTCCACCACTCTCACTCTGTCTATAAACCGTGTTTTGCCTCTCTTCCACTGGGTATACTTTTCATGGAACAGACTACTCTTTACATGCTTGTTGGCCCCAGGATGCACACTTTTCATGGCTTCATCCTAGATCCAGGATTTTCTGCAGTTCTCGATCTCCTCCCAGACTTTCCGAGGAAAGGTAGGAAAGGTCATACCATAGATCTCATTTGCCTTTCTACGAACCAGTCTCTCCTCTTTACTTGCTTTGGTCAACCTGAGACCGCTGGCCTGGCTTGGGGGTGGCCAGACCTGGTTCTGCCAGCTACGCATCCTTAAGGAAATTAGAAACGGATCCCTGACTTCCTCCTCCTGTAAAGCCAGGGGCAGTGGCATCACCACTTTCTTCCATACATTCCTCCGAGGCAAGATCTTGAGGCTGTGTACCTGTTCCTTCTTCACAAGGCCACATAGGTTCCCCCTCATCTTCCTCTTCACTGAGGATCTGAGCCCAGGAGTGAGCAGTCATCCTCACTCCTGAGACTATCCACTCATCACTAGGCGCGGAGGTTGACACCTCCCATTCAAAGGCCTCCCGCATCTCATCTTCACCTAAGAGACTTGGGCTAGGCCCCCCCCCACCCAGGGGTCTATTGATGCTTTATCCAAACTTTCTTTCTGGGATCCAGCATCCAAAACTTCAATTTCGGGTTCTGTCTCTAACTCTGCACCCTCTAGCTTTGTGTCACACTCCCCCAAGGGACCTTCCTCCACAGGCTCTGCCTGGTGCTGTGTGCTGCCAACTGCAGATTCCTGAATTTTTGTCCATGTGGGGGCCAAACGAATCGGAGGCGCTTTATGCAAGCCATATTTTTGTAGGCATCTAGCACAGTGAGGAATCATGAAGACGTCCCTTCCAGCTCCCGAGCATATTTGGTATACTCACACTAGATAATTAGGAATCGCCACATCAGGAGGCAGTTGCCCTCCATAGCACCACTTTTCAATATCTCTCAGTCTATTTACTGCTGCTGTTACTACAACCTGGGCATGATCCGGGCAACGAGCTGGTCCTGAGGCCATAACTGCAGAAAAATAAACAAAAGTTCACTGTAACTGAAAGTCCCACTTTATTGAACACACTCTTTAGTTGTAAAATGGCTCCTCTGTTGCTGTGTTTACTTTACTAACCCACCCTGTAATGGCGGCAGCACTCCTGTGCATCAACATTTAGAATCTGGGTCAAGCCACTGCGCACCCGATTTACACAAGCTACTGATAACTTTTACTCAAACTGCACAACTTGCTCTGATCTGGCTTTAAACACGTTTACAGGATTTTCCATGGACTTTTCTCAAGCTGGTGACATTCATTTTATTAACAGTCCCTTAAAGCTTCAGGTTTTTAGCACAGGATTACCTGTATTTCTAGTGCTGCACTTTGCTACAACCCACAGTCTCTCTCTGGATGCAAACTTTAAACTGAGGCTAATTTCACTTCTGTGCACACAGTCAATGGCTTAACAGACTTAGACTTGCACTTGCTGGCAGGACTTAACACAGTCATTACTTGCAAAGTGACTACACTGCTGCACACACATTTTATATGGCATAGCTGAAAATCACTGTTTGAGCAGTTTCTTGGTTGTTTACTTACTGTTATCAGTATCAGTTTGCTGCGATGGGGAAAAATGGCCTGCAGCTAGTTCTTGAATGCCTCAGTATACAAACGGGCAGGCAGTCCTAGCGATCGTCGTTTTTAAACACCAAACTTGCAATTTGGACGATCGATTAGCGGGTTGAGCCCGATTTTAAACTAGTCTATTTTTGTACTGTTTACAATGCTTTGACCACTCCGTGACGCTCCTCCACTGTCAGTACTCGCACTCCACTCTCACTCCCTCTCGAATGCTGGGGCAGTCTCTGTACAGCTGGCTGAGGGGCGGGACTGATTGCAGCCTGACCAACCACACGACGCCATGCGAATGAGCCTCTTCTTCCTCGCGAGTGCTCTTCTCCTCACGGCAGTCGGCAAGCAGGCAAATTTAAACTGCAGAATGCAACTTTTTTTTTTCTCTTTTCTCAACTGACTCCACGGTGGGAGCCCATTTCAGCCATTTAACATAGCCATTTACTCTGCAGTCTCTCAATTCACTCAGAAAGCATTTCCAACGTCCAGGGCATAATTTTCCTTTTGCTACCCCTAGTCTTCCACACTTTTCTTCACAACAATTTATTTTTAAAAGCATTTCAAACGTCCAGGGCACAATTTTCCTGTTGCTGCCCCTAGTCTTCCACACTTTCCTTCACAACAATTCATTTTAAAAGCAGGCAGAAACGCTGTAAACAGTTTTTTGATGCAGGACAAGGGCACACTCTTTGACTTTAATGCTCCTTGGTAAACAGTTGGCATTTTTAAACAGCAGCACAAGATTCACAGCACACAGCAACACACTAGGGAAATTGCTTCAGCTTTTTTGGGCTACCCACTGCCAGATAGCCAAAACGCTAGCACCCTTGCCCAAGCACCTTCCTCCCAGAACAAAATCCAAAGCGGTGCCTCCATTTTTGTAACCCCTCACCCCTGCCTTGTTGCCAAAATGACAGCAGTACCTGGTGGGGACCTGGGTTTGGAGAGGATGAGGTTACTCTGCACAGGGGGACCTAGGTTTGGCTACTCTGCACAGGGGCACCCAAGTAAATCCGAACACCGGAAGCAATAACTGCAATGTCCAGAACCAGGAATGGGATTCTTCAGTGTCGGCTTTTATTCACATACTAGGTGAACAAAACAAAGCATAGATGGACCCCCATGGGGCTACATTTCCTGGTAATGCAGATTAGAGACTACAACACGGTCCATTGGAAGAATGAACCAATTATTCTGTTTTCAGGCTCTGGACCCACCAGGCACACAGCCCGGACTTGCACACGCTTTGGGTACACAGCCCGACTGGCCCGGCTCCCCCGCCGGCCACTTGATCCACAGTCCATTGGAAGAATGAACCAATTATCCTGTCGTGGCTCCCCACACCACTTGGAGTCTGCGACTCCTAGAGAGATTTCTTCCTTACTTGTTATGACTCCCCATCTCACAAAGAGAATTTTTCTTTACACTTGTTGTGGCTCCCCACACCACTTAGAGTCCACGACTCCTAGAGAGATTTTCCCTTTTGCAACCCCACATCTGGGTACTTCCCTCATCACTGGCCTTGTGCATGAGGCAAAGTAGCAACCACAGCAGAAATCCGTATAGGTGGACCTGGTTACTAAAGATGGGGCGTTTGCCCACCTCCAGCTCCCACAGCCCATACCCGGCCATTTCCCTGGGAAAACTGAACCATTTCTGAATGTAGATTAAAGGGTAGATGATCTGGGTGCATCTTCTCTACATATTACTTGAATCACACAGCACTCTAGCATTTGACACTACTTTACTTGTTTGGCCTAGTCCTATAGGCTTCCCAAAATGTAGCTCAATTCCTAGATTTCCACACATGTACCAAGGTGAAGAAAACATTTTGCCCTCTCATGTTAGAGCAAACACTTACCCTTCAGTTGCAGGTGCCCCACAGGCGAATCACAAATCTTCCAACTGTCAAAATAATTGCTGAACTGAACAGGCAGCTTTTCTTTCTCTTGGCAGAATTAAGGGGATTGCCCCATGAATCTGCATGGGGATCCTTTACCCCGGAGGGAGGGACACTGAGACCCGAACAGCGGTTCTCACCACTTGAGCACACCTTCGCTTACTCAAGGCAAACTGTACACTGACTCCTTCTTACATGAAGGCAAACTGGAACTGAACACTCCCCTTCGAAAAACTTCCAATGTTCTATCTAACTCCCTCTGCTGCAGATTCCAATGTGGCTTATGCAGCTGCGAAAGTTCTATTGGTGATGTCATCCCTCCGTCTCAGCTGAGACTGAGAACAGAGTGAGACAGTGTGAAACCCATTTAACTGGAGTTTCACAAGCTGCCTTCCCTGCCTACCACTAGGTCTTACTGGGATTCTAGTAACCCGGGGTAACAAGGGGTTACACTAAACATGCAACTGTATATGACTTTGCTAAGGTTGTTGTACTGACTGATCCATGGGAGACGCTAACTGAAATGATTCACTTTATTTGTAAATGCCTAATTTGTACTACATCATAATATAGTCACATGAACTGATATTCTTGAACACTTACTATTATGCATTGACCAGGTGGAACTCTGTCCTTTCCTATCAGGTCCACTGTGTTTCAGTTCCAGTATACGTGTATAGAGGCGCACACCTATAACCCCAGCACCCCTCACCCATGTTGGCTGTTTCTGCATTATGCACATGTTCAGTCCATGCCATTCAGACAGTGGCTGTCCGGTGTGCTGGTCGTGCAGTGTTGAAGAAAAAAAAAATGTTTCACACAGTTACTTAGTGTGCGACCTCAGAGATTTGTTTTCAGTGATTTGTTTATGTAGCGTGCATCGTGTTCACAGTCTGTCAGAATCGAACCCCTCTCATTTCTCTATTCCCTACCTCGTAGCCTGTCACCCTAACCACTACAACAATTGAACAGCGCTGCCAGGCCACTTTTGCTTTGCATCTTTATAGTTTTCCGTGCCGAACGGCGCACAAGTAGTCCGAGCACTACTCGAGTAGCACGCACTTTCGCCTGTCAATGTTACTCTGGCTGCAAGGTGTCGCTATGACACTCAGCATAAACTGTAAGCAAGCCTGACTCTGTACACGTATACTGGAATAGGAGCACAGTGGACCTTATAGGAAAGGACTGTTTGTTTTATACTTGGTAAATGCATAATAGGAGACAGTTAGGAAAATCGGTTCCTGTGACTGTATTGTGGTGTATTACAGATCATCGGGCATTTGCAGTAATGGATAAGACATTGTCTGGTGCCCCCAAGGGTACTGAGTGCCCATTTTCAGGGGGGCAGAAGACATGATGGATGTGGGTAGTAGTGTGATCATTGCACACGTAGTGGTGTAATAATGCACAAGACCAATGGCAAAGTGAGTTCTTGCCCCTAAAATGTAATCACACTACTACTTGCACCCGCTAAGTATCTTGTTGCACCTATAGAAGAAGGAGTCCCTAGGCAGAGTTTTAAATAATGGATTAGCAGTTTTATATTTTTTTTTTTTTTTTTTTGGACTATACTAACTGTACAGAGAGTATTTATATAAGTTTTCTAGAAGTGTTATGTTTGTTAAACACAGTGAAGCAAGTGCTATGCATTTTCACAATGTTTTAGAACTTTTATGAGCAAAACGCTAATTAATTTTTAGAGTTAAATAAAACCCTGCAAGGCTATTTCAGACATAAAAAAAATGTTTTTAGAAGAATAGAAAAAAAGACAGTAAATCTTAATAATGATGTTAAATAGTCTCTCGGCTGCCAGGTCTGTTCCACACCCATGGGTTGGCCTGTGCGCCCCCCTGGCCCATGTGCTGCTATGACTGTGTCTCTTTCCCTCCTTTGTTCACCGTTATGTTTCCAGAATCATGTTCCCCATCTCAAAACACACCACTGCCAGGACTGTTCCCTTCTTTCCCTTTGTGCTGCCAGGGGTGTGATTTACTTAAGCAATAATGCATGACGGTGTGTGTGTGGTGTTTGAATAAAAGCACGTCTCAGGTGGTTGGGTACGAGGCTGAGTATGTCCACCCGAGAAGAGACATCCCCATGACACACACCCTGGAATGCATTACTGGTGTTACACATTGGCTTGTTTTTGTACAGAATAAAACATAAAAATTCCTTTTTAAAATGGTTTTTTTGTTGCATTTTTTTTTGTGTGTGTGTGTGATCAGTCAAGACCTTCATTTAGTGAAAATGGACAGTTCTGTACTGCAAACCTTCGCAGTGATGTGCTCGGATAACGTTGCTGTTGAAAGGAGCCACAGACCAATCTGGACACAGGATTATTTCTTGCCTTTGTGTAATTCTGAACAATTTATGTAAGAGTGTTGTGTTATAGTGGGAGTCAGGCGAGAAAGGGATCATGTCCTTGCTGGCGAGCAAGACTAACAGGGAGCGATTTGTAACTACAAGACCCACAGTTACTAACGCACTCTTATCAGTAGTAATTAATAAAGGAGCATGCAGGTACCTATGGAAATTGTAGGTTGTTAGGAAACTGAGTGCGACCAGAGCATTGGCCATGGAAGAAGAAAGAAGATTCATGGAGGATTTACATATTTTATTGTTAAAAGTAAAGCGCATAACTTCTACTATTAACCTGACAGTAGCAGGAAGTGCGTGAGTGAGTGAGTGAGTGAGCAAGTGGTTAGGACACACTGTTATGGTCATAAACAACATAGAAGTACAAGATACCTAGAGACGATGAAACAGTTTTTGAACAGTATTACATACTGAACTTCGCAAGTGTGTGTTGGTAAGTGTAGCTTTTTTTGTAGTGTGAGCGTTGGGATTAAGTGAGGAACAAAAGTGGCAGCAGCTTGAAATTTAAAGATTCTAAACACTTCACGTAGATTTCACTAATGTACTACAGATCCTGATTGGTCACACTTTTTTTTTTTTTTTTTTTAGCCATGCGTAGTGCTCGCACCATGCACAACTCCTTACCAGTCAGGAAGCTGTATTTTCCCTACCCATTTTTTAAAATACAGTGAACATTTCAGTAAGTGTCTCCCACTGCTCGATCAGTTCAGAAAATTCTTATTTTAGCAGTGTTATTTAGTTGAATGTTGTAGCACCATTGGAACCGGGGTGGAATACAACTTGACTACCAGAAAGTATTTTGCTGTTTGTATTGGGGATTGGGGTGAAGGAGGTTACCATTGGACTACCTGGGAGTATTTCAATATTATATTGGGATCTGGGAAGGAGCGCCACCATTAGACTACCAGGAGTTTTTCACATTATTATAAAAGGGATCAGGGTGGGAGGGGAGTGTGTCGCTGGCACTAGTGCTGCTGGGGTGCAGATGTTGCGCTGTACTGTGCGTGCTGATCAGAGCAGGATTTTAAGAAACATTTCCAAAAACCACTGAGTATACCACTGTATCCTTTATGCAAATAGGCTCCTGCATTTGCAGGGATGCAGTGTAGCATTTCGGCACAGTCTTGAGCTATCTACTGAGCACAGCGCTATGGGGCACTTTGAAAATGGGCCTGCCCCAGTTTGGCTGTGCTATGATCAATTAGTCTGAGACTCTTTATGATAGTGTCGCACTAACCTTTGAATACGGGTGCCTGTGGTAGCCTCTTCCATTGGATGCTTTTCACAGTCAACGACTGCGACATTTTGTCAGTCTCTGAGCTTGTAAAGTAAAAGTACATTACCAAGGCTCTGCGTTGGGCTGATTTGTGATATTTGTATCTGTTTGCACGTGCATGTTTACTAAAATTATAGTTTTCCATTGCAGACTTGTTTTTAGTTTTAATGATGAAACAAGACCAACTGTTTGAGTTTCATGGATAAATTATTGTTGTGGGCATTGCCTTCATCCCTCCCAGCCGAGTCGCACCTTCCCTAGCTGTCACTGGTCACTGCTTGTGCCACGCATTATTTTCTTGTCTACTCTGAACCAGCCAGTGTCTTGTGCTGGTCAAAGAAAGAAGAGACTCCACAGCAGTTGGAGTGGCGTGTGATCAAGTGTGACAGCCAGAAAAAGTGCGTGACAGGCTTGTATTTGGCAGGCAGGGCCAGCATAGGTTGGGACAGCTACATGATCTTTGTTCTGCTCAGTTGGGGCAGCCTTCAGGTAAACCGCTCTGTAACGCAGCCATAGATTTGCGGCGGAAGGGGACACCACCCACTCTTAAGTGTCACTGCTGCTTGGTGCAACTGAGGAGTCCACCCCCAGTCAGGGGTGTAATAAATTAAGGCTCAGCGGAGCCCTTGCTGGTTGTTACAGTAGTGAAGATGGGACATCGCCAACAGCTCACTGGGGGCAGGCTGCAGTTAAACCTGCTATTCTGAATTCAACTTTTCTTGTAAGATCTTTTCTCAACTTCTTAAAAGCGACTTTCACTTCTGCCTTAGGCATTACAGAGAAGAGGGACACCTGACCTTGAAGGGTCTTTGTTCAGAGACTGTTGATCATGGTTGGAATTGTATTCCTAAGATTGCAGGCAAGGGGTGTGTTGTGAGTGGAAGTACAAGGACCGCCCACTCACCAATAGCTAATCAAGGGCTGTTCCTTTGAAGTCCCATCTGGTCTGTTTGTGTACGCTGAAGAGGAAAGCGGGGATAGAGGTTCGGGTCTTAAGAGGGTTTGAGCTGGGAGGTCTGTTCCTTAAAAAGAAAATAATTTATTTGGTTTTTGTTTACTGAGTAGGTGCACTAGCCACAGACATGATTATTTTCAGGCATGATCCAGGAGATTACAGAGGAGTGAAAAACAAAGTTCAGTACATTATATACAGGTAACAACATTAGTACAAATAGCAGTATATAAAAAGTAAGGAATTGGTACAAATAGTAAGATACAAATACAGCATGGCGAGGCAGAGGGTGGTAACAGGCAAAATTACAGAGAAGAGCAATGTCAAGTATGTTGTATACAAGGTAAAAAGTAGCATGAATAGCATTAAATACAGAGTACGGAACTAGGTACGATTAGATACAGATACAGTCATGACATTGTGGAAGGCAGTGTGTAAATAGGCAAGTTCACAGGGTGCGCAAGGTATAAATAACAAGAGTATTCCGGGTATGCACCAGGGTGATTTTAGCTTGGAACCAAAATAAAGTGCAAGTCCATTAAAGAGAAATAGTGCAGATGTAACAATAATAGCAAGGCAAGGCCTCAGGATACAGTGTGAGTAGAGGAGAAGATGAAGTACCTAGGGAGGTTTAAAACATGTGCAGGAGGCAAGATGAATAAGTTCTCAATACTACTACTGTATTTAAAGAGGGTGTGACTTGGGGCCAGTCGTACATCTAGAGGGAAGGAGTTCCAATGTTTAGGAGCAACATAGGAGAATGCACAAGCACCCATAGAGGTTTTGCATCTTGGCATGCATAGAAGGGATCTGTCAGCTGATCTAAGGATATAGGAGGAGGACTGTGGGAGCAACATGGAGGCCAGTGAGACAGGGGTTCTGTTCCTAGGGATGCTGTCAGTGTGCGAAGGGAGAGGAGCCTGCGTGTGGTGGGTGAAGGCCAGTTGAAATCAGTATACAGCTGGCAATGATGCTTGAGTTGAGGAAAGGCAGAGGCATACCTACAAATATTAGTGTAAGTTATATTCCATTTCCTGAGGGTGGCCTTTGATGTGTTTAGGTAGGTGATGGCACCATAGGTGAGTGTAGGGAATAATATGCCACGAGCAGTAGCCAATCTAGCGGAGGGTGTAAGGACATGACTAGTTTTGTAGGCAGTTTCAATTTTGCTATTCACAGATTTACAGGTAGCCAAGATATGTTGGTCGAAGTCCAGGGTCCCATCAAGTAGTTCACCCAGGTATTTGAAGGAGCTCACCGACTCCAAACAGGATCCATCTGGGCATGGTATCTTGAGCTGATCCTGATAGGTTTTTAGCTTGGTAGCAGAACCAAATAGCATTGATTGAGTTTTTCCTACATTGAGCATATGTTTGTGCCTGGAGAGCCAAGAATGAATGCTATGGAAGGCCGAGGATAGGTTGAGGTTAATCTCTAGTATATCACTGGAACACGAATACAGCACAAGATCGTCTGCATAAAGGATAGAGGAATAAGTAGGAATATTCAGTGTAACCTGATTTATAGAAATAGAGAAGAGGACAGGAAGGACAGTCCTGCTCACAACAGAGGGAGGTGTACCTTACTTTACATTTTACAATTCTTATTGTTCTTTTCAGTGAAGGGGCTTGCAATACTGCTTTGGAGATCAGGAATTTAAACCAAGAGGGATTGAAATACTGTTTCTTTCCTTGTGCACAGCCGACTTGTTTTGGGGCTGATTGCTTTCAGAGCACAAATCACCAGGCTGTATTGGGGCTGGGGAGGTTTACCTGTCTTTGACTCCGCTGCTTGATTTTTCTCTGTTTGTTTTAGCAGGGTATTTTCTCTGTTAAATTGTTGTGCAGGTTGTCTTGCTGACAGGAAGGTCAACACTCATCGTAGTGGTGGGTCAGAGATTTTAGGTGATTGTTTCGAGAGGGCACAGTTTGCATTTAAATCCCCCTTCCCTCACCCCTGGTACCATTTCCTTTATACCAGGGGTTCTGACATAATTTCCTCAAGAGGACAAGGTGCATACCACTGTCATATCCTTTCTAGCACACTACACTGACAATATAAGCATACCCATTATGTAATATATATTTTTTTGATATGTAATAAAATAAAATAATAAAAAAAAAACTTAACACAGGATAAATATGAAGGTAGACAGGCGTGGGGAGTAGTGCAATACACTGGCTGTGGGGCGGCAGTCTTCTGGGATCCTTTCTGGAGGCTGAGATGCTGCCCTATTTGCAGTCAGCTCTCTGCTCTGAGGAAGGAGGTTCCCCGTCTTCAGGTCACACTGAACAGTAGTAGGGGATTCCAGAGAGCACCAGGCCGCCACCACTGCCTCTGAGATTGCCAAGAAAGTGCAGCTGTTGGACCACAGTGGGTTCAGGGAGTGTGAGGGGTAGAACAGAGGCACTCCCAGCCAGTTGTACCACTTCACAATCCATACACCATTCTGGTGAAGCATAGTTCCCCTATGGATGCACCCGCAGAGGAGACTAAGGTTGCAGACAGCGTTCACAAGGGAGGCACACTGGAAGGAGGCAGAGGACACCACAGGGAAAGGAAGTAGCCCCTGGTGGGGGACTCAGTTATTTGGGGGCTATAACTGGGGGGAGCAGGGAAATGAGAAGTAAGGTGCCTGCCTGGCACCATGGCTTGGCACGACAGGAAGCGCATCCTCAGGATCATGAGAACAGCTGCATGGAAGACGGAGCTGGATGTCATTGTCCACCTAGGGACGAATGAGTTGGCTCAACATGAGATTAGAGCAGTGCAGTAGGAGTTTGTGGAGCTGGGGAGGGGCTTAAAGCAAGTAGCACACACAATATCTTTCTCAGAGGTGCTGCCTGTCTATGGCATGGGTGAGGTGAGGGTACTCCGTACTTACGATTCAATGAATGGTTGAAAAAATGGTGCAGAGCACAGGGGTTTGGCTTCACTAGGGACTGGGGTTCCACCTGGAGGGATACCAGCCTGTACTGGCAGGATGGTCTGCATCTGTCCAGGAAGGGAACAAGTCTTCTGGGCGATCGGTTTAAGTGCTTCATTGGCAAACTTTTAAACTAGTCAAGGGGGAGGCACTGATAAGCAGCAGGGAATTCCCAGTCTCCCCCTACAAAACAAGGTACTAAGTGAGGTAAAGACCAAGGTAGAAAGGTCAGTAGGGAGCAGGACAGGGGTAAATGGAGAAAGCAGAGTCAGTGAGGACAGGGATGGTGCTACAAGAGGTAAAGCCATCAAAAAATGGAGAGTAATGAGTACCAATCGTCATGGTCTGGGTAACAAGCTTCCTGAACTAGTCCTGATGGAAGAGGAACATCTGGATATTGTGGCAGTCACAGAAACACGGTACACACAGAACCATGACTGGGATGTAAACATACCAGGATACACTCTCTACAGGAGGGACAGGTAAGGGTAAAAGAGGAGGAGAGTAGCTCACTACATAAGGGAAGGAATCAAAGCAACAGAACAAAAGGGTAAACTGGGAGGAGAGGAAGCACTGTGGGTCAATTTGGAGACAGGCATTGGCACCACAGTCTGCACAGGGGTATATATAGACCCCCATCTCTGGGGAGAAATGGACAAGGAAATGATATAAGGTATCCTTAGAATGGCAGAAAAAGGGGAGCTGTTGTTGATGAGGGATCTGAATATGCCAGATGTTAACTGGAGTGCATTTGCAGCAGCCACTCCCAAGAGTGGGGTCATTCTAGATGCCCTACATTGGGATGCCTTAGACAACTAGTATTGGAACCCACTCGAGAGGCAGCAGTCTTAGACCTGGTACTCTCAAATGGAGATGGAGAGAGGATCACAGATTTAGAAGTGGGTAGCCATCGGGGAGCTAGCGACAATCGAACAGTATGGTTCACTATAAACCTAGCAGTAGAGTCAAGGCATACAAAGGCAAAGGTACTGGGCTTTAGGAGGGCTGACTTTGCCAAAATGGGTAAGTGCCTAAGGAGTGCACTAGCAAATGGGCAGGAAGGAGGGGTGGAAGAACAATGGGGAATAATCAAAACTGCCATCACAGAGGCAACAAGCCTTTGTGTGAAGCAAATAAACAAAACAATGTAAGAAACCACTATGGTTCCCAAAGGATGTGGCAGGGAAGGTTAGGGAGAAAAAGAAAGCATTCAGGAAGTACAAGGAATTGCAGAAGAAGCAGGACAGAGAACTGTATCAGTTAAAGCAAAAGGAAGCAGGGAAGGCAGTCAGAACAGCAAAGGCCCAAACCGAGGAAAAGATTGCCAGCTCAGTTAAGAAGGGGGATAAAACCTTTATAGGTACATCAGGGAGCAAAGGATGACCAAGGGAAGGATAGTGAGCCTTAATTGGGGGGGGGGGTCAGAGGATGACTGCGAAAAGGCAGAGATACTAAACAAATATTTTTCCTCAGTATTCACAAATGAGGGGGGGTACCTAAACCAAACAGTAGACATACTCTGGATAAGGGGGTTGATACCAGCCCATTCAGAGAAGAAAGAGTTCTGAAACAACTCTTAAAACTGAAGGTGGTCAAAGCAATGCAGCCTGATGAGATTCTCCCCAGAATTCTGAAATAACTAAGGGTAGAACAAGTGACACCACTGACTACCCTCTTTAACAAATCATGGGAGGATGGGGTGGTACCTGAGGTCTGGAGGAGGGTAGATGTTATTCCACTTCACAAAAGTAGGAGCAGGGCTGGCCCGTTGGCGCAGCGGTGGGTTTTCCGCTTGCGACCCGGGTTCGGGAACGGACCCGGATCGTCGGAGAGCCGGCCGGGGGGAGAAGGATGGAGCGCCCTATAGACGGCTCTCTCCGGGGGTGAGGGTGGGCAACACTTGAGCACTGAGGACTTCTGGCGGAGGCAGGAGATCCTCGCGCTGCCAGTGTTCAGTATTGGGTAGGCGGGGCGGACGCTGCGGCCATTGCACGCCCCCGACTCTCTGGGAGAAAAAGGGAAAATGGAAGGCGGGCAGGTCCACCATAATATGAAGCCCTCCCTGGAGGACCTCACATTACCACCGCCACTGCGGGACCCTGACCAGTCACAATTTGTACACGCCCCAGCCCGGGGTAAGCTGGGGTGACCGAGTCCCCGGCAGCCATAGGCGATGGTGGAGGTCTCCGGGGGCCGTGACCAGGGTAGATGTATGCGGTGGACCTGCCAGATAAAGAAAAAATTTAAAAAAAAAAAGTAGGAGCAGGGCAGAAGCAGGAAACTACAGACCTGTTAGTTTAACCTCAGTGATAGGGAAAACTATGGAATCACTTCTGAAGGAAAGAATTGTTGAGTACCTAGAGTCAGGAGGGGCACAGGACCCAAGGCAGCATGGATTCACAGTGGGAAGGTCATGTCAGACCAATATAATACATTTCTTTGGGTGCCCAAAGTAGTAGATCAGGGAAGGGCTGTGGACATGGCCTACCTAGACTTTCAAGTACCTCGAGGACTAGGTGGGCCAAGCAGTCCTTATTTGCTGTCAAATTCTATGTTTCTATGACCCAAAATGGAGCCCTGGTGAACTCCTACATTGATGGATATCTGATCAGATAAGGCTGAGTTGAATTTGACAACCTGAATTCTGTTTTTTTTTTTTTTTGTCAGTAAGATTTTGAGTTTTCCACATAAGATGAATGTAACAAGAAGTAATCAGACATTACAGTTTACCAATAGTAATATATCCTAATATCTAAGAGTAAGTTAATTACCATACAGTTATTAAAATTTATTGTTGTAATTATTTAATTAAGAATGTGAAATAATAAATAGATATTAAAACACCAGTGAAACTGAAAAGAAAGAGTCAAAGCTTTGTAAATCTGGAATAATCTTGGAACTGAATTAAAGGAAAACTGTGCTTTGCAGGGGCTCCTGCTTCAGAAGTTATTTCGGTTTAGCTTTTGAAGAAAAGCGCTATTTCCCACCGCGAAAGTCTTTAATATTAAAACCCGCTACCCGGGAAGATAGGACGCTGTAGCGACGATGACCAGAAGGCTGAGGCTACGCTGTGCACTTCAATGCATTTGTATTGAAGCGCAGTAGTGCGGCGCCGCACTTCACAGTTAACAGAGCCGCTGGCAGTGCCTGGACATACTTCTGTAGCGGACTTTTGATAATTAAACTACTGTGTGGCTTGAGGTAAAAGCCACTTTTTTCCCAAAAGCTAAACCGGAAGGCAAGCAACAGTGGCGGGGCTGGGGGAGTCGGTCGCCCCTCCTGGCTGCCCCAGTGTGAGTAGTGGTGCTCCACCACCATCTTTATTCATTGTTTAGTGCCCATTGTGGAGCCTGTGATTGACTGAATGCCGCCCCGCTCCCAAATGCTTCTAAACCTGGCTCCGCAACTGCAAACACACAGCTTTCCTTTAATCAGTATTTCATATTAGATACAGATGAAGCACCAATTTAAGTCTAAAATTAGAATGAATCATAAATACATGTGTGATATTTCATGAGTTTAAAAATAATGTATCAAAGTACATGGTGGACATTGGGGATAGGAGTAAAATGGGAAATGAAGGAAGATATGGTAGGCCTGATCTAACTCAATCATCTGTTTTATCTTTACAATAATTGTTTAATGAACTTGCCAACACTTATGAGGGGTCTGAGTTTCAGAGGTTGAATAAAGAGTTCTGTCAATAATTCTTTTCTCTAAAATTGAGTTAAGGTGTGTAGATAAAGTAATTATTCTGTTCCAGTTGGAATCTGAAAAACGATGGCCCATTTTTTATTGAACCTTTTGAATGCCTCGTTTAAAGTTTAAGCTAGATGTTCTGTTTTGAGTATATCCACAGTATTATTTCTCCATTCATTTATTGATGGTATTTTATCTTCCAGCCAGTATTTTAAGATGCTTAATCTGGTGGCTACCCCTAACAACATGAGGGCGTGCTTTTGCTCATAAGTCCAGGGAGTGGAGGGTTCAAAATACCCCACTATACATGTATTTACTGTCGTATGATTATAGATTAATTCTGTGTGACGCAGCTTTGCCACCAGGCCGCTGATTGGTCCGAGAAACCAAGGGATTGAAGGTTAGTTAGCTAGTAGAAGGGGGTGGTCCACAAGATCAAAAGGTTTCATTAGGTCTATAAATACTGCCCTTGTTAGGAGGCCAGAATCCATTGCACATAGCATGTCATTTATGAATTGAAGTTAGGCGGTGGAGATACTGTACCCATCATAGAAACCATGCTGATTAGGTGAGAGGAGATTGTGTTTAGAAAGAAAGTCGACCGTTTGTAAAGCTGCTAGTTTTTTGAGTATTTTACTCGGAGTTGAGAGGATTGCTATAGGTTGGTAATTGGAGATATCTTTTTTGTCCCCTTTTTTAAAGACTGGAGTGATTCTGGCTAATTTCCATATATCAGGGACATGGCTACAACAAAGGGACAGGGTAAAAATTCTAGCTGGAGGCCTAGCAATAAAGGGGCAGCCAGTTTTAACAGCTTGGGCACAAGGCCGACAGAACGTACACTAGTGCTGTCTGATATGGAGTTTGAGCTTAAGGACATCTGTACTGGTTATGGCTTTGAAGTAGAAAGGTGGGTGCTTGGGGACGTGGAAGGTGGATGATGTTGGTAATGTCGATTTGAAAGTGGAGGTAAGCTGAGACAGGTCAGAGAAGTGGATATTAAAAGAATTGGCAATAGTTACTGGATCACTGCAGTGGGTGGCGTTCAAAACCAGGTCGTTTGTGGAGTGAGATTGCTTGGATCCCAGAAAGGTTTTTATATGGGTCCATAATTTCCTTGAGTCACCTGCCGCATCCAGTAGTTTTTTTTTTTTTTTTATTTTATTTATCTTCTTTATCCCCTTCCTAGCTGCCGACCCCCCCGGTAATTCTGCCCGGTCACGGGCCACCGGCTTCCACCCCCCAGATCGGCCACGGCTCCCCCGATACCCCGTGGATTACCCCCCACGGCGGAGCTGCAGGGTGTGGACCCAAACACCCCGCAGAGACCGGAATTGGTCGGGGAAGCTGGCCTGGGGGGCTAATCGAAGCCGTGGCGGGCTTCATGTAGGGAGGTCGGCAGCCGTCCATTTTCCTGTTTTTTTTCTGGGAGGTGGGGACGTGCAATGACGTCGAACGTCTGCCCCGCCTCCAAGTCAGCGAGCGCCGGTCGGTTTCGCGATACCCCGGCCTCCGCCAGGGGTCGCTGAAGCTCCGGACACTGTCCCGTCCTCCCCCCGGAGAAGGAGAGCAGCCCGGGGCGCTCGATCCTTCTCCTCCTGGCTGGTTCTCCAGCGACCCGAGTCCGTCTCAACCCGGTCGCCGGGCGCCGCAAGCGGAAATTCAACCGCTAGCGCCGACGGGCCGCCCTGCCGCGATCCAGAAGCCCCTTGCAATAGGAGCTTTTGGCTAGCCTGATCTGTTTTTTACACAATATAGTATAGTTGGGTCCAGGAGGGTTTGGTGAGCTGGTGGGGGGAAGGGGTTGTATTTGAAAAATATAATAAAATAAAGAATAAAGTGCTTTATTTATTTATTAATTACGAGGTGCCTGCCTGGTTCCATTCATTAGATAGCAGCTGCCTTCCTTGAACAGTGGGCTGTGTTGGTTGCCCACTGCGAGACACTTGTATGCTTTTGCTTTTGAGTGAGGTGGGGGTGGGCGGTGCATCATTGGTTTTACTGGTGCGCTGGGGAGGAGGGGTGGGTATAACACTACAGTGATTCGTGCTCTAAAAATTTGGTGGAGTATGGAAATACAAGGTTGTTTTTTTTTTTTTTTTTTATTGTTTTTTTTTTTAAATTGATAATTCCTGAACTTTGCCAGGACTGGGGAGGAGGGTGATATGATTGTTGAGAGGTGTGTGTATGTGTGAGATTTGATTTTAAATGATCTGGGGTAGGGTGGGACACATTACTCTAGTGTGTGTGTGTGTGTGTGTGTGTGTGTGTGTGTGTGTGTGTGACTTTATGCTTATAACATTTTTTTTTTTCCTTAACAGCTAATAAGAGTGCCACTTCACACACCTCTTCAGAGACCTTCTGCGGTGGGCAGTTCTTTATCCAAAACCCATTCTGCGTTTGACACCTGTTGCAGTGAGCAGGCCTGAAAACAAAAGCCCCGTGGAGCTGGAGACCCGTCATGGCAGGCTGTTCTTTATACCAAGTCCTTTTGGGACTGGTGACCCGCCATGTATTTAAACAAAAGTTTTAAAATTTGCAAGTGGGTAAATCCGAAACACTTGCTGGATTTACTAAAATTCTAATAAAAAAAAAAGATGAACAATAATAGATTAGAACTGGTAATTTATAAAGAGCTTCTACAAGAAAATGTTTAATTTTTCAGTGCAGTTCTCCATGAAGCCTGAGGTTTAATGGTACTTGAGTCCTTCTGGTGGTGCAGGGGTTTTCTTTTCCACTAGAAATGCATCAGATATTATCAGGTTATTTTAAAATGCCAACTTTCATTGCCTTGTGCTTACCTAGACCCAGTGATTTTCCATGTTCAAAAATGGTCAGTTCTGTTTTGCAAAATGTCATAAATCTATTTTTTTGTTTTCCCCACCAGACTGAGAGCAGATGGGCATGTTTTGTGCAAAATGTGGCTCAGAATGGTTTGCCCAAAAAGCTGTTGCAAACTGGGAGTTTTGATGAAATATCGACTACCAAGTACAAATGACAAATTCTTTTTGCCAGCGTTTTCTGTTAAAAACTGAAAATAATTAGCCCTGCCTTAGTGATTTTGTTTCCTGCAGTGAAAACTATTTTGGAAACACTTTTTTTTCTGTAGTTACCATCCCCTTTCCTTCTGTGTATTGCACGTTGCCATGTTACTTTTTTATTTCAGTCCCCACCCAAAAGAAATGAGAAAGAAATTTCTGCTTGCGACGCCGATGACTCGGTTTGGGAACAGACCCAGGAGTCGGAGGGCTTGCTGAGGGAGAAGGATTGAGGCCCCATGGACTGCCCTTCTCTGGGGAGGGTGGGTAGAGTGTCAGATGCTCGGCAGACTCTGTCGGGGCAGGGGATCCACGGGCAGCCAGCACCAATACATAAGAGGGTGGGGCGGATACTGCACGTCATTGCATGTCCCCGCTCCAGGGGCAGCACACACCAAAATAAAATAAAAAATGCTGGCAGCTCAGCACCTGGCCTTTATGGTTCCCAGCCAAACAGTTCCGCCCTGCAGCATCACTGCTGTGGACTCCCACCCTGGGGGTGTCAGGAGGTAATGTTTGTGGCGGTTCCTGCTGTAGGTGGGCTGGTTCGTGTCAGAGTTCCCACCCTGGGGGGTAAGCCAGGGGTATCTGGGGGTAAGGCAATTAGAGAATGAGGCACGTAGGTCCGGGATGATGCAGCATAGTGGGCCGGCAACAAAAAAAAAAAAAACTGACTTGGAGACTAGGGTTCTGTGGTAGGGTGGGAAAGGAATCGTGGTGGTTGTAGACGTGTATAGGTGACCATAATTGTGTGTAAGGGTTTTGGGGAAAACCCTGTGGCATGTATATTTTCGTGTGAAATCCATGTCATTGCTTGTGGTGACCTCTGGAGGTCAAAAGGTCAAAAGTATGCCTCTTTGCAGATGACACAAAGATCTGCAGCAGGGTTGATACACAAGGGGAGTGGAAAGGATGAGAAGGGAATTGGCAAGGTTGGAGGAATGGTCAAACGTATGGCAGCTTAGAGTCAGTGCAAAGTAATGTACTTGGAAACAAAAGCCCAGGGGAAGTGTACACAATTGGAAGGGGGGTATTAACAAAAATAGAAAGGGATTGGGTGGTAGTCGTATCAGATGACCTAAAGGTAAGCAGGCAATGTGAGAAGGCTAAGGATGGCTGGGGGGGCACTGGGATATATAGGGAGAGGCATTGCCAGTGGAAAACAGGACGTTGTTATCCCTTTGTACAGACAGTTGGTGAGACCCCATCTGGTAACTGCTGGCAGTTCTGGACATCCCATCTCTGCAGGGACATAGTATGGGGGTAGTCCAGAGGAGGGCAACTAAAATGATGCAGAGTCTGCACAGAAGCCATACGAAGAGAGATTAAAGGAGCTTAATATGTATACCCTTGAGGAAAGAAGGGAGAGGGAGGACATGATAGAAACTTTCAAGTACCTCAGGGGAATCAACAAAAGTCCAAGAGGGTAGCGTCTTTCAGAAAGAGATGTGCAAGAACAACGGGACACAATTTAAGGATAGAGGAGGGACGGTTCGGTGGGCAATGTGAGGAAGTATTTTTTTCACAAAGAGGGTGGTGGACGTATGGAATGGCCTTCCTGAGGAGGTTGTGGAGTCAGAAACAGTGGGGGAATTCAAGAATGCATGGGACAGACGTAAGGCAGTTCTGGTGGGGGGTAGGAAGAAGTAGGCTACTGGTTAAAGGGAAATGTCCATCTGAGATTAAATCAGTATTGTTACCAATGGAAATCTGCTTTACATAAGCTGTTGACCAAACCTGTAACACTTTTAGGGCCGGAATTATACCCATTCAGTTTCCCCTCCTTTTATAGCTGCAGGCATCCATTTTCTAAATCACAGGCACAGGAAATGACATCACATCACGGGAAACACATATAGTTGATAAATATTTTAATTAGGAGAGGCACACTAAGCTGAAGCTTGAGTCCAGGTGCAACCTGAGAGCACAAAAAGGTGACATGCTCTGGGTTTGCAGCCTAGAGCCTTAAACCACTACACTATACTGCCTCCTTGAAGGGCAGAGTAAATTAAATAAAAAATGCTTTTAGCCAGTCCATGGGGATGTGAACTTGTCTCTAATCGTGAAGAGGTTGCTATAAACAAAAGTTGTGAACTGCCAGTGCCAACAGTTACCGAGCTCCTTTGGGGTTGGCATTGCTTTGTACAATGTTTTGTGACATTTCAGTTTAGTGAACTGTTAGTACCAGTGTGATTTGCAGAATATTCTTCTACTGTGTTAACACTGCAAATAATTTTTAATCCTGTACTATTTAGTTCCAGTATTTGTTAGCGCTGAAGTAGTTGTGTTTATTTATTTTTTTGGTTGGCATCGTGTTCTGTCATTTGCAGGAGTCTGCTCTAGTGGCTAGAGCAAAAGCTTGGGGCCCAGGAGATGAGTTTCAAACCTCAGTAAAGTCAAATACTAACTATGTGAACCTGAGTCAGTCACATAACCCCCAGTGCTCCTGTCCACCTAGCAGCAGGATCCCACTGGAAATGAGGTGGCATGTCTCTGCTGGACGATCCTGGGTAAATAAGTTGTAACAAAATAATTGTCTTGTGTTGGTGTGTGATAGGATAGGTGGCTGTCAATACAGAACCCTTCTGAACATAGGTGCCAGAATCTATAGCTACGTGTGTGTGTGTGTGTGTGCCCCCACTTTTGACCATGAGCCTTCAAAGTGCCCCTAAATGCATGCGTGTGTCAGAAGGGCAATCACGATCTCTCATTACTACAGTGCCCCTACACACACACACACACACACACACACACACACACACACACACACACACACACACACACACACACACACTTTTTCCCATGTTCCAGCACTACTCCTGAATGTTGCAACATAAAAAAATCTTTATTTGAACACCATCCAGAAATGGGTTTCCTTTTAACAAAGTAGAAGAAAACACAGCAGATTTGTTTTTTCATTTCATGATTCCAACTGTCTCACTCCATCTTTCCAGCAAGAAATCTCCAGTAGCCCCTTCTTTTTGAGATAAAACCTTTTTACTTCCCTGATGCTCCCAGGTGCAATCACTAAACTGTTAAGTGGCTGGTTGTGACAGCACGTCAAGAAGCATAACTCTTCTTTTGCTCTTACCTTGAAAGAGGCAGTATAGCGCAGTGATTTAAGGCTCTGAGCTGCAAACCTGGAGGTTTGAATCCCACAGTTCCTCACTTGCATTACTGTATGACTCTGAGAAAGTCACTTAACTTTCTTGTGCTCTCAGGTTGCACCTGAACTTCAGCTTAGTGTGCCTCTCTTGGTTAAAATATTTATTGACTTTATATGTTTCCCCTGATGTGATGTCATTTCCTGTGCCTGTGATATAGAAAATGGATGTCTGCAGCTATAAAGGGAGGGGCAACTGAATGGGTTATAATTCTGACCCTTAAAGTGTTACAGGTTCGGTCAATAGCTTATGTAAAGCAGATTTCCATTGGTAACAATATTGATGAATTTAATCCTAGATGGACGTTTCCCTTTAACTAGGATCTGCAACTTATTCAAAAGGTAGGGAAATGGGCAGACTAGGTGGGCCAAGTGGTCCTTATCTGCCATCAAAATCTGTTTCTGTGGAGATCTGGGGCTCAACTGACTGGTCAGTGTGAGCCCATACAGGGCATCCACACTTTTTATTGCAACATTAATGTTCAGTGCATTTGAGACAGTAACTCTGTATTATTTTGTCTTTTCCTGCAGGTCCTCAATACCAGTATATATTGGTAGAAAAGAAAGGGGAAAAGCATAATGTAGGCTTTATTCAGTTGAATCGTCCAAAAGCCCTAAACGCTTTGTGTGATGGACTGATGACAGAGATGAGAGAGGCACTGGATTTATTCGAAGAAGATCCAGCGGTTGGAGCCATTGTCATCACTGGGAGTGACAAGGCATTTGCAGGTAGGTGGGCTGTGAACACACGTAACCTGAAAAGCATGGCACATAACTGCCTTTGATTGATTTTTCTCTCACAGACAGATTGCTGAGATTTGACTAAACATGCTGTTCGTATCACAGTGGAAAGTAGAATACCTTGCTGAGTAAAGGCTGGCACAGTTGAGTGGCGGCAGTGATTTAGGAGGCAGTGTAGTGCAGTGGTTTAAGACTCTGAGCTGCAAATCTGGAGACCTGGGTTTGAATCACACAGCCCCCTTGCATATACTGTGTGACGCTGAGCAAGTCACTTAACTTCCCTGTGCTCCCAGGTTGCACCTATAGATAAGCTTTCAGCTACTGGCTGACCTTCAAACGACGGTCAAGCAGGTGCGGGATCAGGGAAGGGCGGTGGCCAAGCAACTGCTCCAAACTGCCTTGGACATTGGAGACTCTTGTGCCTGGTCAGTAGTGGCCACAGTAGCCATGAGCTTGACTGCGGATCTCCACCTTCACGGTGGATACCCAGCATAAGCTGGTAGACGTCACCTTCTTGGGCACTGACTTGTTTGGGCCTGTGGTGGAGGGCCATCTTCAGAGGATCGAGAACTCCAGCGCTACCTTGGACTCTGTCACATCTGCCCAGAAGGACAAAGGCTGCCAGCAGCAGCGTAAGCCCTCAAGCCATTCCACCCCCGCGGCACATCAGGGCCAGCAGGCTCATGCTTGGCTCCCCAAGGCCAAGCCTGCTGCTTCCTCCAGCAGGAAGCCTGGAGGGAAAGGTCCAGGCGGCTCCTTGGCAGGCCCTTCCTCCAAGCCTGCCCAGTGATGGGTTGAGGGGTGCCGCTTCCAACCTCGTCACTCCTCCCCGGGTCCCCCCAATGGGGACGGTTCAGCCCCTTCCTTTCTGCCTGGTCCACTATCACCATGGACCGTTGGGTGCTGGAAGTGGTCAGCAGGGGTCTGCCTCTGGAACTCGAGCAGACCCCTCGGGGGTGGGGGGGCTACTGTTCCGCAGCTCTCTGTTGGCTTGTCGAGCCGACGTAGCTCTGCTCCTCCAAAAGGAGGTGATCAGCAAGGTGGCGGATCCTCCTCCATGCTCAGGGTGTGTGTCCAGGTACTCTTCCTGGTCCCAAAACGGATGGGGGGCTGGCGCCCCATTCTCTATCTGCATGACCTGAACAAGTTCCTAAGGCCGCACACCTTCAGGATGGTCACTCTGGCTCAGATCATACCATCCTTGGAACTTAGCATGTGGTTTTGCTGTCTGGATCTCCAGGATGCGTTCTTTCACGTCTCAATCCGTCCGTCACATCAGCGATTCCTCCGCTTCAGAGCAGAGAGATCCCTCTACGAGTTCCGGGCCATGCCCTTTCTCCAGCTCCCAGGGTCTTCGCCAAATGCATGGCAGTGTTGACAGCATTCCTGCGGCACCGAGAGGTCCAGGTGTTCCCTTACCTGGACGACTGGCTGATAGCAGCCCCCTCCAGGTTGGAGGTGGAGCGGTCCAGGGATCTGGCCCTCCAGGTCTGCTCTCAAATTGGTCTCCTGATCAACGAGGCCAAATCGGAACTCTTACCATCGCAGGTGATTCAGTTCATCTGGGCAGAGCTCGACTCTCTTCGAGCCAGAGCCTGGCTCCCGGCAGACAGGGCTGAGGTCCTTTCCTCCTTTGCCCAATCATTTCTGGTTGGGCAATTGCACCCTGTCCAGGACTTCCTGCACCTTCTGGATCTCATGGTGGCTTGCACTAACGTGGTCCATTGGGCCCGCTGACATATGCGTCCCCTGCAATGGGGGCTGGCCCGCCAATGGTCACAGTGCTCTGGTCCTTTGGACCAGCCAGTAACCGTGACCCAGAAGATGTGCGACGGCCTGCAGTGGTGGCTTGTCCCAGCTCATCTGCAGGAGGGTATCCAGTTTGTCCGCCCCGAGCCAATGGTCATTCTTACCACCGACGCCTCTTTGATGGGTTGGAGTGCCCATCTGGGGGAGCTCCAGGCCCATGGCCTCTGGTCCCCTCAGGAGTCTCGATGCCACATCAACCTGCTGGAGCTTGAGCGGTTCGACTAACCTCACCGCCCGCCTCCGGTTTGTACAGGGTCGGTAGTTCAGGGTCCAGGACGGACAACACCACTTACTCATGTACTGTCTCAACTGGCAGGGTGGGACGCAGTCCTTGCCTTTGTGCAAGGAAGCTCTCTGCATTTGGTCTCTCGTGATCAGCCTGGAGGCGGATCTCCTAGCCATCCATGTGGCAGGAGCCTCGAACAGTCTGGCTGATGCCCTCAGCCGGATAGGCGCTGCATCTCACGAGTGGTCTCTCCTGCCGGAGGTTGTTCAAGACCTGTTCTCCCATTGGGGCACCCCTTTAGGTAGACCTGTTTGTCTCCAGGGAGAACACAAAGCTGAGGCTGTTTCATGCCTCCCCCCCCAGCAAGGCTCGCTGCAGGGGGATGCCTTCTCGAGGCTGTGGACCCCGGGCCTCTTCTACGCCTTCCCTCCATTTCCCTTGATCCACAAGGTGCTTCTCAAGGCGAGGAGGGACAAGGCGCAGTGATTCTGGTAGCCCCAGACTGGCCTTGCCAGTTCTGGTACCCAGATCTCCTCAGCCTCAGCTCCAGGCTCCCGAGGCAGCTTCCAGCCGACCCGGACCTGATCTCAGTCAACAAGGGGAGGGTTCTCCATCCGGACCTTCAATCTCTGCACCTGATGGCCTGGATCCTGAGCGGCTAGAGTTCCAGGCCTTGGGTCTTTCCGACGAGGTCCTCAATGTCGTTGAAGCGTCCCTTAAGGAGTCAACCAGAAAATGCTATGCCTTTAAATGGAAGAGAGTTTCCATTTGGTGTCAGAACAAGGGGTTGACCCATCTTTTTGTCCATTACTAGCATTTTGGACTACCTGTGGTCCCTTTCTCAGCTAGGGCTTCGTTCGACAACCCTTAAGGTGCACCTAGTAGTTATCTCGCTACTGGCGGGCCGCAAGCAGTTAGTGGCGAGGAGAAGGTGGTCGTATACGCTTTCAAAGGCCTTGATCACATATCTCCGTGTGAGAACCTCCACCTCCATGGGATTTACTGTGCTAAAGGGTATGGGCTCTGGGGGTGGGGGTGGAGGACTTGGGAAGTCCGTAGTCTCTATGCCAAGGACAGACTACACTTGAGTGAGGAGGGAAAGAAAGTGTTGAAACAGAGGATGGAGGAGTACATAGAGGAAGTTGGGAATTTAAACTAGGAGTGGGGGGTGGCAGTTGGGGAAGAGATATGCAGAGACCACAGGTTGGGAAAACATATGAGCTTACCCCCCATAACAGTGATAAAGGACAAATGGCAAGTACTGTTGGTGATGCTAGGAAAGGAGGGCAGGATGGGAGGGGGGGAAAGGTGGAAGGTGGTTACCCTTAATGCTAGGAGCCTTGGGAGGAAAACTGCAGAGTTACAGGTTCTCATGGCAGAGGGAGAGGTGGACATTGCAGCTGTCACGGAAACATGGGCCACCCAATACAATGACTGGGACCTGTCTGTACCAGGGTACAGGTTATTTCATAGGGACAGGGTGATTGGGAAAGGGACTGGAGTGTGTAAGGGAGGAAGGGGAGGAGGGTAGTACGGAGTCACTTTGGATGCAAATCCAGGATTCCAAGAATAGGATTCTTAGAATGGGAGTGGTGTACAGGTCACCATCTCAGATGGAGGAGTTAGACAGGGAACTAGCGGGACAGATCAGGAGGACCTGCGAGAAGGGTAGTGTGGTGATTGTGGGGGACTTCAGCATGCCAGGAGTGGACTGAAGCACCCCAACAACCAGGAAAAGAAGGGAGCAGGTACTGCTGGATGCCTTCCAGGACAGCTTCCTGTTGCAAATGGTCAGTGAACCAACCAGGTTAGGAAATACCCTTGACCTTGTGCTGGCAGATAGGGACTTTGTGAGAGAACTTACAGTGGAGGAACCACTGTCAGGGAGTGACCACCGCTCAGTATGGCTCACATTGGATATGGGCAAGGAAGGAGTGGAATCTGGCACAATAGTGCTGGACTTCAGAAGGCCAACTTTGGGAGGATGGGGAAGTGGTAAAAGGTACCTGGCCAGAATTCAATCTAGTATGGACACTAACCAGAGGTGGGAGCTCATAAAGCTGGGATAGTGGAGGCAAACTAAAACTCTGCTGCAAAGCCCAGAGCAAGAAGCTAGGCTAAAAACGATCTAGTTGAGCAAGGAGGTCAGTGGAAAAGGTAAGGAGGAAAAGAGCTGCCTTTAGGAAGTACAAGAAGACAGGGAGGGGAGGACAGGGAAGAGTACTTGACAGAATCGGAGGAGGTGACAAGGGCAGTAGGGAGCCAAGGCATCTACGTGAACTCAGGCTGGCACAAGGCATTAAGAAGGGGAGAAGGACTTTTAGTACATCAGGGTAGAAAAGGAGCTGTAAGGACCACATAGTAAGGATTAGGAAGGAGGGGGGTGGGTGGAAGTTAGGTGCGATAAGGCGGAAGCACTCAATGAGTACTCTGCTCAGTATTTACTAAAGAGAAGAGGGAGGTGACACCCAACGGGAGAAATGGCAGAAGCAGGGGGGGGAAGTGGTGACAGATGGGGAAATCATGGAGAGCAGAGTTCGAGAGGGTTTGAAGGCACTGAGGGTGGACAAGGCGCCAGCCCAGATGGCATCCTCTCCAGGGTACTGACTGAGCTGGCAGAGGTCCTTGTAGGACCTTTGCAGACCTATTTAATGCCCTACTACATCTGGGTGTGTACCTCAGACTGGAGGATGGCTCATGTGTGCCCCTCCACAGGAGTGGCCCCAAGGATGAACCGGAAACTGCAGGACCAGTGAGCCTCACATCAATTGTGGGTAAGCTAATGGAGACTGTCCTGAAGGAGAGGCTGTGGCCCTTCTAGAGGCCAAAGGACTACAGGACAGCAGACAGCATGGTTTCATACGGCAGATCCTGCCAAACCAACCTGGTTGAGTTCTATGATTGGGTAACTAGGCAACTGGACAGGGGCCATGCAGTGGATGTCCTGTATCTGACTTCAGTAAGGCATCTCGACTCGTGCCACATGGAAGGCTGGGAAGGAAGTTAGTAGGCACAGGGCGGTGCAAAGCTGGTGAGATGGGTAGGAAACTGGCTGCAGGGAAGGCAACAGAGGGTGGTGGCGTGGTGGGGAGCTCTTACAATGAAGGGCAGTGACGAGCAGTGTTTCACAGGGGCTCGGTGTTGGGACCAGTGTTGTTTGGGATATTCATTGCAGACATATTATGGGACATCAAGAGCAAGATCAGTCTGTTTGCTGATGATACCAAGGTAGGCGCGTGGTGAATGAGCATCGGAGGATGGCAGGGGTTGCAGGATGATCTGGCAAAGCTTAAACCTGGTCAGACACCTGGCAACTGGGCTTTAATGCCAAAAGTGTAAGGTGCTGCATTTTGGGATGAAGAACCTAAGGAGGAGTTACCAGCTAGGGGAGTGCAGCTAGCTCAGACAGAGGAGGAGAAGGATCTGTGTGCTTTTATAGGTCAGTGAACAACTTGGCACAATGTAGGAAGGCAGTTGCAAAGGCCAGCAAAATGCTGGGTTGTATTGCAAGGGTATATCCTCGAGGAGGGAGGAGGTGATTCTGCCACTGCATAGGGTGATTAGTTAAACCACACCTGGAGTACTCATGCAGTACTGGCATCCATATCTGAAGAGGGACATTAAGTTACTGGAGGGTGCAGCGTGAGCGACAAAGATGATCAGGGGCTGGGGGACTTATCATACGAGAGGAGGTTGAAGGAGTTGAACATGTACTCACTGAGGAGAGGAGAGGAGAGAGAGAGACAGGGTGACATGATTGAAACCTTTAAATACATGAAAGGAATAAACAAGACGGGTACAGAGGGGCTGTTCAAAGTAGGAGAGAGGAGGGGTCACCAGGGCCATGATATGAGACTGGAGCAAGGAAGGTTCAGGAGGGAGATGAGGAGACACTTTTTACAGAGAGGGTGTTGGCTGGGTGGAATGCTGCTACCTGCTGAAGTGGTATGCATAGAACAGTGGACTGCTTCAAACGAGGATGGGACAGGACAAGGGGGAGGGTTAATGAAGGGGAAGGGTGGAAGGGAGGGGCAGCTGCAGAATAAGGGGTGCTAGCTACACATTTGAGCAGACTTGATAGACCTCTAGGCCTTTATCTGCTGGCAAATTTCATATGTTCGTACTGCTGGTATTGGCTAAGCTCATGAGCAAGCCATTTGAACCGATGCACATGTGTGATATCTCCCACCTGAAGTAGAAGACCACCTTTTTGGTGGCTGTAACGTCAGCCAGAAGGATGGGAGAGCTCCAGGCACTTTCCACTGAGTCTCCTTATCTGGTTCTCCACAGGGACCAGGTTGTCCTCCCTACCCGAAATTCCTTCCGAAGGTGGTGTAGAAGTTTCACCTGAATCAGGTGTTGACGCTGCCGGAGTTCTTCCCCAGTCACACCTCGGAGGCCGAATATAGGCTCCATACTTTGGCCCATAGAAGAGCGCTCACTTATTATAAGTAGTGGACGGCTGAAGTTTGGGAAGTGGTTCGCCAGCTGTTTGTTACCTACACTGAAGCTGCACCTGGCAGACCTGCAGCCAAGTGGACGATGAGCAGGTGGGTCACCTCCTGCATAGATCTCTGCTATAGGTTGGCGGGCATGGAGCCACTCAAAGGGAGAAGAGCTCATAATACCTGCCATACCGCTGCTTCGGTGGCTGCTTTTAGGGATGTCCCTATCCAGGAAATCTTGCAGGGCTGCTACCTGGAAGTCAGCACACACCTTTATTTCTCATTACCACATTGACCTAGTGTCACGCCGGGATGCTGGTTTTGGGACCTCTGTTCTCCAGTCCTTATTTCCCAAGTACATATTGGGGGTGCGCTTCTTTCCTCCCTCTTCCCGGAGAACTGCTAGGAGTCTGCCAGACAGTGTGGATTGAACAACATATCCACGTCCCTAGAAATACAGGTTACTCGCCTGTAACAGGAGTTCTAGGAGTGGTATATGTTGTTCATCCACACGACCCACCCGACCTCCCCGGCTTTGACGCGTAACCTGGCTTCCAGTGGGCTAGATCTAGCGTCATGGGGCGGAGCCGAGGGTTTTACCACCCGAGTGGGTGGGAGGAGTCAGCTTGAAGACTTTCTGGCCCAACTTAAAGTGGCAAAGAACCTGCCAGACAGTGTGGATTAACAACATATACCACTTCTAGAACTCCTGTTACAGGTGAGTAACCTGCATTTAATGTATATACTTTGTGTATAAAACCAGTAAATATTGAAAATCCCATGGCACTAGGTGTCTTTGATAAAGTTGACTATTATAGAAATTGTTAGTTGTGCTATTTAAAATGCATGTAAATTGCTGTATGTTGAACAAGTCTGAAATGTCATGGTGATGTGCATATATCCCATGATGCTTTGCATTATGGAAGTATGTGTGATGTTATGTTTCTTTGAAACTTGGCTTACTGTAAGTGCCCTGTGGGGTAACCCTTGTTTCAGTGCTTCTGTACTGAGGTTCTTTGTCTTCCGCTTGTTTTTTTTTTATTTGAGCCCCCACCACCCAAGCAAACAAGGCTTGCATTGGGGAGGCTAAATCTCAACATATGAGCAAAGGAATGTGCCAGCAGAAACAGACCAGCTGGTCTATCTAGGTCTGCTTGAGAGTGCAGATAGCACCCCTAGTTTGCAGCTGCCCCACCCTCCTTCCCTCCCCTTTGTCACCCCACTGCGCCCCACCCTCATTCTCCCCTGCTCCCTGTCTCATGCCCTTTAAAGCTGTTCAGATTTACATAATACCACTCATTCTGGTAGTACGTTCCATTTTGCTACCACCTCTCTGTGAAATAGTGCCTCCTCATTTCCTCCTAACTCTCCCGTTCTTAGCCTGTGCCCCTGGTGTCCTCCTCCTTAGCTTAAAGACCCCATCTGCTCCACCCTTATTGATTCCCCTCAGATACTTGAATGTGTCTATCCAGCCCCCCTGTCCCTTCTGTGCGCCAGGGTGTACATATTCAGGTCTTCCAGCGTGCTCTCATAGTCTGTCCCCTCCATTCCACATATTGCCTTTGTTGCCCTTCTCTGCACCCCCTCCAGTAGCCTGACATCACGCATTGGGCATGGCCTCCAAAACTGCACACAATACTCCCAAGTGCGGCCTTACCAACGACCTGTAGAGGGGCAAAATCGCCTCTCTTCACCTGGATGAAAAATCCCTCGCTATGCACCCCAGCATTTTGTTTGCTGTTGAAGCCACTCTCCTCCACTGGACAGTATTGTTCACGGTCATTGTTACCATTACCCCAAGGTCCTTCTTCTCCTTAGTGATCCCCAGCTTAACCCCACCCAGCCAGTATTCTCTCCTTGGGTTCTTTGCCCTCAAGTTCATAACCTTTCACTTCTTTGCATTGAACCCTAGCCGCCAACTCTCTGACCACCACTCTAGCTTGCTTAGGTCCCCCTGCAGCTGCTTCCATTCCTCCTCTCCATCTACCCCTGCTCCCATTTTGGTGTCGTCTACGAACAGACTTACCTTGTTCACCACCCGGTGCGCAGTGTCTGATATGAAGAGCCCAAATAATACTGGTCCCAGCATAGAGCCCTGTGGCACCCCACTCGGCACCAGCTTCCGAGTTGAGAGCTCCCCTCCCACCAGCACTCACTGCAACCTCCCACAAAGACAGCTTGTAATCCAGTTCATTTTTGCCCCTACCCCTACACCAGTTAGCTTCCCCCCAAGCTGCTCATGAGGCACCGAATCGAAGGCATAGAAACATAGAAGTTGATGGCAGATAAGGACTGCAAGGCCCATCCAGTCTGCCCATTTCTTTTTCTACCTTATAAATGTGCCATCGGCCTTTGCTCTGTCAGTGACCTATCTATTCACACTCATCTGTATTGCTTCCTTATGCCTATCCCATGCCTGTTTGAAGTCCTGCACTGTATTCATATCCACCACTTCCTGAGGTAGGCCATTCCATACGTCCACCACCCTTTCTGTGAAAAAGAACTTCCTTGCATTACCCCTTAATCTGCCTCCCTCTGATCTCAAGCTGTGTTCTCTTATCCTGCATTTTTTCTTATATTGAAACATGAAAAGGCAGTGAAGGCATCAATGAACATTGGAATGCAGGTTGATCCTGCTGACTACCATTGCTGCTCAGAAGACCCAGGGTGTCGATACAACTGAGCCTTGGAAGACTTACATAATGTGCTCAGCCACAGGGACCATTCTTATACTGCATCAAGATGGCGATACACCTTGAACTGGTGAAGAGTGGGGATTGTGTTGAATGGAGGGGAAGAGATGTGACACGATATAAAGGTATTTTTTGACCAGGGATCTGGGAGACTGCGAACAGTTACCAGGAAAATGATATCAAGTACTGTTTGTTCCCGGGATATATGAAATGTTAATGCAACTCTGTTGGGACAGTCACTGTGAGATTACGAGTTGTGCTCGGTGTTTAGTTTTAAGGACTGGTCTGGAAATGTTTCTGCAGAGCTACTGGTTGAATCGCCCCACATTCAAATGTGTTTGTTATACTTTTTGAGTCTTTAACTCTGGGTTAGATTCATTAAATGGGGGATAGACTTTTTGCAGCCAGGCATCTACTAAAGAAGTGTAATGAATGGAAGTCTGAGAGGACACCTGAAATAATACTGTCTTGAGAAGAGTTGCATAAGCTGTAAAATGTAAAACAGGACTGGTATATGTCTTTTAGCCCTAAGAAACAGGGATGCTCTCTTGCAGCAGGGTTTTGCAGCCGATTAAGTTATTTTAATATGTTGCTGTAAAGTTTACTATTTAGAGGCTAGTTTTAATGTACTTGGGATGTGCTTTAATTTTGCTTGAGGCATGTGAGGGGAATTTGATGGACATTAGAGTTACCAACTGCGGTATGCTGATTCTTGAAATTTTGGGGTAAAACACTGCAACTGAAGCGAATTGTGCAGTCTGGGACGGGACACATAGTTGCCCAGTGCCCATAATTCCTGGGTAATTCAACATATGATTTTCTACGGCTGGTGCATTAGGACCACAGAAGAACCCAAATGAAGCCTCTTCTGGGAAGCTTGCCCAAGAGAGTCTAATGGGGGGTCTTACTGGTATGCACCAACCATGATTTTTAAGACATTAGCTGAGTAACCCTTTAAGCATATTCTGAATTCTCAGACAAGAGAATTGAGTTACTGTGCTAAGTGCTACTAAACATGGTAAGCCTCAAAAAAGTAACAGAAAGGATATTGGTAGTATGGTGACAGATGTTCTTTATGTTTTGCCTACTGCATAGTGGGCATTTTGGGGTATATTCCCTGGGATTCAGTACGACTCCTCTGTGTGGGTAGACTGAGGCAGGTATTGGAGTAGATATTGGAGCATAAGATTCACTAGCAGTATTAAGCAGTAAGTGTTAAGTGGCTAAATAAATTTCTTTTTATTGGATGTTGCAGTTTTAGAGTCGGTGAACTTGTGAAGAGAATAATTAACATTTTAGGAAAGGAAAAAGGGAGAATAATGTAAGATTATAGGAATATTATTTTATCGATAGGAATGTATTTTGTTTTTTTATAATATGTTTAAATTGTGGTACAGGTGATTTTATTTGATAATTTCTGTGAAATTTGTAATGACTAAAAAAAAGAAAAAAAAGTCAAACTTACTTACTATATTGAAACATGTTAGACTCGTAAACCTTGTTAATGCCCTTAAGGTGTTTGAATGTTTCGATCATATCACCTCTCTCCCTCCCTTGCTGTAGGGTATACATATTGAGCTCCGTTAATCTGTCCTCATATGTTTTCTGGTGCAGTCCCTGCACCATTTTGGTTACCATTCTCTGGACTGCCTCAATTTGGTTAATGTCCTTGTGAAGGTGTGGCCTCCAGTACTGCACGCAGTACTCCAGATGGGGCCTAACCAGTGTCTTGTAAAGAGGGATTATTACCTCCCTCTTCTGACTTGTGATACCCTATTAATACACCCCTAACATCCTCCCATTTCTACCTACTGCTTTAGTGGTCTGCTTGTATGATTTCAGGTCATCGGTGATGATGATGCCCAAGTCTCTTCTTCCCTTGTGACTGCCAGCAACTCCCCTCCCAGCCTATAGGTGGCTTCAGGGTTTCTCTTCCCTATGTGCATGATCTTGCACTTCTTTGCATTAAACCCCAGTTGCCACTCTTCCGACCATTTGGCTAGTTTATCCAGATCTCTTCTTATTCTGCCTACCCCATCTGGATCAGCTACTCTGTTGCAGAGCTTGATGTCATCTGCAAACAGACAAACCTTACCCTCCAGTCCATCTGCAATGTCACTGATGAAGATATTGAAGAGGACTGGTCCCAGGACTGATCCCTGAGGTATCCCACTTGTGACTTGCATCTCTTCTGACTGTATACAGTTTACCACCACTCTCTGTTTTCTGCCAGTCAACCAGCTTGCCACCCGGTTGACCAACTTCTGACCCACCCTGAGCCTACCCAGCTTATTAATCAATCTTCTATGTGGAACAGTATCGAAAGCTTTGCTGAAGTCAAGGTAGGCGACATCAACTGTTCCCCCTTGGTCCACCACTCTGGTTACCCAGTCAAAGAAATCTATGAGATTAGTTTGACAGGACCTTCCTTTTGTAAACCCATGCTGTCTTGGATCCTGTGCGCCTATACATTCCAGGTATTGCATTATCCTTTCTTTAAGGAGTGCCTCCATAATCTTGCCACTACTGAGGTAAGACTGACTGGTCTGTAGTTCCCTGCCTCCTCCCTGCTACCACTCTTGTGGAGTGGGATTACATGAGCCCTTCTCCAGTCTTCTGGGACCTCTCCTGTGCTCAGAGACTCACTAAACAGTTCTGATAATGGCTCTGCTAGTTCCACCCTTAGCTACTTTAGTACCCAGGGATGTATGCCATCAGGCCCCATTGCTTTGTCCACCCTGAGCTTATCGAGCTCTTGTAGGACCTTTTTTCTTTTGTGGAGGGATTAGTGCACACCTCCCTTCCCCTTGTGTCCATGGTGCTGAGCTGTGGGCCCTGCCCTACTTTCTCTTCAGTAAATACTGAGCAGAAGTATCTATTTAAGATAGATACTTTTACATGGTCCTCCTCCTCACACGCCCCCTTATCTCCTTTGATGTTAGCAATACCTCCTCTGGACCTTCTCCTTTCACTAACGTATCTGTAGAAAGTCTTGTCACCTAATTGTACTGTTTGTGCTAGTGTTTCCTTGGTTTGGGCCTTTGCCTGCCTTACTGCCTTCCCTGCTTCCCTTAGGGAAGTTTGGTATGCCTCTCTGTCTTTCGTCCTGCTGCGTTCCCTTATATTTCCTGAAGGCCAGCCTTTTGGCTCTGACCTTTTCTGCTACTGTTTTTGAGAACCAAAGTGGTTTCCTTCTTTTGCACTTCCTTTTCTCTCTAACACAGTGGGATGTTGCTTCAAGTATTGCATCCTTAATTTTGCCCACTTTGCCTGTACCCCCTCACCTATATTTCTTTTTGCCAGGGCTAGTTTAACTCTGTTGGCCATCTTATCAAATTCAGCTCCTCTGAAGTCCCATATTTTTGCCTTGGAATGGGATGATTTAGTTCTAGTGGCCAAATTGAACCATACCATGTGATGGTCACTGGCCCCCAGGTGACCGTCTACCTGGAGATCTGTGATCATTTCCTTGTTAGTACTAGATCTAGGATAGCCTTGTCTCTTGTGGATTGTTGTACCAGTTGTTTGAGGCCCTACACCTGCTGGGAATACACCATGTATCTAGTTCTGGCAAATGTTCCTGCTGGTATTGACCAATCTGTATCTGGCATGTTGAAGTCTCCCATTATCAGAACCTCCCCTTTAGCCGTCATGTTTTGTATATCTTCTAACATTAATGTGTCTGTGTCCTCCCCCTGGTCTGGGGGCCTGTAGACAACCCCAGTTCGTATGGCTGTCCCATTTACTGTTTCCAGGGTGAACCACAGTTCTTCTGGCTCCTTATGTGTATTCTGAATTTCTGTAGCTTTGATATTTTCATTGACATACAGGGCCACTCCACCCCCCTTTTTGCACCTCGGTCTCTTCTGAACAGTACATAGCCAGGTACTGAAGTCTCCCAAGTGTGGTTACTGGTAAACCACGTATCGCTAATTGCTACTATGTCCAGTTTAGCCTCTGTCATTATTGCCTGCAGGTCTGGGATCTTGTTTCCCAGACTGTGAGCATTTGTGTACATTATTTTCCATTGGCCAGATTTTGGTGCGTTAGTTATTGGGTGAGGTCTGGCGCTTCCCTTGTGTGTTGTATGGGGAGCTGGACCTTTTTCCTTATCTGGTGATGCAAATGAACTGCAAACAGGCTGAACTCCTGTTTTGACCACTAGCTGAGGGGAGAGGGGTGTTCCTCCCATTCGATGTATGGAGTGCTGCACCCCTCTCCCCATTTGCTAGTTTAAATATTCTACAAAGATATCAAACTTCTGCCCCAATTCACTGACTCCCTCCTTAGTCAGATGCAGTCCATCAAATTTAGAAAAACTTTCGCTCCCAAAACTTTTGCCAGTTCCCTACAAATTTGTGTCCTTTTTCCTGGCACCAGCCCTTAAGCCACATGTTTAGCTCCCCCGTCTCCCCTTCCGTCCATCTGCCCCCCTCTCCCAGACTGGCAGGATCTTAGAAAAGGAGATGCCGGATGAAATGGATGATAGTTTGTCACCCAGCCTAGTCAGGTGTTCCTTAGTCTCCACAACTGACCGGCTGGCAAGATCATTAGTCCCTATGTGTACCAGGACGTCAGTGTTTTCTCCTGCTTCTTGAACAGTTTAAGCAATGCAGTCAGTATCTCCCCATGCTGATGTATCTGGGAGACATCTGACCATTACCCCTGGCTGGAGAGAGGTATCAACTCCCCGAATCATGGAGTCTCCTATGATCAGAAGTTTTTTGGATTTCCTTTTTGCTTTTTTTGTTTTGGTTTCGTTTTGGGCAAGTTTTGTTGTGCTAGCTCCTGTGCTGCAGTGTCCTCTGCCCCTTTGTTTGATTTCAGAGATAGAGGCAGATACCTGTTTGTAGTTTTTATGTGGTGTGTGGAGGTAATATGTTTGCTGAAGTCCAAGTAAAGAACATCCACCGCATGACCCTTACCAGCTCACCTGTCACCCAGTCATAATATTGTATCAGGCTGGTTTGACAAGACTTCCCTGAAACAAACCCATGCTGCCTCACATCCTAGAGGCTGTTGTCCTCCAGGTACGATACCAGTCTTTCCCTTAGTATCATTTTCATGAGTTTGCACACTATGGAGGTGAGACTTGCTGGACAATAATTACCCATTCTAGGAACATGGATATGTTGTTCATCCACACTGTCTGGCAGGTTTCTTGCCGCTTTAAATCTTGCTGGAAGGTCTTCAAGCTGGCTCCTCCCACCCACCCGGGTGGTAAAACTCTCGGCTCCGCCCCATGACGCTAGATCTTCCTTACTGCTTGGAAGCTCATGTTCCCTCCTTAACGCTCTACGTGTAGACTGGATCCTAATTCTTGATTGCGCCCTAAACTTGTTTTAAATTTTCAAGACTTCAGATCAAGTTTCTCCGTCGTGGCTACGATGGACAAATTGACTCGATTTCAGGTGCCTCTTGTGGGCAGAAATGTCCAGAACGGATCCAAGTCCACGCATGCCTACTGCCTCAGCCTAGACCATGACCAGGAGGCCCGTGCAGTTATGCCGCTCATTTTCGGCCAACGTCCCAAGACCAAGGCTGCCCGGTTACAGCCTGGGCACCCCGAGAAGTGCCACCCACGGTGAAGTCTAAGGAGGCCCATTGGCCGGTTACCGTGGTGGCTGGCTCGGCTAAGCAACTTGAGCAGATGATCACCCTCGAGGAGGAGGCGGCACAGGCCGCATCATCCTCTTCCTCAGTCGCAGCATTTATCCCACTCTCTCTGGGTACCTCATATTCAGCTTCTTTCAAGGAGCTTTGCCAATCCCTTTCCACGAAGGGAGAGGGGCCATGGGGACATTCCTCTCAGTCCAAAAAGAAGGACTCAGAAGGTAAGTCCTACCGTCTGGGTTCGTGAGAGCGGGAGAGGTCCCTTCCCCGGACGGTAGACACTCTACTTCGGTCGAGGTTGCGGCTAAGGCCACTGGTTTTACAGTGTCCCCATCAGGTCAGCCCGCCGAGACACCCGTCGACGCGGTCGAGATTTTTCTCGACCCGTCAGACTGGCTGTCGACTGGTGATGCCGACAGCCCTTCCTCACCGGTTCCCCCGGTGGAGACGAAGGATCTGCCTGTGCCTCCGATGCCACAGTCTCCGGTCAAGGCTTCCGAGCGGAGGGAAGAGCGGGTATCCCCCGCCCCTTCCCAGACCTGTCCTCAGAAACACCGAGGTTCTCGGTCTCGGACATCCTCTCGGTCCAGCCGATCCCGCCGACATCGGCGGTCTCTGCCATCTGCACCAAAGTAAGCAGCGCCTCTGCTCGTCCTCATCTTCCTCCTCGGAAGAGGAGAGGCTTCGGCGCAAATTGTGTCAACGCTACGAGGACCTGATGTGGCAGCAGTTACTTCTGTCCGGGAACAAGCAGAGTTGCCGCCTTTTCCCGCCATCAAGTGGCTGCCTTTCACCGAGCATCCGAAACAACCCTTATGTGGTAGCCGAGGTGCCCAAGCCTGGGCCGGTTGTTTGGCCGAAACCAGCTGCCCCACCGATTGTGGTGGAACCTCCGCCTTCACAACCGAAATCGGGGGTGCCAACCAAAGACTCTCGGTCGGGTCAGGGCCTGCCCCACAGGTTGTTGGTCACCCTCACTCCTGACCGTCCTCTGAAGGTGGAGGGTGGCTCAGGCCCCAGGCAGCTCTTCACGGACTCTTCGGAGTCTGACGACGACTCCTCTCTGTTCTCCAGGCCCATTGACCTGGAGTCCTCCGGGGGCCAGTCGATGGACGAAAGCCCATCGCCTTCATGGGCTCCGGCTCGCTCTTCTCGAGTCCACCGGGATGCAGCTCAATCCCGTATCCAAGCGGGGCAGGCATCCCCTGACGGAGATACTGGACCGAGGGGATTCAACCACGGAGGCCTTTCCGGTGGCTGAAGCCATTGTTAGCCCAGCCTTGGGGCTCTGGCAGTGGCCTGCTTCCTGTCCTGCGCCTTCGGCCAGGATGACCAGGAAGTATGCGGTCCCTACCGACTTTTTGCCCGTTTTTTTCGGAACACCCCTCTGCCGAGGGGTTGGTCACCGACCAGCATTTTCGGCGTTCTGGGAATGCTAAGGGATGTGGAAGTCCCCCAACAAGGGAGTCCAAAAAGCTGGACTATGCCGGTGCGCAAGGTGTATGCTGCGTCCTCCCTTGGCCTCCGCCAGGCCAGCTCGCCCATGCTGATGGCACATTTCTCCCACGCCCTCATGGGCTCCCTGGACGAGGTGATCCCTCATCTCCAGGCCGACCTGCAGACCACGGTCCGGCAGGTACGGTACCAGGGAAGGGCGGTGGCTAAACAGCAGCTCCAAACGGCTGTGGACATTGGAGACTGCTGTGCCAGGTCAGTTGCAGCCGCGGTGGCCATGCGCCGCAGAGCATGGCTGAGGATATCCACCTTCACGGCAGATACCCAGCACAAACTGGCGGGTGTCTCCTTCTTGGGGACCGACCTCTTCGGCCCCGGAGTGGAAGGTCACCTCCAGCGGATCGAAAAGTCCAGTGCCACTCTGGACTTGGTCATCTCCGCCCAGAAGGACAAGGGCCATCGACAACAGCAGCATAAGTCCTTTCGTCCTTCTGCGCCTGAGGCACGTCCGGACCCACAGCACCAGGGCCAGCAGGCTCGCGCTTGGCACCCCAAACCCAAGCCTGCATCTTCCTCCAATAGGAAGCAGGGAAGTAAAGGCCCAGGAGGTCCCTCGGCCGATCCCTCCTCTAAGCCTGCCCAGTGACGGGTTGAGGGGTGTTGGCCCCAGCCTCGTCACTCCCCCCTGGGTTTCCTCCGTGGGGGGATGGCTCCGCCACTTCCTTTCTGTCTGGTCCATTATCACCACAGACCGTTGGGTGTTGGAGGTGGTAAGAAAGGGCCTGTTCCTGGAGTTCGTGTAGGCCCTGCCCTTCCGAGCCGTCGCCTCGGGGCTGGGTCTGCAGCCTCTCTGTCAGCTCGCCGAGTCGATATCGCCCTGCTCCTCGAAAAAGAGGTGAT
Source organism: Neoceratodus forsteri (assembly GCA_016271365.2). NCBI lineage: Eukaryota > Metazoa > Chordata > Ceratodontiformes > Ceratodontidae > Neoceratodus > Neoceratodus forsteri. Next base: position 244,306,736 of record CM028135.1, on the reverse strand, counting down.
CAGGAAGGTGGCGGGTCCTCCTCCAGACCCAGGGTTTGTGTCCAGGTACTTCCTGGTCCCAAAACGGACGAGGAGCTGGCACCCCAGTCTCTACCTGCACGCCTGAACAGGTTCCTAAGGTCTCGGACCTTCAGGATGGTCACTCTGGCTCAGATAATCCCATCCTTGGAACGAGGCACGTGGTTCTGTTCTCTGGACCTTCAGGATGCTTTCTTTCATGTCCCAATCTGTCCGTCCCACCAGAGATTCCTCCGCTTCAGGGCAGAGGGATCCCTCTATGAGTTCTGGGCCATGCCCTTCGGCCTTTCCCTAGCTCCCAGGGTCTTCACCAAATGCATGGCAGTGGTGAAAGCATTCCTGCGGCGCCAAAGGGTCCGAGTGTACCCCTACCAGGACAACTGGCTGATTGCAGCCCCCTCCAGAACGGAGGTGGAGTGGTCCAGAGATCTGGCCCTCCAGGTTTGCTCTCAGGTTGGCCTCCTCATCAACGAGGACAAGTCGGAACTCGTGCCAGAGCAGGTGATCCAATTCATCGGGGCAGAGCTTGACTCTCTGCGAGCCAGAACATGGCTTCTGGTGGACAGGGCCAAGGTTCTTTCCTCCTTTGCCCAGTCATTTCAGGTTGGGCAATTGCGCCCTGCCTGGGACTTCCTGCGCCTCCTGGGCCTCATGACGGCCTGCACCAGCGTGGTCTGTTGGGCCTGTTGGTACATGCGTCCCCTTCAATGGGGGCTGGCCAGCCAATGGTCACAGCACTTCAATCCTCTGGATCAGCTAGTGACAGTGACCCAGGGATGTGGAACGCTTTCAGTGGTGGACCGCTCCAGCACATCTGCAGGAGGGCATCCCGTTTGTCCGCCCGAGCGATGGTCTCTCATCGCATCAATGCCTCTGACTGCTTGGGGTGCCCATCTGGGGAGCACAGAGGCACGGCCCTGGTCTCGGAGTCCCGATGCCACATCAATCTGTTGGGCTTGTCGGTTCGTGTCTTTCCAGCCCTCACGGGCCTTCGCTCCGTTTCTCGGGTCAAGTGGTCTCCTGGTCAGACGGACAGTACTCTTACCATGTACTATTAAACTGCTGGGACGGGACGCTGTCCGGCCTTGTGCAGGAAGCCTCCGCATTTGGTCACTGTCACAGCCTGAGGCAGATCTCCTGCCATCCATGGCAGGAGCCTCCAGTACCTGGCCGATGCCCTAAGTCGGATAGGGCTGCGTCCCACAAGTGGTCTCTCCTGCCAGAGGTAGTACAAGATCTGTTCTCCCACTGGGCACGCCTCAGGTGGACCTGTTTGCCTCCAGGAGAATGCAAAGCTGAGACTGTTTCATGCCCGCCCCCCTCAGCAGGGCTCGCTGCAGGGGGATGCCTTCTCGAGGCCGTGGACCCCAGGCCCCTTCTACGCCTTTTCCCCCATTTCCCTTGATCCACAAGGCGAGGAGGGACAAGGCGCAGGTGATTCTGGTAGCCCCAGACTGGCCCCGCCATTTCTGGTATCCAGATCTCCTCAGTCTCAGCTCCAGGCTCCCGAGGTGGCTTCCAGCCCGCCCGGACCTGATCTCAGTTAGTCAGGGGAAGGTATTCCATCCGGACATTCAATCCCTGCACCTGATGGCCTGGTTTCTGAGCGGCTAGAGTTCCAGGCCTTGGGTCTTTCCGACGAGGTCCTCAACGTCGTTGAGGCATCCTGTAAGGAGTCTACCAGAAAATGCTACGCCTTCAAATGGAAGAGATTCTCCATTTGGTGTCAAAGCAAGGGTCTGGACCCTTCCTCCTGTTCCTTGGCAAGCATTCTGGACTACCTGTGGTCCCTTTGTCAGCAAGGGCTTCGGTCAACGACCCTTAAGGTGTACTTGGCAGCCATCTCTGCTTAGCGGGCACGGGCCGGGAAGCAGTCGGTGGCGCAGATGAAGGTGGTCGGGCGTTTTTCAAAGGCCTTGATCACATATCCCCCCCGGTGTGAGAACCTCCACCTCCGTGGGATCTACTGCTGGTATTGGCTAAGCTCATGGGCAAGCCATTCGAACCGATGCACAGGTGTGACATCTCTTACCTGTCGTGGAAGCCCGCCTTCTTGGTGGCTATCGCGACAGCCAGAAGGATGAGAGAGCTCCAGGTGCTTTCCATCGAGTCTCCTTATCTGGTCTTCCACAGGGACAAGGTTGTCCTGCATCCCCACCCGAAGTTCCTTCCGAAGGTGGTGTCAGAGTTTCACCTAAACCAGGTGTTGACTCTGCCGGTGTTCTACCCAATCACACTCGGAGGCCTAATATAGGCTTCAGACTTTGACCCTAGAAGAGCGCCGCTTACTACAGGGAGCGGACGGCTGAGTTCGGGAGAGGTTAGCCAGCTGTTTGTCACCCACGCTGAAGCCGCACCTGGCAGACCTGCAGCCAAGCGTGCACGATAGGGCAGGTGGGTCACCTCCCTGCATAGATCTCTGCTATAGGTTGGCGGGCATGGAGCCTCCCAGAGGGATAAGAGCTCATTCTGCCCGCCATACCGCTTCATCGGTGGCTGCTTCCAGGGAAGTCCCTATCCAGGAAATCTGCAGGGCTGCTACCTGAAAGTCGGCATACACCTTCATCACCCACTACCACATCGACCTTGAGTCACGCTGGGATGCTGGTTTTGGGGCCTCGGTTCTCCAGTCTTTATTTCCTAAGTAGGGGGTGTGCGCCTTGCCTGCCTCCTCCCGGAGAACTGCGAGAAGTCTGCTAGACAGTGTGGACGAACAACATATCCATGTCCCTAGAAATACAGGTTACTCACCTGTAACAGGAGTTCTAGGAATGGTATATGTTGTTCATCCAACCGACCTCCCTGGCTTCGACGCACAACCTGACTTCCAGCGGGCTAGATCTGATGTCATGGGGCGGAGGCGATAGTTTTACCACCCGGGTGGGTGGGAGGAGCCAGCTTGAAGACCTTCTGGCAAGATTTAAAGTGGCAAGGACCCTGCCAGACAGTGTGGATGAACAACATATACCATTCCTAGAACTCCTGTTACAGGTGAGTAACCTGTATTTCCTCATGGTGCACCTGAGTCGCCCCCCGTCTTCAAATTGTGCCCCCTTGTTCTTGCACATCTTTTTCTGAAATATGCTACCCTCTTGGACTTTGTTGATTCCATTGAGGTACTTGAAAGTTTCTATCATGTTCCCCCTCTCCCTCCTTTCCTCAGTGGTATACATATTAAGCTCTTTTAGTCTTGCTTCATGTGGGTTTTGGTGTAGACTCTACACCATTTTGGTTGCCCTCCTCTGTACTACCTCCGTCCTGTCTATGTCCTTGCTGAGATGGGGTATCCAGAACTGCACGCAGTATTCCAGATGGGGTCTCACCAACTGTCTGTGCAGAGGGATGACAACTTCCTGTTTTCTACTGATGGTGCCTCTCCCAGTGCATCCCAGAATCCCCCCAGCTCTCCTTCTGCCTTCTTACATTGCTTTCCTACCTTAAGGTCATCTGATACGAGTACCCCCAGGTCCCTTTCCATTTTTGTTGTTAGTACCCCCCATTGTGTACTCTTCCCCTGGGTTTTTGTTTCCCAGGTGCATTACTGCACTTCTTTGCATTGAACCTGAGCTGCCATACTCTTGACCATTGTTCCAACCTTGCCAAGTCCCTTCTCATCCTTTCCACCCCTCCTTGTGTATCAACCCTGTTGCAGATCTTTGTGTTGTCTGCCGAGAGACATGCTTTTCCTTCCAGCCCCTCCGCAATGTCACCTATAAAGACATTAAAGAGTACCGGTCCCAGTACTGAACCCTGTGGTATCCCACTAGTAACTCCCCTTTCTCCAGAGTGTGCTCCGTTTACTATTACCCTCTGAGTCCTGTTATGCCAGTTTGTTACCCAGGGACCCACTCCCAGGCTGGCTAAGTTGTCTATTAATCTTTTGTATGGTACTGTGTCAGATGCCTTGCTAAAGTCTAAGTAGACCATATCTATAGTCCTTCCCTGGTCTACTACTTTGGCCACCCAGTCAAGGAAATCTATTAAATTCATCTGACGTGATCTTCCTGCTGCCTTGGAATCCATACTGCCTTGGGTCGTGTGTCCCACTGGCCTCTAGGTATTCGACAGTTCTTTCTTTCAGAAGTGATTCCATCATTTTCCCTACCACTGAGGTCAAACTAACAGGTCTGTAATTTCCTGCCTCTGCTTTGCTCCCACTTTTGTGAAGGGGAATCACATCTGCCCTCCTCCAGTCCTCAGGTACCACCCCATCCTCCCATGATTTGTTAAAAAGGGTAGTCAGTGGTGTCACTGATTCTCCCCTTAGTTATTTTAGAATTCTGGGGTGAACCCTTTTTAGGCCCCATTGCTTTGTCCACCTTCAGTTTTAGGAGTTCTTTCTGGACCTTTTCTTCTGTGAATGGACTAGTATCGACCCCCTATACAGAGTACTTCTATTGTTTGGTTTAGGCACCCCCCTTTTTGTGAATACTGAGCAGAAGTATTTGTTCAGTATTCCTGCATTTTCACTGTCACCCTCTGCCCACCCCCTCCCCTTAATTAAGTCACACTTTCCCTCCCTTGGCCTTTCTTCACTCCCTAATGTACCTATAAAAGTGTTATCCTCCTCCTTAACGGAGATGGCCATCTTTTCCTCGGTTTCTGTTTTTGCTATCCTGATTGCCTTCCCCGCTTCCTTCTGTTTTAACTGATACAGTTCTCTGTCTTATTCCTTCTGTGATTCCTTATACTTACTGAATGCTATCTTTTTCTCCCTAACCTTCCTTGCCACCTCTTTTGAGAACCATAGTGGTTTTTTACTTTGTTTTATTTTCTTATCTAATGCTTTATCTGCAGGCAAATTGAGGATTTCTTTAAGGAACCTGTCGATAAACTGAATCATGACCCATCTGTGGCATATTGCGTATTTATTGCCTGCTGTACTTGAATTTTTATGCTTTTTATTTACTGGATTTTATCTGTTTTCAAGTTGTACAGTGCCTTGACTAAAGAAAGGCACTTTTAAAATCATTATTTTTATGTTGCCTTGCTCCATTCCTTCAGGGATCCCATGTATACGAATGTTATTTCTGCAGTTTTGATTTTCTGATTCCTCCAGCTGCTGTTCTAGGAGTTGCTCCCATCTATGCAGGTCAAGCAGGGCTGCATTGTGGATGTCTGTGGTTGTGGTATCTTCTGTAAGACATGCTTCCACAGCCCGGGTACATTTTTCAAGGATATTCAAGTCTCTGCGGTAATCCAAAACTTTGGCTTCTAAATGTTGAAGAGTGGTATTCATTTGTTTAAGAGCCAGGCATGGCTTTTGAAATAACACAGTTTGTCTTATCTGTATCGCTGGCTGGGGTGGAGATAGCTGGAGGGAGCCACGTGATCTGGACGCGCCTGCAGGGAGCCATCCACTCTATGTTTAGACAGTATAACAGCAGAATCTGACGGATTTTCTTTTTTCCTTTGCTGCGTGGACATCATGTACTTTGTAATTTTATGTTGTTGGAAAAAGGGTGGCTCGGATTAAAGCTGAATTGTTGTAGATATTAATAGCACTGGTAGAAAGCTACAAGTTAAAGCCGCCATACAGCAGGTGATGTCACTGAAAAGTCTGTGTCTGTTATCTGGAAGCTGCTTTGGACCAGATATCTTTGGGGGGGGTGGAGGCTGTTTTGGACTATAAATTGTCTTGCTTTCTGTATTTAGTCTTCGGAAGATTTTAACCATTTCCTTCCTTACTCACATAAGTATATTTGTCCTTCTGTGTTTTTAAATTGGGTTCTTTTACTGTGACTTGGATTCATATGATAGCTGATTTTGCACCACTTTGAAATATAAAACATAGAATTTGATGGCAGCTAAGGACTGCTTGGCCCATCCAGTCTTATTCTTTCTTTCTTGATCTCTTCCTTCAGCAGTGACTCCATTAAATTTCCCGGCACCAATGTCAGGCTGACTGGTCTGTAATTGCTAGCCTTTTCCCTGTTTATTCTAATGTATTAGGAGAGTACCTTTCAGCAAAGATGCTCCTTTACAAAGGTTCCACACCAAAGCATGGTTACAGACTGAACAAAAAAAACAATTACAGCAATTCCAATAGAATGTAATCAATACAAATGTGATGAGGTGAATAGGGTACGATTCAACCAACAATTACGCTACTGTGTGGGGTTTTAGTCTGCCTATTTCTCTCTGCCTACACTATTTCTACAGACCATACCTGATCTACAGCTCTCCACCCTCCCTTTCCACTGTGATTTCCTTGAGCTTATCCCATGCATTCTTGAACTCCACCACTGTTTTTGCCCCCACCATCTCTGCTACAAGGCTGTTCCAGGACTCCACCACTCTTTCTGTGAAGAAATGCTTCTTCACATCTCTCCTGAATCTATCCCCCTCTAGCTTCATAGCATGTCCCCTTGTTCTTGAGCCTGTTTTCTTCTGAAAAATACTTCCCTTCTGTAGCTTACTTACTGAGGTGTCTAAAAATTTCTGTCACATCCTCCTCCCCTCCTGTCTTTCAGGGTTTACATATTGAGGTCCTCTAGTCTCGCCTTATAGGGCTTTTGATGCAGACCCTGCATCATTTTAGTTGCCTTTCTCTGGGCCGCCTCTATTCTGTCCTTCTGGAGATGTCTTCAGAACTGGACACAGTACCCTAGTTGGGGTCTTACCAGCAATCTCTGTACAGGCAACACCACCTCCCTCTTTCTGCGGGTGATATCCCTGTCTGCACCCCAGCATCCCACTGACTCTCATGTCTGCCTTGTTGCACTGCCTGGCCACCTTTAGGTCATCAGAGATTATTATCTCCAAGTCTCTCTTCTGCTTGGTGGTCATCAGTGCACTCCACCCATTTTGTACTCCAACCTGGGTTTCTGTTCCGTAAGTGCATTATTGTGCATTTTTCACATTGAAACCCAGCTGCCATATCCCTGACTATTTCCTTCTAATTCTCTCGGGTCTCTGCTCATCTTTTCCACACCCACCCCCGCCCCGAGTGTCCGCCTCTGTTGCTGATTTTGGTGTCATCTGCAAAGAGGCAGACCTTCCTTTCCAGTTTCTCTGCAATGTCACTTATAAAAATATTAAAGAGGAATGGTTCCAGTGCTGATGCCTGATACACCCTGCAGGTCACCCTCCTTTCCTCTGAGTGAACTTCATTTACCACCACCACCTTCATTTGTCCTGTCCCTTAACATATAGGTAGGCTACGTCCACCACTCCACTCTGATCTAAATCTTGTGTCACCCAGTCAAAGAAATCTGTTGAGGTTCGTTTGACATGACCTCCCCCCTGTGAAACCATGCTACCTCTGGTCTTGTAACCCACTGGATTCATGATATTCCATAATCCTTCCCTTCAGCAGTGACTCCATTAACTTTCCCACCACTGGTGTCAGGCTGACTAGCCTGTAATTGCTAGCCTCTTCCCTGCTACCATTTTTGTGTAAAGTGACTACATCCGCCCTCCTCCAGACCTCTGGAACCAATCCTGTTTCCAGTGAACTGTTAAATAGAACCATCAGAGGTGCAGCCAGTATTTTCATGAGCTTCCTCTGTACTGTTGGATGCACCCCATCTGGCCCCATAGCTTTGCCCACTTTCAGATTAGCGAGTTCTTTCAGGACTCTCGCCTCCAAAAAGGACTAGTGTCCATCTCCCTCCCTCCAAGTCTTCCATTACTTTTATGTGGCCCTCTCCCCTTCTCCTTTCTCTGTGAACACTGAATAAAAGTATTTGTTCGGGATGTCTGCCTTTTCTGGTCCCCTTTGCGCAGTTCAACCCACCACGTTCCCCTTTTAACCTTACAGTCCCACCCATGATCTTCCTCTTGTCACTTGCATACCTAAAAAAATGTCTTGGCCCCTCCAAGGCTATTCTCTCCAGTTTATGCGTTTGTGTTCCTTACTTCCTTCCCTGCTTTCCTCTGTTTCACCTGATACAGCTGCCTATCCTCCTCCCTCTGTGTCATCTTATAGCTTCTGAATGCAACCCTTTGCCTTTTCAGCGACCTCTTTCAAGAACCGTAGCAGTCTTTTTTTTTTTTTTTTTTTTTCCCCACTTGCTTTTGTTCACTTGTTTGACACAGAGGTTTGTAGCCTTTACTGTGCTTCCTTTTAGCTTCGCCCACTGTTCCTCCACCCCACCCAGGCCATCCCCTCTGGCCAGATAATCCCTGAGGCATTCACCCATCTTCATAAAATCTGTCCTCCTGAAGTCCAGGACCCTTTCCCTTGTGTGGTTCGATTCCGCAGCCGTCCTTATATTGAACCACACTGTGTGGTGATCACTGGTCCCCAGGTGGCCTCCCACTGTGATGTCTGCAATACTGTCTCTGTTAGTGAGTACTGGGTCCAATATTGTCCAATCATGAGTGGGTTCACTGACTAGCTGCTTGAGGAATGCCCCCTGCAGAGTCTCCAGGATGCCTCTGCTTCTAGCTGAAGCCGCTGCTGGGAGGCTGCAGTCTACATCTGTCAGGTTGATGTCCCCCAGCAGCAGCAGCACTTCCCCCTTTTCTGCCATATTGCTAGTGGCTTCCAACGGTTCCTTATCTGATTTCCTTCCCCTGTGCTGGAGGTCTTTAGATCACTCCAGTGCGAACAGTGGCTCCATTTCCCATCCCAAGGGTGACCCACAGTACCTCTGCCTCCCCCTGTATTCTCTGTATCTCTGTCACTTTTATGCTTTCCCTCAAATAAAACACCATACCTCCTTTTCTTTCTACCTAGTCCTTACTGAATAGAGTATAGCCTGGTATGGCTGTGTCCCAGTCATGGATTTCAGTGCACCATGACTCAGTAATGGCCACAATATCCAGGTTGGCTTCTGCCATGTTGGCCTCTACATCTGGAATTTTATTTCCTAGACTGCTAGCATTCATGAACATGGCCTTCCAGATTTTGTTTCTACTTTGCTTGTTGTTGTCCCCCTTTTTTTTTTTTTTTTTTCTTTTGCCCTCTTTCCTTCCCCTCTTGTTTTAAGGCTCCTGTTATCTTTCCCCTTTATCTCTACCACCCTGCTTGTTTTATTAATTTGCACCCTGTGGGGAATTCCTCTACTCTCGGGTTCTTCTAACTCTCTGCTTCAGCTTGTTTTTTTTTTGGGGGGGGGTTAGTTTCTGCTTCCTGGATTCCTTCCACCACCCCTTTCAGGCTAGTTTAAATGTTTATCGAAGTAACGTTTAAACCGTCCACTGCGGACTGCCGTTCCCCTTCCAGATTGAATGCAGGATATCGCCCCATGTTCATTCACATTTTCCTTTACCTTAACATATTTGGTAAGGCATTATAATAGAATAATAAACTCTAGAGTATAGTCTCAAACTAGTGAATAATGTGTTCATATTTATTGTCCTAATCTAATTGCTTCTACTAGAACCTGTGCATGAGCAAGAGAAGATGACTGTGATATTGAATAAATACATTGCTTTGGTGTTCACCAGATGGCTTCATGGAGGGGGAGGGGGCTCATTAGGAGGGACCATGAAACCATGGTGTCAAGGGTAACCTTGGTGTAACCTGCAGACATCACACTCACCCTGGTAACTGACTACGTGGCAAAGATCAAGGTAGGGAAATCTCATGGGGCAGATAAGATACACTTCCAATATCATGGTGCATCCAGAGGAACAATTGGAGGTGCCTCTTGCTGGTAAAAATTAATGAGTCTTTCTGACAGGTGTGGTGTCTGAGGACTTAAATGTGGCCAGTGTGGTCCCAATGTTCAAGAAAGTTAGACTTGGTTAACAGTAGGCCGGTCTGCCTGATACCAGTGCTGGGCAAGGTCCTGGAATCCATTGTGATGGACAGAATAATGGATCAGCTGTTGAGGCCAAGGTTCTCGTCCCCTCTCAGTATGTCTTTATGAGAAGTAGATTGTGCCAGACCAGTTGGTCACATTCTTCCAGGAGTGACGAGGGATGTGAATTGGAGCGAGGCCATAGACGTAATCTGTTTGGATTTCAGCAAGGCCTTTGATAGTGGTTTAGGATCAGCTTCTGGTCAGACTACACCAGTGTGGTATACGTGAGGCATACCCTGAGTGGATTGCTAACTGTCTTGCGGCAAGAAGAAGAGGGCTGTGGTTGATGGGCACTGCTCCAGGTGGACATGGGTAATGCGCAGTATCCCTCAGGGATCCGTGCTGGGGCCACTGCTTTTCAACGTTTTGTCGGTGATCTGGATGCTGGCATCTCCAGCAGGCAGATTTGCTGATGACACTAAGCTGGCCGAGGTGGTGTACTGAGGATGGGTTGAACTTCAGGAGGAGTTAAATAAGCTGGGTGACTGCTTGGACTCCTGAAGTCTTAGATTCCGTAAGAGCAAATGCAAGTTGATCGGCCCGGTGGTGCAGAGGGTTGAGGCACTGGACGCCACACCTCGCTCTATGCCGGCGACCTGGGTTTGTGAACGAGCCCGGGTCATCGGGGGTTGGCAGGGGAGGACTAGGATTGAGCGTCTGGAGACAGTTCTCCTACTCCTGGGGAGGGCTGGGAATCCACACCACGCTACAGTGACCCCTGGGGATGCCCAGGGGGTACCGCTTGCGCTGGTGTGACTGGGGGGGAGGGGTGCGGCAGACATCGGTTTGCATTTCTGTGCTCCCAATGGGGCAAAAAGTGGAAATGGCTGGGCGTGACCGTGCAGCCTGATGGCCATGCCCTGCATCGCTGGGAGGACTCGCGTGGAATCGCACTGGGGGGGTCCAGAGCCGGTCTGGCTGGATAGGGTATGGGGAGACTCTCCAGCGAATCGGCGACGGCTGTGCCGGATCCCCCATCATGTGAGTGAGCCTGGTGCTCTCCTGGCAGGCAGAGCAGGTGGCTGGATGCCCCCGCTGGTAGTCGCTGCGACAGGCGGATAAATAAGAATAATTAAAAAAAAAAAAAAAGCAAGTTGATACTCTTTGGGAGGAGAAACAGCAGTGGGACCTACACACTGTGTGGGCTTGTCTTGCTGCAGTGAAGGAGGAAAAGGACGTAGGGTCATAACAGACAAGTTGCTGAAGCATGGCAGGCAGGCAGGGTGTGGCAGCTGTTAAGAGGGTTGGAAGAATGCTGGGGTGCATTACAAGGGGGTGACCAGAAGAGCAGGGTGTGTATTTCTACCACTTTACAAAGCCCTGGTCCGCCAACAGTTGCATTACTTTGTGTTTTTCAGGGTTCCTCAATATAAAAAGGACACTGAGGCAGTAGAGAGGGTGTGCATTTGTGCCACCTAAATTATCTGGGTTGTTGGGGAGTAAATGCTATTGGGAGAGACTGGGGGCTGTAAAGATGATCACCCTGGAGAAAAGGCTTCCGTGGGAGGGGTCATGACCTTTTTTGAGGATTTCTCCTCTATGGAGCCCTGCATATTTGTAAGCCATCAACGTCAGGACCTTGCAGGAAACATTTCCATATCTGGGTCCGGCCACGTCAATGTCCTCACAGCATTTGATGCATCAGCGTCATCTGTATAACATGGGCCTCATCTTCTGCATACAGAAGGGTAGCCACATGGCTGAGCAGCCCATGCTATTTGAACTGGTGTGTTCCAGCAGGATGTGGAGACGCGTCCTGAAGCGGATCCATGCTGTGACTGCACTTGGAATACTGTGCACCATTCTGGAGTTTGCAGTTGAGGAAGGCTAGAGATGGGATGAAGCAGTGAAGAGGAGGGTTACTAAAATGATTTAGGGACATCCCTATGAGGGAAGGTTTGAGGACCTCAACATGCACACACTGGAGGTCAAGTGGGGGACATGATGGAGACACATACGTTTCTGCATAGAATAAATGGAGTAGCGAGTAAGGAAATATTTGCAGTGAGTGCAAACACAGGCACAAGAGCAAACTCCATGAAACTGGCAGGAGGCAGATTCAGAAAGGATGTCAGGAAGTATTTCTTTACAGAGTTGGGGTGGAAAAGTGGAATCAATTATCAAGGGTGGTAGCAAATTGGGGTCAGTTATCAAGGAGGTCTGTGTTAGAGCAGTGGCGTGATTTAAGCATGGGTGGGATACGCATATGAGACAGGTAAGGGTGGAAGGTGAGGATGGTTTGAGGGTAAGTGGAGCAAGGAACCACATACCACAGGCATGGTTGGGCACACCATAGGTAGGCCTTTTCATACTGTCACGGTATGCTTTTGTGGTTTACAAGTTGTTCGCATTGAATATGACTGTGATTATTTGTTTGAAGAACAATCAAGTATACTTTCAAAACATGTTGACTGTTACTCTGCTTATAAACGTGTATCCAGATGGACAAGCACAACTAAGAAATAAAGCCTGGTTTTAAACAGGAAGTCTGGCCAAAATTTCTAGCATCAGTAAATTCAGAAATGAGATCGGCATATCCCCAGTCGGCCTCATGACAAAAATTAGATCTCCAGGTTACTTTGTTAAAAAGTTACAAGCCATTTTGTAACCCTAATTTCACTGCCTGTTCAAAAAAAAAAAAAGCTGGTTTCTGTGAAGAGTTGCTGAGATGTCGTAACCGTGACTCACCACCTTGACCTCCCTGCAAGGTACAAGATTTCTCCCAGGTTACTCAAAACTGCGTTGTAGTAATCGTTTAAAAATGGAAAACTCATTCTCTGGGTGGGTACAGCAATGTCTTTCCCTAACATGCAGGCGAAAAGTACTTAAGAATGTGCTGGGGGCCTTGAAATGTAGCGGCAATTGGCTTTAGAATGCCAGCGATGAGCTTTCAGAATGCTACCAGGTTGCAGTTGTGGAATGCAACAATCGCACCATCTCAGAAAATAGCTGGGACACAGTTTTGGAATGTGGCAGGGACGCTAATATTTGGAATGTAGTGGTGTCATAAATTTTTGGAATGTGTTTTAAATTAGCAGTTTTGAAATGTGGGAGGTGCATAGTTGCAGAATGTGACAGGGATATGCAGTTTCATAGTGTGTCATGGATGTGTAGTTGCGGCATCTGGTGATATTTGACATCAGATTGTGGTGACCACATGAGTGGTGATAAGGATATGTGTGGCAGGGATGCACAGTTTCAGAATGTGGTAACATGCATTTTCGGAAAATGGCATGGATGCACGTTTGAAATGTGGTTGGATGCGTAATTTATGATGCTAGGCAGGAACATGCATTTTTGGAAGGTGACTGGGATGTACAACTTTTGGAATATGGTGGTGTTGCACAATTTCCGAATGTGGCAGGGGTCTGCATTTTTAGGATGTGGCTTGGAATTGTGATTTTGTAATGTGGCAGGGACAGTCCTTTTCAGAATGTGGTGGGGATGTGCAACTTTGGAATGTGGTGAGGTTGAACAGTTTGGAATGTGGCAGTGACGCACAGTTATGGAATTCTGTGGGAAGTGCAATTGTAGAATTTATTTATTTAAAATTTTGATAACCGAGAAAGGCACGTTGAGTTTAGGCTTGATTCCTGGTGTGACCCAAATGTAGCTGGGACAGACAATTTTAGAATGTGGTGGGGACAGCTTGCAATTTTGGAATATGGCAAGAACGAATAAGTTAGGAATGTGTGGATGAGCATTTTCGGAATGTGGCAGTAATGCCCGATTTTGGAATGTGGCACTGATGCATAGTATCTTAATGTGGCTGAAACATTCTTTAGAATATTACAGGGATGCGTAATGTCATAATTGTGGCATGGACATGCAGTGACTGAATCTGGTGGGCAGTGCTGTTTTGGAATATGTTGGGGGGATACAGCTTTCAGATGTGGCAGTGATAAATCTGAACATAAAATTTAACAATGGCCAGCAGGTGATTGATACAGTGTGCTATAAATATTTAGGAATCCTAATCGATAACATTGTCTTTTAAAGAGCATATTGAGTTGCTGACCAAAAAAGTAAATCAAAGGTTGGGAGCTCTGAGAAGAATCTCAGATTGCTGTACTACAGCTACCAGGAAGAAAATAATACAACTACTACTAATCCTGCTAATTGACTATGGCTCAGTGATATACATGAATGCAAATAAACAATTGTTGAAGGTCAACCAGACCTATTATAGACTCGCAGGCCGTAGTCCCTATGGCATCCATCATTGTTCAGTATACCAGAAATTGGGTTGGCTTGGGCCAAAGGAAAAGAGAATATTTTTAATTGGTTGTCTTGGGGCTTTAAATTAGTAAAGTCCAAGACTAAACACCCACTGGGTTATTCAGTGACCGTAGTGTCATCTAGCAACAGTAAACATAATTTGAGATCAAATGATAGAAACCTAGCATACCTGTGAGTCTATAACAGATTTGGGGAATCCGTGTTGCAACAATCTCTGGCAAAGATGTGGAATGGATTAACAACAGAGCTAAAAACAAAAAACTCAGTAAAAGCATTCCAAAACGAGTTAAGGATATCCCTGCAAATCCCCTGTAATTGCTACACATGAAAAATGATGTTTTACATTTTGTATAGGAATAACTTGTTATGTTGTATGTATTCTAATTGTTCACGTTATTGTGTATTTTGTAGAGGTCATATTTTGAAAATAGGGACTCTGTCTAAATGTATGTAACTGGATAAAAATAAAATGTTATCATCATACAGTGGTGGGATGTGGTGTTGGCATAATTTCAGAATGTGCATTGACGCACATCTGTGGAATATTAGCAGGGCTGTGGCGAGGATGCACTTTCTGATTGTGGCAGGGATGCACAATGTCGGAATGTGGCAGGGGTGTGGAATTTTAAAAGATGGTTGGTGCACACAGTTGTGAAATATGGCATGGATAAGCAGTTTCAGAATAAAATGGTGTGCCCTGTCATTTTTCGACAGTGTGCATCCCCACTATATCTTAAATACTGTCCACTCCAAATTCCTAGATATGCGTCACTGTTGCATTCAAAGATTGCGTGTCCTTACCACATTTTGAGATTGTGCATTCCTGCCACATTCCAAGATTGCATGCCCCCACCCCAAGCATTCTAAAATTGTGCATCACCTTTACATTCCAAAGATGTGTCCAGCACTAAAACCACCTCCCTCTCACATTCTGAAGTGCTGTACTAAGCATCTGCACATTCTGAAAATGCATACACTTCAGCACCCAACCCTGTGTCTTTTTCCATCAAATGATTACAACTGCAGTTTCTTAAACTTTGGGTGAAATAAGTCCTACAAGTTTGCTGACAGGGATGAGTAAGCTGTGTGCCCTGGTTATGGCAAAACCAGTAGCTGTTCACTGAATCTAAACCTTTTTGAACAGGGAGTGAAATCGGGGTTACAAAATGGCTTGTAACTTTTTAAACAAAGTAACTTGGGGATCTAAATAATTTTTGGCATGCGGCTGATTGAGGATGTGCAAATTCTAATTAAGCAGTGTAGCACTTACTAACATGCTAACATACTAAAATGGCAGCAGAATAGGCCTAATGGTCTCTCGAGTCTGCTCGATTTTCAGCACCCGAACTGAGGGCCGATTTTGGTGTCCCCACCCCCCTCCCACTTGGGTTATACTGTTCCCAGTCCCAGATGTTCCACCTGTATTGGGCCTGGTCAGATTTACCCTCCTCCTGTACCTGTCCCATCCCCTCTTAAACCCGTCCACAGTCTCCACCTCTACCAGCTCCCTGGGCAGTGCATTCCATGGCTCCACCACCCTTTCAGTGAAATAACATCTCCTCCTCTCCCCTCTGAGCCTGCCACCTTCCAGCTTACACCCGTGACCTCTTGTTGCCCCACCCTCCTTCCTTTGGAACACCCTGACTGGGCCTCCTTTATTGATCCCTTTCATGTACTTAAAGACCTCTATCGTGTCCCTCCGTCCCTCCTCTCCTCTAGAGTGTACAAGTCGAGCTCCTTGAGCGTCTCCTCATAGGTCCTCTCCCCCAGGCCCCAGATCATTTTGGTTGCCCTCCTTTGGACCCTCTCTTAGGAGTGTAATGTCCCTCTTTAAATGTGGTCTCCAAAACTGTACACAGTAGTCGAGGTGTGGCATAACCAAGTAGTTGTACAGTAGAAGGATCACTTCCACCTTTCTGGAGGTAATCCCCCTGGCAGTGCATCCTAGCATCCTATTTGCCCTTGCTGCTACCCTCCTACAGGTCTCTTAGTTGTTCATTTTGACATCTACCACTACCCCCAGGTCCCTCTCACCCTCCGTGACTTGAATAATGTCTTCTCCCAGGGTATACCCCTGGCCTGGATTTCTGACTCCCAGGTGCAGAACCTTGCACTTCCCTGCATTGAATTTTAGTTTCCATTTTCCCAACCACCTTTCCAGATTCTCCAGGTCCTCCTGCAAGGCCACCCTTCCCTCCTCCCCTTCTACCACTGCTCCCAGCTTTGAGTCATCTGCAATCTGCAAAGAGACTCATCCCACTCCTTATCCCCCTCCTGATGTCTGAGATATAGGCGTTGAACAGGGGTGGCCCCAGCACTGACCCCTGGGGAGCCCCACTCGTAACCCACCTTGGGGATGAGGCTAACCCTCCAACCACCACCTTCTGAGTACGCTCAGAGAGCCAATTTCCTATCCATCTTAACAACTGTCTTCCTACCCCCATTTCCTTCAGCTTAGCCAGCAGGCCACTGTGGGGTACCAAATCAAACGCCTTGCTAAAGTCCAGAAATAGGACGTCCATTGGTCTATCCTGATCCAGGGCCCTCGTCACCCAGTCTAGAACTCAAAAAGATTTGTCTGGCATGAGCTTCCCGTGACAAAGCCATGTTGTCTATCGTCCAAGTACCCAGTTTGCTCCAGTAACCCCCCCTAGCCTTTCCTTGACAATATCCTCCATCACCTTGCCGACCACCGATGTCCAGCTGACGGGCCTGTAATTTCCCGCCTCCTCTCTTGGTCCCCCCCCCTTGTGGATTGGCACGACATGGGCCACCTTCCAGTCTTGGGACACCCACCTAGTCATCAGATGTTGAAAAGCTCCGCTAGAGGGACTGCCAGGACATCTGCCAGTTCCGTCAGCACCTTGGGATGTATGTCATCTGGACCAGGTGCTTTCTCTGTCCAAAGGGACCTGAGGGCTTCCCTTACTGTCTCTACTGGGATTTCAGCCTCTGTGTCCTCCCCCTTTTCACCCTGCACTGCTGGGCCCCCACCTGTCTGTGGTGGCAATTCCCTTTCTCCAGATCCATCTGGGCCCCTGGTCTCTACCAGTCCCACCCCTTGCTCCGGTTTGCCCTGCTCCCCTCGCAAGACAGCCCCTCCATCTTCCCTGGTAAAAACTGAGGCAGAGTACTCATTTAGGACTTCTGCCTGTTCCCCCGCCTCCTGTGCCCAACCTTCCCCTATCCTTATCTTGCTGATCTGCCCCCTTACTTTCCTTTTTTCCCCTATGTATCTAAAGAACCCCTTGTCCCCATTCTGGATCCCACTGGCCGAGGACTGCTCCTTTTTTGCCTTAGCTGCTCTCACTTACCCTGGTGACTCTCTTGGCTTTTAGTTCATATTCATACTAACATACTATTTGCCAGCAGATTAGGCCTTATGGTCTATCAAGTCTGCTCGAACCTAGATCCTTAGTTGGGTGCCGAGACCCTCCCATCCCTTGTGCTCCAGAAACCCCTATCATCCATCCCCACCCCCCCGGGATATTCCTCCTGATCCCTTTCACTCCTTGAGCACTTGAAGCGCCCACAGGCCACCTTCTTTTCCCTCACCACCTCCTGTACCTCCCGGGTCCACCAGTAGGGTTTTCTGGCCTTACCAAACTTGCACCTTTCCTATGTGCAGGATCTGGTAACCTCCTGTATTCCCCTCCTAATGAACCCCACCTGCTGTCAGCATCCATATCCGGCCTTATCCTGTTCAGATGATCTTTAAGGATCCTTCCCATCTCCCTGAAGTCTGCACCCCTAAAGTCGGTTACTACTGAACTTGTTTGGCTTTCCTCCCCTACTAGGTCCAGGAAGAACCAGACTGTGGCATGATCACTCCCAGCCAATGGGTCCCTCACCTCTAGGCCCCTAATCTGATCACTGTCCGCCAGGACTAGTTCCAGTGTCCGGGCCTCCCTAGTTGGCTCACTCACCTGTTGTGTCAGAAATGCATCCTGGAAGACATCCAGCAGCCTCTGCTCTCTGGCCACTGGTGATGTCATAGTCCCTAGTCTGTTCCTGGCATGTTGAGGTCCCCCATTACCACTACCCTTCCCTTTCCCAATCTACAGTGTCCCTCGAGATTTGCCACCAAACTTTCTTCCAGGACCTTCGCCAGTGCTGGTGGTCTGTATACCACTGCGACTTTTACTCTTACCCCCCTGCATCAGCAAGGTGACCCAGATAGCCTCCACATTCCCCTCTGCCTCCTCTACCCCTCCAATACCCACGCTATTTTTGACTAACAGTGCTACACCACCACCCCTTCCCTCCCCCCTATCTTTTCTGAACATAGTGTATCCCTCCAGATTTAGGTCCCACTCGTGTCCTTGAGTGGCCCAGGTCTCAGTGACTGCTACCACATCTACCTACCCCTCAACTTGCATCGCCTGGAGCTCAGGCATTTTATTTCCTAAGCTCCTGGCATTTATCAGGACCACCCTCCGCCCCTTTTCCCTCCTCCCCTTTCTCCCCCTTGAGCTCCCATTTCTCAGCTCCTGCACCCTACCTGGTGATCCATTTCCATATCTGCCTAGCCCCCTAGAGGAGTGGAGACCATGTCCCTCATTTTTTTGTACCTCTTGGCACTGCTCCTTTTTTGATCCATCCCCCCTTCACAAGTTTAAACCCCACCTTTCGCTGATGAACCCAGCTAGTTTGAGCTTTAGGATTTCCTTCCCCTCCCCTCCAAACTATGGTGGAGCCTGTCCCTAGTGTACAGCCCCTTATCCTCCCAGGTCTTCCCACAGTCCCCCCACCAGGCCATACCCCAATTTCCCACACCACTCCCTAAGCCACTGATTTATCTCACTAATCTTCATCTTGTGTTCCACACTAACCCTTGGCACCGACAGGATTTCCGAAGAGGAGATCTTACAGCCTATGTAAAGGCTTACCCTTGCCAACTGCTGGAACCTTGCCTGAATTTCTGTTTCACTATTTCCATTTATGTTGTTTGTCCCCAAGTGCACTAGAATGTCTGGGGTCCCCCTGCATTCCCTTGCCAGTGAATACAACTCATGCTTGGCCTTGTGCACTGTCAAGCCTGGGTGGCATTTGGTTCTGATCAGACGGGTTTTACCCTCCTCCTGCCCCTCCCACTGGATGCCTGTGATCATGGAGTCCCCGATAGGAGTACTGTAACTTCTCCCTTGCCTTCCTGTTCACCCTCTGGTTCCCCCTCCTTCCATGCCCCTCCTCATCCCTTCATCTAGATTCACCCCTCAACCTGCACCTTGCACCTTCCACAATCTGGGTGCTGAAGGTAGCCCCTTCACTATTGCCCCTGGTCACCTGTTTTACCTGTGTCCGGGCCTTCTTTATCCCCTCACACCCGAGTATCTTTCTCTGCATCTCTTTCCCCACTCCTTACTAATCCATCCGTCCTAACCGTTTGCCTGCTTGGCTTTCTTTTCGCTATCATCCCATTTACATCCTGCACCTTCCTGCCTGTCGTGCTCCCTTGTTCTATACCATCAGCCTTCTCCTTGTTGTTCTCCCCTCCTACCCCTCTTCCCCATCCTGTACGGGACACACTCTCTCTTGCACCCTTGCTACTTGCCCTCTTCACCTGTTCTATCTGTCCCTGCCCCAGCTACACCAGCAGCAGCAACATTGTCCTCCTCCTTCCCCACACACACCCCTTCTACCAATGGGCGTAGAGGGTTAAAACGATTTGTAGAGCCTTAGCCCATCCCGTGCCCCCCGTCCCTACTGCCTCTCTCGGTTTCCTTTGGACGTTCCCAGATTCTTGCCAGCTGATGTGGAAATTATCACCTTTTGGGCCCCATCTGCCAGGGTCCCCTAGAGCCCCCTGTGTACCCCCCTTTGCCTCCTCTCCTAGTGTGAGCAACTTGCTTCACTCCTCCCCCAGCTTGGGAGGCCCCAGCACCTAGTGCTTCCATGTAGGAGAAAGCTTGCCTCCTACCTCTCCAATCCTTCCTCCCCAGCTGCCTTTGGATCCCCTCTACCGCCTTCTTAAGCTGTGCCAGCTGGTAGCACACAGGGCATCCCCCAAACTTCCAAGCCCGGTCCAGTATCATGGCCGCACCACACCTTGTGCACCCAACCACTCCCCAAAGATACCTGCTCTAGTGATATGCGGTCCCTTCCCCATCATCACAGCAGTCTTTTCTAGGCCAAAATACCAACTTAGTGGCTCTACAGTTTCTTGAGCTACCAGTACCTATACCTAGGCGATTTCTCCCATACAGCATGCAGACTTTTAAACTTGCAGCGATTGGGTGGCTGAACTTTTCTCCACCTGACTATTAACCTTGAGAGTTAGCTTGTAGGGGAAGTTTACAAATCCTTAAGCTCCCCTCTCCCAGCCTTTTAAACCCAACCCCCAGTGGCTAGAACTACACGAGTTGCACCTGAAGCCTCTTCCTCCAGTTGCAGAGAAGGTGTTCCCCTATAAATGAGGTGGGATTGGGGCCCACACCACTCATGACAGAGTATCAGCCCCTCACTTGCACCTCTGAGCACTGCAACCTCCTCCGGAGGAAGGTCCCACACAAACACTATATTAAACGAGTCGGCACTCCTGTCCTAAAAGTCCTTCCCCCACTATGCACTAAACTTTGCAGCTAGTGAAGCCAGCAAAAAGCAATAACAGTTTCACTCAAAGCATAAAACATAGGTTTGCTACCAAAGTAAACAGGTCTCCAATTTAAATACCTCACTAACAACATGTAAAAATAGGCTTGAAATGATGAGATATGGACCTCCAATTCAAAGAAACTGCCCCAATAAAATCACACCAAATAGGTTTTAAACCAGAAGAAATAGGCCTCCCCAGACACAGCCTGCTACACAGTGAAACATCAAACAAATGAGCCCACTTGTAGCCACCGAAATAGGTTTCAAAATTCCAACAGCCCCAAAACAATACCCTGCTAGCCCCTTAGAATTAGTAAGATAGAAAAGACATAACCTTTCTACCAAGTAAAATCCACAAGAAACAATGTAAAACAGCAAGAAGAAGCTACTGTACTGGAACTGATCTGATCCCTTCTGGTTGGACTTTCTTTTTAAAGCTTTTCTAAAAGACGTGGCAGCAGTTTTGCCTCACATCGGCTACATGTAAACTCTGCAGTGTATAGCATGGCATAATCAACTTCACTGTAAACCTGCAGTATAACATAGTGTAGTGTCAGAAATGTTATCGGCAACCAGCAAACAGGAGCGAGAGTGGGGGGTAATCACCTCTGATGACCTAAAGGTGTCAGGCGGTGCGATAAGGCAATTGGGAGGGCTATTGGGATGCTGGGGCAAATGCACAGGGAGAGGTGTCACCAGCAGAAGGAGGGAGGTCATGTTACCTCTGTAGATCGCTGGTAAGTTCTCACCTAGAATACTCTGTATGCAGTAAACCTGGGCAAGCCTTGATTTTTTGAAGAAGAGCCGAGCCAAGGCTCTGGCTTGGCTCTTAGAGCCAATCATGAGCAAAGCCAAAGAGCATTGGAAATACAGACATTACGCTGTTTTTTTTTTTTTTTTTTTTTTAGTTTTTCATACTGCAATATATTCCTACACTGTACTTTGCATATTCTCTGCCACGTTGTAGTTTCTGCTGCTGCTGCCGAGTATCGGCAAACAAAAATAACTAACAGCAAACAAAAATGTTGCGCCACTGCCACTACATCATGAGGAAAAAAAGTGATAAGAAGCACACAAGAGGCATAGAATTAAGTAGTACAGATGCATTAGCCATAAAAAGGAACATCAGTCGAGCAGTATTCAACTTAAAAGAGCAGGTAGTTACTTAATCTTTTAATTTGATGTTTTTGTGGCAGTTTAATAAAGGCTTTCTTCTTATCTTCTCTTTTTTATTTATTTCAGCCTTTCACTGTTATTCAAAGCAGCCCTTTTATCTGCACCCCCCCCCCCAGAAAAAAAAGTTTGTCTCCACAGTGCATGTTGAAGCCCAGTCTTGGTGCTATCAGTTAAAGAAACAGACTTGGGCTTCATGCACCAAGGTGCTCACAATGCCACACCATGCTTGCACAATGAACCTGACCATCTACTAAGGATGACCGTCTCTACCCCCCCAATAACACCTCCAAGTCACCCCCTACAGCAGAAGCTAGAAGCCTCACACACACACACACACACACACACACACACACACAGCAGTACCACCTTATGCCCAAGTCAAGATATGAACACATCTCTGACAACAGAACCCATACAGAGGTGGTGGTTCAGGTGGATGTTTAAGATCCTGTGGCACTTCTTGGAAAGAGCGGGGCAATTTCCATGGAGCTCTGGCCAAATTTCCCCCCATTCACTAAAAATACCACCAACAGCTTAATCTGGTTCAAGGTCAGTCAGTAAGTAAGTAAGTAAAATTTATTTTTAAGTGCTTTTCAAAGCCAAAGCACTGTACAAATAAAACAGTTAAAATACATACATATAACATACAACAAAAATAACAATATGAGTACAATAAAATCACTCTCCATATGCCTGTTTAAATAAATAAGTTTTCAATTCTAACTTAAAACTCTCAACAGTCAGGCAGCCTCGTATCCGACGAGGTAGAGAATTCCACAGGGTAGGGGCAGCATAAGAAAATGCCCGAGCTCCAGAGGTTTTTAAACAGACGCTGGGAACCTCTAGCAATCCTAAATCGATTAGGCGGAGATGACGAGAGGGACAGTAGGGAACAAGAAGATCTTGAAGATACCGCGGTCCCTGTTCGTGTAGGGCTTTATAGGTCAGTAACCCGACCTTAAAGATGATCCGCCACTGAACCGGCAGCCAGTGCAGTTCGCACAGCACAGGCGTAATATGACTTCTCATAGATGTCCCAGTCAAAAGACTGGCTGCTGCGTTCTGCACCAGCTGCAAGCGGCGGATATCAACCCCTGGTAGCCCTAGGTGCAGGGCATTGCAGTAATCAAGGCGAGAAGTAACAAAGGCATGGTCCAATACCGGAAGGTCAGCCGGAGGAACCAGGTGTTTCACCCGAGCGATATTCCTAAGATGATAAAAGGAAGATTTGACAATGGATGACACCTGAAACTTCAGGGTCAAACCATCGTCGATAATAACGCCAGGTTACGCACCCGGTCTGAGAGTTTGAGCTAGGCACCATCGATCCATATGCCCGAAGGAAGCCCAGCCCTACAACCGCCTCAAAGGCGACCTGGGTCCACCTACCAACACCTCAGTCTTATCCGGGTTTAACCTTAGCCAGCTGGCACTCATCCAATCCTTGATCTCGGACAGACAGTTGTTAAGTATAGAGACTGCATCTTCCTGTCCGGGACTAAAAGACAAATACAGCTGGGTATCACCTGCATAGCAGTGAAAACCAAGCTGTATTGCCTAATAATGTCTCCCAATGGCAGCATATAGACAGCGAGCAACATGGGCGCTAAAATGGAGCCCTGCGGAACCCCACAGGGCAAAGAGAAGGTATCAGAGGAATAAATTCCGGTGATAACCCTCTGTCTCCGCCCCGTGAGAAAAGATTGAAACCACTGCAGAACTGTACCAGACAGTGCGCAGTAGAACCGCAGGCGTTCCAAACGCACACCATGGTCCACAGTGTCGAATGCTGCAGAGGTGTTTACCTGTAATACCACCCCCCAACCCCCCACGGGTCGTGCCTAAAAATAGGCAGAATTTGTCTACTGCACTTACCTGGTCGACAAAAACTAAATAAATTAATTGGTACCACCATTTTATTGCACACACGACAGATTTGAAAATTACATTTAATATAGCATCAATTACTTTGTGAGTCCTATGCATAGAAATAGTTGAAATAGGGCAACAGACATAGTTGTCGTGGTGTACATATTTTTGTTGTCTTGCGACACCCCTGCTGACACATTCTTCTTCCTCCTGTACTCTGTGCACACAGTTACTTACTTGCCTCCTGTCCTACCCCATTTTCCCCTACCCCAACAGCAACAGCAGAACTTTGACAGTTCAACTCCCCAAGCTTCACTTCAGTTACAATACACATTTTACTACAGTGCATATTTCCATTTATGCTGCTGTCCTCATGTTCAGATTATTCTTGTTTGAACCACTGGCAGCCTCCCTGACTCCTGTGGGACCAGCACTGGACTGGTCATAGTGTACAGTCTGCCCTTTCTTTTGGCAGAAGAACCTCAGCACTCTCCTGACCGTAGCATAGTAAACCCAGGCCCCCCCCCCGCTTTGCTCCACATGTCCCTGAGTCTGACTCCTAGTCCTAACTGTAGGAAGCGGAACTTGGAAGTTTGACTCTTAATTCATCCTACCTCCTTTGTTCACTTTGAAATTCGGGCTTTCTGTCGTCAGAGTACCTCCCAGGCCTCCAAATCCAATCCTAAGCTGGTTGCTGTGCTCTCTTGTGTCTGCTGCTGCCCGTGTCCCCAGTTCCATGCTGTGTGTTTGCACTCCCCACCCACTGAGCCTGGGGAGCACCTCCTGTAGGGACCCTGAGAGGGTGTCCTGACACCGACACCCCAACCAAAGGCTGACAGCCAGCCAGTGTCGAGGGGGCGAGTGGGACTCCGACTTTCGACAATACAAAATGCGCCATGCTTGTCTGTTGGGGCTAGGGCTGATGCCGCCTGAGCGAGAGCAGGTAAGCGAATGCTGATGCAGCAGTGCCGTACCAATTCTGATTCCCGCCGAAATCGCACACACTGATTGGTTGGGCTGGAATGTCAAAGTGCTGGTGATTGGCTGGATGAGGCAGAACAGCATTTCTGACCTTTCTGCCTCAATTTAACCCCAGCTGCTGCCTGGAACTGTGTAAATTTCGGGGGTGGCAGAGCCCCCATCTAATTTTCCCATGGGGGCCTTCAGACCCTCAGCCCTCCCCATAGTCAGTGCCTATGGCAACAAGCAGTGAAATAGCTGATCACTCGGGTCTGCATGCCTTGGCTCGGCTCGTGACAGGCTTGTAATTTATCACTGTATTTGAGCCGAGCCACATTGCTGAGCCTGCACTGGCTCGCCCAGCTCTAGTATGCAGTTCTGGAGACCACATTTCCTACGGACAGAGACAGAGTGGAAGCAGTCCAACTGAAATGGTGAGGGATCTTCATCAAACGCCCTACGAGGAGAGACTAAAGGAACTCCATATGCACACCCTGGAAGAGAGGAGGGAAAGGGGGGATATGATGGAGACCTTTAAAAACATCAAGGGGGTAAATAAGGTACGGGGAGGGGGAGTATTTTTATGAAAAAGTGCTCAAGAACAAGGGAACAAGCTGTAAAGCTGGAGGGGTGAAATTCAGGAGAGATGGTGAGGAAGAAGTACTTCACAGAAAGAGAGGTGGATTCCTTGAACAGCCTACCAGACGAGGTGGTGGTGGGGTTCAGGAAAGCATGGGATAAGCATAAGGGAATCTTAGTGGAAAGGAATGGTGGGAGGGAGAAAGAGCCAGAGATCAAGTAATGTCTATGGTGATAATGTAGCTAGGGAAAATTATGGGCAGACTGGGCCCAATCTGCCGACGAATTCTGCGTTTCTTTGTTTCTGTGTCAGCTACATGTAAACTCCTTCATTGTCTCCGACCATGCTTGTGGAGAGAGAGCTTCTTTGGAATAAATCTTCTGTTGAAGAGTACTTTGTTTTTCTTTAGGTTATTCAAGTGATTCTTCATAATCTAAGGATTGACTCATCTAGTTACATTTCACTACTTCACGTAGTGGCTTGTAAGATTTATGTACATTTGTTTAAAACAGGTCCATTGAAGCCTTTGATCCCTCTCCCACTCCTGGGACTCTGCTCACCATTACAGGTTCAGGTCTTTCTGGTGGTAATGCACATACTTTTCCTGGTCACTGGGACTCACCAGACTGGGCTACAGGAGAACTGAAACCGTTTCTGTGGAATCTGGCCTTTTCAGTGTATTATTTTTCTTAATGTGAGACCCTTATATTGTTCCTTGTGCATCCGTCCCATCTCTCTGGAAAATGCAGCTTACAAACATTTAAGCTTTTTAAGGCCTTTTTAAACAAAGACGATCTGAACTGGAGGAATACAGACGCAGTGCTGGTTGCTGTCTGCAGTATTGGATCTCGTAAGACTACCAGTCCCCCGGCTCCCACAGGATTGTGGCCCATACACTGTAGCTCCTTACTTGGGTATCCATTTCTCCAGTCAATAGTAGGCCTACGTGCATTGCTGTGGCCCAGTTTTGAGAGGGCGATTGATGTCCAGGCAAACAGCTAAGTGTCCAGCTTCAGCTGTTGAATTTATCCCTCTTTAACTGAGGACAGTGCAGCCCTACTATGCCCTCAGGGTATTAAAAGGGTATTAAACAGCACTGTGGCACTGAGCAAAGGGGCTTGCTCGGCATGCTGGTGACCTGGGTTTGTGCCCTGAGCCCAGGTGTCAAAAGCGGAGGCCGGCAGGGGAGGGGTTCCGTAGGCGTCCACTGGAGGCCTCCCTCCGGCGGGGGAGGGGGCTCAGCCCGGAGACAGGTGGATTGGAGTGTGCTTGGGGAGAGTGCTGCCTCGACGCTTCCAACCCAGGATCCTCCGCGCCCTTACAGGCTGAGAACAGTAGTGGGTGAGAGGCATAGAAAACGGAAAATGCCCCCGACCAGCCAAGATGACTAGCACCCTAGGCCCCCACCACCCGAAGCCCCTGAGCTAGCCCGGATCCAGGTCCGCGGCACCTGAGAAGCTACAGTATGTCTGGCTGCAAGGCGATTTTCATTCAGGAAGAGAGGGACCCACCCAGTACTGGGATAGACCGGGGCCACTCTCAGGTAGGCCGCTATAGGGGTTGGTGGAAGGTGGTAGGGGTCGGAGGGTGGTGGATAGGCCCATGCGCTCCGAAAGAGTCGCAGGTCAGGGGAGTGTGAAGCGTAATTTAAAAAAAAAAAAAAAAAATATTAAAATAGCCGAAAAAATTGATTAGCTGGTTTAGGCATGAAAGTGCTAATGATGATCTGTGAAAATACATAGCACTTAGCATAGAATGATTGGCAAATTTAAAAATATATGTATGGTTTTATTAATGTTGTCAATTGGGCCATTGACTCACTCAGAAAATGGTTAGCAGTGTACTGCTGTGCATGTCTAGAAATTTAGCATTACCCCATTTTGCATAGCATTCTGCTACACTATACCAGCTGTTTAAAGTACTCGCTTTTGGTGGCAGAATGTTCTTTACTGACAGCAGTCTCTTAATGGTGGACTACTGCAGACATGGTACTGTATGGTTTATGTAGATAGCCGGTGGTAGTGTCATTATAAGAATGCAGACATGGTACATTTTTGTTGATATTAAGTGTCTACACGAGACTACAAACGCAGTATATTTTTGTCAATAACTGGAAACAGTGACAGCACAAGACTCCAGACATTGTATATTTTTGTCAGTGGCTAGTAACAGTGTTGGCACAAGACTACGGACATGGTACATTTCTGATGATAGCTGGTAACTGTCAGAATGAGACTACAGATGCGGTACATTTCTGTCAGTTAGCTGGTGGTTGTGTCCAAGAGTTTTACTCTGACAGTCATTTGTTTCTTTTACTGTTTAAGCTGGAGCTGATATTAAAGAAATGCAGAACAGAACCTTCCAGGAGTGCTATGGTGGCAACTTCCTTTCACATTGGAACAGAATTGCTACTGTCAGAAAACCAGTCATTGCAGCTGTGAATGGATTCGCTGTAAGTATTTTTACTGTAGGCTGATAATTAACTATGTGATACAGGGGTCAATTTGGCCATAGTGCACATTGCCTTGGACTAGTGCAGCTAATCCTCTACCTGTCTGTCTTGACTAGTGCATGTCCTCTTTGACCGATAGTGAAGATGCTGCAGTGACCCTCGGCTGCTCATGTGGAATGGCAAGGTCACTTGCATAAGTGCAGATCTCTGCTTCGTTGCAGAGTGGGGCAGTGCTCATCATTCTCTGCTTGCCTCTGCTCATTGCCCTGTGGGTGGGGTGAGAATGTGGTGAGATGCTTGATACTGATGGAGCTCCATCAGGTGTGGTGTGTACAAGGCCAAGATTGCATAAGGGAATAGGTGCTGTTGTAGAATCTTGTTGGGCGGGGGGTGTAAAAAGGCAGAGAAGCATTCACAGCACTTGACAGGAAGGGAAGGGGTGTTCAGACTATACGACATATCTTTCTGTACTCTGGTTGGGCAGGGAAGCAAAGTAGTAGCGGGAAAGAAATGGGCAGTGACAACAGAAAAATAATAAATTGGGTCCATCTGGAATACCCGGAGTTCCCTATCTGCCCTGGGATGCATTGTCCATAAAGGGCTTTATCCCTCCAGGTCCACCCCGTCTACTTCCCTCCCTACTGCTACCAACCTGAGTAACCACCAGACCCTTCATTATGTCCCAGCCATGCTTGAAACCATTTACAGTCTTGGTGCCCACCACCTTCCCTGGCAGAATTTTCTGTGGCTCCATCATGTTTACTGTAAAACAGGAGTAACCTTCTCCCATCAGTTTCCACTTGTGACCTTGGGTTCTTGACTCCTACTTCTGCTAACTGGATCCCTGTAATTCACCTTGGTTCTTCTCTTCAGGAACTTAAAGGTCTTTTCATATCCCCTCTGTCTTGCCTGGTCTCCAGTGAGTGCATGTTCAGGGCCTTGAGACTATCTTTATAAGATCTGCCCTGTTGGTCCTAAATCATGTAGGTCGTCCTACATTGCACTGTCTCCGGTCTGTCCCCTGTCCTTCCTTAAGTGAGGACTTCTGAATTGAGCACAGTATTCCAGGTGTGACTTAACCAGTGACCTATATAGAGGTAGTAGTATCTCCTTTTCCCTTCGGTCAGTACCCTTTCCAATACAACCCAGCATCCTGTTAGCCTTACCAAGGCCTTGTTACACTGGCTTGATTGATGAAGTCAAAAATGATGACTCCCAGGTCCGTTTCCTCTGCTGTAGTGCTCAGTTCAACCCCTCTGATTCAGTACCTTGCATTTTTTGGCATTGAATTTCAATGGCATACTTTAAATGACCTCTCTGGCCTTTGTAGATCCTCTGCATCTCCCTGATCCTTTTGCCACTATCTACCATACTACAGAGCTTTGTGTCATCCGCAGCGAGACGCAGCTTGCTCCAGATGCCCTCTCCAATGTTGTTGATGAACATATTGAAGAGGACACGACTCGGGACAGATCCCTGCGGCACCCTACTCATGACCTCCCTCTCTTCTGATTTAACCCCGTTCAGCACAACCCTTTGCTGCCTCTTCTTCAGCCAGTTTCCTACCCATCTAACTATGTCACTATCCAGGCCCATGTCCTCCAGCTTCTTCATCAATCTGTGTGGCACTGAGTTGGATGTCTTGCTGAAATCGAAGTAGAGTAAATCCACAGCATCAGGGTTTTAAATAAGCTCGGAAAATTGATTAGCAGTTTTGCATGTGAGGGGGTTGTCCCAGCAGCTAGGAGTTGAAGGTGGATAAGTGACAGGTTTCTGGTTGGAGTAGCCTAGTGACCAAGCGGGGTGAGAGGGCTAGCCCACTGACTGAACAAGGGTCAGGCCCAGTGGCTGGGAGAGGCCATCTCAAGTGGTTGGGGGGTGGGGCAGTCATTTATCAGTCAGGGTTGTCAAATTCAGAATGACTTGGGTTGTAGACACAAAGCAGACTGATGCAATTCAGTGCCACTTCTCCTGTATTTTTATATGTTGGGCTTAATGTATTTTACTTGATAAAAGTTTTAATAAAATTTAAATGTATTTAAAAAAAAAAAAGTAATCAACCACATCGTGAAAATGATGCCTCTAGTCCTTCCAGGTCTCCATCTCCTGTCAAAAACAATGGTAAGTCTGCAGACAAAGACAGAGAAACATAGAATGTATCGGAAGAAAAGTACCATTAGGCCCATCTAGTCTACCCTAGTTTCCCTGCTAATTACTACACCCTTTCTGTGAAGAAGTATTTACACTTTTCCCTCTTAACCCCCCCCCAAGCTTCATAGCATGCCGCTGTGTTCTGTTCTCTCCTCCTTTTTCTGTGAGAGACTCCCCTCCTGCACCTTGTTCTCCTCTGTGAGGTACTTCAAGGTCCCAGTGGCATCATGTCACGTCTCGCTCTTTTCTGTCCCAGGGAGTACATGTTGAGCTCCCACAACCTCTCCTCATATGCTTTCTTGTGCAACCACTACGCCATTTCAGTAGCCTTCCTCTGGACTGCTTCCACACTGTCAGTGTCCTTGCGGGGGTCCGGCCTCCAGGTGGGGGTCTCACAAGTGAGCAATACAGAGGCAACACCACCTGTCTTCTCCTGCTAAAAATCCCCCTCCCCCCGTATACCACAGCATCTGACTCGCCTTGCCTGTTGCCTTGTCGCACTGCCCTGCCACTTTGAGATCATCGGATATGATCACCTCACGGTCCCTCTCTTGCTTGGTAACTTAAGTACATCCCTTCCATCTTCTACACAGCCCCCAGGTATCCCTGCCCCAGATGCGTGCTTTTGCATTTTTTGGCATTGAGACCCAGCTGCCACTCCCTAAGCCACTCCTCTAATTTCCCCATACCCCTTTACATTTTCTCCAACCCTCCCCCCCCAGGTGTCCACACTGTAGCAGATTTTTGTGACATCCACAGAGAGTCGCACCTTCCCCTCTAGTTCTGCAGCAGTGTCACTTATGAAGACATTGACGTGGACAGGACCCAATACCGATCCCTTTGGTACCTCACTGGTCACTCTGTCATCCTCTGGGTGACTGCCATTTACCTCAACCCTCTGCTTCCTATGTTTCAACCAGTTAGATACCCAGCTCACCACCTTTCTCCCCCCCCAGGCTGCTAAGTTTGTTTACCTTCTATGTGGTACAGTGTTAGAAGCATTACTGATGTCCAGATAGGCCACATCCATTGCCCTCCTGATCTACATCCATAGCTGCCTAGACAAAGAAGTCTGAGATTTGTTTGGCATGGCGCCCCCCCTCCCCCATGAAGCTGTGCTGCCAGTTGTCCTGCAGCCAATTTCTCCAGGTACTCCATCGGTCTCTCCTTCAGCAGAGGCTTCATTTATTTCCCCGCCACCGATGTGAGACTGACTGGTCTGTAATTGCTAGCATCCTTCTTGCTGAGGCTCTTTTGCAGGGGGACCACATCGGCTCTCTTCCAGTCTTCTGGACACCCCTTCCCGTCTCCTGTGAGGTGCCGAATAGTGTTGCCAGAGGGGAGGCCGGCACCGTGCTCGGCTCTTTTAGTACTCTTGGGTGGATCCCGTTAGGCTCCATCACCTTATTTTCCTTTAGAGCTTCCAGTCTCTGGCAGACTTCCCTTACATGGACTTGCGTGCACTCCACACAGTGCCTGTTAATGCATGTTGGTCCATCCCCTTCCCCTTCCATTGTGAAGACTGAGCAGAATTTTAAATTTTTCTTGGTCTTCCTTTACAGTCCCCTTCCCCCTGGTCTCCTTTTCTTCACTGTGCCACCCCTTGCCTTCCTGTTTTCGCTCACATACTTGGAGAAAGTCTTATACCCATTTTTGATCGCCTGGGTAACCCTCTCCTCAGTTTGAGCCTTTGCTGTCATTACTCTCCTTCCTGCCTCCTTTTTTTTTTTTCATCTAGTTATACCTCCATGTCCATCTCTGTTTTGGTCGTCTTGTACTTCCTGAACCCTGTGTTTTTTTTTCTCCCTTACCTCCTTAGCGACCTCTTTTGAAAACCACAGTGACCTCTTTCTACTCTTACCCTTGCTTTCTACCTTCAAACAGCTTGCTGTTACCTTAAGTTATTTCCTCCTTACTCAGGACCCTGGCTTAGTCTTTGGGCTTTTCTGACCCTGACTCTCAAACACTAGGGTCTGGTCTGGAACTTGCTTTATCCTCCCAAAGAGGGATTCACAGCCAGTTCAGTAGTTAGGCCTTGTCCCATCAACGAATCAGTCATCGACTACCCCATTGGATTCTGTCAATGCGCAGTTGCTGTTCCAGACTGTGTCTGTATTGTTTCAACAGCTCCTACCACCTACTCTGCTGTCCACGCTAATCCCATTGCTGCACCTGTGCAGCTGCCACTGACTTCATCACTGCTACTGGGGTCCCCATACAGGTTACTAAGCCTAACTAAGGAATTCCTCTTTTGTCTGGACCATCGACGCTACCTCCCACGTGGCCTCCTTCTTCTGCCATCAACCTGCTGCCTATTCCTGTTGATGAGGAAAAGTTGAAATATATAATCTGGATTTAATGGAGGCGGAAAAGGAGGAAGGAATGATCCCACCTGATGTGGTGGGCTTCCAGCCCACTTTATCCTCCTGTATTGGGGGCAGTGTGTACATTTTACCCCATGTTCCCTGCTGGGGGTGCCTCTTTTCGGGCTTTCCTATGGCATACTACTAAGGAGGAGAATTCCTCAAAGAAGACCCCCTGTGAATTTTTACAGGTTTTTGCACTGCCTACCATTATTGTTCCTCCATTCAGCTTTGGAGGATACTACTGTGGCTGCTTAACACAGGCCCAGTGCTCTGCCAGCCATGCCCTTTAAGGTGGATAAGAATATCCCACCCAGTAGACAAGCCTCATTATTCCACACAGTCTGAAATGTGGTTACTATGGCTGCACCTGACTGTTCTAAAACTCTGTAGCACATGGGTTCTCTTCCAACTAATAAAGAATCAAGGGAGTTGGATATCATGGGCAAGGGGATGTATGCTTCTGCATCCCTTGGCCTTAGTATTGCAACAACATGGATTATATGATTAAATATCAAAATAGCCTTTAGAAGTCTATGGCTACCATGGCCAACAAGCTGCCTGATGGATCAGACAAAACTGAATCCAACAGATTGTTTTTGCCCATGGTTTGGAGGCTGACAAGCACCTCTTAAGATCAGGTTATGATGTCGCTGATTCTGCAGCTCATGCAGCTGCTTCTGGCATTTGCCTGCATCGCTGCTCATGTCTGCAAGTGGCTGGTTTTGCCACTGATGTCTAGCAGCCGGTCCTTAATACTTTTTTAGTTAAAAAGCTAAGCTGTTTTTTAGTACGTATGTGGAGTCTGCTTTGAGGGACCTGCAAATGTCTAAAATGATCTAGAAGTACTTTCATATCTTAAATCCAAAGCCTTGGGGTCAGGGCGGGGTTCCTTTCATAGGCCCTATGCCTGCTGTGGTAGAGGTTATTTCAGAGGATCCAGTGGCTCACAGTGGACCCGGGTCATCCCTCTGGCCACTTTGACTCCAAGTGCTCATGCCAGATCACCAAAGCTGTGGGTGTTGGCAGCATGCCAGCTGTCCCCAGAGCCTTCTGACTCCCTTCCACCTCCCCAACCCCTGCAGATCAGGAGATCCTTGTGGGAGGCCACACCTCCCTCCCAACAGATCTTTGGGTGCTGGAGGTGGTTTATCGAGGACATGCCCTAGAACTTCTCACTTTCACTCTGGTACATCCTCCCTTATCAAACCATTGCCCTCTGGGACATCTGGTCCTCCTGCTGGAGGAGGTTCAGTCCCTCTGCGTGAGGGCCACAGAGCCTGTCTGATTGCAAAAATAAATTGGGCTACTATTCCCAGTGCTTCCTAAAGCTGCACTGGATGGGAGAAACTGTCCCAGACATTCAGGGCCATAATCTGTTTATAGAATACAGGTGGTTCTGCATGATTTGTCTCCAGTCCTTTCTCCCCTTGCTAGTAGGGGGATTGGCAGTGTGCCCTGGATATGAAGGACGCTTACCTCCATATTGTTTTGGGAGTTGGGCTTAAGGTGGGGCTGCAGGGCTATGCTGAGGCAGTATTGGGCTTTGTTGACTTTGGGCTGTCCCTTTCTTTTTTTTTTGTGTGTGTGCAGTTAAACTTTATTGATATTTTTGTAACAAAGATGTACAGAACAGCTACATAAGCGATTTTAAACTGCCACACAAACAACAAACATGTAAAAACAAACAAGAACACAACAAGAAAAAGGAAATGGACTGTCCTTTCCAGCCTGCCTAAGCAGGAAAAGACTGGTTGGTTGTGGCGTTCTAGCTTACTTGAAGAGTGCTCCAGTTCCTCCAGTCTGGAGACTGGTTGTGCTTTGGGGCAGAACTAATTGCTGGTGTTCAGAGGAGCAGCTTTTATACGCCGCATTTGGAACTTCATTAGCTGTTTTGGGAACTGGGCTTAGTTTGTGGCTGAATGGCTGTACTGAGGTAGAATTGGGCTCTGGTGACTTTGGCTTGCCCTCCCTTATCTGCTAAGGCAGCCTAGATTGGTTGTTTTTAATTTTTTTAACTTCTTTTCAGAATGCCCCGATACCCCGAGTCTGGAGGCTGGTTGTGCCAAGGGGACGGAACAGATTTTTCCCTTTTTACCTGCCATTTTCTCAAGGGAATTTTTTTTTTTTTTTTTGGCCCATTTCTTTTCTCCATTGCCTGTCACTCTGTGTCCATTTGTAAGTATTCAGATGATACAGTACCCTTTATCTCTGGCTCCTCTGTTCCTGACCTAACAAAACCAGCTACAACTGGACTTTAACAACATCCAGCACTGGTTCTGAGAAAATCGGTTATCCTTCAATGCATTGAAAATGGTCTGTATGACTTCTGGCACCAGGCAGAGGCTTGCTGGTGTCTTCCCCACTTCCTTCATTTCATACTGTGGATGGTGCAGTGATTGAAGGTGTCTCCTTCTTTAAGTACTGTACCTCATGGTCTGGCTGAATGGCCACCTCGATTTTCTGTTTATGTGGATTGCAGGCTCCACCCCAAACTTGGAACACTCAACAGGAATAAGAGAGGCATCCCACTTCCTGCATGCAGAGAAATCCTCACTAAGATGATTCTCCCCATTTTCGATTATGATGACATTGTTTACAGTGCTAATCAGAAATCCATCTTAGCTAGACTGGACCCCGTCTTTCACTCCTGTCGATTTGTCCTTGACGAACCCCTGTGTCCTTACCACTGTTCTTTGTATTCCTCCCTCGATGCCAGGTGCCTTGCCCACTGTGCCTCCTTTATCTCCAGATTTTGATTTGGCTTCCTCCCCTCATATCTATCTTCTCTCTTTTCTCCCCCCCCGCCCCCTCGCCCTTGCCTTTGCTCTCTTGCTGTCCCACCAGTGAAATGTGTTGCTGGCCAAGCTTCCTTCTCGTCCTGCTTCCTTTAACTATGGAACTCTCTGCCCCTTCCATTCACTCCGCGCTGTCCGTTCTCACTGTGATTTCTCTGTTCACTCCTGCAGTTGCTTCTGATATTGGGGTGGACTTCTGTCAGCTGCCTTTCACCCGACACTGATACTAACACAGACGTTCTCCCCCAGTCATCGGTCTCTACTCCCTGCTCCTTGTATTACTGCTTAGTTGCTTACTACTTAATCTTGCTTTGCTTATTTTGCAATTTACCATTTGGCAGTTTTATTTTTTAAATGTTTTCTTGTAATTTGTTTTATTTTTTCCATATTATTGTATTATTTTTGTACAGTTGTACTTTATATTTGTTCTCCTCTCTACTCTTCTCACTTACCCCCAGGATGCATCCAGAAACAAGCTGATACCAGCTCAGTATGACTTTCCTGGTAAAACGTTTGAAATCATTAACTAACTAAATAAATATCAAGATTTGCAAGTGCCACAGAAAGTACCTGGGATTTATGCTTCGGGGCTATCATTGTCAGTTTTGTGTCTTGCCCTTTGGCTTACTTGCTGCACCTTTTGTTTTTACCAAATGCTTTGCAGAGGTTGCAGTCACTTTCCAAAGGAAGAGCCTTTATGTTTTTCCGTGCCTTGAGGGTTGGTGTTTAAAAGCCCCATTGAAGTGGATTATTTACACACTGTTCCCTACCTGACAGCTCCTTGAGCAGGTGGGCATTCTGCTGAATGAACCACAATCCTTTCTAACTCAATTCCAGCATCTCCAATACCTAGGAGCAGTTCTGGACAGAGGGGTGGGCTGGGCATTTCTTCCCTTGGACTGTGCTATGGTGTTGGTTGCCCATGACAATGTCTCTGCCAGCTGTCTACTATGATTGATTAGCCTCGTGGCTGCTGCTGCTACTACTCTCCCTGCCCTGCTGGTGCATCTGCATATGAGGATTCCACAATGGTTCCTCATAGCCCAGTGGACTAAGCATTTGGACGAACTGGAGTGTCTCATGCGGGTGGCTCCTCTGCTTTGCCACTCCCTGCTCTGGTGGTTGGACTGCTCTAACCTGGAGACGGGGCCTCTTTCTCCTTCTCCTGTTTTAGCGATGATGATGGTTCCTCTTGTTCTGGCTGGGCCCCATTCATACTCACGGGTCAGTGGACCCCCTTAGACATGGTCCTCCACAGCAACACTTTGGGGATAAGGGGTGTTCTGCTTGGCCTACAGACCTTCATTACCCTCCTTTGGGGTCACCAGCTGTTGACCCATATGGACAGCATTTTGGTGATGCACTTCATCAACCACCAAGGCAGAGATCATTCGTATCCTCTCTGCAGAGAGGCGATGAGAGTCCGATACTGGGCTGTGGAACAGGATATGTTCCTGATGGATGTTTTACTACCTGTTATGTCAGACGCCCTTGCGGTTGGCCTCAGCAGATCCCAGGTGCTCTGCAATGAATGGGAGTTATTGGACTCCGTCGTGGATACCATCTTAGAAAAGTGGAGTTACCCA
Organism: Neoceratodus forsteri; assembly: GCA_016271365.2. Lineage (NCBI taxonomy): Eukaryota > Metazoa > Chordata > Ceratodontiformes > Ceratodontidae > Neoceratodus > Neoceratodus forsteri. The sequence goes on along the minus strand of CM028135.1, from coordinate 244,270,195 downwards.
GACATAGTCATTTTTGCGTCTTCATACAATGTAAACCTGTGGTTTTCCTGTTTGCTCTCTCCAGGGCCTAATGATTTTTGGTGAGGCATGTTGTCCCTCTCTTGGAAAGGGAGGTTCTGCATGCATTTCTTCCATTCTTCTGATATAGAGGGTTTAGATCAAGTTGGGAGTGGAGCCAGCCACCCTGACTCTGGTGGCTCCACTGTGGCCCAGACAAATTTGGTTTCTCCTGCTTTCGAGTTGGCAGTGACCCCCCGAATGAGACTTCTGTCACAGGAGAGAGCTCTTTGATGCATCCAGATCTTCGATCTCTGTACTTCCACTCCTGGCTGCTGAGGACTTAGAACTCTTCTGCTTTGGGGTGTTCCCCATGGTTGCAGCTGTATGAGGTACACCTACTCTCAAAAGTGAAAACATTTTATACTTTGGTGTACTGTCTGTCAGCAGAACCCCTTTACATATCCAGTTATATTCTGGATTACTTCCTGTCTCTTACGGATGCAGGCCTTGGGTTTTCCTTGATAAAGGTTCACTTATCTGCAGTGTTGGCTTTCCGTACCCTGACAGGCAACAAAACAATGGCCCAGCTTGCGTTTCTTAGAGGTATTCTGCTTCTGCACCCTCTGGTCTGAGATCTGATTCCAGTGTGGGATTTAATATGGTTCTGGAGACCCTTTCTGCGCTTCCTCTCTTGGAAGACCTTTTTTGTCATGGCAATGGCATCTTCTAAATGTATTTTTGAGTTGCAAGCTCTGGTTGAGGACCTCCAGATCCCCACCCACCCACCCCAAGCATTGGAGTTTCCTTGTGTGCCAGTCCTTGTTTTCTGCCCAAGGTAATTTCTGAGCATGCACTAAATCAGACTGTTGACCTTTTGGTTTACTTCTCGACTCCCTTGGATAGTGTGGAATGTCATTTGCACACACTTGACATCCGTCCGAGGCTGTGTTGGTACCTTAATCTTACTAAAGAGTGTAGTAATTTCTCTCAGCTATTTGTGGCCTTTGCCCCCATGATGGTGGGCTCCCCTATTTCTAAGCAAGCATGGTTGGCCTGTTGCATTACTTTCTGTTACTAAAAGTGTGGGAGGCAGCTTCCCGGGCCTGTCCATGCACATTCCATTTGTGGCATGGTTACCTTGTGGCTTTTCACAGTGTGTCTGCTGCTGAAATCTGTGCTGCTGTCACTTGGAGTATTGTTCACACATTTACTTAATAACACTTCCTGGACATCGTCTCTTGGAGACATGCTGGATTTTGCCTTACTGTCCTGCAAGGCCTCCTTATTCAGGGAACTTAGATTCTTCCTTACTTCATTGGTGCTCTGGTGCTGTTTGAAACTTGTTCCATAAAGTGGCTGTATAAAGGGAGATATCCTCAAAGACGATAGAGTAGTTAGTCACAGGCCCCACCCCCACCACCCCCTTTTTGGAAGGCTTTTGAATGTCCTGCCGGCTGTCACAGACTAGTTCTTCTTCAGTGCCCGATTAAGGCACATGTCAGTGCTCTGGTTTCCATATCCTCCCTTGCGTGACTGGTTAGGTCCTGGTTGCTTTGGTTCCTGCCAGCCCAATGATCCTCTGAACTTGTCTCTGGTGGGGAACTGTAGCATGATAGGGCCATCTACATTATATAGGCTGCGACAGTGCACCTTGACATGGGTGGCCCCAGCTAGCAAAAATATCCAGATGATTCTGATGCAGATAGTTTACAGTTCCATGATGTTGCTTAATGGGGAAGTTCTCTCAAAAAATGTACTGTTGGAGTAAGTAACTGCTCTTTCTATGTATAGACATTTTCTGCGGAAAATATATCATGCCCTGTGTGCTATGTGCCAAGTCTAGCTTCAATATCCAGGTTACAATAAATAGGAACATCAAGGCTAGACTTGGCAAATATAGCATGGGGCATGATGTAATTTTGGCAGAAAGTCTCCTTACGTAGAACACTGCTTTAGAAGGGACACATCATTGTCGCACTCTTGGGGATTTTACCTCTTGTGTTCAGTGTGATCTCGGCCAGCACTTGAAATGCCTGACTGCATGTTGACTTACTTCTCAGGGGTTCCATTTTCGAATCCCTAAGTTTTGTTAAACAGCTGTACAGGGCAGAAGCTTCTCTTGCACCCTCCCTCTGCAGTACACCTTGGTAAGCCCATAGTTCTCCTTTCAAGGAAACATGGTTTCATCAAGAGTGTAATAGGGTTGTGGAACAGATTACCATGTGAGGAGATCTGGATTGTTTTCAGTGTTTCAAGGCTATGTTCAATGGATGACTAAAGGAGGTGAGGATTTGTACTTATTGTTAGAAGGACAACTGTGAGGCAAATTTCATGGGCTGCCCAGTTTACCTTTGTTTCACTGCATTTATGCACCTGTGAGACTTGCTTTACATCACCATAATATCAAAGGATTTTTGACATGTCCTGGTGCTTGGGATATTTATACTAGTTCTATGTAATGAATAATCCATGATTGGATGTGCGGCAGTATTGCAGTAACTGAATGCATTCTTTGGACTGTGAAGCATGAGGTGTAGTCAGTGGCCTTCAACCACTCAGGAAGTGAGGTTATGGAACAGTGGTGTAACAGACTTGACTGAGGATTATTACAATTACACATTTGTAAAGTAGAATTTGTTATAAAGCACATTTAGGCACTGGGAATTTAAGCTTATTGTTCTTTGGGGACTATAAACCTAAAGCTGACATTTTTCCTCTCTAAAGCTTGGAGGTGGCTGTGAACTGGCTATGATGTGTGACATCATCTACGCAGGCGAGAAAGCGCAGTTTGGTCAACCAGAAATTCTTCTTGGAACCATTCCAGGTAATTAACTGCATGCCTTGGATAACCTTTTCTGAGGTTGTTTTGGTATTAACTGTTCAGCTTGTCTCTCCTGTCTGTAAGCTGTGTACATGTGTTTATACAGTGTAAGTAAGCATCATATCTTACAGACAAATTATTTATTTTAGGCACAGACCAATTCTAAATGAAGATAAATAATTGATCTTAGTGTTGGTTGCATCATCAACATTCATCTCCATTTTGGACAGGTCACAGAGGAAGACCTAAAGGAATTGTTTAAAAAAAAAAAAAAAAAAATCACCAGTTTTAGTAGTTTAACAAATACACAGAAAGCTCCCCAATCTTTGCAGGAGTTGAGCATGGATTTTTTTATGCTGCTAGCCCATCTCTTCCACTTCTGTTTTGCCAGTTTCATCCTTGCACGCAGATGTTTCCTGACTTCTGATGGTCAATTATTTGGTACAGATCAAAGCCACTGCTCAACTAACAGGACCCTCGTTAGTTAAAGGGGCACTGTCAGCTTTGTGTCCCTTTGTCTTGTGCCAGATGTGAAAAGTATGCCTCCTGGCACACATCTAGCACACATGTACTGCAAAATACTTCTGTGTGTGTAAAATGTAAGCCTTTTTATCTTAAACTATAATTTTGCTTGAAATACTGTTTTCCTTGGTCCATTCGGAATTCAGCCATGTCCCGGAAGCACATCCAGGCCGGGAATGTGGGTCAGCCACTAGCGTGGTCCCGGAGTGTGATTTTTTTTTTCACAAGGCACCTTTAAAAACATGTTATTCTTGTCTCTGCTGTTATTAAAAAATGCTGTTGGTATCTCAAACATTAAACCGAGCACTGCAAGGAGTACAATTTAAACTTTTAGAATTGAGCTGAAATCCTGCGCATGCGCACGAACGGCATGCTCCTGCACATGCGAGAGATCTTTCTTCATGCCTTTTGAGTGCTTGTGCGGGATTTTAGCTCAATTCTAAAAGTTTAAATTGTATTCCTTGCAGTGCTCGGGTTTGATGTTTAAGATACCAGCAGCACTTTTTTTTTTTTTTTTTTTTTTTAAACAATAACATGTTTTTACAGGTGCCTTGTAGAAAAAATCATACTCCGGAACCGCAGTCATGGCTGGCCTGGATTCCCGACCTGGATGTGCTTCTGGGACATGGCTGAATTCCAATTGGACTAAGGAAAACAGTATTTTGGGCAGAATTACAGTTTAAGGTAAAAAAGCTTACATTTTACACACATGGGGCATTTTGCAGTACATGTGTGCTAGGTGTGTGCCAAGAGGCACACTTTTTACATTTGGCACAAAATGAAGGAGCAAAGATCGGAAACGGAGAGTTTCAGTGAGGGGGCCCCTGTCAGGATGGGCTCAGGTGACTAGTGGGGTCCCTCAGGGCTCGGTATTGGGCCCTTGCCTTTTCAACTTGTATATATCATCTGTGCAAACTTTGACAGAAGTATGGTTGTCTAAGTTTGCAGATGATACGAGGATAGGTTTTAAGATAAATTCCAAGGAGGATGCGGATACTTTACAATCAGCCTTAAAGGAATTTGAACATTGGGCAAAAAGTAACAATTCTACTTTCAATACTGATAAATGTAGGGTTATGCATTTGGGGAAAAATAATAGGTATTATAAATATAATTTAAATGGAGTGGAGCTACAAGGGACAACAGAGGAAAAGGATTTGGGTATTCATATTACCAGCGATCTTGGTTTCAGGACTCACTGTAACGAAGTTATTAGAAAAGCTAGTGGACTCTTGCACTGTATAAATAAACACATTAAAAGTAAGGATAGATTAGTGGTGATGCCACTGTACAAGGCATTGGTCCGCCCTCATCTGGAGTACTGCGCCCAATTCTGGTCACCAGGGGGTAAATTGGCTATAAAATCTCTCGAGCAAGTACAAAAAAGGGCAGCTAGGCAGGTGGCAGGCCTAGATGGGCTATGCTACCAGTAGAGATGGCAGGAACTAGGTCTTTACTCACTGGAGTTCCATAGGCTCCGAGGTGATATGTGCATGGTATATAAAGCACTTTTGGATGATGACTTATGGCCAAAATTAGGCCTTGCGTTAAGGACACAGCTATGTGATACTAGGGCACATCCACTTCAAATTAAGGATCATTACTTATTGTACAAATAGCAGGAAACATTGGTTTAGTAAAATGGCAACCAGAATTTGGAATAGTCTGTCAATAGAGTTGGTGGCAAGTGTGAATATGTCAGAATATAAGAAAACACTAGATGACTACTTATTTACACAAGGTATTATGGGTTTTTAATATGGCAGGCCGAAAAGGACTTCGGTCTTCTTGGCCTTGTATATACTTATGAGACCTATGAAAGCTGATGTGCCCCTTTAAGCTGTTGCCTAATTAAAAAAAAAATGTTAAGGAAAACATCCCATGGACTCCTTTGGAGCATGCCACCACGCTCTTCCTGGTTAGACATTATAAAATGTATGAGCGCAGGGGTGGGGCCAGCAAACCAGAGTACGATTTTATCCCTCCTGAAGGTTATCAAATGTAAAATTGTCAGATTTGTGCTAAACTCTCTCAGAGGTAAGGGTGATTACTGTATATATAAAAAAACTAAAATAATTCTGTTCACAGGCCCACACTAAAAAAAACAGCCTCATTCTCAACATAGTCAATAAAAAAAAAAAAATGAAGCCTACGAACAAGTAAAGACATTCAAGTACCTCGGAGTACATATTGACGACTCTCTCTCCCTCTCCTTCTCCTCACATATTGACAGCGTAGTCGGGTCTGTCAGCATCTAACTTGGAGTCCTGTATAAGCACAGGAGCCACCTAACCCCCGTTGCACTGTGCCTCGCCGTCACCAGCTCAGTCCTGTCAGTTATTGACTATGGGCTGATTGTATATAGTGCTGCCACCGACACGGCCCTAAAGCGTGTCAAAACAGCACTCATCGAAGCCTGCCGACTCGTCCTGGGTGCCGACAGGCTCACCCACATATGCAAGCTGTGTGCCAAAATACAATGGCTAAACCTACAAGGGCAAGTAAAGTACCAAGTATGCCTCATGGGAAAGAAAGCACTTCTTGGTCTCGCCCTTCCTGCCATCTGCAACTTACTGCAATTCTCACAAACCCAGCACTGCACCAGGGGCGCTGCATGATGCTCACTATCTGCACCGTTCAGGAGAACCTGTCTCGCTCGGTGCTCTTTTTTGCTTACAGAGCCCCACATTGGATTAACAAACTCCCTGCTGATCTAGTCAACTCCAACAACATCAGCTCTTTTAAAAAAGAAATGAAGCACTACGTAGCTACCTCCAGCAGCTGTGACTGCTAAACGACCTCAAACTCTCTGCCCTCAAGACTGCTTTTCCCCTGTGCTTTAGCGAAGCTGACTTCACCCCATCCTTATCCAAGGGACCTTTAATTGACCCTTTTACATCCCCCTCATCTCCCTGCCACCATTCTCCTCTTTCTACTACATCCATAGGGACCTCTGGGACATTTATGTCACTAAGAAAGGTTGTGGCATCTAATAATTCCGATTCGGAATTAAACATACGTTCCAAATGGGACTGGACAACTTGCTTTATAGCAGGGAGAGTGGAATGTACCGTGGAGGTAAGTGGGTCTGCGAGGTGCTCAAGAAAAGTAGAAGAAAGTTGATCTGCACAGCTTTTGTATATATCTAGTGAAGATTTAGTGTTTTGGGTGCCACATTGGGCCTCCAACTTCAAGGAGATTGCCCTGTTATATTGGAAAGCCTCCATATCAGTTTTAAGGGCCCTGATTTGTTGAGGCAAGTCTACTTTGGTCTCATAAACCGTAGATATGGTGTCTAACAGTTGTTTACGCAACCGGGAATATTTAAAATAGGCTGACAATGATCTATGTTTAGCCGTCCTTACAAAAAAGATTGTAAGTTGGATTTGGTGTCTTCCCACCAGACTATATAGGATTGGTAAGCATCTATCATGGATACTCTGGCCTGCAATAGATTCATGCAGTTTGTAAAGACATAGTTATCCAGAAGTAATGTGCTGTTTAACTTCCACCTTGATTTAGGGCAAATGGGGAAGGGGCCCCCTGCTGGGGAGCATGATAGAGATACTGCTAAATGGTCTGAAGTCTCGCAGGGGATTACTGTAGCCTGATGTACTTTAATATTCGTGGAGACAAAAATGTAATCTGTGCGGGTGGCCAAAAACCCTCTGTGATATGTTTTGGCACCCACAGTGTGAACAGTCCTGTACCCATCCATCAATTGTGCCATTTGTAACATTTTTAGTAGAGTGGCTGTGTCACTGAAGGTTTTATGGGCATTGCTTCCTGTATCCATGGGGGAGAGGCCACAGTTGAAGTCTTCCCCCAAAGTAAACCTGAAGGGAGGTGAATAGATATGGCTGCAATTTAAGAAATAAAGAAGACCTAGCGGCTATGCTCAGGGGAGGGGGGCATATATCTTAATAAGTCGAAACCTAGTGCTACCATGCGTTCCGTCAATCAAAAGTACTCTCCCTGGGGAGACATCTAGTAGCTTTGGGATATGAAAATGGTAACCTAAGAATAAAATGCCCACCCCGTCACACATGTCCTCCCCATGGGACCAGTATAAAGGGCCCATTGTCCATCTGTTCTTGACCTGCGCGAGTTCAAACCTGGATTTGAACCTGGTGTGTCGTAGGAAGTAAAAATCATGTGGTAAAGTGCTTAGCAAGCCCAGGGTTGGGAGTTGTTTCCTGAAAGATTTAATACTGCACACATTGAGTGTGCAGCAGCAGTGCATTTGGGTGGGGTTATGCAAAGGTTAAGGGGGAAAAAAACAGCTAGGAGGAAAAGCCCATTAGAGAAGGAAATTTGAGAGGGCCCCCAAAAAATTAAGATCACCTATGTGGAAACTGGGCTCCCTGATTCTGGCTTACTCGAGATGTTTCTTTCCCTGATTCCAAGGAGAAGTCCATTTTGGAGGAGGATGCCCTAGAAGAGTCTGAGTCGGCATCTTCTCCCTCAGTAGCTCCCCATTGTCTCCTCTTTGCTAGGGCCTGAAACTTGTTTCTAGTCAGAATTGTTTTGGTGGGTGTGCGAGAGTCAGATTTTTGTTTACCTTTGCCCCTTCTAGATGCGAGGGCCAGGATGAAGGGTTCCTCAACTCGGAGGTCACCTCATGCTGAACAGCCACCGAGTTCGGGGAAACCTCCTGGGCTGATATCTTGCTCTGGTTGAGAGGCAGTAGTGGGAGAGGAAGGTTCAATGGTGCCCACGTCGTCTGTACCCTGGGGGTCTGTGGGGACAGAAGCTTCAGCAGGGGCAGGAAAGGCTGCAAGGAGAGAGGCCTCCTCATGTCTTTGGAGCGCTTGGGCCTGAGATTCAGAAATTAAATTAGTGTGTTCCTGAGGGACCCAGTCTACCCTATTATGCTCAGCCCATGGGCACTGGGGGTAAGTGTGATCTTGTTCGTTGCACAGGTTGCAGAGACGGGGGTTAGGGCAACCACAACTCACATGACCATAGGACAAACATAAAGTACATCTGGGCCGATCACATGTATGACTAAGATGGGTTCTGGATCCACATTTGTGGCAGGTGCGAGGCTGCCCCAGGTAAAAACTGATGCCTCTATCCCTCCCAATGTGGAAGCTGCCAGGGAGATGTATAATTCCCTGTTCAGTTTGCCTTAGCTGGACCTTAATTTTCCACCCTCCCGTCCAGACTAAATCTTCATCCAGAATAGGGCGTGGGGTGTCTAGGAGTTCACAGCACTGCTTGAGCCAGTATTGTATATCATTGATATTTACCCCCTCACTCCTGAAAAGCAAAGTAATAATTTTTACCAATGGTTTTGTGAGAGGAATCAGCATAAAAGGAGCCCATAAAGCTGAGCTTTTAACCTGCTCATACTGAAGCCAGAACTTTTCAAGAGTACTCATATTTTTAAAACTGACTTCATATGTTAACTCTCACTTGATATGAATAAATGCAAATAGTTTGGGGGGACTAATTCCCAATGTGTCTTTCAACGTGTTATGAAGCAAAGTCTTACGAGAAGGAGTAGTGGAGGCTTCACCGATATATCTCAGACGGACTGCGTTCCACCGTTGTGCTGGCTCCCCCACAGATTTAAAGAGATCACTCATTTTAAAGTTAGCATTGTTTTTATCCTGCCTAGAGGAATGAGAAAGAGTGCTCTTACTCAGGTTGTGGTTAGGAAAAGTCTCGTTGGGGCCCATAGTTTCAGTAATAAATTCAGACTGTTCATTATTGTCCTAGCTAGTGGCTGGTGGAGCTCGTGGTGTGGGTTGAGGTTCTATGCTCGGTGCAGGAACCTGGTTGTAAGGAAGTGAGCTGTTCATGGTGGCTTGAGCAGCAGTGTCCATAATTTCAGCTACTGAGATTGGTCCCAGAGAAGACCACGGCAGTCCGTTCACCGATTGCTGCCAGCCGGCAGTGCGTAGAGCAGCTACGGGGGACCAAGCCCATCCATTTTGGTAGAAGATCTAGTCGTGGGTTGCAGATGGAGCTGAGACCTCGCTGGGTTAACCTGAGAGGAATGGGCGATAGGGATATCAGCCATCAGCTCCTCATGAGCAATATGACGGTCAGAAAAATCAGCCTCTGGTATCTCGTCTTGAGATGCAGTGTCACCCTGAATTCGTTTTAGAATAAATTGCTTGTGCTATAAGAACATTTATCATAGTTTGGTTCAGAAATCGCTTCCTGGCCTATATCAGGTTGTGAGCCAGTAGCTGAATTAATGTCCAAACCTGGTGCAAAGCCTGTAGAAGTGCCTTGGTCAGTCTCAGGATGTTGTAAGCCCTCTGTGGTCTTTTGTTGCCTTGTAGAGTCAGTTGTGGAAAAATTCTCCGTCTTAGAACATGGAAATCCAGAATCAGTAGGTAGAGCAGCATCTCCACCTCCTCTTCCTCCATTTTGAAAATCAGCCATCTTGGTCAGCGGGACAAGAGTTCCCCCTGCTGACAGAGTAGGAGAATTTCCCTGGTGTGTTGGCCAAATTTCCCTCCATTCACTAAAATACCACCAACAACTTAATCTGGTTCTGCATGTCAGTTTGCATCTGTATCCCCCCCCCACCCCAGACGAGGCTGAAAATAGGCAGAATTGCCTAGTCCTCCTTTCCCAGTCAGCAAAAAATTAAATAAAAAAAGTATTCCTTGTGAGGGAGCAGGCCTTACATAACTCGGATCTCTATCCATGCATCTAGTGTATCCGGGTCTTCGTCTGTCAGTCTTTTGACATACTTTCCTTTGCATGTGTAAATAAAATAATTTTTCCGTTATTGCTTATCAGCTGTTTGCTTCTAAGGCTTGCATACCAGGTTTAAGGCAGTGATGCTGTTATATTAATAATTAATTTTTACCTAGGTGGCCAGTTTGCATCAAGGTTGTGCAGTGGATGGTTTGTACTTCTAACAGAGCTGTTAGAAGTAATGTTACACACTCTTGGGGGGAGAATGCCGCAGGTCTTTTTTAACTTTTTATCTCTAACTTTTTATATTAATTACAGTGAATACAAAAACCATAGTTCATGCGTGTACCATTAAATCATGGAATACAAAACAACTGAAATAAATACTGTAATAAATACAAAGATGAGACCAATTCAAATGGAGGGAAACCAAGAGATCTTACTTCAAGTTAGAGCTCTTGCAGCACACAGTAACCTTAAGAATTAAGCCAGCAGATGCCAGGACCCCATGGAAACCTTCTAGCTAGCAGTCTCCAGTGGGGGACCGCCCCTGACGTCGGCCAGTGATATAAAAGGGGCGGACCCCAGTCCCACCTCAGTTCTTTTCTTTTCCTGCTGTTGACCCATTCACATCTGCCTCCTCGGACGTCTTTTTGCTACAGGTCGACCGTCATCGCGCTTCCAGCATTTTTTTCTTCTATTTCTTTCAAAAATACTTTTTTCTTTCTTGCACGTCGTCTTCTCTGTCATCATCTGTTTCTTCAGTCGAACGATAAAGATCGAAGTGTGCATGCGGCAAGCAGATACCGTTGAAAGACGGCCACGAGGCCTGCCTTCTCTGCCTAGGCCTGAGCTAGGACACCATGGCCTGTGAGCACTGCAAGAAGTTCAGCCAGCAGACTTGCATCTGTTGCCAGAAGGCCCTCAAGGCTTACCTTTTAGAACAGCAGCTTGCCCCAATGCAGAAACAACCTCGGGGAAAAGGTTCTTCATCTTCTTTGGTTGCCTTTTCTTCCAGGTCCCATAAGGGGAAGAAGAAGGACTCCGGAAAACATAAGTACAGGGACAAAGATGGGGAGAAGGCCTGGACTCTCTCTTGCTCCAGGTCTCCCCATCATAGGAAGAGTTCCTCAGGTTCCTCCTCCCACAGGGGGTCAGACCACTCATCCCGGTCTGCTCTTGCTTCCTCCAGGTGTCAGGAGGTGACGCCTTCTGCCTTGGTCCTGCTGTCAGGCGGAGGTAAGTCGGGATCCAGGGCTCTGGCCCTAACACCCCTGAAGGTGAAGGCCATACTTTCTGTGTCTGCTTCCACCTCAGGGGCTGTGACTGGCTTCAAGTCGGGCAGTGAGACTTCGGCTTCTGCTCAAATGGTCCCAGTGACAGTCACTGCCAAGTCTTCGGACGCAGCACACAGTCATCCAGGGCAGGCATCCTCTTCCCAGGGCCTGGTGATGCCTCCCCCTTCCCCGCACTCTTTGTTGACCACACCATGATCTCCAGCTAAACCAGCCGCCACATCTACCCCAATCCAACGCCTACCCAGACGTCCAGTACTCTGACGTTGAACCCCAAACCAGTTCTATTGCCGGCCCATTGAGACATCGCCTGCTGGCATGGATACCTCTTCAAGGGAGGTTCTCTGCCCGGCTGGTTCACGGCTCGTCTAGGCGCCTAAGTCGATCCATTCCGCCCCGGCGCCAGTTCCTTCGTAGACGGCCGCGATCGATGCCAAATACGGTGACGCCAGGCCTGTTGACACCTCAGGCACCCGCCGGTCCTTCGGGCCCCCAGATCCCCCTCAGTGAAGTGAAAGATTTGTTCTGCTTTTGGTGGAATTAAATCAAGGGGGACCTCCTTCCTCCAGAGCCTGCAGAACCAGTGGTCGTTGAGCCAGAGCCAAGGTTGCCACCTCCAAGGCCAAGGAGCCCTTCCCAGAGTTCTGATCAGGGGTACAGAGGAAGATCCAAACACTAGGGACTGAGACACTGACATTCCACCTCCTGTTTGTCGGGCCGACACAGACGTCTCACCGAGCGGACGCTGGACTAGTTCTTCCTCTTCCTCTTCCTCTTCCTCCAGCAGTTTGGTGGACTCTGACCAGTCATCTCCCTCAGGGTCAGACCAGTCCGAGCCTAGAGGCCATCCTTCTTCCTCAGATACCAAGGACACTCATAGGTCACCTCCTGAAGACCCATCATTTATGGATGTTATGAGGCACATCCAGGGTTCGAATGGTTGGGAGACAGAGGACCTGGATCTGGAAAAGTGGAGACTAGCTAAATACCTGAGACAGAAGGAACCCAAGCCTCCTTTGGATACATTCTAGGATTTGACAAGGCTTACCTGGAAGCACCCATTCTCCACCTCAGCCATCTCTAACAAATCGGACTGGCTCTACAGGGTGCCCAGAGATGAACCATTTCTGGCTTAGAACCCTAAAGCTGATTCGATGGTAATCACTGCAGCCCGTGATAGGTCAAAGAGGCCAAAGCACTTAAGTAATCAACCCACCGATCAGGAGTCCAGAACCATTGATCAGCTGGGCAAGAAAGTGTATTCTTCCTCAGCTTGCTCCATTAGATCCCTTAATTTACTTACCCACATGGTTCAGTACCAGAATGCCCTGTGGAAGAGGGGACTAGAGATTGCTCAGGCCCTTCCAGACTCTGCTTAGAAAACCGAGCTCATGGACCTTCTAACGTTTGGGTCAGATGTGGGCACCCATGTCTTGCGTGCCTCATATGACACTGTGGACACGACCGCCAGAGCAGCTGCCACTGACATATGCCACCGGCGCCATAAATGGCTAAGGGTCTCTGGGTTCACCCAGGACCTACAGGCTGGCATAATGGACCTTCCCTACAAGAGTTCAGTACTTTTCGGAGATGAGGCGGAAAAATTGATCACACGTCTCCCGGACTCGGGTAAGGCCATCTGGTACGTGAAGAAAATGTATAAAGTGAACCAGATGCCATTCAAGAAACGGCCTTTTGTAAACCCTCAGGTCAGCAGCCCAGAAATCAACCTCAGCAGAGGGGTGGCTTCAAGCGGAAGGCATCCTCCCAGACCCCTGGAAGTTCCGCTTCTGGAGCCTCAGAACCCTCCCAAGCCCCCCTCTACACACTCCTGGAGGCTCACAGTGACTTCTTGCCTGACCCTCTCTCCCCCGCAGAGTCTGTAGGGGAATTGGTAGGGGGTCGCTTCTCCTCTGCCTCGAGGAATGGAGCAAGATAACAACAGACCTGTGGGTTCTCCAGCTAATAGAGGACATACGCTGAAGTTTCTGGGGAGACCACCAGAAAACCCTCCGGGGTCGTCCCGGTTCCCTCCTCCTCACGTCTCCCTCATCGAAGTGTAAATCCAGGCCTTAATTCAAAAACTGGCAATAGAGCCAGTTCCTCCAGGCCAGCGGGGAAAGGGATTTTATTCCTATTTTTCCCTCGTTCCCAAAAAGACCGGGGACCTTCGTCCCATCCAGAATCTCCGTTCCCTCAACACGTACATAGAGCACAAGAGGTTCAAGATGGTCAACTGGCTCTGCTCTCTAGATATGCAGGATGTGTACCTGCACATCATAGTGTTTCCACCCCACAGAAGGTACCTTCGCTTCCTCTTCCAGGGGCGACACTACCAGTTTCGGGCTTTACTGTTCAGCCTATCCTCCGCTCCCAGAGTCTTCACCAAATGCCTAGTGGTGGTGGCTGCAGCCCTCAGAAGACAAGGCCATTTTGTCTTCCGTTGCCTAAATGACTGGCTTCTGACAGCTCCCACAAAGGGTCAGCTGTTTTTCACTCTGAGACAACTTTACCCTCTTCCAAGAATTGGGGATCACCCTGAATCTTATGAAGTCATCCTCAAGGCCCAGCCAGAGACTCCAATTCATCGGGGCGCTCCTCGACACAGTTCAGGGCAAGGCCTTTCTCCCTGAGGACAGGGTGGATCGCCTGCAAGGACAGGCCTGAGTGCTTTCTACGGCTCCCCACAACCTGGCCCGAGTCTAAGACTTCCTAGCCATATGGCGGCAGCCATACCCACCATTCCTATGGCTCGCCTCCACATGAGAGTCCCGCAGTGGAGACACTGGGTGCAATGGGACCAACGTACAGATTGCCTGGAACAGAGGGTTCTGGTTTCTGATCCAGTTTGTCGGACCCTAACCTGGTGCATGGACCCAGACAAGCTATCCAAAGGGGTCGTCTTCCACAGGAGCTCCTGAGGCGAGGCTTGACGACCAACGCCTCGGGTCTCGATTGGGGTGCTCATCTGGGGGACAGACAAACCCGTGGTTCCTGGTCCCCAGATGAGCAATCCTTGCATATCAATGTCCTGGAGATGAGAGTGGTTCCGCTTTGCAAACATTTCAGACCTATCTCCCACTGGGTCCCTCATCCAATCAGACAAATACTTCCATGGTATTTTACATCAGCAAGCAAGGGGGGATGTATTCCTACCCCCTCTGCAGGGAGGCAGTGAGGGTCTGCTATTGGGCCCTGGAATGCCACCTAGAACTCACTGCCTTTCATGTTCCAGGAAGCTAATAATAATAATAATAAATTATTTAGTATAGCGCCTTTCCAAGCATCAAGGTGCATCACAGATATAAACATACACAATCAAACAGTAACTAAGAATAAAATCATAGAAAATCAGGAAATGCCTTAACCCAAAGGAAGGTCTTCAGTGCCTGCTTAAAGCTCCCCACAGTCCTACACTCCCGTAACTGACGAGGTAGAGAATTCCAGAGGGATGGGGCAGCGAACATAAAAGCCCAAGCCCCAGATGACTTCAATCTAACCCTCAGAATCTCTAGCAACCCCTCATCAGCCAAGCGGAGTTCTCGCACAGGGGTGTAAGGAATCAGGAGCTCTTTCAAGTAGTCAGGACCCAAACCATGTAGGGCTGTGTAGGTTAATAAACCTACTTTAAAGGTGATCCGCCACTGAACTGGCAGCCAGTGCAGATCGCGCAGCACACGGGTTATGTGAGATCTTCTTAATGCCCCAGTCAGTAGACGTGCAGCCACGTTCTGCACTAGCTGCAAGCGGCAGATATCAACCCCAGGAAGCCCTAGGTACAGGAGTTACAGTAGTCAAGGCATGAGGTCACAAGGGCGTGGACCAAAACTGGCAGACCCTGGACGGAACAAGGTGCTTGATCCTGTCAATGTTCCTAAGATGGTAAAAGGCTAACTTGACGACAGCAGACACCTGATGACGAAGGGTCAAACCATCATCAAGCATCACTCCCAGGTCACACACCCGTTCGGAGGTAGGGATCTGTTCGCCCGCCCAGGAATAAACCAGAGGGCAAATCCGTCCCCAACCCCTCTATCCTGTGACCTGGGTCCACCACCAAAACCTCAGTCTTTCCCGCGTTCAACTTTAACACACTGGAACTCATCCAGTCTTTGATTTCAGTGAGGCAGTTATTAAATACTGAGAAGGCACAGATCTGGTCGGGTGCAAAAGACTGGTAGAGCTGGGTATCATCGGCATAGCAATGAAACCTCAGCCCATACTGTCTTACAATGTCTCCGAGGGGCAGCATATACACTGCGAACAACATGGGGGACAGCACCGAGCCCTGAGGTACCCCACAAGGCAGAGAGAAGGACTCGGAACTAAATATTCCTGAGACAACTCTCCGAGTTCGACTGGTGAGGAAAGATGAAAACCATCTAAGGGCTGTACCTGTCAGCCCACAGATGCACCTCAGGCGCTCGAGCAGAACCCCATGGTCAACAGTGTCGAAAGCTGAAGAGAGATCAAGGAGTACCAAGATAGAACGGTTCCTCCGATCTCTCGCCATCAAGAGATCATTGAGCACCCGAACCAGTGCCGTCTCGGTACTGTGCCGCTTACAAAAACCCGACTGGAGAGGTTCGTATAAATTATGGATGGTTAGATGGTCCTCCAGTTGAATTGCCACCACTTTCTCGATAACCTTTCCCACAAAAGGAAGGTTCGAGATAGGTTTGTAGTTTGCCAGAGACTTCGGGTCCAAGGTAGCTTTCTTCAGGAGGGGTGTCGCCTCCACCTCCTTCAGGGAGCCAGGGAACTCGCCCGATTCCAGGGAGCACCGGACAATCTGAGCTAAGACCGGGCCAGTAATATCACTACAACCCATAATTAGGGAAGTACGGCCTGGGTCTAAACTACAGCACGTGGGGCACATCCCCTGGACAATCCTCATAATGTCAGTGAAATCCGGTAGGTCAAAGGTACTCCAGGAAACACCAGTCATAGTGACCGAACACCAACCAACCATATCTCCCGTAGATCGAGAAAGGCGGGTCTCCTGCCTGATGTCAGCCACCTTATTCACGAAGAATCGAGCTATCTCATCACACTCAATTTGTGAAAAGGCTTGATGAAGCTGCATGCAGGTTGGGTTGCACAACCTGTCCACAGTTCGGAAGAGCTGAGCAGGTCGATTCCTAGCAACAGTGATTTTCCTCGACAGGAATTCTGCCTTCTTACGGGAAATCGCTGATTGATAGAGCTGGTAATGCTCTAACAAAATAAGATGGTCGGTATCCAAGGTGGATTTACGCCAACGATGTTCTAACCTGCGTCCCATCTTCTGCATCTCCCTCAGCGACCCATCAAACCATGGGTCCGAGGGCGAAGCGGAAGGGGATGAACACATATTGGAGCAATCCGATCCAGAGCTAAAGTAATAGCCTTATTATAGGCCACCACTAAATGCTCTGGATTGGTGCTGGTCTCACTGAGCATCGAGAGGTCAATCACCGCCGCCAGGTCTTCAGGGACCGCATCCCGGAAAGGGCGGTAACTGACCATCTCCACAGGGGCAGACCTACTTAGAGGGGCAGAAAAATTTAACCTCATGGTGTAATGATCAGACCAACCGACAGGTTCCACCCCCATGTCGGAGGCCTTGATCCCCAGGAGGAAGACCAAATCAAGAGAGTGGCCACCATTATGGGTAGCTGAGGAAACAACCTGTGTGAAGCCCAGTGATGTCATCAGCTGGAGGAAGTATTGACCAAAAAGTGAGGACTCGTCATCGATCCAGGCATTAAAGTCACCCAGAACCATCAATCTGGGCGACTCCAGTGCCATGTTGGCGACAAAGTCTGCTACTTCCTGCAGGAACAGCTTTTCATCCCCTGGTGGACGGCAAATGAGAACTATTCTGCACCCCGTCAGTTGCCACAGTACACTCGGATGATTCAGTCTCCTCAACTGGTACACCAGTGAGGCCCAATCAGTCTTAAAACAGACCTCTACCCCCGCCGCCCCTGCGATCCAACCTCGGTGATGTATCACAGAGTACCTGGGAGGAATAGCTGCCTCAAAATTGGGGCAGCATTATCATCCATCCAGGTCTCGGTGATGCATGTCAGATCCGCTGTTCCCACAAAATCCGCAATCAACGCAGTTTTTCTTAATGGATCTGGCATTGCATAACAACGCCTGGGTTGGACGATGCTCGTAGGCTGTCCCGTCCTGGTCTAAAACTTCTTGTCCGACAGCCTAAGCAGGCCTTGGTCCAAGGCACACGAGTGGGAGCTGCTCCAGTCAGTGGCAGAGCAATTGTTTGATAGGTGGGGTCGACTAGAGTTGGACCTCTTCGCATCCCCACTCAACGCCAGACTGCTCAATTTCTGCTCATTAGATCCAGAAGGCCTGGAGTTTTCTGGTGAGACGCGTTTGTCTCTCTGTTGGACAGGGAGGTTTATTTACACCTTCCCTCCAATTCCCATTCTTCAGAGGGTGCTTCTCAAGCTTCAAGCAGAAGGAGCAGAGATGATTCTCTTCACTCCCTTCTGGCCACGTCAGATCTGGTTCCCTCTGCTCCAGCAGCTAGTCTCGTAACCTCCAATCCCTCTTCCCCTAAGCTGGCATTTGCTCTCCCAGAATCATCAAATCAAATCAATCTTTATTTATAAAAGGTGCCTTTCCAAAACCAAGGCGCCTGTACATAACGTGATAAAATCAAGAAATAATTAAAACAATATTAGAATTAATCCAAGGCAACAGCATCTAAATATCATTATATGCTAGGCTAAAAAGATATGTTTTTAGAGCCCTCTTAAAGCTTTGGCCAGTTGGGCAATTCCGCACCTGATGACGTAGAGAATTCCACAGGGTTGGGGCCATAAAACTAAAAGATCTGGCCCCAGAAGTTTTTAAGCGAACCCTGGGAATCTCTAGCAATTCCTCATCAGTGGATCGGAGAGAGCGGGAGGGACAGTAGGGACAAAGGAGATCTTTCAGGTAGCCAGGTCCCTGATCGGTAGGGGCCTTATAGGTCAGCAAACCGACTTGAAGGTGATTCGCCAGCATATTGGCAGCCAGTGCAACCAAGAGCACAGGCGTTATATGACTGGACCTAGAAGAACTAGTCAATAGCCTGGCTGCCGCATTCTGCACTAGCTGCAAGCGGCGAATATCAACCCCCGGTAGCCCAAGTTAAAGGGCATTGCAGTAGTCAAGGCAGGAGGTAACGAAGGCGTGGACCAAAATAGGAAGATCGTCAGGAGGAACCAGGTGCTTCACCCGGGCGATGTTCCTCAGATGGTAAAAAGAGGCTTTGACAACTGCCGACACCAGAGATTTAAGTGTCAAACAGTCATCAAACACAATGCCCAGGTTCCGCACCTGGTCTGAGGTAGTTAGCTGAACACCCCCAAGCCATAAACCCGAGGGTGATCCCGCCAACAAACCTGTCTCCCGGCCACCCAGGTCCACAACCAACACCTCAGTTTTCTCTGGATTCAACCGCAGCCAACTCACATTCATCCAGTCCTGTATTTCGGCCAGACAATTGTTAAAGACGGAAAAAATCATGGCACCCTAGTTCATCCAGATCTCAAGTCCTTGCATCTGCATGCTTGGCTCCTGCAGACTTAGCGGTCACCAGGTATGGGGTTTCTTTCAGAGTGGATGATGTCCTCATGGCGGCAAGTTAGCCCTCCATGAGGTCCACCTATGCCATGAAGTGGAAGAGTTTCTGTTTGTTGGTGGCTGCCCGTCACCTCGACCCTTCTTCTGCCCAACGAACTCCATTCTTGAGTATCTCCTCTCTCTGTTTAACACAGGCCTTAGCTATTCCTCCATCAAGGTGCATCTTTCTGCCACCTCTGCACACCATGCACCTGTAGAGGGTAAACCCCTTACTCAGCTGGAAGTGTCCCGTACCTTCCTGCGGGGCATTTTGCATATGAGACCTCCCATTTGGAACTCTGTTCCTCTATGGGATCTCCTCTTTATGTTGGAGAAAGTCACGCTCCCCCCTTTTTGAACCAGCCACAGATTGTGAGCTACGATTTCTTTCTTGGAAAGCATTATTTTTAGTTGCAGTTACTTCTGCTCTGAGGATTTCCGAGCTCCATGCTGTGATGTGTAAAGAGCCTTATTTGGTTTTCCATAAGAACAGGGTGTCCTTGAGGACTAATCTTAAGTTTTTGCCCAAGGTGGTGTCTAAAGTTACCTTGAACTTGGACATTCACCTGCCTGTGTATTATCCAGAGTACTCTTAACAGGGGAGAAGCATTGTTGCATACTCTGGACATTCACCGGATACTTTGTTTTTACTTTAACTGTACCGGTCCTTTAAGGAAGACTAATCAGTTGTTTGTGTCCTTTGCTTCCAAGTCTCAGGGGGCACCAGTTACTAAACAAACTTTCTATTCGAGTAAGGTAGTGCACACTTGGATGGTGGTGCTCACAGTGAAAAGCACAATCACAATACCGAAAAAACTGGGCACTTGCCAGCCTTAGAAATCACCACTCCACTAGTTGTCAAAGTGAACTTTTTTAATACATAGAAAAAGATATAAATAATGACCTCAACGCGGTTTAACGCTTGGACCCTTTCTCAAACACTAAAACAAACTTTGTCTAAGTGGTTAGTTAACTGCATAGTTTACTGCTACCAAAAGTATGACAAACCTTTACCGGGTCCGGTTAAAGTGCATTACCCCAGGGGAGTTGCTACTTCCTTCGCCTTTCTGAGGAACATTTCTGCTGCAGACATTTGCGCAGCTGCCATCTGGAGCTTTGTTCACATGTTCGTCGAGCACTACAGCTTGGACGTGGCTTCCAGGCATAGGACTGGGTTCAGCCTTGCAGTTCTCAAGGGGATACTCTCCCAACTCTTGTTGGCTGACTTTGTCGCCTCCTCCCATGGTTGCCTGTTCCTTCTCCCTTGATTGCTTGGGACTCGGTCCTTAAGGTTATTGCCTGCTGCAAGAGCTCTAATTCGAAGTAAGATAGTACAGTTTTGTAAGAATTAACCATAACAGTAGATCTTACTTCAAGAAGGCTCTTGCAGTAGGTATTCACGAATAGAACTAAGCCGCCAGGCGTCAGGACCCGCGGAAAACTTCTAGCCAGCAGCCTCTGGCGGGGACTGCCTCCACGTCAGGTGAGGGTCAATGGCGATCCAGTATAAAGGCGGTCTCCCACACCGCTTCCAGTTCTTTCCGCCGTCTGCTTGCGAAAGTTCCTCGTGGTACAACAACGCTCGTCAGTACCTTCGTCAATCTTAAAGTCTCGATGTTTTCGACCTTTTTCTTCTTCTTTTCCTTCATTTTAATCATACCATCCGCTGTGTATGTCGTCCCAGACGCCCTCTGAATCACATAAAAACAAGTACGACTCGTGTGGTTCCCAGCTTCCACACAAGGACGGCCACTCCTTGTGCCTCTTCTGTCTAGGCCTAGACCACCTCGTGGAGGAGTGCCAGCACTGACAGAAATTCAGCTTGGCTACCTGCAAGCGAAGGCAGCAGTCCCTGAAAACCCATCTCCATAAAAAGAAAATGGCATCCATGGAGAAGGAGTTAAAGAAGCTTAGGCAGGTGTCAACCTCCCCTGAAGGCCACAAAAAGAAGTGGGAAAAGTAGAAGCACCGGGAGCGGGAGTCGTCATCCATGGCGGCGCGACTTTGGATGGAGCCCGCCTCACAATTTATCATCCTTCCGGGGATCACTCCTCGACGGCCATCTTGGTGGTTACCAAGAAAGCGTCGCCCCTCCCATCTGGCTCGTGCTCGGGCCCTTCAGGAGCATTTGGGGTAAAGGAGGCCGCCGCTCCCGCTAAGGCCGCTTCTGCATCGTGGCATTCCGGTTTGAATGGGTCCAGTAAGTCGGACGTCAGTCCCACCGACGCTTGCCCGGACAGGGCTGCTAAGCCGCTCACCTCCTCGGGTGATCGCTCAGCCCACCCTACATCCGGCTAAGGCTGCTCTTCAAAGCGGCCTTCCTGATAGGGGAAACCATCACGTCGGACGCTGGCTCCTCTGACGTCCGCCCGGATGCTGCCGATAAGACTGCCATCGAATCCTCCGACGACCACACTGGCAATCTGCCTGCATCAGACCCTATCGTCACACCTGACGACGCAGGTTCTCTGCAACGGATTACCCCGTTGCCCACTGAGGTCGCTGCATCCCCTCGGCTCACACCCGGGGATTTCAGTTCCTCCCTCCCCAGTTGAGGCTGACTATTCTAGGACACTGCTGTCAGGGGTCCACCGTGTGACGCTGGACCCGATGCTGGTCTACCCGACGCCACCCACCGGCATTCCTTTACCCGATGGAAGACTTGTTCCTCCATCAGGACCGTCTGACCCTTTCAGTGGCTTTCCTACGCCGGGCCCGACGCCTGATGGGACCGACGCTTCCTCCTTCCGGTCCACCTGCAGGGCCTTTGCCAGGACCTTCTGCCCAGACAGAACCCCTGGCGCCAGGGAACCTGACACCGCATTACCCGGTGCTGCAGTATCCGGCTCCACTATCCCACACCGCAGTACCCGATGCCACCTTATCCGGCGCCGCAGTACCCGATACCAGGTTATGGATACTCTCTTTACAGGTACCTACACTACCCATATCTGAGTCCCCTCCTCCTCCTCTGCCGCCCACTCCGCAGCTGCCGGCGGATCTGAAGGAGACCTTGGCCTCCTGATGTGCTGAGGCCAAGGCTCAGCTCACCAAGGAGGTCGAGAGTCGACTCCCGATGCCGGTCCTTATACCGGAACCCTCACATCGGAGACTGGAGACTTCCTCCCCCTTACCAGATGCCAGAGCAGAGCCTTCTGGCTCCAAGGGTGGGGAGGACGCGCATCCCCGGGGGCTCCCCAGAGGGGTCATCCCTCCTCCTCCCAGGGAGGAGTCTTCTTCTTCTTCCTCTTTTTCAGGGCATTCTGACTCAAATTCCGAGTTGGATCACTCTGATCATGAAGATGAGCCTCACACTCCAGAACATCTGAGGCCGAGGGACCCTCCGAAGTCCCCTCCGGAGGACCCCTCCTTTCTGGAGCTATTGAAGAAGATCCAGGAATCCTATTCATGGCACTCAGTGGAGCCAGACCCACAACACAAGAAACTCACTGCCCATTTGGATCTGCCTGAGACTGCTCCTACACTGATCACCCTGGATTGAGCCTCACACTTTTGGAAGCAACCATCTGCGCTGGCCCCCCTTCCGAGGAAGGCGGATAGGCTTTACCAGGCTCCTTAGGGCAAATACTTTCTCAGTCTTCACCCAAAGGCAGATTCGGTCATGATCAGTGCCACCCACGGTCGCTGTGCCAAACCCAAACACCTGAGCTCATTGCCACCTGACAAAGAATCCCGGCTTCTGGACCAGTACGGGAAGAAGACATATGCATGTTCGACCCTAGGTATCGGGGCCCTTAATTATGTTACCCACATGGGGGACTTCCAGAAGTCCATTCTTGGCCAGGTAGAATCCAAGCTGGACTCCCTTCCTGAATCACAGACTAAGCAGGAACTGGGTGACCTGGTCCGTTCTGCTCATTCGGCCTGCAGGCACATGCTATGTGCCACATACGATGTGGTGCACACTGCTGGCAGGAGCTCGGCTTTCACAGTAGGCTTGTGACGTCATGCCTGGCTCCGTGTCTCAGGATTGGTCCCTGAAGTTCAATCTGCTATTCAGGATGCTCCCCTTCAGGAGTTCAGTGCTGTTCGGGGGTGATGTCAAGGACATCATAACCAAACTGCAAGAGAAAGGCACTGCATTGAAGTCTGTCCAGACTATGTACAGGCCCCCTCAGGGACAGCGACATCCTTTTTCATCATCAAACCTGACAAAAGCAAAAGCCCAATCAAGGGAAGCGCTCCAACAAACGTCGGGCCAGTCCAGCAACCAAGACTCCCCCTAGCAAAACATCTGCGGGGGCCTTGGCTGCTGCGCTGTCCCACACCACCTGACTCCCTGCCTCTCCCTCTGCCCATTCCAGAGGAACCGGTAAGGGGGAGATTCTCCCATGTACCGGGTTGGGAGAGGATAACATTGGGTGCTCCAGCTAATATCTGCCAGACACTTGATAGAGTTTCTACAGAAACCTCCTCGAAAACCATCTCCACAGTTGTCTTACTCCCCGCAACATCTTCCTCTGGTTCTGGAAGAAATCCTATCCCTTCTGTCGAAAGCGACGATAGAACTAGTCCCCACTCATCCTTGGGGGACGGGTTACTATTCCCATTTCTTTCTAGTTCCAAAGAAGTCTGGAAACTTGAGGCCTGTTCTAGACCTCGGCTCCCTGAACATGTTCATGGAGTACAAACGCTTCAGAATGCTCTCCTTTTAGGGCCTTCTTCCTCTTCTCTGGCCGGGACAGTGGCTGTGTGCTCTGGATATGCAGGATGCTTACCTGCACATCCCCATATCCCCCTTCCCACCGCAAATACCTCCGTTTTTTGCTTACAGTGTGACCACTACCAAATCAGGGTCCTCCTATTTGGTCTTTCCTCAGCCCCCTGAGTATTTACCAAATGCCTGTCTGTGGTAGCGGCCCACCTGTGTACCCAGGGTGTGCAGGTCTTCCCGTACCTGGATGATTGGCTCATGGCGGCGGTTTTACCATGCTGCAGCTACAGCGGCTTCGGAGACATCCCCGACTGCGACAGCCGCCTTGCAGACTGTCGGGAGTGCAGCATCGGGGATGCCTCCTGTTTTCATTGGGGGCAGCGCCCCCCTGAACCCCCCCACCCCGGTCTCTAGGATTCCAAGTCGGAGTTGGACCGGAGGGGGGTGAAACACCCTTCGAGGTATTCCCCTGGCTGTGCGGAGACCATCACAGCGACAGGTGGATTTTGGCAGATTCCTGTCGCTGTGGTGGTCTTCGCCATGGGGGAGTCGCTGAGGTGTCGGTATTCGCATGGCGGCCCCTTCCAGGGAAGCTCTTCTGCACTCCCTTTCCCTTACCCTGCAGGTTTTTACCAGCCTGGGTATTACCATCCACCAGACCAAGTCCCATTTGGTCCCTTGCCAATGCCTCCAATTCATAGGGGCAATTCTGGACACGACCATATGCAAAGCCTTTTTGCCTCCGGACAGGGTAGAGACCCTTCAGAACCAGGCTCATCTTCTGTCCGGTCACAGACGGGTCGGAGCCAGGTCAGTCCTCTGCCTCCTCGGGCTTGAGGCTGCTGCCATTCTGACAGTTCCACTTGCTCGGCTCCATATGAGGATCTCTCAGTGGATGCTTCAGTCACAGTGGGACCAATCCACGGACGATCTAGACCAACAGGTGCTAGTGTCTGATCCCATGAACAGGGACTTTCACTGGTGGATGGTTCAGGAGAACCTGTGTCTGGGAGTTCCATTCTACATCGCTCCTTCTTCCCATAAGTTATCAATGGATTCTTCAGGGAAGGGGTGCCCACCTAGGGTCTCACAGGACCCAAGGCAGCTGGTCTCTGTTCAAGCAGAAACTGCACATAAATGTGCTCGAACTGAGAGCAATTCTATGTGCCCCACAGGCTCTTCTGTCCTTCATTCTTCCTGGTCATCTCCTCATCCAGTCAGACAACATGTGCGTAGTCTGGTACCTCAACAAACAGGGAGGAACACGTTCCTATCCCCTGAGCCGGGAGGCGATGAGAGTCTGACATTGGGCAGCTCAGCACAACCATCACCTGACCACAGTTCACGTTCCGGGAGTGGAAAACACCCTGGCAGACGAACCAAGCTGATCCTCAGCCAGGGCTCACGAATGGGAGTTAGATCAGCAGGTCATAAACGACATTTTTCGGCAGTGGGGGACATCTCAGGTAGACCTCTTCGCCTCCCCCCATCACACAAAGCTTCCTGCCTTCTGCTCGCTGGCTCCAGGGCGAGACATTTTCTGGCGGGATACTTTGTCTCTTTCTTGGAGGGACAGATTTGTTTATGCCTTCCCTCTTATTCCTTTGATTCTGAGGGTCCTGAACAAACTCGGATCAGAAGGGGCTCGGATGATTCTCATCACCCACTTCTGGCCCAGGCAAGTTTGGTTCTCTGTTCTGCACCAGTTTTCAGAGGAACCTCCTCTTCCTTTTCCTCTGTCACAACACTTGTTGACCCAGGATCAGGGGACCCATGTTCACCCAGGTCTCAAATCCATTCATCTCCATGCATGACATAACTAAAGCTTGCTTCTGAGTCTCTCCTCTAGTAGCGGACATCTTCGTGGAGGCAAGGAAGCCTTCCACCAGATCCACCTACGCTATAAAGTGGAAAAGATTTTCCATCTGGGCAGACTTTAAAGACTTAGAGCCCTTCTCGTGCCCAGCCAACAAAGTCCTGGACTACATGCATCACCACTTCAACCTGGGTCTCAGCCATTTCTCTTTTAAAAGTCCATATGGCAGCTATTTCAGGCTACCACTTTCCCCTTGGAGACAGGACTTTTGCTCAGCTGAAAGTCTCCAAGACTTTCTTAAAGGGGTTCTCTACTTGAGACCCCCCATCCGCAATCCTGCCCCTCCATGGGACTTGAATTTTATCCTGGAGAAGTTTACACTGCCTCCCTTCGAGCCCACAGCGGAAGCAGACCTAAAGTTCCTCTCTTGGAAGACTCTCTTCCTAGTGGCAGAAAACGCAGAGTGGTGGTAAATGGTATACAGTCAGAAGAGATGCAAGTCACAAGTGGGGTACCTCAGGGATCAGTCCTGGGGCCAGTCCTCTTCAGTATCTTCATCAGTGACATGGCATTTCAACTGGAGGGTAAGGTTTGTCTGTTTGCAGATGAAACCAAGATCTGCAACAGAGTAGATGATCCAGATGGGGTGGGCAGAATGAGAAGAGATCTGGATAAACTAGCAAAATGGTCAGAAGAGTGGTAACTGGCGTTTAATGTAAAAAAGTGCAAGATCATGCACATAGGGAAGAGAAACCCTGAAGCCACCTATAGGCTGGAAGGGGAGTTGCTGGCAGTCACAAGGGGAGAAAGAGACTTGGGCATAATCATCACCGATGACCTGAAATCATTCAAGCAGACCACTAAAGCAGTAGGTAAGGCTAGGGGGATGTTAGGGTGTATTAGTAGGGGTGTCACAAGTCGGAAGAGGGAGGTAATAATTCCTCTTTACAAGACACTGGTTAGGCCTCATCTGGAGTACTGCATGCAGTACTGGAGGCCACACCTTCACAAGGACATTAACCAAATTGAGGCAGTCCAGAGAAGGGCAACCAAATTGGTGCAGGGACTGCATCAGAAAACATATGAGGACAGACTAACGGAGCTTAATATGTATACCCTAGAGCAAAGGAAGGAAAGAGGTGATATGATCAAATCATTCAAACACCTTAAGGGCATTAACAAGGTGAAAGAGTCTAACATGTTTCAGTATAAGAAAAATAGCAGGACAAGGCCTGTCTCAGGAAGTGGTGGATATGAATACAGTGCAGGGCTTCAAACAGGCATGGGATAGGCATAAGGGAGCAATACAGATGTGTATGAATAGATAGGCCATTGACAGAGCAAAGGCAAATGGCACATTCATAAGGTGGAAAAAGAAATGGGCAGACTGGATGGGCCTTGCGGTCCTTATCTGCCGTCAACTTCTATGTTTCTATGAGGTGACAGTGAAGTGATTGAGACAAAACCCAGACTGGACAGAATGAGTTAAAGCAGAAATCTTTAGAAAAGATAAACTTAACTGGCTGGTAGCAGGGCCGTTGCATTGCTGTCTGCTATGCCAGCAAACCGGGTTTATGAGCGAATGCGAGTCGCCAGGAGTCAGCAGGGGGTTGGGGATTGAGTATCTAAGGGACTGCTCTTCTGTTTGGGGGATGTATCTCCCACAGTGGGCCTGACTCCTAGTGGAGGTGTGGTGCCATAGCAAACAGGAAGCCCAGAAGGGTTGGCACATGAACTGACTCAGTGCCATTGCACGTTGACATTCCAGAGGATGACAAGAAATGGAAAAAGCCCCTCACTGCAGCAGAATCATAGATGACCCCTGCAGACATGGCACCATAACGGGCCCCCCTCTGCATTCTGCCTCAGAAAGACTAGGGCAAGGTCCTCCAATCCTGCCATGAGGAGTAAG
Organism: Neoceratodus forsteri; assembly: GCA_016271365.2. Taxonomy (NCBI): domain Eukaryota; kingdom Metazoa; phylum Chordata; order Ceratodontiformes; family Ceratodontidae; genus Neoceratodus; species Neoceratodus forsteri. The sequence continues at coordinate 244,242,877 of CM028135.1, read as the reverse complement.
TCCTGGGGGAACAATGCAGGTCCCAGGGATGGTGGATGACTGGCTGGCTTTAGATATGAAGTATCTGCAGCTTATCCATCAAGTAGGGAAATGGGCAGACTGGGTGGGTCAAGCGGTCCTTATCTGCCGTCAAATTCTATGTTTCTATGTTAAGTAGACCAGGGCAGAAGGCGGATAAAAAAAAAAAAATCTCTTGCATGACACTGATGTTTTTGCTCTTACTACTTCAAATACAAAAAGACTGATTTTGAGTTCTGATTATTTTCAGCTGACATACTGTGTAAAAACTCTTGTAACTGTTGGAAGCATCAGCAGGATTTCGATGGGATCATTAACCGTTACTGATTCTTTTGATGTGTAGGTGCTGGAGGAACCCAGAGGCTCACCAGAGCTGTGGGAAAGTCCTTAGCCATGGAAATGGTTCTCACTGGAGACAGGATATCTGCACAAGAAGCCAAACAGGCAGGTATGTCTTTTATTTATTAACTGATATTTTGGCCGGAACAGGCACACTTGAGTCAAGGCGTATTTCTTTTCAGATGTGACGCGGTGGGGTGGGTTACAGAAAAATTAGTGATTATAGAAAAATATATCAATGTAAATAAAATACATTACAGGAAGATTGACATAAAACGACATGAACAGTGCTGAATAGGAAATAAGAGATTCCTGTGCAATACGTCTACACAATGATAAATTATAGAGGGGAGGGGGAATTGTGCAACAGTTGAGGTAGAACGCAGTAGGGAATGGTAATTGGAAGGATGGTGGGCAAATGAAATAAAAGGTAATAAAGAACTAAGTGGAGGATTAAATACAGGAGTAAGTGTGAGAGAAAAAGTCTTGGTTCAGATGCAAGATTTAAAGATAAAAGGGGAGTGGGAGGAAGGACTGCCAGGTAGAAGATTATTCCAGAGAGGATTTGCTGATACCTTTATTCAGAGGTATATGTTTTTTCTCCCATTTCACATATCCAGGCCTCATTTTAAACTTTCTTTTCCAACATCTCATTTGCAGACCTCATTCAAAACTTCCTGCTCCTGCATTGCATACCCAGATTTCATTCTAGGGTGTCTTGGTGTCTGTCACATACTGTATGCAGACATTCAGGGCTATCTGCTCATACATCACATATGTAGACCTCATTCAGGAATTGCACAATCCTCATTTAATGATGTACGCTAGAGACTGGTGGGGTAGTCCGTTCTGGTTGACCATTGAACCCATGAAAGCAAGGCAAAGTTTTTTTTTTTTTTTTAGGGCACCTTGTCCAGCAGGCTAAGGACCCTTGCTGGGGAGGACAGAACAGATTAAAAATAATCATAATAAATATGTAATCACCGACTGTAATTTAAATAAATACCCAAACTAAAAGAGTAGGATTGACTGAACTGGGAAGTTTTTAAAGACACCTTAAAGGCTTCAACCATGCTGGCAGCGCTGATGCTGGGTGACAGAGAGTTCTACAGAAGCGATTCAGCCACCCCAAACACCCTGTCCCCTGGCAGCTTGTAATGGAATCGGGGGAACCAGAAAACCTGCCTCAGTGGAGCGAGCTGTCTATTGTGGTCAAGAATTGCTTTTATTATTCGTGAAATAGTACAGTGCCAGGCTGTTTCTCTGCTGTGTTCCAATGACCTAAGAATATTGGTCTGGACGTTCCTTACATCTTTGAAAAGTACAGTGCGCTGTGTAAAGGCCTACAGGTGAATCCGATTCAATGCCTGCAGCTAGTGCAAAACACAGCAGCTCAGATTTTTATTTTTAATTTAAAAATGTTTTACCAGGAAAGGCATATTGAGCTGATAGTAGTTCATTGTCAGATGTGTTCTCGGGGTGGGGTGTATGGAAGCCAGTACAGAGAAGAAAAAAAAACAGTAATTAACATTACAAAAATAGTATAATATGCAGCAGTACAGTATATCAAAGGAGTATCATCATAAACATTGAACACAGGACAGTAACTGGTACTTGTAGTGAATAAAATTGAGCTTAGATAGGTAAAGGGAAGTTGCTCATGCAGGAATTGGGGAGGGGGGATCGAGAATCAAGAAGTAGGGTAGGGGGTCATGGACAGTTTCAACAGGAAGTAGAAAAGTCATGAAGAAGAGATGTAAGTGAGAGGAGGCAGAGCGGATTGACAGGGGCAGAGTGGACCAGAGTTTAGGAACATGATATAAGAAGGCAGCTTGACCAGAAAGGGAATGGGAAACATTGTGCTGTACAGGGCAGGTCAGATCTTTTTTTATTTATTTATTTTTTACCAGGAGAGAGACACTAAGCTAAAAGCTTGTTTATAGGTGCGACCTGGGAGCACAAGGTGGTTTAGTGACTTGCTTAGGGTCACACAGTATGCAAGTGGGGGCTGTGGGATTCAAACCCAGGTCTCCAGATTTGCAGCTCAGAGCCTTAAACCACTGCACTGTACTGCCTCCTGTTACTTACCATATTACTTCCATGCTGTGCGAGCTGTACTGGCTGCCTGTTTGGTGCTGAGATTTTTTTTTTTGTTTTTGTTTACAAATAAGTGTACTTTTCAGAAACGCTCATGCAACAACAAGAGTAACAAGCATTTCAGTGCTGGATGTTCGCCACTGGTATAGAAGCTCTGGGGTACTAGACGCTTTGTGGTGCACTTTGTGGCTTATGTTGAAGCTAAATAACATCTCTTAGCAGTCCTGGTAGAGGAGATGCTTGTGTTCCAGTTCTCACTCACTCCCAGAGTATTAATCTTTAACAATGGTTTACAAATAATGACACACTAAGCCTTAACATATTGTCATAAAAGATGTTCATAAAGTATATTGCAGCTGCAACTCCTCCTCAATACTTGCATCTCTACATAGACGGTGAACCTTTGACATACAGATATTACCGGGTCCTGCTTGTACACATTTTTACTTACATATTTACCCAGGATACAGCAGATGGGTTGCAATATCTCATTTTAAGTGGTGTCCTGCTTTGACACATTGTTATATTGTAATTGCCAAGGGTAGGGCAGCTGGGAGGCAATATCTACTTTTAAGTGGACTCCCACATTTTATTTATTTAGTTTATGTTGACCAGGTAAGATGCACTAGGCAAACATTTGCCTGTTTTCAGGCATGACCCGGGAGAGTACAAACCAATGACATTTACAGTACATGCCAGGACAGTAACAACAATAACATTGGTATGCATGACAAAATCAGCACTGGAATACAGAAACATGGGGAGAAATTACAATTCAGTTTTGAGCAGTAACTTGCGGGAGGTCCTTCAGATAAATTGTCACCTGATAGAACAAGTGCAAGGCAACTCAAGACAGGGAAGGATGGCAGACTTATTTCTCAAGCGTAGGCAAATTCAAGATGTATAGTGCTAATGCAGGTACAGATGGCAATTAAATATGGGGACCAAAGTTTAGAAGCCTAGGGTCAGGAACATGCATACATCTGGAGTAGGTAAGATTAGAACTGTTCCCGGAAAGCACCAGCAGTTGTACAATGCCTAATGGTATTCGGGATATTATTCCACAGTTTTGGGGCAGATACAGCAAAGCCTGCATCTTCAAGCTTGGTCTTCATCTGAGGGCTAGTTAGCAAGTCACAATCCGCAGACCTTAGAGGGTAGGCTAATCTGTATGGAACCAAGTAGGAGGCTAGAGATGAAGGGGATTGGTTGTTACTAACATTATAAATGACACGTCCAAGGGAGAGGTCGCGTTGACCAACAGGAGGAAGCCATCCAAGTTTGGAATATAGGGTACAGTGGTGGACTAGTCGATTACTGGCTAGAGCAAAGCGACAGATATTATCATATGCCATATCCCATTTATGCAGAATACTGTTAGAAATTTTCAAGAAGATGGGAAGACCATAGATAAGCTTAGTAAGTAAAATGCACCTTGCTACAGACATTTGAGTGGAGGGGGTGAGATTACGACAAGCACAATACACTACTCCCAACCTAACATTAACTTCTCTGCAGACGGTGGACACATGAAGGGAGAAATCTCGGGGGAAGGGTCCAGTGTGATCCCTGGGTATTTGAATGAGGGGACTGTGTTTGGGGGGTGGGGTCCATCGTAACTAGTCACAGCAGCGGTACTAGGTTATTCTTCAGCTGACTTGGGGTGCCAAAAAGCATTGTTGACCCCAAATATCCAACAATCTTTTTACGACCTGACATTATGATCAAGACCGGTGGAATTTGTAAAATCCCATCCGAAAGGTGATTACACTGTGCAGCTGTGGCAACAAGTTTCAGAAATTATTTGAAAAAATGACACCTGCTTTGTTTAGGAGGTGGAGTGTAACACAAGGGATATGTTGAACATTAGGGACCAAAATGTGCAAAAAATGAATTTAGGAGTAAATGTTGGAGCAATTCATTTCTTGATAACTTAGTTGTTTTTTCACATTTGTACCCCAGATTTTCAACATCGTATTTTTTATGACCACTCCTTCTGAGCATGACTGGTGTCATTTATAAAACAATGGCTGAAATGTCATTTTGCCCCACAAGTGTTAATACACATTTTGCGTAGGATTTGAGAAATGTCAGCTGTCACATTCATGAGGTGGTGTCAAAAAATGGCTTTCTGTAAACATTGGGCTCAAATATTGACATTTACCACAGGTACGAGTGTGCGTTGAAAAACTTCAATGTAGACTCATACATAACTTCGTTGTTTTCTCATACTTTTACCCCAAATTTTTAACATAGCCTTCTTAAAAGTCCACCTCATTAACAAGGGTGGAGAACATTTTCAAATCCTGAAGAAAAGGTAATTTTGCGCCACAAGTGTGTGAAAACATGTTTTGGCTAGGATTTGAAAGATGACAGCTGTCACATTCATGAGGTGCTGTGAAGAAATGGCTATGTTGAAAATTTGGGGCCAAAGTATTGAAAATTATCAAAGTTAAGAGGCTGCATTCGCAAATTTCAGTGTAGGCTCATAACTTTGTTGTGTTTTTTTTTTTTTTTTTTTTATATTTTTACACCAAATTTCCAACATAGCCTTCTTATGACCCCACCTGATGAACAAGGGCAGAGAAAATTTTCAACTCCTGCCCGAAAGTTGACTTTGCGCAGCAGCCGTGAAATCACCTTTCAGGACAGATTTGCCTAACTTCACTGCAGGTATTCAAGAGGGTGGGGTTCATGAGTCGGGGTCCCAAAAAAGGCATGTTGAAAATTTGGGTCAAAAATGGTCAAGTTATGCCATTAACTTCAAAACCCCATTGAAATACATTGAACCGCATACTTGATATCTCTCTCACGCACACACGCGCGCGCTCTCTCTCTCGTCCTCAGCTTTGGAATTCTTTTGATATTCATCAGAGCACCAGACAGTGCTGGTTTGTGGAGGCGCCTCTGTCCACACAGGATATCAAAGGCAACTACTTGGCTGGCAAGTAACATAATTTACTACCATTTAGACATTTAGCAAAACTGTGATATCTATTCCGGCTATAGCTCTCTTATTGTAGAAATCACAGACCAGGGAAGGGAGGTGGAAAATGTGATAATGTGCTTCTCTGGAGGTGTCAGGTGTGGAAGGCTGTGGATTTCAACATTCCTCAGCAGGCAGATCAGCTTTCTGGGCAGCGGCGATCAAAGGAAAGAACTGATCCATGCTTGGGTCGGCTTTTCCTTTGATGTACATGACTGTTTCCGGCTAGCAAGCCAAAACTCCGTCATGATTAGCCTTGTTGATGATTGGTGTGGCACTGATATGTCCCTTCCAGACCACTCTGCATTAAACTGAAAGTGTCAACCCCCTCAAAAGGCAGTCTGATATCAAGATGTTCGCTTGTGCATATGCGCTGGGTAAACATAAAATCCAGAAAGTTAACAATGGAATATGGCTGCTGACAGCGAGATAATTTAGAAAAAAAAGCTTTGGGCACCCTCAGCCTTTGAGGGACCCTCAGGGCAGTTTAAAGATATTTACAAAGGCAACTGTGAATTTTGATTTGATTTGATTTGATTTACAATCTCTTTTACAGGTACAACCTGTGGTCAACAAAAAATATACATACTCTTAACACGACAAACAGACTACATTACATACAATTACATAAATAGGAATAAATATTCCACGTCATAGTAAAAATAAATCACAGTAATTAACACACTAAAATAAATCCCTAAAACAATTTTTAGTTTTCCTATGAATTCTAATTTGCAGGAACTGTTGTTCCATACTATTCATACAACAGTTGTTAAAGATTTCTAACTAAAAACAGTTACACTTGGAGAAATCCCTAAGATGTACTTTCAGTGCCCTTGAGAACAGCCTGTGGTTGCCTATGCTTCTGATTCGTGCCAGAATATTATTCCATACTGTTGGTGCAAAATATGCAAAAGAACACTGGCCACTTAATGTATGCATGAATGGGATTCTTAACATAAAGTCCCCTGAAGATCTTGTGTATAGTTTTGTGCAAAATGCCACAAGTTGATTTTTTAGCCTAAGAAGTACGCCTGTTTGTTGTATTTTGTCAATAAATTTGGCCATCACAAACTTACGGTGTTGTTTGTTTAATTGATAACCACCCAAGACTTTCCAGTATGATACAGTGATGTACATTGTTAAGTGTTAAAAGTGCAAATCTACCTATTTTGTGTAGTAACACTGATTTCCGTCTCATGGTACTCTCAGGTGCATTATCCACCATAATAGAGGCATAGTGCAATATGAGCAACACACACTGGTTTGCAGTTGCTAAACGTGCATCGTCTATAAGGAAACTACGTCACCTATATAATAAGGCAGTTTTAGAGTGTATTTTAGCTGTAATTGCCTGTATCGTATGTTCATGCAGGGTTTAAAATGACCCACAGATATTTAATATTGTTAACATTTTCATACATAGTACCATCCAGTGATTTAACTCGCAAACCATTACCAGTTTCTTTCAGCTTAGCTGAAGTACCAAATAGCATGGTTTTGGTTTTTTGCTTATTTAGCACTAAATTATTTGTCAACCATTCTTGCATGGCATTAAGTTCCTTGGTCAGTGTTTATGTTAAACTCTGACAATATTGCTCCCTGACAGAAAACAAAAGCATTGTCTGCATACATAACAAGGTGTGCATTATTAACAGATGTAGTAACAGAATAAAAAAAGATAGAAAATAAAATTGGTCCCAGTATGGAGCCCTGTGGGACACCACACTTAACCAATGCCTTCTCAGATACACTGCTTCCAGTCTTTACCATTTGAAACCTATTTGAGAGAGAGTTGGATACCCATCCCAAAACTGGTGTCCCCACCCCTATATGCTCAAGTTTCTCAATAAGAAGGGAATGGTCCACTAAATTGAATGCCTTGGTCAAGTCCATGAACGCGGCCCCAGTCAGGCAACCACTCCCCATGCCCCGTGGGCCGCGCTCATGAACTCGACCAAAGCACTCTCAGCCCCCCTTCCCCTTCTAAAGCCATGCTGACATTGTGATAACAAACCATATGTTTTTATGTAATCAGTTAACTGTCCAAATACAATGTTCTCTTACAATTTAGACAAAGCCGACAGAATAGATATTGGTCTATAATTAGTAAATTCACAAATTGAACCTGTTTTGTGAATAGGTATCACAAATGAATGCGTCCATAAATCAGGCACTTCTCCCAGACAAAAGGACAAATTAAAAATCATGCTAACTGGATATGCTATCTCTGCTGAAGCTAAATGTAGCAGTTTAGGAGATAAACCATCAAATCAACAGGATTTATCCATTTTAAGTTGTTTCAAGAGTTGATGAACCTCTTGATAAGTTACTGCCTTTATGTAAAATTTTGGATTATCCATATAATCTGTCACATTACTCCTGGTCGAATTTAGTTCAGGATCAACCTTGTAGTTATCCAAATTAGTGAACAGTGTATTGAACTCATTTGCAACTAATGATGGATCTCTTAACTTTTCATTGTCCTTGTTCATAATAAACTCTGAATCAGACTGAGGGTCAGTCATACTGTTGTTTTCCAAAATGTAGCACCATTTGTCAGACCCTCTGTGTCTTGTTGCCTTAAGTATTGGTCCTTTGCCATTTTAACCTTAGCCTTACACTTATTTCTCAGGCATCTATAATTTTGTAAGTTCACAGATGTTTGGCTCTTCTTATATAACTTCCACATCTTTCCCCTTTCTTTCATAATTCTAAATAACGATGATAACCATTTGGACTTTGTACCTCTAACACGTCTTTTAATAAAAGGAGCATAATAATCCAAAACCCTAGTGAACTCTGAAATAAAATAATCCAGTGTGCAATTTATATCGGGTATTATTTCAAGAAAAGACCAATCAATATTTTGTAGGCTATTTCTAAAACTACAAGCATCAAATCCAGAAAATGTTTCTAAATTCAGAAACCCTAGGTTTAGCAGCTGTTCTGTATGAGTGTTTCCAAAGACAGAATATTGGGTGGTGATCACTAGTGATCACTAAGTGAATCTGAAATTAAGCCACATTTTAAGATGTGGTTTACTTCGTTAGTGAGAAGCCAGTCAAGCACAGTATACGTTTTGTTTTTTGTACCATGACTGCCTGGCCCAGTCTGGTGCTATCGGTATCATGGACGCAGGCTGTGACCCGAGTTTGAGAGCACTCTGAAGATGAGAGAGAAGGGAGAAAAGGCATATAGATGCCTTCCTGACCAGTCCAGGGCTAGAGCATCCAGGGGAATTGTACCCCTGACTGGTGGCCTGCAACAAAATAGGGGCAACATGTGATTCTCGTGAGAGGCAAAGAGATCTACCTCTGGAGTGCCCCATCGTCTGAACACTGAGTCCAGTACCTGTCTGTTCAGAGACCATTTGTTTCTGTTTTTAAGTTCAGTCTTGTAGGTATATTAATTAGTTGCTGTAAGCCAATGTGCGACAGAACATCATCCAGCCTAGGAATTTCGTTACCAGACCAGCACAATGGTTTCACCCACAGTACTGAGGGACAACAACTCAGAAAACTCGTGTAGGCCTTCTGTGATCACATTTGGAAGTACATACACACAGCATACAGTAAATTTCTTTACCTTACCAAAAGAAACCTAAATGGTAAAGAGTTTCAGTATTTTTGGGGGGTTAGTCGTGATATTTATCTCATGTGCAGTATAACAATTCTTTATGTAAACTTGACACCCCCCCGCCTCCACCTGTCGACTTATCTTCCTGTAAATAGTAAACCCTGGAATATTTATTTGACTACTAGTTATTGAATCTTGCAGCCATGTTTCAGTAATTGCCAAGATGTCTGGCTGATAATTTGCAACCCATGCCTCAACTTCGTGGAATTTAGAGACTAAGCTACAAGCATTAAAATGAATTATTTGCATGCCTTTAGGAGCATTAACAAAATAATCCAGATCTGCCAAATCATTAGCCATTGGACCAGGGTTACTTTTAATATCCCCAGCACTTAATAACAAATTAGCCTTTTTTAACCTCCACTGCAAGAACTAACATCCCCAATAACCCACAAGATGATCTCATTACAAACTCAGTATTGTAGCCCACATACTTATATGCCCAGTAGATGACTTTGTTGCAAACAATATTCGCTTAGCATTTGCGTATAACCTACATCACTTGGTTAGATATTTGTGCATACTGATTTTGATTACATCTAACAAGAATATCTGTCCCCATCAAGCATAGTGCATATATAATCCCTATTACGATTCCCTTGTTGGCCATTTTAAGGTATCACAGGTCTTCACGCCTTGCTATAAATGTCCTGTATTGCACACAGTCCAGTTCCTCAGTATTACCTGGTATGACTCCGGTACGACTCCAGTGCTTACACTGTCCCTCTGCACTTCACCGCTGCCGCTTAATAGCTGCTGCTCCCACCTCGAGTACTGATTTAAACCGCAGGAATGATTAACAAGGCACGTTAATACAGCAGTTTTGTAAGTTAAAATAAATGAAGCTTAAACGCACAACAGGTACCATTTATCTGTTAAAGAGGGTGGGACAGGCCTTTTCGTAAGAACTGAGATCCAGTATATATTTATTCAGCCAAAATCAGTCAGTCTTTATTTTACTAGGTGGAACACCTTTGAGCAAGCTCATTTACAAGGTGGACCTGGGTGAATACACATAATCATTTTAGCAGTATAACAGGAACAAATTGTCATTACAGCAGTATAACAGGAACACATAGTCAGTACAGCAGTATAACAGGAACAGCATAGGTAGGGACAATAGCAATGGGGTGGTAAAACAACTTGGAAGACACCAACTACAGAAAATATACAATAAAGCTCTTATATAATGACCGCAGTTTACAGAATATGTGCAGTGTAGGCAAGCATTGAGAATAACCTACAGGGATAGATAACTGAATAGTATGGGAAAGCATAGGGAAGGGAGAGAGGAGGGATGAAGGGTAGAAGGAGAGGAGGAGGAGGAAGGGTTTATAGGGAATCCCATCTTTTGTGAAGTAAGTGCAGCTTGTTCATACCTGCTGCCATTTTCCTATTTTCAGAGCATCCAGTGTAGCTGTACACCATTCCTTATAAGCAGGTGTTGTGTTGTCTGTCTAACCAGTGTCTTAAAATAATAATCTTTACAATGGCGGCAATCAGCATCATCTGTGTAGGACATTTTTTAGGCCAAGTCCCAAAAGACAGATATGGGGTGTAAAAGCATTATCAAGACCCAGTAAGGGGTCTAGTTTGGCCTTTATAGTTTCCCATAGGGGTGCAGCTTTTGAGGAGTCCCATAGGATGTGTTTGAGTGCCTGGTTGGGTTAAACATCTAGAACATTGATCTGTTTCTAGGCGGCCCATGCGATGCAGTTCCGTGGGTGTGTAATGCATGTTATGGTTAATTTTGTATTGCATTAGCCTCAGCCCATCCACTTTTTAAATATTTGTAGAGGTCTTTCCAGAGTTTCATCCTTGCTTCCAGGGTAGCAAGTTGGAGGAATTCTGTTTGCCAACAGGGGCAACGATCACTTGTGGATGGAGCAGAGACCTCACGTAAATTTTTTGCATAATGAGGAGGTAGCATGTCTCTGCTTTGATGGTGAGGTCAGCTCATCTCGGAGATCAAAACTGGTAAGATATCAGGGCTGGGGACCCAAGGAGGACACTACAGTGTGTTGAAGTTGCAATATTGGGAAGACGTCTATATTTCGTAGACTGTGATTGTCTTTAAGGGTGTCAAATTTAAGGTATTATCGTATTAACTGATATAGTGAATGTAGGGAGGAGTGGGCTAAAAAGGAGTCTGATATAGTCTTATTTTGAAATTAGGATTGCCCTGTAGTGGCTGTTTTAGGTCCGAGATAGGTTTAGTTTTTAGGAATTTATGGAGTAGTTGGCAAGCTTGTAAGGAACTGCCTGTAGGAGTATATTAGATTTTTGTCCGCAATTTTCTACAAGAGGTGTTGGTTAAAGCTTTTATGTTGAGTTTGGCCTGGAGACGGAGATCCCTCTCCATTGTTTGCCATTGTTGAAGGTATGTTAGCTGAGGTTGTTCCTTTTCTGGCTCTCTCCACCACAGGAACTGTTGTGCTCTTGCTGCTAAATAGTATGGCTTCAGGTTGGGTAATTGCAGTGCCCCCCATAATAATTGCAGCCTCTCTCGTAATTTAGATGGGGTGAATTTTGAGTATGCCCCTTGGAGTGTCGTTACTCCATAAAAATTTGGCGAGAATGTATTTTAGCTGGTTAAACCAGTGATGAGGTGGTATTTGTGTAAGCACACTGACCGGGTAGAATACTCTGGGAAGGATGTTAATTTTAATAACATTTACTCGTGCCCAGAGAGTCAAAGGGAAGGCTGTCCACCTTTCTAGATCTTGTCTGAGACTTTGGTAGAGTGTATTAAGGTTTCTGTTAAACATCTTCTGTGAGGAAGCCGCAATGAAAAACTCTCAAGTATTTAATGCCATCTGGTGACCTGGATCTCCCCCACCACCACCACCACAACCACCACCCCTCAATCTGATAACATCTGATCTGTCAGTGTAATTATTTAAAGGCATGATTTGGGTTTTAGAGAGGTTAAGCCAGTGACAGCAGTGGGGAGTTTAAAACAGAGATCAAATTGGTGCCACTGGTGTAAATAAATGTTAGTCTAAAAAAGAACTCAGTGAGTCAAAACATAATCAACGGCAGATTTTAAACAGTTCATGTTCTCTTTCATTTAGATATTGTAATAGAGTAGGTGCATCAATTTGGACCCACTGGCTAAGGGAAGAGGGGGAATTTCTGGGCAGGATGTGACTTTTGTACTTTTGATGCATGTTAGCACTGTCCCTGGGTTAAGGCGGTATCCTGCTAGCCTACCAGAATATTGGAGGGTGTCTAATATTAAGGGTATAGACTGGTGTGGGTTTTGTATGTGGAGTAGAATATTGTCTGCATAGGTGAACATTTCGTATGATTTTGTGCCTACTCGTATGCCCTGGATTTGCTTATTCTGCAAGATTGTTCTGGTTAGGGGTTCCAGATTGACATTGAATAGATATGGGGAAAGGGGGCAGCCCTGCCTTGTGACTTTCTCTAGGGGAATAAGGGAGGATGTACCCCAGTGCATACTATTTTGGCGGTTGGGTGAGAGTATAGGAGGCATATCCATAAATGAAATTGGTCTGGGAACCCAAATTCTTACAGGGTGTGAGATATTAAGGAGATACGTGATGTGTAGGCATGTGATAGCAGATATATCCGGATGAGTGGCAGGTGAGCTTGGAGTTATCACGAGGAACCATGAGTGATTAAGCCCCTGAGCTCACTTGCCACGAGTGTTGATGTTATCTGCTGTTGCTTGCCTACACATCACGTATCCGTTTTATACAATAAGGGTGAATCCCTTGGTATTTGTTTTAGAAAGATATATTTGTTCTGGTGTATATATTTATTTATCTCTTGTCGGTGGTGCTGATTTTTGTTCGGGTGTTGTTCTTCAGTCTTTAGCAATTGGCTGTATTTGTGGGTTTCTGCTTTGTGGTTAGTTGGTTTTCATCAGATTATTTGTGGTTGGTTGCTTTGGGATGTAGGCAGGGTTGGGTTCTTCCGGGTTTCGGTCAGTGCATCTCCTACGGTGTTGGAAGGGTTTATGATGGATTTAAACATTATTTTTATGTTTTTTGGGGTTGGGGGGTTATTATGTGGGTACTGGCGTGTGGACTTTATATTCAGTGGTGATATAGACAATAATATTTTCTATTGTGCGCCACAAAATGTAGAAGCAAGGGGGGTGTTGAAATGTAGTTTGACAGTATTATGAACCTAACTAATACACAGTGGTGATAATGGCACAAATGTAATGAGGGTTGTGATAATCTTATGTTGTTTTCCATTGTGTACATGTCACGAGCTGGTTATCACATTGTGGCTATGATACAGAAATTTTTGTAATGGCATATCAGTTCACCCCTATTGTATACAAAGGGACATGGCACAGTATCAAAAGCTTTTCCATGTCCAGTGACATGAGCACTGCATGGGTTTTCAAGGTCCTGGACACGGAAAGTATACGGGCTGCTTTCTCAAATGGTCTTGTGAAAGTCTGTTTAGCATTAAGCCCCCTTGGTAAGCTCCTGTGAGTGATGACCAAACCCTGTTTATTCTGGCGGACAGAATTTTGGCAAAAATGTTAATAGTCAAGGTTGAGAAGTGATCTAGGCTGCCAGCTTAGTAATGGGATTGTCTGGTTTAAACAGTGGAAGATAATAAATATATTGCATATCAAGACCTCAGTCAACTAGCCATCCCGGTCGCGCTGAGGGTTGAGGCATCAGCCTTACCTCAGGCCACACCAGAGAACCGGGTTCGGGAACGAGCACGGGGAGCCTGGGATTGGTCGGGGAGGAGAGGATCAAGCTTCCGATGGACTGCTCTGCTGTCCTGGGAAAGAGGGGGGGGGTCCCAAGTCCTGCAATGCTAGTGGCGCCCAGTGGCGACTGAGTGCACTACAATCGGGGACCTCGAGAAGGGGACGGCATCAGGCTGCCATCCTGCAGATGTGGGCGGGAGCGCACACATCATGCGCTGGACAGCATTGCACGTCCTGCGTCTGGGGGGGATGGGAAAAAACAAATACCCCAGCTGCCGGATGAGGCGAAGGTGGATCTCCTGTGGCTGAGCCCACACGCTCAGTGCTGGCCCCAACTTGACTATCTGTGGTCCCTGCCTCCTCCCATAAGGGGTCAGCAGGAGAGAGGGGACCTAGCACCCAATTCCATGGTCGGGGAAGGGGTCCAGGCGGGTGGTGGAGGCAAGGTTGAGCGAGTCTGCCCGCTGGAGAATAAAGAAAGTTTAAAAAAGGAAAAAACCTGAGTCAGCTCTGTTTTCTCACACATCACATTCCCAGAATGCGTACCGTTTTCTGGTCACATTCATAATGTGTACAGATCAATCTACTTGCACATCGTATATCCATAATGTATATAAAGCTGCCTGCTCACACAGCACATACCCAGAACATATACAAATTATTTGCTCACGTATCCCATGTCTGGAATATATACAAATCTATTCACACATCACATACCCAGAAAGTATAAAAATGTATCTGCTCACATATCACATGGTCATAATGTATACAAATCTATCTACTCACACAGCACGTACCTAAATTATATTCAGATTTATCTGTGAACATATGCAAAATATATACAAAACTTTCTGTTCACAAGCATAGTGCTGTCTGCCAGAATTAAGCACAGGATTGTCTAGAATTCTGGTGGAAACAGTGCAAAGCAATGTCAGTGAATTCCTTTTGTCAGGCAGGAATCTGTGATATTTTACCACTGTGGTTGATCCTGGCAGACTCCTGTAACCCCTATGCTAACAAATTGCATATCCAGAACTTATTCATGGCTGTCTGCTCACACTTGCATCACATCCAGAACTTATTCAAAGCCAAATGTGAGTAAAAGATGTGCTCAGAAGCACAACAGTACCTTGCCCCGTATAAGAATGTGCAGCAACCAGGGAGAAAGCACTCACTTCCCCTCCTGGGTCTCCTTGTAGGCAGTGGTCAGTCTTTGCACAGAAGTTCATTTATAGATCCCCTCTGTTTATTTCATATAAATGTGCAAAACAAGTTACACATGCTGTATACCCAAGTACTTCAGCAGGTGGCTACATAAGCAGCAATCACCACCACTGACCTAACGTTTTGTGCCCCTCCCCCAGGCACTTCATCAGAGGCGTTCAAAGCTGTGTGCACACATTCACATCGCACATCCAGAACTTATTCAAAGCTGTGTGCTCACACTCGCATTGCATACCCAGAACTTACTCAAAGCTGTCAGCTGGCATTCGCGTAGGAATCATAGGAAGTTTACGGGCCTTGGAGGGAGTTTGCTCATTTTTGGCTTGCCATTTTCTGTGCAAGTAGCCCTGTTTATTTGTGGTGTAACAGTACGATTTCCAGGCTGCTACTGTCTACTACAAAGCCAGGGAGCTCTTTCCATACTGAAACAGCTCTCTGGTGGATCCACCTCCCCCCTCTTATTTGTTTCATGTATTTCCCTCTTTAACTGATAACCATGTACTTCTGTCCCATAGGGATTTACTTTGTTTTAATCGTAGGCAGTTCCAAAGATCTTTATTTTGAAATGCATTATAAATCAGAGAGAGGTGCCCCCCCCCCTTAGCCTTCTGTATTGCAGTGTGAACATAAGCAAACCTAGTTGGTCTTTCTTCATATGTTAATTCTTTTCTTTTGGAGGCAGTATAGTGCAGTGGGTTAAGGCTCTGAGCTGCAGATCTGGAGACCTGGGTTTGAATCCCACAGCCACCTAGGTGCATACTGTGTGATCCTGAGCAAGTCACTTAAGTTTGTTGTGCTCCCTGGTCACATCTGTAAACAAGCTTCAGCTTAGTGTGCTACTCCTGGTTAAACAATGTTCCCTTTCCCTTTTCCAACCAGTTACCATCTTTATTGCTTTTCTGTGCACTCTCTCCAGAAGTCTTCTCCCCCCTTTTGTTTGTGGTGCCCAAAACTGACTGCAGTATTTCAAGTGGGGTCTCACCAGTGCTCCATACAGAGGCATTAAGTAAGCATTAATCCATGACAGAGTTGGGCTTTACTAGGGAATTAATGCCTGGTTTTTGGGGGGTGGGGTGGGGGTGGATCGTGGCATGAGGTCAAAGGCCAAGTGCCTCCAACTACAGACCAGGCATTAATTCCCCTAGTAGAGCCCGACTTTGGAGTGGATTAATGTGCTTGTTAACATGGCAAATGCAAGATGAATACTGTTAGAAGTATATTACATGTGGGGTGCAAATGCACAGCAAGTCACAATTTTGCTTAATGGAATATAATATGCTGTTCAACTGAGCACTTTCATCTGAAAAGATAGGCTGTGTAACTGTCCCGCTGTGCACGTTGACCAATGGGGTCGCATTTATATTGTGACTGCTGTTTCTATACACTTGGTACGGTTATGCTTTCCATTAGATAACACAAACAAAAAAAACACATTTACTTTTCTGTAATTATAGAGTGGTCTGTTCACTCGTTTTGTTCGTGTATTGTTGCAGTTCATTAATGCATTATGGGTACAGTAAAAATATTTGCGTATCTGGCATCTCACACATATGCAAATATTTCTGCTGTCCCCAGTATTCGTTACTGGGTTGAAAAAAATTATGAGGCTCACAATCGCTCCGTTGAACTTTAAAAATGCAGAGTTACACTGAGAAGGACACAGAGACACTGATTACTACATATTTCTCTGTCTCTGTGTCTTCCTCTGGACGCTCACAGTCAGTCCTGGAGTTCTGCTCATGCCTCCATGCGATCATGTTACCGTGGAATATACATTTTCTTTCACGATGTGTCTGTCTGCGCTCTGTTACTCTGTACCCCAATTTTGAACTACATCCTTGAGTTAGACTGCACACTGTATTCTCCGAGGTTCTGCGGGCAGGTAGGTGGGTGAGTAGGACAGCACAGCATTGCAAGTGTCATAGGTTGTAACAAGGGAATGAATGTACTAGTGGAATAATGCCGCTTAAGAAATGTGCGAGTCGCACTGATTATTTCTGTCTCTCACACACACTCTCTGTCTCTCTTCTTTTCTAGTAATCGCGGTCCCGATGTGGCGAGGCATTACTAGGGGATTAATACCTGCTTGACTTTTGTGTCACATATGGGATTTCACCCAGTGGAATTACATTATTCCACTACTACGTTTCTTGCCATGTTAGAAACTTGTTTATGTCTGCTTGCAGTGTTCTTCCTAATAGTGCTCAAAACCCTTTAGCCCCCCACCTCCCTCTTGCTCCAGGTCGGCCACTCCTTTGGGCTGCCTAGGTCCCCGCTAATGCCCCTGCCCTGATGCCAGCCACTACCACCTCATATTTGCAGCCCCCCCCCAGGTAACTTGGACGTAACAGTTCGCCGGGTGGGTCTCCCGAGGGAGATAGCGCTAGTAGGGGTTGGCCAGCACACACTACTTGGCCCAGGTGCTGTTGAGATTCATCTGGGCCACATCGGGGCTTGGCGAACGGGAGCTGGCAACTGCCATCCGTCGACCATGGAGCTTTTTTTCTACTTTGCTCCCCGGGGGAGTGGTTACAACATCAAGGCGTAAGTCAGCGCTCCCCACGCCCCCATCCCAGTCGATGGGACCCCAGCGTGTTGCCACGCCTAGCTCCGCCAGAGTCGGCTAACACCAGGTCCTCGAACCCCCCCGAGAGAAGGCGAGCAGTCTCCGGACGCTCCAACCTTCACTCCCGGCTGGCCCTCCACTGTCCCAAGTCCATTCCCGAACCCGGGTCATTGGCATCGCAAGCAGAAATCCAACTGCTGTGCCAATGGGCCGTCTCCGATAGCACTTTTTGACTGCTTCTCTTGAATGACATTTAAAGGTAAGATCTTGGCTAACCAATACCCCCAAATCTCTTTCCGTTGTAGTTTCTTTTGTTTCTTGTCCTAGCAAGTTGTACCTTGCTCTCATATTTTTATTACCCAGATGAAGCACAGCACATTTTCCCGCATTGAAGTCTCAACCGAGTCCACGTAATCAACCACAGCTCCAACTTCAGTATCATCAGTAAACTTAATAAGTCACATTCCCTCACTGCACTGCATTGATGTTATGTGTAGGTTAAATAAAGCTGGAGCTGGCAGTGATCCCTGGGGATCCCAACTAGTAACTTTTGGCCATTTGGATGCATTCCCTCTTCTAGAGACCTGCTGTGCTTGATTTGTGAGCCAAGACTTCACAAAGTTGATTATTCTGCTGTTAATTTTGGACTGTTGTAAGACTTTTAACACTGTGCCTGTAGGGAACTAGAATAAAAAGCCACCTTTGTGCCGAGCACATAAGGAAGGTGTGCAACGGATAGGTCAAAAAATAAGGAGTTAGAGACATCAAAACTCCAGTTTCAAAAGATTTATTCACAGCAAGCAGTAAAAAAACTGTGCAGGATTGTCAAATCATGTAAAATATACACAGCACAAATAGCTTTGACCGTATCCCCGTCCAACAGCCAGCCACCATTAACCCCAGGGCTTCACCAACAGACTTCCTCAGGGGGACCCACCCATTGCACATCGTCCTTATGTGCTCGGCAAACTTGGGCAAGTCATAACCGGGCTGCCCGTTGGTGTAGCACCCCATAGATGGAGCAGAGCGCAGGTTTTCTTTGTTTGTAGATGGAGGAAACTAGAATAAGTTCCCTATGAGACACTGTGTCAAAGGCCTTACAATAGTCCAAAAAGATGACATCCACAAGAAAGCTGCCATACACTGCCCTGCATATCCAGAACTTATTCAGAGCTGTCTGCTTGGACATAGTTTACAAACATTTCATATTCAGATTCTAAACAGAACTCTTTCTATTCAACTCCAGACTTACAAAGCTATAGTAACCTCTTACATATAACCTGTCCAGAAGGTTTGCAAACTTGTCTGCTCACACATCATGTACCTAGACTGTCTTCTTTTTGTATTTTCACTGGTTTCCTTAAAACGTTTCTATAAGATTTCCTGAAAGTTGGTAGATGCAGTATATAATTCCCCAGTTACACTGTAAAAAAGCATTGTGGTCTGGGGGTTTGTTTATACACTGGGGGTTTGTTTATACACTGCATTTATTTTGATTGAGTTGCCTGGCAAAAGAAGGCTAGCTTGTACTCCTGTGTTCAGCTTCATCCATGATGGTGGTAGGGGATACAGATATAGACTGACTAATATTGAACCAGGTTAAGCTGTTGATGGTCTTTAATGAGTGGAGGAAATTTGGCCAGGACACCAAGGGAAATTCCTCCTCTTTTCAGGAAGTGCCATAGGATCATTCACACCCACCTGAACATGCAGAAAGGAACTTTGTTTGATGCCTCATCTGAAAGGCAGTACCTCTGACAGCACAGTGTCCCCCGAACGCCAAGCATGGGCATCAGTATGGTTAACTTTAACCAAGGGGAAAGTTCTCCCTTCAGAGCTACCAATAGTGCGTCCTGCAGCACCTGGTGTTTGTTTGAAGTCTCCTGTTATATGACTGACCTGGCACGACACTGCTTAGCTTCTGAGATCTGACAGGGTCAGGCTCCAAAGTGGTAAAGCTGCAGGAACACTGAACTGCAGACCAGGAGATCTTGGGTTCAGATCCCAAGACCACCACTGGTGGACTCGACAAATCTGAGCAAGTCCCTTAACTTCTTTGTGCTTCAGCTCCTCCCAGCTACAAAACTAGTATTTACAGGAAACAGGGCTGCCCCCAGACTCTCAAAAAATGATAGCAGACTTTGAAAATACATTTTCTGAGGTGACATTACCACCAAACATTACCAGCAGGACAGTCCCAACTTAAAACTAGTGCTCTAACTGCTAAAGCACATGCTTCCTCATTATCCACAGCTGTGATTCTGTCCAGACCAAGCCATCACACAGTGTGCAGCCAGTAAGCCCTGATGGATGAAAACAATTTCTTTAGCAGTCTGCCTCACTGTGCTGCTTGCAAAGTAGCACTTGGCAGTTGGAATATGATCAGTCAGGGTATGTGGGATGCATCACTAGACATACTCCCACCCATCTCACATTTAAGAGATCCTTATGGACACACCTGAAGTCTACCTCTGCCTGTAACTGTCCCTAGATTGCTTGGTGTCTCTTACTCCTGTATGGTTTCCTGAACTAAGAATGGTGCCCTAAACCTTTTACTACTTCCGTGTACTTAAGCAATTACTGTTTTAAAAAGTTCACTGTACCCTGTCCTGCCTTAATGCTCATATATTCTTCCATGAAATGTAAATTACCTTTTACTGTATGTGTCTTTCCCATTGTGCTCATGTTCACTGTTTACTGCCTGTACATCCCTTCTTTGTTATATTATTTGTATAAATTTATTTGTAATCTCCCAGGTCGTACCTGAAAATAGGCATTTTTTGTCTATTGGGCTTACCTGGTCAACAAAAGCTAAATAAATACTTGTGTATGCCTTCAGGCAGCCTTGGCAGGAAATGACTGAAAGCGAGAAGGGGGAAAACGAATGAAGAGTTTTTGCAGGATCTGGACATGTACACGCTTGAGACCAGGAGGGAGAGGGGGACATGATTGAAACTTACAAGTGCCTGCACGTGATAAACAGGGTGGCTGTCAGTTGCATTTTATATTAAACAGAAACACAGGAATGAAGCAGAATTCCTTGAAAATGGCAGGAGGTGGGTTTAAGAAAGGTGTCCTCAAGTACATGTTCACAGAAAGAGTGGTGGATGAATGGTACAAGCTGCTGAGTGGGGTGGCACAGGCACAGTCAATGTTGTTTTATTTTTGGGGGTTCAAGATGGGTTGAGATAGGCACATGGCCATAGTAAATGAAAAGGATGTAGTTAGGTAGGGAGGGAGGGCAGACTGGATGGGCAACATGGCCCTTTTTCTGCCCTTCACTTTCTGTGTTTCTATGAGCTGTTTAGATAGCATGCCCAGTACTGTACTGTGTAGTAAAATGGAAGGATCAATGTAGACTGTAACATTTCTGTGTTCCAGGTTTTCTTTACCATTTTCAAT
The DNA here is from genome assembly GCA_016271365.2 of Neoceratodus forsteri. NCBI lineage: Eukaryota > Metazoa > Chordata > Ceratodontiformes > Ceratodontidae > Neoceratodus > Neoceratodus forsteri. The sequence goes on along the minus strand of CM028135.1, from coordinate 244,221,901 downwards.
CAGTGGAATAGTTGATATATTGTGGATGCATACTATAAATGGTCTCTTCATCTGAACGTACTTAAGCAGTTTGGTTATGGTGCCATTTATCTTGGCTATGAGCAAGATTTTTTTTTTCACACTTGGCTGCCTGCAGTACCTTACAATGACATTGTGAGATGTATGATAACAATTAACCACTCCCCCTTGTATCTCTTTATGTGGGCTCAAAAAAATTCTTGGGCTAGAAAGTGTTGTACTATTTCTAGTTATTGATGCAGTGGCAGGTAAAATTTTGTCTCTCTACATCAGTATGTTTTCTTCACACACAAGAGGCTAGTGTGGAAAAAGCAAGTGGATCAAATAGCTCTCGACACCTCTAAACTACGCCCGTCAACAGAAAATAGTTTGTTACAGCACGTTATGCTTTTACCAGTGTTAGCACTGCATTTCTGTGAAAATGATAATGCCGTCGGCTGAAATGACGCCTTTGTTTTTCTTACAGGCCTTGTAAGCAAGGTGCTTCCAGCCGACAAGTTGGTAGACGAAGCGGTTCAGTGTGGGGAGAAGATCGCCAGCAACTCTAAACTTATAACAGCAATGGCCAAAGAGGCAGTTAATGCTGGTAAGAAAAAGAAGGAAATGATTACCGCATTCAGATCTGTCGGTTGTTGGGTAGAAATTTAGGAAAGAAAATGATATTCTTGATTCTGTGAAGATCTGGTATTCCACCCAGAAAGTGCTTTGGGATACAGTCTGCTGTCCCTCCTCTGATCGACTGACCACTGAATATAGAAAAATCAGACTCCTGCCCGTCTGAGCATCGACACCCTTCGCACCTGGTCCCAAGATGCCTGACTCCCCCTTAAAGGGCATATAAACTTTGTTGTTTGTAATGTGTATTATAACTGGAAATGTGGGCAAGTGAGAAGTCTGTTACATACCCCCACTTTATTGTTTCATGCATGTTTTAAGAGTCTTGTTTATTGTTTGGAGTCCCTTGTTAACGCTGCCGTTTTCCCACCCAGCATTAATTGTTTTAATTATTTATGAGTTCCTAGATCCACTGAAAGTTGAGTAAAAGCCTTAGGTATCTCCCCAAGTTTGCGTGGACCAAAGGAGTGTGGTCAAGAGCGCGTAGTCAAAAGCTTAAATACGGACGGGAGAGGTATGCGTAATAGCGCTTGGGTGATAATGCATATTGAGGAGGTGCCTTAACCGCGAGGTGTCTGAATCATGTTAGGGAAGGTGGCAATGCTTGTAATTAGTGTATTTCACTGGAGTGGTGCTCCATGGCATTGTGGTGTTATGATAGTAAATCTGCATTGTTCAGTATTTATTCGTGGAGTAGTGTGTTTAACTGGAGTGGTGATGTGGTGTTGTAACAGTAAATCTGCATTGTTCAGTGTTTAGTCACGGAGTAGTGTGTTTCACTGGAGTAGTGATCAGTGGTGGTGTGGTGTTGTAATAGTAAATCTGCGTTATTCAGTGTTTATTCGTGGAGTAGTGTGTTTCACTGGAGTAGTGATCAGTGGTGGTGTGGTGTAATAGTAAATCTGCATTGTTCAGTGTTTATTCATGGAGTAGTGTGTTTCACTGGAGTGGTGATCAATGGTGGTGTGGTGTAATAGTAAATCTGCATTGTTCACTGTTTATTCGTGGAGTAGTGTGTTTCACTGGAGTGGTGATCAATGGTGTGGTGTAATAGTAAATCTGCATTGTTCACTGTTTATTCATGGAGTAATGTGTTTCACTGGAGTGGTGATCAGCGGTGGTGTGATATTGTAATAGTAAATCTGCATTATTCAGTGTTTATTCGTGGAGTAGTGTGTTTCACTGGAGTGGTGATCAGTGGTAGTGTGGTGTTGTAATAGTAATTCTGCATTATTCAGTGTTTATTCATGGAGTAGTGTGTTTCACTGGAGTGGTGATCAGTGGTAGTGTGGTGTTGTAATAGTAAATCTGCATTATTCAGTGTTTATTCGTGGAGTAGTGTGTTTCACTGGCGTGATCAATGGTGGTCTGGTGTAATAGTAAATCTGCATTGTTCACTGTTTATTCATGGAGTAATGTGTTTCACTGGAGTGGTGATCAGTGGTGGTGTGGTGTAATAGTAAATCTGCATTATTCAGTGTTTATTCGTGGAGTAGTGTGTTTCACTGGAGTGGTGATCAATGGTGGTGTGGTGTTGTAATAGTAAATCTGCATTGTTCTTTACTGTATGCTGTTGTATGGGTGGCTACTGTGAAGTGTTTTTCACTTTACTCTGTTTTTGCTTTACCTGGTTTTGAGAGGCATGGTTTTGCCTTGTGGCGGTTTGCCGACTCTTGTTTTTTACTGCACCATATAATTTTTAGCTCGGTTGACGTGGAACCAAAGCTTTACCTGCAGGGCATCTGCTCAACTGAGGTCTCCGAGTTCCGGAATTCATAAGTCGTTAAAAAAGAAAATTGGGCAGGGGAAAAAGACAGGGGACCCCAAATTCTGAAAACACACTCAATATATACACACAATATACTATTAAACAGTCTTTACACATGCCTAAAATTCCAGTGATTTACAAAAATGTAAATAAAAAAACAAGCTTTGTGTTCTTTTTCATTCATTATGTTTACAGTGCAGTGTAAAGATCCTTATTCTCTGTCTCACTGCTGGGCCCCAGTACTGATAATCTCGCCAAAGCATTGCAGGGACAACATACCGGTATTCAGATCTGGTGGTGAGATCCAGCGGATAAGGCAGTTTGTGCTGCGTTGGACTGTGAAAAAAAGCATTTTAAGGTGAAAGAGGGTGTCATGGGACAAGGTGAAGAGGATGGTGGGGCTCAGTCACGGGGTGGGTGGGTATGTGTGTGTGTGTGTTTTATTCTATATTTAATGGCGGTGGTTCCTTGGGGGGAGGAGGGGGGGTATACATGCAATCCAAGGGGTCACCATCATGGTGATTTTTGGTTATCCAGTGCAGAAATTGGTATTCCAAATGTGTGGGACTACTGTTTAAATTTAAGCTTTAGTTAGACTGACGCCTGGCCCATGCGCTGCAGTTAACCCAGGTTCGGGAGCGAACTCTAGAGCTGATTGGGTGGCCGAGGAAGCTGGGGTTGTGCTGCTGCTGTGTGGTGTCAGGGTCTGCCATAACTGTTAATCCTGCGAAGGGCAGAGGAACCTCGCTTCTCCATGGGGTTTCCTGTGTGCATGTATAACCAGTGCAGGAAGCCATGGCCTGGTGTCCTGGGGGTAGTGGGAAGGAGCTGGAATATAACCCGAGGCAAAAACCTTCGCACTATTAGGCTGTCAGTTGTCGGCATTCTGGCTTTCCACCTCATGATGACTTTGACCAGTGAGAGTGGTGGGCGTAGTGGGAGGCAGGGCTGGGAGGTGGTCGGGAAATAATCCCAACCTGAGGACTGGATGGGCAGTACATCAGATAAACAGCTAGATGCACATAAAATACAAATCGAGTCCTGGTTAATGTTTTTCCTCCCTTTTATGCCCCTGTTCCTATTTTATTTCTACTTTGGCTAAGTTGCCAACACCACACTTGGCATGTGAGTGAGAATCCTCTCCCTGATGAGATATCGGGGGCCCTCTAAATGGGGAAAAACACCATTTACCGTAATTTACAGGTTGAGGAAATGTCCAGAAAAGGACGGGGGGATCCCCCCAACTTGTACTGATCAACATATACCTTGAATTAGGGTAAGTGGTGTTTGTGATGGTGATGTCAGGCATCTCAGTAGAAACTTCGAAAAGAGTCATTTTCTGTATTTAGCTTCTCCCTTTTCTTTATGTGCATAAACAGAAAAACAGCATAACTATCCAGTATATTTCATCTGGTCTGGTTGCATATCTACACCAGACATTATAATCCTCTGCTTGTAACGTCACAATCTGCTGCTATGGAAATAATTATGATGTCACAAACCGAGAAATGTGAAGTAGGGTTTAGATGAGCAGTCGGAGCAGATGAAGTCCAGTAAGCAGTGATCCAGTTTTCACGTTTATGTATTTATATTTGTAATGAAGAGGGGAAGCCTTATTACAGTCAGACTATACAATGGAAGATAAAATGTCCCTAGAAATGACATTTTTCACTCCCAGAGTTTCCCCTGACATATGTACAACCCTGTTTTCGTTTTCAGTTCAGTATGCCAACACCTTGATTTGGGTGCAGGTGAATGGCGGTCCCCCCGCCCAGTGCCTCTTTACTACTGTCGTTCTCTTCCTGGCCATTTTGCTGGCACATCACTTTGTGTTAGGGAAGAGGGATCTCCTCATGAAACAGCTGGCAAATTCAGCTTCTGAATCAAGGGCTTGAAACATGCTGTTTACTGACCAGTGGTTTAGGTCTTTCCCAAACCCAGGGATCAGCAGCTGACATTATAGTTTAATCCCATAAGCAGTTATCCCATTTACGTAGTGTGAGTCGGGCATTATGTTAAACCCCCTTCACAAAAGTCTCTTTCGTGAGCCAGATTGCAACTTGTGTATTATTCAGGGGTGAATTCTAACAATTTGAATTCTCACAGCCACATCTTTTTTTTCGGATTGTGAGAGCAACTGAAGTTATCCGTTCATTAGATTGTATAGTGCAGAAACAGATTGGCATGTCATCCCAAGTAGTGGATTGGCTCTAGTCGTATCTTGCAGACAGAACCCAACAGATTTCTGTTGAAAAGATCCAATACAGGTTCACTTTACAAAGGGGTACTCCAAGGATCCATCCTTTTTTTGTTCTTTTTATCTCCCAGCTAGTCCAGGGCCCCATTGGGCGAGACCCACTCAAGTCACCTGCTACCGCCCTTCCTGAATCCCTGTCCCCCCCACAGCGGGCCCCATAAGAGAGGGGGGGACCCAAGACCGGGTGGGGACATGTGTAGTGCTCCCTGGGGATCACTGTCTTACTTCTGGATGCCAGGATTTTTTCCGCTTGTGTGCCCCTGAGCACAGATGTGCAGTGGCATCTGTGCACAATGCGTGCTGATGCCCACCGCTGCTCCAACCCAATGTATGGCACCGCTGTCTGCAGTGCCCTCTATCTCCATTGAGGGCTGCTGGCGAGTGGTGCAAGTCCCGCTACCCACCCCAGAGAGAGCAGTCCCTCAGACACTCAATCCTCTCCCTTCCTGGGTCGCTGGTGTGGCACGAGGTGTGGAATCCAGCGCCTCAACCCTCAGCGCCACCGGGCCGACTAAGGATCCATCTTGGGTCCCCTTTTGTTTTTAGTTTTGTTAACTCCATTACCTCAACAACAAAGTGTGACATCAGGCCCTATGCAGACAACACAATCCTCATGGGTAGAGCCAATGGTATAGATGAACTGGGAATCACATTACAGTCTGATTTTTAACGCTTTACAAAAATGGTTCTTAGAATAAAAAAAATGGTGTAAAGTGCAAAAAAGACACAAGTAATGTTTTTCACAAATAAAAATTCAAAACAAAAAAGGCTAAAGAAACTGGATATCATGCTGCATAACAGAGCTGGACTGCTAAACACAGACTCCAATAAATACCTTGGGGTCAAACTAAACAACTCCTTAACATTTGGTACCCTCATAAAAATCACTGTGAATAAACACCAGGCTGGGTGTGCCAAGACGCAAGTGCCATCCCGAAGAGAGTAAGGAAATCAGTAGCCCAACAACAACTTCCAGGGCCAGTCTTGGAATATGGCCCTGTCATATACTGAGCACTAGTACTACTCTGCTCCAAAAACTCGATGGAACATATAGCAGGTTGGCTAGATTTGTGATAGGATGCTCATGTGAAGCCCACCACTGAAGGATGTACAAAAGTTTAAATTGAGAACTCTCTGAAAATGAGAAGGAAGTGTGTGCAGTGATGGCCTTCAAAAGTCTTGCAAAGCAAAGAAAAGTTCTCCTTGGTAAAATCATGATTGCACGAGAGCCTAGCCACAACCTAAGGGCCACACAGAATAAAGGTCTAACTGCACCAGCAGTCCAGAACTCTCTTACAGTAAACCCCTCTCAAATTATTACATTCCAAACACCTGGAATGAACTGTCTACAACAACCTGAAGTACAGACAAAATGACAACATTTAAGAATAGTTTAGATACTGAGCTGGTGGAAACCTTTATGTGTGATTAATACACACTAGGTACACAAACTCCAAACCAAACTTCATCTCTTTGCACTGGCACAACCAAGGTATGTAACAGTATATCATGATCTCTCCTTCCACATTTAAATGTAGACAGCTAGTAACCTGCTTAATGAAGGCATGGCTGTGCAATCTCAGCTGTTGTGTTAAGAGGGGTCTTGTTTATAGAATGTTTAAGTTGGAATAATGTACTGTAAAGTCACATCTCCAGGACACATTTGTTTAGTAAATAATGATAAAATGTCTTCTCAAGTGTAGACAACTTCTATGTTTCTATGCTTCTCTTTTAAAGTAATGTGCCTTCTCACAAAACCAAAAAAATGCATACTGGGCTGGTGGTGCTCACAACCCAAGAGAACGGACTCGCACTGTAAAAGTCGGACACACACCACCTCAAAAGATGGACACCTGGCCCGATGGTGCTGAGGGTTGAGGCACTGGACGCCACACCTCGTGCCACGCTTGGCTGACCGAGGTTCGAGGAATGGACTGGGGGGCAGGGGTGAAGACATTGAAACTCCGGAGACTGCTCTCTCTTCGGGTGGGCTTAGGGTCAGACGCACAAGCGCCACCTCTGGCGGTACCCAGAGGAAGCCAGCAGATTATGCTGTCGCTGCATTGCAAGGGCGGAACTGTGGCATGCCGGCATTCATGCCAGGATGCCATAGCACGTACTGGAGTTCTAGGTGGAAACAGAAAATAAAAAAACCTCTGGAGGATATTCGAAGGCACCACCGCCTGCACCATACTCCCAACGCTGGGCACCTCACTTTCCCTGTGGCCAACACTCCGACTGGCTCACTATACTATAGATAGGGTGCCCTGGGAGGATAGGGCAGCCCTTCCCCATGGGGGCATAGATCCGGGGGCGATGCTGGTCAGAGTGAGGGGAGGAATTGCTGGTTGTCACAGCAGGAGGTAGAGAGTAGGTTAGGTGGATGCTGGAGAGAGTTCCTCCTAGTAGGGGTGTAGAAATAAATGAATAAAAAATAAAAGATAAAGACAGCAGATAGCGCCATTGTCTTATTATTTACTTAAAAAAGACAGTCAACAAGACAAGCGGCCATTATGTGCCCATCTGATGCTTTTCAGATGGATAAAGGACTGACGTCCGAAACGCATCAGGCAGGCACATAATGGGTTCTTGTCTTGTTGATTGTCTTCTTTAAATAATAAGACAACGGAGCTATTTGGTGTCTTCATCTTTTGAGGTGTTGTGTGCCCGACTTCTGCAGAGCGAGTTAATATGTATTCTCCCACAGGATAGCTTTGTCAAATAGGGCTTTTGGAGTCCTTCCGTTAAAAAATAGATCTGTCTGCCTGTCTAGCGTTGCAGTTTATGAAGTTTCATTGAAAAAGTCATTCCCTCTCATGGTTATAGGTTGTCTATAACTAGTGGTTTGTTTATTTCCAGCATTTGAATTGACCTTAGCAGAAGGCAACAGACTAGAGAAGAGATTTTTCCACGCAACTTTTGCTACTGTAAGTTGATAAAATGATGCACTCGTCTTTGTGTCCTGTTTGTCTGGAATTTCCTTTTTAATGACTTAAACATTATTTATTTGTTTAGGATGACCGAAAAGAAGGAATGTCTGCATTTGTGGAAAAACGAAAAGCAAACTTCACAGACAATTAATCTGATCAGATGAACAGAAACTAGCTGGAAATCATTGTTACGACAGCTTCCAATAAGTAGTGTTAAGGCAGAATGGTTTCTTAATGTCACACGGAATATAGGGGAATCTGCAAACACTTAGAACATTGAACTGAGATTAAGTAAATAGTTCTTTATGCTTGAGTCTCCTGTTGCATTCGGATGCATCAGCCATTTGATTTGTTTAAACCTTTAACCACAATAAACCAGAGGAATCCAAGCCATGTGTTCTAAGTAGGTGTACCTGTGGACAAGAGGAAGTGTTACTGACCTTGGCGACAGACCAAGCCAAAAGAAGGTAGCCATCTTAAGCGTACACATAAAGAATGCAGTGCAGTTCTGTATATTGTTTCATACAAAAAGTAATTTGGGGCAGTGGATATTAACTTTACTAAATTTAGCAGATCATCTTCCATTTTTAGGTTACAGCAACCCCAAACCTCCAAAAATGAAAAGTGGCCCAAGGTACTGTATTAACCCCCATCCCATAGCCCCATCCCTCACATAGCTTCATCAAAATGCAGTTTTGGGGAGAGCAACAGGTTGAGGCCTCAGAGTACCCTGAGCAGTCAGAATGGGATTCAGTTACTTGTGGGAGACGGATTGCATCAAGATGTGATTCCCTTTCGGCCAGCTTGTGCTTACAAAATATCATTGTTGTGAAATAATGCCTATTTTGTTTAAGGTTGAAAAGTAATCTGTAAATGTTTGTATTGGCTTTATTTGGGCTCTTTTTATTAGAGATGCCATTTTGTGTCTGTGTATGTGTTTGGTGGGGTGGGGTTACGTGTTTCAACACGGAGCTATAACAGCCAAGTACTGTAACGGCTGTAAAGTGCTGCGACTGCGTCAGGGATGATTAAGTGAAAACCTTTTAAACTGCACTTGTTTAGATTTGCCCGAGTCCTCTTCCTGGCTGCTGCAAAGTTAACATTGGACATACGCAACTGATTTACTGCGCTGATTCAGGCATTGTTTGTTCAGTTGTGCTTTCCTTTTCGTTCTTTCAGACTGGCTGACACTAAATGCTGTAAGAACCGGCCAGTTATAATGGAATGGAACATGGTTATTACCGTATTGGAAAGGGGTGTCAGTCCAGTCAATAAACGGGCTCACCAATAATTAACAGCTTACTTGGACAGTGGAGCAGAGAACATCCTGGTGTGACTTGCCTGTCTCATGTCCTGTTAAAGTATTGCATTGTTTCACACGTTGTCATAAACTGATTTTCAGGCAGACATGGCATCAGTACCTTGTAACCTGTCTTGTAAAGCAAAAACCCTGCACTTCACATCCCTTTACATCCCAGCAGGGAGATGTGACATTCCTCTGTAGTAGGAGATTTTCATGCTATCTGAAAGCATATCTGTAAATCCTTTTTAGCAGCCTTTGTTTTCATGGATTCCAATAAAATCAAGTGTTAAGCTGCTATATGAATGAAAGCTTTCTCATAATAAAAAATCATTTTTATGTTTACTTTAGTGTCTTTTTTTTTTTACCCCTCCTACGTCCCTCCGGAGTTGCATCCTCAGGATACGCCAATTAAGCCTGACCCTACCACCACCTTCCCTGACTGTTCGGATCCCCCATCCTGCTGTGGATAGCCCTCCACACAGGGTCAGGGTGGGACCACCCCCGAACCTTCAAATCTTGTTGGGCCCCGAGACAGCTGGGCAGGCGGCGGCAAATCAGGACTCTGCTCGGCGATTCCATCCTCCGACTCAGGAGGGTATTGTCCGTTTTTTCTGTAGGACGTCACTCGCCCACACGTCGAAGCGAAGGCGCCCGATGTTGTGTTTCCTCCCCACAGTTTGTGCACGGTAGCTTGCTTTATGCCCCAGGCCTCCGCTAGCCAGTCAAGCACCGTGCTCTGCCTCCCTCCTGGAGAAGGGAGCTGTCCATGGACGCCGCCCATCCTTCCGGCCGCCCTCCAGCTCCTGGCTCATTCCCGAACCCGCTGTGCTGGCGTCGCAAGTGGAAATCAAACCACTGCGCCAGTGGGCCGGCTATACTTTAGTGTCTTTTGTATGTACTGTTACATTGCCTCCAATGCTACAGACATGTTAAGTTAGTAACATCGAAACATACATGGTAAATAGCAATTTAAAGTCAGAAGGGATTCTAGGTCCATCATATCACTCCCCACCACACACACGTTTTTAAGCGAGGATGAATAGTGTGCTGCACAAACATGCATAGTGGGATTCCCTACGCATTGTACTACCCAGGGTACCCTGTGATTCCATTCATAATGAAAAAATTAGTCCAGGCATAACTTGAAAGCAGGGCTCCAGATAAGGTGTGTACAGGGCCAAAATACACGTCCAAAAAACATTGTTTAAATCAGTACAAAATGTTTGTAAGCTCAACCCCTGTATTTACAATACAACTTAGTAAAATTAGTGGGGTGGCTCCTGGTGTGTCACTGAACAGAAATATACAATTAAAGTGGTAGGGCACACCCCCATTTTTGCTGCATTGAATCCTGCAGTTTTTTAAATAGTTCCAATATTTTTACTTTTCATACATTTTGGAGCGGCTCTTAGTTCTCATTATCCAGCTGAACCATAATTAAGCCTGACCACTTCGGCAAAGTGACCACCTCTATCGGTCAGGTAAAAAGCATCACATTTTAACTTGCCATATCAGAGCTGAGGTCTCCTTGGTGCCTCTATTTTTAATGACGAGACCACTCTCCTGTTTCATTACTTATAGTGTGCTCTGGCCAATGAAAGGATCACAGGTGTTTAATAGAGAGCGTAGCAATTGGAAGAAGGCCCCACACTTCTCCTACAGTCAGATCAGTACAAAAGGTTTGTACGCTCAACCCCTGTATTTACAATGCAGCTTAGTAAAATTAGTGGGGTGGCTCCTGGTGTGTGACTGAACAGAAACATACAATTAAAGTGCCAGGGCACACCCCCATTTTGCTGCATTCAAGCCTGCAATTTTTTAAATGATTCCAATATTTTTACTTTTTGTTCATTTCGGAGGGGCTCTTAGTTCTTATTATCCAGCCGAACCATGATTAAGCTAGACCACTTCAGCAAAGTGACCACCTCCATCGGCATTTCTGCTCAAAACTGAGCCAGCATAATGTTATGTGGTGATTTGCATATACAGCCCATGATGCTTTGCATTATGGAGGTATGTGTGATTTTGTTTTTCTTTGAAACTTGGCTTCCTGTCCATTGCCCTTTTGGGTAACCATTGCCTCAGTGCTTACTCACTGAGGTTCTTTGTCTTTTAACTTGTTTTTTTGTTTTTATTGGGTTCACCACAACATAACCCAGATAAATCATCTTGGGGTAGCTGGTTCATTCCACTGGGGTGTCATACAGACGAGGCACACTGATGAGTCGTGGTAGGATGAAACACGTGTCTGTGTCTTTTGGTGGCACCCTCTGCAAACTGTGTGAGAGGCCTCTTGGCACCATACATTTCTGCTTAAAGTTGAACCAGCATCATAATCTGTTGTGATTTGCATATACAGCCCATGATGCTTTGCATTATGGGGATATGTGTGATTTTGTATTTCTTTGAAACTTGACTTCCCGGCCAGTGCCCTTTGGGGGTAACCATTTCCTCGGTGCTTGCTCATTAAGGTTCTTTGTCTTTCACCTCCATCGGTCAGGTAAAAAGCATCACATTTTAACTTGTAGGGGTAGCTGGCCCAGCCTTTTGGTACTGCAGTAAAACACACTGTTGGCATTTACATGATTTAGTGTGTCTTTTCCTTTGTTGGGAGTGCTCGCTTATGTTTTGTTTGGTCTGCCTAGGCTAGCTGCCCCGTGCATGAGCACCTCCCTCACTAGTGTTTGCGCAGCTCACATGTCTTGTTTAATCATGGTTCAGCTGGATAATGAGAACTAAGAGCCCCTCTGAAATGTATGAGAAGTAAAAATATTGGAATCATTTAAAAAATTTCAGGCTTAAATGCAGCAAAACGGGGCGGGGGGGGTGCCCTGGTACTTTAATTGTACAAAAATATAATTTACAGATCTTACTTCAAGAGGGTTCCTGCAGTAGGTCTTCACAAGTAGGACTGCACCCCCTGGCATCAGGACCGCATGGCAAAACTCTAGCTAGCAATCAACGGGGACCGCCCGGCATCTGGTGATGAGCGTCAAGCTATAAATGAGGGGTGGTCCCCCCCCCAGTTATTTCCCGCCATCGACCTGAATTGTTGGACCTCGCGGTAGAACAGCTTCAGTCACCCGCCATTTTCAGTGTATTTCATAGTTAGTCTAATGTTATTGCTCTCAACAGTGGTGTATCTCATCTCGTCGGCACAAGAAAAAGTGCTCCAAGTGCGGTGCGCAGATCCTGCACCGGGACGACTATTCCCGTTGCGTCCTCTGCGTGAGGCCGAAGCATAAGACCTCAGAGTGCTCCATCTGCCAGGCCTTCAGCCAGGCCACGTGTGCACACACCACCAGAGGACCCTCGATGCCCATTTATTGACACAAAGACTGGCATCAATGGGAAAAAAGCTCCAGGAGTTGAGGGAAAGATAGTCGTCGATGACCCCCGGAAAAGAAGAAAAAGGAGAAGGAGAGATGCCGGGAGCAGAGCCACTCTCCCCAGAGGAAAACCAGCCAGACAGCCGATTCCATCTCAGGTGGGGCCTCCACCCCCGGGACAACCCCACCTCCTGGGACTTCGTCTTCCCCAGTGGACCGGGTGCCCTCCCCCCGGCTGATGTCAGCTGGTAGTCGGGGGGGGTCTCCTCTTTGGAGGAAACAGTTGCAGTTCCTGCTCTGAGCTCGGCTGATAAGTTGCCCTCCGGCTCCGCCGCTCGGCGCCCGGCCCAGGCCGATCAGCCTGACTCTAGCCTCCCACCTTCTGTCAGCCCAGCCATGGTCTGTAAGCTGGTCTTCGGCCCCTCTGATGCCCGCCAGACCATCACCTCTTAAGTCGGCTGCCAGCCTACCCAGCAACTGCGTGGTGACTTCTGTCCCATCGGACTCCCTTGTGGACCCTGATGCTGGGCAGAACTCACTCGCAGGTCCCCCCTCATCCCACCAGGGCACTCCCTTTAGGGATTTTCTGTCCTTTTCCGGCCTTTTTGGACCTGATCACCAGGATCCTCTCCCATCAGATATCCTCCAGACAGACCCGTTGACAGGAGCTCTGCCGGACTTGCCTCCCTCACCGGCCTCTGTTCCGCCAAGGGATCTTCACCCGACACCAGATACCTCACCAGACATTCTTGGGGGTGGTATGGATATAAATCCCTCTGGGCCTTCGGGGGTCCCCACTCCCTGAATCCGCCAATGGCTTCGTTCTCCAGTGGTCCCTCGGTGCTGCCTCCTGCTTGCTCCCCAATCGGGTCCGACGGTACTATCCTGGCTACACGCCGCAGTTCCTGACGCCGGGGGGCTCCAGCACCAGGCTACCCTCCTCTGATGCCAAGTTACCCGATGCCGGGTGAGACCCTTCAGTATCAAAGTCACCACTACCCTTACTGGTACTAACCTCATAGTTACCCTCCTCCTCCTCCTCCAACCCCTCAACCGGAACAAGAGCCCATCCTGGCCTGGTGGAAGGATGCTAAGTCACAGCTGTTGCAAGAGTTGGGTCAACCTCAGCTGATGGTCAGGGCCACCCCACATCTCAGGGTGCCACCTGGTAGCACTGCACCTTCCAGCAGAGCTTCAGACAGAGGCTTAGGTGCTCTGCCCTCTAGCATTACGGAACACAGACTTCCAGAGTCTGTTCCAGATGCTTCCTTACCTAGTAGGCCGGAACCATCGGATTCAGATGAGGACTTAGATGTGGGGAACCAGTCGGAGCCTCACTCTCCCATTGAGCCCCAGCCGAAAGAGTCCCCTAAATCCCCTCCAGAAGACCCATCCTTTGCTGAGCTCCTCCGGTCCATTCAAAAGTCCGGCCGGTGGGCTTCCCAAGAATTGGACCCCAAATGCAGAAGACTGGCAGAACATTTGGACTTAGTCAGTGTGGACCCCCTTCCCATTCCCCCCCATGAAGATCTCACTTCTACAGTCTGGCAGCAGCCATCGTCCATTCCTGCTGTGTCAAAAAAGGCCAACAGGATCTACCCCCGGAAGAGGTTTTCCACCTTTCTGCCCAACTCAGAGCTGACTCTATTGTGATAACTGCAGCTCATGATAGGTCAGCACAACCAAAACATCTCCGTGCCTCTCCTCCAGACAAGGCGTCGAAGCAAATGGCCACAAGATTTATAACTCCTCTACTGGCGCCATTCATTCCTTGAATTATGTGTCCCACATAGTGGCTTTCCAGAAATTGGCTGTGTCCGTTCTGGAAAAGGACTTTCAGGAGGTACCTGATGTACAGCTCAGGAACAATCTCCTGGATAAGATAAGGCTCAATAAATCATCCTGCCATCATGCCGTTCATGCAGGCTATGACTCTGTCGACTCAGTAGCATGTGGTGCAGCTACCGGCATCTGTCTCGGGCGCCTTGCTTAGCTTCGTCTGGCAGAATTGGCACAGCATGTTCAGAGTACGCTTCTGGACACTCCCTTCAGGGATCCAGTTCTGTTTGGTGGCGATGCCAAGGACATAATCAGAGTTACAAGAGAGCAGCAAATCTCTGAAAGATGTCCGTTCCTTGTACCGCTCGGGTCAGAAACTCCGGCAGCCTTTTCGCCTTCAACGAAAATGGAACAAACGGAACCAGGGCAGATGCCAGACCCAAGCATTGCTCCTTGAGCTCTGGCACTCAAATCCCCCTGGCTAAGTTCCCCAAAACCGCCGCTAGGGGAAAAGTGCCCCCCGCATCCTGACTCTCCCATCCCCTTCCCCCAATACGTCCCATTCCTGTGGAGGAACCGGTGAGGGAAGATTTGGCCTCTACTTGGACGGGTGGAGGGCCGTAACCACAGATGCATGGGTTCTACAACTCAAAGCAAGAGGTCACTCACTAGAGTTCCTGGAGAGACCACCCAGCAATGCTCCGGGGCAGGTCTCATTACCCGTCAGGCCAGCAGTCTCTGCTCCTACAGGAAATTGAAGCTGTACTGCAAAAATCAGCCATAGATAGGGTTCCACCAGAACAGACAGGAAGGGGAATTTACTCCCACTTCTTCCTGGTTTCCAAAAAGACAGGAGGTCTCAGGCCTATGCTAGATCCCAGCATGCTCAACTTCTTCGTGAAATACAGGAGGTTTCGTATGTTGACCCTCCAGAGACTATTACCCCTGCTCCAACCAAACACTTGGCTGTGTTCCCTGGATATGCAGGGTGCCTACCCACATATCTTTATTCTTCCGGCCCACCGCCGCTTTCAGAGATTCTCCTTCCAGGAGGAGCATTTCCAGTTCAGAGCCCTCCCATTCAGCCTCTATTTGGCACCTCTGGTTTTCACCAAGTGCCTAGCGGTGGGAAGGGCATTCCTGCGCTGCAGGGGCATTTATGTGTTCCCATACCTGGACTATTGACTATTTTCAGCCCCCTCCCTGGACAGTCTGAAGGAATCCCTTTTCTTCACTCTGGATCTTTTCTCCAGTCTGAGCATCTCGGTCAGCTACCCCAAGTCCCAGCTGATCTTACTTTGAGATACAGCTCTTGCAGCAGGTAACACCATTAGGACTGAAGCCGGCAGGCGTCAGTACCCCACGGAATTCTTCTAGCTAGCTATCTTCAGCGGGGACCGCCCCCGACGTCGGTCCCGCCTCCGTCAGGCGTAGTATATAAGGGGACGGTCCCGCCAGATTCCCCAGTTCTTTCCCGCCGTTGACTTGCATGTCTCGACCCTTCGGATTGTTTCTAAGCGCTCGACGCACAGTTAAGTTCTTCCTTCGGGAAAACACACTTTTCTTCGGCTCAGTTGCTGTCTGAAGTCCTCTCCAACCTCCGTTGAAGGCCATCCCTCGAAGTGCACCTGTGGGAAGCAAATCCCATTTAAGGATCCGCATTCGGCCTGCGTCCGGTGCCTAGGCCCAGACCATGACACCTGGTCCTGCAATTTCTGCCAGGGGTTCAACAGCCGGACCCGGATCCGTCACCAGAAGGCTCTGCAGGCGTTCCTGCTCGAGGAGAAGATTAAGGCCATGGACACCTCCAAGGGGGATTCAGCAGAAAAGGCCCAAAACACTGAGAAGCACAGGGAGAGGGTTCCTTCCAAGTCCCTGTCTAGGGCCTCTGACTCCCGTAGTTTCGGCTCCCGGTCCGACCGTTCGCACTCCCGGGTCCGTTCTCAGCCTCCCCCCGCTGCTGTGAAGAAACCTTCGGGCTCCTCTTCCTCTTCACAGGCCAAGACCTCCAGGCCCTCTTCGTCGTCTTCCTCCAAAGCCCCGGTCAGGTCTGGGGACCGTCATCATCATCACAAGTCGGGTTCCCGCCATTCTGAACCCGACGTCAGGTCTGTCTCCTTGCCTCCTCCTCCCCAGCGAAAGACCAAGGAGCTCACCTCTCTTTAGAAGCTGTCGGACCCGACGTCAGCCCGTCCAACGTCGGCCACTCATCACAGGTCCCAGGAGCCGTCGACCGCCAGACGCCCATTGCCGGTCAGGCTTTCACCTCCTCGGTCGCCAGGAGGGCCAACGTCCGCACTGCACGCTTAGAGAAGAGGACCCCGACGCCTCTACCAACGTCGGTCAGGAGACTATCACAGAGGAGTTGACGCAGCCCGAGGACCAGACGGGCGAACCTGGCCCTGTCACACCTCCCAGGGAACCCTCTCCACAACCTGAGGCCCCTGAGAAGCCAACGCCGGAACCCGATGACCGGCCACTGGCGCCCGGTCCGTCGGGCCTTTCCCTTTCCGAGGTTAAGGAGCTCTTTTCTCACTGGTGGGATACCATTAAAAGGGATATGGTTTCCACACCGCCTCCTCTTCTTCCTCCTCCTCCACCTGCGATCCCTCCGGCTCCTGCGCCCCCTTCTCTGTCCAGGGCTGCAGGCCAAGTACCTCTCCCCCAGGAGCCTACGGACCCTCCAAGGGGGAGACCTGATAAAAGGAGACCTCCGTCTAGATCTTCTTCAGGGTCACCCATTCCTAAGAGACCCAGAAGATGCCGTCGTTCGCCTTTGACGGAGGTTACGGGATCGGAGTTCTCAACAGGATCCAGAGCCACCTCTCCTCTTCACATCCCCTCTCCGGACCCACGTGAGCTTTCTAGATCTCCTCCGGATGACCCATCGTTCTCTAAAATCATGAGACATATCCAAGAGAACATGGGATGGGATGTGGAAGAATTACACCCCGAGAGACTACGCCTTGCTAGGTATCCTCGGCAGAAGGATCCTAAGCCTGTAGTGGTACCACCCTGGTGGACACTTTTGTGGACGCTACAGGCTATGTAGGGAAGTCACACTCGCCCCCAACGATGTCGAAGAAAGCTGACCGCCTGTACAAGGCCCTAAGGAGGACCAGTACTTGGCTCAACATCCTCTGGCCGACTCTCTGGTCATAACAGCCTCTCATGACCGGTCCCAGAGACTGCAACATTTGAGCACCCTGCCACCGGACCCTGAGTCCAAACAGCTGGACGCTATGGGCAGGCACACGTATGCGTCCGCTACTTGCGCCATCAGGTCCCTGAACTACTTGACCCACATGGTACAGTTCCAAAATGCCTTGTGGGAACAGGGACTGGATCTGGGGGAGAAATTGCCAGAAGGTGAGCAGAAGGAGATGTTACAGCTCCTCCGTACGGGTTCAGACGTGGGAACCCAGGTGCTGCGAGCCGCATATGATTCCACGGACTCCTCGGCCAGAGCGGCAGCTTCATGGCTCTGTGTCTCCGGATTTACCCCGGATGTCCAGGAAAAACATGGATGCCTCTTTCGAAGGAGAAGTTCTCTTTGGTGCACCCTCTGAGAAGGTTCTCACCAAACTCCAAGTGGCCAGGAAGGCGGTGAGGTCGGTCCAGGCAATGTACCGACCGAGACTTAGTTCCTTTCCTAGGAACCAAAGCCGTTTTCGTGGACGGACACAGAGACAACAGTCCCACACTGGTCCACAGCAGAGGGGCTCCGGTTCCCGCAGAGCCCAGGGAAGACAGCCTGCGGGCCGAGGTCAGCGTCCAGCTAAACTGGCTCAGCCCGCGGGCCCCTCCGCCGCCACAGCCTGACTCCTTCCCAGCCCCCTTCCCTCAGGATCAATGGGATATCAAGGTCGGGGGTCGTATAGCGAATTACCTGCCAGGATGGCAGTCCATAACCACCGACAGGTGGGTTCTTCAGTTGGTCGATAAAGGCCACTTTATAGAATTCGCAGACAAGCCAGCCTCGAGGCCTCCTCTGCTCTCTCTTTACTCGGGTCAGCACAAATTGCTTGTCAGGCAAGAAATACTTGCGCTCCTGCAAAAGGAAGTGGTAGAGTATGTTCCAGAGAACCAGAGAGGGTACGGATACTATTCCCACTTCTTTCTGGTTCTGAAGAAAACAGGGGACCTCCGTCCAATCCTGGACCTCAGCGACCTCAATATGTCGGTCGCCTACAAACGATTTCGCATGGTGACCCTGCAGGGCCTTATTCCCATGCTAAAGAAGGACGCCTTCTTAGTGTCCTTGGACATGCAGGACGCGAATCTGCATATACCCGTAGCTCAAGCGCACAGGAGGTTCCTGCGCTTCGAGTTCCTCGGTCACCACTTCCAGTTCCGAGCTCTCCCATTCGGACTGTCATCGGCCCCCAGGATCTTTACCAAATGCATGGCAGTCGTGGCAGCATCTCTAAGGAGACAGGGCCACTATGTGTTTCCGTACTTTGACGATTGGCTTCTCATGGCCGCCTCCAGAGAGGCGTTGTTGATGGCTATCCAGAGCACCCAGACTCTGTTTCGGTCTCTGGGCATCATAATCAATTACGAGAAGTCTCTCCTTGTACCGTCGCAGAAGCTGCAGTTCTGGACACCGTTCAGGGGAGAGCATATCTTCCAGACGACAGAGCGGAACGCATCAGATCCCTCATCAGGGATCTCTCGGCGAAGAAGACTGTCCCTGCCAGGCTGGTCCTTCGTCTGCTCGGACACATGGCTGCGGCCATTCCAACCGTCCCTTTGGCAAGGCTCCACATGCGGGTAACTCAGTGGATGCTCAAGGTGCAGTGGGACCAAAGGCAAGACCACATGCAGCATCTGGTCAGGATCACGAACGCCGTGAATCAAGACTGGCAATGGTGGCTAGACCCAGAGACACTTTCTGCAGGTGTCCCGTTTACAGCGCCGTCCCCGGAGGTAATCCTCTCCTCAGGGCTGGGGTGGGGAACACACCTGAACAGGGTGAGGTCCCAGGGAACCTGGACCCCTCAAGAAGCTCATCTCCACATCAACATTCTGGAGATGAGGGCGGTCCTTTACGCCCTGCAGGCCTTTCAGTCAGAGATCCTGTCAGATACTCTCTTGCTCCAAACAGACAATACGGTGGTGATGTATTACCTCAACAAACAAGGAGGCGCACACTCTTGCCCCGTTTGCAGGGAAGCGATGAGAGTGTGGGATTGGGTAATTAGACACGGCGCGAGCCTGATTGCAGTTCACGTTCCCGGAGTGGACAATACAATTGCAGACGGCCTGAGTTGTTCCCAGGCCAGAGTCCACGAGTGGGAACTTCTTCAAGGGGTAGCAGAGGATCTGTTTCTTCGATGGGACACCCAGAACTGGACCTATTCGCTTCTCATCCAACGAAAACTGCCCAAGTTTTGCTCGCTAGATCCAGGGCCTGGTGTTTCTGGCAAGACGCGTTGTCCCTCTCCTGGGGGACAGATTCCTCTACTCTTTCCCTCCCTTCCCGTTGATCCAGAGAGTTCTTCTCAAACTGCGCAGGGAGCATGCAACGATGATCCTGGTAGCCCCATTCTGGCCCAGACAGATCTGGTTCCCCTGCTAACGCAGCTGTCCTGGGAACCTCCAATTCCGTTGCCTTTCAGCTCCCATCTCTTGTCTCAGGAGGAAGGTTCTCTAGTCCACCCGGACTTACGCTCACTGAACCTGCATGCTTGGCTCCTAGAGACGTAGCCATTTTGCGACACGGGGTCTCGCAGGAGGTGGCGGAAGTTCTTTCCGCGGCCAGAAAGCCGGCAACGCATTCGACGTACGCCATGAAAGGGCGCTTTTGCCTGTGGTCGCAAGCATGCGGCCTTTCCCCTCTAGATTGCCCGGTGAAAGCGGTGTTAGAATACCTGCTCTTCCTTTTCCATTCGGGTCTCGCCTACCTCTATTAAGTGGACCTCTGCGCTATTTCTGTTACTCACTTCACCGTGGACAGCGACAGCAGTGCAACTTGACGCCTCCCGAGACTTTCTGAGAGGGTGTTACACCTTAGGCCACCCATTAAGGACCCTGTTCCTCCATGGGATTTACTCTTTGTCCTAGAACAACTCACGCTTCCTTTGAACCTGCCGCTGATTGCGAGCTGCGTTTCCTGTCATGGAAAACGTTATTTTTAGTTGCTGTTACGTCAGCAAGGAGAATTTCCGAGCTCCACGCTCTCATGTGTAAGGAACCTTATTTGATTTTCCACCAGGACAGTGTGTCCCGGAGGATGAATCCTAAGTTCTTACCTAAGGTGGTCTCTGCACTCACTCTCAATCAGGACATTGACCTGCCTGTATATTTCCCTAAATATTCTAATAGAGGAGAAGCGCTGCTCCACACTCTGGATGTTCACCGCTGTCTAAGGTATTACCTGAACAGGACTAAACAGCTTCGCAAGTCTTCATTTCCTTTGCTGACAGGATGATGGGCCAACCAGTATCGAAGCAGTCCCTTTCTCGCTGGCTTGTCCAGTGTATATCATACTTCAATGATACAAAGCAGAAACCCTCCCGGTACAGTCCGGGCCATTCCACTAGAGGGTGGCTACCTCTTTGCAGCACTTCATAACGCTCCTCGCTCTGCCATCTGTGCTGCAGCCACTTGAGCTCTAGCATACTTTTATCAGGCATTATAGCCTGACATTGTCACGGCGAAGAGCCGTTTCGCCTGGCTGCACAGGTCTCCTGTCCTAGAGTCAGGACTTGGTATGGACTTTTCAAGTTTCCTCCTCCCAGAATGCTTACAGCGTTATTGGCAGGAAATCAGTCCCAATGTGTACCTACTGCAGGAGCTGTATCTCGAAGTAAGATAGTACAGTTACGTAAGAACTTACCGTAACAGTAGATCTTCGAGAACAGCTCTTGCAGCAGGTACCTTCCTGCCCACCTTCCCCCTTGGAGGAGGCATGGCTTTCCGAGCCTTTGGCAGGGGTTTATGCCCTTTTACCTTCTGATGGTGGATGCTCGGTCTCCCCTTCTGATATCGTCCTGCGGCCGGGAGTCTCTGGCGGGAGAACTGGGGAATCTGGTGGGACCGCCCCCTTATGTACTACGCCTGATGTCGGAGGCGGTCCCCGCTGAAGATAGCTAGCTAGAAGAATTCCATGGGGTCTTGACGCCTGCTGGCTTCAGTCCTAATGGTGTTACCTGCTGCAAGAGCTGTTCTCGAAGATCTACTGTTACGGTAAGTTCTTACGTAACTGTACTTTACTCTCCCAGCGCCTCAAATTCATTGGAGTGATGCTGGACATGGTCTAGAGCAAGGCCTTCCTTCCAACCGACAGAGCAGAGACTCTGCTCTCACAGGCTGCGATGGTGACTTCATCTCATTGGACCACAGTGTGTTCGGTCCTCCGACTGTTGGGTCTGATGGCAGCAGCCATACCCACAGTCCCTCTGGCCAGACTGCACATGAGGGTGACCCAGTGGTCTCGGAGTCCAATGGGATCAGTGCCTGGCGACATGGACCAGAAAGTCTTAGTCCCCAACAGCATTCAGAGGGAGCTCCTTTGGTGGTAGGACATCTCTAGCCTTCCAGTGGGTGCCCCTTTCCACTCTCCGTCTCCCTCCATAATTCTCACATCCGATGCCTTGAACCTGGGATGGAGAGCGCACTTGGGAGACCATCGGACACAGGGCACTTGGTCACCTATGGAGGAGAACCTTCATATCAGTATTCTAGAGACAAGAGCAGTGCTCTATGCTGTTCAAGCCTTTCAGTCCCTCTTGGTTCTGGGAGTACTACTTATCCAGACAGACAACATGGCCACTGTCTGGTACATCAACAAACAGGGAGGCACCCATTCATACCCTCTTTGCACGGAGGTGATGCGGGTGTGGTACTGGGCTGTTCAACACGGCCTTTCCTTGACAGCAGTCCACGTGCCAGGCGTTCACAACATTCTGACGAATAGTCTCAGCTGATCAGTCGCCAGGGCTCACGAGTGGGAACTAAAGCAGGCAGTAGTAATCTGTTTCTTCAGTTGGGTTGGCCAGACTAGACCTCTTCGCCTCCTCATTTAATGCAAAACTACCTAGCTTTTGCTCGCTCGTTCCCGGGCGTAGTGCTTTTTGGTGAGATGCACTGTCTCTGTCCTGGACAGGGAGATTTCTATATGCTTTCCCTCCCTTTCCTGTCTTTCAGAAGGTTCTGCTGAAGCTTCAAGCATTTCCCCCCTGTGGCCTCAACAGATTTGGTTCCCTCTACTACAGTAGTTAGCACTGGAACCCCCAGTACCCCATCCTGTCTCTCATGACCTTCTGTCCCAGGAGCAGGGCACCCTGGTACACCCGAGCCTCCAGTCACTCCACCATCATGTGTGGCACCTGTGGACGTAGCGGTTTCTCGCTATGGCATCTCTTCTAAAGTTGCTCGGGTCTTAGTGGAGGCCAGAAAACCCTCCACTAGATTCACATATGCCATGAAGTGGAAGAGATTTTCCATCTGGGCATCAGCTAAAAGCCTAGACCCTTTTTCTTGCTCAGCTTCCCAGGTTTTAGAGTACCTCTTGCACCTGTCAAAGTTGGGCCTCAGTTATTCATCCCTGAAGGTCCATCTCTGCGGTTTCGGCCTATGAGTGACCTGTAGTTGGCAGACATTTTCCTCCTCCCAGAACCTCTTCTCTGAATCTTCCATTTTAGTTCAGTGCTTGGTATTCTGTCCTACTTGTGAAGATCTACTGCAGGAACCCTCTCGAAGTAAGATATAGCAGTTATGTGAGGACTTACCGTAACAGTAGATCTTCCAAGAGAGGTTCCTGCAGTAGGTCTAGATTTCCCACCCACCTTCTCCCAGCTCCTCTATCTTTTCCTCTTTATTCCCTTCCCAGGACTTTGTTTCATCCAGGACACAGGGTCCCAGGAGTTTCCACTCCTTTTTTCTGCTTCCTCTTTAGAGGTCTCCAAGTAGAAAAACTGGAGGGAGGGCGTGCCGGGGACCACCCCTATTTATAGTCACGCTGACATCCGTCACCTGACGCAGGGGGCGGTTCCCGCTGATGATTGCTAGCTACAGTTTTGCCGTGTGGTCCTGATGCAAGGGGGCATAGTCCTACTTGAGAAGACCTACTGCAGGAACCTCTATCGAAGATCTACTGTTACGGTAAATTCTTACGTAACTGCTATTTCTGTGTTTATCACTTAGGCGTATGAAATATGCCTTCCATTTTATGTCTCTGGTGTGCCTTTGATTTTGTTCCCCAATTGTAATTGCTAGTAAACAGAGTTCCGGCCAGCTGTGAGAATTTGACCTTCTTCCAGGGTATCTCAGTCATCAGGTTACACTGTAGGAACCTTCACTTTTGGTGAAGGGGGAATCCACATGGAAGATTTTCAACAGTACAACTGGGGCCGCCCACCCTGTTGATGTCTGCCAATGTCACCAGCCCTATATAGGCATGGGTGGCCCTGTTGCCCTAGTTTTTTTTCCCACCGTCGATTTGCTTGCACAATCTCCATGGAAGCTTTATCACAGTGTTTGCTCCTTTTTCAACCCACGACCTTTTTTCCTCTTTTACCTAAATCTCTTTTTTAAGAGATTCCTTCTTTTTGTCTATGTCGAGAGTTAATCCTTCATTTTCTGTGTTCCGCGCTGCAGCTGTGGAAAAAAGATTGCCTCTATAGATGAACACTATGTTTGTGTCAGCTGTCTTGGGCCGGACCACAACGTCTTCGACTGTGAGCTCTGCCAGAAGTTTAACCAAACAGCCCCCAGGCGACGCAAGAAGGCTCTCAAAAAATTCATGGAATGGACTTCTGGGGACGTCAGCTAGCTGATGGTGGCTTAGCTTTTGGGCTTCGCTCACCCCTGCCCTAAAACCTACAAATATTGGATACAACAGCATGAACTCCCCAGCCCCAAAACATCAGGTCGAAAGCTCTACTGACCAAAACTATGAATACGCCGACACGAAAGCTGAAAGAACTCTTAGCACAAGAGAAAAGTACAGCTAGCCCGATGAGCTCCGATGCACAGGGCCGCTCGGTGGACCACACGGCCTGTGAGGAAGAACAACTAGATTTGGCGGCAGTGATCATACAGATAGCTAAAACAGTATCTAAACTCGACCAGACACTCTTAGATCTGTGTTTGGACATTAACACAATTGAACATAAAACAGATCAATTTGAACTCCGTCTTTCCTCTGTAACAGAACAAACAGACAAGACCGCCTCATCCTTCTCCTGTAACTCTTGGCCTGGGACCGCGAGCTGACACAATGCTTAGACGATCTAGACGGTTGGAGTAGACGGCAAAACATAAGGGTCTATGGAATCCCAGAAGACGCAGAGAACAATGCAGACAACATGATTATATTTCTGCAAAATGTCCTGAAGGAAACTGTGAAACTGCCAGGTGACATAAACCTTGCCATGGACCAGGCCTACCCGTCGCTAGGTCCAAAACCTCGGGGCGCAGGAGCTAGACCACGTTCAATCATAGCCAAACTCACCTCTTACCAAGCAAAAGAGTTGCTTTGCAAGGCATGGTGACAAGGAGAACTAAAGTACTAAGGGCAGCGAATCAGCCTTGACAACGATTATACCACAGCAGTTCAAGAAAAAAAAACTTTGACCCATCCTGAAACAACTCCGTATGAAGAACATACGGCCCCAAATCCTCTACCCGGTCCGACTAAAAGTTGAGACAGACAAAGGCACTCAGGTCTTCGCAGACCTGCTAGATGCGGCTCAGTACCTCGGGGATGGGTATCCTGGTCCCACCACTGTTGAAGGAATGCCTGGAGAAGGACCTCCTGATATCGGTGTGGTCAGTCACATGGAGAAGAGTTGAGAGCACAAAACCGAATCCACAAGCTTTCCCCACAAACTTCAGGGCAGACCTAGCCGTGATACTCCGAATGTACAGGGACCCTGCGAATATCAACAAAAAGGCAGCTCACCTCTCTGAAATGGAACCCAGTGGTAGTGCACCAGACGATTTTGTTGCACTCCAGGTGGAGACCTGAGCAGGGAAGGAACCCACCGCACACTTCTGACTGAGACACTCCTGTATGGGAACTTTGATGTGTCACTGCTTTTCTCCCCTATCCCAGAGGCCTGTTCCACCAGCCAGGCCCTCGGCTTCAGAACGCCTCCGCATTTACGAGTGGAACTGAGGCTGAACATTACAACCTTTGGGACTTTCCCAGGCTGTGAGTGCTATGTTGGTCAAATAACTGGGACATGCGAGCTTAATTTAAGAAACAGAAAACACAGTCCAGGACTGAGGTGTTGTCCTTCTATTACACGCCTTCTCACAGGATCACAGAATCTCTTCCTCTGACTTGGACAGCTGACAAAATTAGATACCTAGGTGCCTGGTTAACCAGACACAATACCCACCTTTTTAAAGCCAATTATGTCCCACTTGTTAGTCAGATAAAAAGATCTAGATAAATGGGCCCTGGTAAGTCTCCCGCTATACTCAAGAATACACACTATCACCATGAATGTCCTCCCAAGGTACCTATACTTATTTCAGTGTTTACCAACATTTATTCCCAAAAAATATTTTCAGGACTGGCAGAGGATAATCATAAAATTCATTTGGAACAACAAAAGGCCTAGAGTAAGTGCTCATATTTTGAGTCTGAGTAGACTTAAGGGAGGCAGAGCCCTTCCTGATCTTGAAGATTACTACCTAGCAACGCAAGTCAAAAGGGCTTTACAGTGGTCCACCTCCACTTATAAGGCAAATTGGAAGGAAATGGAGAAGTCGGAGGAGGAGGATCATGGACCTCCATTGAGTGTCCGAGCCATACAGATAAAAACTGATAAGGGATACCCCCCCTTTCCCTTATGTCAGTAAGGGACACTATAAGGGCCACGCATAGAGCCTGGCAGAAATATAAGATAAAGTCATCACTTTGGCCATTATATCGGCCCTCCAGGGACATATCCTTTGCCCCATCCCTATTGGACCATACATTCAGAACCTGGGAGAGGAAAGGACTGATATATATAAGGCAATACATGCTAGGAAATCAGGTGTTGGACTTTGCCACCCTTAAGAAAGATTTCGACCTCCGAAACTCGGACCATTATCGGTACTTGCAGGTCAGAGAACATGTAAACACCTATATCAGAGCGGATCCCCAGTATATTAGAGTAGACCCTCTGGTGGAAAGCCTCTATGCAATTTTAACTGCCCAGAAAACTTCAGGCCTCATCTCCATACTCTATAAAGCTTTTATGGGTCTGAGAGGGGATCTCCTAGATAGGGTCAGGTGTAGATGGAGAGAGGAAAGGGGTGGAGATTTACAACAAAGTAACTGGGATCACATATTTAAGCTATCTGCTAACACCACCTCATCTCCCCTCTGGCAGGAATACAGTTGAAGATACGTTACTTTCTTTCTCCCCTCTCATTGAGTAAGAGAGATCCGGCAATTGACTCCTCATGCTGGAGAATGTGCCGGGAGTTAAGGGCAAACTACTTACATATTTTTTGGCTGTGTCCTCGACTCAGACCGTACTGGGGAGATATCTTTAAAGAAATGGTGGATATATTGGGCTTAGATGCCCCGCTGGACTGGCCCTGTCTTGTGCTGGGAGAACTACCTCAAAGGTTAAAGGGAGCTGACAATATATACCTTTGGTCCATCCTCCTTGTAGCAGCACATAAAAACATTACTAGACTATGGCTGCAAAATACCAGCCCGGTAATAGACACATGGATACAATTGGTCCAAGAAAATTGCAGCCATGGAAGAAATAACTTACAGGATAAACAATAGGACAACATTTGTTCGGAGATGGACAAGATGGGAGATATGGCGTGAAACAGTGGTTGCCTAGAGTTTTAACCCATCCCCTGAAGTCCTATCCTACATTCTAAATAATTTAAGTAGAGCAAGATGGACTTCTACAGCTGAGTAATTTTTTCTTATTTTTTTTTTGGAGTATGGACCAATAGGCTCAAAGCAGAATATAGTATAAGGATGTGAATTATGTTTTGGGCTCAGAAATGTTTTGGCTGGAATTAAATCCCACTTAGAGATGCTATGGAAGAGATAATCTTATTATTCATCAAATCTGATACATCATACTTATGTAAAATATGCCTGGCTTTGTCTAAACTAATCTGTATGAACTGTGCCCAATGTCTGACAAACTTAAATTTTAAAAAAAAGAAAACACAGTCCAGGATATATGCATGGGGCCTGGGGGAATGAAAGGATAGAAATGTGACATGTAGGGGAACCCTTGATGCAGAGTCTCAGCCTGATATTTTCAGCATGAAATTGCTGAGGAGGGATAATACTGTATATGCTGCAATGACTCCCACTCCTTCTAACCAACTAAAAAGCTAGGATGACAGGAGGGAAACTGACCAAGTCAAATTTGAACTTCTGAACCTGGGGTACTGATCACTACCTGTGTTGCCCCCATCACACAAAATTGAAATATGTATATCATGTTTTTGAAATTAAAATGCAAGGTGAAAAGTGTATTCGAATCTGCTGTGCTAAAGGTGGCCTATGGGAGGGGCCCCGTGCTCAGGGCATTATAGATGGGATTTATTGCAGGATATATTGTGTTCCTCGGGGATCTTGGGGAGGGAGAGGGAAGATCGAGAAGACCCAGGGATACCACATACTCAATGCTAATATGGGGGATACTTTGCGCCTCTTGGGCCTCACGGGGCCTTGGTCCTCCTCCACTGTCACATTCACTCCTTTTGTCCCCCTCCCGTGGGCTCAGAGGGAGGTGAGGGCCCACTTAAAGCTACTGGTCTCTGGGTCATACGGACCTGGATCTGTAAGATGCCACATAAATTGACATGGAACTGCCCCTAGTCTGGACCATTACCTTTCAGAGACATAAATTACCAAGGGGAACAGATAAACTAAACCAGAAAATAACAAGCCATATGAGAAGAGAAGAAATTGGAACCTACTTTTGGGGGGGGGTGTCCAGGGCTGAGTAAACGCCTAATTACCAATCAAAAGCTACTGATGGCGGGTTTGGCAGAAGCTAAGGCATTCTTAGACTTGAGCTTACTTTTCTGGTTGATGACTGTTTCGGGCATGGAATCTCTCACTGCAGGGGGAGTGACCCATGGGCTGCGCGCTACACCGCAGCTCGGCCTAGGAAGTCAACTTAATGACACTAGCACTAAAAGACATGATAGCCCCCTGAGTTTCTTAAAGGGGACTATCTCAGCTAAATCACCATGTTATACTAATATTTCATTAAGAGTGAGGCAGAAATTGGATATCTGTCTAGAAAATAAGTTCTGGTTTAACGCAGTGTTTGTTTACTCTGATGTTATACAGTTCTTAGTTGTTTTTTTTTATTTTATTACTGTTGTTACTAAGGTATGCACACTGGAAGACAACGGTAGCTCAATATGGAGCCTTTAACATGGCTAACAGAGGTTAGTACAGTACAGCTTATACTACATAGAAAAGATGGCTACTATAAGTAGTAAAATTTTCTCATATAATATAAATGGCATTATGAATCCCATAAAAAGGAAAAGACTACTTAGATTCCTGGACTTAAAGAAATGCGATACAATCTTCTTGCAGGAGACGCACCTCTCTCCAGCAGAGGTTCTTAAGCTGAAAACTAAAACTTACTGAAACCTATATTATGCCTTCCTGGAGAGGGGAAGGAAGAGAGTAGTAGTGGCAATAATGTTATCGCCTTCTCTTCCATTCGTGGAGGAGGTGGTGGTAGACCCAGGAGCCAGATATATTATAGTGGTGGGGAGGGTCCAAGATTATCCAGTCACATTTGTATGTGTATACACCCCTCTGGCCTCCCCCTTGACCTTCTACACGTCTCTCATTCATCAAGTAGTTGAAAAGACGAAAGGTCTGTTAGTAATGGGAGGCGACTGGAACATGATATTCAATACAAACCTGGACGCCACCTCCCGAATCCCAAACCCGGATGGCAGAAAGGTACGATCCCTCAAACAGCTGTTTGCTGAATTGGGACTGATAGATGTATAGAGGTTCAAATACCCAACAGCCAGATAATGCACATGCTTCTCCCCACGCTTCAAAATCTACTCCAGGCTAGATCCCTTTATTACTAAATCAACGGATCTGCCCTCCTTCCTAGCTACGTGGGTGGGTACTTCCACCCTTTTGGACCAGCAGCCAATATTCCTGGAGGTGGACTTGAAGCAGCCTAGAAAGACTACGCACTGGAGACTCGATGTTTCCTTCCTCCGGGACAAAAAAGTAATCTCAGAGGTTAAAGAAACAATCATGCGAGTTCTGGAGGAAAACGAAATGCCAGACACCACACCCCAAATACTGTGGGATACAGTTAAAACTATAGTAAGAGGCAGACTTATATCCATAGCTGCCCATAAAAAGAAGCTTAGACAACAACAGTTCGCAAGAACTTCATGACCAACTGAAAACTATAGAAAATTAACAAGGTTATGTGGAATGGAGCGAGGGGGAAAAGAAATGAGAGTTAAGAGAGACTATACAAAAAGTACAAAGGGAAGAGATAGAGAAGGCCCTCTGGTACTTAAAGCAAAAATACTATGGAGGAGGTGCCAGAACCACCAAATTCCTAGCTCTGAGGCTTAGACAGAGGGTAGTGAGAGCTATAATTACAAAACGTAGACACCCAAAGACAGGTTTGCTGTCCTATAGGACAGAACAACTAGTGGACGCTTTCACTACATACTAAAGGGAGCTATATCAAGCTCCTAAAGAGACCCTAACAGAAGAAAAACTAAACTTCCTGAACTCCCTGAAATTGCCCTGTCTCACGCAGGACCAAGCACAAAAACTTGTAGCTCCAGTCACGCAGAGTGAAATAATAGGTGTTATGAAAAACTTAAGTGGAAAATGCCCAGGATGGGTTTGGGGGAAGAGTTCTATAAGACCTTTATTAAAGAAACAGTACCCCTGCTGAGAGAAGTATACACGGAGGTATGGCAAGAAGTCAGTTCCATCCCACCATCTTGGCAATATGCCATGATCTCTATTATACATAAAGCGGGCAAAGATGAAAGAATATGGCTCATATCTCCCTATCTCACCACTTAATGCTGACTACAAGATATTTACATCTATAATAGCAGCTAGACTTAATGGACTTCTCCCTCAACTCCTAAATTCTGGCCAAACAGGTTTCATCTCTGGCAGACAAGCCCCGGACAATGTTCGTCGTACAATTAATGTACTTAATGCTGTTTACTGAACACGTGTCCCAACCACCCTTATGAGTCTCGACGCAAAGAGCGTTCGATAAAGTTTCATGGTGCTTCCTCTTCACAACATTAGAACACTACAGCTTTCCAAAAAGGTTTATAGATAGTATCAAGGCCCTATATTCTTCACCCCAAGCCTATATTAGAGTTAGTGGAGGCATTTCAAACAGATTTGGGCTCAGCAGGAGTGCCCTTTCTCACCCCTGCTGTTTGCTCTTTATATCGAATCCCTGGCATAGGCCATAAGAGAGGCAACCAGAGCAATGGGCGTAGAAGTGGGAGGACTGACCCATAAATATCACTATACGTGGATGATGTGCTTCTCTACCTGACTGAACCTGAAACCTCGATCCCTGAAGTGTGGGCAATACTGGATGAGTTCAAGTGAACATAGTGGATATACCCTCAACAGGGCAAAAACTGAAGTCTTGAGTTTCCACTTCAGCCCTTCACAAAATATAAGAACACTCCTGCCTCTAAACTGGAATGCTTCCAAAATTAAATATCTAGGCACCTATATAATCAAAGGCCTAAAACACCTTTATGCTGCAAACTTCACTCCACTAAACATAGAATTTGATGGCAGATAAGGACCGCTTGGCCCACCTAGTCTGCTCATTTCCCTACCTAATGGATAAGCTGCAGAACCTAGTTAACCAGCAGCCTACTTCTTTCTACCCCCACCCCCTAGAATTGCCTTATGACCGTCCCATGCAAGCTTGAATTCAACCAGTTTTTGACTCCACAACCTCCTCCGTTCCATGCATCCACAACCCACTCTGTGAAAAAATACTTCCTTACATTACCCTCTTTCAGATTGTGCCCCCTTGTTCTTGCACACCTCTTTTTTTTTTTGAAAGATGCTACCCTCTTGAACTTTATTTATTCCCTTGAGGTACTTGCAAGTTTCTGTCATGTCCCCCCTCTCCTTCCTTTCCTCGAGGCTATACATGAGGACACAAGTCACACATTTGCAGTTAGATAAACAGCGCTGGTCACTCTTTGTAAAAGAGCCTCTGGCTCAAAGGTAGTAATTCCTAGAACAATAAACTCCTTAATCTCCCCATGTATGCTAGAATTCACTCAGTCACCATGAATATACTCCCAAAATTCCTTTATCTCTTCCAATGTCTCCCAATCTATATTCCCAAAGCTCAATTCCAGGTATGGTGAAGAATTATAACAAAATATATCTGGAATACCAAAAAAACTAGGATTTAAGTACACAATATTACAAACCCACCACTTGAAAGTGAGTCGCTCACTCCCAGACTTAGAAGATTACTACCTGGCAGCACACCTTAGAGTAGCACTGCTTTGGTCGGTATCATCCTAGCAAGCCAACTGGAAACAAATAGAAACCAATGAAAAAGCAGGGACCACCCCTTTGGGCGCTCGAGTAATGTCCACGCCTACCAGTTACATCACAGAAAACCTCTCCTTAACCACCACTTGAGACACACTCGGAGCAGTTCACAGGACCTGGAGGAAGTATAAATTAGAAACATCACTGTGGCCTCTGAGGTGGTTTGTCTGGGATGACACATTTGCTCCATCAAAGATGGACAACTTGTTTTGTAGCTGGGATAGACAGGGATTGAGGTGCCCTGCACAGATAATGACTGCAAACACACTGCAAGACTTTCAGATAATTCGAGAGACATATGGACTACCTAACTCGGACCACTATAGATTCTTGCAGTTACGTGCACACATAGGCCAAACAACAGGTAGACATAAACCCATCTAGAGCAGCCCCCTTGCTAGAAACCCTTAAAAAAAATTCTAGATGCTCCGGTACAGAAGGGACAGATATCCTTACTATACAGAGCCTTAAGAAATTTAAACAGAACCTCCCAGGTTCTGGGCAGATAGAAATGGCAGCAAGAAGGAAACTGAGCTGACAGAGGAACAGTGGAACAAGGTATGCTACCCAACAGCCAAGACTACTTCCTCACCCATGTGGCAAGAATTAGCACGGAAAGTGAGAACACGATTGTTCCTTACTCCAGTATTACAAAATAAGTGAGATCCTACCTACTCACAGGGGTGCTGGAGGGACTGTGGGGAATAAAAAGCACACCACACCCATATTTTTTGGGCATGTCCCAAACAGACAATATTCTGGCAGGGAGTTGAAGGAGACACACTATAGAATATTATATTTGCAGGCATCCATAAAGCCATGACCCGCAATTGGTAAAAACCAGACCCTCCCCAGCCCCACCTCTGGATCAAGATAGTTAATGAAATCTCCCTAATGGAGGAAATTATATATAAAGTAAATTCCCGAATACAAACCTTCATCAGTAGGTGGACAAGATGGGTGCTGTGGAATGGTACTCCCCAGAGGGGAATCACGAACATCTAGAGTTGAGAGGCGACTAGAAGGAAATTAGAAACCTAGTTCTGAATCATAAACAAAGCTTAAGAAAGAAAAGCACAACCACCTGAACTCATGTCTTAGCAAAATAACTCACAGGGAGAATGTATGACAATAGGATACAAGAAAAGTATATGAGAGACTAAGTTTATTATTGATAATGTAAAGACTGTTGTGCCGAAAAGTGAATATTAGAAATGTATTCTTATCCTACTGTACTGAATCAATTGAAGTATAATATGTACCTTTGTTTTGTTAATAAAGATGAATTTAACAAAAAAAAAAAAATCAAGGAACAGGTAGCCAGGTAGGGAGGGGTCCTCCGGGGCCCCGGCCACACAGTCGTCGACCGGCTCTTCGAGCTCCCAGGCCTTCATGGCCCAAGACGAGTCCTCTGAGGGGGGGATGGAGTCAAAGAAGGCCAGGGTCATCACTGCCCTCCCTCCCCCGGTGGCGATCCTGCTCTGCATCGGCCTCACCTTTCGCGGGGCTGTTTGTCAGCTGCAGCCACTCCGACGAAGAGACCAGCTGTCCAGGTCTATGTTCCTACCAGACACATACCGACAGCACCTCTGCCCGACACACACAGGGCGCCCAGCTGTTAACCTCTGGGCCGTCTGGCCCCTCAGTCAATGACGGGCTCGTCATTAGTGACTGTTCTTTCGAGACCTGCCCCTTCTTCTATCAAGGCTACAGGCTCTTCAGGTTCTCAGGACATGGCTGGAAGTGTCATTGACCCCCCCGACTCATTGATGTCCACTGTTGCCTTGAATGAAGTAGTGGTGAAGTTCATGAATGTACTCGTTCAGGAGCTGGGCGCCTTGAACAGGCCCACTTTGCCAACACTGTCGATGGCAGCTTCATTGTGGATGCCTGTTTGTCAACTCCGGGAGACCACTCCCCCCCCCCCACCTGAGCCAGCGGTGGCGAATGTGATGCCTGACCTAGATGAGATCAATGTCGAGGAGGAGTATCACCCTGATGATGTAGAGGATGAAGAGGAATAGATCCTGATCTTGGATAAGTCCACTGCCTCCTCTGTCAGTGAGGACTCTGTCAAGCATACTCCTAAGTCTCCTCCTGAGGATACCACATTTTTTAATGTGATGAAGCAGTTGTCTGTCACCATAGGCTTCCAGACTGAAGAAGAGGATGTCACCAGGAAGGATTTCCTGGAGATTTTGGAATCATTCCTCCAGTAGGTAATTACATATAGGACTGATGCTGGCCGGTGGCAGGACCCCACAGAAAAATTTCTAGATAGTCCCTGGCGAGGGACCGCCCCCACATCAGGTGACCGGCATCATACGACGGTATAAAGGAGGTGGTCAGACGCTCCGCCTTCCAGTTCTTTCCACTTCATCAGCTGGTGCAGCTCCTCACGGTGAAGTTCTTGTCGTCAGTCCTGTTACTTCGTGTTTTTCGAAAAGTTTCAGTATTTGTATTTTATATTTTCTATCGTCAGGTGAGCGTCGGTATATGTGTCCCTTCAGAAAATAAGTGCGACTCAGGCGGCGCCCAACTGCCTCACAAAGACGGTCACTCCTCTGCCTTTTCTGTTTAGGCCCTGACCACGCGTTGACAAGTGTCCGTGACTACACATTTCCCTAATGCGCGGCCACCCGCAGACGACGCCAGCAGTCTCGGCCCGCCTCCCTCAAGAAGAAGATGTCCGCTGATGGAGAAGGAGTTGAAGAAACTTTGGCAGGCGCCGACCTCCCTGAAGGGCACAAGAAGCGGGACAAGGAAAGGCACCGGGAGAAGGTTTTCTCCGCGATCCGGCTGGAGTCATGGCAAGGTAACATCCCTCCGGGGATCGCCTGACGGCAGCCTCCAAGGTTTTGGAGGAGGCGTCGGCCTGCCCGTCGGGTTCGTGTTCGAGCCTGCCGGGTGCCTCCAGGCAAAAGGAGGCTCCAGCCCCCAGTAATGCCGCAGGCTTGCGGCCTACTGGTGCGGGTGCCTCACATAAGCCGGACGTCGGCTTCTCCGTCCGCCGGGAGAAGGCCACTAAGACGCCCAACCCTTCGGGGCCGCGCACGGCAGTGTCCCCATCAGACCGGGCCTCTTCCCATCCTTGGCCTGCCTCCCACGAGACCCGCAAGTCGGACGCCGGCCCTCTGGCGCCTGCCGGACTGTCCCCAAGTCACACGCCGCTCCTCCGACGGGCGCTCGGGCCTCGGAGCCTATGGCAGACACTCCTTCGTCTGTCGTACCAGGTTCCCCGCAGCCTTCGCTGCCATCAGGGGAGCCCGAGTCCCCCCTGCCCGACCCTGGGGATTTTTCTCCTCCATCCCTGGACGAGGCTCGGGATCCTGGACTACCATCCGATCCTCTTCCTACAGAGCCGGATCTGACGTCGGCTCCCCTGACGCTGGCTCTGACGCCGGCCCCGGCTCCCCCGACGCCGGCCCCGACACTGGCCCCGCCAACGCCAGTTCCGACACCGGCCCCTCTGGCGCCGACGGGGGATATTCCTTTTCCATCGGGCCCTCCACCCCACGGGCCTATCACGGTTGATCCGCCCGTGGAGTACCCGGCTGGGCCGTCTGCTCCAGCAGCTCCTCCAGTGCCTGGGTATCCGCCGTCCTATCCGATGCCGGTTTTCCCAGGACCACAGTATCCTGCGCCGCAGTACCCGGCGCCGACTCCTCTGACGCCGCAGTACCCGGCTCTGGTATTCCCGCAGCCGGGTTACAGATACTCTCCCTACGGATTTCATCTGTACAACTATCCCCCTCCCCTCCTAGGCCGCCAGATCTCCAGGAGACTTGCTCCTCCTGTGGGCTGGAGGCCAAGGCTCAGCTCACCAAGGAAGTCGAGAGCTGTCTTATGGCGACGGTGCCACCACCGGCTCCCATACGCCCCAGATGGCACACTCCCTCTCCACCTCCAGATTCCCGGGCTTTGCCCTCGGGATCCAGAGAGGGGCAGGACATGCGTCCTGGGATTCCCCCTAAGGAACCCGTTCCTCCCCCTAGGCGAGCTAGGGAGTCTTACTGTGCTTCAAATTCCTCTTCTTCTTCTCTCTCGGACTCCTCTGAGGCCTTCGATGGGTGTTCCGAGAAAGACGACGAGCCATGTTCTCCGTCCACGCCCCGGCTGAGGACTCCTCCGAAGTCTCCTCCGGAGGATCCTTCCTTCACAGAGTTACTCAGGAAGATCCAGGAAGTCCATCAGTGGCGTTCCTTAGAGCCAGATCCTCAACGGGTTAAACTTGCCGAACATCTGGACTTGCCCCTTATGGCTCCTACTCTGGTGCCACCCTGGATCGAGCTTCACGCCCACCTTGTTTCCACTATTTGGAAACAACCGTCAGCTTTAGCCCCACTTCCTCGGAAGTCCAGCAGGCTGTACCAGGCTCCGGAGGGTGTAGACTTTTTAGACTCTCACCCCCGTGCAGACTCGGTTGTGATTAGCGCC
Source organism: Neoceratodus forsteri (assembly GCA_016271365.2). Taxonomy (NCBI): domain Eukaryota; kingdom Metazoa; phylum Chordata; order Ceratodontiformes; family Ceratodontidae; genus Neoceratodus; species Neoceratodus forsteri. The sequence continues at coordinate 244,185,905 of CM028135.1, read as the reverse complement.
GCTCATGGCCGGTCAGCACACCTGAAACATTTGAGCTCGTCTCCCCTGGATAAGGAATCTCGCCTTCTGGATCAGTATGGAAAGAAGATCTATGCTTCTTCCACACTGGGAATTAGGGCCCTAAATTATGTAGCACATATGGGGGATTGCCAGAAGGCTGTCTTTACCCAGGCGGAATCCAAGATTGACTCCTTGCCGGACTCCCAAGTCAAACAGGAGTTAGCTGACCTGGTCCGTTCTGCTCGTTCGGCCAGTCATCATATTCTGAGGACGACCTATGATGCAGTGGACACCGCAGGACGGAGCTCTGCATTCGCCATAAGTCTTCGGCGTCATGCATGGCTCCGTGTGTCAGGTCTGGTCCCGGAGGTGCAGTCAGCGATTCAAGAAGAACCTTTCAGGGGTTCTGTGCTTTTCGGCGGTGATGTCAAGGACATCATCACTGACTTGCAGGAGAAGGGGACGGCCCTTAAATCTGTTGATTCAATGTACTGTCCCCATCCTCCACAGCGCCATCCCTTTCGCAGCCGCAGCCGGCCTCAAGTGAAACCTCAGGGAAGGCGGGCCACTAAACGTCGGGCCCCCACCGCCCAAAAAAGCAACGGGTGCCCCAGCTGCGGCGCTGCCTCACACCACCTGACTCCTTCCCTCTCCCACTGCCTCCGGATGCCCCAGAGGAACCGGTAGGAGGGAGGTTCTCCCTCCACCTTCCGGGTTGGGAGAGGATAACATCGGATTCATGGGTGCTTCAGATCATAGCAGAGGGGCACTCCATAGAGTTTCTGCAGAAACCTCCACGTCATCCCCCTCTGAACTCCTCTTACTTAAGGGACCATCTTCCTTTGGTCAGGGAAGAAATCTCTGCTCTCCTTGCGAAGCAGGCTATAGAGCCCGTCCCCCCTCGCCTCCACGGGACGGGTTACTATTCCCATTTCTTCCTCATACCAAAGAAGACTGGAGATCTCAGACCCATTCTCGATCTCAGCTCCCTGAACCTATATGTGGAATGCAAGAGGTTCAGGATGCTCTCCCTTCCAACCTTCTTGCCCCTGCTTCGGCCAGGCCAATGGCTTTGTGCACTGGATATGCAGGATGTGTACCTGCACATCCCCATTCGCCCTTCGCATCGAAAGTACCTCAGGTTTGCGTTCCAGGGGGACCACTACCAATTCCGGGTGCTCCCTTTTGGTCTTTCCTCGGCTCCCCGAGTCTTTAGCAAATGCCTGCCGGTGGTAAGGGCCCACCTGCGTACTTTGGGAGTTCAGGTTTTTCCCCTACCTGGACGACTGGCTCCTGGCGGCCCCGTCCAGGGAGGAACTCCTGCATTTTCTTTCCCTCACCCAGCAGGTTTTCACTGGCCTGGGTATCACCATCAACCATTCCAGGTCTCACCTGGATCCTTTACAGAGGCTCTAGTTCATCGGGGCAATCCTCGACACGACAATGTGCAAGGCCTTCCTGCCTCCGGACAGGGGGGCCTCCCTTCAGTCCCAGATTTCCCTCCTATCGGAACACAGGAGGGTTCCGGCGAGGTCGGTGCTCCGTTTACTGGGGCTTATGGCGGCGGCCATCCCGACGGTTCCGCGCGCGCCCCTCCACATGAGAATCAGTGGACTCTCCGATCTCAGTGGGATCGAGTAGACGACCTAGATCATCTGGTTCTGATCTCCTCGCCGATGGTAAGAGACTTGCAATGGTGGATGGTTCGAGAGAACCTATTCCGGAGAGTCCCCTTTTTTCATCCTCCCCCCGATCAGACTCTGATGACGGACGCTTCAGGCGAAGGTTGGGGAGCCCATCTGGGTCCTCACCGAACCCAGGGCCTATGGTCAAAGTTGGAGTTAGTTCTCCACATCAACGTGCTCGAGCTTCGAGCAGTGCTGTATGCTCTCCAGACCCTTCACCAATACATCCTTCCTGGTCACCTAGCTGTCCAATCGGACAACATATGCGTGGTGTGGTACATCAACAAGCAGGGAGGGACTTGGTCCTACCCGCTGTGCAGGGAAGCGATGAGGGTTTGGGAATGGGCAACGCTTCACAACCTTCACCTCACAGCGATCCATGTTCCGGAATCGACAATGTCCTGGCAGACAGGCTAAGTCGCTCGTCGGCTCTACCACACGAGTGGGAATTAGACGAAAAAGTTCTAAAAAGCATCTTCCAGATTTGGGGGACTCCTCAGATTGACCTGTTCGCCTCCTCCCAAAATGCAAAGCTTCCAGTCTTTTGCTCACTCGCTCCAGAGCAAGACTCTTTCTGGAGCGACACTCTGTCTCTAAGCTGGAAGGACAGATTCATCTATGCTTTTCCCCCAATTCCTCTGGTACCTCATGTGCTGCAGAAGCTTGCTTTGCAAGGAGCGACAATTATTCTGATCGCTCCTTTCTGGCCCAGGCAAATTTGGTTCTCTCTTCTACAACAGTACTCAGAGGTTCCTCCTCTTCCTTTATGTCCAGGATTGCTGACCCAGGATCAGGGGACCCTGGTCCATCCGGGACTCAAGTCCCTTCAACTTCATGCATGGCTCCTGCAGACCTAGCTCAATCTCGTTTTGGCGTTTCTCCTAAGGTGGCTGAGATTCTGGTGGAGGCTAGAAAACCCTCCATTAGGTCCACCTACGCCATGAAATGGAAAAGATTTTCCATCTGGGCTGCATCCAGGAACGTGGAGCCCTTTTCCTGTCCTGTGACAATTCTACTTGAGTACATGCGTCATCTTTTCGACCTGGGTCTCAGTCACTCCTCTTTGAAAGTCCATATTGCGGCTATTTCAGCCTACCATGTCCCTTTCACTGATAAGGCATTTGCCCAGCTGGAGGTATCCAAAACTTTCCTCAGAGGGGTCCTTCATCTCAGGCCCCCTGTCGGGACTCCAGCTCCCCCTTGGGACTTAAACTCTGTCCTCAAGAAACTTACCCTTCCTCCCTTTGAGCCTGCGGCTTCCTCAGACTTGAAGTTTTTATCGTGGAAGACGCTCTTCTTGGTGGCCATTACTTCTGCTCGCAGAATTTCTGAGCTCCAGGCCCTGATGTGCAAATTTTTCACAAAGAACGAGTAGCTCTTCGCACGAATCCTAAGTTTCTCCCGAAGGTGGTAGCAGAATCTACCTTAAATCAGTCTATTGAATTACCTGCCTTCTTCACGCAGTACTCCAATCAAGGAGAATACCTGCTCCATACCATGGATGTTCACAGGATTCTGAGATACTACACCGATAGGACGAAGGATCTCAGAAAGACTGATCAGTTGTTCGTCTCTTTTGCTCACAAAAGAGAAGGCAATACTGTCTCTAAGCAATGCCTATCAAAATGGTTGGCCCATTGCATCACTTTCTGTTATGACAAGTACAACAAGACCCTACCTGGTCAAGTCAGAGGTCACTCCACTCGTGGAGTAGCAGCCTCTGCGGCTTGTTTCAAGAACGTGTCTGCGGCAGACATCTGTGCTGCTGCCACTTGGACTTCCGTCCACACCTTTGCTAAACATTACAGTTTGGACATTGCCTCTCGCCGTAGAGCAGGCTTCGGGTTAGCTGTCTTGCATGACCTCCTTTCTTGAGGCTTGCAAGGTTTTCCTTGCTACTTCTTGGAGTAGTACTCCTCCCGGTGCCTTTTCCTTTTGTACTAGACTGCTTGGGGTTCTGTCCTATGTAATTTACCTGCAAGCCCCTCGAAGTAGATAGTACAGTTACGTGAAGAACTTACGTAACAGTAGATCTTCGAGAGAGGCTCTTGCAGTTGGTCATACCTTCCGGCCCTCCATCCCCCTAGGCTTTTTCAGCTCCTTTTCCATCGAGGGGAATATCTGCTTCTCTCTCGTCCGGGCCTTCCGGGCCTGTGGCGGGAAAGAACTGGAAGGCAGGCATCTGGGACCGCCCCTTTATACCGACGTCATATGACGACGGTCACCTGACGTGGGGGCGGTCCCTTGCCAGGGACTGCTAGCTAGAAATTTTTCCATGGGGTCCTGTCGCCGGCCGGCATCAGTCCTATATGTAATTACCTACTGCAAGAGCCTCTCTCGAAGATCTGCTGTTATGGTAAGTTCTTACGTAACTGTACTTTATCCCAGTATTGAAGAATGCCACAACGGCAGCCTGGCACAGGCCTGCCATGGTGCCAGCTATGCCACACAAGCTGGATAAGCTTTACAGTGCCCCTCAGGATTTCCTTACTTTGCTGCCCAAGCTGAAACTGGCTCTGTAGTCAACCAAGGCAGCTCATGACAGATCCAAGGTGTCTAAGCACCTTAGCTCCCTTCCCCCAGACAAGGAATCTTGCAGGATTAACCTCTGGGGTAAAAGGGTTTATTCCTCCTCCACCTTAAGTCTGAGGATTGCTAATTTTCTGTCACATGTGGTAAAATACTAAAATGTCAACTGGAGAAAGGGCAACACTGCCGCCCAGGCCCTTCCTGATGGCTCCTAGAAGCAGGAACTGTGTCAGTGTTTCCAGACTGTTGGGGATGTCAGCAAACACCTCCTCAAGGCCCTGTAAGACATGATCGATACAGTGGCCAGAGCTGCTGACACTGGCATATACCTTCGTAGGCACTCCTGTCTGAGGGTCTCTGGATTTGCAGCTAACATGCAAAACGAGGTGCTTAACACCCCTTTCAGTGGCACCAGACTCTTCGGCCTTGATGTTCAAGACCTCATAAATGATCTGCAGGCCTCAGGCACAGCCCTTCAATCAGTTCATTCCCTCTGCCACACTCAGCCAAGGGGTAGGGGATGGCCTACTTTTTGTAGACAGTCCAGTAGGCCAGGATCGGCTTCCGTACTCAGGGAAAATGTAGAGCCCAGGCTCCCTTGCCCACCCCTGCCAACACTGGAGTGATGGCCAAAAGACCCAGAAATGACAGACCAGTCTCTGTGGCTGGCTCCACCTTGGCTTAATTTCTTGCCAGACCCCCATCCCCTGGTTCAGACCCAGGAGGCGGTGGTCAGAGGTTGGTTCTCCCTCCATCTTGATCAGTGGAGAACCGTAACTTCAGACACATGGATTCTGCAGATCTTAGAAAAGGGTCACACCCTGGAGCTTATTCAGCAGCCTCCAGATACCCCCTTCCCCACCCTCCCAACTATCCTCCAGCTCATCTGTCTGTTCTCCAGGAGGAAGCACAGTCTCTTCTGTAAAAGCAGGCCATTGAACTAGTACCCAGGCGTCTGAGAAACCAGGGGTTTCATTCCAGGTTTTTCCTGGTCCCTAAAAAGTCCGGAGATCTGAGGCCCATCTTAGACCTGAAGAAACTCAATCTTTTTGTCTAGTACAAAAAGTTCTGGATGGTAACTTTGCCAGGCCTGTGCCCCTCCTCAATACTGGGGACTGGCTGTTCACTGGGCATGCAGGATGCTTACCTGCACATCTGTCTTTCCTCCTTACAGGAGGTTTCTTCATTTTACCTTTCAGGGCAAGCATTATCAGTTCAAAGTACTGCCCTTTGGCTTATCCTCTGCACTGTGAGTCTTTACCAAGTGCTTGGCAGTGGTCGCAGCAGCTCTCAGAAGAGAGGGATGTGTACGTCTTCCCTTATCTGAATGATTAGCTCCTCAAGGCCCTGTCCAAGAAACAGCTTTTGCTGACTGTAGAGTGTACTCTCCAGCTTTTCCACTCCATGGGCATCAGGGCCGGATTAAGGCATAGGCACAGGCCTAGGACCCCCAGCAGTCTCCAACTTACATTTACTATTCCATACTTTTCGTTCTGCCTGAGCTGCATCTTTTTGTTTGTTTTGTAAAGGACTCTGCCACTGAGTAATTGGAGCAAGACGGGATGAACTGTAACATGACTCACCTCCCTGATTAGGTGTTAAGTGTAGATGATAGTTTAAGGGGCCCTGGTAAGGCTGACCTTTAAGGTGTGAACAGGCTCATTTCCTTTGCTTCCTCTCCCAACCCCACTTACAAACCTCACTTAGAATCAAGCCTTACTCTTAAATATAATAGCTTAGCAGTGCAGTGCAGTGCAATGTATGCGCTTTATATTTAATCTCTTTCCTAAAATTAAGAAATCCACAATGCATTTCAGTGGTACAGTTAAAAATTGTACTCTCTTTAATTCCCTCATGTCATTCATATTGAAACTCTTACCTTGATATAGCTCTGTTTTCAGGATGAATAAAAATGAACATATTTCCAGGATCCCATCAGTAAATATTGTCATTTATTGATCCTGGCTTACTTATCATTGGTAAAGTTATCACTAACAGAAATTTTTGGTCCTGGGAATGATTTCTTCAAACAATCACTCGCTTTGAAATATAATCTCTAAAGTTCATGACTTCTCTAGTAAACTACCAACTTAATTCCTACACCACTTGAGGACCCAGCCTCTTTTGGAGATGGATCTTTATCCGACCCCACAAAAGTCCTACATCCTGGTTCATAATACCTGACAGGGCAATGTCCAAAGAAGCAGCTGCTGCGACTTGCAGGGATAAGGTGGTGCACACGGAAATAGGTGGCCAGCCCAAATGCTTAACAAGTTCCAAAACAGTGTAGGTGTAGCACTCTGCAGTAACAGTTGAACACAAACTAGATGTAATATAAAAACATTTATTTTGTATTCAAGTTCACAGCGCAATCTGTGGTTCTGTGGTCCAAGGGGTTACTGTAGAGAGCTACACTGTTCTGGACCTTACCTGACAGAACAAAGTGATAACACCTGGACTGCAAGCACATACATGTGTTTTTTTTTGGGGAGCTTTGGTGAAGTGTAGCATCACGACAATTCACATCCAAAAAAATGTTTTTACCAGGCCAGTTAGTAATTATGTTCTTTAAATAAGGGAGGCAGTACGGCACAGTGGTTTAAGGTTCCGAGCTACAAACCTGGAGACCTGGGTTTGAATCCCACAGCTCTCACGTGCACACTGTGTGACCCTAAGCAGTCACTTAACTTCCTTTTGCTCCCAGGTCACACCTGGAATCAAGCTTCAGCATAGTGTGCCTCTACTGGTTAAACAGTTTCCTCTTTCCCTTTCCCCTAAATGATTAAAACTTAGATTATTGTTATTTTTCCATACTGATATCATTAGTTTTGAAGCATTTTAGTTAGGTTATGTATGTTTTATGCCACTTTTGGGGGATAGTAAGAACATAGGGAGGGGCATAACATTCAGAGAGATGAAGGTAGTGTTATCCCTGTACAGATCAATGGTGAGGTTCCACTTCTAGTACTGTGTCCAGTTTGGGAGGCCCCATCTCTGGAAGGACATAGGGTGGAGTCAGTACAGAAGAGGGCAGCCAAAATGGTGCAGGCAGAGCTGACAACAGGGTTTTGTAGGCCCCAGGCCATGCACCTCCAGTGGGTTCTTCAGACCCGTTTGTCCATGTAAAAAAGAAGTAGGCGCAGGCCAGCCACAGCACTTGGCAGAGAGATGCAGGCAGCCCATCCCTCTCCCCCGGGCCCCCCAGCCTCGAGCCAGGCATCGGCAATGCTGGCAATGACAGTATTAGTGCCATCGGACCCCCCCAAATAGCTAGAGTGGCTTTTCCGGCTGGCATAGAGGGTTCCCAAGTCTTGACCTCTCCCAGAATCCTGCTGCCATTTCTGTTACACATTACACTGTCACTTTCTGCCTGCTGTTAGGAATAGGATCTTTTTTTATGTTTGCTTGCACGCATGTGCAAGAAACATAGTGCCATCATCGGAGATTTCGGAGGTGTGTCACCTCCTCCTCCAATTCAGTCAGTGTGTTGGCAGGCGCGGCCCCTGTAAGCCAATGCATGCTGGAGCTGTCTGACAAGCTCTAAAATGCAGTGGCATACAGTTCAAAGGGGGAGCTACACTTGAGTGAGCAGCGATAAGATATCACCTGCTCATACGCAGCTCCCCCCCACACACACACACGCCCACGCAGGCGTGCGCGCCGCCCTTGCGCATGCGCACTGTGTGAGCCGACGGGTGCCCAATCCCGTCGGCTGTGCTGTTCCCCCTGCCCCCAAAGCCTTTAAATGCCACGCTGGGTGCCCACCCCAGCATGGCAACTACGATATAGCCGACGGGGTGCCCAATCCCCCGTCGGCTCCACTGTCCTCATCCCCCAGTACTAAGTGCCACGCTGGGAACCCACCCCAACATGGCAATCGATGTAGGCCGGCGGGGGTGCCCAATTCCCGTCAGTGAATGCCCCCCAACGTCCTTAGTGCCACGCTGGGAGCCCACCCCAGCGTGGCAAACGTCCCACGCTCATCCTTTTTTTTTTTACCTGTAAAGAAAAACAGTCCCGCTGTGAGTCTCCCTGGCCTCCTCCCACAATGCGCACCTGCCTCCCCACACCCCCGTCACCCCATACTACCTCCGGACCTCAGCGCGACGATCTTCGTGGACCGGAACACGCTCTGCACTCTTCAAAGCCGACCGCGAACTGAGGAAATGCCGTAAGCTGTATAATGGGCTAGATGGTTTTTTCAACTTTGTTGCATATCTTGGGCATTTTTGGAATTTTGCCAATTTTCAACATGGGGTTTTGGGACCCCTTCATGATTGATGTCACTGTCATGGCGTTATTCGGGCCAAGGGTGATTTCGCAGTCACTGTGCAGTCACTCGCAAAATCACACCTTCGGCCTGAATAAGGCCATGACAGTGACATCATTCATGAGAAGGGTTCAAAACCCCATGTTGAAAATTGGCACCAAAATTCCCAAAATGACTGTTTTACGAGCGTGCTGCCAATTCCTACACAGGCTTGTAAGTTCGCGAATTTTCAATATTTTCACTCCAGATTTTCAACATTGCCATTTTACCACACCTTCTTATGAGCAGTATAGCTGTCATTTTTCACATCTCACCCAAACTGTGTTTCCGACCATGTAGTGCACAATATGATGCAGTCGGTGCATAAATCAATGTCCGGGATAAATTAAGAAAATCACAGTGACACTGTTCATGAGCAGAGGTCATAAATGGCTATGTTGAAAATTTGGTGAAAAATTCCTAAGAATGACTGTTTTACTGAGCAGTGTGACAGTTCCTACGCACGCTCGTAAGGTCGCAAATTTGTAATATTTTCAGTCCATATTTTCACCAGTGGCATTTTTCCACACTTCCTTATGAACAGTACAGCTGTCATTTTTCACAACATGGCTGAAGTGTGTTTTCACACTTTCAGCGCAGAGATGCATGCTCGCTGTGGGAAATCATTGTTCGGCACAGATAAAGAAAATCACAGTGTTCTAGGGACATGGATATGTTGTTCATCCACACTTATTGGCAGGTTCCTTGCCGCTTTAAATCTTGCCGGAAGGTCTTCAAGCTGGCTCCTCCCACCCACCCGGGTGGTAAAACTCTCGGCTCCGCCCCATGATGCCAGATCTTCCTTACCGCTTGGAAGCTCAGGTTCCCTCCTTAACGCCTGCTTTTAAGACTGGTTCCTAATTCTTCGAAAGTTCGAAATCAAAAAGTTTTTTGCAAAAAAGACTTCGGTCTTCTCCTCGTGGCTGCGATGGACAAATCGACTCCCGGTTTCGGAGGTGCCCTTGCGGGCAGAAGATGTCTAGGACGGATCCGCACTCCACGTGCGTCTACTGCCTGGACCTTGAGCACGACCCGCAGGCCTGCGACTTGTGCTCTTCTTTTTCGGCCTACGTCCTTGAAGACCGTACTGCCCGATTACAACTGGGGCGCCCCGAGAAAAGAATTCCACCGGTGAAATCTAAAGAGGCCGGTTGGCTGTGTCGCGGCGGCGGCTCGGGCGGATCAGCAGCAGATGATCGCCAAGAGGAGGCGGAGCAGGCCGCTCACCTCGTGCGCATTTGTCCCGCTTTCTCCCGGTGCCTCGACTCGGCTTCAGTTGTCTGACCCTCAACAAAAGGTGAGGGTCCAACTCTCGGACCTTTTCCAGGTCCAAAGAGCAAAAGTAAGTCTCTCCGTCGACGCTCTTGGGAGGGGAAAGATCCCCTCCCTTATCGACAGTGACCTTTGGTCGACCCTCAGCTCGAGCCACTGGCTTCACGGTGTCCCCGCCAGGCCAGTTGACCGAGACTCCGCGACGGCGGTCGAGATTTTTCTCGACCCGTTAGATGGGTTGTCGGCTGGAGAAGCTGAGAATCCTCTCCCGGTTCCCCGGTGGGGAGTTGAGGATCCCGTCGTCGTCTGTGCCTCCGGTTCGGAGCCTTGGCTGGGATCGTCCGAGCCGAGGGGAGTGCCGATTTCCGACACTTCTCCTCGCCTCCTGGCCTAGTGAGACTCTCGGTCTCGGACATCCTCGCGGTCCAACCGATCCCGCCGCCATAGGTGGTCTCGGTCTCGCATCAGGCAAGCTGGGCGCCACCGCTTCCTCTTCCTCGGATGAGGGGAGGCTTCGCCAAAGTTGCGCCGGAAGCAGAGGAACTCATGTGGCAACAGCTCCTTTTGACCGGGAATAGGCCGACCCAGTCATCTTCCCCGGCCATTAAGTGGCTGTCACCGGAGCGGCCGAAACAACCCTCGTTGTAGCCGAGGAGCCTGTTCCCAGGCCGGTTGTTCGGCCAATTCCAGCTGCCCCACCGATTCTGGTGGAACCTCTGCCTCCACAGCCATTAGTTGGGGCTCCGACCAAAAATTCTCGGTCGGCCTTGGGTTTGCCCCATAGGCTGTCTGTCACCCTCACTCCCGATAAACCTCGGCAGGTGGAGGGTGGCTCAGGCCCGAGGCAGCTCTTTGAGGACTCTTCTGAGTCCGATGATGGTTCCTCCCTCTTCTCCAAGCACATGGACTTGGAGTCCTCGGGAGGGTAGTCAGTGGACGATAGCCCTTCGTCATTCTTGGGGTTGCTTCGACTCATCTCGGAGTCCACCGGGATGAAGCTCGAACCCGTTTCTAAACGGGCCAGGTATCCCCTCACGGAGATTCTGGACCAAGGGGATTCTCCTACGGAGGCCTTTCCGGTGGCCGAAGCCATAGTGGGTCCAGCCTTGAAACTTTGGCAGCGTCCTGCTTCCTGCCCTGTGCCTTCGGCCAGGATGGCCAGGAAGTATGCGGTCCCTACCGGTTCCCTGTCCGGTTTTTCGGAACACCCCTCGGCCGAGGGGTTGGTTACCGACAGCGTTTTCCAGCGTGCCAGGAACGCCAGGGATGTGGACAAACCTCCCGACAAGGAATCCAAGAAATTGGATTATGCCGGGCGAAAAGTCTATGCTGCGTCCTCTCTCGTCTCGTCAGGCCAGTTCGGCCGCCTCATGGCACATTTTCTCACGCCTGTTGGGCTCCCTGGATGAGGTTGTCCTCATCTTCCCGAGAGATCTGCAGACTACGGTCAGGCAGGTGCGGGACCAGGGCAGGCAGTGGCCAAACAGCAGCTCCAGACTGCGCTAGACATCAGGGACTCATGTGCCAGGTCTGTGGCGGCCGCAGTGGCCATGCGTCGCCTGGCTTGGCTGAGGATATCCACCTTTACCTCGGATACCCAGCACAAGTTGGCGGATGTTCCCTTTTTGGGGACTGACCTCTTCGGCCCTGGGGTGGAAGGTCACCTGTAGAGGATCGAGAAGTCCAATGCTACCTTGGACTCGGTCTCTTCTGCTCAGAAGGACAAAGGCCGCAAGCCACAGCCTAAGCCCTTTCGTCCTTCTGCGCCCGCCGCGCCCGGCCCAGCAACGTCAGGGCCAGCAGGCTCGAGCTTGGCATCCCAAACCCAAGCCGTCGGCTTCCTCCAACAGGAAGCAGGGAGGTAAAGGCCCAGGAGGTCCCTCGGCCGGTCCCTCCTCCAAGCCTGCCCAGTGACGGGCTGAGGGGTGTCACCCCCATCCCTGTCACCTCACCCCTGGTTCCCCCCGTTGGGGGATGGCTCAGACACTTCCTTTCCGCCTGGTCCGCTGTTACCACGGACAGGTGGGTACTGGAGGTGGTGGGAAAAGGCCTACCTCTAGAATTCGAGCAGGCCCCGCCCTTCAGAGCCATCGCACCTCGGGGGGCCTCGGGGTCCGCAGCCTCACTGGCGGCTCGTCGAGCCATTATCGCTCTCCTCCTCCAAAAGGAGGTGATCACGGAGGTAGAGGAACCCCCTTTAGACCCGGGGTTCGTGTCCAGGTATTTCCTGGTTCCGAAACGGACAGGGGGTTGGCGCCCCATTCTCGACCTACACGACCCGAACAAGTTCCTAAGTCTCGGACCTTCAGAATGGTCACTCTGGCGCAGATAATACCATCTCTGGAACTGCGTGTGGTTCTGCTCTCTGGACCTACAGGACGCGTTCTTTCACGTCCCTATCCGTCCGTCACATCGGAGATTCCTCCGCTTTCGAGCGGAGGGATCCGTCTTCGAGTTCCAAGCCATGCCCTTCAGCTTATCTCCAGCTCCCAAGGTCTTCACCAAATGCATGGCAGTGGTGACAGCATTCCTGCGGCGCCGAGGGGTCCGGGTGTACTCTTACCTGGACGATTGGCTAATAGCAGCCCCCTCCAGACGGGAGGTGGAGCGGTCCAGAGATCTGGCCCTCCAGGTTTGCTCTCAAGTCGGCCTTCTCATCAACAAGGCCAAGTCGGAACTCGAGCCGAAGCAGGTGATCCTGTTCATTGGGGCAGAGCTCGACTCTCTTGAGCCAGAGCACGGCTCCCGGAGGACAGGGCCGAGGTTCTTACCTCCTTTGCCCAATCATTTCTGGTTGGGCAATCGCGCCCTGCCCGGGACTTCCTGCGCCTCCTAGGTCTCATGGCGGCCTGTACCAGCGTGGTCCGTTGGGCACGCTGGCACATGCGCCCCCTTCAGTGGGGACTGGCCAGCCAGTGGTCACAACGCTGCGATCCATTGGACCAGCTAGTGACAGTGACCCAGGAGATGTGGGCAGCTCTCCAGTGGTGGACGCTCCATCCCATCTGCAGGAGGGCATCCCGTTTGTCCTTCCGGGCCGGCGGTCTCTCTGTCGACCGATGCCTCTCTGATGGGTTGGAGTGCCCATCTGGGGAACACCGAGTGCCGGCCTCCTGGTCCCATGAGAGTCGATACCACATCAACCTGCTGGAGCTCCGAGCGGTCCGCCTAGCTCTCACCGCCTTTGCTCTGTTTCTCCGGGGTCAAGTGGTCCGAGTCCAGACGGACAATACCACGACCATGTACTACCTGAACCACCAGGGCGGGACGCGCTCCATGCTTCTCTGCAAGGAAGCTCTCCGCATTTGGTCACTCGTGCGCAGCCTGGAGGCGGATCTCCTAGCTATTCATGTGGCAGGAGCCTCCAACACCCTGGCCGATGCCCTGAGCCGGATAGGGGCTGCATCTCATGAGTGGTCTCTCCTGCCGGAGGTAGTACAAGATCTTTTCTCCCACTGGGGCACACCTCAGGTGGACCTGTTTGCCTCAGGAGAATGCGAAGCTGAGGCTGTTTCATGCCCGCCCCCTCAGCAGGGCTCGCTGCAGGGATGCCTTCGAGGCTGTGGACCCGGGCCTCTTTTACGCCTTTCCCCCATTTCCCTTGATTCACAAGGTGCTTCTCAAGACAAGGAGGGACAAGGCGCAGGTGATTCTGATAGCCCCAGACTGGCCCCGCCAGTTCTGGTACCCAGATCTCCTCAGCCTCGCTCCAGGCTCCCGAGGCAGCTTCCAGCTCGCCGGACCTGCTCTCAGTCAATCAGGGAAGGTGTTCCATCTGGACCTTCAATCCCTGCACCTGACGGCCTGGTTCCTGAGCTGCTAGAGTTCCAGGCCTTGGGTCTTTCCGACGAGGTCCCTCATGTTGCTGAGGCGCCCCGTAAGAGTCGACCAGGAAATGCTATGCCTTCAAATGGAAGAGGTTTTCCATTTGGTGTCAGGGTAAGGGCTTGGACCCTTCCTCCTGTTCCTGGCAAGCATTTTGGACTATTTATGGTCCCTTTCTAGTCAAGGGCTTAGGTCGACGACCCTAAAGGTGCACCTGGCAGCCATCTCTGCTTACCGGGCGCGGGCCGGGGAGCAGTCGGTGGCGCAGGAGAAGGTGGTCTGGCGCTTTTTCAAAGGCCTTGATCACATTTCCCCTCCGGTGCGAGAACCTCCACCTCCGTGGGATTTACTGCTGGTACTGGCAAAGCTCATGGGCAAGCCATTCGAACCAATGCACAGGTGCGAACTCTCTCACCTGTCGTGGAAGACCGCCTTCTTGGTGGCTATCATGTCAGCCAGAAGGATGGGAGAACTCCAGGCGCTCTGCATTGAGTCTCCTTACCTGGTCTTCCACAGGGACAAGGTTGTCCTGCGCCCCCACCCGAAATTTCTTCCGAAGGTGGTGTCGGAGTTTCACCTCAACCAGGTGTTGACTCTGCCGGTGTTCTACCCCATTCACACCTCGGAGGCAGAATACAGGCTCCATACTTTGGACCCTAGAAGGGCGCTCGCTTATTATAAGGAGCGCACGGCTGAAATTCGGGGAGAGGTTCGCCAGCTGTTTGTCACCTACGCTGAAGCCGCACCTGGCAGACCTGCAGCCAAGCGGACGATAGGCAGGTGGGTCACCTCCTGCATAGATCTCTGCTATGAGTTGGCGGGCATGGAGCCTCCTAGAGGGATAAGAGCTCATTCTACCCGTCATACTGCTGCATCGGTGGCTGCTTCCAGGGACATCCCTATCTAGGAAATCTGCAGGGCTGCTACCTGGAAGTCGGCACACACCTTTATTACCCATTACTCATCGACCTCGAGTCACGCTGGGATGCTGGTTTTGGGGCCTCGGTTCTCCAGTCTCTATTCCCTAAGTAGGGGGTGTGCGCCTTGCCTCCCTCCTCCCGGAGAACTGCTAGGAGTCTGCCAATAAGTGTGGATGAACAACATATCCATATCCCTAGAAATACAGGTTACTCACCTGTAACAGGAGTTCTAGGAATGGTATATGTTGTTCATCCACACGACCCACCCGACTCTCCCCGGCTTCGACGCACAACCTGAGCTTCCAGCGGGCCAGATCTGGCGTCATGGGGCGGAGCCGAGAGTTATACCATCCGGGTGGGTGGGAGGAGCCAGCTTGAAGACCTTCCGGCAAGATTTAAAGCGGCAAGGAACCTGCCAATAAGTGTGGATGAACAACATATACCATTCCTAGAACTCCTGTTACAGGTGAGTAACCTGTATACACTGTTCATGATCAGAGGCACCAAAATGCCTGAGTTGACAATCTGCTGTAAAAAATTCCCAACCTAATTATATTACGGGTGTGCGTTGCACAGTTTCTATGTACGCTCGTGACTTCACCATTTTGTTTAATATTTTTACTACAGATTTGCAACATTGCCATTTTTTACACCTCCCCATGAACAGTACAGCTGTCATTTTTTACATCCTGTTCGGAATGTTTTTGCACCTGTGGTGCTAAATGCCGTAGTCACTGTGCATAAGCAGCTTTCAGCTAACAAACTGATATTCCCCCTGTTCATGAGGTGGGGTCACAAAACAAACGTTGAAAATTTGGAGTGAAAATACCAACGAATGCCTGAGGTATTAGTGTTTCCAACCATAACGCCCAACCCTGTAGAGAATGACAGGCATCAGGGGTGTGACTTGGGATTCTTGCCTGTGATGCTCATACCATTCCACACCCCGCAGTCAGTGAGAGGCATCGAGGTATGCCTTGGACTCTTCGGCCCCAAACTTCACCCCATTCTCCTATATCGCACCCATCCCACCATATTTCCTAATGAAATGGGGTGCGCATAAGGGCCAAAGACCCCAAGGAACACCGTGACACCCGTCAGTGTCTGCAGGGTGTGGTGTGGTGAAATGGCGTGGCCGTTATACCTGATGACCCAAACGCACACCCCAATGCCTGTCACTCTCTGCAGGGTGGTGGTGGGGTTGGCTTCAGTTCAGTACTTCACTGCCATTCCTATTACGCAGCTCTGTAACTTCTACACTACTACTGCCAATGCCAGCAAGCAAACATTCGGCATTGACAAATGCTTGTTTTTTTTGTGATTTTCATTTGAACGGATGGTTGAACCATGAACCCATCCCTTGCTTTCTGGTGTATACATTTAAAAAAAAAAAAAAAATGAACACAATTCCGACTCAGAATTTAATCCTCAGTATGAATTTGCTGAGTAAGTAATATTGTTGATAACTGACCTGCTGCTGGTGACTGTCTCAACTCCAGATGCCCCATCCAGTCTGACTCTGCTGCTCCAACCATCCTGGTGGAGCCACTCTTTCAGTACTGCCCGCCTGCCAACCCGCGACCATGACCCAACCTGTGCCATTTCACAGCTCAGTCCCCCCAACACAGTGGGTTGTGAGGATGTCCAGACTCTCCTCGTTCTCACGAGTAATGACTTCTTGCTGGCCCCAGACTAGTGTGCACTCCACCACGCAGCAGCTGCCTGACTCCCACCTTCAGTAGCATTAGATAATGGCAGGGCAGCTCAGGCCAACCTCCCACCACACTTTGACTCCAACCATTGGCCATCTGCACCCACACTCCATCCCCATAGCCACAAATCACTCCCAGTTCCTAGTTGAATTGGGGCCCTGCTCCTGCCAGGCAAGCTAAGCAGGGCTAGTAGTAGCATTCATTCAGGGCCCAAGGGGGAGGGATTTATGTAGTTTCATGCGCGGAGGTGGCGCTGGGCCCACCAGCATCATTCACACAGCAGGCTCAGAGTTTGGCACGGCATCGGCATTTGGCAACATTTAAATAATCTATACCACATCACATACTACCCAGGCTGCAGAGCAGAGATGGGAGAGCCTGGCTGAGCAGCATAGCTGTGGTAGCCAGCTTGACAAAAAAGATGCTGGTCAGGTGCTGGATGGCCCCCCCTCTGGTATTTGGGCCCCAGGCAATTACCCAGATGGCCCAGGTGCTGACGCCGGGCCTGGGTGCAGGGCCTGCATCACAAGTCCAAAGAGGAAAGACTCAAGGAATTAAATGTAGTATGTACTATCTAGAGTAAGTAAGTAAAAATGTTATTTCTATAAGGTGCCCTTCCCAAGCTCAGGGCACCTTTACAAAATTCTACATACAACATTAAAACCACAGTAATAAATAGTGTCTTATTCATAGCAGTAGTTACATCTCTGAAAAAGCGATTAAATAGGAAAGTCTTAAGAGCTGTTTTAAACCCCTTAGAGGAAAGGGTGGGGCATGATAGAAACGTTTAAATACCTTACAGGTATTAAAAAGGCACATGAAGGTAGCATTTTACATAGAAAAAGATGCTCAAGGACAAGGGGTCACACTGTGAAACTGGAGGGGGGTCTCAAAGGAGATGTGAGGAAATACTGTTTCACAAAAAGTGTGGTGAATGCCTGGAACAGCATCCCAGTGGAGGTGATGAGTGCTAAAATGGTAAAAGGATTCAAGCACACATGGAATAGACACCAAAGGGACCTTAGAAATAAGGCAAGGGTGGAGTGAAGACCAAAGAGTGAGTAGGGTCTGCGGTGGCACAGTAGGTAGTTGGCCCTCTGTACAGCCAGTTGATAAGACCACATCTGGAGTACTGTGTACAGTTCTGGAGACCCCATCTCTGCAAAGACATAGACAGGGTGGAGGCTGCCTAGAGGAGGGCAACCAAAATGGTGCAAGGTCTACACCAGAAGATATATGAAGAAAGACTAAAGGAGCTTAAAATGTATAGCCTCGGGGCATGATAGAAACTTTCAAATACCTCAAGGAATCAACAAAGTCAAGAGGGTAGCATCTTTCAGAAAAAAAGATGTGCAAGAACAAGGGGGCAGAATTTGAAGATAGAGGGGGGACGGCGCAGAGGTAACATGAGGAAGTATCTCTTCACAGAGAGGGTTGTGGATGCATGGAATGGCCTTCCTGAGGAGGTTGTAGAGTCAAAAACAGTGGGGGAATTCAAGAATGCATGGGACAGATATAATGCAATTCTAGTGGTGGGGTAGGAGGAAGTAGGCTGTTGGTTAACTAGGATCTGCAGCTTATCCGTTAGGTAGGGAAATGGGCAGACTAGGTGGGCCAAGCGGTCCTTATCTGCCGTCAAATTCTATGTTTCTATGCTTCTAGGTAGGGAAAATAGGGCAGACTAGGTGGGCTAAGAGATCCTTCTTTGCAAACTTCTATGTTGCCATGTTTTTCCTTTTCTTCAAGCTTCAGTAACTGATATGCAGTGTCTAAGGGGTGCTGTCACAGCAAGGGGGCATACTCGTGGTGAAGGGTCATGGTTGCGGTGAGGGGGCCCCAAATTCCTCTTGGGCCTAAGGCTCCAGGTTGCCTTGATCTGGCTCTGCTGGGCATTACTGTCAGCCTGCCCAAGTTGGTTCTACTACCGTCCCAAAGACTACAGTATATAGGGACGGTTCTGGATTCTGAGCAAGGGAAGGCCTTCCTACTCCAGAACAGGGCAGAATGCCTCATCACCAAAGCTCATTAGGTTGCTTAGAGTCGGTACATCCCCCGCCAGGGCGTACTTCAGATTGCTGGGCCTGATGGCTGTGGCTATTTTCACTGTTCTGTTGGCCAGGCTTCATATGCATACACCTCAGTGTACAGTGGGACCAACATACGGATGAGTTGGATCAACCAGTTGTGGTCTCTTCTCCTGTACGCAAGGTACTGCAATGATGGATGGATCCCTTGAATCTATTTCAAGGGGTTCCCATCCATGTTTCTTCCCTGCATCAGATCCTAACTACAGATGCCTCGGGTCTGGGCTGGGGAGTGCACCTGGGGCCCTTTTCAAACCCAGGGCTCCTGGTCCCAGTGGGAAGCTGCCCGGCAAATCAATTTCTTGGAGATGAGAGCAGTGCTGTATGCCATGCAGGCCTTTCAGGAGCACCTTGCTCCAGGCCCACTGTCAGTACAGTCAGACAATTTGAGTGTGGTCTACTACATCAACAAACAGGGTGGGACTCACTGTTACCACCTTTGCAGGGAAGCCATGAGTATGGTTCTGTGTGTTGGAACACAGTCTGACACACTTAGTCAGTCCACGTTCCAGGAGTGCTAAACACTGTGGCCAACAGTCTCAGTAGGGCCCAGTCCAGCATGCATGAGTGGGAACTTCTCTCATCCGTCGGGGAAGACTTGTTCGACAGATGGGGTCCAGAGTTGGACCGTTTTGCGTCCACACTCAATCCAAAACTGCCCTGTTTCTGCTCGCTAGATCCAGGGCCTGGAGTTTTCTTGTGAGACATGTTGTCCCTCTCCTGGAGTGGGAGGTTTGTGTACACATTTCCTCTGATACAGAGGGTGCTGATCAAATTACAGATTTGGGGGGGGCAGCATGATTCTAGTGGCTCCATTCTGGCCTCGCCAGATGTGGTTCCCTCTGCTTCAGCAGCTGGCAGAAGAACCTCCAATCCCTCTCCCTCTTTGCAGGGATCTGCTGACCCAGGAACAGATGACCCTGGTCCATCCCTACCTCGGGTCCCTTCATCTGCATGCCTGGCTCCTGAGAACGTAGCCATCACTATGTTTGGAGTCTCTTAACAGGGTGCCGGATGTCCTGGTAGTCGCCCGAAAACCTTCCACCCGAGCCACCTATGCCATGAAGTGGAAGCGGTTTGTCATCTGGGTCTGCCAAACATGCCCTAGACCCTTTCACCTGTTCAGTGAATCATATACTGGACTACCTGATATCTCTGTCAGACTCAGGGCTCCAGTATTCCTCACTCAAGGTCCATCTTTCAGCTATTTCTGTCTTTCACGAGCCTGTGGGGACCGCGTGATTGCTCAGCTGGATGTCTCCTGTACCTTTCATAGGGGCATCCTGCATCCGAAGCCTCCAATCTGTTCCCCTGTCCTGGGTTGAGATTTGAATTTTATTTTGGAGAAGTTGACCCTGTCTCCTTTTGAACCAATCACGACTTGCGATTTGCGCTTTCTTTCTTGGAAAGCGCTCTTTTTGGTTGCAGCTTTTTCTGCCCAAAGAATTTCAGAGCTTCAGGTCCTCTGGTGCGAGGAGCCCTATTTGATTTTTCACAAAGACAGTGTATCTTTGCGCACAGATCCTAAGATTTTACCTAAGGTGGTTTCTGAGTTTACACTAAATCAGTTCATCCACCTTCTTGTTTATTTTGCTGAGCGTGCCAATCCAGGGGAAGCACTGCTCCATGCGTTAGATGTGCGCAGAACTTTGAAGTACTATCTACTTTGGACTAAGGAGTCCAGAAAGTCAAAGCAGTTGTTTGTTTCTTTCGCCCCAGGTAGAGAGGGCCCTTCAGTTTTTAAGCAATGTTTATCCAAATGGTTGGCAAGTAGTTCTGCTACAAGAACAAAAAGTATGGCAAATAATTACCTGGTGCTGTCAAAGCTCATTCCACCAGAGGCATGGCTACTTCGGTAGCTTGTTTCAAAGGGGTCTCCGCCACTGACATTGTGCGGCTGCCACCTGGAGTACTGTCCACACTTTCACCAAGCATTACAGTCTGATCATTGCCTCATGAGCCCTTGCAGGATTTGGCAGGGCTGTATTGCAGACCTTAAGTTTATGGAGCTCCAGCCTCTCAGACTGTATGTTTACACTTGTCTTTGCTTGGTACTCGTTCCTGCAGTGTAACCTGATGACTGAGATACCCCCCCCCCCGAAGAAGATAGAACAGTTACATAAGAACTTACCATAACAGTAGATCTCATTGTGACGCTATATAGTGGACAGTCCCATCACCCGCCCTCCAGTTCTTTCCCGCTGTCGCCTCGTGTCAGTCTCATTGCAGACTTCCCAAGTGATCATTGTTGAAAGTGTTTTTTTCTCGTCTGTTTTCACTGTATTTTTTCCTTCTGTTTGTCGAATTTTCTTCTGTGTCTTCACCAAAGTGTTCCTCCAGTTGCACGCAAATTCCACACAAAGACGGCCATGTGAAGTGTGTGATCTGCTTAGGCCTAGACCACCCAGTTTCTTCTTGCCCAGACTGCCAGCCTTTTAACCAGACCACACGTAAAAGGAAGCAGCAGGCTCTGGAGGCCCATCTTTTGAAGACCCGGCTTGCGTCTTTATAAAAGCAGATGGAGCAGATCTGATGATCTTCATCTTCTTCCAAAAAAGAACATAGGAAAGAGAAACACAGGGAGTGGGAGCACTCCGCGGAGGTGTCCCAGCCAGAGGCCTCTCAGCTCTCGACCAGCAAGGCTTCTTCTCAGCCACCACCTAAGGCCAAGCCGGCTGCGGAAGGTAAGTTGGACAAGTCCTCCTCTGTGGGTAAGTCAGCCACCGGCTCCTCTGGCCAGCCACCTCGCCTGCCGTTAAGTCAACCCCGGCTCCTCGAGGATCGCCCAGCTGCTGGTAGATAGCCCCCAGGCCTCGGGGACCACACAGCACCAGCCGCTAAGTCGGCAGGGGGCTCTTCCCCCTCCCGCCCGGCTCCGTCTGGTCAAACGTCCGTCCCTGGCGGGCGATCAGATGCTTCTCTTCTATCGGGGCCTAACTGTGCCCAACCCGACATCCGCAAGAGTCTGGGGGAGACTGACCTTCTCCCCCCCTTACTCTTCGGTAGCTTCCCCTGTTCAGGCCACTACCTCGAGCGACGATGGTGCGGAATCCCTGGACGTTGTTCACACCTCTGAGTCCGTTCCACACTCCCCTGACGGGGTTGCGGGGATGGAGGCCCCTCCTATCACTTCTGGGGGGATCACTCCCAACCCGATGTCTGACCTGGTTGAGATCCCTCCACCAGATCTGGCAACAGTCCCTCCAGCGCCAGACCCCCCTCCCCCACGGCAGTCTCTGAGCCTGGGCCCAGTCGTCTGCCCCAGCCTTCGGCTCCGGTACCAGACATGGTCCCTCTGTTGGAACCCCTTCACCTGGCTCTGACGCCGGACCCCATTCTGGTCCCAATGCCGGCTTCTCCGGCGTCAGACCTGCCGTTGATTTATACGACAGCGAGCCCTACATGGGTTCCCCCTCAGTCAGGTTTTCTGACAGGCCTTTACCCGACCCCGGACTGTCCCGCATTACCCCTCGAGGTATCCTGGGGAACACTTCCCGGCTGATCCTTCTCCAAATTGGAGTGGCACGGGGCATTATTTCCCGAGTTACGGTCAGTACCCGGGTTATGGCTACCAGGAGTATCACTACCCTCTTCCCTGATAATCCCTCAACCTCAACAACCTCCTCTTCCACAGGCTCCGGTCCAACTGGACTTCAAGACTCTTATTCAGTCTTGGTGGCAGGAGGCATGCTTGGAGCTGGTATCTGACCTGGAGAGCAGACTCCCACCTCCACGCTGTCCTAGGTCTCCGTTCCCATGGAGCTCGTCCCCCTCTACAGTTCACGTCCTGGGGACATCTCGCAAGGATATCACTTTTCTGGATCTTGAAGACTATCCGGACGTGGGGGATGACGATGGATAATGATGGCAGCGATGAGTCACCTGAGGAGCCCTTGGATCACGAGTCTTTGGTCCCTAAGGGCAAGGCTTCCCCCAAATCCCCTCTGGAGGGCCCTGCCTTTTCAGACCTCCTGAGGTCCATGCAGAACTACTTCCAGTGGGAATCGGAGGACCATGATCTGATGCGGCAGAGACTCATCTAACACCTGGACCTGGAGTCTCTGTCCCTGAGCCCTGTTCTCCATGGATAGGACCTCACCAGGACCTCACCTCTATGGTCTAGCAGATTACTTAATGAAAGAACAGAAGAAGGCCAGAGCCTATCGAGACTGTTCCCCACACTATGTGGGACATTATTTATCTATTATCCCTCAACCAAACATCTAATTTGTTTTTAAAGACAGTGGCATTAGTTGCCTCTACCAATTCTTGTGGCAAGGTGTTCCATACAATGGATGCTCTTATTGGAAAAAAGTTTCCCCTTTTGCTGGTTTTATAAGTTTTTACTTCAAGCTGTTTATTATGCAGTCTCGGAACATGTCTCCTTTTGGAGAGTGTTAGACCACATTTTTCAATTAGATCTGGTGAATTTATTAAATTAAAAACCAAATGCATATCACCTCTTAATCTTCTAGTTTGAAGAGAGAAGAGACCAGTAGCTTTTAATCTGTTCTGATAATCCAAGTTTGTTAATCTTGGAATCATTCTAGTTACTCTCCTTTGCACCTGTTCAAGAATTGCTATGTCTTTTTTTGGGGTTTGGATTCCAGAAAGGGGAGCCATAGTCTAGATATGGTCTAATGTATGCCCTATACAATGGAATAAGGCATTGTTCAGTGCGATTAACAAAAGTGCGTTTTATTTGCTTCAAAAGTCTGTTGGTCATGCAAGCAGTTCTAAAACAGTGATCATTTGATGTAAGTTTATTATTAACGTATATCCCTAAATCTTTTTTCAAAATTTGATGAGTGAAGTGGTAGTCCATTTATATAATATATCCTTTTTGGATTATTTACACCGAAATGCACTACTAAACATTTGTCTTGATTAAACTACATATGATTTTCATTTGCCCAAAGTGTTAATTTTTCCAAATCCTTCTTTAATGCAGAAATATTTTCTTGATTATTAACCTTGTCCCCAAATTTAGTATCATCTGCAAATTTAACCATGAAGTTGTTTGGCCCTGTTTGTAAATCACTGATAAAGAGAATAAACAATGTTGGTCCCAAGACCGACCCCTGTGGTACACCACTTGTCACACTACCCGAATCAGACAAGATATCATTAATTCTGACTCTCTGAGAACTATTTGTCAACCAGTTTAAAGTCCAGTTGACAATATCAGGTGACAAACCTAGATTGTGCATTTTAGTAATGAGTTTTTCATGTGTTACTTTATCGAAAGCTCTACTAAAGTCCAGAAGAATTACATCAGTAGGGATACCCACATCTAGTAGAGTACTTGTATTATTGTAAAAAGATATCAGATTGGTGGTGTAGGAAGACTTGGGAGTAAACCCATGCTGATTTGAATAATAAATTCCTAGTTTTTTACAATCTTGATCTATTAGAGACTTCATTACTCATTCCATTAATTTACCAGCCACCGAGGTCAGGCTAATTGGACGATAATTTTGCACAGAACCTCTATTGCCTCTTTTAAATATGGGAGTAACTATTGCTGAACGCCAGCCATTTGGTACAATGCTTTCTTTTAAGAATTTGTTGAAGATAATTGACAAAGGTATAGAAATATTTATAGAGGTTTCCATCAGAAACCATGGATGAATACCGTCTGGGCCCGGTCTAGTATTTTTTTTAAGTTTTTGAGAGCCTGTATAATGTCAGTTAGATAGAACCTATGATAACCTACGTAGTGAACTTTAAATGTACTAATAGATGATTTTTGAGAGAAGACAGAACAAAAGTACTTATTAAAGAGATTTGCGGTTTCTGTATCAAATAGAGAAGAGCCATTGGTTATAATGGGACCAATGGTCCTTGATACAACTTTTTTACTATTTATATAGGAGAAAAGGGATTTGTGACAGTCTTTTGTGTGAGCTAGTTTAAATTCTAGCTTGTTTTTTTGCCAATTTAATAGAATTTTTTAAGTTTTTCACAGATAGTCTGTATTTATGTAATAGAGTAGTTTTAAATGGAACAGAACTATTCTTAAGTTTCCTAAAAAGTTTAATTTTTATTTTAATCTGATTTTTAATTGTCTTGTTGAACCAAGGGGGGATGTTTCCTTTATTATTAAATTTCCTCTTAGGTGGAATAAAGGTATTTTCCAAATAATGTACAATGTTTTTAAAAAAGTCCCAAGCTTGTTGTGTTGTACAATTAAGAAGATTAGAGTCCCAGTTTATGTTTTGTAAGCATTCATTGATTTTAGAAAAATTTGCTTTATTATAATCTTTTGTGCAGTATAACTTCCTTTGTGTAATTTTAAACTGTTGAATTTCAAAAAGAATAGATGAATGATCACTGGTCCCAAGTGGATCCCAAATTTGTAAATTGCTAATTTGTTGCTCTATGTTAGTAAATAATAGATCCAAAATATTAGGGCCTCGAGTGGGTTCAGTAACAAGTTGTTGTAATCCAGTACTAACTACCACATCTATTAGTCCTTTCTCGGCATAGGACTGTCCTGAGCATGAGTCCCAGTTAATATGAGGGAGGTTAAAGTCACCAAATATTACAGTATCTTGAGATTCTGAAAAATAGGTAATTTCTTTAAACATATCAGTTGTGTAATCTGAATTTGCAGATGGAGGTCGATAGATGTTACCAATAGTTATATAGGACTGCTCCTTCAATAAGATTTTAACCCATATACTTTCCAAAGGAAAGGGAGAAGACACTTCAAAAGAAGGAATATCATTTCGTATGTACATACAAACTCCACCGCCTTGCTTATCTAATCTGTTTTTATGATATAATTTACAACAATCCTGGCTGTCCCCAAGAGAGCAGACAGGGTTTACCAGGCTGGTCTGTTTATTAACGCTCATCTGAAGGTGAACTCCGTCGTGATTTCAGCTGCTCATGATCACTCTTCAGCACCCAAGCACATGAGCACCTCTCCTTCAGACAAGGAGTCAAGGCAGATGGACCAGTTCGGTAAGAAGATCTATTGTTCAGCCACATGTATGCTTCGATCCCTTAATTATGTGGCCCACATGGTGTTGCACCAAAAAGTTACCTTGGCCAGGCTCCAGTCTATGGAACCTTCAGATCTCAAGGAGGAGGAGCTTGCCAAGGAACTCCGCCTGTCTCATTTTTCTTGCAGGCATGCATTGCAGGCTTACGATTCTGTCGATTCAGTAGCCCACGCCTCGGTGACTGCTGTCACTTTGAGACGTCAGGCTTGGCTTCACATCTCTGGCCTCGCAAATGAGGTCCAGTCTGTGATTCAGGATGCTCCCTTTTGGGGCTCAGTGCTCTTTGGTGGCGACACCAAAGACATCATCACCAATCTCTGGAATAAAGGTCAGGCCCTGAGATCAGTGTGGTCCATGTACCGATCTGGTGCCCAACAGCAACAGCAGCCCTTTCAGAAGAGGACCTGGAGGCAGCAGAAGCAGGCCCCAGGTTGTCGCCAGGACAAGCGCAAGTCCATGTGTTCCGCTACCCCTCCTGCCTCCAAGGATCAGAGATATATTTATTTATTTAGTTTTTGTTGACCGGGTAAGTGCACTAGACAAATCCTGTCTATTTTCATGCACTACTTGGGTGAGGGGGATACAGATGAATGCCAACTGACCTTGAACCAGATTAAGCTGTTAGTGGTATATTTAGAGAATGAGGGATTTGACCAGGACACCGGGGAAATTCCCCTACTCTTTTCTCGATAAGCGCCATGGAATCTTTAATCTCCACCTGACTACCAGCAATCCAGGCAGATGGGACCTCGGTTTAATGTCTCATCCGAAAGACGGCACCTCAGAAGTGCAGCACCCCTCTCATGCTGCACTACAGTGTCAGTACTTTGATATTAACCCAAGTGCCACATGTGGGAACTGAACCCACAGCCCTCTGATCTCCTGGCCTCAGAGTCGAGTGTGCTACCTACTGAGATGCTCGGGAGGTCCTCCCCCTGACCATCCTGCCACCTCCTGACTCCCTCATACCCCGCCTCAGTGTGAGATGGGGGTTCGCACCCTGCAGCAGGAGTGGCAGGCCATTACCTCTGACGATGGGTCCTGCAGTTGGTGTCCACAGGCACACCATAGAATTTCTGGAGATTCCACCAGACTCTCCAGCAATCTGGTCGGCCTACTCTCGAGACCAGGCTGTTCTCATCAGAGAAGAAATCAGTTCTCTCTTACTCAGGGAGGCTATGGAGAGTGTTCCCCTTCAGCAAAGGGCAAAGAGGTTCTATTCCCACTTCTTCCTGGTTCCAAAGAAGTTGGGCGACATAAGACCCATCCTCGACCTAAGCAGCCTCAACCTGTTCGTCGAGTACAAGAAGTTCAGAATGTTAACTCTCCAAAGCCTTCTCCCTCTCCTGTTGGAGAACCAGTGGCTTTGTGCTCCGGATATGCAGGATACTTACCTGCACATTGCAATCTTCCCCATCCACCACCGGTTACTGTGTTTTTTGTTTCCGGGGGGAGCATTTCCAGTTCCGGGCCCCCTCCCCTTTGGTCTGTCTTTGGCACTTCAGGTCTTTACCAAGTGCCTGGCGGTGGTGGCAGCTTTTCTGCGTCACCAGGGTATTGCAGTTTTTCCTTACCTGGACGACTGGCTGATTTCAGCTCCTTTCAGGGATTCTGTTTTGGGAGCTCTGCATTTCATTCTAGATCTGTTCTCCAAGTTGGGGATTACTGTCAATTTCCACAAGTCGTCTCTTTCCCGACTCAGATTCTTCACTTTATCGGGGCATCTTGGACACAGTCCAGAGCAGGGCTTTCCTTCCTCTGGACAGGATGGAAACTCTGGTCCATCAGGCTTCAGTGGTGGCCTCATCCAGGACCATTCCTGCAAGGGAGGTCCTTCGCCTTCTCGGCCTGATGGCGGCCTCCATCACTACTGTTCCCCTGGCGAAGCTCCATATGAGAATCACTCAGTGGTCCTTGCGGGTGCAATGGGATGAACGCCTGGACCATCCGGACCTGGTATCATTGGCGATCCAGAAAGACGTGTGGTGGAGGGATCCCTGCAACTTTTCCTTGGGTCTCCCATTCAGGAGCCCTGTCCCTTTGGCATCTCTGACTACAGATGCATAGAATATGGGCTAGGGAACACCAAGGACAGGGACTTTGGTCCAACTCGGAGGGGTTGTTGCATATCAACGTCCTGGAGATGAGAGCGGTCTTGTACGTGCTTCAGACATTCTAGACCCTTCTCCCGAAGGGATCACTGCTTATCCAGATGGACAACATGTCATTAGTCTGGTATCTCAACAAACGAGGAACTCGCTTGTACCTTCTCTGCAGGGAAGCGATGAGAGTGTGGAACTGGGCAGTCCAGCATGATCTGTCCTTAGTGGCAGTGACGTTCCAGGCATCCAAACTGTCTTGGCGGACAGTCTTGGCAGATCTCAAACCCTCAATCACGAATGGGAAATAAATCAAGAAGTGGCAGAGTCTGTCTTCCTAAGGTGGGGACAGCTGGATCTCGACCTTTTTGCCTCCCCATTCAATGCAGAACTTCACAGATTTTGCTCGCTCGTTCCAGGGTATGGTGCTTTCTGGCACGATGCACTGTCTTTCTCTTGGACAGGGAAATTTGTGTACGTTTCCTTCCATTTCCCATTCTCCAGAGGGTTCTCCTCAAGCTTCAGGCAGAGAAGGAGTGGATGATCCTCATCTGCCCCCTCTGGCTGAGGCATATTTGGTTTCCGCTTCTGCAACAGTTAGCGGAGGAACCACCGGTTCCCCTTCCTGTGACTCATGACCGCTTCACACAGAATCAACGCCGGCTCAGCCATCTGGAGCTCAGGACCCTGCATCTTCATGCGTGGCTCCTGCAGACATAGCGGTCTTCCACTTTGGGGTCTCCTCTTGGGTTGCCCAGATAATTGTTGAGGCCAGAAAGCCATCTACTCGTTCCACCTATGCTATGAAGTGGAAATGTTTTTCTATTTGGGCGGCTTCCAAAGACTGGAACCCTTTTTCTTGTTCTGCCCACAAGTCATGGAATACCTCCTTCATCTTTCCGATTTGGGCCTATCCTGTTCCTCCTTGAAGGTCCATCTTTCGGCTGTTTCAGCGTACCATGAGCTAGTGGATGGTAAACCCGTGGCTCAGTTGGAAGTCTCAAAAACCTTTCTGAAAGGGGTTCTCCATATGAAATCCCCCATCCGCAGCCCCACACCACCTTGGGATTTAAACTTTGTTTTGGAGAAGCTCAGTCTTCTGCCTTTTGAACCAGTGATGAGCTGTGATTTACACTTCCTATCCTGGAAGACATTGTTTTTAGTTGCTGTTACCTCAGCTCAAAGAATTTAGGAGCTTCAGGCTCTAGTTTGTAAGGAGCCCTATTTAATTTTCCATAGGGACCGGGCGATCCTCAGTGCAAATCTTAAGTTTTTGCCTAAGGTGATTTCAGAGGTCACACTGAACCAATCAGTGGAGCTCCTTGTATATTTTCCATCCCCTGCGAATAGAGGTGAGGTACTCCTGCACACTATGGATGTGCATAGTGCCCTCCGCTGGTATACTCACCGTACGAAAGAGTTTCATAAGGATGACCAACTGTTTGTCTCTTTTGCCCCCAGATCTTTGGGTAAAGCTGTTTCTAAGCAGTGCCTGTCCAATTGGCTGGGCAGTTGTATTCGCTTCTACTACCAGAAGTATGACAAGCCTCTGCCGGGACCAGTCAGTGGTAATTCTACAAGGGGCATGGCTGCTTCTGCGTCTTTTGTACACAACGTTTCAGCAGCTGATATCTGCGCAGCAGCAGTGTGGAGTTCTGTCCATACCTTTACCAAACACTACAGTCTGGACATTGCTTCTAGGCGGAAGGCAGGTTTTGGCCTAGCTGTCCTGCAGGGCCTTCTGCCCTAGGCTAGTTCCACGCTATGTTTTCCTTAGTTGTTGGGAATTTTTCCTCCTCCCTTGTTTCTCTCGGTCTCTCTGCAGAGGAACTGCTTAGGATTCAGTCATATATGTGATGACCTACTGAAAGAACCCTCTCGGAAGTAAGATAGTACAGTTACGTAGGAACTTACCGTAATAGTAGATCTTCGAGAGAGGTTCCTTTAGTAGGTCATATTTTTCCCACCCTCCTTCCCCCTTTTTTATGTAAGGACTCCAGACTCTGTTTCCTCCTGCTGTCAGACCTATTCCAGGCTCCAGTGGGAGAACTGGAGGGTGGGCATGGGGACTGTCCACTATATAGCGTCATGCTGACATCGGTCATGTGACATCAGGTGGGCAGTCCCCTGTCAGGTATTGCTAGAAAAAGTCTGCCTTGTGGCCAGACACCAGGTGGCGCTAGTCCTATATGTGATGACCTGTTGAAGGAACCTCTCTAAGATTTATTGTTACGGTAAGTTCCTCGTAACTGTACTATCTTCAAGGGGATCTCAGTCATCCAGTATATTTCCCTCCCACCATTCCTCTTCTTGGGGCTCCTGTCTAGGAACTGGCTATCTGTGTATCCAGCTTTTTATTTTGGTCTGGGTACCTCTTTTCTATCCTCGGTCCCCCAGGGTGAAAGCATTGCTCCCTTAGTCTCCAGGGGAAAGAACTGAGGAGGGAGCGGGGCCGCCCACCTGTTGGTGACGTCGAATGTCAGCGGCGGGGTGACCCCAGTTCTGCTAATCTTCTATATGGATTCCCCTTCACCCGATGGCGAAGGTTCTTATGAGTGAAACCTGAGGACTGAGATTCTCTCGAAGATCCACTATTCACAGTGAGTTCTTATATAACTATTCTTTTGTAACTCCAACCCCCAAATGTTACTGGGCAAAATTAAGCAGAGATTTAATTGGCTGTGCCCTTTGTGTCATCATTGGTGATAGAGCGGGAAGGAGTGACTGCATGTGACAGTATAGTGCAGCAGTATCAGTTGGGCAGGCAGGCTTTGGCGGTGCAACAGTCGGAACCAGGCTCAGCTGTCCGATCACGAAGATCTGTATTGTGAGGAGAGGAGCTTGCAAGTTGGATTGATGTAACAAAAAAAAAAAAACCTTCACGTCCCTGACAGACACAGTGATGGGCAGGAATGCAGCGAGGCTCACTCAGCATGGACAGATAGTCTGACTATGCTGAGCAATCCTGTGAGCCTAGTGGTATTTCTTGCAACCGTAAGTGTGTGTCTTCGTTCAGTCAGTGTATTGCTAATAGCATAATAGTCTGTTCTTTCTACATCTGATAGTTGACTATTTCGCGAGTCTTTGCTTTAAATCTTCAGACATACAGTGGCCACAAGAAATTCTTTGAATGATTTTAGTAAGGAGACTGCCTATGCTGTGCATGTGGTGGCTTTCCTCCATCCTGAGTCCCACTAGATGCAAGTATTTGAGCTGCTAGTAGTGACTGTCAGTGTCTACCTTGGCCCTCTGTGCATACTACTTGACGTAGGCGTTACACAGATTTTGTGGTTTGATTTTACAGCATATAAAGAAAGCATTTGCTGCCTTATTGGTGGATTCTGTCCTGTATGTGGGCTGGAGTGTGTTGGCGAGGGAGGTTGTGGATTT
Organism: Neoceratodus forsteri; assembly: GCA_016271365.2. Classification (NCBI taxonomy): domain Eukaryota; kingdom Metazoa; phylum Chordata; order Ceratodontiformes; family Ceratodontidae; genus Neoceratodus; species Neoceratodus forsteri. Next base: position 244,155,070 of record CM028135.1, on the reverse strand, counting down.
ACCATCAGTCAAGTTTTTAGTATACTGTACTGAATACTGATTAAATATGCTGCCAGTGCCACCAGTGTGTGTTTCTGGAGGGAGAAAGCTGTCGTCCCCCTCCCTCCCCTAATATTTGTTAACATATGAATTTATTTAATAACAGCATATCATTTGCTACCTGTTGGAGGGTCCTGTCGTGTGTGCGTGCGTGCATGTATGTGATCTGACCATTAGACACAAGGTTTTCCTAGTTTGCAAAACTTTTTTTGCAGTCATGCTGACAGTGCTATACCACCAGTGTGTGTGTTTCGGGATGGAGGAGGAAGAGCTGCCATATTCTCTGCCACATTTTTTGCCTCATGCTGAGCAGTGTCTTCCAGCATACTGCCTTTTGGAGGGTCCTGTTCAACACAGTGCCCCACCACTCAAACACAAAGGGTTGTGTGTGTGTTTGGGGGTGGGGGGGCTGTGTTGGACTGCACAGGCAGGTTATTTTGCGTTTCTGCTCTTTAGGCCACTGAAAAGAGTAGCTGCACGATAAAGACACAAATGCAACATTATAACTTGATTTAATTTTTTTATTTATGCATAGAAAAAATACATTATTTGAAAAATGTACTCATCAGTCCATGTCGTCGAGTCATTTGTATGCCTCCGAAATTGGTTTTATTCACCTCACTTTAAAAATGAGTATAATACTCACCCCAAAAAATCTTATCTATAGCCCTGCTTGAACGCATATGCTGCTTTCCCGACTATTGTCCCCACTGGTAGGCTGTTCTATAGATGGTGGTAATAAATTATTATTTATTAAACACGATTCACAAAAGTACCAGCATACTATACATAAAAATGCAAAATTGTCAATACAAGTAAAAAACAAGACAAAATAGGAGTAAAACATATACAGATCAATAAATCGGTTTTAGGGTTCATCACCCCCAGGGACAAGTGCTTTTTAATGTTATCCCTGAACTTCCATCCTCTGAGCTTTAGACCGTGTTCCCGTGTCCTGTTGGAGGACACCAGATCAAACATCTGTCTGCCTAATCTTGTTGGTACCTTTCAGGATGTGGAAGACTGAGATCATATCACTTTAACATGTTGAGCACGGCAAGCCTCTCTTCGTAGCTTTTATTCTCCGTTCACCTGATCATTTTTGTGGCCCTGCGTTGTACCCTCCCAACTGCCTCAAGGTCCTATTTTTGTATTGAAGAGTCCAGAACTGCACACAGTGCTCCATGTGAGGCCTAAACGTGGTCTTTTTAAAGTGAAAGGATTTCTTCCCCTTCCCCACTGGCCCTCCAAGAGGACACCGACCTCATGCTTTCTCCAAAGACTTGATGGGTGCCATCCAAACAAAACTGGCAAAAACTCAAACCAATGTACTCCAGATATTCACACAGAAAATGCTTGTGGCTGTAAAATCAAAGTTATGTCACATTAGGATTACATAAGTTGACTGAGACAGTAACAAAAAAAAAATCCCAATGCTTCATGTCTTCAAATGTGATGCTTCGTCAAGGGGCCTCATGAGAAATGAAATTTAATTTTCTAGGAGCGTGAATATGTTGTTCATCCACACTCTCTGGCATGTCCCTTTCCCCTTTAAATCTTGCCGGAAGCCTTCAAGCTGGCTCCTCCCACCCACCCAGGTGGTATATACCTTGGCTGTGCCCCGTGATGCCAGATCTTCCTTTCCGCTGGAAGATTCAGGTTCCCTCGTGCTACTTTTCAAGTACCATAGGCCCTGGAGTCTATAATCGATGGTTTTCGCTGCATTTACTTTCTTTAAAACTCGTTAGAGTTTACGATTCCGATCTGAGCGCATCGGACATGGAGGACAAGTCGTCCCCCGGTTTTCGCTGGTGTCCTTGCAGACAAAAAATGTCTTGCACCAATCCCTGCCTCTTGTGCGTTTATTGCTTGGGTGCCGTGCATGACACCACTGCTTGCACCATCTGTCTGGCCTTCCATCCCAACGTCCTGGATGACCGCAAGGCGCGCCTACAGCTAGGGAGACCGGAGCTTCGCAATCCATTGGTGAAATCGAAGTAGGCCAGGTGGGCGGTTTCCACGGCCGTGGGATCCGCCAAGCAGCTCGAACAGATGGCAGCTGGTTGAAGCTGCCCAAGCTACTGCCAGCAAGTTTTTTCGTGCTCGCCCAACCTGGGCTCCACCTTACTGGGTCCTTTGGGAGCTCTGCCAGTCTCTCCTACTATGGTGAGGCGCCTGGCCAGACTGGCCGCCCCCAAGAAAGGGACAAGGACCTCAAATCATCTTCTGGCCGAAGAAGATGTTCCTGGGACCGAGAGTGGTCCGATCCACAGGACTGGGCGGTCTCAGCCTCGGTGGAGATCGCTTCCTCGGCCGCCGGCTTCTCGGACCTTCCATCAGGCCAAGGCACCGAGGCCAAGGATACAGCAGAACCGGCCGAGATTTCTCTCGACCCGATCGAGCCGTTGTCGCCGGCCCCGCTCGACGACTCCTAGGAAAGGACACCCATCCTTTCTTTCCCTGACGAGTAGACCCGTCCTTCGGGCATCCCGATCGAGGGACAGGAGCCGGAACCTCAGTTTTCACTGAATCGGGCCTCTCCTGATCGACAGAGCCGACACCGTCGGTCTCGATTGAGGAGTAGGACCCCGTCGGTCGAAAAACCGAAAAAGGGTCACAAACACTCCCGGAAGTGGCGCCACCACCGTTCCTCATCCTCCTCGGACAAGGAGAGACTTAGACGGAAGCTCCGTCAACGTTATGAGGACCTCGTGTGGCAACAGCTAATTCTGAATGGTCAAAAGCTGGCTACTCCGGCTACACCGGCCATTACTTGGCCCCAGCCTCTTCGTCCAACACTGACTCCTCAGTACCGAGGACTCCGGTTCTCCCTCCGGTAGGACCGCACGCATTCCTGCTCGGCCTGTTCTGTCTCCCCCACCATTTTGGTGGAACCACCACCAAACAGCCTCAGGGAGGGGGCCCCCCTCGAAGGAGGATCGGATAGATACGGGCTTGCCCCGTCATCTGTCCATCACTGTCATTCCTGATCACCCTAGGCATATTGAAGGGGACATAGGCGGGAGACCCCTGTATCCCGACTCCTCGGACTCAGATACCACTGGTCTTCACTCACACCCTGATGATGAGTTGTCAGTGACAGGCCTGGAGGAAGGTCCTTCCTCCTTCCAGGGCATCCTTCGACTCATTTCTGAGTCCACTGGTATGCCATTGCAGCCTATCTAAAAGAAGGCAGAATATCCTCTCACGGATATCCTTAAGAGGGGGGATACCCTGATGGAGGCCTTCCCAGTGGCCAAAGCCATTTTTGCCCGACCCTTGAGCTATGATAGCGATTGCCTGCCTCTTGCCGACGTCAATCTGCCATGGCTCTGCAAGTACACTGTACCCATGGGGTCCTTGGCGGGCTTCACTGAGCATCCTCGGCCGAGAGCTTTGTGACTGCCTCAGTGTTTCGCGCACGGAGCTCAGCGGATACTGACCGCCCAGACAAGGAGTCCAAAAATATGACCATTCTGCCCGGAAGGTATATGCCTCATCCTTGGGCCTTCGTCAGGCCAGCTCGGCAGTGATCATGGCACACTTCTCTCACGCCCTCTTGGGGTCGCTAGATGAAGTCCTCCCTCATCTCCCAGTGGACATGCAGACCACAGTTAAGCAAGTCCGTGACCAGGGCCGTGCTGTTGCAAAACAGCAGCTCCAGACAGCTCTGGACATTGGAGATTCCTGTGCCCGTTCACTAGCAGCCGCAGTGGCCACTCGCCGCAGGGCCTGGCTGAGATTATCCTCCTTTCCAGCGGATACTTGGCACAAGCTAGCTGATGTACCCTTCCTTGGCACCGACCTTTTCGGTCTGGGAGTGGCAGGTCACCTCCAGCGCATTGAGCAGTCTAATGCCACCTTAGATACCACTTTTGCTAAGGGTTCTTTGGGCAAGAACCAGCAGAAGCGCAAGAAGAAGCCTATTCGGCACTCTTCCCCTGCGGTTAGGCAACCCCCCTTCCAGGGAGGTCAGCAGCAACAGCAGGCTCAAGCTTGGCTCTCTAGGCCCAAGCAGGGTCCTCAACAGCCCCGCAAAGGAGGCCGAGGTGCTGGTCCAGGAGCCTTCTCTTCCTCTAAGCCTGCACAGTGACAGGTCGGGGGGGTGGCCACCTCTACACCCGTCACACCAGTTCTGGGTCCTCCCGTGGGGGTTCGGCTCCGCCACTTTCTTTCTGCCTGGTCCGGTATCACTTCGGACAGGTGGGCCCTGGAAGTGGTCAGTCGGGGACTGCCTCTAGAGTTCGAGCAGTACCCTCCTTGCCAAGCCCGTGCCTCACGGGAGGAAAGAATATCACGTTGGCACTCAGTCGGCCCTTCGGGACGACATTGCTCAGCTCCTCCGCAAGGAGGCGGTAGCTCCAGTGCCGGATCCTCCTACAAACCCAGGTTTCGTGTCCAGGTACTTTCTGGTGCCCAAGCAGATGGGGGGTTGGCGCCCCATCCTAGATCTTCACGACCTGAATCAATATCTCAGGTCTCGCACCTTCCGGATTGTAACTCTAAACCAGGTCATACCATCTCTGGAGCGAAACGTGGTTCTGTTCATTGGATCTACAGGATGCGTTCTTTCACATCCTAATCTGTCCGTCCCACCAGCGGTTCCTCCGCTTCAGGGTCGAAGGGACTCTGTACGAGTTCCGAGCCATGCCGTTCGGCCTGTCATCGGCCCCTCGGGTCTTCACCAAATGCATTGCAGTGGTGGCAGCCCATTTACGGTGTCAAGGGGTTCGGATATACCCCTACCTCGATGATTGGCTCCTGGCAGGTTCCTCCCTGCAGGAGGTGGAGAGGTCCAGGGACCTGGCCCTCCGAACCTGTTCCCAATTAGGCCTCCTGATCAACGAGGTCAAGTTGGAACTCGTGCCCTCTCAGGTGATGGGCTTTATTGGGGCAGAGCTCGACTGTCGTCAAGCCAGAGCTCGGCTTCCGGAGGACAGGGCGGAGGTTCTTTCCTCCTTTGCCCAGTCATTTCTGGTTGGGCACTTGCGCCCTGCCCAGGACTTCCTGCGCCTTCTGGGTTACATGGCAGCTTGCACCTCAGTGGTCCATTGGGCCAAGTTGCATATGCACTCCCTCCAGTGGGAGCTGGCTGCTCAGTGGACTCAGCGTCAGGGTCTTTTTGACCAGCTGGTCACTGTCACCCAGAAGATGTGGGACGCTCTCCAGTGGTGGACCGTCCCAAGTCGTCTGCAGGAAGGGATCAAATTTGTCTGCCCCAAGCCAACGGTCGTCCTCATGACCGATGCCTCTCTCATGGGCCGGGGAGCCCACATGGGGGACCACAGAGCCCACGGGTTCTGGACCCCCGAGGAGTCCCGTTGTCACATCAACCTGTTGGAGCTCAGAGCAGTCAGACTGGCACTGTCAGCTTTCACTCCTCAGCTCCGGGGTCAAGTGGTTCAAGTCCAGACGGACAATACCATGACCATGGACTACCTCAACAAACAGGGCCGCACGCACTCCCGTCTGCTATGCAAGGAGATGCTCCAGATCTGGACCTTCGTCAGCCGGTTGGAGGCGGATCTCCTTGCCATCCATGTGGCAGGAGTCTTGAACCAACTGGTGGATGCTCTCAGCAGCATAGGCCAGACATCCCACGAGTGGTCTCTGCATCCAGAGGTAGCTTACAGTCTGTTCTCCCATTGGGGCAAACCGTTGGTGGACCTGTTTGCCTCCAGGGAGAACACCAAGCTGAGGCTGTACCATGCCCGCCCCCCTCAGCAGGGCTTGCTGCATGGGGATGCCTTTTCGCGGCCATGGACCCCAGGCCTCCTCTATGCCTTCCTTCCATTTCCCTTGATCCACAAGGTGTTACTCAAGGTGAGGAGGGACAAGGCAAAGGTGATTCTGGTAGCCCCAGACTGGCCGCGCCAGTTCTGGTACCCAGATCTCCTCAGCCTCAGCTGCAGGCCCCCAGAGGGCTTTGTACACACCTGGACCTGATATCTCTGAACCAGGGGAAGGTCTTCCACCTGGACCTTCAATCCCTGCACCTCACAGCCTGGTACCTGAGTGGCTAGAGTTCCAGGCTCTGGGTCTTTCTGAGAATGTCTACACTGTGGTGGAGGCATCTCGTAAGGAATCGACCAGGAAATGTAATGCTTTCAAATGGAAAAGGTTTTCCATTTGGTGTCAGGGTACGAGTCTGGACCCCTTATCCTGCTCTGTGACTAACATTTTAGACTGCCTTTGGTCTCTTTCCAAAATGGTCATCGACCCTTAGGGTGCACCTGGCAGCCATCTCTGTTTACCGGGCGCGGGCCGGTCAGTCGACATTGGCACAGAAGACAGTGGTCGGGCGCTTTTTCAAAGGCCTGGATCACATATCCCCTCCGGTGCGTGAACCTCCACCTCCGTGGGATCTTCTGCTGGTACTGGCAAAGCTCATGGGCAAGCCATTCTAACCCATGCACAAGTGTGAGCTCTCACACTTGTTGTGGAAGACTGCCTTCCTGGTGGCTATCACGTCAGCCAGAAGGACAGGGGACTCCAGGCACTCTCGTGGACTCCCTTATCTGGTCTTTCGCAGGGACAAAGTTGTCCTGCGCCCCCACGAAATTCCTTCAAAGGTGGTATCAGGTTTCACCTAACCAGGTGTTGACTCTGCCGGTATATTACCCTAACTACACCTCGACGCCCAGTCAGGCTCCATACCCCTGACCTTAGGACGGTTTCTCCTACTAGAGAGAGAGGACGGGCGAAATTCAGGAGAGTTCGCCAGCTGTTTGTCACCTACGCTGAAGCCGCTTGGCAGACCTGCAGCCAAATGGACTATTGCAAGATGGATTACATCATGCATAGGTCTGTGTTATGAGTTGGCGGGCAAGGAGCCTCCCAGAGGGTTAAGAGCTCATTCTACCCGCCATACTGCTGCGTCAGTGGCTGCTTCCATGGACATCCCTATCCAGGAAATCTGTTGGGCTGCTACCTGGAAGTCAGCAAACACCTTCATTACCCATTACCACATCGACCTGGAGTCCCGTCGCGATGCTGGTTTTGGGGCCTCTGTTCTCCAATCTCTGTTTCCTAAATAGGGGGTGTGTGCCTTGCCTCCCTCCTCCCGGAGAACTGCTAGGAGTCTGCCAGAGAGTGTGGATGAACAACATATCCACGCTCCTAGAAAAAAACAGGTTACTCACCTGTAACAGTAGTTCTAAGAGTGGTATATGTTGTTCATCCACATGCACCCACCTGACCTCTCTGGCTTTAGGTGCATCACTTTGCTTCCAGCGGGTTAAGATCTGGCGTCACGGGGCGGAGCCGAGGTATATACCACCCGGGTGGGTGGGAGGAGCCAGCTTGAAGACTTCCGGCAAGATTTAAAGGGGAAAGGGACATGCCAGAGAGTGTGGATGAACAACATATACCACTCCTAGAACTACTATTACAGGTGAGTAACCTGTTTTTTTCCAGCCACAGGATTTTTGCATACATACTTGGATCAGTGCATCAGTTTATGTTGCTGGAGGCATAGATGTGGTCCACTTATACACTCTGGCATTTCCACTGGAATTCGGTGATTGGCCGGAATGTCCTTAAGCTAAGCTCCTCCCACCACACGAGCAGATATATCCCCTGACTCCACCCTGTGACATTAGGTCTTTCTTTCTTTCTTTCTGCTGCAAGAACAGGTTACCGCCTTCATCATCTGCTTAGGATATTTGTGCATCATTGGCGACCTTTTCCTTTCAAGGTTTTAAAGTTATTTGAGTGTAGTTTTGAAGTTCTTTCGACCCTGTCTCCGGACCAATGATGGAACACAAGAAACCAGGATTTAAATTCTGTGTTCAGTACCACCAGAAGATGTCAGTCACCAATCTGTATGACACGTCTCCCCACACCCTTTTTTATGATGCACCCAAGCATTAGTCTTTGTCTTGCCCTTTTATTTAACATTTATTTTATAAACAATACATACTACAGTATGCATTTCTCTGAACTGGTACACTGATAAGGAATACATAATATCTCCATAAACAAGGATAGAGAATATCAGTTCGGTTAGTACCTCAGTTGAGAGGAAATAAAGAAGAACTCAATACTTACCGTTAGGAGCTAAATATCAGTCAGTGCCCACATAACAAATATAGAAATTGGGAAAAAATGATGGAATTGTTAACCGACCAGACTAGGTCCTTTTAGCTGATAATCAACATAGTTAAAAATATAGGTACAATATTACCAAGCCTCTTTGAGCCCCTAATGCAAAATGATAAATTTATTCAAAGATATTAATTTACTCAGTATGGTGCAAATAATCTAGAAGTAAGCGTAAGAAGTGGCCATATTACCAGCAATCTCAAATTGGTAGTATCTACAGCTGAACTGACAACAGTGTGCTGTATATGGCCTTCAAGATTTCTGTAGTCACAGCAGATGTTAAACGTTTTGTACAGGCACTCCTGCCACCATGCCTGTGGCAACCACACCATGACTACCAAGCCCCCTCTTAGGTAACTTCTGTGTTTTGTATACACCAACCATAGGAGCAGCTGGTGTAAAGCCCCTCTGAAATATGAAAATGCAGCAGAATCATAACCATAACATGTATTTTCATGCAACAGTTTCTCAGAGAAGTCCTGAGTTGGAATCTCTCCCACCGCATACCAGAGTGCGTGAAAATGTAGGGAAAGGGGAACACCATTTTATTGCTACAAAACTCCGCTTATAGCCAACCTGCTGACAAATAAATAGATAACATTCATTAGATTATTAATAGTAAAACACATAACCTTGCAACATGTAACTATTTAAACTTATTAAATGCCAAAAGTCCCACTTTTAAGTCCAGTGTACTATTTCAATTTCGCTGTCACAAAACAGAGGTCTGTTCACCCCCGACGTGCTCTGTAACAGAAGTCTTGTGTACACATGCAGGTCTCTAGTCCTGATGTTTGAGAGTTCTGATTCAGAGTTTTACAGTGAGTAACCTGTCACAGTGGAGGGTCGTGAACAAAGTTACCATGCCTCTTTTTATATTCAGTCCTTACCTCTGAAAGGTTTTTCTCCTCTGCCCGCGATCTTGGCTACAATTTCACCAACCCCACCTTAGCTTCCCTTGGGTCAGTTAACTGGTACTGCTACAGTTGTGCAGGGAAAACCATGAAGTATGCAATGCCAGGTCTGTTAGGAAGAAGATGGCTATTATAGCTGACCTTGTTGGGACAGTAGACGTGGCTTGCATCACCGAGACCTGGCTGGATGATAATGCCGGCCCCATTTTGGAGGCAGCTATTCCAGCTGGCTTTTCGGTGATACACCATCCGAGACGAGACTGCAGGGGCGGGGGTGTAGCCATCTGTTTTAAATCAGAATTGCGCCTCGTAGAGGTGCCAGTTGAGGAATCCAGATCTTCTGAGTGTACTGCGATTGCAGGTGTGGGGTGTAGGATCATTCTCCTCTGCCATCCACCCGGGGGTGAGAAATTGTTCCTGCAGGAAGTCGTGGACTTCGTCGTCGACATGGCGTTCGAGTCACCTAGGTCGATGGTGCTGGGTGACTTCAATGCCTGGGTCGACGACAGACTCTCGCAATTTGGTCAAGACTTCCTCCAACTTATGAAATCGTTGGGCTTCACACAGGTAGTTGCCTTTGCAACCCATAATCAAGGTCACTCACTCGACCTGGGTTTCCTCCTGGGGACGGAGACCTCTGATGTGGTGGTGGAACCAGTCAGATGGTCCGATCACCACACTATAAGGTTCAGTCTCTGGGCTCCCCCCTATAGGTCTGCTCCTGTGGAGATGGTTAGATACCGCCCTTTGAGGGATGTGACCCCTGATGGCCTGTTGTTGGTTTTAGACCTATCGGGATTGCCGGGTGCAAGTGAGGGTCCAGAGAGTTTGGTTCAGGCCTATAACAAGGCCATGATGAAATCCTTGGACTCCATCGCTCCTGTCCGTCCTCTCACTCTTTGCCTGAAGTCCCCTTGGTTTGATGGAACCTTGAGGAAGCTGAGACAAGTTGGACGAAGGCTAGAGCGACACTGGTGGAAATCTGCCCTTAATGCTGACCGCCTTAGATTGATGGAACATTATCAGGGCTATCAATCAGCAGTCACTCATAAGAAGGCAGAGTTCCTGCCCAGGGAGATTGCTGCAGCTCAGAATTGACCAGCTTGGCTCTCTTAAACTGTGGACAAGTTGTGCAACCCAATCTGTCTGCAAGTTTAAAGTGCGTTTTCACAAAATAAGTGTGATGAGTTTGCTCAAGTCTTTGCTGATAAGGTGGCCAACATTAGGGCCAAGATCCTATCAGCATAACTGGCCCGGTGGCGCTGAGGGTTGAGGTGCTGGACGCCACACATCGCGCCACACCGGCAACCCGGGTTCAGGAACGAGTCCTGGTCATTGGGGGTCGGTGGGGAGGAGAGGATCGAGTGTCTGTAGACTGCTCTCCTCTCCTGGGGAGGAGTAAGGGGGACTCTCCCACACACATAGTGACACCCAACGATGGCTGGGTGTATAACAGCCACAGGACTCACAAAAGGGTTACAGTATTGGGCGGCCACCCTCTGGACATGTGCGGGAGCGCACACATAACGGGCTGGGCGACATTGCACTGCCCTCCTTGGGGAATAAGTAAAAATCCTCCCTCCAGTAGGCGAAGGTGAGGCCAGTGGGATCAGCCCCACGTCCACCGCCGAGCGTAAGGACGCACGTTCCGGCTCCCCAACTCAGGCTGCCCCACCAATCCTGTAGATTGGGCACCAGAGGAGATGGCTGTTCTTCCCCGGAGGACTTAGACCCAGGGGGCTTGGATATGCTGCGCAGATGATGGGGGATAGCCTCCCGACCGGAATCGTGTGACCCGCATTTCAGGCAGGACGGGAGATACCGATGACCGAGATGCCCACGCTGGAGAGAGTCTGGAGGTATGGAGAGTAGAAATAGAAGATTAAAAAAAAAAAAGATCCGATCAGCTTGCTCTATGGGGGTTGTTGGTGGTCGGTGCTTGGTTACTTCTCCTCGGTCTTCTTGGATATCCTTCAACCAGCCAGAGATCATGGATATCGTGTGGATTGTCCAGAATATGCAGCTGACTTGCTGTAGTCTGGACCCGGGTCCAACACGCCTCATAATGGGGTGTGTGGATTCCATTGGCCCCGTCCTTACAGAGATTGTTTGGTGCTCTTTAGAGTCTGGTGGGTTCCCAAGCTCCCTGAAAGAGGCGATGGTGACACTGCTCCTTAAGAAAGCTTCTCTTGTCCCAAACTGTCCTGCTAACTATAGGCCTATCTCTAACCTTCCCTTTGAAGGGAAGGTGATTGAGAAAGTAGTCACAATACAGCTGGAGAACCATCTTACCATCCATGGTATCTACGATCCTCTCCAGTCTGGTTTTTGGAAGAGGCATAGTACTGAGACTGCTCTGGTTCGGGTGCTCAATGATCTCCTGATGGCAAGAGATCAGAAGCGCCGCTCCATCTTGGTGCTTCTTGATCTCTCTTCAGCCTTTGACACCATGGACCATGGGGAGGTGCTTGAGTGCCTGAAGGTTACCTGTGTCCTGTCTGGGACGGTCCTCAGATGGTTTCAGTCTTTCATCACTGGCAGATCCCAGAGGGTGGTGTCTGGGATGTATTCCTCAGATTCATTCTGTCTGCCGTGTGGGGTCCCTCAGGGCCCTGTGCTGTCCCCAATATTGTTCACGATGTATATGCTGCCATTGGGAGCCATTGTGAGATGGTATGGACTGAGGTTTCATTGTTATGCAGATGACACCCAGCTCTACCTGTCCTTTGTGCCCGACCAGGATAGTGCAGTCTCAGTCTTTAATAGCTGTCTCGCAGAAATCCAGGACTGGATAAAAACCAGCTGGCAGAAGCTGAATTCCGATAAGACTGAGGTGTTAGTGGTGGATCCAGGTCACCGGACAGAGGGGTCAGTGGCAGGGTGTCCCTCGGGGCTTTGGCTTGGAGGTAACCAGCTGCCTTCCTCTGAATGGGTGCAAAACCTGGGGGTGATTCTTGATGATGGGCTGACACTGCGTGTGCAGGTATCGGCAGTAGTCAAGTCCTGTTTTTATCATCTGAGGAACATCTCCCGGGTCAAGCAACTTGTTCCGTCTAGTGACCTTCCAGTGTTGATCCATGCCTTTGTGACCTTGTGCCTGGACTACTGTAACTCCCTTTACCTAGGGCTTCCGGGGGTTGCAGCTAGTGCAGAACGCTGTGGCATGGTTGTTGACAGGGGCTCCTCATTCGAGCCTCATCTCTTCTGTGCTGCGCGAACTGCACTGGCTGCCTGTACAGTGGCAGATCACCTTCAAGGTTGGTCTTCTGACCTACAAGGCCCTAAAACGGACAGGATCCGTGCTACCTGCAAGAGCTCCTAAATCCTTACTGCCCCTGCTGTCCACTCCGCTCTGCTGACAAGGGGTTGTTAGAGGTTCCCAGGGTACAGTTAAAGACTTCTGGGTCTCAGGCTTTTATGTACATGGCCCCCACCCTGTGGAACTCTCTACCTCATCAGATTCGTGAGTGCCAGACCATGGAGAGCTTCAAGATGGCCTTGAAGACACATCTGTTCCACCTTGCTTTCGGGAATACTATATAACAATTTGTCTTAATTATATTGATATGTATTCTGAAATTGGATTGTTTTATTCTATTTGTTTTAATGTGTCTATCTATTGATAAGTTTTGTACAGCACTTTGATTCTTGAATTGCGCTATAGAAATAAAGATTATTATTATTATGAAATTTTTGAGTCTATCATTTTCTTTTGACCCTTGTCGAATGCCTTCTGACTGTTGTGGGTAATGCACAGAATGTCAGGGAAGAAGATCTGTTCTTCATTTAACATAATTGATTATTTCGCTCTCAAGACCCCCAGGATTGGGTCTTTCTCCATACTATAAGCAACAAGGTCCATAAAGTGTCGTGGGTGGTCCTTGCCGTTCTGTGATGTGATAGGCTCTGTTTTAAAAGTGTCGTACCTAGTCGCCTCCTATACCGTGTGGCTGAGGAACAGTTCTGGATCCTCTCCATCGATCTGTTCTGGCAGTCTGAGGATTCTGGTGTGCTGGCTGCCCTTAACATGTTTTAAAGCTTCCATCGTGGTTTTTAGTGCTGTTTGATCTTCTTTGAGGATATCCCATTCATCAGGCCACACCTTTGGAACATATAGCCACCAGGCACTAGAACCACATGAAAACTTTTGCAAGAAGTCAGCCATTGGCTGCCCATGATGACGTCAGATGTGGGTGTATGCATAAACGTGGGTGGCCCCCCCATCTCTCCTCAGTTCCTTGTCCCAGTGTTGATCAAGACTTAATGGACCCGCAGAAACGTTGCTGCTCATAGCCACCATTTATTTATTTTCTATATATTTAGGTAATCACTTTTAGAAGTGCAATGACCTGTACGTCGTTGAAAGAACCCTGTTAACTCTCCTGGTGCCATGAGTGCATAAAGAAAATCTGCACAGGAGACTACCACGATGTCTGTGTCTGCTGCTTAGGCCTTGAACACAATGTGCAGGCTTTTCAGATTTGCTGGGGGTTCAATTCCACAACCAAGTGACGCAGAAAAGGGGCTTTGGAGAAATTTCTACTCCAAAAGACCGTAGCTAGAATGGAGAGGGAGCTCCAAGAAAAATCTCTGTGTCGCAGGCCCCGTAGACCGATTCGTGATCATCAGAGTTCAGGAAAAATCTTCAGGGAGTCATAAACACAAGCACTGGGACAAGGACAAGACTTCTCTGGCCAGATCCAGGTCACCTCTATGGACTACAGATACGGCCTCTGCTGTGATGTTCACTCCAGCGGTGATACTGACTGCCCCCCAGCTGTTGACAAGACACCAAGGTCGGGGCTTGGTGTGGGCACTACCGGGCCCATTATGGCCGGTATGTTGCCGTTGTCGATGGGGACTCTGCCTCCACCGACAACCACTCTAATCGAGCCCTGTTAACCAAAGCGCCGCTTGACATGCTGCGGCAGTCTTATCACCTTTCAGACATACATGCTCGCTGCCTGGCCTCCTGTTCTGGGGGCTTTGTCAACGGCACTTCAATAACTGCCCCATCGATGCTGCAAGGTACTCCCTTCCTGCATAGCCCTCGGCCATCAGTGCACCCCTTACCTCCTGTCGATGTTACAGCCAGTGACGAGTATGAATACAGTCACGGGCTTATGATGCAGGAAGATGAGGTGCAGAAATACTATGCTAAGAGCCACTATGAACATAGCATCAGTTCCTCAGTCTCCTTCTGTAGTGAACACTCCTAGGCCACTTCTAGAGGATCCTTCATTTTTTACCATGATGCAGCAAATTCAAGCTGCCATGGGATTCATTTTAGAGGAGCAGGATTCTACTAAAAAGAACCTGCTGGAGTTTTTGGAGATTTCAGAAACTCCCTCTGCTGTGGTTCATCCCCTGTTCCCAGCCTTGGAGAATGCCACTTATGCAGCCTGGTATGGGCCAAACAGTATACCAGCTGTGCCCAGAAAGGCAGACAAAATGTATTCTGCCCCCTCTGGGAAGCCTTTTTATGCTGATCAGCCTGAGCCTGACATGGTGGTAGTCAGAGCTGTCCATGACAGGTCCAGTGCATCTAAGCACCTCAGCTTCCTCCTCCTGATAAAGAATCCGGGAGACTGGATGTTTTAGGCAAGGGAACATATGCCTCTGCCTTTTGTGTCTATGTATTGCTAACTGTCAGGCCCATATGATGACATATCGGAGCACTCTCTAGAGGAAGGCCAAAGCTGCTGCACAGGCCTTGCCTGAGGGGTCTACCAAGCAGGAATTAATGACCACTCTTACTGCAGGTGCTGATGTGGGAAAGCATTTGCACTGCACAATATACAACATTTCTAATGTGCAAACGAGGGCTGGAGCATCTGGCATTTGTCTCGGGTGCAACACTTGGCTCAGAGTAGCAGGTTGTACCACTGATGTACAACAAACCATTCTTAATGCCCCATTCGGATGTCAGAAATTGTTTGCCTATGAGGTAGAAGAGGTTTTAAAAGATCTTCAGTCCTCTGGCAAGACCTTAAAATCTGTACACTACTATGCCATACCCAACCCAGGAGTAGGAACAGGGGTACTTTTCACCTAGCTGGTGTCAAGGGGCAGCACTTCACCTTCAGACATTCAGGAAAAGGCAAGGGTCCAGGGCCCCTCCCAGTCTCCAGCATAACCCTAGGTGCCCATTCAAAAGCACTTGAAGGTATTGGAGCTGGTGGCTGAACCCCCACTGGTTTAGTATGACTCCTTATACATCCCCAACCACCTTTACCTCCACGGGTGGTTGTAGGGGGTCACCTTTCATTCCACTTGAACAAATGGAGAGAGAGATGACTACAGACACATGGGTTCTGGAGATCATAGAAAAGGGTCATGCTGTGGAGCTTCTGGGCATCCCTCTAGATCATCCACTTGCAGTGACAACATACCCTCCAGGGTGCATGTCTCTGTTACTAGAGGAAGTACAGACTCTGCTCCAAAAGCAGGCCATAG
Organism: Neoceratodus forsteri; assembly: GCA_016271365.2. Taxonomy (NCBI): domain Eukaryota; kingdom Metazoa; phylum Chordata; order Ceratodontiformes; family Ceratodontidae; genus Neoceratodus; species Neoceratodus forsteri. The sequence goes on along the minus strand of CM028135.1, from coordinate 244,139,558 downwards.
AACCTGGCTGTACCTCTGGAACAGAGGAACTCAGGCTTTACTCTGGATAGTTTCTCATCCCAGAGTGGTCAGGGGACCTCCGGCCTATTCTGGATCTGAGAGATTTGAACTTTTTCATAGAATACAAGAAGTTCCAGATAGTTATTCTGCAGGATCTCCTTCCTTTGTTGCAAACAGGAGACTGGATATGTTCCCTGGATATGAAGGATACATACCTTCATATCAAGATCAGGCAACCTCACAGAAAATATCCGAGGTTCCTGTTCCAGCAGGAACATTACCAATGCATAGTGTTGCCCTTTTGGCTTGTTTTCTGTGCCATAGGTCTTTACCAAATGCTTGGCAGTGGTGGCAGCAGCCCTTCCCAAGGAAGGCTTGTATGTTTTCCCTTGCCTAGATGACTGGCCATTAAAAGCCCCTTCCTGGGAACAGCTGCTGCAGATCTTAGCTCAAACCAGACAGCTGTTCGATGCTCCGAGGATGACAGTAAGTATACCAAAATTTGTACTGTCACCCTGTCAATGAGTGCAGTATACAAGGACAGTTCTGGATACAGCCCAAGGGCCAGCTTTCTTGCCTGTTGACAAGAGCCAACTGTCCGGTTGCTTAAGCACAATTGGTGCACAGTAACTGTTATGTCTCAGCAAGGATGTTTCTGTGCCTTCAGGGACACATGGCAACAGCCATTGTTATAGTGCCACTAGTAAGGCTACACATGCAGATTCTCCAGTGGACCCTAAAAGTCCGGTGGGACCAGCTGACAGATGATCTAGAACAGATGGCTCTAGTCATGTCCCCGTTGAGCAAGGCGCTCAAGTGGTACATGGAATGTAACAACCTGCTCAAGGGAGTTCCATTCTTGATTCCTTCCCCTCTTTAAATCATTACCACAGATGCTTCGGGGTATGGATGGGGAGCTCCCCTAGGCCCTCTACAGACACAAGGTATGTGGAGCCAGGTGGAGTGTGCTTTGCACATCAGTGTTCTGGAAATGAGAGTGGCCCTATACAGACTCCAGGCCTTCCATAATCATTTGTCTCCAGGTCCTCTGTTAATACAGACAGTGTCAATGTGATGCATTACATCAACAAATGGGGGGGAGGCTCAGTCCTACTCACTGTGGTCTTAAACTATCAGCAGTACATGTTTTAGGTGTCCAAAATGTCTTGGCAGACAAGCTAAGCAGGTCACCATCCAGGATGCACTAGTGGGAACTGTTGACCTCGGTGATCAGTGACCTGTTAGAAAGATGGGGTCATCCAGAAATGGACCTTTTTGCATCCCCACACAGGGCAGCACTGCAGAGTTTTTGCTCGCTTACTCCAGGGCCTAGAGATGCTTTTGAGGATATCTCCTTCATCAGGCAACACCTATGGAATTATAAGGCACCAGGCACTAGGACCACATGGAAACTTTTGCAGGCAGTCCACTAGGGGGCGCTCACGATGACATCAGTCACCGGTTGTCCCACATAAACGTGGACGGCCCCTCCCTCCTCAGTTCTTTTCCTGCCGTCGACCATACTCGTCGAACCATGCATGGAAATGATGCTGTTACAGTCGCCAATTTTCTAATTTTTTCACCATAGTTAGTAATTACTTCCATAAAGGAGTAGTATACCCAGAAGTTGAAAAAAACATGTTGTGCAGAGTGTTTTGATTTGTATGTGAAGTCCTAGTGTGTCCTTCCCTCTGTCTGCTATTAGGAGTTTTTCCTGAATTAATCTGCTAGCTTTATGGTAGTTTTATGACCCCTGGGGATCTCCATCTCAGCCAGATTTATTGCTTTTCTTGTACCTACAATACATCCTGTGTCATGTGACAGTGATGTAGTGGAGCCCATAGCAACAAGAACTGCTTTAGCATCACTTCACAACAGCAGAGCTGTGTAACATTTCTTATCCAGTGAGCACAAATGGCTACATTTACAGTTCAGCATATATTTGAGAGCTGAGTGGGGTTTCTGTAAGAAAACAGCTACTAAATAGCTGTACTTCAATAGTTTTGTTTTCTATGTGTGTCAGGTCCAGCTAGCAAGGTAAGTGTTTTGATTTTAAAACTTTTAATTTCATCAAACTACACATAGCCATAAAAAGCACAGAAATTGTCATGGCAAAGGCAAGGCAAAGTTTATTTAAAAGACGCCCAATCCCAGAGGTTCTGGGCGCCGTACAAGCTTTAAAGCAAACATTTTAAGCATGATAAGTATATAACTTACACATAATAAATACAAATCTAACAAAAAAACAAACCTTAACTATAAATATTCATCTAAACATTAAATGCTTTAGAAAAGAAAAAGGCCTTAAGCTGGGCCTTAAAAATATCCACTGACGAAGCTTCTCTGACCATAGTTGGTAAAGAGTTCCACAGAACAGGGGCCGCGACGTCATGAAGTGTGTGATATGAATCTGTAGCCTAGAAACCGCAAATGATAAAACAACATTAGTTGTTTATTTTATTTGCTAATCTAATAACTCACACATAAACACTTTTATCTTTAATAAGAAATAAATAATTTATTTAAAAAATAACTTCACATTTGTAAAACAAAAAAAATGTAAAACATGTCACAGAGCAAAATCAGCACTAACTGCCAGTTCCACATAACAGACTGCTGGTGCCTACATTTACAGTTTAACAACTACCTGACAGCTAACTGATTGGGTTTTTCTGTAGGAAAACAGCTAGAGTCTTTGCTAATTACAGCACTGATGATCTGGGACAATTTCTGTGTGTTTTATGGTTGTGTGTGTAGTTTGATGAATTTAAAAGTTTTAAAATCTTAACACTTACTCCTGCTAGCTAGACCTGACACACACAGAAAACAAAAATAATGAATTAGAGCTATTTATTAGCTGTTTCTTACAGAAAACCCACTCAGCTCTCAAGTATCTGGTAAACTGTAAATGTAGCCATTTATGCTCACTGGATAAGTTACACAGCTCTGCTTTTATACACTCAGGTATAAACTGATTCCAAAGTAGTTCTGGCTGCTGAATCTATGGTCTCTGCTACATCATTGTCACATGAGACAGGATGCATTACAGGTACAAGAAAAGCAATAAATCTGGCTGAGATGGAGATCCCTGGAGTCGTAAAGCAAGCAGGCTAATTTAGGAAAAACTCCTAATAGCAGACAGAGGGAAGGACACACTAGGACGTCATACACAAATCAAAACACTCTGCACAACACATGTTTTTGCAAATTCTGGGTGTACTACTCCTTTAAGTGATTTTCAACAGCATGTACGTCACCTAAGGAGCTGTTGAAACTGTTATGTTACTGCGAATGCAGTGAAAAGATATACTTAGGAGATCAACAGTGGCATCTGCATGTGCTGCCTCTGCCCAGACTATAATGTTCAGGCGCGCCCGATCTGCAGAGTTCAGCACAGCTACCCAGCGATGCTGTAAAGTCACTTTAGAAAAGCATTTCCTGAAGCAACAGGTAGCAAAAGAGCTCCGCTGTGTCACTGGTGTATTCCTCGGGATGTAGATCATCTAAATTGTGGGAAAGGACATCTGGGTCACACAAACATAAACACTGGGAGAGGGAGTGAGAAAAGGTCAAAACCTTCCCAGTCCGTTCTCGGTCACCCGTCCGTTCACTAAAATACCACCAAAAGCTTAATCTGGTTCAAAGTCAGTTGACATTCATCTGTATCCCCCTCCCCCCGGGTCATGCCTGAAACTAGGCAGAATTTATCTAGTGCACTTACCCAGTCAACAAAAACTAAATAAATAAATAAATGTGGGTCCCAGCACTGTCATCCGCCCTGGCAGCGACATCGCCCACTGCCCAGACTGTTGACCTTACTTCCAGGTGAGGGCAAGCTGCAGGCGCCACCTGGTCTAGCAAGGCTGGAGCGTCAACATTGATGCCAGGGGCCTTGCTTCCCCATTGACCTTTACTGGCATTCCTGTCGACTGTCACACGGGCGCCGACATACAGGTGGTACTTTCATCCTTTGCGGATATTCTCAGTGCTTTCTGCCTCCTCTAGTACCAGAAGCTCTGTCGATAGGGTCCCTCTGCCAAACCCCCTTGCCGACACATGCTACGGCTATGCTTCAGCACACACACTTCCAAGCACCAATGGCCTCGCCAGCACGCTCCCTTCGTCCGTCAACTAGACTGATGTTGACCTAGAGTACAATCCTGACCTTTATAGTGCAGGATGATGATGAGGAGGCTGAAGATTATGTGGAAAGTCCCTGTGAGATGACTAGTTCCACAGTCTCAACATGCAGTGAGAACTTGGTGGTTTACACCCCTAGGTGCCCCCTCCCGGACCCATCCTTCATAAGTGCCATGGGATTTGACTTGGAGGAAGAGGATGCAGCCAAGAAGAATCTAATTGATTTCTTGGAATTTCCTGAGTCCCCTCCCATATTAATTCCACCCCTCCTCTCTGCCCTGGAGGATACCACCTTTGCTGCTTGGCATAGGCCTAATGTTATCCCTACCTTACCCAGAAAGATAGACAAGATGTATAAGGCCCCCTCAGGTAGGCCTTTCTTTTCAGGCCAACCTGAGGTGGATTCTGTGGTCATAAATTGTGCCCACGATAGATCAGAGGTGCCAAAACACCTTAGCTCTCTTCCTCTTGATAAGGAGTCAAGGAGGTTAGATGTGATGGGTAAAAGAACTTATGCCTCCGTCTCTTTTTGCCTGAGAATTGAAAATTACCAGGCCCATATGGTCAAATACCAGAATACACTTTGGAGGAAAGCTAGAGCAACTTCTGAAGCTTTCCCAGAAGGTGCACCAAAATAGGAGATTCTTAAAGCTCTAATGGCAGGGGCTGATGTAGAAAAACACCTACTACGTACAGCCTGTGATTTATCAAATGCTTCAGCTACAGCAGCTGCATCAGGAATATGCCTCAGAAGGTATTCCTGGCTAAGGGTGGCTGGCTTTGCAAATGATGTCCAGCAGTCCAATCTCAGTGCCCCCTTTAGAGGATATAAGTTGTTCGGTACAGATGTTCAAGATATCCTCTCTAGTTTGCAGGCTTCTGGAAGAACCCTGAAATCATTACAGTTCCTTTATCATACCTAGCCAAGGAGCAGACAGGGTGCCTTTTCATCCTGCTGGTAATAGACACCATACCACTACTAGACAACCAGACAAGGGTAAAGGAGCAGGAGTGGTAATTATTCCAGGATCCACTCCAGGTGCCCACTCAAAAGCCCTCAGAAGTGGCAGTGCAGTAGGAGCCGCAGCTGGCTCCACCTGACTCCTTTTACACCCCCCAGCCACCATTACCTCCAGGCGTGGTTGTTGGGGGGGGGGGGTTGTCTCTCCCTCCACCTGGACCAGTGTAAGGAGATGACCTCAGATGCCTGGGGGCCTGGAAATAGCACAAAGACATGCTCTGGAACTTCTAGAAATACCTCCAGACCATCCACCAGTAACTACACATTATCCTTCAGGTCACATTCCACTGCTTTTGGAGGAAGTCCACACCTTGCTTCAGAAAAGAGCAATAGAACTTGTACCCATGGAACAAAGAAATACAGGGTTTTATTCTCAATGTTTCCTAGTTCCAAAATGGACAGGATATCTGAGGCCTATTTTGGATCTCAGGGATCTGATAGAGTACAGAAAGTTAAGAATGATTACCCTGCAGGTCCTGCTTCACTACTGCAGGTAGGGGATTGGCTCTGTTCCCTAGACATGAAGGATACCAAACTTCATATCAAAATTTGACAACTTCACAGGAAATATCTGAGGTTCCTGTCTCAAGGGGAATACTACCAGTTCAGGGTATTGCCCTTTGGCTTGTCATCTGCACCATGGATCTTTACCAAATGCTTGGCATTAGTAACAGCAGCTCTTTACAGGGAAGGCCTTTATGTATTTCCCTGCCTGGATGACTGGGTGCTGAAAGCTCACTCCAGGGAGCAACTCCTGCACACCCTAGCTCGAACAAGACAGCAGTTCGATGCCCCGGTGGTCACTGTCAATGTACCAGAGTTTGTCCTGATCCGTTGCCAGCGTCTACAGTAAACAGGCAGTTCTGGACACATCCCTAGGCTAAGCCTTCCTGCCTCTGGACAGGGCTGAATGTCTGATTGCATGGGCCCAGATTGTCCATGACAGCTGATGTCACAGCCAGAACATTCTTTCCGCTTCTGGGCCTAATGGCAGTGGCCATTGTCACAGTACCTCTGGTCAGACTACACATGAGGATCCCTCAGTGGACCCTCAAAGTCCAGTGGGACCAACTCTCACACAGTCTGGAAGAGAGGGTTCTAGTAACCTCTCCTGTACGCAACGTGCTCAAGTGGTGGAAGGAACCCAGCAACCTGCTAAAGGAGGTTCCTTTTCTGATCCTTTCCCCTTGCCAGTTGTTAACCACAGATGCCTCGAGAGGTGGGCTGGGGAGCACATTTGGGGCCCCATCAGATGCGGGGTGTAGGGACCAAGGTGGAGAACACCCTGCATACAAACGTTCTAGAAATGAGAGCTGTTCTATATAGCCTACAGGCCTTCCAGGCTCACCTGTCCCTGGGTCCTCTGTTAGTACAGACGAACAGCATTAATGTGATGCATTATATCAACAAACAAGGGGAAACTCATTCTTACCCCCATGCAGGGAAGCAATGAGAGTATGGTATTGGGCTCTAGAACTGTCCGTAGTAAATGTTCCAGGTGCCCTAAATGTCTTGGCAGACAGATTAAGCCAGTCACAATCCAGAATGCATGAATGGGAACTGCTGACCTCAGTAGTGGAAGACCTGTTCAACAGATGGTGTTGCCCCAAGTTGGACCTTTTTGCATCCCCAAACAGTGCAAAACTGCTGCATTTCTGCTCGCTTGTTCCAGGTCCTGGAGTTTTCTGGTGAGATGCAATGTCCCTCTTAAACTTCAGATGGAAGGGGCAACTCTAATCCTTATTGTTTCCCGTGGCTTCAACAGATCTAGTTCCCTTACTGCAGCAGCTGGCAGTGGAACCACCAGTACCCCTGCCCTTATGCCAGGGACAACTGTCACAGGAGCAGGGAGCCCTAATCCACCCTGACCACAAATCACTTCACTTTCATGCATGGCTCCTGAAAACATAGCCATTGCTAGATTTGGGGTTTCCCAAAAGGTGGTTGACATTTTGTTCGCTGCTAGAAAGTTCTACCGGGGTCACTTATTCCATGAAGTGTAAGTGGTTTGCTTTGTGGTCCACTTCTCATCACTTAGACCCCTTTACCTGTCCACTAAATCAGGTTCTAGAGTACCTACTGACCTTGTCAGATGCAGGCTGACAGTATTCCTCTGTTAAAATGCACTTGGCTGCTATTTCAGCTTTCCATGTTCCTATTGAGGGTCATACGGTTGTCCAACTGGGGGTGGCCCATACGTTCTTGAAAGGCATTCTGCACTTGAAGCCTCCTTTCCATAATCAGTCCTAGCTTGGGACCTGAATTTTGTGTTGGAAAAGCTAAATTTGGTTCTTTTTGAGCCAGCTGCAATGTGTGGCCTACGTTTCTTTCTTGGAAAGCAATGTTTTTAGTTGCCATTACTTCTGCTTTAAGGATTTCAGAGCTATGTGCTCTAATGTGTAAGCCTCCTTATTTGATTTTCCACAAAGACAGTGTGTCTTTGTGCACTAATCCTAAAGTTTTTACCAAAGGTGTTTGAGTTCACTTTAAATCAAACCATCCACCTGCCAGTTTATTTTCCTGAGCATGCCAATCCAGGGGACGTATTGCTCCACACTTTAGATGTACATAGAATACTCGAGTACTGTATACACCACACGGAGGAGTGCAGGAAGCCCTCACAGCTTTTTGTTTCATTTGTCCCTGTGAAAGAGAGTGCTTCAGTTTCCAAACAGTGCCTGTCCAAATGGTTAGCAAATTGTAATTTTTTGTTACAGGAATTACAGTAAGGAACTTCCTGTGGTTGTTTGTGGTCATTCCACTAGAGGCATGGCCACATCTGTTGCATGTCTCAAAAATGCATCTGCTGCAGACATCTGTGCAGCTGCCACCTGGAGTGCTGTCCACACCTTCAATAAACAGTACAGTCTGGACATTGCCTCTCGAAAAACGGTTGACTTTGGCCTAGCTGCGCTACAAGGCTTCCTTTCTAAGGCCTGTAGGCTCCTGCCACCCAGACTGTTTATGGTCAGTACTGCTTGGTACTCGTTCCATAGGTGTGGCCTGATGAAAGAGATGTCCTTGAAGAAGATAGAACAGTTACTTACTCACTGAAATGGCTCACTGAGAGAATCTCTTTCATCTGGCCATGCACTCCCACCTCCATCCCACTATCGGATCTTGAGACTGATGAGGGCTGTCTCATTCTCCATGAGGGTCTGCCTGCTGTTCTCTGCCTCGCCTGGTCAGCAGAGCCCAAGGTTCTCTCCTGGTTCCCTACAGGGAGGTCCTCTGAGCATGATCTCCAGTGGGGAACTAAAGAGAGAAGGGGGTTGGAGAGACAAAGTCTGACATCATCATGGGTGGCCCCTGGTGGACTGTTTGCGAAAGTTCTGTGTGGCCCTAGTGCCTGACGACTTATAGTTCCATAGGTGTAGCCTGATGAAAAAGATTGTCTCAAAAATCTGCTGTTGAGGTATGTAATTGTTCTTTTTCTGTTGAGACACATCCCTCTGTTGGAAAGGGAGATCTTACTTTGAGAGGGGTCTTGCAGTAGGTAATTACATATAGGACTGATGCTGGCCGGTGTCAGGACCCAACGGAAAAATTTCTAGCTAGCAGTCTCTGGCGGGGGACCGCCCCCACGTTAGGTGACCCGTGTCATGTGGCATCAGTATAAAAGGCGAGTGGCCACGCCCATCTTCAGTTCTTTCCTGCTGTTAGCTCATGTCAGCCTCGCGTAAAGTTCAGTGCTCATCAGCTCTCTCGTCTGTAGTTTTACCATCTTTTTTCAATTCTTCAACTAAATGCGTCAGGCATTCCTTGATTATTATGTCGTCCCTACACCTTCGAGCACAAAATAAGTGCGACTCGTGCGGCGTCCAACTCCCGCACAAGGACGGCCATTTCCAGTGCCTCTTCTGTCTAGGCCCGGATCATCAGGTGGACAAGTGCCAGCACTGCCTTAAATTCAACGCTGCCACCCGCAGACGGAGGCAGCAGCCCCTGGAGGCCCACATACTAAAGAAGAAAATGTCCTCCATGGAGAAGGAGTTAAAAAAGCTCCGGCAGGCGCCCACTTCCCCCGAAGGCCATCGTAAGAAGAAAGACAAGGAGAAGCACCGGGATAAGGGCTCCTCATCCATCCATCTTCTTAGAGGAATCGCCGTGCTACAGGTAACGTCCCCTCCGGGGAACCGCCTCTGACGGCCGCCTTGAGGCTTCAAGGCGCGTCAGCTCGCCTTGAGCCTTCAGGCTACCTCGGGGCTATTGAGGCCTCCGCCTGTAAAGCCGCCACTGTGCAGCCTACTGGTTCGAGCGTGCTCCGGTAAGCCGGATGTCAGCTCCTCTGACGCCGGCACGGAGATGGTCAATAAGTCGCACGGCCCCTCTTCCGCCTGACCAGGCCACTCCTCCTTTGCGACCTGCCTTGGGCAATGGGTCTGATAAGTCAGACGTCAGCTCCTCTAGCGTCCGCTCGGACTCCGCTGATAAGTCGGATGTCGGCCTGCCCGACTCCCGCACGGCAGCTGAGCCGACGCCGGACCCTCTCGCATCTGCCTTTCCTGGCTCCCTGCAGCCTTCACTGCCCTCCGTGGACCCTGGGTCTCCTCAGCCTGACCCCGGGGATTTTTCCCCTCCATCCCTGGGCGATGCTGAGGTTCCTGCTGCACCTCCATCAGGCCGTCCGCCTGCTGGGCCGACTGACCTGACGGTTTCCCCAGACGTAGGCTCCAACGCCGGTCTTGCCAACGCTGGGCGACATCCCGCTCTCAGGTGCCGCTTCAACGCTGGGACTTCCACCCACTGGACCTTCTGCTCCAAGCCCACCTGTGGGCCCTCCGGCCGGGCCATCTCCAACAGACCCCCTGGTTCCTGGGTATCACGCAGTATCTGACGCCCCAGAACCCGACGCTGGCCTATCCGATGCCATAGTACTCAGTGCCTCAATGCCTGATGCCGGGTTTCCCGCCGTTGGGTTATGGATACACTCCTTACGGGTACAATCAATACCCGTATCCCCCTCCTTCTCCTCCTCCTCCACTGTCCCCTCAGGCTCTGGTGGATTTGAAGGAGACTGTGGCCTCCTGGTGGGCTGAGGCCAAGGCTCAGCTCACCAGAGAGGTGGAGTCGTGTCATGACGCCAGTGCCGATTCCATCTCCCATGCATCCACGACAACAGACTCCCTCTGGACACCAGGGGCGAGCCCTCTGGTTCCAGGGCAGGACAGGATATGCTCCCCCAAGGACCTTCCAAGGAGTCCATTCCTCCCCCATGCCGGGAGAGGGAGTATTCCTCTTCATCGTCTTCCTCTTCGGATATCTCTGACGACTCCGACGGTTGCTCCAAGCCGGACAATGAGCCACGCTCTCCGTCTAAGCCCAGGCCTAGGACTCCTCCAAAGTCTCCTCTGGAGGATCCTTCCTTTACTGAGTTGCTGCACAAAATCCAGGAGGTTCACAAGTGGTATTCCTTGGAGCCAGATCCACAACATTAGAAACTCGCTGAGCATCTGGACCTGCCCGAAACAGCTCCTACCTTGGTGCCACCCTGGATTGAGCCTCATGCCGATCTTGTTTCCACTATTTGGAAGCAACCGTTGGCTTTAGCCCTGCTTCCTCGGAAGTCGAACAGGCTATATCAGGCTCCCGAGGGTGTTGACTTTCTAGATTCTCACCCTCGAGCTGATTCGGTTGTGATTAGCACCGCTCATGGCCGGACAGCTAACCCGAAACATCTGAGCTCATCTCCACCTGACAGAGAATCCCGTCTTCTGGACCAGTATGAGAAGATGATCTTTGCTTCTTCCACTCTGGGGAATTAGGGCCCTAAATTATGTCTGTCACATGGGGGATTACCAGAAGGCGATTCTTAGTGAGGTGGAATCCAAATTGGACTCCCTTCCTGACTCTCAAGTTAAACAGGAAGTGGCTGACCTCGTCCACTCTGCACGTTCGGCCAGTCGGCACATGCTTCGTGCTACATACGATGCAGTGGACACTGCTGGTAGGAGCTCCGCTTTTGCCGTAGGCTTACGGCGTCATGCCTGGCTCCTTGTGTCAGGGTTGGCCCCGGAAGTGCAGTCTGCTATTCAGGAAGTGCCCTTCCGGGTTTCGGTGCTGTTCAGTGGTGATTTCAAGGACATTATCACCGATCTGCAGGAGAAGGGGACTGCACTGAAGTCTGTGGACTCCATGTACCACCCCCATCAAACGCAGCACCATCCTTTTCGCAGGTAGAATTGGCAAAAGGCGAAACCCCAAGGAAAGTGGGCCAATAAACGCCGGGCCTCTCCGGCTGCCAAGCCCCCTCCACCCAAAAAAGCAGCGGCTGCTTCAACTGCGACGCTGCCCCGCATCACCTGACTCCTTTCCTCTCCCACAGCCTCTGGGCCTTCCAGAGGAACCGGTAGGGAGGTTTTCCCTCCACCTCCCGGGTTGGGAGAGGATAACTTCAGATTCCTGGGTGCTCCAGCTGATCGCAGAAGGACACTCAATAGAGTTTCTTCAGAAACCCCCTCTACACCCTCCCCCAAGGTCATCGTACTCTTGGGAACATCATCTTCTGGTCCAGGAAGAGATTTCAGCACTTTTGCTGAAGGGGGCGAAAGAACCCATCCCCATTCCTCTTCAGGGAACGGGGTACTATTCCCATTTCTTCCTGGTCCTGAAGAAAACAGGGGACGTGAGGCCGATTCTCGACCTCAGCTCCCTGAACTTGTTTGTGGAGTACAAGAGGTTCAGGATGCTCTCGCTGCAGAGCCTCCTGCCTCTTCTCCAGCCGGGACAGTGGCCGCGTGCTTTGGATATGCAGGATGCCTACCTGCATATCCCTATCTGCCCTTACCACTGCAAATATCTGTGTTTTGCATTCCAGGGGGACAACTACCAGTTCAAGGCCCTCCCATTTGGTCTTTACTCAGCGCCCCGGGTGTTCACCAAATGCCTTTCAGTGGTAGCGGCCTACCTGCGTACTCAGGGGGTGCAGGTTTTTCCGTACCTGGACGAAAGGCTCCTGGCGGCCCCATCCAGGGAGGAACTCCTGTGCTTCCTTTCCCTTACCCAGCAGGTCTTTGCTTGCCTGGGTATTACCATCAGCCAGGCCAAGTCCCATCTGTTCCCCTCACAGAGGCTCCAGTTTATCGGGGTGATCCTCAACACGACCTCTGGCATGGCCTTCCTGCCACCGGACGGGGCAGCCACCCTTCAGGCCAGGTCAGTCCTTCGCCTCCTCGGACTAATGGCGGCTGCGATTCTGACAGTCCCTTGCGCTCGGCTCCACATGAGAATCTCTCAGTGGACGCTTTGGTCTCAATGAGATCAGCTGGTGGACGGCCTAGATCAACTTGTCCTGGTCTCCACTCCCATGGCTCGGGACTTGCAGTGATGGATGGTTCAGGAGAACCTCTGCCGGGGAGTTCCCATCAGTCTCCCCCCCCGGAGACGTTGATTACGGACGCCTCCAGCGAGGGTTGGGGAGCCCATCTCGGTTCTCACAGGACCCAGGGCTCCTGGTCCAAGCTCGAGAAGTCTCTTCACATCCGTGTGCTCGAACTAAGAGCAGTACTGTATGCTCTTCAGGCTCTGCATCTGTATCTTTCTCCTAGCTAGTCACCTAGCTGTACAGACGGACAATATGTGTGTGGTCTGGTACATCAACAAACAGGGAGGAACTCATTCCTACCCCCTTTGTAGAGAGGCGATGTGAGTCTGGGATTGGACAGTGCAGCACAACCTTCACCTCACGGCATCTCATGTCCTGGGGGTCGAGAACACGCTGGCAGACAGGCTAAGCCAGTCATCTGCTCTAGCTCACAAATGGAACTGGATCAGGGGATCGTAGACGACATCTTCCTGCGCTGGGGAACTCCACAGGTAGACCTGTTTGCTTCCCCTCAAAACACAAAACTTCCTGTCTTCTGCTCGCTCGCTCCAGCGCACGGCATTTTTTTGAGAGACGCTCTGTCTCTAGACCGGAAGGGCAGATTCGTCTATGCCTTCCCCCCGATTCCACTGATTATGAGGGTGTTGCAGAAACTCAGTTCAGAAGGAGCTGGAATGATTCCGATCGCTACTTTCTGGCCCAGGCAAGTTTGGTTCTCTCTTCTGCAACAGTACTCAGAGGAACCTCCTCTTCCTCTTCCTCTTCCTCTGTCGCTATTTTTGCTGACCCAGGATCAGGGGACCCTGGTCCATCCAGACCTCAAGTCCCTTCAGTTGCACGTGTGGCTTCTGCAGACGTAGCTCAAGCCCGATTCGGGGTCCCCCCCCCCCGAGTAGCTAAGATTCTGGTGGAGGCCAGGAAACCCTCAACCAGATCTACTTTTGCCATGAAATGGAAGAGGTTCTCTATTTGGGCTGCCTCCAATGATGTGGAGCCCTTCTTGTGCTCTGTCGGATGACTTCTGGATTACCTGCGACACCTCTTCGATCTGGGTCTCAGCCATTCATCCTTAAAGGTTCACATGGTGGCCATTTCGGCCTATCATGTCCCCTATACAGACAGAACGTTTGCTCAGCTGGAGGTCTCTAAGATCTTTTTGAGAGTGGTCCTTCACATAGGATCCCCTATCTGGGTTTCTGCTCCTCCTTGGGATCTGAATTTCATTTTAGAGAAGCTTACCCTGCCTCCTTTCGAGCCGGCAGCCTCAGTGGACGTAAAGTTCCTTTCTTGGAAGACTCTCTTCCTAGTGGCCATTACTTCTGCTCAACGGATTTCTGAGCTTCAGGCCCTGATGTGTAAAATCCCGTATTTGATTTTTCACAAGGAACATGTGGCTGTGTGTACCAACCCTAAGTTTCTCGCTAAGGTGGTAGCGGAATCGATGCTGAATAAATCCATAGAGTTGCCTGCCTTTTTTACACAGCACTCCAATCAAGGAGAGTACCTCTTGCATACTTTGGATGTTCACCGAATTCTGAGATACTACACCAACAAGACGAAGGAGCTCAGAAAGACTGATCAACAGTTCATCTCTTTTGCTCATAAAAGAGAAGGCAATGCGGTTTCTAAGCAATGCCTATCGAAATGGTTGGCTCATTGTATCACTTTCTGTTATGACAAGTACCACAAGACCCTGCCGGGTCAAGTTAGAGGCCACTCCACCAGACGGGTTGCTGCCTCTGCAGCTTGTTTCAAGAACGTGTCAGCGGCTGACATTTGTGCAGCCGCCACTTGGACTTCTGTCCACACCTTTATGAAACATTACAGTTTGGACTTTGCCTCTCACCGTAGGGCAGGCTTCGGGCTGGCTGTTTTGCAAGGCCTCCTTTCCTAAGGCCTTCACAACCAGAGGGTCTACTTCTGAGTAGCTTTCCTCCTCCCGTTTGCTTCTCCTTGTTCCACACTGCTTGGGACTCAGTCCTGTATGTAATTACCTACTGCAAGAGCCCTCTCAAGTAAGATAGTCCAGTTACGTAGAACTTACTATAACGGTAGATCTTCAGAGAGGCTCTTGCAGGTAATACCTTCCTGCCCTCCATCCCCTAAGCTTTTTTCTAGCCTTTTCCAGGAAGGGAAGTATCTGCTTTCTCTCGCCTTGCCTTTTGGCCTTTGTGGGAAAGAACTGGAAGGGGGCGTGGGGACCACCCCTTATACTCGATCGCTATCACCTGACGTGGGGGCGGTCCCCCTCCAGAAACTGCCAGCTAGAAATTTTTCCGTTGGGTCCTGACGCCATCCGGCATCAGTCCTATATGTAATTACCTACTGCAAGAGCCTCTCTTGAAGATCTACTGTTACGGTAAGTTCTTACGTAACTGTAATGTTTCTGTATACTTGCCCTCCCGTCCCACTAATTCAGAGAGTACTGCACAAACTGAAGATGGAGGGGGCAAGTAATACTCATTGCTGCTTTATGGCCTTAGCAGATTTGCTGTTCTCTGCTGCCACAGTTGGCAGTGGGAGCCTCAGCCTCTCCACAAAGGTCTGGTCTCACAGGACCAGGGAACTCCAGTACACCCAGACTTGAAGTCCCTACATCTGCACACATAGCTTCTGAATACATAGCCATAGCTTGATTTGGGATATCACAGAAAGTGGTGGATGTTCTGGCAGCTGCTTGAAAACTGTTCACCAGACCTACCTACTCCTTGAAATGGAAGTGGTTCACTTTCTGGGCCGCTTCACATAACCTGGATCCATTTACCTGTACAGTTAATCAGGTTCTAGAGTACCTGTTTCCCTTATCGGATTCAGGCCTACAGTATTTCTCCATTAAAGTGCACTTGGCCGCTATTATCAGTTTTTCATGTACCTGTGGAGGGACATATGGTTGCTTAGCCGGAGGTAGCCCCTACGTTCTTGAAAGACATTTTATATATAAAACCTTCCATTCAAAATCGAATCCCAGCTTGGGATCTGAATTTGAGTTTGGAAAAACAAAAGCTGACTTTGGCTCCTTTTGAATGAGTCACTACTTGTGACTTATGCTTTATCTCTCGGAAAGTGTTTAGTTGCAATCACTTCTGCTCTAAGGATTTCAGAGCTGTAAGCTGTAATGTGTGAGCCTCCTTATTTGATTTTGCATACTAATCCTAAGTTTCTTCCAAAGGTGGTGTCTGAGTTTACTTTAAATCAAACCATCCACCTACTTGTGTATTATCCAGAGCACGCCAGTCCATGGGAAGCATTGCTGCATACCTTAGCTGTGCATAGAATACTTAGGTATTATATACACCATACAAAGGACTGCAGAAATTCCTCACAGGTTTTTGTTTCATTTGCTCGTGGAAAAGAGGATGCACCAGTTTCTTATCAGTGCTTGTACAGATGGCTAACACATTTGCATTACATTCTGTTATAGGAAGTACGGGAGGGAACTTCCTGATGTGGTTCGTGGACATTCCACCAGAGCCATGGCCACTTCTGTAGCTTGTTTTTGGAATGTTTCCACTGTAGAAATGTGTGCAGCTTCCACATGGAGTACTGTCCACAACTTCACTAAGCACTATAGTCTGGACATTGTCTCTTGTAGACAACCTGGTTTCAGCCTAGCTGTGCTACATAATAAGCCTGTAGGCTCCAGCCACCCAGGTATGGCCTGATGAAAGCGATATCCTTGAAGAAGGCAACAATAACGTACTTACCATAACAGCAAATCTTTGAGAGAATTTCTTTCATCAGGCCATGCCGCCGTACCCTTCTTCCCCATGTTTAAGGCTGCAGTGGGTGGAGCCCTGCAGATGTTTTACTATTGCAGTAGGAAAAGGGAGCTCTCAAAATTCCTAATGGACTAGATAAAATTGGAGGTTTTGTGTTATCACTCCGCTCTGCTGTGTTTATTCAGCTGAGCAGTGTTGCAATGAACTGTTTTGCGTGATAACTTCTAGCATCAATTTGGCTGGTATTCTCTTTCAGGAAAATTTATAGCTCATAAACATGTCAGCTTAGTTACCCTTTCCCAGTAACAAATCTCATAAAAAGATTTATACTGTTTTTTAACCTCTTAAGACACTGATTAGCACTGTCTCCAACATAATTTACTGTAGTAGGAGACATCTGTTTCTTTAACCCCTAAGACAGGTAAAGAATTGTTATGTTTTGTTACTACTTTTACTATGCTTTTTGGAAAAAAAATTATATTAGGCTTTAGTTGGCAAACACATTATGAAACTTTCAGCTATGAAAACATCCACCTTTTCTGGTTTCAAATCCAAGTGCATAGCATAACCAATTACTTTAAACTTGTTACTGCCTTCAGCAGTATTGAGAATACATTTTAGTATAGTAGAAGACAGCTGCTTCTTTACCCCCTTAG
The DNA here is from genome assembly GCA_016271365.2 of Neoceratodus forsteri. NCBI lineage: Eukaryota > Metazoa > Chordata > Ceratodontiformes > Ceratodontidae > Neoceratodus > Neoceratodus forsteri. The sequence goes on along the minus strand of CM028135.1, from coordinate 244,122,698 downwards.
ACAAGTAAAGAATGGTATCTTTTGTTACTCCTTTTATTATACTTTTTGGGGACAAAATCATTTACTGTATATTGAGCTACAGCATGGCTGGTAAACGCATCCTGTAACTTTTAGCCCTGTAAATAGCAACTTTTCTGGTTTCAAATCTCAGTACATATTACAGCCTCCAGCACTATGTCCAGCATAGTTTACTATATCTGAAGACAGCTGATTCTTTAACCCCTTTCACTCGAACACACACACATATACACACTATCCTCATGGCTACAACATTTGAAATAAATAATGCAGCCTAATGAGTTACAAAACAATAAAGAAACTGAAATACAGTGAAGTTCAGTTTACAATGTGGAATTTACTACCATGGTAATAGTAATTATTATATATTTACATTCAGCTGTTTAATGTAAGTTTATTGTTGATCGGTTGAATAACCATTACATTTTCAAAAGATACAATTATTACAATACATCACTTGCAATACAAAAATAGTCTATTCATATATACTTTAACTTTCATTAATATGATAAACGAATTATAAATAATTATCTTATAATAAGGTCTATTGAGAATCTACTAGAAAATCAGACCATTTTGTAAAAAGACAGTTAATTAAAACCCTACTTAAAATAGGAAGGCTACAAATAAGAAAATTAATACATTTTCCCTGAAAGCTTAATTATATTAGCCATCCCAACTGGCACCAGTGGACATCATACTGATTCTTAGATATAGGAAATTGGGCCATCATAAGGCCCTCTATAGGTATCCAGATGTCTTACTGAAATACTGTGATATTACAGGTTGAGAGCACTTAGTCTCTGAGCCAACTATTAGGAACTCTATGATATCAGTGACACCATGCCCTTTTAGGTAAGACATCAGGTGCACCCTGCAGTTCATGCTGCCCCGTGTTCCTTATCCCCAGATATGGGAGGAATTATATACCAGTTACAGTGAGAATCACTTAAAAGTATACCCTGACCAGAGCAATCATTCTGTCCATTCTTTTCTTTCTTAAATAGCCATCGAACAATCCTTTAAGGGACAATTATGACCATCAAATCCGATCCAAATAACAGTTTCCTGTCACCGTAGTTTGAGCCCACTTGGGACTCTGGGAGCATCTGCTAAAGTACTCTATTCCAGACAGAGTGGCAAGATTTTATCTCCAGCCCAACATTCAGAAATCATGTATTATTGATAATACCTTGCCCTCTTTGGTATAACCCCTTGTGCACCCTGCAGCACATGCTGCACCGTGCTCCTGGTGTTTGCCAGGTATGGGAGGATTTATAAACCAATTGCAATTAGAAATCATATGCTAGTTACTGGGGACCTTATCTAATTCCACCTGTCTACAATTTTCCTTGTCACAATTGGGCCCCCAGACCCTATTGTTAGGGCCCAACATAGCTATCAGTTTCGAGCTCTATTAAAGCCATCTTAGGTAGCTGAGAGCCCATTCAATTTTGGGATGCCTATTAAACAATCAGAATAGACCTTTCTTTCTACAATTTAACGTTAAAATAACACATCAGTAAAAAAAAAAAATGTAAACATAATTTTAGACGGGTTCCATAAAAACACTTTTAACCAAGCTATTGCTGTGCATTTAAACAGACTACATTGACCTAGTCGTATGAAACTTTTTAAATCGATAATTCAACATTTGCAACAAAAACTTTATGGCTCAGGAAAGTAGGAATGAACAGGGGAAAAAAAGTTAAGGACTTCAACATATATACAGGTGTTTATATATACTTGCAGTTCAACTATCCCGTAATTCTAGCCGACTTAAGCCGTGTTTTCAGGAGACCACGCTCCAAGGCTTCAAATCCCTGAGTTCCTGAGTCTTTCTAAATGTTTAGCATCAGTCTCCTCCACCTGACCAACCTTCACATTTTCAGGAAACAGGGCCATCTCTTTACACCGAAAGTACATGGCTCGCTCTCAGTCACCAGCCCAAAAATTCCTCTAAGTGACAGAGAATTTCCAAAACTTTCCTCGTCTTCTCTGGAAGTTCACACACCAATTTTGCTTTACTTTAGCTAAGCAAAGAAGCAAACTGAGTCCGTGCGCAGTAAAACGCTTTTACTGTAAAAGCATCATGCTGTCTTGTCTCTGCAGCAACCTGAGAAAACAAAAAATAAAAGTCGCACTCCTCTGAGTGCAACAAAAACTTTAAACTTAATAATGCTTCATGCAGGCCCTCTGGCAACATTGGCATACCTGTTATAAGTTTTAAATGTGCCTCCGGTCTGAAGCAAGCAACCCCTTTTTGCCATCTGGTATCCTCCATCTCCTCGCAATTCGGCATGCTATCTTCAGGAAAAAGCCTGGATGACCCCAGGCCCACTGTCTGGAATTATTCAAGCTTTTGGGCAAACTAAGCAGCATATCACTTCTCCTGCTACAAGCTTTTAATGAGCTTGTACACACATAAAGTGTTTCCAAATTTTCTGCATTTTTCTGTCTCCTTTAACAGCTCCTCGGATCGTCTCTCTCTCTCTCTCTCTCTTATCGCTTTACCGCTCCCCGTCAGGAACACTCCAAATAAACAAGAAATCTTGGTCTGCAAAATAGCAGCAGTTCAGTCTAGTCTCAGTTAAGGCAGCGAACCGTTCAAGCATCAAAATGCCGAGAATAACAATCCCTTGGCAAAGAAAATTACTAGGAGTCTCACAGCACAACATACAATGCTGAGCCCCGAGCGCCAAAAACAAATTGTCACTTGATAGGGTTAGTTAAAAGTTCCCACCTACTCAAAATATTTTATAAAACTTGATTAAACAAATATATTTAGAGTTTCATTCATTAACCGAGTAAGAAAAACCTCCGATAGATATTTTGAAGCAAAAAAATTAAGAAGAAAGCGACCAGGAGCAGAGCAGCCCTGCGGCCATCTTGCTGCTCTGCCCCTCCCATTTTTTCCAGCTGTTTAATGATTAAAATAACACATTCATCAACTTAGCATCTTCCCCACTTGCACATCTTGACTATGTGATTTACATATTGACAGCAAAGAAAGAATTCTAGATTTCTTTTAAAAAAATTTTATCCTATATTTTGCATCCTGTATAACACAGGAGAGATGCTATATCTAATTTCCTTAGGGATCTTTATTTTATGCATTTTTGCACTGTATTTACTCAGGATATCCCAGATTAGATGCAATATCTTGTTTTCAGTGGAGTCCTGATTTTACCCATTTCTTACAATGCAGTTATCCAGGTTAGCCGCATCCAGATGTAAAATATTGTTTTCACTGTGTTCTGATTTTACACAATGCAGCATAATAATATGTAGATATATAACCCCACTGAAAATAAGATGGTCACGTCTTCTGTGAACTATCCAGGCTAAATATATAGCAATCAGCAGGCATATGCTAGGAAAACACATTGTAAAAATGTGTAAAAGGTAGACCACATCGAAACTGCCTCTCAGCAGATCTGCGTTGAGCAAATACATTTGAAAAAAAAGGAAAAATGGGTAAAAGCATGACCACAATGTAAATGATATCGAATCTCAACTGGCACATCCTGTAAAAATTCAATATTTAAAATGGGTTAAATGCTTTACCCAAATTAAATGAATATTTTAAATATTGGCTTGGCTAGTCTTTCCTAATAGGTCTTATCCCGCAGGCCCTGCACCATTTTAGTTGCCCTTCACTGCACTACCTTTGTTCTTTCTCAGATGGGGCCTCCAGAACTGGACACAGTATTCCAGGTTCGGTCTCATGAGTGTCTTATACAGAGGCAAGATGAGCTCCCTCTTTATACTCCTGATACCCCTCCCTATGCATCCAAGCCTCTGGCTAGCCTTTCCAGTCGCCTTATTGCACTGCCTAGTTTCTCTTAGGTCCTCCGAGAAGATAACTCCTGGGTCTCATTCCTGCTTCATGACTCAGTACCCTCCCCACCTAGTTCGTACTTCGCCCCTGGGTTCTTGCATCTTATGTGCATGATCCTGCACTTCTTTGCATTGAATCCCAGCTGCAATTATTCAGACCATTTCTCCAGTTTTTTTAAAGTTTTCCTTCATTCTTTCAACACCCCCTGGCATGTCCGCCCTATTTTAAACCTTTGTATTGTCTGCAAAGAGGCATACCTTCCCCTCCAGTCCCTCTGCAGTGTCCCCAGTAAAGACATTGAAGAGGACCAGCCCCAACACTGACCCCTGCAGCACCTTGCTTGTCACCTCTCTCTTTCCAGAGTTCTCCATGTTTACTACAATCCTCTGACTCCTGCCATTCAGCCAGTTCTCCACCCATAGAACTTATTTAGGATCCACCCCTAAGCTGCACAGTTTAATCAGCCTTCTATGGGGGACGGTGTGTTGAAAGCCTTTCTGAAGTCCAGCTAGGCCACATCCACTGCACCTCCCTGGCCCTCTACCTTAGTTACCCAGTCATACCAAAGATTGGTACATGAGTTACTGCAAGACACAGTGCTTATCCTAAATACAGTTAAACAGGTTAGATGTATAAGCAAATAAATGCCATATAAGATAGTTTATGTGTGTTAGTGAGTGTAGACAGTGCACAGCTATGTTATATTGGAATATATATGCATATATGTGTATATGTAGCAGTCAGTATCACAACAATTAGAAAGTGCAGTTAGGTGGCTCAGTGGTTAGTGTAAAAATTACTAGTCTACATTCCCCGCTATCTAGATCAGTTTCAGCCTTATGCATGTCATTGATGATTTAAATGTGGTGTCCCACCCTCTGATGTCCCTCTGAGCCTGAAAAGAAAACTGTCCCCCTGTGTCTTTTCTTTTTAATCTGTAAAAATGTGGTAGACAATGCACTGCTGTGTTACACTGGAATATATATGCATATACTGTATGTGTGTGTGTGTATCACAACAACTAGAAAGTGCAGTTAGGTGGCTAAGTGATTAGTGCAAAAATTGCTATTGTACACATTTCTTGCTGCCCAAAAAAAACTATTATTTTGCAGCTCTATTGGCTCTTGCTAGAGTTTGTTATGGGGCTGTGACGAAGGGTTCTTGTGCTGCAGTCTCCATTGCTACATTTTCCACCCTTCTCTTGTCTGGTATGTGGAGGGCTGTGGTCTGTCCTGGTTACTTATAGGGAGGTCCTCCAAGCATGATCTTTGGTGGGGGAACAGAGGAAAAGAGGAGCCTCCCATGTTTATGTATATGCTGACATCTGACGTCATGGTGCCCCCTGGCTGCCTGTAAAAGTTTCCATGTGGTCCTAGTGCCTGGCATGTATATGTTCCAATGGTGTGGCCTGATGAAAGATTCTTTTGAAGATTTACTGTTACAGTAAGTATGTAATTATTCTTTCTCATTCTGTAGTGTCTACTTTGGCCATGGCTTTGCCCGCAACTACCTCTGAATCTCTGTCCTATTTGAAGGCAACTGTCAGCTCTGAGGGAGGAGATTGCCCACCTCCAGGCTGAACTGGCAAGGACTAAGGAGGCCTCCCCCACCCAAAGAGCACCACTGCCACAACCACTGCCTCAGAGGTTGCCAAGTATGAAGAGCAGTTGGACCGCAGTGGGTTCTGTGAGGGTGCGGGTGGTGGAACAGAGGCGAAGACCCTTAGTTGTACCTCCACACAAATCATACGCCAGTCTGGCAGAGCAAGGTTGCTCTAGGTTTGCACCCTCAGTGGAGACCAAGAAGAATGCTGAGGACATCCACAAGGGAGACCCACAAAAGGGTGGCAAGGGACACCACAGGGGAAAGAAACAGCTTCTGATAGGGGACTTGGTTGTTAGGGGGGGTAGAACTGGGGAAGGGAGAGGAGAGGGGAAGTAAGGTGCCTGCCTGGTGCCATGGCTTGGAGGGACAAGAAGCGAATCCTCACAATTGCAGAAGCAGCATCACAGGAGAGGGAACTAGATATCACTGTCCACCTTGGGAAAAATGACCTAGCTAGGCATGGAATCAGTGCAGTGCAGGATGAATTTGTGGAGTTGGGGAGGGGCCTCAGACAGGTAGCAAGCACGGTTACCTTCTCAGAGGTGCTGCCAGTCCATGGCAGGGGTGAGGCTAGGGTGCTGCACACCATGCAGTTTAATGAATGGTTGCAAAACTGGTGCAGAGCACAGGGCTTTGGCTTCATTGGGGACTGGAGGTACACCTGGAGAGATGAAGGTCTATACTGGCACGATGGTCTGCATCTGTCCACGAAGGGAACCAAGCTCCTAAGTGACAGGTTTAAATGCTTCCTTGGCAAGCTTTTAAACTAGCCAAGGGGGGAGGTGCTGATAAGAGGCAGGAAATTTCAAGCATTCCCCGACAAAACATGGCAGGTAGTAAGGTAAACACTGAGGTACAGAGCTCAACAGAGGGCAGGACAGGGGTAAATGGGAAAATAGACAAGGGCAATAAGTGCAGGAATGGGGGAAAAAAGGATGAAGCCAACATTAAATGGAGGGCAATGAGTACCAATGCCCGTAGTCTGGGAAACAAGCTTCCTGAGCTAGTAGCCCTGATGGAAAATGAAAAATTGGATATTGTGGCAGTCACAGAAACTTGGTACACGGAGAACCATCACTGGGATGTCAACATACCGGGGTACACAGTCTACAGAAGGGACAGGAAGGGTAAAAGAGGAGGTGGAGTAGCTCTATACGTAAGGGAAGGGATCAAAGCTACAGAACTAAAAAGTAAAGGGGGAGGACAAGAGGCACTCTGGGTCACCTTGGAGACAGGGAATGGCATCACAATCCGCCCAGGGGTTGTATACAGACCCCTCTCTCAAGGGGAGGAAACGGACAAGAAAATGATGGAGGACATTCTCAAAATGGCTAAAAAGGGGGAGATACTGTTGATGGGGGACCTGAATATGCCAGATGTTAACTGGATGACATGTACTGCAGCCACATCCAAGAGCAGGGTCATTCTCGATGCCCTGCAGGGGGCAGACCTTAGACAGCTAGTGTTGGAACCCACTCGGAGGGAGCAATACTAGACCTGGTACTCTCAAATGGAGAGAGGATCACAAATTTAGAAGTCAGTAGACATCTGGGAACAAGTGACCACTGCACAGTGTGCTTCACAATAAGCACAACCATGGAGACAAACCATACAAAAACAAGGATACTGGACTTTAGAAGGGCTGACTTTGGCAAAATGGGTGAATACCTGAGGAATGCACTAGCAAATGGCCAAAAAGGAGGGGTGGAAGAACAATGGAGAAAAATCTAAACTGCTATCATAGAAGCAACAAGCCTTTGTGTGAAACAAAGAGAACAAAGCGGAGTAAAAAACCACTATGGTTCTCAAAAGAGGTGGCAAGGAAGGTTAAGGAGAAAAAGGCTACATTCAAAAAGTATAAGGAATCACAGAAGGAGCACGACAGGGAACTGTATCAATTAAAGCAGAAAGAAGTGGGGAAGGCAGTCAGAATAGCAAAGGCTCAAACTGAGGAAAAAATAGCCAACTCAGTTAAGAAGGGGGATAAAACCTTCTATAGGTACATTAGGGAGCATAGAAAGGTTAAGGGAGGAATAGTGAAGATTAATAAAGGAGAGGGAGGTGCAGAGGGAGACAGTGAAAAGGCAGAGATACTGAATGAATACTTTGCTCAGTATTCACAAAAGAAGATGAGGAGGAGTTACCTAAACCAGACAATAGAAGCACTTTGGGTAGGGGGTTGACACCAGCCCATTTACAGAAGAAAGAGTCCTGAAAGAACTCCTAAAACTCAAGGTGGACAAGGCAATGGGGCCTGACAGGATTCATCCCAGAATCCTGAAAGAACTAAGGGAGGACCTAGTGACACCACTGACCACACTTTTTAACAAATCATGGGAGAATGGGGTGGTACCTGAGGACTGGAGGAGGGCAGATGTGATTCCCCTTCACAAAAGTGGGAGCAAGGCAGAAGCAGGAAAACTACAGACCTGTAAGTTTGACCTCAGTGGTAGGGAAAATGATGGAATCACTTCTGAAAGAAAGAATTGTTGAGTACCTAGAGGCCAGCGGGGCACAGGACCCAAAGCAGCATGGATTTACAGCAGGAAGATCATGTCAGACGAACCTAATTGATTTCTTTGCCTGGGTGACCAAAGTAATAGACCAGGGAGGGGCTGTGGATATGGCCTACCTAGACTTTAGCAAGGCATTTGACACAGTCCCGCACAAAAGACTAATAATCAAGTTAGCCAGCCTGGGAGTGGGTTCCAGGGTGGTAGCCTGGGTAGCAAACTGGCTGCACAACAGGATGCAGAAGGTAATAGTGAATGGAACACATTCGAAGAAAGGGGGGTTACTAGTGGAGTACCTCAGGGCTCAGTACTGGGTCCAGTCCTCTTTAACATCTTTATAGGTGACATTGCAGAGGGTCTGGAGGGAAAGGTATGCCTCTTTGCAGATGACACAAAGATCTGTAACAGAGTTGATACACAAAGGGGTAGAAAGGATGAGAAGGGACTTGGCAAGGTTGGAGGAATGGTCAGACATATGGCACCTTAGATTCAATGCAAAGAAGTGCAAAGTAATGCACCTGGGAAACAAAAACCCAGGAGAAGAGTACACAATAGCAGGGGAGGTACTAACAACAAAAATGGAAAGGGACTTGGGGGTAGTCATATCAGATGACCTAAAGGTGGGTAAGCAATGTGAGAAGTCAGTAAGGAGAGCCAGGGGGATACTGGGATGCATAGGATGGGGCATCACAAGTAGAAAAAGGGAAGAGGTTATCCCTCTGTACAGACAGTTGGTGAGACCCCATCTGGAATACTGTGTGCAGTTTTGGAGACGCCATCTACGCAAGGACATAGACAGGATGGAAGCAGTCCAGAGGAGGGCAACTAAAATGGTGCAGGGTCTGCATCAGAAACCATATGAAGAGAGACTGAGAGAGCTTAATATGTATACCCTTGATGAAAGGAGGGACAGGGGACATGATAGAAACTTTTAAGTACCTCAAGGGAATCAACAAAGTCCAGGAGGGTAACATTTTTCAGAAAAAGAGATGTGTAAGAACAAGGGGGCACAATTTGAAGATAGAGGGCGGACGGCTCAGGGGTAATGTGAGGAATTTTTTTCACGGAGAGAGTGGTGGATGCATGGAATGGCCTTCCTGGGGAGGTTGTTGGGTCTAAAACAGTGGGGGAATTCAAACATGCATGGGACAGACATGAGGCAATTGTAGTGGGGGGTTGCAGGAAGTAGGCTGTTGGTTAACTAGAATCTGCAGCTTATCCAATAGGAAGGGAAATGGGCAGACTGGGTGGGCCAAGTGATCCTTATCTGCCATCAAAATCTATGTTTCTATGTTTTACAGGTTCCCCAAGCACCTCAGTTGGTCTCTAGAGCTACCAGTCTTTGGGTGAAATTGTTTAATTTCTGGACCATTCTGATCGGTGCATTAAGTTAGTAATAAGCCATAACAGAGTGTGTATTATAGACTTTTAATGCATGCCCCAGGGGTGTAGTAAGGTACAAGGCCGAAGGCCAAGTGTCCATAAACCCCTGGAAAGTGCATTAAAATCTTATGATGCACACCCTGGAGGGGCTTATTATACCTTTAAAATCATTCTAAGTAGGTTCTTTAGGGGATGAAAATGAGATTTGGTAACTGACCATGCATTTATGGAGATTTAATGCACAGTCAGATGACATCTCTCGGACAATGAAATTACTAGATTTTTTCTTGCCATTTTATAATGGCAGTTTAGAGAGACTGCAGGGAAGCTGAGCAAGGGCCTGCTGGTGGCTACACAAGGTCGGTTTGCTCCTCTTGCATGTCTGTTCCTCCCCACAGCTGAATCAAATCTTGCTTCAGGGTCATCTTAAGGTACACCATGTATCCTGTATTATATGTTAAACTGATCAGGATGAAGTAACCCAACTGTATGATTTTTATGAAAATTATATCACCAAATATTGTATTTTAAATGTGTAATAGGATTCTCTTAGGAGAGCTCAAAAAAATCTGCCTCTGGATGGATTGCTGGCTGCATCCCCTCACTGTTCTTGACAGCAGCTGTACACTGCTTTTCATACTTCAGCCCCTTGGCTACTATGACCCCCAGGTCCTTATTCTCTTCCAGAGGAACCCTACGCAGGGTGTAGGTCCTACCTCTTCTTTTCCTCCCCAAGTGTAGTACTGTGAATTTGGCTACATTGAATTTTTAAGACTCCAGTGTAAGCCCAATTTTCCCAGCTTGTTCGGGTCCTTCTGAAGTGTGTCCTCTTCCTCGGGGGGAGTTCACAGCTTGGCCAGCTTAATGTCATCAATGAACAGCAGTCTGCTCGAAACCCTAGCTTCCAGATAGTTTATGAAATGTTGAACAGCATTGACCCTAATACTGATCCTTAAGGGACATAATTTAGTACCCCCTTTACTAGACTGGTGCCCGTCAACCACAGTGCTCTGCTTCCTGCCCCCAGGCCAGTTAGAAGGCCATCTTGCGTATGCATTGTGAATACCATACTGATGTACTTTACTTAGAAGCTTGTCCTGCATCACAGTGTCTGGAACTTTACTGAAGTCCAAATAGAGTCGGTAGATAAAATGGAAATGTCTAGGTGGGGGAACTCTCACCTCTAGGTTTTTAAGGGGGGGGGGGCAGTCCTGTCTTGGTGGTAGAACTCTCCAGTAGTTTTCAGTGTAGAAGGATGACAAAGGTGCATTAACTCCCACATCATTTTGTGAAAGTTGATTTCCTGCCCAGTTTAACCCTGGGTAGACAACATCCACAGCCCTGCCCCTGTCTACCTCCCTGGTAACTCCTCAGGCAAGAAAATCAGGTTGGTTTGGTACAGTCTACCTCTAATAAAGCCATGCTGATCGGGGCAAGAACTTTGGCTTCAGCCAAGTACTGTATTCCATTCTTTCCTTGATAATGGCTTCCAGGACCTTGTCCAGCACTGATGTCAGGCTGTCTGTTGTTGACTGGTTCTGATCTTGACCCCTCCCCCTCGAAGATGGGGGACCACATTTGCTGCTTTTCAGTCATCCAATACCACACCTATCATGGCTGACTTATGAAAGATTACTACAAGTTGCCCAGCCTGTTGTTTCTTTGGTTCCACTATGATCTTGGGGTGTGACCTGTCTGCCCCTTTGAATTCATCTGGCTTGATCTCCTCCAGCTTGCCAGCTATGGGAGGGGGGGATATTCATGACCACAGGCTGTATCATGGCTATTAGGCCCTTCTAAAGAGCACCTTACCTCCCCTAGGGGCACTTTGGGGAACACATAAGCAAAGTGTTCATCCAGCATTTCGGCCATTGCCTAAGTCATCCACCTTTCACAGGCCATACATTCCCCCACCCCCAGTTTACAGTGGCTCAGTCCCCTTCTTTATCTACCTCTTTCCACTTAGGGTACTGGTGTTCACTGTAGCTCAAAGTGATGTCCTGACTTTCAGCCCCACCTTGTTTTTCCTAATTCTAGTCTTACAGTCCTCAGTGCTGCTCTGCACCCCTCTCTGACCTCAAGGCAACCAATATCTTTTTCAGTTGTCCCTGATTATGCTGTAAGTGAAACTGGTTGGAGTTTGTGGGGTCCTTCCAGTATCCTTCTTATCTTGGTAAGAGGCTTCTTGTATTTTTTTGCACACCTTTGAATAAACTGGCATTTTTTCAATACTGTTTTTTTTTCCTTTTTACAACTATGTTTATCCTCCTATGGCAGGTCCCCCGGTCGTCCGCTAACCTACTGGAGCGCAGAGTCTTTCCGGGGCTTGAAGTACTGTTAAGCACCCCGGCAGAACCGCAGAGCCTGGCCCAGAGTCTACATCCTTGGGTGGCCCCTGTGATATCCTTCGTTTTCTCCCCAGAATGTGCCCTAGTCCTAAGACCTTGGAAGCAGTGATGCACTGCAGCTCCAGTGCCTGTCTCTTCCGCCCTACCTCGGCCTAGTGCCAGTACTCCTTGGAGTGACGCCTCCACCAGGGGGTGGCCATGCTCCGAGGAGACATGATACTTCCTCCTGAGATGGAAAGCTGCCAGCCGGCAGCCTTTCACATTCTCTTCCTCTCCCCCCCCGACTGTGACGACCCAGGCTTGTTCCCAAACCCGGGTCACTGGCGTGGTGCGAGGTGTGGCGTCCAGTGCCTCAATCCTCTGCACCACCGGGCCAACTTTTCAATACTAACTTGGTGTATAGAATTGTTGATTTGGTGGTGGGTGGTGCCTGAGTTCTTTGGCTGGTCTGTTTCGTTCTTTCTCGAGCACACCCAGCCGTGGAGCAGTCTTGCTGTTTAGATTCAAGTCCCCCAAGGATTATTACTGCACTCAGTTTGACTACTCTTATAATTTCTGAACCAGTTGGACATCCTGCTCCATTGAGATGATTGGATGCCTGTAACATAGTCCCTGGGTGACCCTTATCAGACCCAGATTGACTTGGTGCACTGTTGGCCTCACTTATACCCTTCTTGTCCTCCACAGCAACTTTCTGTCTTAAAAGAGAGTCATCCCCTCTCTTTTGGTAGGCCTATCCCTTCAGAATAGCGTACATCCCTCTATCCTGGTGTGCCAGTCATTTTCTCCTCCCCCAACTAGGTCTCTGCGAGTGCCACCAGGTTCTGGCCTTGAAGTGCATCAGACCCTCAAGCCCTCCTTTTTGGTGGGTGCTGTCCTCATATTGGCCTGTATGCAAATAAGGATGGTTGCTCCTCCATGCTTACTTACCCCTGGGTGGGGGTCTATTTTCTTTGCATTCCCCTGCTCTGATATTGTTTGCTTGGTCAGTTTCCTTGGTTTGTTTTTCTTGTCTTCAGCGACCTGTGTTCCCCACCTTTCCTAATTTAAGACCTCCCCCACCACACTGTTCTCTTCACCAGCTGTAGGAAACATAACCGGTATTAGGAGTTCATACAATCATGACATGATTATAAGGAGAAATGTAGATGAAAGATTAAAAAGGATATGTAGATGTGGAAGGAGTAGGCAGGCTTAAAAGTGGTAGGTAAGGTGAAAGGATAAGAGTTTACCCAAAAGGCATGTTTACACTGCTCATGGGTTGATTCGCTGCAGAGGTGGCAGTGTGGAAACTTACTGGACTGTCCTAGGAGCATTCAGATCCTGTTCTTGGTCTGATGTGGGAGACAAAATGTTTATCGGAGTGAGCATACTAAGTGGCAGTGTAAATCCGCTGCGACGCTCGCTCTACTAAAAAGCAGCCGCTCCCAGACTCTCCCACTACTCCCTGCCCAGCCCGTCTCCCTCACAACCTGCATCGGCGTGAGTGAGGGCTGTGAACAGTGACTTGACACCACAGATGAGTTTGCAGCAGGAATAGAGTGGTGCAAATGTTGAAGCACTGCAAGTGTGTAAACACTGCTAAATTGAGAAGGTTGTTTGGGAAGAGCAGAGGACCAAAAATAGAGCCCTGAAGAAAATTATGTAGAAGAGGGTGTGGAATGAGGTGCAGTTAGTACCAGCAGCAAAGTAGGAGCAATTAGAAGGAGAGATGCTGAATCAGGACAAGAGGGATCTGAGACATGATCAAGGAGGATATAGTGATCTTGTGTGGATGTCTGAATGGAGGTACAGAAGGATAAGAATTGAGAGAGCGACAGAGAAGTTAACATGGACAGGGCATGATTATTGGCAAAAGCCAGAGCAAAAATAGTATGAACTGTGAGGCAGGTTCTTGAAGCAGACACCTTACAATACAACTTACAAATGGATAGGGTGAGGTTTTGCTTTATAAAGCAACTAATTAGAAACTGTCACAGTGCCCCTGGCTGACAACTGGCTTTTACTCACGTCACCAGTGCTGCTGCTGCCTTCTGTGAATTTAGTACCAGGCTTTTTCCTTTCTTGTTGCCCATTACATATTTTCCCACTCAGTACAAGGCCTGGCCATAGGAATTCAGTTCAGTTTCAGGCTTTCCAGAACGTTATTGTACTGTAAGCAGTATCATTTTATTTTGGTACAGTACCTGCTCATAGAGACAGAACACAGTTTGCTAATTTAATAAATTACCTGTACCTCTCAAAGGAACACTGTCAGCCTTTTGCTGCATTTTTTTTTTACACAGCTCAAAAAGGTACCTGCAGGCATCTGTATGCCTTATGATAGCATATTATGGTCCCTGATAGCAGTATATTGTTGACCTGACCTTATTCCCAGCTACCTCAGCCTCCAGCGCATTCACACAGCAATATGGTGCCTAAACCCAAGCAAATTCATGCATGGACGAGTTGGGGAAATTGTATGACGTATTTATTTATTTATTTAGCTTTTGTTTACTGGGTAAGTACACTAGACAAGTAGTATGCCTATTTTCAGGAACGACCCGGGAGAGCACAAAACATACAGTATACATACATGGCAGCATTGGCGAAACAGCATGATACAGTAAAACAGCTATAACAACGCTTGTATAGGGCAGAGATACTGCCCACATAGTACAAATTGTTACAGGACATAGATAGACATTAGAATCACTGAATACATATTTCATAGACCATCATGGACTCAGAGTGGACAATAGTGGACTGCAGAGTATTACATTACAGAGACTAGGAGCAGTCACATCTTGTCATTTGTTTTAGGTGGGACCACAGGGAGGAGCGAAAGGTCCCATGGGAAGGGGCAGAGCGAACAGAGTCCGGAATGGAGTTCCAGAGCCTAGGCACAAAAGCGGCAAAGTCACGATCCCCCATAAGGGTCCGAGTAGGGGGAACTTTAAGCAACTCAGCGGTCTGTGACCTGAGCTGGTAGGGGATGGCGTCCAGTTTTGGGAGGAGATGCACCAGTCCCGACGGTATGCCCGTGGCAAGCACTTTCCTGGTGAAGTTTCCTACACCAAGGATCAGGAATTCCGCAGGGGGGAGCCAGTTGAGTTTGTCATAGAGCTCACATCGGTGGGTGAGTTTGGGAGCAGCAAGTGCAAACCGACAGATATCATTATATGCCGTGTTCCACCGATTAAGATGGATTTGAGGTGACCTGGCAAATAGGTGGTATCCATAACTAAGGGAGGGGAGAAGCACTCCCCTCGTAAGTGCCAGCCTTGCTCCCGGAGTCAGGTTGTATTTGGCCCTGTAGGCAAGGCCAAGCTTACACCTGGTGGCTCTGGAGATGTTTTGGATATGGCTTCCCATGTCAAGTTGTGGGTCGAGGTGACCCCAAGCTATTTAATTGAGCTCGCTGTTGGCAACAGGGGCCTCCATCACTGGCTATTTTGACCATAGCTGATGGGGCTTTTAACTGCCGTGGAACCAAAGAGCATGGCCTGAGTTTTGTTAGAGATTCAATACCAGTCTATGGTTGGTAATCCAGGCCGAGACTCTGCTGAAGTCTTCAGATAGGCACTGGTTAAGGTCAGCAGCATTACGAGCATAGGCCACTAGCACAAGGTCATCTGCATAAAGTGTGACTGGCAACCAGAGGTCACCCGTGGGAGTTGATTAATAAAAAGTGAGAATAGGAGAGGTCCAAGTACCGATCCCTGGGGAACTCCCATGGTCACAGCCCTAGGCTCCGAGAGGACCTTGTTAAAGCAGGTGTGCTGCTTTCTACCCATTAGGTAGCCCATCATCCAACTCATGGCATGCGGAGAGAATCTGAGAGCCCTGAGCTGCTCCCCCAGTAGGTCATGGTTGACAAGGTCAAAAGCTTTTGACAAGTCAATAAATATAGCACCTGACAGTTTGCCCTGATCCATGGTGGATCTAATACTAGAGGTTACAGTAATCAGGGCAGTAGTGGTACTATGACCCTTCTGGAAACCATGTTGGGCCCCAGAAAGCAGCTCATGGGTATCCACGTAGTCCGAGAGTTGCTCTTAACAGAGTAGAGTTTAAAAATCTGTCTGCATGCCCAGAGTCACTGATTTTAAGTTCAAGCATTCATTAAACCGTCTTTTAGTGCTAGGTTTTAAACAGGAGTAACTTTGTAAGTGTCAGCTTCCTGCACAGATTTGTAGAATGTACTCCATTAATACTTCATGAAATTTGCCCATCTTGTCCATGCACAAGTTTGCTGGAGCTTAGATGCCATGTTGCTGTGTGAATGTGCCGGAGGTTCTGGCAGCTGGGTCAACAGTAATAGTAAACATAATGAAAAATCTTATAAATCAATCATGTACTGGTATCGAGGACCATAACGTGCCATCATAAGGCATACAGATGCCTGCAGGTACCTTTTTGAGCTGTGTAAAAAAAAAAAAAAATGCAGCAAAAGGCTGACAGTGTTCCTTTAAAACACAGCACAGACACTGTTTAAATATAAAATATTTAATATTTATAGTATTTACAAAACAGAGAAGTAAACAACAGATGTAAATGTATAGAACACACTAATAAAATTGAAATAAGGATTTTATAAACTACAGGAAATGTAAAGCTGAAAATTAACTTTTCTCTGTGTTGATTCCTGCACCTTGATGCACAGAGAAAAGAGGACTGTCCCTTGCCTGTGCACCGCATTCAAAATATCCCTTGATGTCACAGAGCTTGAACATGACATTGCAATTAGCAGCAAGCTTTTTTTTTCTGTTCAGCAATATTCAATCCGTTCCATTCAATCCCCAGACAGTTTTGACTGTTTCTGCAGTTGCTCTTCCATGAGGTGAACAAGCTAAGGTGGCTGGCTTAACCCCAGGATGTTGGTAACATTCTGGCCTGTCAGGAGCCAAGCAGCTGTACTAAAGAGCTCATCTAATGACTGTCCCATCAAGTACTCTGAGGACTAGTCGCTGTGTAATTAGACCTATCAAGCTATCATCCACCTCCAGCTCAGCTGAGCTTTTGCAAACAGACTGATGCATCTTAACAAATATTTTAGGAGTCCTTACAGAAAAATATTTAAACTTATATTTGTTGAATTTTGACATATGACACATAAGCCCCACAGAACCATTTTATTATGTTTGTTTGCATGCATGTGCAAGAAACATAGTGCCACCATACGAGTTTTTGTAGGTGTGCCTCCCCCACTTTCAATGCCCTGCTCCCTTTTGCAGGTGTGGCTGCACCATGCCAGTGAATGTTGGAGCTGTCTATGACAGCTGTTTAGATGCAGTGCCATACAGTTGAAAGCAAAAAAATGCTGCAGTCAGCGGTGGTAATGTGTAGGCAATTTACATACTGCATAAGTGCCTACACTCTGCACTGCATCTGTACAGCTGTCATAGTCTGCTTTTGTCTACTTCCCCCAAGTAGCACGCTGGGAGCCCACACCAGCAGGTTCATGCACCCCCACACACACACTGCATGGCCGGGGTGCCCAACTCCCCATCGGGCTCACTGCCCCCAAACAGACTTCCAGGTGCCACGCTGGGAGCACACCCCAGCATGGCAAAAGTCCATACATCCAACTGGGGTGCCCAGTCCCCCGTCGGCTCCACTGTACCCCCCCCAAAACCAGAGTTCCACGTGCCATGCTGGGAGCCCACCCCAGTGTGGCAGAAGTCCATATGGCCGATGGGGGTGCCCAATCCCCTGTTGGCTCCACTGGCCTCCCCCCCCAGGAAAAAACTTCCAGCTGCCATGCTGGGAGCCCACCCCAGCGTGGCAAAAGTCCCACGTAGTCTAAACAAACATAAAAATACCTGTTAAAAAAAAAAAAGGGTCCCTAGTTTACTGCCTTACCCCCTGCCCCACCCCCAAGCCGCACCCACCCTCTGTGTACCCACCTCCCCACACCACCGACCCCATACTTACTTCCGGAGGCTGGCGTGATGATCTTCGGTGTACCGGGAACATGTCTGCACTGTTCAAAGCCGACCGCAAACTGAAGAAATGCCGGTAAGCTGTATAATGCAATAAATGTTTTTTTTTTTCAACTTTGTTGCATATCTTGGCCATTTTTGGGAATTTTTTTCACCAAATTTTAAACATGGGGTTCTTGGGGACCCACCTCATGAACTCAGTCCGTAAGTTCACGAATGTGTAATATTTTCAGTCCAGATTTTCAACATTGGCATTTTTCCACACCTCCTTATGAACAGTACACCTGTCACTTTTCATGTCCTGTTTGAAATGTGTTTTTGCACTTCCAGCGTAGAATGGTGCAGTCACTGTGGGAATTTAGTTTCGGGATAGATTACGAAAATCACAGTGACACTGTTCATGAGCGGAGGTGCAAAAATGCCTATGTTGAAAATCTGCTGTAAAAAATTCCCAAACTACTTACATTACGGGTGTATGTTGCACAGTGTCTGAGCACACTCGTCACTTCACCAGTTTTTGTATATTTTCACTCCAGATTTTCAACAATGCCATTTTTTACACCTCCTCATGAACAGTACACCTGTCACTTTTCACATCCTGTTTGAAATGTGTTTTTGCACCTGTGGTGCCAAATGGCGCAGTCGCTGTGCAAAATCACCTTTCATGCAACAAACTGATAGTGTCACTGTTCATGCGGTGGGGTCACAAAAAACCCATGTGGAAAACTTGGAGTAAAAATGGCAAGAAACTCCCAGGGCATTAGGGTTTTTCAACCATAACGCCCTACCCTGTAGGAACTGACAGGCGTCAGGGGTGTGACTTGGGATTGTTGACAGTAATGCTCATGCCATTTCACCCCCACCTCCACCCTGCAGCCAGTGACAGGCATTGAGGTGCGCCTTGGACCCTTTGGCCCCAGAGTTCAGCCCATTCTCCTATACTCCCATTTCAGTGTATTTCCTTATGGAATGAGGTGAATGTAAAGGCCAAACACCCCAGGGCACACCTCGACACTTGTCAGTGTCTGAATGGTAGGGCAAGGTGAAATGTCGTGACTGTCATGGGTGACGACCCAAAGGCACACCCCAATGCCTGTCCATCTCTGCAGAATGAGGGTGGAGTTGGCGTCAGTTAAATACTTCAGTGCCATTCCTATACTGCATCTGTCTAACTCCTGCACTTCCGCCGCTAATGCCAGCAAGCAAACATTCGCATTGACAAATGCTTGTAATAGGATCACGTCAGCACCCCAATTAGGTACAGCAGTTGCAGTGCATTATCTCCTCAACCTATGTAAACAAATAATAGAAATCTTGGAGCAGTGTGTCCTGTGAGATAAAGAATGCTGTGAGGAAACCAGCTTAGGGGGTGCTGATAAAACAAAACAAACAAAAAAATGAAGTAATGACAGACTAAACTCATTAGTCAATATTAATAGTTTGTTTTTCTTAATAAGACTGAGTTGGGCTGGGTTAACACAAATAAGCCCGGGAGAGAGAAAAAAAGAATCTTTTTGCTAGGTAAACCTTTATTAGGCTAACCAAAAGTTAAAGACAAAAGCTTTCAAGGCCTGTCTCTTGTTCCGGTATGTTATAGTGTAGGCTGAGGCAGCTTTTGTAGGAGTTTGATTTTGTTTAGCATTGTAAGTAAAAAAGGGAAAAAAAAAACAGTAGTTGAAGTAAACCTTGAAGTGATAAAGAGCTGCTGGCATGTTCTGCTGTTTGGG
This sequence comes from Neoceratodus forsteri, assembly GCA_016271365.2. Taxonomy (NCBI): domain Eukaryota; kingdom Metazoa; phylum Chordata; order Ceratodontiformes; family Ceratodontidae; genus Neoceratodus; species Neoceratodus forsteri. The sequence goes on along the minus strand of CM028135.1, from coordinate 244,103,339 downwards.
GCATCCAGCACATGTCCAGTTGCTGCATACCCCAGGACCCAAAGTAGCCATAGCTATAATTATTTTTCCAATGGATTCAGTACATCTACTTCGGGGGTATCTCAGTCATCAGGTAACACCATAAGAACCTTCGCCGTCAATGAAGGGGAATCCACACAGAAGATTTTTAGCAGTACAGCTGGGGCCACCAATTTTTGTTTCCCCAAGTTAATATTGTCCTCCCAATTTAGGCTGACCAAATCACCATCTCCAAATTTAAAACCTAAAATATTTAACAGGTTTCTGAAAATACATACACCAGCTACTGACCCTGTATGCAGATAATGGTCCCCCAGGGCCCTACCCACACACTTCAATAAAGTTTAATGAATTTACAGAGAAGAGGCCAAAGTGGTGAAACCAGTCTGAGGCATGCTTAGCAGAGGCAGTGTCCCAGACAAACAAATGTCATCTGCATAGGCTGTTGCTTTGCAGCATCTAACCCTATCATCATTTACCAAAGGTAAAATGGCTTGATCACTTTCCAACTTTCATAGGAGGGGAACCAAATACAAAGTATAAAAAACCGGGCTAAGGGGGCACCCCTGACATACCCCCTTTAAGATCTTACAGAGAGCTTCACCAGGCACTTACAACTGGAAAAACCATAGTGTCAGAATATAAAAATTTAAGCCAGGAAAACTCAGAAGGATACCATATCTGTGTAGTCTGTACCATAGGTAGTTATGTGACACCAAATTGAATGCTTTATGCTGATGGAGTGAAAGAAAAAAAAAGTAGAAATTCTACCTGTGTTCTCTGCTCTATTAATTCACCTAGGAGAATGAGATGGTCTTGAATAACCCTGCCTGGTATGGAGCAAGCCTGAGACTGGGCTGTCAGATGCTCAGCTACTTGGCACAACCTAAAGGTGCGAATTTTGGACTGAATTTAAGAGGCATATAGGCCTCCGATTTCATAAGTCACTCTTGTCACCCATTTTATACACAAGTACTAATAGTCCTCCTTTCATGATTGCGACAAAAAACAGAGGGCTGGACTTTCAAAGGGCAATGCTGGGCTTATGTCAAGCCCTTTGCCGCAGACTGTGCCTGATTTTCGTAGGTTGGGTGCAGTTATGACACTTTCTTCGATTTATGGCAACTTGCGCCAAAAATGTGGCACAAGCCTTATAAAAAGGGTACCTGGGAGTGCTGCCGGCTAGACCAGAAAAAGCTGGTCTAACTTGCAAATGGTGCACCGGATCGAAAATCCCGATCACCAGCTGGGAGAATGCTGCAAGCCCTGTGCAAGATATGATGATCCAAAATGTGGTTAAAAACCCAAGTTCATCCCCTAGACACTGAGACATCAGTTTATAAAATTCAGTGCTGAGACCATTAATGCTTGGTACTGTATCTGTACTTAGCAGTTTTAGAGCATGTAACATATTACCTTTGGATATACTGTATACCTTGTTAATAATGGTATTAGAGGTTCCGGGACCAATGGGAGGGGAATTCTGGGGTTAAAAAGCTTCTCTTCCTGAGGATGATCGACTACCTAGGGGAAATAGCTTGCTGACATACTGTGAATCTATTTTTAATGCCTTATTGGGGTCAAACTGTGTAATACCTTGATCATCTGTTGCTTGAGACATTGATTTTTCTATCCATTCTACTTTTGCAAGCCTCGTAGGGACAACATTGGCCTAATTTCCCGTGTTTCATGCTGCTGTTCTTCCTGCAGTGCTTTTGATCTTCTTACATTAAATAGAGATTTCTTTCTTTCTTTACGTCCGCAATCTGTTGGCTATAGTTGCCCCTAGTCTCAACAGTTAAGGATTGAAAGTTTTGTAGGTACTGATGTAGGGTTAAATATTTAAAATAATCAATTTTTCTCCATTTCTTACCCCAGGATGTATTGCAGGGCCATGTTAGTATCCTCCCACCAAAGTAGGGGGTTATCATAACAAACAGTGACTAATTTTGTGGCTGAAGCAAACTCACCCAGTGCATCTGTTACTACCTGATGTTGAAGAAGAGCAGAATGCACTGTAGATTCCAAACTCCTAGGCCAGTTTTACTTTTAGGTTAGGGAAAGTGCCAATGGATGCTGTGACCATGCTGTTGTCAGAGAAGTCTAGTGGGTCTGCCAAGGCAGATTGTAATGAGAGGGAAGAGGAAATTAATAGAAAATATGCACAAGTGGCTAAAGTGCCTTTAAAAAATCTGGGGTCTTTTCTTTGGTTGGCAGTGAGATAGGCATCTGACAGCCCTGTTGTTTTTACAAAGTTTGACAGAAAGGACATGTCACTGTAAACATTTTTGTCTTGTTTTGTTCCCAGTGGCCAAAAAGACAACAAAACACAGTTAAAGTCACTGCTGAAAACTCCAGGTGTGGAGGCAAACAAAAATGGCTGTTTTAGAGTTCCAATCCTGTCAGCTATGGTCTGAGGGGCATAAATATTAATTAGCCTGTAGAGAGAACCATACAATTTAACATCTAATAACAAGACTAAACTTGGGCTTAGGTCTAATAATCCGATTTCCTCCACGTCCTGGGTATTAAAAAGAATCTGGACCCCAGAACATGGTTCAGGTCCTAATGACCAAAATGAGGGTCCAGGGTACCAGGTTTTACTGGCATTGGAGACCTCGGACACAGTGTGGATGCCTGTGTCCTGTATAAAAATCACCTTACTTTGAGACAGCTTAAAATATGAAAAGACTATATGCCTTTTCTTTAAGGTTTTGATGTACTCTTATTTGTTGTCTGGAAGCTAACATGTGGAGGTGTCATTAATCAGAGAATGAAGAGGAGTACCAAACCTCTAGTCATGTTAAAAAAATATTTTTCCCCCCAGAGCCCTTCTTTTCGGTCTGTTTTTCGTTTTGCTTGATGCTTCAGATGTATTTGCCCCTTCAGCTTCTGGTGAGGGGTCATGTTGGGAGGATAGTACTGAGGATTCAGCAGACTCTTCCTCCATTTCTCCCTGTTGTTTTAATCAGACTGGAAAATTTCATATCGGTTTGATAATGAGACTCAAGTTTGTTTTTTTGCAGTTTTGATTTGGGTCCAAGCCTGTCTTCCTGGCAAGGCAAGGCAAATTTTATTTATATAGCGCCCTATCCAGGGGCTCAGAGTGCTTCACAATAAAAACATCCCCAGAAATATTAAAAGCAGATAATCAAATAAAACTAAAACTGTTTTAAACGAATAAGTCTTTAAGGAGGCTTTAAAGACCTCAACCGAGCTGGCTGCATGAATGTAAGGTGAAGGAGAATTCCACAAAGATGGAGCAGCTGTACCAAATGCTCTATCGCCAGATCTCATTAGGTGAGTGGAGGGTAAAACAAACAGACCAGCCTTGGTGGAGCGTAGGGGGCGGATTGGCCGATGCAAAGGCAGGAGCTCTTTAAGGTAGTCAGGTCCCAAACCATGTGGGGCCTTGTAGATTAACAAGCATATCTTGAAAGTGATGCGTGAACTCACAGGCAGCCAGTGCAGAGCACGCAGAACAGGAGTGACATGGTCCGTCATGGAGGCACCTGTTAACATCCTGGCTGCGGCATTCTGCACTAGCTTCAGTCGATGCATCGACCCTCCAGACAGCCCTAGGTAAAGAGCATTAAAGTAATCTAGTCTGGTGACAAGCATGGATGACTGTAGCCAGATCAGTAGGTATTACAAACTGCCGGATCCTGGCACTATTCTGGAGATGAGAAAACCCATATCTAACGACCGACAACACCTGTTGTTCGAGGGTAAGTCGGTCGTCAAGAAAAACAAATTTGTTTGATTTGAACCCCAGCTGCCACTTCCCTGACCATTCCTCTAGCTTGGTCAAGTCCCTCTGTAGCTGCATCCATCCCTCTTCTTCATCTACTACTGCACCCATTTTGGTGTCACCGGCAAACAGGCTAATTCTGCTCCCCACCCCCTGCGCAATGTCCTAGATGAATAGCCGGAACAGAATAGATACGATGGAGTCTTTCAAGTACCTTAGGGTAATAAACATGGTACAGGTGGAAAGCATATTTCAGAGAAAACTCTGTGCAAGAACAAGGGGGCATGATATAGGGCTGAATGGTGGAAGGCTCAGGGGTAATGTTAGGAAGTACTTTTTAATTGAAAGGGTGGTGGAGCTGTGAAACAGCCTTCCAGCAGAAGTGGTGGGGGTGAAAACAGTACAGGGATTAAAGAGTGCATGGGATAGACATCAGGGTACACTGGAGATGTGCAGAGAAGACAAGCCGCAGATCAAATAGGATCTGGGGCCACAGGAGTGAGTAGGAAAATGGGCAGACTAGGTAGGCCGTATGGTCCTTATCTGCCAACAGATTCTATATTTCTATGTATGTTTCTTGCAGCAGGCCACACCGATAGGACTAAACTGCCAGGTGCCAGGACCACATGGAAAATGTCTAGCTAGCAGTCTACCACGGGGAAACTCCCACCACTGACGTCAGCCTAGCCTATATAGATAGGTGGTCCCCCACACCTACCTCAATTCTTTTCCCGCTGTGAACCCACGCACATCGGACCTTAGCGGACACTGCAGCTACAGGTGACAGCCATTACCTACGCTTGCCATGCTTTTTTATTTTTCTATTCTTTTCAGTTCTTCTTCCCTCAGACATCAAAATTTCAGTGTTTTCTTTGACAAGTTTGTCTTCTCCACGAGCCTCGTCTTCTGACCACTCCACGAAGTGTGCTTGCGGCAAATTGATCATGGGAAAGGATGGCCACTCTGCATGTCTCTTCTGTCTAGACCCCAACCATGACACCGAAATATGCCAACATTGCCAGTAATCCAACCTGGCCACTTGAAGATGTCATTTAAATGCACTGAAGAGTCATCTTTTAAATCAGAAATTGGTCACCATGGAGAAGGAGCTGCAGGTCACGAGCTCCTTGGTCTCACCAGTACAGTCCTCTTGGGCCTCTTCTTTTTCTCATAAGGAGAAGTCTGGCAAGCATAAGCACCAGGACAAATGCTGGGACCAGTCAGCTTCCCATTCGTGGTCGCCTCTTAGGCCTTCGGCCGCATCTGGATCATCCTCCTGTCAGGGTCATCCTTTTCAGCCCTGCCAGCCCTCTGTTCCTCTGGGTTCCCACTGGTTCCACTGCCCACCCTTATTTCCATCTCAGGTGGTGGCCCTTCAGGGCAGGGGACTTCATCTCCTGCTTTCCAGCCCCTTAAGCTCAGGTCATAACAATGGGCTATCAGCCAGGTGGCTTGGCCGGTGTTGGTACCTCAGGTCTCGGTTCTACTACCATCACTCCCTCGGCCATGGCACTGCCTTTGTCGGTTCCCACTACTTGGACCAATGTTAGCCCTATTAGGCAATGCCCGCAGCAGGCACTTGCTGTCACCTACACACTGCCTCTGCCTCTGCCACGGGGTCTCCATCCCCTCAGGTGCCAGCTTCTTCAGCTGGCCTAGCATCGGTGGCTCAGCCCCCAAACCCTCCAGTCTGTCACCTGTAAGGCTGCCGCAGCCCCAGCCTGTGGGTAACACTCTGTCGTCATCCTTGCCACTACCTGTGCCACAGTCGACACCTGTCAGGCCAACGCCGAATCCTTAACCAGGGCTAGGCAACCCTTCACCGAGGTACACTTTACTGACTCCTCAGCCATCATTATCCTCTTTGCCTTTCCTGCTGGTGTACATTGCACCCCAGGTGGATTATAATGCTCTTTTTTCAGTGTGGTGGTTCTTAATGCAGCGTCAGACCCCCGCCCCACAAGGACCACCACTGGCATCTCCCCTTCACCCTCCCTGGGAACCTCAGCCCCAGGATTCAGACAGCACTGGTCCTAGTGATCCCTGCATGTTGGGGTCTTCAGGGGCTTAACCTGACATTGGTTTGGGTTCTAGGCAGGATGAACACCAGCAGCCTGCATCAGTCTTAGACTCTGCACTACTGAGGATGACTCTGATTCTTCGGGGTCTTCCTCCTCTCCTGGCGACTCTTCTGTAGGGGAGGACCAGCCTAAAGAGGTGCCCAATCCCCCCCCCAACACAGTGATCCATTCTTCATGGATGTTATGTGCCACATCCAGTCCATTATGGACTGGGAGACAGAGGAGCAGGACCTGAAGAGGCGCCATTTGGCACAGTACCTCTGGCAGCCTGATGCGCTTCCCGTGGTGGTGGTACCCCCTTGATTGAATCCTATGAGGATGTCACCAAGGTGGCCTGGAACCACCCTTTAACCTCTCCTCCTGTACCCAAAAAGGCAGACCACCTTTACCATTCCCTGGTGGGTAAGCCCTTTCTGGGGACTCACCTTAAGGTGGATTCGGTGGTCATTCATGCAGCGCAAATCCATACTAAGAAGCTTAAACATCTTAGTACTGTCGCCCCAGACCATGAGTCTAAGCAGTTGGACCACCTTGGCAAATGGGATTTTGCTTTTACCACCCTGGCTATCTGGACCATAAATTATTTGGCTCACGTGGTCCAATATCAAAATGTTCTTTGGGACCAAGCCAGAGATCTTTTGCATACCCTACTTGAGGACCCCACCAAGACGCAACTTGACTAGCTCATGAATTCCAGCTCAGATGATGGTAGCCACATCCTTTGGGCTGCTTATGATGTGGTGGATGCCTCAAGGTGTGGGGCAGCTGCTGGGGTTTGTCTCCAGTGCCATTCTTGGCACTGGGTGTTCGACTCTGCCTCAGACATGTAAGTCAGCATCTTGGATGCCCCCTTTTGGGGGTCAGTCCTGTTTTGGGGAGATGTCCAGGACATCATCTCTACCCTGCAGGAGTCTGGGCAGGCTCTGCAGTCAATTTACTTGCTCTATCACACCCAAACTAGAGCAAGCCAATGTCAGCCCTTTCACAGGTCCTCCCACAAGCAATGTCGGATCCAGCCTGCCAGGGGTCAGCACAAGCATAAACCCCAGCGAACCCTATTGCTACTGCCGCCAGAGGGGCCCCTGCGGCCCCCATGCCCACCCCCACCTCCTGACTCCTTAGCCGCTGCCCCTGGCCGAGAATCTGAGGGAGGCAGTCGGGGGTCAGTTCTCCCTCCACCTGGAAGGGTGTCAGGGAGTCACTACAGACAGCTGGGTGCTCCAGACCATAGAACACGGTCACACTCTGGAGATCCTAAACCCTCCAGTTCCCTCCACATACCCCCCGCACACCTGTCTCTGGTTTGCGAGGAAATTCAGGCTCTTCTTCAAAAAGAGCCATACTGCCTGTCCCTCAGGCTCAATGGGGAAGGGGGTTTTACTCCCACTTCTTCCTCGTCCCCAAAAAGACCAGAGATCTTCTGCCCATCCTGGACCTGAGTCTTCTGAATCTGTACATTCACTACAAGCTCTTCAGGATGGTCACCCTTCAGGGGCTGTTACAGCAGGGAGACTGGCTCTGTTCTTTGAACATGCAGGATGTCTACCTGCATATCCAAGTTTTTCCTGCCTATCTTTGCTTCCTCCTCTTCTACTTTCAGAGGGCCCATTATCAGTTTTGGGCCCTCCGTCTTGGCATTTCCTCAGCTCCATGGATATTTACCAAATGCCTGGCAGTGGTGGCTGCCGCATTGAGGAGGCAGGGCTTCTATGTGTTCCCTAACCTGGACGACTGGCTGCTTGCAGCCCCCTCCAGGGAACGCTTAGTTCAGACCCTGGAATCAACCTTCAGTCTTTTCCAGGCCTTGGGGATCAACATAAATCTGCTGAAGTCCTGCCTTTCTCCTAGCCAGTGTCCCCAGTACATAGGGGTGGTCCTGGACACCAGTCAGGTCAAGTCCTTTTTGCCCGAGAACAGGGCAGAGCGACTGATGGCACAGGCCCATCTGGTTTCCTCCAGTTTGCAGACCTTCCTATGCCTTCTAGGCCACATACGAACATACAAAGAAGCCAGCAGAGGAAGGCCATTTGGTCTATCAAGTCTGCTCATGTTGCAGGGTCCACAGCTTGAGCTACTGTCCCTGCGCCCTCTCCCCACTCCTCCCATCCTTCCTACCCATAACCCTTACCCTCCCCCATACCTGTCCCAGCCTCTCTTAAAGCTGCCCACTGTCTTCAATGAGATTACCTCTTCTGGCAGCGCATTCCAAGTGTCCACCACCCTTTCTGTGAAGAAGTGCTTCCTGACCTCCCTCCTAAAACTCCCATCCTCCAGCTTAAGACTGTGCCCCCTCATGTTATGGTTGCCACTCAGCTTAAAGACACTCTCCTTATCAACCTTATTTAAGTACTTGAAAGTCCCAATCATGTTCGTTCTCTCTCTCTCTCACTCTCTGTCTTTCTCTTTCTCCCCCTCCCTCTCCCTCTCTCCCCCCCCCCGTCTTCCAGGGAGTGCATGTTCAGTGCCCTCAACCTCTCCTCATATGCCTTACCCTGCTGACCAGCTATCATCTTTGTAGCCCTCCTCTAGACCTTCTCCAGCAGGTTAATGTCCTTTTTGATGTGTGGGCACCAGTACTCTACATGTGGCCTTACCAGTGACCTGTACAAGGGCAGTATAACCTCATCACTCCTTGTACTGATTCCCCTAGATATGCATCCCAGCATCTTGTTTGCCTTTGCTGCTGCTTTCTTGCACTGCATGGAGTGCTTCAGGTCACTAGTGATCATCACTTCCAGGTCCTTCTCCTCCTCTGATGCAGATACTCGGACTCCACCCAGGTAGTACTCTGTCCTAAGATTCTTTGCTCCAATATGCATAACTTTGCATTTCTTGGCATTGAAGCCAAGCTGCCAGATCCTGGACCACCTCCCCAGCTTTTCCAGATCTTCCTGTAGGTCCTGTATCCCTTCAGCTATGTCCACTCTCCCACAGAGCTTGATGTCATCTGCGAATAGGCATATTTTGTCCTTGATGCCATCTCCGATGTCATTGATGAAGACATTGAACATTGGCCCCAGGACCAAGCCCTGCAGAACCCCACTAGTTACCTGTCTTGTGCCAGATAACTCTTTCCCCCCTCCCACAAGCATCCTCTGGGTTCTGTCCTTCAGCCAGTTTTCCACCCAACTGGCCATCTTTTCCCCAACCCTGAGATCCACCAACTTCCTGATCAACGTTTTGTGGGGCACAGAGTCAAAGGTCTTGCTGAAATCAAGATAGAGGATGTCTACCGCTTGGCCCTTGTCCACTGTCTTAGTGACACTGTCAAAGAAGTCAATCAGATTTGATTGACATGATCTCCACCCCATGAACCCATGCTGCCTCACATCCTGGAGACCATGCTTCTCTAGATATTCCACCAACCTTTCCTTTAGTATAGTCTCCATGAGCTTGCCCACAATGGAGGTCAGACTGACTGGTCTGTAATTCCTGGATCATCCTTGGGACCGCTTTTGTGGAGCGGCACTACATGTGCTGTTCTCCAGTCCTGTGGTACTACGCCTGTCTCTAGTGAACTATTAAATAGGTCTGCCAGTGTCCCTGCCAGCTCCTTAGCCAGTTCCTTTGGTACCCTTGGATGTACTCTGTCCGGGCCTGGTGAGTTGTCCACCTTCAATGCCAGCAGCCCCTCCCTCACACTGTCCTCCTCTATCACTACATCTGTGTTCCCTTCTCCCCCACTCCTCTTTTCCCTCCTGAAGGTACTGGTCCATCCTTCTCCCTGGTGAAGACAAAACAGAAGTATTCATTTAGTATCTCTGCTTTTCCCCCATTATCCTCCACCCACTCTACCCCTTTCTTAAGCCTAACAATCCCTTCCTTCTTGTCCCTTTTCTCACTTATATAGCGACATGGTGGCAATTGCCATGGTTCCCTTGGCCTGTCTGCATATGCAGGTTTCCCAGGGGACTTCAAGGGTCCAATGAGACCAGCACACCAACAACCTGGACCAATTGGTCCTGGTCTCCGACCCGGTCTGGAGGACTCTGTCGTGGTGGCTGGACCCGGCCAACCTCTTTCAGGGAGTCATCTTTCAGCTGTTGCCCCCCGACAGGTTCTAATGACAGATGCTTCCGGCCTGGGCTGGGGTGCCCATTTGGGTGATCATCAGACCCAGGGCACCTGAATGGAAGTACAGCAGGGTCTTCAGATCAACGTCCTGGAGATGCAGGCAGTTGTTTATTCCCTGCAGGCCTTTGAGACACATTTCCTCCCGGTTCCACTTCCAGTGCAGATGGACAACATGTGTGTGGTGTATCACATCAACAAGGAGGGGGGGAACAATTATTACCCCCCTGTGTTGGGAGGCAATGAGAGTCAGGTTTTGGGTCATCGAGCACAGTCTGGAGCTCATGGCCGTGCATAGTGTAGGCATTCAAAGCATCTTGGCTGACAGTCTCAGCCACTCCAGATCGTGAGCTCATGAGTGGGAACTGCTAACCTCAGTGGTGAAAGATCTCTTTGACAGGTGGGGCCGTCCAGAGTTGGTCCTTTTTGCATCCCCACTCAGTGCAAAACTGCCCCTTTTTTGCTTGCTGAGTTCCAGGCCTGGAGTTTTCTGGTGAGACGCATTGTCCCTGTCTTGGAAGGAGAGGTTTCTGTATGCCTTCCCTCCCTTCCCCCTCCTGCAGAGGGTTCTGCTCAAGCTCCATTTAGAAGGAGTGAAGATGATTCTCATAGCTCCCTTTTGGCCACACCAGATTTGGTTTCCCTTGCTACAACAGCTAGCAGTGGAACCACCAATGCCCTTGCACCTGTGCACTGGCTTGCTGTCCCAGGACCAGGGCACCCTGGTCCATCTGAACCTCATGTCCCTGCATCTCCATGCGTGGCTCCTGTGGACCTAGCTGTTACATGCTTTGGGGTATCCTCTCGGATCACTGATGTCCTGGTGGCAGCCAGGAAACCCTCCACCAGCATCATTTATGCTATAAAATGAGCACTTCCATGACAGAGAGCACAGCTCGCAACTCATGGCCAGTTCAAAAGGTCCAGCCAGCCAAGATGCTTTGAATGCCTACACTATGCACGGCCAAGAGCTCCAGACTGTGCTCGATGGCCCAAAACCTGACTTTCATTGCCCCCATCAGGCGCAATACAAGACTCACAGCAACATCATCTTTCCTGGTTCCTCTCTGTCGAACATCCCTTGGGCAAAGATCTTTCCGCTACCGTGCCCTCCTATGGCTCAACACACTTCCCCTCACACTCTCCCAGTCCCATAGCATCTCACTCTTCAAATCAGGTCTTAAAACCCAACTCAAGGAAAATGCTAAATGTGACTGCGGCTAAATCTGCCGACCCTCCTCTCCCACCACTTCTTCTGGCTCAGGGCTCCCTAGACCCTCTGGCTTGACATCCTACAAAACTCTGTCTAGGGATCGCAGGCATGCCTCCTAATTATCTCACCTACTAAATAAGTTTCTCGACTGCCCTGCCAGTACTGTAACTGTATATAATACCTGCCAATGTTAGTCATATACTGTATTGTTTCCCTCCACCCCCTGTAACCAACGTGGAGCCTTTGTAAAAAAGATTGTCTGTACTGAAATCTGTAAATAATACATGTTCTCGTCTGTCATTATTGTATTTGTCTACCCTCCACCCCCTGTAACCTGAGGTGGAGCCTTTGCAAAAGAGTCTGTGACTCAAAGAATTGTAATTCCGATTGTACTCAATAAATAAAATAAATAAATAAATAAGATGGAAGCACTTCTCCATTTTGGCCGCTGTTCACTATTTGGATCCATTCACCTGCCTGGTGAATCAGGAGTACTTCCTTTCCATCTCGGATACAGGCCTGGGTTACTTCTACCTCAAGGTGCACCTTTCTGCCATCTCTTGAGTACCATACACGTATTGAGGGCAAAGCTGTCGCTCAGCTTGAAGTGTCCCGCACATTCCTGCGGGGCATTTTGCACCTGAAACCTCCCATTCAGGACTTGGTGCCCCCATGGGACCTCAACTTTATGTTTTAGAAACTCTTTGCCTCCTTTTGAACTGGCCATGAGTTGCGAGCTGTGCTTTCTGTTGTGGAAGTGCTCTTTTTAGTTGCTGTTATTTCTGCTTGAAGGGTTTCTGAGCTACAGGCTCTAATGTGTAAGGAACCTTATTTGATTTTTTCACAAAGACAGGGTGTTTTTGCATACTAATCCTAAGTTTTTACCTAAGCTGGTGTCAGGGTTTACTTTAAAGTTAATCCATCCACCTGCCAGTTTATTTTCCTGAGTATTCTAATCAGGAGGAAGCGTTGCTCCATACTTTGAATGTTCACAGAATGTTGTGGTATTACATGAACTGCACCAAGTCATTTTAAGAAAACTGATCAGTTTGTTTCATTCACTCCCAAGAGAGAGGGTGCTCCTGTTTCCAAACAGTGTTTGTCTAAGTGGTTAGCGAAGTGCATTGCTTATTGCTACTGCAAGTAGAACAAGCCCCTTCTGGGGGTGGACAAGGGCTATTCTATGGCTGCTTCCACAGCTTGCTTCAGAAATGTGTCTGTTGCAGACATCTGTGTAGCTGCCACCTGGAGTTCTGTCCACACCTTCACCAAGCATTACAGTCTAGATATTGCCTCTCGGCACAGGACCAGTTTTGGCATGGAAGTTTTTCAGGGCCTTTTGTCATGATCTCTTGGCCGCTGACTTGTCCTCCTCCCAGTGGTGTCACCCTGGTGATACTTAGTACTGCTTGCCATTCATTCCTATTGGTGTGGCCTGCTGCAAAAGCCTTCCTTGAAGTAAGATAGTATAGTTACATAAGAACTTACTGTAACAGTAAATCTTCAAGAGAAGCTCTTGCAGCAGGCCCTGCTTCCCCTTCCTTCTTCTCCCCGCTGTTCTATGTTTCTCGCACTAGTTCTGCCTTTCTTTTGGCTGTTGGGGGAAACCTCCTCGGTTCTCCTATAGCTGCCCATACAGGCTATCTGTCAGGATAACTAGGGTAGGTGTGGGGGACAGCCCACCTATATAGACTAGGCTGACATCAACTGACTGACAGTGTTGGGCGATCCCCCATGGTAGACTGCTAGCTAGAAATTTTTGGGGTAGTCCTGGTGCCTTAGTCCTATCTGTTTGACCTGCTGCAAGAACTTCTCTCAAAGATCTACTGTTACAGTAAGCTCTTATGTAATGGTACTTTTCTAGGACTGGGTCTGCAGATAATGTTTTTTTTTGAGCATAGGTGTCTGTGTCGGGGACAGTTTGGTTGCCTGAGGTCTGAAGTCAAGCTCTGTGACTGGCTTGGGGGGGGGGGGGCTGCACCAACAACTGACTCATTGTTAACCTTGCCCAACATATGTTTATCACGAGGATTTCCCTCTACACTTTGTAATACCAGTTTCTGGGTAAGTTCCAGTTCTGATGGCAGGACAATATCTGGAGGTGTTCATAGGTTCATAGGTAGTATACGAGCATTGGAGGCCAAAGACCTATGTATAGCTTGCCACTTTTCAGTGGATGCCCTGACATTTATCCCATCCCATGTACCTATCTAAAGCTGTTTTGAACATATGCATCATTCCGCTACCAACTACAGTTTCTGGTAAGGCATTCCAGAAATTAATAACTCTCTGACTTAACCATTTTTGTCTCTTATTTGTTTTACTAACTGCCCCCTACTAATGCTAATGAATGTGATCTAGTGTTTTTAATATTATTATGCTTAACCAATGCTAGGGTTTCAAACAGTTCCTCGTTTCTTGTTGCACTGAAGACCAAGCATAGGTCCCCACGTAGTCTCCTATACTACAACGAGTACAGGTCCAACTGTCTTAATCTATCACCGTAATTCATATTCTCCATATTTTTTATTCTCTGTCACCCTCCTTTGGACCCTCTCCACTAATTGTATACTACCCATACTTTGTGGAGCACAGAAGAGCGAACAATACTCTAGTTGTGATCTTACCAGTGAAAAATAAAGTGGAAGAATAGCTGATGAATCCCTGCTCTTGATACACCTGAAAATGCATGCCATGAGTTTATTGCATTTAACTGTTGTCCTAGCATGTGTGTCAAAGGCAACCATATTTGTCACCAATACTCCCAGATCTCTCTCGCTTTCTGTTACCTGCAATGTAGTACTATTTAATTTATAAGCGAAAAATCTGTTTCAGTGTCCCAAATGCCTTACCTTACATTTCTTAATATTGAAGGTTAGTCTCTTTTGATTTGCCCAATGCTCCACTTTGGTTAGTTCTTCCTGTAACATTTCTGCTGCTGCCTTGTTATTAATTATAGTCCCAATTTTGCTGTCACCGTGTATTTACATATCCAAATTCTTTCTGATGTTTGCATATTTGAGACGAGGATGTTAAACAGTGCTGGCCCCAAAACGGATCCCTGAGGGACCCCGCTAGTAACATCCCCCCAAAGTAACCTCTGATTCCCACTCTCTGTTTTCTATCCTGTAGCCAGCTATGTATCCAACTTACAATACTTTGATGTAAATGTATGTTTTCCAGCTGCTCTATCAAGATCTTATGTGAGACAGAATGAAACGCCTTTGTGTAGTTCAAAAATACAGTATCCACAGGGAGTCCCTCATCAAAGACAGCGCTGACCGGCTCAAAAAAAGGTAGCAAACTGGTAAGACATGACTTATCCTTTACAAACCCATGGTGTGTTAAGTCAGATATCCTCTCTGTTCTAATGTGTTCCATAATTAAGTCGTGTATCGCCGCCTCCATTATCTTACCCACTACCAAAGTCAGACTTACTGGTCTGTAATTACTGACTTGCTTCCTGTCTCCCTTTTTATAAATTGGGAGTCACATTAGCTGCTTTCCATGCTTTAAGAGCATTACCCTCTTTGATTGATGCATTAAACAACTCGGTAATGGGGCCACAAAGTTCTTCTGCAAGTTTCCTCAGCAGTCTTGGACTCAGTCCATCAGGTCCTATAGATTTATCAGGTTTGATTTTCTTTAGTTTCTCCAATATCTCCTGTTTGGAGAATACTATATCTTTGTTTGATCTATTTCCATCTAAATAACTATCTTTTGGTAGGAATGTTGTTAAAAAATACTCGTTTAGTTCATTTACCATACCTACTGGACCTTTAGCTTTGGAACTAGAAGAAACAACTGCACTTGCCTGATCTAGTACAGGGACCAGCAGATCCCCAGTTCTAGGCATTTGGATTGGTGATGAACCAGACACCCATGCACCTCCTGGGCTGTGCTATTCCCATCCTGCTGCGAGCAGTGCTTTTTCTACGACAGTCCATTCCTCTTGTCTGCAGTGATCTCTACTGAGGGATTCATTGTTTCTAGCAGCTCGAGTTGAAAGGGGAAATCCTTTGAAGTTCATGCTGATGTGGGGTGGTTGGAGTTGTCTTTCTCTCTGTAACTAGCCAGCTGCTGTCTGTCAGAATGCTGATTGGTTTCAGCTGACAGCTTTTTATAGTGTCTTGGGTAACTTGTCTTGTTGTCGCATCTGGACGGGTCTGCTATCCGGGCCATGGAGCTTATGCCTTGCAGATTCAAACCTTGCATCCTCTTCTGCAATCATTGTTAGCACATGCTTACAGTACTGACATGAAAATAGTTGTACAGCAATTTCTAATGCTTGTTTTTACTGTGCACGCTCACTACTGAGCACGCTGGGACCAGCAGCATGGACAAGCAGGGCTTTGAAACACCAGGGACTTCGATGTCACACACGGATGATTTCTTGATCTGTTTTCAGTGGGGGCTACTGGAGGACCTAGGCACTTGTAGCACAGTATGAAAAATTCTGGTGGGGAGAACTGTAAAGTGCAGCACTTAAACCTATTGGGGCTGCCATGTAGACATCCATGTTCTCACCAGGTGGTACACCATGGACTTCATCACAAGAGCCAGAATTTGTCAATGTGTGACTGCACATAGGAAATGTGGTAATGTGCTTTGGGGCTTGTAACTGGTTAAAAAAATATTTAGGGGCACTAGCACTACTAGCGTTTCCACATGTGGTGATAGATCAGCTGGTGAGGGTCACATACTATATTTACAAGGTGATCCTTTATGGTATGGATTCCCTTTAAACTTTACCAAATTAAATAGAGAATAATGAATGTGGTATTGTACATTGTGAGTTTTTTTTACACATCTGAGGTGTGTAATACCACATAAACCATGAGTGTGAAGCATGTATAGTTTATGATGGTATTGGTATGGTACACTGAGGGTGTGTAAAGAAATGAATAATGGTAACACCCCATTCTTTATTTATGTAATTGCAGATCAGTTTAGTACTGTGTGCTAAAACAGTCCATTTTCCTTTCCTGTGGCATTTTGTTTCTGTGAGCATGAGATGCAACGGCTTTCACTTTTACTTTGAATGGCTGGCACTCACGTCATAATAACCTTGCTGCATTCCATAATAACTGGCCAGTTATTACAGCATTAGAAAGTAGTATCAATCCAGTCAATAAATGGGCTTACCAATAATTATAAAGTTACTGTATCTGAAAGTTCATGTCAAAATTATACATGAAAAAAGTCTGCTTCAATATTTTATCTATTTGTTTGAGAGAGTTTTTTGAATGTGAATGCTTGACCAATTAATTGCAGTTATCTTAAAAATAATTACTTTTTTTTACAAAAAAAAAATAAAAATGCAAAGGACCTATTCCCTTATGATACCTACAAAACCTTAACGTTTCATAGCTTAACACTTGGCCATTTTTTAGCTATCTGAGGGCAAAAATACTTAAATTTGGCAATAAATTACAGAAAAATTACAAAACCAATCTTCTGAAATTGGAAGGTTAAGTAACCCTAGGACTGAGAATGTACATACCAAATAGCTTGGAGTCAGTTTCTAATTTAGTAGCTTTGGATAAGTTCTACTATTTATTTGGTAATATCTGTGACAGAATCATTCCCAAGAAGAAAATGAGAATCATAGCATCTAAAAAGGAATGGGTTAAGACCTGAACTTTTAAATCTATTGAAAAGGAGAGATGAGGTTTGGAAAAAGCATAGAGCTACTAGAGACACACAATTGTTAATTGAGTTCCAGTTTTTACAAAATAAATGTAAAACTGAAGTAAGGGCAGCCAAATCTGAATTTTTATAGGAAAAAACAATTCAGTGATTTTGGCTACTCTGGGAAGATCTGGATCACTCTTAACTCCCTGTTGGGAGTGAGTGTAAGTCAAATATTTCTACTCTAAGGAATGAGCAAGTATTGATTAGTTACCTAAAATTGATTGCTGATATGTTTAATGCTTATTTCGGTAATCCAGAGAAATTTAGGCTAGAACTTAGTTTAGAGTTGCCTGAACTGAATAATAGGATTATAGTGGGGGCAATACATCCTAAATGTTATTTTTATATTATTTCCTCAAATGCTGTGGTGGATTATGTTAAGAAATTTAATCCGCGGCCTAATATTGGCTTTGATGGATTAGACTATAAAATTCTTAAAATGGTTATTACCTAGTTGGCAAAACCAATATCTTTACTTTTCAGGCATTCTCTAAGATTTGGCATAGTTCCTGAAAAATGGAACGTGGCCATTGTTAAGCCCATCCATAAATGTGGCAGTACGTATATGGTATCTAACTATTGTCCCATTTCTTTATTGGCACCCTTATCAAATTTTTTAGAAAGAATCATATTTGTTCAGGTATCCATTTTTCTGGAGGAATATAATATTATCACAAATGCGCAGCATTGGTTCAGGGCCTTTCATAGTACATTGACAGCCTTGGTGAGGTTCACCATTGATAAGGGCCACTGTGCTGTGGCTATTTTTGTGGACCTCACCAAGGCTTTTGATTTGGTTGATCACAAACTGCTAGCCGAGGCTTTAAATGAGTATCATTTCTCATCAGATGACATAAAATGGTTCTCAAATTATCTTTCTGGGAGATCTTAAATTACATCAGTTGTTGGTTGGGAGTCCACTTCCTGTCAGTTATGGAGTTCTGCAGGGGTCCATTTTAGGACCCTTTCTCTTTTCTTTGTTTTTAAATTCTGTTCCCTCTACATGTAATAGGGCTGAGATCATTTTGTGTGCTGATGATGCAGTTATAGTAAGCTCCAACCCTGATGTGAGGGAAGCTGTTGGCGATGTTCAAGCAGATTTTAATTCCTTTCAAACCTGGCTTCTGACCAATAAGATGGCCTTGAGTACCAAAAAAAAATGTATTTATATTTTTTCAGGACCAGGGACAGTAAGGGATTTCAGTTTGTTGGTTTATGATCTTAGAGGTGAACCACTTGAACAAGTTAACTGTTTTAAGTATCTTGGTGTTTTTACAGATGAAACTGTCATTTGAACAGCATATAAAGCCTGTTATTAACATGATACATCAGAGACTAGGTACTTTGTTCAGAGCAAAGAACTTTGTGACCCCTGATTCTAGGAAGCTGTTGGCTCATAGTCTTCTCTTTTCTGTAGTGGACTATGGCCTTATAGTGTATTCTGCAGCAAACAAGTGTGCCCTTTCCAAACTATGGGTAACCTGTAATGGCAGTTGTAGATTTATATCATCATTGTGTCGTTTATGCCTCCCTGGCTGTTTTTCTTTAGATAATAGGTATAAGTTTAGTCTGGCAGTTCTAATGCAAAAAAAAAAAAAAAACTCTTTGGGTCTGCTCCCCTCCTCTATTTCCTTGTTGTTTATAAGGAAAGAAAATGTACGTGATACCAGATCTGTTCCCTTCAGGCAATATACTGCTCCATGTTTTCAAAAGTTATGAAGTTAAAGATCCCTACTTTACAGAGCTCCATTGTAATACAACTCATTACCAACTGCAATTAAGAACTCTTCTACTGTACATTTTTTAAAGTTTTACTCAAGGACTGGCTAAATTCTAGAACTGTTTGTACATGTTATGATTTATAATGACTGTATTATTGTATTGTCTTATTGTATTATGTCGTATTGTTCTTTATAGACTTGTCACTAATGAAAATTGGCATTTATGCCCATTGGCTCACAAGTATAAAAAAATAAAAATGAAACGAAAAATGAAATTTAACAGTCCTTGGGTCTTAAATGGATGAGGCGTAAGGCTCTAAAAATTACCATTATTAAAAAAACACCAATGCAACCCTAATATAGAGGTGCTACCACACCTTTACTGCACCCCTATAGGTAGGGTGTTTAATGTTAACCCCTAACTTTGCACCTTAGTAACTTTGCCCCTGTTCAATGGAATTGCACGAAATCTGCATGCATGACCTGAGGGACAGGTCTCTTGATTTGGCAAGTTTCATGGTGGTCGGTTGTCTGGATTCTGAGCTCTGGGTAGCACAAAAATGGAAAAAAAATACGGGGTTTTGGCTGTGTTGTTTTGCTCTCACCTACCACCTAAATGGTTTGAATTTTTTCTGAAATGTTCAGGATAGAAAGGGCTTGCCCTAGAAAGAAGCCTTTTTTTTGGTTTGATGAAAAAATACTAATTGGTTCCTGAGTTATAAAAATATGAAATGTCAGTTCTGAGCATGCTCAATAAGATAGTTCATTTATATGCCCAATGCAAAAGAAGAATTTCTGGTTCACAAAAGTAGATCTTCTTTTGTCAATCACAGTTCTTTTGTATGGTTGCCATCTTGTTTTTGATTAAAAAAAAATAAATAAAAAACAATGAAAATGATGTCCTGGAGAAAAATAACACATTAATCTAGCTAAACAGCACCTGTTTAGCTAGATTCTTGAGGTTATTTTTTTTAAAAAAAGGTCCAAAAATACCTTTTCTGGCATCCCGAAATCCAGGGTGCCCAGCTTAGTGAGAGGAGCCAGTTACGTGTGTTCTCTGTATGAGGACTTTGGGACTTTTTTGCCATGTGAAACCGCAGCTGGAGTTGTGTTGCCAGCTTCAGTTACAGCAGTGAGTTGGCGATCGTGATCTCTCTCTTTTTTGATCAATCTGTCTGTCTATTTTGTTTTCATTCCCTCTGCCTTGCAGTTCAACCAACCTTTCCTTGTATTTCCCCAATGCTGTTTCTGATTTATTGAAAAGTGGACTTGGGTGCCCACTCCTGGTACCACTTGCCAACCCCCTCCCCTTCAGGTCACCTGCCCCCCACCATGGATAGGTAGTGACACTGGGTGCCCACTCTTGGTGCTGCCATACAGTTACGCTGACACTGGGGTGCCCGATCCCCAGTGTCTGATCCAATAATGCAGTAAAGCTGCAAAAAAGAAAACTGCCCCTCAGTGTTGTGTTGTTCCCTTTGAAATCAGCCTGGGAAAAAAGAAAACGGTCCCTTGCCAATTTAACCCCCCCAGGTGCCCTCCACCCACCTTGACCCCCCATTCAACATCCATCACTCCACACACTCTCACTCAGCTTAATATATGTCCCTCATTCTAGATACACTGTCTGATTGAAGACACGTCTTGCTGCTGGAACTGGTGACTGGGTTCTGAGAAAACAAGATAAGTCTGTGTACTGTATTTCAGTGGGTTTTGAGCTTTTACTCATAACTTTGTCATTTTTTAATATTTTTACACCAGATTTTGTGGGACCCCACCTCATGAACAAGGATGGTGAAATTTTGAAATCCATCTCGAAAGGTGATTTTGCAGTTGCTGTGCAGAATCACCTTTAGATCCTCGGCGACGTCCTGGTCACTGGTAAGACAAGGTAATTTAACTGCATCATCACCTGCTCCGGTGGCATTTACGACAGCTCTCCTGACCATCAATGAGACACCAAGGTCAGGGCTTGGCTCAGGCGCTGCCATAACTGCTATGAATGGTATGACACCATCATCATTGGTGGAAAGGCCATCACCACAAGTAGTCCTAGCCCTTTTACAGGGAGCCATCGACTCTCAGGTTGTGCTGGCATTGTTTTCAGAAGTTATACCGAATGCAAAATCACCTTTTGGGCAGGATTCATTTTCTCCTATTGGGTTCATGAGGTGGGATCATAAGATTATGCTGAAAATTTGGTGTACAAATATGTTAAAATGACCAAGTTATGAGTGAACAATGAAATATTTTGACATTCACTCATAACTTTGCTACTTTTTAACATTTTTCCACCTAACTTTTTTTGGGACCCACCTCATGAACAAGGCAGGTGAAATTTTTCAAATCTATCTCGAAAGGTGATTTCGCAGTCACTGCATGAAATCACATTTTGGGCAGGATTTGAACATTTTCACCTACTAGGTTCATGAGGCGAGGTTATAAGAAGACTATGTTGAAAATTTGGTATATAAATATGGTAAAATGGCCAAGTTAATGAGTGAACATTGAAACATTTCAGTGTTCATTCATAATTTTATTAGTTTTCAGTATTTATCCACTGAACTTTCAACATAGCCATTTTTTCACGCCACCTCATGAATGTGACAGATGTTGTTTTTCAAATCCTGGATGAGACAAGTTTTCCAACATGCAGTGCAAAATAAAATTTCGGACAGTTTTCTGTAAATGTCACATGCCTTGTTTATGAGGGGGAGTCACAAAACTTGTATCTTGAAAATTTGGAGTCAAAATTAAAGCAAAAACAACAATTATTAAGAAACGTTGAGTGTAGTACCAGCCTTTACTCCAACAGGTAGTGCTTTGGGATCCTGTGCCAGTGAGCTCAGGGGAGAGCTCGTGATGGGGGGGGAGCTACTGTCAAGTAACACCACCCCTTAGACTGGCAAGGGTAGGTGCAGGATTGCCTGCACAGACCCAAGTACCATATAGTGAAGAGAATTCTTCTTTTGGCATAGGGTCCTGCACCTCTGCACCTATGGGTGCCAGAGGGCCCTGTGTTTCAGCTGAGAGATTGATTCTTTGCCCTGTACATCTGTGTCTGTGGCCACACGGAAGTGCAGGACCCAGAGAGCCCTGCATCTCTGCAGCCCACCAGACAGCCCCATAAACCCTTGACATCTGTTGCTGCATAGAAGTAGATGGCAGGTAGGGCCCTACACTTCCATAGATGGATGAAGTCTTCCCTTGGTGTAGGGCCTAAAAGGCCCTGCACATCTGCAAACAATTCCACTACCACAAAAAGAAAGGACATTCTTTGTAAAAAAGAATTGCATTAATAAACCAGTAAGTGTTCAGCTTAACACCATAAAAGTAGAGAAATATGTGGCATTAGTGTTTCCAACCCTAACTCCCCACCTCTCCCCCAAGCAGCAAAGGACAAGACCCCACAAGTAACCACAGTCAGCCATCATCAGGTAAGACAACATATTACTTGGTAAACTACTATACCATAGCCATAAAAAAAAATTCCTTCTTCTAATTGGCTAATGCAGGTGGGGCTTGACACTTCTACTGGTCCTTGGTTTTAGTACGTACTTATCTTCTTCAAGGACATTTCCTTTCATTGAGCCACATCATGGAATTGTACCATCTGGAAACTTTCACTAGCTGGGGTCATCAACGTGCATCATTGCCGCCTATATAATGTGAGCGACCCCATCAGGCTTCAGTTTTTTCTCCCACTGTCAACTGCTCATCAGTCCACTACTGCTGAAGAACACTGTCAAAGTTTGCAAGTAGCTAAAAATCAATACTGCTTCTTTAGTTTTTTTTAATTTTACATTTAATAACTGTTGTTTATGCTGCTGCCAAAAGACAAGAAACTGATGTTGCTTTAGTGTTACTGCAGTAAGGTGAAGATATCGAAGTAATAAGCCATGATGGGGTGTGCATTATAGGATTTTAGTGCAAACCTCAGGGGCGCAGTAAAGCATGAGGCTGAGGGCTGAACGTCTTACACTCCTGGGAAGTGCATTAAAATCCTTATATGCCTAAGGGGTGTAGTAAGGCACCAGGCTGAAGGCTGAGTGTCTTACACCCCTGTGAAGTGCATTCAAATCGTATGATGCACACCCTGGAGGGGCTTATTGCACTTTTAAAATAGCTCTATGTGGGTTTTTTTGTGGGGGAGGAAAATTGGATTCAGCACCTGACGGTGCATTTCTAGAGATTTAATGCACAGTCAGGTGACGTCTCTCAACCAATGAAATTTCAATATTTTTCTCTTGCCATTTTATAAGTAAAGATAATGCACATACTTTGTGCATCCATTATGTAGGTCTTGTTCACGACGTGAAGGCCTGCACCATTTGCCAGGTCTTTAACCAGTCAATGTGGAGACACCATCGAAATGCCTTAGAAACCTGTGTTAAAGTTAAGGCCATGGAGGACAAACAGTGCACATTGTAGGGTGCTGTACCAACATCCCCTGCACCTTCCAACCCTAGCTTGGGGTCAGCCCGTGGCTGCCCGCAGTCGACAGCACAACCAGCAGAACTAGTGAAACAAGATGAAAAATGGAAGAAGGGTCAGCAAAGTCGGCGGAGAAACACCACCACACTGAAAAACGGCAAAGTAAAAAGATATCGCTCCTGCATACTCCAGAACCCCTCTCTGAGATAAAGATAGAGGAAAGTCTGTGGAAAAAGACAGGACTTAGGCTAATTCCTTGGGTTCTTCTGTCCCCACGACCCTCTCACAGACATCGAGGTCAGGGTTTGGCACTGCCTGCAATCCCCTTAAGGGGGATCCACAGTTGATTCTACTGTCAGACTTTGTCTTGATGACTGACGACCCCTAGGAGGCCTGTCAGTGTTCAGTTGCTGTTTCTGACAATCTCTGTAGTCTTTCCACAGCTACTGCCTCAGGCTCCACCACTGAAGCTAACCCCATCGACACTGCCTGGTGGTCAGTCATCATTGACTTGATCGATGTCACAAGTGGTTTAAGTTATGGTACCACAACCGGGCCTTGGGCTTCCTCTGATGCCTTTGCCGTTGTCTCCTCCCCAGTTGCCCC
Organism: Neoceratodus forsteri; assembly: GCA_016271365.2. Taxonomy (NCBI): domain Eukaryota; kingdom Metazoa; phylum Chordata; order Ceratodontiformes; family Ceratodontidae; genus Neoceratodus; species Neoceratodus forsteri. The sequence continues at coordinate 244,079,750 of CM028135.1, read as the reverse complement.
CTCCTACTGTTGACCCACTACCTGCACCAGTCAAAGAAGAGGAGAAACTGGAGTATAATCCAGACCTGCTGGAGGAAGAGTATGAAGAGGAGGAGGAAGGTCTGACCCACTGATGTGGTGGACTTCAGCTCCACATTATCCTGCAGTGAGGATAGTGTGCAATACACTCCTAGATTCACCTCTAGAGGATGCCTCCTTCCAGGCTTTCCTCTGGTGGGTCCAGTCCACTCTCAGCTTTACTTCTGAGGAAGAGGACTCCTCTAAGAAGAACCTCAGTTAATGTTTTAGAGGTTCCTTCATTGCCCACAGTGATTGTTCCTCTCATCCACTCAGCTTCGTAGGATGCCACTATGGCTGCTTGGCACAGGCCTAGTGATCTGCCAGCTGTGCTTCACAAGGTGGATAAACAATATGCTGCCCCTTCTGCCAAGCGTTACTGTGCTTCATAAGGTGGACAAACAATATCCTGCTCCTTCTGCCACGCGTTACTGTGCTTCACAAGGTGGACAAACAATATCCTGCCCCTTCTGCCAAGCATTACTGTGCTTCACAAGGTGGACAAACAATATCCTGCCCCTTCTGCCAAGCGTTACTGTGCTTCACTAGGTGAACAAACAGTATCCTGCCCCTTCTGCCAAGCGATACTGTGCTTCACAAGGTGGACAAACAATATCCTGCCCCTTCTGCCAAGCGTTACTGAACTTCACAGTCTGAGTCATACTCAGTGGTCATAATGGCTGCTTACAATCACGCTAAGGCTCGTAAACAAATGAGCTCTCTCCCTCCAGATAAGGAATCCAGAAAATTGGATGTACTGGGCAAGAGGCTTCTATGTTCCTTGGCCTTAGGATTGCCAACTAGCAGGCTTACAAGATCAAATATCAGAATAACCTGTGGAAAATTATGGGTACTATAGCTGACAGGCTGGCTGATGGACCTGCAAAAACCGAAATCCAGCAGACTCTGTTGCCCATGGTTTGGAAGCAGGTGAACACCTATTAAAGAGTCCCAAAGCCGCTGCACTTCAGTACTACATGAAAGCACTGTCCACATGAGAAAAGAATGCTTCACACCACTGCTTTATTAGTTGAAAGCTAATTCATGAACAAATGCTGCAAAACACACCATAGGGACTGCAAGCCCCAGTGGTTCACCGGTCAGGCTCCGTTGTGGCAGAGACTGCTTCACAGACATCCATATTTAACAATCTCCTTCTTAAATTGATGAATCAGATTTGAAAAAAACATACAAATGTGCCATATCAAAATCAAATAGATAAATTCATTCACCAGAGCAATCAATGCATAAGTAAAAAGATAGTAACAGCATGACGATACTGGAACAGTCCATGACATCAAATCAGTTTCCTGACTCAAATGCTCTGCAACACTTGTAACTGACAAATTTAAAATCATAGATCTTACTTCAATAGTTAGCTCTTGCAGCAGGTAACACAATTAGGACTGAAGCTGGCAGGCACCAAGACCCCACGGCAAACTTCTAACCAGCAGTACCAGGCGGGGACCGCCCCCCGACATCGGCCCACCCTGATGTCCCATATGGTATAAAGGGTGGGCAGTCCCTGGCATGCTCCAGTTCTTTTCTCACCATTGACTTGAGTGCATCGGCTCCATGGTTTGACTTGTGCCAGTCCATATGCCATTTTCACTGTCATTGCAACTTTTATTATTTTCTCAAATAGTACACTTGTTTCAAGCCCTTTTCTTCTGTATGTCATCTCCCCCATCTCCTTCTATGAGGTACATTAGCAAGTGTGCCTGTGGAAAGCAAATCCCAGCAAAAGACAGCCATTCGGCCTGCCTGGGCCCTAACCGCGATACTGAGTACTGCCAGCACTTCAACAGCCGGACCCGGATCCGATGCCAGAAAACCTTGCAGGCCCACCTCATCCAACTAAAGTTGGCCGCCATGCAGCGGGACTCCTCTTCGGAGAGGGAATCTTACCACCACTCCCATAAAAAATCAGGGAAATATTCTTCAGAAAAACCTAAAGAAAAACAGAGAGAGTGGGAAAGATCCCAGTCAAGATCGAGGTCCTCAGAATCGCACTCTGCCTCGAAGGGCAGCACCAACTCTGCCAGCCACAACTCCAGGCTTACCTTCATTAAGGCCCCGGCTGCAGCCCATGTCTCGGGACATAAGGATAAGGGCTTGGGGTTGTCTGCACCTTCTCTCCAGCCTATCAAGATTAGGCCTCCAGTCCCATCGACAGGCCGTTCTTCAGACCCAGGTAAGGGATATCAACCTTCCCAGTCTGCCTCTGTATGTAGTGCCGACCCCGGGACAGGATAAAGACCTCGGGCCCCTCAGGGAGGCCTTCTTCTCTTCCACCAAAACAATCTAAAAACTCAGCAGAAAAATCTCCCAGACCACCGTCGGACAAGCGGTCATCCGATAAGCGTCCTCCCTCTAAGTTCTCAGACCACCACCAATGTCGGACTTCTGACGATGCTACTAAAATTCCTCAGACGCTGGCCCCACCGGCAGGAACCTCATCGTCTCTAGCATCACCTCCTCCTTCGACTGATGACCAGACTGACAACACCCAGGTGGAAGAAGAGGAACTGACATCAGTCACTCAAGATAAGCAGGCACCCGACATCAGCACAGCTAACATCCCAGCGCCATCCCCAGTAGATCCCCCAATGCCAGACCAACCCGACGTTGGTACGGACACTAGGGCTGGCACAGGTACTGGACCGACACCAGACTAGACGCCAGGTTCGGAGCCCAGACTGAACCTAGCCCAAGTCAAAGGGATTTGTCTCCTCTGGACCCAGAGGACACACCCAAATCACCTCCGGATGATCCCTCTTTCATTAAGATGATGAGGCACATTCAGACCAACATGGGTTGGGACACTGAGGAACTTGACCCAGAGAGAATGTGTCTGGCTAAGTACCTCAGACAGAAAGATCCAAAGCCAGTCGCTATCCTGCCCCTGGTAGACACCTTTGCGGACATCGCCCAGGCAGCTTGGAGGTGTCCTCATTCCTCTACAGCTGTCCCCAAGAAGACAGATCACCTGTACAGGGCACCCAAGGATCAACCATTTCTGGCCAAACATCCCACTGCGGATTCAGTGGTGATTTCAGTGGCACACGACCATTCCCAGAGGCTGAAGCACCTTAGTACCCAACCACTGGATAAGGCGTCCAAGCAGCTGGACTCTATGGGGTGCAAGGTATATGCTTCCGTGACCTGCAGCATTTGGAGTCTGAATTTCTTGACCCATATGGTCCAGTTTCAGAATGCTCTCTGTGAGCAGGGCCTGGACATTGTGCAGGAACTGCCAGACTGCCTGCAGAACACAGAGCTTTCCAAACTCCTATAAACCAGATCAGATGTTGGCACCCATGTACTCCGATCCATGTATGACTCAGCAGACATGGCAGCAAGGGTGGCTGCAACCAGTGTGTGCCTCCACCATCATTCTTGGCTTAGGGTCTCAGGGTTCATGCAGGACATTCAGTCAAACCTCCTCAACGCACCCTTTCATGGATCCATCCTCTTTGGCGAGGACACCAAAAAACTCATTAACAGGCTCCAAGATTCTGGAAAGGCAGTGAGGACAGTTCAGTCCATGTATCGCCCGAAACAGAGACAGTTTCATAGATCTCATTTTCGTGGCAGAGGGGGTCATCAACAACAGCAACACTGTTTCCAGCAACAACAACCTCAATGGGGAGGCTATAGCCAGAGGGGAGCCCACAGAGAATCAGCTGGACCCACCTCTCACCAGGCAAAACCAGCCCAAACATTATTCTGTGCAATTGCCAAGGGTTGCTCTGAGTTCTGAGGGCTGACCTGTGCTTGTTCCTTAGCGAACTAAACTCTGTATTTTAATGAAACTTGTGTGGTTTGAAATATATGCGTGAGCCCTGTTCTGCTGAATAGGAAGGGGGCGAGTTAGTTTATTTCAGGGGATACTCTGAAACTACGACTTGCCATACAAAATTGTGTTTTAATTAAACTAAAGTCCAGAACTGTTGCGATACAGCACTAACGCCTTTTTAAAGGCTTTGGGTGTATTTCATAATACTTTGGGCTGATTCTGCCTCTTGCTTAGCTCTGTGACCTCGGGGGATACTTCCAGGTCACGTGGCCATAATATAAGATTGGCCTGCCGCGAGCAGGGCAAGCCATGCAGAGGCGAGCGCGTGTGGAGACACGCGCATCTGCGTTGTCTGCTGTGTCCGCTGGGGCAGCAGGGGTAAAAGGTAAAAGGTGATTGTTTCATTCATTCATCTTATAACCGTAAGTACCATATACACTCAGTTTAGTCATTTAGAATGGAGGAACCTAATAACTTTTGTGCGTCTTGTCAGATGTTTGGTCGTGGCACTCAGATCGCCGACTTCGGATGCGACAGATACTTGCTTCTCAAAACGTTAGAATCTGAAATAATTCGTCTACAATCCGCTAGAGTAATTAACCCTGAGATTGAAGCTGTAGAGGACTATATTGACCTTATGATGGGTCAGATTGTGCCTCTAGATATACCCAGTCCTCAAATTGTAACCCCCCAGTGGAACTTGATCCCCCCAGTCATACTATGCCCCTTTTCTTGCCTCTAGATGAACCTGACAACTGGGTAACAGTAACCAAGAAAAATACTAAAACCAAATGTAGGGGAGGGCAAATATTTAATAGTGTCCCCATACTTTCCCTAGCAAATGGTTATGATGTTCTCATTCATGAGAGTTTAAATTCCTTAGGGGATGATAATACCAGCAGTAATACAGGGATCTGTACAGCCTCTAGTCATCCTCCTGATGGTTCTATAAGAAATAAAAACAAAACCAAGAGGAATACATATAATACTAACAATTTCCATCAAGATACATGTGTTGTTAACAGTGGAGGTAATGAACATATTAGAACACCTCTAAGTGTAATCACAGACCCCCTTGTAAACAAGCAGATCTTTGTAATTGGAGATTCAATTATAAAGCAAATAGATTGTGCAATTTGTAATCCAGACAAACTCAATTGGACATGCTCCAGTTTGAGAGGGGCAAGAATTTCCGATGTTACTTCTGTTGTTAAAAAAGTACTTGAGGGGACAGGCAATAATCCCCTGTTTGTAATACATGCTGGAACAACCGACATTAATAGAACAAGTTTAGATGAGCTTAAACATGACATCATCGCCCTCAATAATGTATTATCTGTTAAAGATTGCCTTGTTTGTTTCTCCAAGATTCTACCAGTCCCAAGAGCAACCAATTCTGTTATAAGTAAAATCAGAGCATTCAATGACTGGCTCAGGAGATGGTGTTTACAACAGGGAATGTTATGTCTTGCCCACTGGGAAAACTTTTTTAAAGATTCCCTTTTTTGCTGGGATGGTTTGCATCTCACCAGACGTGGTAGCACTCTGTTGGGAAGAAGTATTTCATCAGCCATTAAAACTCTTTTAAACTAGAAACAAGGGGGGAGAAAGGGTCTTTACCCTCTTCTCTAAAAAATTCTATGCTCAGTAAAGTTACAGCTTGTGAGGTTTTGTCCATGAATGCTAGATTTCTAAACATGGCAAAAATTGGAGAATTGGAAGCTAAATGTAATTCAGTTAAATGTGGACTCATATCCATAACCGAAACTTGGTGGGATACTAACTCCACAGGGATAGTGAATTTATCTGGCTACAGGCTATACCGCAGGGATCGACAGGGTCAGATGGGGGAGGGGTTTGTATTTATGTTAGGGAGGATATTGCTTCCTATCAGCTCCCTCAGTCTAATGATATTGAAACCTTGTGGGTATATATCCAACTTAAGGGACAACCCCAGCGTTTGGTAGGCACCTGTTATAGGCCCGCTTCCGCTACATCTGACTGTACTTCCCTCCTACATAAAGAAATAGAAACAATGGCCACCAAAAGTAACATCCTAATTCTAGGAGACTTTAATATGCCTACCGAAAACTGGATTTCACTATCTGGTAGTACCTATAGTGAAAAGGAATTAGTCTCACTTTTAGTGGACTTGGGTCTTGAGCAAGTTATTTTTGAGCCCACTCGGGGGAAAAATATTCTGGACCTTGTAATAACCAGTGTTGGAGATAGTATATCTAATATCTACATTAAGGACCCCTTGGGGGCCAGTGATCATTGTCCAATTACATTTACATTAAATTTCAATTCTTGACAAATTTTAAGTCATACTGTATTCAAGAAATATGGTAATGCTAACTTTAAAAACATCATTGATTGTTTAAATAAAATAGCCTGGGAGGATATTCTAATCCCCCTTTCTACTGAGGAAGCTTGGGGTTATCTGAAATGTACGATTCATCACTTGGAAGAATCATTCGTTCCTAGAGTAAAAAAATATAACAACGAGGGTAAGATTCCTCTTTGGTTAAATAAAACTATTATGAAACAAATTAAAAGCAAACAAAGGCTTTTTCTCTGTTAAAAAAGTGATGGTATTGCTAAAGTACAGGTCTTAGCTAAATACAAAAAAGTGGTTAAACATTTAAAAAATGCTATTCTACAGTCTAAAAGGAACTTGGAGTTTCAATTGGCACATTCAAAAGATAGCTATAAATTCCTCTTTTTCTGTCTTAATAACGAGAGAGGGAATTGTAGACACATAGGTCCATTAATTATGGACAACTCTATTATAGCCTCTGACAAAGATATAGCTGACACATTTAATGTGCAATTTTGTTTGGTATTTTCTAAAAAAAAAAAGGATCCCATGACTACTCAATATACAGACGACACTTTAATAGTGTCTGGATCCATTTCTGAAGTCGAAGTGCTTAAGGCTCTGCATTCTTTAAATAAATCATCTAGTCCAGGACCAGATGGTATTAACCCCAGATTTTTACAGGAAACAGCCGAGGCCTTAGTAAAACCCCTTACCCTCATTTTTAATAAATATTTCCAGGAAAATTGTATTCCTCATGACTGGTCTGAAGCAATAGTTGTTCCAATCTTCAAAAAAGATAGCCACTCTAGGCCAGAAAATTATCAACCAATAAGTTTAACATCAATAGTATGTAAACTAATGGAGAAAATAATTAAAGATCTTATAGAAACAGAAATTATTTCCAAAAATCTTATTGATCATACACAACATGGGTTTAGACAGGGCCTTTCCCGTACACCTAACCTGGTATCATTCTACAACCATATAAGTGAGGGACTCGATGCTGGTAAACCTATGGACGTAATTCTGCTTGACTATAGCAGGGCCTTTGACAAGGTGCCACATGATAAACTTTTAGACAAAATGTTGTGTTTGGGTTTTTCTCAGTTGTTAGACAAATGGGTGTCCTGTTGGTTGTCTAATAGACAACAAGTCTGGATAAATGGCATCCTTTCCGATGTTGGGCGTGTGACAAGTGGGGTGCCGCAGGGGTCGGTGCTGGGACCAACGTTGTTTAATGTATTCATTAGTGATATGCAGGCTAATCCAGGTATTTATCTCTCAAAATTTGCTGATGACACCAAAATTGGGGGAGCTGTTAATACCGAGTTTAACAGGTCCTCGCTTAGTAACACCCTAAAAACCATCGAACAATGGGCAACCACCAATGATATGATGCTTAATTCAGATAAATGTGCAGTGTTGCACTTTGGCAAAAATAATCCTAATCAGATATATTTTTTAAATAATACACCTCTTAAAGTCTCATCTTATGAACGGGATCTTGGAGTTATTGTGAATAATAAACTCTCTGCATCTAACCAATGCATCAAGATAGCTAAAACATCTAATGCCTTGCTTACTGGAATAAAACACACATTTGTCTCAAGGACCAAGGAATGTCTTATTCCACTTTATAGGGCCCATATAAGGCCTCATTCTGATTATGGATCCCCATTCTGGAACCCTTATTTGAGACAGGATATTGTCAAGATTGAGGGTATTCAGAGGAGGGTAACAAAAATGGTTCCACACCTGGCAAACCTTAACTACAGTGTTAGGTTACAAGAGACAGGACTCCATTCCCTTCAGACTCTGCGAAGTAGGGGGGATTTGTTATTTATGTATAAGATTCATAAATCCCAGGACCTAATACTGCAATGTGGGTTACAGTTTTCCAATAGGAAGACAAGTCCATGACTCCATAACAAACAGATTGATGTGGCTAAATCTAGAACTAACAAAAGACTAAATTATTTTACAGTCAGAGGACGTAGATTATGGAACAATCTGCCACAAAATCTGGTTGATAGTGTCTTCTTTTATTCATTTAAAAAAGGTTTGGACCTATGGTTACAGGCACCAAACTACCAGGGTCTTGTTGATTAATTTTCCCCACCATGGTGGGGGGGGGACAATCCCGATGGGCCTTGGCCTCCTTTTGTCCTTCAAAACCAAGTAAACCAAGTAATACAACCTTCCCACCCCCTCCCACTGCCTGACTCTCCATTGAACCCACCCCTCAGCCAGGGGAGGTGGTCATAGGTCACTTTTCACTTTACGCCACTGCATGGAGGAAAGTGACCACCAACCAGTGGGTCCACCAACTCATTGAGAAAGGACCCTCAATAGAGTTTTTCCAACTTCCACCTGACAGGCCCCCACCCCTCCCTCCTTCCCATTACTCTGCGGAGCACGCAGGTCTGATCCAATCCGAGATCCAAGCCCTGCTTTCCAAGATGGCCATAGAACCTGTTCCCCTGACTTAGAGAGGAACAGGATTCTACTCGCACTTCTTCCTGGTCCCAAAGAAGACGGGTGACCTGAGACCCATTTTGGACCTTAACAAGCTCAATCGCTTTGTAGAGTACAAAAGGTTCAGGATGGTCATGCTTCAGAACCTGCTCCCCATGATTCATCAGGGAGATTGGCTGGCGTCTTTGGACATGCAGGATGCATACCTCCACATTCCAGTGGCAAAGTCCCACAGGAGATACTTCAGGTTCGCCTTTCAGGGCAAACATTTTCAATTCAGGGTGCTACCCTTCGGCCTCTCATCAGCGCCAAGGATCTTCACAAAGTGCTTCACTGTGGTAGCGGCAGCATTCAGACGGATGGGTCATTACATGTTCCCATATTTGGATGACTGGCTTCTCACAGCACCATCCAAGGAACAACTACAGAGATCCATCTCTCTTCAAAGAACTAGGCATCACTACAACGTCCTGAAGTCCTTTCTGATCCTGTCCCAGAACATGATTTTTTATCAGAGCTCAATTCATCATCATTCGAGGGAGAGCCTTCCTGCCACAAGACAGAACAGCCCAGCTTCAGGTCCTAGCTCATCACATCGCTTCAGCCCCTGTGGTACCAGCCAGAACCCTGTTACAGCTGCTAGGCCACATGGGCGGCATCCATCACCACAGTCCCCTTTGCAAGACTTTGTATGAGGACAATCCAGTGGACCCTTCATGCCCAATGGGACCAAAGATGGGACAATTTGGACCTTCCTGTCTCCATCACAAGGCTGATACGACAGAAACTTCAGTGATGTATGACATCACCTTCCTTACTGGCGGGGTTACCATTCCAAATGGAAGCACCAGACCAGATCCCGACGTCTGACGCTTCTAACACAGGATGGGGGAGCTCATCTAGGCATTCACAGGACACAGGATTCCTGGTCCATGATCGAAGAATCTCTCCACATCAATGTTCTGGAAATGAGGGCCATTCTATATGCCATGCAGGCTTTGAGCTCGGTTCTCAGACCAGGATGTCTTCTTGTGCAGACAGACAACATGTCGATAGTATTTTACATTAACAAACAGGGAGGCACACACTCCTACCCCCTTTGCAGGGAAGCTATGAGAGTGTGGGATTGGGCCACATCTCGTCACCTGATAATCTCAGTAGTCCACGTCCCAGGGGTCCAGAATACCTTGGAAGATGCTCTCAGCTGAACATGGTCAAGAGTGCACGAGTGGTCCATTCTCCAATCCGTAGTCAATGAACTGTTCGTAAAATGGGGGACACCCAAACTGGACCTCTTCACTTCCCCTACCAATGCAAAACTGCCCAGTTTTTACTCGCTAGTTCCCATGCCTGGTGCTTTTTGGCAACACGCATTGTCCCTTTCCTGGAAGGGGTGATCCCTCTACGCCTTTTTGCAATTTCCACTTCTGCAGAGGATCCTCCTCAAGGTGCAAGCGGAAAGGGCAATAATGATCCTGGTGGCACCACTATAGCCTCGACAGATCTTGTTTCCACTATTGCAGCAGCTAGCAGTGGAACCCCCGACCACCCTACCATTGAGCACGTAATTGCTGTCCCAGGACAACAGGACCTTGGTCCACCCAAGCTTGTGGTCCCTTCACCTTTATGCATGACTCCTGAGGACTTAGTCAGGCTCTGTTTCAGAGTTTCTGACAAGGTCACCAGTGTGATTGTGGCAGCCAGAAAACCTTCCACTAGAGCGACATATGCCATGAAGTGGAAACGTTTCTGTCTATGGGCTATGGCTCATCACCTTGACCCTTTGGCCTGTCCAGTGAGTATTCTCCTGGAGTACCTCTTATCCCTTTCGGACTCAGGTTTGGGTTACTACTCCATTAAAATGCATTTGGCTGCCCATCACACCCCTGTACAGGGCAGAACAGTGGTACAGTTGGAGGTAACCCACGCCTTCCTTAGGGGGATCTTACATATTCAGCCTCCCATCAGGGACCATGTTCCCTTGGGATCTACTGTTTGTTTTGGAGAAGTTGACCTTACCCTCTTTTGAACCAGCCGCAGATTGTGAGCTACGTTTTCTGTTTTGGAAAACGTTATTTTTAGTTGCTGTTACTTCTGCTCGAAGAATTTCTGAGCTTCAGGCCCTGATGTGCAAGGAGCCTCATCTGAAGTTTCACAAGGACAGGGGTGGCCTTGAGAACCAATCCCAAGTTTTTACCCAAGGTGGTATCTGACATGACCCTAAACTAGGACATCCAACTTCCTGTTTATTTCTCTAATCATATGAATAGGGGTGAGGCTCTTCTACACTCTAGATATGCATCAAATTTTGCATCATTGTTTGTCCAGAACCAAGGAGAGCAGGCGTTCTGATCAATTGTTTGTCTCCTTTGCCCCTAGAATCCTAGGGGCTCCTGTGACCAAACAGACACTGTCCAAGTGGCTAGTGCACTGTATTTCTTTCTGTTATCAGAAACATGACAAACTCCTAGCAGGATCGGTCTGGGGTCACTCAACAAGAGCTGTGGTGGCTTCCTTTGCTGCGCTGAAAAACGTATCGGTTTTGGACATTTGTGCGGCAGCTATGTGGCACACAGTCCACACCTTCATTCGACACTACAGTCTGGATATTGCCTCGAGATGCAGAGCAGGCTTCAGCGTTGCAGTTTTTCAGGATCTCCTCTCATAAGGGATCTTCTCTCCCCTTCTCTCCTGTTCACCTGCCACCCGAGCCATTGTCTTTAGTTTATACTGCTTGGGAATCAGTCCTAATTGTGTTACCTGCTGCAAGAACTGACTCTTGAAGTAAGATAGTACAGTTACGTAAGAACTTACCATAACAGTAGGTCTTTGAGAGAAGCTCCTGCAGCAGGTATACTTCCCTCCTTCCCCCTGGAGGTCTCCTGCTGTGAGCGAACACTATCGCCCTGGTATCACCAGTTCTCTGTGGTATTGCCCTAGTTTTTCTGCTCGAATCGTGTCACATCCGGACACTGGAGTCTTAGACGGAAAAAGAACTGGGGCATGCCGGGGACCACCCACCTTTTATACCATATGGGACGTCAGGGGCAGGCCAACATTGGGAGGTGGTCCCTGCCTGGAACTGCTGGCTAGAAGTTTGCCATGGGGTCCTGGCACCTGCCAGCTTCAGTCCTAATTGTGTTACCTGCTGCAAGAGTTTCTCTCAAAGATCTACTGTTATGGTAAGTTCTTATGTAACTGTACTTTCTACGATCAACCATTTATTTTGCACACACATTTATCCCTGGTGATCTGCAGACACTTTTTTTCACTCGTCTAGATAGAAAACAGAACACTTTTAAAGTCCTTAATAATTCAAAAGGGACCTGTGAATAAGAAGCAGGAAAGTGAATAACCAAGTTATATTCAGTCCAAAACGAAAAGTGCAAACAAATAACAAATTTCATATCCAAATGTAAATTCAGTAAAATACCATTGCTCACTTCCTAAGCATGAACAAATTGCTAAACATGTAGAGAACACTGCTGCATAGAGTCACAGCAAAAAAAATTGGAAATAGAATTGGGGGGGAGGCGACAGGCAAAACTGCAGAGGATAGCCACTATAAATACAATTGTAATCAACATTAGTATTAATTTCTAAACACCAGTAGTACAAAACTAGAAGAAACAGAGTTTTCAAAAGGGAACCAGCCTGAACTCTATGCACCAGCAAACAGCTGTAAGTGACTAACAGTCTACTATGAAAGGTTTGCGGTCCCAATGTTCATTAAGTCCTTTAAGCTTTAATGTTTGGAGCTTGTAAATCCCAAAACTCTCCCATCTGATGAGTAAATTAAATCTGTCACCTCCCTTCCTAAGTGCTCTGACAAACTCCAAACCCATGAATTTAAGTTGGGGTCTCCATTATGTTTTACCGAAAAGTGGCCCCCCTTAGGGGTCTCGGGCCTTTGATTTGTGATTGATCTGACATGCTCCTGGATTCTTTCTTTGAGCATTCTGACCATCCTTCCCACATAACAATACCCACAAGGGCACCAGAGTATGTAATAACATCATTTGTTGTGCAGGATATGAAATCTCTAATTTGGAAATCCCCAGACATATTATTTTTAAACTCCTTGTCCTGTACACTATGTTGGCAAATATTACAGCATTTACATGAATAAAACCGCTTAGGCTGTTGTGGGAGCTAGCATGTTTGACATCCCCCCTCGAGTGGGCAACTGACTATGTACGTGTTTGTCTCTCAAGCTAGGTTTTTTTTTTAAGGTAACTCTTGGTGTCCTGCCCACTACTCGCCCTACTGCATCATCACTATTTAATATATGACCATTACGCCAGACGATATTTCTAATCTGTCCAGCAATACTATTAAATTCAGTGGAAAAATGTAATGGGATCCCAATTATTAGCCATTCTGCCTTTGTTGCTAACAGGTTTGAGAAGACACTCCCTGTCCAAATTTCTAACCTCACTAAGGGCATTTCCTCATATCCCCTTTCCAAGAACCGTGTTTTAAGTTCAGCTGACTGTGCATCATAATCATCCAACTCAGAACAATTTCTAGTGATCCAAGGAAATTGGCTGAAGGGAATAGATTTCTTCAGAGCTAATGAGTGTGCACTATCAAATCTTAGTACTCTATCGGTAGCTGTGTCCTTTCTGTAACCCGTAGTGACAATTTGACCTTTCTCTACACTGCCAATCAATTTAAGGTCCAAAAAAATCAATCGTCACAGGGTCTATTTTAGCTGTAAACCGTAAGTTCAAATTGTTAGTGTTTAACCATTTAATGAATTCCCTTGCTCGCTCCTCTGTGCCTTCCCAAATGCAAACACAGTCATCAGTAAACCTGTATCAGCATTTTAGATTATTAAAGAAGGGGTTTAGGTTTTGATTGTAAACTACCCTTTCTTCTCACAAACCTAAGAAAAGGTTTGCATATGATGGGGCCATAGAGGTCCCCATTGCTGTTCCACAAATTGGAGATAAAATTTGTTGTCAAATTCGAACATATGGCTTAGAACAAATTCCAGTGCTCTTTTGATAAACCTCTTCGGTATGTTGTCATGTAATGGAGATTTGTCTAAAAAATACATAGACATTTCAATACTGTCTTTATGATGGATTAATGTGTACAAAGACTCCACATCAGCAGTCATCCACAGGAACCCCTCTTGTCATGGTAAGTTATGAAACTTCCTTAAAACATCACCTGTGTCTTTAAGATTCAATGGTAAATGCTGAATGCATTCTTTCAGGAAAAAATCAAGAAACACGCACAAATGATCAGTAAGGGACCCTATGCCTGACACAATGGGCCTACCTGGGGGGGTCATTTAGATTCTTGTGAATTTTCAGTAAAATATAGAATGTGGGGATAATCGGGGTATCACACCACACCAGTTTGAATTCTTCCTTAATTATTTGGCCCTACTGTAACCCCTCCTGTAACAGCCTAAGCATCTCTTTTTTTTTGTACTCTACAATGGGGTTACTTGGCAGTTTTTTGTGATTAGTCATATCATTTAATAATCTTAGAGCCACATCCCTGTAGTGCCCCTTGTTCATAACAATGTTACTCCCTTTGTCTGCATGTTTAATGGCTATCTCTGTATCCACAGAGAGCTCCTTTAATGCCTGCATTTCCCCATAAGACAGGTTGTGTGTCTTATTGTGATACCTGGAGAATAACTCATTCACTTGCTTCATGACTACCTTTCAGAAGTTTGAATAGTCCCATTAATTACGGTGGGACAAAAATTTGTATTTTTCTTGAAGCTAACTTTTCTGCATTTATGAAACTCTTGAATCTAGTCTTTTTTACTCCTTCTTTTTCCCTCCGGTTACCACACTCTGGGACCTCCCACAGATGTTGCTCTGGTATCTTCCACCCAGCCTGAGACTCTTCCACCTTAAGTCCCCCACAGTGCTCTTGAACTCCCCATGCCTTACCTGCAGTCGACCCCCTGGCTTGTACCCCCCAGGGTGGGGCCACCTTCACTACTTGGTGCTCCTTAAATCCAGTAGTACTGCAGGCAGTGTGTGGGTCGGAGGATATCAGGAACTTGGCTGGGTAGGATCTGACAGTGGGTGTAGGGCCACAGTGCGTCATCATCCTCCCAGAGCACAGGGTTTTTCCTCTTTCTATGAGTGACATCATGACATTCCTCTGGAGGTGTGGATGTACAGTGATGTCCAGCGTGAGATGGGCACGCTTCCAACCCCAACCAACGGACATCCGCCATCACCTCCATCCCATCCCAATGTGGCCCTGGCTTGTTGCACCCTCAACTACCTCTGGTAGTCACTGGGAACCACAACCCACCCCACCCCACCAGGGAGAGGAGAGCTGTCCTCTGAATGCTCAATCCTCTCTCCCCCCCCGCCAACCCCCGGCAACCTGAGCTCACTCCCAACCTCAGGTCACTGGCATGGTAAGAGATAAAGTGGTAGATGCCTCAGCCCTCTACACCAGTGGCTGGCTTTACTTGAATCTCATCTTCTATTGATTGAGTCTGGCTCACATTATTTATAACGATTTTCATCAAACAATTCTGCCAGGGTGACCAAATCTAAATTCATTCTATCCATATACTGTATACCTAAATGCCCCCCAGAAAGGTCCCCATCTGTGTGTAACACCCCTACAAATGAGGGTTCCCGAAAAGTCTTCCTAGAGCTTGCCTAAATGCTCACTGCCAGGCTGGTGTCCTGCGTTTTAGCAGTTTAAATGTGATTGCCAGAGAGTGCCTGTATAGCTTCTGTGTACTGTCTCTTAAGAGCTGCCTGGATTGCAGTCATAAGTAATCTGAGAGGGAGCTCTGTTGAAAGAAGTAACTATTTGCTGAAAATCATTTGGAGTGATTATGATAATCTAGTTTGTCTAACCTGCCTTCTTTGCAGCAAGGACTGTTTTGTTTATCTCCATTAGCTTGATCCTGGACTGCAAATTGGACCAATCAGTACTGGTGGGACCTAAAATGGAGCCGGACTACAGGAGCTGTCTGGAGTCAAAATCTGTAGGAATTGTAGTTTTGGGCTTTTTGCACCTGAAAGGGGAGCCTTTGTTGTGACTGACAGGAGGATCAGCCAACCGAACCTTTTGGATCTTGGGGAATTTCCCAGGCTGCTTCAGCTAGTTTCAGTTTTGAGCTGAGAAGTGAAGAAGTAACAGCTCAAGAGATTTTGAGCAGCAATCCTGAGTGGATTCGCATGGGAGAACTGTGAAAGGGCCGAGTTTTGGCCTGCATGTCTGCCTGCTGCCCCTGAGAAGGAGAGAAGAGAATTATTTCGGACTAAATCCGAGTTTGTGAGAACGAAGTAAGCCACTGATTTTTACTAGGCTCATACCTGAAGAAGACCGAAGATTTTGCTGAATGCGATCGGCCTGTCAGGATTTCCAGCTGCTTTTGCATCCCCGGTTTGTGTAGAGACTTTACGATCGTGACCAGAGAACGGTTTGCCTGGTACAGTAGTATTTCTTTATATGTAACTGTACTGTGTATTGAAAGTGGGTCATGATTTGGTTCCCCACTGTGTGAACTGTGTTCTGCTTGCTGGTACCATAGAATCCTTTACATGTAAATGTGCTGTGTATTGAAAGTGGGTCATGATTTGGTTCCCCAGTGTGTGGACTGTGTTCTGCTTGTTGGAAGCTGTATCCAGCCCAAAGTGGACTGTATCTGAATTTGTCTCCATTTGGCCGCGGCCTTGCCACACTGGCCCAGCCAGACTACCCGTTGCACAGAGAAAGCCATTGACGAGAGACCTGCCTGGGGATCAGCCACCTGCTCCACGCTTGAACAAGAACGATGCCTCGGTGATTTGTGTGGGCCCTGCTTCTCCTGGCACTCCAGATTAACCACCTGCATCTCGATTTTCTTCCAGCCTGTGTCCAGTCTTGGGTATCATGAGTAATCATCAGGGTAGCTCCCTGCAACCTAATTTAAAAGTGTGTCATCTGATTGTCTTGTTGTTTTCTTTTCACGAACTGAGCCCTCCGGCTCTGGATTACAAATAGTGTGTGTTGTGCATGTTGTTTTCTTCTATCATAGGACCCCAACCAGCTGCAACGTTCCTGGCTAGCCCACCGTTCTCCATCTGGGTACCCAAAGTGTGTGACTGTTTATAGACCCTGAAGTGCATGCATAACTGTTTGAATAATAGAGTCTTTAAGCAAATGAACCTGATTATGCCCCTCCCTTGTTCAAGTCCCTTAAATAAATCAGATCTAACTCTTTTTTGCATTTACCCTGACTGTGGTTCCAGTTTGTGCCAGAGTACTGTACTGCTGTTATTTGCTGTGTATAACCTTATAGTGTATGGTGGAACGCTGTTCGGCATGGAAATCCATGCCTGGAACAGCATTGTTGTGCTGCACCTGGTACATCACGATCTTGTTGTGCTGCACCCAATACATCACCGGTGTAGCACAACAAGATCGAACGTGTTTGCGCATGCGCGATTGAGTGGCCAACGGCAACGCGGAAGTAAGCGCGTTGCTACCGATGCCGAGGTAAGCCATATTTTTTCTTGTACACTTGTTTGGGGGATCACGGAGTGCTGATTATGGTTGCCCATACACTATAAAAGACTGTGTATGAGCAATCATACACAGACAAGGCAGTTGAAAGATCTTGAGGTTTCCGTGGCAATGGACCTCTCGAGCTGCACTCTCGAGGTCTCTGGTTACCACGGAAACCTCTCGATCACAACTGCCTTGTTGTGTATGACTGCTCATACACAATCCTCTATGTTTTTCAGGGGGTCCCTAGGACCGAGCCAGAGGAAAGCCCTGGTGGTAAGTGCAAACAGTGTGGGTACTCATGTGGTGTATCAGGGATATTGTGAAAGTGATTATTGTGTATTGTTCCAGCCACTAGTAAGGAAAGAGGGGGGTTACAGTGTCTTGAAGGGCTGTGCCCAGGTTAGCTTGACCACTACCAACCCTGACCTCCGGATGGAGGCACCCGTTTCAGAACTCAGGCCCCTTAACCTGCTACTAGAACAGCAGGTAGGGGTAGTAGCCCTTGGGATAGTGCCACCTAGGGGTTACATGTGTCATCTATGCTCAAAGCCTCCTGGAACCTACAAAGGATGTAGAAATTCTCATTTACAATGTTGTCCACATCAAATCCCATAGTTACTTCCTGCTGGTTATCTGAGGTTGTGGAGCCAAAATAATACCTCAGTTTTATTTTTCCAAATAATTTAAACAAATCAACTTGAATTTGAAAATTATTTATCTTTAATACAGGTACAAAATTTAGTCCTTTTTTCAATAATGTATTCTCTTCTGTTGTTAGATACCCATCTGAAATATTGATCACTTAAAATTCATCACTCTTCTTTCTCTCAATCTCCAGCCAGGTCATCCGTCATTTCCCCCTTCTGCTTTACTGTTTTTATTTTTGTCTTTTCCTTTTGCAGCTTAGTTCCATTTTAATTAAAAAAAAGCATTCCCAGCAGAAACTTCGGTGCCACTGCCAGACTGTATCACAACAGGCTCAGTTCCTCTCTTGTCTCAGTATTGACTGCTTTATCAGATTCTTTCTGTGTTTTTTATTTACATTAAACCTCACCCTTGATCGTCCTCTGCTTCTGGAATGGGACCGTGCACGTCTTTCTGGGACCCATGAAAACACCCTATAATTTTCATAGTCCTTTCGGTCCCTTAGCAATTTTGCTTTTTTCCTACTGATCAATTCATTTTCATATTTATTAATTTTATGCTGTAATGCGTTGTCATTGTTATTAAATTCTGCCGAGTTTACAAATTGCTGACTTCCTCTTTAGCATTTTCAATGTCCTTGGCTAGCTGATGACATTTCTCACTTTCTTCTTTGATTATTAATTTTGTGAAGCCCATGAGCAGTCTTCTGCAAGTTTTAACCCCTCCTCCCTGTTATTAAAGTTCTGTATGCCACATGAAGGTGTTTTTGTCACTCTGAGTCTTCTTGGGACTTGCCCCACTCCAAACAAGTTTCTAGAGTTGTGACTGTGAAGGTGATATTCCGTTCATGCATCAAAAGTTTCTCAAGTTTAGAAAATGCAGCTTAGATATCACCTACCAAATCCCATCTTGTGTTAGGTTAAGTAGTTGCGCTTCTCAGTCTCTCTTTCGCCAGATCCTGTCTTGCTTGAAGAGTCAGTGTAGTCTCCAAACAGAAACTGCTACCTTGTTGGCTGCCTCTTTCTATTCTGGAATTGTTACTCATTCTCTTCTATCACAGTTGTGAACACAAGGTCAATTTCCAAAGGCTGTTGATGTAGCCATTGATATAAAGTTAAATGCCATTTCATAACAGGCAGCAGTTCCGTAGGTCACCAATTGTGTGTGTAATGGTGCAGGTAGTAACTCTGGATCTGGGCTTGGCTGTGCCCATAACGATCACCACACCATTTGTGCATAAGTAGCTACTTGATGGGTGCAGCAGAGATGGGGTGGCTACTCCATCACATACAAATAGTCCCAAAGCCGCTGTACTCCAATATTACATGAAAGCACTGTCCACATAAGAAAAGAATGCTTCACACCGCTGCTTTATTAGTTAAAAGTTAATACATGAACAAATGCTGCCAGGCACACCACAGGGGCCAGAAACCCCATTGCTTCACCGGGATGTCCGTGTAGTAGTCTTCGCCCCCTGAGGAAGCCTTACTGGTGAAGCACTGGGGTGTGCAGTCCCTACAGTGTGTTTGGCAGCATTTGTTCACATTCAGGCATTTTCCTTCACCATTACTCATGGCTATGAGTGGTGGGCTTTGTAACTGATATACAGAAGTCTGTCTTTAATTCCCCATTAGAGGTAAGTAGCTTTTTGGCACCAGTTTTGAATCTGCTTTGGAAGGGGGTCATGTGATGGAAAAATGCAGTGTTACATTTTAAAAATAGAAAATGGGGGGCGCTGTAGAGGCCAAGTAAAATGGCAACTCCAGGTTTAAGCTCTGCTCAATTTGTTTATGACAGCGCTTAAATGTTTATTTTTTTTAATTTTTCTTATTTTCACCAAACCAAAAGTACATTAATCAGTATCCAAAGTGCTTTGGTTCAATATGGACAAGTCTCAGAAACAAAGACAGTTGCAGGACAGAGCAAATAGTAAAAATGCCACGGCAGCTCTGACCACATGGTCGGCACCTTGCTGCACGGCAGCCACTACCAAAGATCAAGAGGGGGAGATGCTCCAGACACTAGGTGCTAAACTTAGTGCTTAATTAAATCTGTAACTGGACTTTCCAATAAGTTTGACACACTCACTAGCCATGTGTGCCTGTTGTGGAGACTACTATGGAAGCAGCGCAAACTGCTACGGCAGAAGTCACTAAGCGGTCAGACTTGGCTATGGGAGCAGCAACTACTCTTATTAAGGAAAACCACAATCTCCGAACCAGGCTGGAGACTCTGGAAAATCAGGCCAGATCTGCTAAACTACGAATAATGGGAATGCCCGAAGGGTGCAATGGTGACATCTGCTTCTCTTTTTAAATGACTGGTTCCAGCAGCAGTTTGGTGACGAAGTCAAT
Source organism: Neoceratodus forsteri (assembly GCA_016271365.2). Taxonomy (NCBI): domain Eukaryota; kingdom Metazoa; phylum Chordata; order Ceratodontiformes; family Ceratodontidae; genus Neoceratodus; species Neoceratodus forsteri. Next base: position 244,059,604 of record CM028135.1, on the reverse strand, counting down.
AGCCGACCGGTAGGCATGCAAAAAGCCTACAGAGCTACACCCAGATGGAGGTCAAATAATCCAGATACTCCTTGAGCCATTCTTGTGGTCACCGATGGAGTTAGCATTAGAGATCAGTTGCTAGCCCTGGCACGGAGGAAAATAACATTGCTTCAGGATGGTGCTGTCATTTGGATTTTTCCTGATCTGAGCTATGCGATGAGGCATAAGAAGAAGAAGTTCGATTGTGTTCGGGCTATGCTCCAAGAGGCTGATATACCACACTGGATGGTGTTCCCAGCTTGTTTGCAGATCATTTATGAAGACAAGATTTTCTTGTTCACAGATCCCTCGGAGGCCTTGAAATGGACACAAAAGAAAGCAGCAAGATGTAACAATCAGTAATTCTTCAACAAGGTACCAGGCAAGATTGCCCTTTGTCTCCTTTTCTATTTAATTTATACCTTGAACATTTGATTTGTAGACTTACTGCCTCACCAAGGATCACGGGAATTACTATTGGCAATTCTCAATATAAATTGTCTGTTTACACAGATGATATACTCCTTCATGTCACATACCCCTCGACCTCCTTGGTAGCGGCTATAGAAACTATCCAAGCTTTTGGCATAATCTCCAATCACAAATTAGATCTCTCCAAAACAGAGGTAATGCCTCTTAATGTTTTTACTCTACATGCCAATATTCAACACCTAGGGCTAAATAGGATCAAAGATAAGATGTTGTATTTTGGGGTATACCTTTCTCTGTCTGCAGCTAAGATGAAAAAATACAATTTGGATAAGACACTTTCTCGTATTAAAACAGACCTCAGTCGTTGGGCTTTTCTTCCTCTTTCTCTCTGGGGACGCATCAGTGTTATAAAAATGAATGTCCTTCCCCGTCTCTTATATCCTCTTCAAATGTAAAACTATTTTCTTCCTAAAAGTTGGTTTTCTCAGGTCCACAGTATCATTTCCAGTTATATCTGGCAGGGTAAATTGCCAAGACGAGCTATAGCAAAATTGCAATGTTCTAAAATAAGAGGAGGCCTCCAACTTCCTATTTTTTTTCTCTGTTACCTTTCCATCAACTGTACTATTACATGCTGTTGGTTAATAATCTCCACTTTGACTGATTCTAATATATATTTTCTGCTACGGCTCCAGATAGAGAAATTCTTATGCACTACTCATAACATTGACCTCAGTTCTCTATTATACTGTATGTCCCTCTTAAATATGTACCTAAACAGCTCTGGAACTCTCCTGTAATGGCAACACTTTGGATAAATGCACAGTTAAATGTGCTCGCGCTGTCACATGCATCTCTTCGGTTTGATACCTTCCAACCGTTATTACATAATCCCAATTTTAAGATAGGGGGAAAGATACTGAGCTCTTTCTGTTGGCCCAGAAATGAGAAAATACTAATTAAAGACCTGTTGGAACATCACAAGTTACTTTCATTTGTGGAAGCTCAACGTAAGCTCAATCTCCCTTCCTCATATTGCTTCAAATATATACAAATAAGTCACATGCTTCTTCATCATTTTGGATCCGGTCCCTTGGATAAACATTTGGAGGGACCTCTTCTTTCGGTTTTCTTTTCATCTCCTTCATCATGTACCATTTCCCTTTTTTACAATCATTTACGAGAAATATTGGCAGAAATAGAAGGCCCCCCTTCCTTGTTACAAATGGGATTCTGTTCTACCTCCTTCCCCCTCTACCACGCATTCCTGGAGTCAAAAATGGTCTCAATTATACAAAGATATAAAATGGAATTGTTATCAGTTACTCCAATTTTACACAATCCATGATCTATATTACGCTCCATCCAAACTTTGCAGGATGGGGAAACTCCCAAATGACCTATGCTCCCATTGTGGTGAGCAATTGGGTACCCTTCTTCATATTCTATGGAACTGTGAAAAAAGCTTCCCCTTTCTGGTGAGCTATTAAATCTAAACTAGATCACCTTCTAGGACTGTCTGATGCTTTTGTACCAGAGATATGTATCCTGGGAGAATATGGCAATACTCTGATTGGGAAACAGAGGAAGCATATGGCTTTAATTTCTCTATGTGCTAAAAAAGTGTTACTGTACCATTGGAAAGCTCAAACAACTCCTACGGTGACAGAATGGTTACACGAGGTCCTTTTTGCACTCCAAGCAGAACACCTCTTGACCAATCTTTCTAAAAACATAAAATACTATCAAAAAGTGTGGGCTCCTTTACACACATTACTTACCTTATAAACTGCTGTTGACAATGTAACACATTATTATAAAACGTCTATATGATACTAGAGAAGTAGAAAATACCCTGTTATCAGGCAGCGGTGCGGGAGGGGGGAGGGGAGGGGGCTTTGGGGTAGTATAGCCAAAAAGGTTGTTGATCCTGTTATATCACAGGTTCCGTTTTTATGGATTGTGGACTGTAGAGATTTAATGGTACAAGGAGTTTTGGAGCATTCATGTCTTTCTTTGTCTTTGATTAGATATTATATTTCTGCTCCTACGGTTATGTATACTGGATACCATTGCCACATTATATGGAAAAATCAAATAAAGCATATTCAGTTTGAAAAAAAAAAAGAATCTGCTTTGCAGGAACTGCAACCCTCTAAAATGACTTTGTAGTTCCTGCATATTCTGAATCCAAAGCCTCAGGGTGGGGGCAGGGGTTCCTTCCATAAGCCCTTTGTCCAGCCTGTTAGAGGCTGTTTCACAGGTCCTGGCTGTTGATCCCAGCAGGTGCTGCTACCCCTCAGGCTTCTTTGGTGACCCTGTGCCCATGCCAGGGTCACCAAAGGAGCTGATGTTGGCGGCACAAAGTCCAGTCCCAAGCCTTCTGACTCCCTTCCACCTCCACCAGCCACTGGACAGGGGTCTTCTGGTTGTCCTGCTTGCTGTCACTTGATGGTTCTCCTTCTCTGCCCAGTTGGGGCATACTAATGCTTAGGTTCCTTATTCTTTTCTGTGTGCCTGGTTTTGGCCCTGGTTGCTTTGGTCACAGTCAGTCCATTGATCCTCCAAGCTTGTGTCTGGCAGGGAACTGAACAGCATGATGGGGCTACCCATGTTATATAGGTGACAACGATGCATGTCACCCTGGATGGCTCCAATTAGCAAATGATTCCTAGTGGTCATGACACTGATAGCTCATAGTTTTATGAAGTGGCTCAATGAAGGAGAGTCTCTTGAAGACCTACTGTTATTCTTTTCTTGTCTGGGCCTAACAATAATGAACTCTTACTAGTTTGGTAGACCAGGGAAGACTGAGGAACTGTTGGATTTGGCATCTGACACAGATCAAGAAAAAATAAATTTCTGTTGATATTGAGGCTCTGGGATCGATATTTGTGTGGACAAAACCAGCACCACTCAAACTGTAGATAAAAGCGATTTATTCAAATATTACATACAGCCACAACAAAGCCATGAACCTGGTGAACTCAAAACCCCAACCGGTTTTGTGTGCATCATCAGTAGTACTGAGAAGTGCAGACAACATTCTAAAATGCTTAATGTGATGTCTTACAGTACTAGAAATAGACATGGGTAGACAAACTGATGCTAACCACATTTTCAAATTTCGTGGTATTGAACAGGTAAATCTGGGACCACGTGGTGGTGGTGGTGGTGGGGAGGGGGGGATTTGGACCAGAAGCTGATCCAACATGGGTCATACTGGATATATACACTGGATGCACTTCATGCACCAGGTGTCAGTAAAAGTATAGAAATCTTGAAATGTATCAGGAAATGAAGTCCTCACTTCCTGTTGCTGTATACCTGCTGTGAGAGCTGTGAAGTGTTTTTGAAAGTCTGAAAGTCGTGAGTTTGTAAGCTGGCTTGGCAATAACTGTGTAACATGTTCTTTTTTTCAGAAATGATGAGATATATGTACATGGAATTGTTATTCCTCAAGCACTGAGAAATTTATGATACAGGACTTGATGGACACACAGTTTACTGCTAAAAATTCCTGTAGCCTCTTTTAAATGTAATTTGGGATTATATAGGGTTGTTTGCAATATTAATTAATATTTCTAGTTCTGTATGACATCACATTAAGCACCTTATAATATTGTTTGCTCTATTTTGCACTTCTTGGTACTACTGAGTACTGGCATAACTTGTATGTAATTTTGTACTGTCTCTTTAAATTGGATATTTAAAAGACCCCTAATGACTGAATTGCTTATCCCTCTGATGACACACACAGTGCAAAACTGGTCGGGGTTCTGAGTTCACCCAGTTTATGGCTTTGCTGTGAGGGTATATAATTTTTGAATAAATTGCTTTTGACTGCAGTTTGAGTGGTCCTGGTTTTGTCCGTTTCTATTGCTGTCTCTCAGTACCATGCACACTCTTGGGCATTTGAGCTGTTTTGCATCTCTGGTTCATAGTTTTTTATGTGCTGACTGCCAACTGCAATTAAGACATTATTCAGCAATTGTATCAGCCACCATTGCATTCTGTGTAAGAGGGACGCTTTTTGATAATTTGCAGTTTGCTTACGGCTCAGAGAGCCAAGCAAATTTACTGTGGCCCACTTATCAGTTAATCTTACCAGATGTTTTTTTTTGCCTCCCCCCAGGTATATCCACTATTATTTTTGGGGACATTAGTTTGGGGGATAGCACAGTGTTGTTCTCAACAAGCGATTTTTGCACCACAGGAGAAGCTGACTTATTTACTGATGCACCGCAGGTGCAAACGATAGACACCACAGCCAAGTGGGGAGCAGAATGAGGAAATTATGGACATCCAAACAGCATTCTTACGGCTGGAGAGAGCAATCATAAGAGGGAAGATACCACTGGGGCAGACTTAGTTTGGAAGCATATCTCAAAGTGGGATGTTCTTCCCGAGGGCTGTGTGTACTAAAATATCCTGGCTACGGGACTGAGAGACAGCAGTTTATGCGGGATTGGAGAGCTTCATTGTAAAATGGGGCCAATGCATTAATGTGGTCATTTATTAAGGATTACCAAGCCCAGCAACCTAAAGTGACAGTGGACATTAAAACAAAAGAAACAGCTGTTCTACTATTTATAGGACATCTGGATTTTAGTGCTCTGGCGGCAAAACTGAAGTAATCTGTCCAAAAACAGGATACCAAAATTAAGAACACTAAGCTTAAAAGTGTGAACGGTACAGACAAGATTACTTGCGCAATCGTGTTTTTTTATTGGAACAGGAGCAATCACCAGCACAACTGGAACAGGAATAAGGGTCAGAGCCCAAATCCACGATCGGGTCAGCCACACTTCATTTTCGAAAAATAGGGGCAATTCTCATTCATACAACACATCCAACAGTGAATCAGAGGTGAAGAGTACCGAGAAGTTTTTTTAGAAGAGGAGGAACAGGCTTGTCCTATACTACAGAGGAGCGACCGCATGGTCCACTTCAAGGAACAACATCAACAGACATCTTAAAGTCAGAATCTGGAGACACAGCTGCACAAGAACAGAGTCACCCAACAAGAAGAGGGGTCTGGAAACATCGCAAGCAAAATCGATCTCGGAGGGGCAAGTGAGGCGAGGAACAGAGAATCTGGTCATCAGTATTTCTAGTATTCCATTAATGGATGCATGACTATCTGTCTTACAGAAAGGATTATCATTTGTCACTACACAGGACTCTAAGCCTTTCGATTTATACATTGATCTCCACAGACTGACCAGGCATTTAAATCTCAAGGCATTTTTTGAATGTACCAAGATGTGCCGAGGATCTCGGTTGCTAGGCAGTCCCAATTCTATTAGCAACATGGCCACACTCGAGGTAAAAAATTATACTAATAACTTTCACACCCCCCTTCTACCTTTATTCCACCATATATTGACACTGATAAGGTCTTTGAGAGAGCATGTGAAAATGAAAGAAATTTTGCAACATGTTAGAAAACCTGACTATGTAAATGTAACAGCAGAAAATACTGCAGCATTTAAAATTCTGGAGGAGCACACTGAAATAGCCATCAAGCAAGCAGGCAAGGGGTGATCTGTTGTAGTTATGTTTACAGCGAAATATGTTAATGAAATTGAAAGGCAGTTGCATAATGGAATGTTTTATTGCAAACTATGGACAGACCCCACCCTTAGTTTTAAAAGAGAAATTGATATGTTTTTGGCAGAAGCACACCTTGAGGGAATTATTTCTCAGGATGAATTGGAATTTCTTATGGTAGACCACCCCATAAGGGCTTGTACATACATTTTGCCTAAAATTCATAAGAATCTGCAGGAACCCCCCCCGGTACCCAATAGTAGCAGGCATTGGTTTCCTTACTGAGCCTCTATCTAAATATGTTGATGCCTATATTAAAAATCATTTACTTTTTTATCATCATATATCAGAGACACTACACAGATATTGAGCATCCTAGGGGACATGCAGATAGAGCAGGAATGGTATTTTGTGTCAATGGATATTCAGTCCTTATATACCAATATCCCCCATGGGGGGGCTTAATGCGTTGGAATACTGGTTGGGATGTGATGCGCAATTAGATGATGCCAAAAGGCAGTTCATCCTTGATTGTGCAGAACATGTTTTGACCAAGAACAGTTTTATGTTTTAAGGTGATTACTACCTCCAGACCAAGGGTACAGCCATGGGGGCAGCTTTTGGCCCCAACTATGCAAACCTCTGTTTGGACCTATTGGAGACAGTCTATGACAGCCAGGTCAATCCTTTTTATGATAGGATTGACATTTGGTGTTGATATATAGACAATAGTCGACATATTTATGGTGTGGTGTGGCACTATGGGTGACGTGGACGAGTTTGTGCGGTACTTAGAGAACAGTATCCAGAATCTCAGATTACCTTTGCAGTGTGACAGGGAGACTGTTTCCTTCCTGGATTTACAAATTCACAAGAATGTGGATGGTCCTATCCATACTAGTCTATTCTGTAAAGAAATTGACTGCAACTCACTGTTGCACACTTCTAGTTGCCACCCACGCTGTCTCATTAAAAACATTCCCAAGGCCAAGTTCTTCAGGGTCAGGAGGAATTATAGTGACATCAGTGACCATCTGATACATGGGACAGAATTATGACAATGTTTTTGGATAGTGGTTATAGTAGGGGGACAGCTGAATGGGCCTTCTTGGACTCCTTTGATGTGGACAGGGATGAGTTAATAACTGTGAAGGAGAGGCACAGGGATCAGCCCAGAATGCATTTTGTGCATAGTTACCGGCCAGAGCCAGAAACTAAAACTGGGATTTGTTGGCTTAATTGCCCTTGTGGCTCATATCCCTGTGGCAACTGTAAGTTTTGGCCTTCAATATTAAAGTCTGGTATCTTCACTACAGTTAACGCAACAAAAACTTATGAGCCCAAATCATTTTTTCAGTTGTGTTACCCAAAATTTGGTTTATCTTACTGTTTGTGAATGCGGAGCATTTTACGTTGGCAAGACTACCAGGCCTTTCAAAATCCATACGGAGAACACCTGTGTAGTATTGCTGGAGAAGACGCTAAGAATGCCCTGGCAAATCACTGTAAAATGGGTAGATAAACCAGTGCTAACCTCATTTTCAAATTTTGAGGTAGTGAACAGGTAAATTTGAGACCAGGTAGGGGGATTTGGACCAGAAGTTTATCCATCATGGGTCATACTGGATATATATACAATAGATGCACATCATGCACCAGGTGTCAGTAACAGGATAGAAATCTTGAACTGTATAAAGACATTAAGTCCTGACTTGCTGTTGCTGTATACCTGTTGTGAAAGCTGTTTAGTTGTTTAAGTGTTTTTGAAAGTCATGAGTTTGTAAGTTAGCTTGGCAATAACCATGTTACATGTTCTTTTTTCAGGGTGCAGAGGAGATATATGTACATGTGTAACCCCCCTGTTCCTTGGGGTTACTAGAATTCCATCAGTGTCAGTGTTAAGTAGGGAAGGCAGCTGGTGAATAACTAGTTATATAGATTTTCAGCTGGTCCCTCTCTGCTTGCTTGGTCTCAGCTGAGAGCAGAGAGGTGATGTCATTTAGAACTCTCGCAGCATCATAAGCCACATAGCTAGCTGTGAGTGGGGGAGTTTTAGAATTTTCAGAGAGTCTGCAGTAGGAGTTCAGTGTGAGCAGCTGGAGCAGTGAAGAGCTGCTGTGTGGGCTCTGAGGAGAGTCTACTTTTTCTCACCCTAATCTGAGAATCTTTTACCTGCCTTGTTGAAGTAGTGGATACCATCTTCAGGAGCTTCTGATGTCCTCATCCCTAGTGGGATGAGGAGGACTGCCGAGGGATCTGAGGGGCAATCAATCCCCTTTTTGATCCAGGACATTTGAAGCTGCCTTTTTGTATACAAACTGTGAGTAAATTCTGTCTGTGAGTTCCCAGAAGAGATGTACCTGCTTTGTTTTCTTTGGGGTGTTACTCTGATAAAGGGACCTATTCACCCAGTTCTGTGTCAAGACTGTTCTAAAGCAGTTTTTTCAAAGTTGGCTGACAATAGTGGAGTCCCAGATGTGACTTAGCACTTTGTACTGAACTTAAATTTTACACTCCTTTGTAGTGTTTCCTAATGCTGAATGTGCCAAACATTCTGAAGAAGCATAGTTCTACTGTTTATTATCTGTTGAGGTGTAACTCTGAATTAATGGCTGGGTATGGACGAGGAAGCAAAAGGTGGGCAACCCCCCCCCCCATCTGGATGACCAATTCAGCACTTTGGGTTCTGTAAGGGCAAGGCAAGGCAAATTTCATTTAAAAAGATGCCCATCCCAGAGGCTCTGGGCGCCAAACATATTAAAATTTCATACAAAACACAAAATCATTATAAATACATAAACAACACACTATTAAACATAAATATACAATATTACAGCAATTGAACTAACATTTTTATAGATACTACCCTCATCAGCAACTGCTAAACTCAAAAATAGCCAAGGGTTAATTTAAACATAAAATTCTGGAATCAGGATAGGGCTATGAAGCGCAGTCCGGGAAGGCCTGATTATACAGGAAGGCTTTGAGGTGGGCTTTGAATACCCCAACAGAAGGGGCCTTCCTAACAGCTGGAGAAAGTGAATTCCACAAGATGAGGGCAGTGACACTAAATGCTTTGTCGCCTGCTAGTTTTAGCCTTGTCCTGGGAATCGCGAGGAGGCCCCTAGAGGAGGAGCAGAGGGAGTGGACAGAGACAGCAGGTGTAAGAAGGTCCTTCAGGTAACCAGGGCCCAGGCCATGTAGGGCCTTAAAAGTGAGCAAACCCACCTTAAAGAGGATCCTTCTCCTAACTGACAGCCAGTGCAGTTGACGCAGAACTGGAGTGATGTGTCAATACTTAGGCTGATCTGTCAACAGCCTAACTGCCATGTTCTGCACCAGCTGCAGTCAGCGCAGGGTACCTGCAGAGACCCCGAGATAGAGCGCATTACAGTAGTCAAGTCTGGACATCATGAAGGCATGCATCAAGGTGGGGAGGTCCAGCAGTGGAACTAGGGCTTTATCCTGGTGATATTCCTCAGATGATAAAAACTGGTACGGACAGTGGATGCCACCTGAAACTCAAGTGTCAATCCGCTGTCAAGAATAATGCCCAGATCATGCACCCTAGAGGAGGCCTTCAATGGGACAGAGCCAAGAAAAAGCCCTGTCTCTGCACCCGAGGCCAACGTACCATGCCTTCTATTCGACTCCACCACCAGTACCTCTGTCTTATCGGGGTTCAGTTGCAACCAGCTGGAGACCATCCAGCCATTGATCTCAAGGAGGCAGCTCCTGTTTTTCAGGTCATTTGGCCAATGCCTGAAGATAAAGTTTATACCTTGATGTGGGTTTTGATAGTCTTGTGCACCTGTGTGCTTCGTCGGGTCAATATGACACATTTCCTACATTAAAGTCTATGCCATATAGGAATATGTTCTAAGTCGTGGCCTAGTGCCACTAGAAGAAGAAATTGTGTGTTTTGTAGTGGCCAGTGCCACATTTACAGATGTCTAATCCTATGCTATTTAGGAAGTTCGAGTTTCTGTTTTCTATAGATGTTGTGCTCTGCATTGCCTTATGCCACGAAGTGTAAACCCTTGGGGGTCCATCTTTGCTTTTGTGTACCAACTGTTTGGAATAAAGCCACACTCTAGAATCCCAACCTGGTGTAGACAATCTAGTTACTGCCTCCTGTGTAGATTTACTGGGTACCCCTTCAAAAGTGCAAACCTAGCATAGCCCTTAGTAGAAGTTCTCTCCTCAGGACCTGGGTTTGGTAAAGGTCTGCTTGTGTCTTGTACACACTTTGTGTTTATTGCTTTGTACCCCCACCCCTCTCTTTTCCCCTAGACAGAAAGAGTATGGGAGGTGTGCTTACTAGTTAAACAAGTGGCCAGTGGGGGGTTACACATGGAACTGTTATTCCCCAAGCACTGAGAAATGTATGATACAGGACTTGATGGAAGCACAGTTTACCTCTAAAAATTACTGTGTCCTCTTTTAAATGTAATTTGGGGTTATGTGGGGTTGTTTGTAATATTCTTAATATTTCTAGTACTGTATGACATCACATTAGGCACCTTATAATGTTGTTTGCACTATTTCCCACTTCAGTACTACTGAGTACTGGCATAACTTACTGTAAGTAAATTTGTACTGTTTAATTAAATTGGATATTTAAAAGACCCCTAATGATGTAAGAGCTCATCCCTCTGATGATGCACATAGTGCGAAACCGGTGGGGTTTCGGAGTTCACCCAATTCATGGCTTTGTTGTGGCGGTGTGTAATGTTTGAATAAATCACTTTTATCTGAGTTTGAATGGTGTTGGTTTTGGCCATTTGTATTGCTGTCTGTCAGTACCGTACACATTCTTGGGCAGTTGAGCTGTTTTGCATCTTTGGATTTGTGTTGTTTAGCAGCTGTCTCTGTCACAGGGGCTAAAGCACAGCATATTGGAGCCAAAAGCAAAATAATCAAGATGTACTCACAGAAATCTTGGCTACTGTATCCCAGATAGCAGAGGCAGACCCTGTAGTTGTGTTGCAGAATGAAAAGCTTCTTTATTAAGTAAAACAGCAGCGAGCTAATGGCACTCCCCCACTATCAGTCAAACGTTTTCACACCTCCCATGCTTTTTCATGACTGATAACACCACCAGACTGCTCATATTATATATGTAGGTGCTCCCTTGTGAGTGAGTACACCTGAAAACCACTATCCAATGTGAAATTTAAATACATTACAAATTATTTGAATGAATCAATAAATGACATGAAAAGCCACCAGTGCAAGAAATAATTGGTGGTAATAGATATATAAACATCTATTGCACACATTCAGTATGATAAAAAGTGGACAAACCACATATAAAATGGGCAAAAAAATCCTTGTGTCCTGATTGGCTGAGACTTGGTTCTAGCCATGGCAGTAAGATAGCACCAACAATGGCTGAAAACAAGTCCCTGCCAACCAGGGCAACTCACAACATTCATGAGCCACTTACATCCTAGTTACCATCACAAACCTGGCTGCAATCTTTACTCCTATATAAAAAACTTCAACTAGGTCCTAAAAATAAAAGTCCATTAAATTAAATAAGGTAAGTAAATAATTTAATGTTATTTTCACTCGAGAGCCCCTTCCTACACACATACACAAATTTTAAAAATCAAGTACTATTCAGAGTTTCCATTGCTGTTGTTTCTTTAATGACCATGGAAAATCCTCCTCCTATCCCTACCAGTTTGTCAGAGAACTCCCTGTTCCTTACCTGGCAACAGAAAAAATTGAGGTTCTGGCTCCCCTTGAGATGTGTGTGTGTGTCTGCATGTATGTCCATGTGAGTATGTCAGTGGAACTCAGAAGAATTTAGAGTTCATGTATTCCATGTTACCATTCCGTGTGTGTGTGTGGGGGGGGGGCATTCTACTGCTGGAATAATGCAGAGCTTTGAATTCTTCTAGTCCATGGTAAACAATCACACAGAGTACTGAATGTAAAGAAAGACAGATAACTGACAGGTGAAAAACATCTGTGGAGGGACTATTTAAGCAATATACCCCGACAGGGTGTGGGTATACTGGTGGATTTACCACGACTGGTGTGGTTCGATCCCGAGGAGCAGCTGAGGGATTTAACCACACCAGTAGTGGTAAATCCACCGGTATACCCACTCCCTGGAGGGGTATATTGCTATTATACAAAGGCCCTGCTTTTTTTTTTTTTTTTACCAAAAAAAATATTTAAAACGTCCGTTTGTTTTAAAAGTTGCTGTGCGTTTCTTTTTCACTGCAGTGGTATTGCTCAAATTTTTTTGAGAGTTCTGCGCATGTGCCTGAGGATTGCAGATTTCCACCGCCACTGTTCCGAATTTTTTCAGCTTCTTTGCTTTGGAGAGAATGATCTGCATTTTCTGTCTTTTTTTTTTCTTTGCGGTGCTTCGTTTTTTCGGAATGGTCCGGCAGTTTTCTGAACTTTTGAGGCTAGTGACGGAGTATCAGATGTCTGGGTTAAGGATAAGGTAATCTCGCTGTCCTCTGTGTGTTTGGCAGTGGTGTGTTTGCGAGGAACGGAGGGATTTGCCTGGGAGTTCCTGATGTGGCCGAGTGGTGGCTGGCACCTTTTTCAGTGGGTACTCTGGAGGATTTACAACGCTGGAAAGGTGCCAGCCAGCCAATCAAAATGTAGGATTCTCTATATTTTTTTGTGCCCATTGTATAATTTACATTAGTTAGCAACATTTTATTGTATTGTTTGTGGCTTTGAAAACTTTTAGAGTGTTCGTTTTTCAAAAGCTGCCTATGGGCCCATTCTAGATAAGCAATAAGGCACTCTGGGGATGTTGGTGGTACTAGATTTACCCCATGGTCAGGGGGCTAAAGGCATTTGGCTTTGCCTCGTGCCTTACTACGCCCCTGACCGTGGTGTAAACCTAGTACCACCAACGCCCTGCCGTGCCTTATTGTTTAAATATGGAATGCAATAGATGTGTGTGTGTGTATATATATATATATATATATATATATATATATATACACACACACTGTATAGCATGAAAGGATTAATTCATGACAGGGTATGGGTTTACTGAGCATTAATCCATGCCTGGGGGTTGGAGTCATGAGGCGAATGACTCTAACCACCCCCCCAGGTGTGGGTTAATGCTCAATAAACCCATACCCTGGAGTGGGTTAATCCTCTTATAACATGGGCAATGTTATGTTAGAATTTTACCTAAAGAAACAGTAAAATAAAGCCCTATGAACATGCAACTGTGGGTATATCAGGGATTATTCAATGGTCAGGTGACCTGTTTGGACGAATCAGAAGACAGTATTTTCAGAACCCATGTTATATGTATATATATATTTATGCAATAGGGGTGGACATAAATGGAGTGTGATAAATCTCTTTATCTGAGTAACTGTGTGGATAAATTTCATTTATCCACACAGTTACTTATTTATCCACACAGTTCCTATTTATCCACACAGTGCCCGACTACTTCCTACTTCATCATACTTTCACTTTCTGGCACTCACAGATAGTTTGTACTGCTCTCTACATACATTATGTTGCCCTATCCATGCTAAAACATCCAGTTTCAACATCTTTTTTTTTTACTTCTCCCCAGCATTATGCATCAGTATTCCCTCACATCATGAATCATGTATTTCTTATTCATACTCCTCTGATCAGCAATGCATTCCCAACCGCATCCCAGATTGCCTCAGCCCCCGACTTTCTAATGAACTCCTAAACAACCAGATCACAGCTTTTTAAAACAGATCTCTCTCCCTGTATCCATAACCCACAAAGAACAGAACTGCTGATCTGAAAAGAAAATGCTCAAAAACCGCTCGTTTTTTTTCTGCCCCCAGTTGCTCGTTCTCTGCTGTCTTACTTACTCACACTCTGAGCACAAAACTATCTGCCTTCCAGATTCTGCACCTGCTGACTGCCCAATCCCACTTGCTCCATTCAAACGGTTCTTTGTCCCACGTTCCACTCACCTCCATCACAGTCCACGATCTCCTTTCCCATTCAAAAAATTCACGAAGGAAAAAAAACACCACTGGATCCAGATTTAAAATAAGCTACGGCTTTCTCCTCACTGTGCCCAAAATCATAAACTGTGATGACAATGCCGTAGAAACCACGCGGTAGCTTCTACTTCTGACTGAAATAAAAAAAACATAAGAACTGCTTCAACCTCCAACTTCACCAAATGTCAAAAAACTACTAAAATAAAAAACAAGATAAAAACTCTGAACAAACAACTATAACCCTGTTGCATAAATGAAATATGCAATGTGAAACTCATTAAATAAATGATTTATGTACACTTGAGCAGTTTGACCTCGGACACCTCACTCGTGGCTTATGCCACTCGTGAGGTTACCCGAGGTCAAACTGCTCTTGTGCACATAAATCATTTATTTAACTCGTACCCATTGCATATCATATATATATATATATATATATATATATACACACACACACACACACACACACACATTATTAATACTGGCACAGTCGGTGCCAGTATACTTAGGATTGAGTAAGCAGTTTAATGTTAAACCCCATATTTTGCACATTGTTAACTTTGCAACTGTTCAACGGATTTGCATGGAATTTGGAATGTGTAGTCTGATATGTTAGATCTCTTGACTTGCCAAGTTGGGTTTTGGTCGGGTGTACATTTTGTTGCACAGCAAAGCACTGCAAAACAGTTTTTTTGCCACTTTTTGAAATTTTTTTGCTCATCGCACTGCAACCACACCATTTGGTCTTTTGGTCTGAAATTTTCAGGGTAGAAAGAGTTTGGGTCAAAGAACAATCCAGCATTGGTTTGGTGAAAAAATATTAATCCATTCCAGAGTTATTTAATTTATAATGTTGGGGTTCTGAGCATGCTCAGTTCACTCCAAGACATATATGTATGTTTTGCAAAAGGGGATTGAGCTCACGATCAAGGATTTTGTCACCTCGTGATTTGGGATTTAAAAAATTCCCCCATTCGTGAGAAAAAATCCTTTGTTCCTGAGCTGCCATCTTGTTTTGATTTTTTCCCCCAAACAAAATGTCGTAGCTTCCTCCATGGGTGACTTCTTCTTGCAATAAGGCATGGGTTTTGTTCAGGGTGATGCCATCTATAAACCTATGCCTTTGGTTTGCTTTGCTTTGTTATGGCCCAAAAATGGCTGTTTAAAATTTAGAAATTCTTTGTTCATGACTCGCTTTCAATCCTCGTTTGCGAGCTGAGAAAATCCCTGTTCGCGAGCCGATCCCTTTCGCGAGGTAGCAAAATCCTTGATCGCGACTTAGGGACCAGATGGCTATTCTCGTGAATGAGGATTGGCTCACGAATGGGTATTTTGTCAGCTCGTGAAAGAGGATTGGGTTTTTGAATCCCCTTTCACAGGTTGACAAAATCCCAGTTCATGAGCTGACAAAATCCTCGTTCATGAGCAATCCCCTTTCGCAAGGTGACAAAATCCTTGATCGTCATTTTGCGACCAGATGGCCATTCTCACAAACTAGGATTGGCTCATGAATGGGGATTTTGACACCCTGTGAAAGGGGATCAGCTCGTGAATGGGTATTTTGTCAGCTCGCGAAAGGGGATTGGTTTTTCAGTTCCTCGTTTGCGAGCTGTCAAAATCCCCGTTCATGAGCTGTCAAAATCCCCGTTTGTGAGCCAATCCCCTTTTGTGAGCTGACAAAATCCCATTCGTGACTTAGGGACCAGATGGCCAAAATCTGATGATCAAGGATTACTCGTGAACAGGGATTTTGACACCTCGTGAACTAGGATTTTAAAAACTTTGCCACTACACTGTAAATAAACGGTTTGGTCTTTTGACTTGAAATTTGCAGGGTATATAGGGATGCCCTAGAGATGTGAATTATGCTGTTTAGATGTTGAAATGTTAATTGGTTCCATAGATATGCCATCACAAATTTGAGATTTTTCCCACAGGATAACATTGCCCATAGCGACTTTCAGTGCCCATATCTCGAAAACGAAGCGAGATACATATTTTTCGCTATCCACAGCTTAGATCACCTTTAGTTGAACTAAGCCACAAAAACAAGTTTGGAAATCATAGATTACACCTGCAGTGGAATTTTTTTCCTAGGTTGTATGGTTACTGAGATATTGGCAGATAACTGTTACAAGGGTTCCTTTTCAGGCCGATAGGGCTGCTGTATGGCTTCATTTTTATGTGTAAGTGGGAGTGCAGGGCCCAGAGGGCCCATGTTCCCACAGACGTACATCATTATGGACAAATAGGCAGTGGTGGTGGGCCCTGTGCTCCCACCAACACATACCATTTACTACTTACATTACACTTTTTCAAAAAGTAAGGAAATTCATTGCAAAAAACTTTGTTAATGCATCATTTAGGGTTAAAGTGACAAAAGTGGGGAAATGAGATGTTAGGGTTGAGCCCCTAACCTCCCCCACCACCCCACCTTCCACTCCCATCCTCCACAGACCAACAGATGCCGGGGTGTGCCATGGGG
The DNA here is from genome assembly GCA_016271365.2 of Neoceratodus forsteri. NCBI lineage: Eukaryota > Metazoa > Chordata > Ceratodontiformes > Ceratodontidae > Neoceratodus > Neoceratodus forsteri. Next base: position 244,043,122 of record CM028135.1, on the reverse strand, counting down.
TTGTGAGGCCTAACTCACACCCCATTCTCCTTTACTGTAGTATGTCAACCTGTATATGCACAGAATGGGGTGAGAGTCGGGCCTGATGACCCCATGGCATACCCCAGTGTCTGTCGGTCTGTGGGGGAGGTTAGGCCCAACCCTAACATCTCATTTCCCAGTTTTATTGCTTTAACCTAACTGATACATATATATATATATATATATATATATATACATGTATATATATATATATATATATATATATATATATATATATATGTAGTGCCCCAGAGTCCTAGTGCCTCCAGAAATGGAATTCCAGGTGCTTTGGGGGCTGGTTAGGCAGGGAGGTGCCCGAGGGTTGGATAGGTGCCCCATTGTGTTCCCCAGTGTTAGGTGCCACTGGGTCCCAGTAGGTACTCCTCCCAAATGTAAAGCCCCAGATGGGCTCTGTTTAAAAAGAAAAAATGTTTCTCTGCTCATTTTTCTCTGCCTGTAGCATGCTAGAACCCCCCCCCCCACTATGTTACCTCACACCAGGCACCTGCTCTCGGAGGCCCAGTCATGAGGGCATGCAAGCAGAGATGGGCTCAAGAAGATTCCAAAACAGAATCCTCAGTCCATTTGAGCAGCAATAGCTGTTCATTCCAGTCCGTTGTCAGAGAGGAGAAAGGGAGGAGCAGCAGCAGTGTGAGGGGGAGCAATCAGCTGGCTGGGACAGCACATGGGGAGGGACTTACCTTAAGTTCCTGCATCCATCTCAGGTCTTGGCTGGTCCAGCTTGTCAGCAGCTCCTCCTCCTGGCTCCCCAACAATGGTGGCAGTAGTCTGTCTGTCCTGGTGCCACGTTGGTGTCGAGAATGTTCCGTTGGGAGGGGTGGCAGGTGTAAAGGCTGTCCCCCCCATCTAGTAGCCCAGTAGATGGCTGTCAGGAGGGGCAGCAGGTCCAGGCTGTCCCCTCCATTCGTCCCAAGGTGGAAGGTGTTCCAGGAGGGGCGGCGGCAGCAGCAGTGTTAGGCCGGCCGTCCATCCAGCAAACAGGCAGCACAGTGTCCTGTCGGGAGGGGTGGCAGGTCCAGGCTGTCCCCTCCATATCAGCAGCAACAGGAGGTGTTCTGGGAGGGGTGGCGGCAGCAGAGGTAGGCCATCCCATCCACCAGCTGTAGAGGTTAGTGGGAGGAGGCGGGTCCAGGCCTCTTCATGGAGCCCAGCGGATGTCCTGGCTCTGAGAGAAGAGAGGCCGGCAGGGTAAGTGGCGGCAGCACCAAGTTCGGGTGCTGGCCACTGTCCAGCACAAGAGGATTTGTTTTTTAACAAAAATAAAAACTTTGGGCGATCCAGGCGCCAGCAGTGACTGTGGGGGTGGCCAAGGCCTCAAACAAAGGACCGCCCATGGGGCAGAGTGGAAAGAAGGCTTCAATGAGCCAGGGAAATGTGGGGGCAGGCAAGACCCCAGCAAGGACTGCCATTGGGACAGAGTAAAGAGAAGGCTTCTTGGAGCCAAGTGACTGTGGGGCAGCAAGGCCCCACCTTAAGACCGCCCACTGGCTGGAGTAGAAGCAAGAGCCCCATAGACAGTGAGCAGGGGGCAGAAACTTTATTCAAACAATTATGACAGTGACTTGAAGGGGGAAATTCCAGGCCCAAGGGATTTAAAGGGGCAACAACAGGCCTCTCAGGTGTAAAAGGGGGCAGAAACTGTAAATAAATGACTGGTTGCCTAAATATTGTGGATTAACGCCTGTCAGGAGATTTCAAGTGGCCTGCACCAGAGGCCAGGTTTAAAAAGGCAACGCACTCTCAAAAGTGAACTGTTAGTAAATAAATGTACATAATTTATTTATTGCAATGCTTTTGGGCCCCTGTGATGACATTGTCCCTATGCCAGTATCTGTGTGCCATCAGGAGATGGCCACTAAGAGATAACGCCCCTGCGATTTTATGTAATCTGATAACCTGAATAGTTTTATCTGTCTATAGAAGCATAGAAACATAGAATTTAATGGCAGATAAGGACTGCTTGTCCCACCTAGTCTGCCCGTTTCCCTACCTGATGGATAAGCTGCAGATCCTAGCCAACCAACAGCTTACTTCCTCCTACCCCCACTAGAATTGCCTTATGTCTGTCCCATGCATTCTTGAATTCTCCCACTGTTCTTGACTCCACAACCTCCTCAGGAAGGCTGTTCCATGCATCCACAACCCTCTCCATGAAAAAATGCTTTGTAACATTACCTCTGAGCCATCCCCCCTCTATCTTCAAATTGTGCCCCCTTGTTCTTGCACATCTCTTTTTCTGACAGATGCTACCCTCTTGGACTTTATTAATTCCCTTGAGGTAGTTGAAAGTTTCTGTCATGTCCCCCCCCTCCCTCCTTTCCTCAAGGGTATACATATTAAGCTGCTTTACTCTCTCTTCGTATGTCTTCTGGTGCAGACCCTGCATCATTTTGGTTGGCTTTCTCTGAACAGCCTCCACTCTGTCTATGTCCTTGCAGAGATGGGGTCTCTAGAACTGCATGCAGTACTCCAGATGGGGTCTCACCAACTGTCTGTACAGAGGGATAACAACTTCCTGTTTTCTACTGTTGATGCCTCTCCCTATGCATCCCAGTATCCCCCCAGCCCTCCTTACTGCCTTCTCACATTGCTTATATCTCCCAGGTCCCTTTTGATTTTTGTTGTTGTTAGTATCTACCCCCATTGTGTACTCTTCCCCTGGGTTTTTGTTTCCCAGATGCATTACCTTGCACTTCTTGGCGTTGAATCTGAGCTGCCATACATTTGACCATTCCTCCAACCTTGCCAAATCCCTTTTCATCCTTTCCACCCCACCTTGTGTATCAAACCTGTTGCAGATCTTTGTGTCGTTTGCAAAGAGACATACTTTTCCTTCCAGGTGCTCTCCAATGTCACTTATAAAGACATTAAAGAGGACTGGTCCCAGTACTGAACCCTGTGGTACCCCACTAGTTACCCTCCTTTCTTGACTGTGGACTCTGTTTACTATTACCCTTTGCATCCTGTTGTCCTGCCAATTTTTTATCCAGGCTACCACCTTGGGACCCACTCCAAGGCTGGCTAGCTTGTATATTAATCTTTTGTGGGGGACTGTGTCAAATGCCTTGCTAAAATCTAGGTAGGCCATATCCACAGCCCCTCCCTGGTCTACTACTGGTCTATAAAGTGCAATAAGTAATGCTTTTGCTAGAAGTAAAGACGCATACACAGGGTTTTAAGAAAATGTTTATTGTGCTGCCACCCTTCAGCCTGCATGTGATCCCAGGTGCCCCGACCCTGTTTTCCCAGACCAGCTGTCATGTCCTTGTCTGTCCTTGTGTTCCGGTAGTCCACGTAGGGACTGTGGCTGGGTGACCTCGTGTCCTGGTAGTCCATGTAAGAGCTGTGGCTGGGTGGAGTTGGCAGACTTTTTCCTAGAGGGGTGTCATTTTCCGGTGGTCTATGGAGACCTTTGTGCCGATGACCCACACCACCTCAGAATAATGCTGGCCTGTGTCCTGTTGTGTATTTTCCCCCTGCTCTGGACAGCTGGTTCCCCCATCTTACTTCCTTCTTTTCCCCAGTAGACACGCAAGGGTGCCTGGCTTTGGTATTCATGACTGATCACCGCATAGGAGGTAAAGTAAGAATTTAGCGATGTTATCTGTAGTAGGGTACAGTATAATTTAGTAATGTGTAGATATCTTCTCTTTTAGAGTTTTGAATCTAGAAATGTCGTGCATTACTTTTGTAATGTTCTAGTCCTTTATAGTTTTAGAGTGTAAATATGTAGTGTAATGTTGTTGTTCAGCTATGTTTAATAAAGTTTTATATTGTTCTTTGCATTCGAGTCAGCTTCACGTCTCTCTTTGTGTCTCAGTTGGTAGCAGTTGAACTTGGGCCCCCTTCCCCAAAATTCCCCTGACACCCGCTGGCTGAGTGTCACACAAAAATACACCTCTGGGTGGTTGGCGTAGTCAGATTATCCTGCGTTTTCCCTTCCAAGTTGTAGCTGTGGTGGACCTGTGCCCTGACCTGACCAGGCCATTTGGAGAGCGGTCGGCGTCAGAGGCTTCCCCGCCATTACATATACATACATACACACATATATATATATATATATATATATATATATATATATATATGTGTGTGTATTATAGTGGCGCTGTCGTGCTACTATATTTAGGTTTTGAAGGCACGCTCATGTTAAAGTCAAACTTTTGCACGGTAATAACTTTGGACCTGTTCCATGGATTTGCCTGAAATTTGGTATGCTTGGTGGGGCATAGTAGATCTCTTGATTTGCCAAATTTAGTTTTGGTCAGACTTACGGTCTTTGCGCACAAAAACGCTGAAAAATGCAAAATTATCCAGTTTTGGAGGCAGTTTGGGGTATTTTGTCCATGGCTCTGCATGTCCATCATGTGGCATGCTGCTCTGTAAGATGGCTCATCTGAAAGAGCTTGGGTGGCTGAACATGCTGCTGTTCGTTTGGTGAAAAAATATTAAGGCATTCAAAAGTTATGCCACTTTTAAGCTCCCATTATAAGTCAGTGGGAAAATTTATATGGTTGTTTTGCGAACAAAGAATGGGGTTTGGGCCATCTCGTCCCACCTGGCGATCAAAGAATTTTTGGCCTCGCAGTCAAAGAATTTTTGTCCCCGAGAGTTTTTTGATCGCGAGGTCTGCCATCTTGTTTTTGAATTCCGATCGAAAAAAATCAAATATCTCGGCTCAGGGGTCACTCCTGAAGTAAAACTTGGATGGGTTTTACTCAGGGGGCTCGTTCTATTGCCATGCCTTTGGTTCAGTGTAAAATGGTCAAAAAATAGAGTTTTAAACATTTAAAATCTTTGATTGTGGCTCGCTAATGATCTTTGATCGCGAGCCTGCAAATTCTTTGATCGCGAGCTTGTTTGATCGCGATCTTGCATCGTGAGGTAAAAATAAATTTTTCTCAGCTCAGGGGTGACCTAGGAACACAAATGAGGGTGGGTTTTGTTCAGAGGGCTTTGTTCTATTGAGGCATGGTGTTGGTTTCATTCAAGTCTGCCTAAAAGTCGAGTTTCAGCATTTTATATTCTTTGATCCCGAGCCTGCAAATTCTTTGATCGCGATCCTGCATCACAAGGGAGGGACAAGATGGCCTTTTTAAAAATTCTGTATTCTCAGCCCAGGGGTGGCCTAGGAACATAAATGAGGGTGGGTTTTGCTCAGGGGGCTTTGTTCTATCAAGGCATGGTGGTGGTTCCATGTAATTCTGCCTAAAATTCAAGTTTCTGCATTTTTTATTCTTTGATCATGAGCCTGCAAATTCTTTGATTGCGAGCCTGTAAATTCTTTGATCGTGAGATTCTTTGATCGCAATCTTTGATCGCGAGGGAGGGATGAGATGGCCAGATTTAATAATGCATTAGATAGGGCAATTTCACCAGTCTTTAAAGGGGACAGGAAATGGATTATGTACTGTTTTGGGGTGACGTCATCTGTGTAAAATGTAAAAAAAAAAACATATTTTCAATCAAAATCATTATCATTTGTTCAATTTTGAGTACTCTTTGGCATATTTTTGTCAGTTTGTACTGTTAGGGTAAGCAACATTCTGAATATGCATGAGAGAGTGGGAACAGATGTGAAGTGAAATTATTATGTCTCTGTTCCTGCATTCCGTGAGTTTGCAGGCTGAAGCTGAAACGAGGTAAAATCAGTTTTGTAGACTTGTTCATTTGTACAGTATGTGACACACATGCACACAGTAGTAATATTCTTAATAGTAAATGTTTATAGACTACGACCATGGTTGCTAGAAACTGAATGTCTTAGATCATTCCAGCCTTTTTTTTCATACATCAGGATGTTGAGTGTTGTTTTGTGGTATAGTGTATTGCAGGTTGGTTTACAGGAATGGAAAAAAAATGTGACTGAATTTTTTTTTACTCATTATATTTTTCATCCTGTGTTCACATTTACACTCAAGTTAACAAAATAAAAAAAAAATGAAGCCTACCATTCAAATATGTCTGCAGTTCAACTGCCTCATATCACAGCAACATATAGTCTGAGTGGCAGTACCTGTCACATGGAGGAAGTATGCTGTTCAGTACCGCAAAACTGATCAACATTTTGAGATTATGCAGAAGCATTTAGACTATAGCCCTGGCTGTTTCTAATAATTTTCCTAAGAGCAGCTAGAGTAATTAAGGTTTTGCGAGCATCAGGGGAAGGGGGACAGGAGGTGGGGAGCCACCAGTGTTCTTTTACAGAAATTTTGTAAACAAAAATGTTTAAACAAATGAAAACAAAATGACAGGGAGGGTGAATGACCAATAACACTAAACGCCATATTTTTCTTCTAGTGCAGTAAAGTGATCCCAGCATGTCACATAGTCACAGGACATAAATCTAAACACTCTGCCTTGCTAATCCGTCATGATTTAGTTTATAAAATGATGCCTTGGTTTATGTCCACAAGAGAGATTAGTTGGCTTAGTTTGATTCATGGGATTGTGCTGGTGATCGGACACCAGCTTACGGGAGTTGCAACAGGGCTGTATGTGACAGCAGAAATAGCTACATGGCAATTAAGAAATTTAGACAACACACACATTTCTCGGTAGTCAGTAATACAGTGAGTACGAAGCGGGTCAACAGCTTTGGAGTGTGAATCACCTTTACAGTGCTGCTAGGCCACAGAAGACTTGTTACTGAAGAATGTGTTGTTTAAAATGTCTTAATTAGCTATTTCTGCAGCTTATTGAAAATCACAGTCTTTATTTAATCTAGTATACCTCTTCCTCTCACTGAGTTGCCTCCTATCACTTGTCACATACAGTCTGCTGCCGCCCCACTAAGCTGGTGTTCGATCACCAGTGCGATCCCCTGAACCAAATTAACCTGCATCCCAGACGATATCTAAACCAAGGAAGAGAAAGAGCGAGAGTCGGTTAAGGGCTTATTAAAAGACAAAAAAAAAAAAGCTACCTAATCATGTCCATCTCCGATCACCATAATAACGATCCTCTAAGCAAACTAGTCAGATGATCAAAGCCAACTAATCTCTCAGCGGTCCTCTGAATCAAACTAGCCTGCATCCCAGACAATATCTAAACTGAGAGCGAGAGAGAGAGAGAGTCGCTTGAGGGCTTGTTAAAAGGCAAAAAAATAAATAAATTAAAAAAAGCTACCTAATCATGCCCATGTCTGATTGCCATAATAACGCTCCTCTGTGCAAACTAGTCAGATGATCGAAGCTAACTGATCTCTCTTGTGGATTCCTGAAGCAAAGTATCCTGTCTTCACCCCATGGAAAATGAAAAATGAGAGATAGGTGAGGACTTGTTTAAAAAATAAATCACCTTAAATATCAGACTTTCTGACACGTGACAGCAGAGGGAAGAATAGTGAAAATGCTAAGTAAAATTTGTAGTGAACTAACTGGGGAGCTGGCGGACAGGTACTGCAGTGGGGATTGATCCCTTTCTGATAACATATTCTCTTCCACCTCCTGTAACAGACACATTCTGTAGCCTTCAGTGTGTTGGTGTGTTGGGGGGGGGGCACCAGTAATGGGAACGTGACACAAGAGATCATGTTTGCAATCTCTAAATGCTGGTGGTGCTGCCTATATTTTTTAACATCTAGCCGCTGCAGAAAATCTGTTAGTCTCTTGCTGGGCATTTTTTTTAAAATAAAAGATGGAGCTTACATACTGACCGAAGATGGGCACTGCTGTATACTGTAGCTCAAGAACATCCACTGCTGCCTATCTCTGTTGCACAGGATCTGCTAACCATTACAGTTCAGAATACAAGGTGGGGTCATTTGAGACTGTTTGACAGCACTGTAAGACTCGGGAGTGCTTGGCACAAGTGCAGCAGGTGGCATCAAAGCATGAACGGCCACGTCATGATAAAACTGGCATACTCACTTCTCTTCAGTGAATACTGGAAAGGTTAGGGAAGTGGCTCCATTAACAGCTATTTTGTAAAAATCAATTATTTTTTAATGTAAAAATAAAAATAACAAATAAGATTTCCTTTCAGCTAATATTCAAACCAACAGCGTAAGTAATAATGACAGGACACATTTCATAGGATAAGTATCATTTTTTATTCCTGTCCTCTTTTAAGTTTAAAGGGGACAGGAATTTGATTTTACATTGTTTTGTGTATTTTCTACCAGGGTGTTCATAAATAAAAAATTTTTATATAAAAAAAAAGAAAGTTGATTGTGTATTTTTATTTACTTTTCTGCCTATTCTTGTTATCTATACTGTTCCGAGTCTAGACATTCTAATAATGCACGAGAGAGTCTGAACGGATGTTGTGTTTTTGGTGAGCATGTCCCCGTTGGTGCATTCCATGCAGATGCTTGCTGAACTTGAATCGAGGCATAGACTGTGTCAGAATAACTCCTTCAGTTATGTGGGTCAAAGCGTTACATTTCTTAATTAAATGTACATGATATCATGACCTTTGTAAATAGTTCTGAGAAATACCATACACTGAATGGTCTGAAAAACTAAGCAGAAAAAGGATATCAGTTGATATTCAAGTAATTTCCCGATGGTTGTAGACTGAATGACTGTAATTTTTCAGTGAAGTTAATGTAACACCTGTTTTCCTGTTTAAATCCCTTCTGTAATATACTGACTACTAACATCCTTGTCTCTCTTTCTTTCTTTCTTTGCAGATGTGCTGTGTGTGTGTGGGGGATTGGCGACTTCTGAGGTGAGGAATGAACAATGCTCTAATTTTGATGAAAAATTAAAAAAATAAAAAAGATTGAAAAAGAAGTGATGTTTCATTTGAGTACAACTAGATGTGCCTGTCTGTACCATGAAGAACAGACTCATTTGCAAAACTCTTTTACAGTACTCCTGTTGACAGGGTTCAAATCCATGTAGGGTACAACATTTATTTATTTGTAAGTGTCTCATCTCTCATACGAACATACAAATGTGCCAGTAGAAAAAGACCACCTGGTCTATTTAAGTCTGCTCGAGTGTGCAGCCAACACCCCTAGTTTGTAGCGCTCTCTCACTACAATTTCCTGCTGCATGGATTTGTGTCATCACAGTTGAATGGTATTTATTTCACTGTGTTTTAGTCACTTGCTGCATAAAGTCCATTTAGTCACAAGTGGCTGTTTCTAAGTGAAATCCTGGGAGAATGGGAGAGATTTTGAGGCATGCTCATGTTGTGGCAGACTGTGCAAGCTGAGTTTGTGGGAATCAGACCCTCATCATTGTTGTCATAACACAGTCACTGAGCTCCCGATGTTTTCATTGGTGACCAGTGCTATCTCTCCATGTTCCTAATGTCTATTGTTACATGTAACTAAGAAAACAGTCCCTCCATGACTGCAATTTTTTTCCCAACATGTAAAAAGAAAACAGTCCACCGCTGATTTTACCAGCATCCTCACTAACCCTTCAACCCCCAATTAGCACCGCCCTTCCCATTCCTGCACTTGGCTGAACTGGTACCAATGTTAATATCCACTATCCAATCGAAGACACATCTCACTATAGGAATCATCCAATACTGTATGAGAAATCAGGTAAATGTGGTACAATGTATTTCAGTGGGGTGCCACAGTTACCTTATTTCTCTATAGTAGTCGTTGGTTCCTGTAGTGAGTGTCTTCAGTCTGATAGTGGATCTTCTCAGTGGTATTAATTCAGATGAGTGAAGGTATATGTGTGTGTGTGTGTGTGTGGGTGGGGAGTCTAGGGGGGGTGGGGGTGGTGTGTACACTCTTGGAGGTTATGTGGGGGTGGTGCAGGTGAGATCAGCATTGGACAGTTTTCTTTTTGCAGGATGGAAAAAATAATTCAGACATCAAGGACCATTTCCTAAATGAAGCAGGATAAAGGAATCCCCCCCCAGTACACAAGCACTTGATCCATTACAATCAGTAAAACTGTTGTTCTGACTTCAGATTTGATTGATGACATATTACAGCTTTTATTTTAGTTATACTATGAATATTCATTACATTAATTTTAAACTGATAACATTTGTGTTTTATTGTTTTGCCTGAGAAGAGTGAGCCAGTGCTATTTTACCACTTTGCCTGTTACGTGTATGAAGCGGGAACCTATTATCTTTTAAATAAGCAAAAAAAAAATCATGCATTTCATTGTATTTTACTATGCCTGTGCCCTCTTTGGAGTTCTGTTTGTTGGAATTGTGGACTGATTATGGGCATCAATATCTGTTTATCACAAAGTAAGCTATTTACACTTCTGACAGCCACTTCAGAGAATGTCATTTTCTTTCATGAACTGCAGTAATGTCAATTATGGGGTTCTCATTTACAGTATTGCATAACCTGACGGGATATCAATTATGTTGAAAGCTGCATTACTTTTTTTTAATGGTTTGCTACAAAGAATCCCCATGACATACCGTCTACAGCTTCCCTTGATCAGACATGACTGGTTTGCCACAATGAATCTCTGTGACACCATATACAGTGCCCCATTATATTTTTAATGCATTGCTAAAATAAATGTCTTGGATACCTGTACAGCGCCAAGAAATAAAACATTTTACATGTATAAACGGGATCTGCTGTGAGCACACTGGAAGCTGTGCTTCACTGCCGCACCGCTCTCGCCTAATGGCTACCTGAGGCTGGTGGGGCTGATGAGAGGCTATAGGACCTCTGCAATGTCTCCTGGCGAGAAAATAAGAAGTGGAGTCACCGGCGGGACAATCTGTTGTAGTGGTCATTTCCAGCTTAGTGCAGTCAAGTGTTACAGCTGGTGAAAGAAAACTTCCCTGGAGATGTAGAAAAAAAAACAAAAAAAAACTGAAATGATTGAAAAACTCAGCAGCGGGTATCAGTAAGACAATCCAGTAAATGAAATGAAGACCAGAGAGAATTTATTCAGATTTGTGAAATCATGCAGAAGGTAGGATTGCCACCTGTCAGGTTTTTTACCTGGTAATCAGGTTTTCAGGGTTCCTGTCAGGTAATCCGGTTTTGCTCTGTGCTGGTCAGGTTTTTGAGCCATTTTGAGTGTTCATGTACTTTTGAAACAAATTCATTCATTGTTTCAGCTACATGCCAGGTTACAAACAAGTTCTGTTGTCAATGTAGCCTTTTGTTTGTGAATGCAATCACCCTGGGATGTGTAAAGTATGCCCATTAACACCATTAGCACTTACTTAGCCTAATCTTTCCACTGCTTCTTAAAGTGGCATAGCAGCACAGCTGCCTCCACCTTTTGTAACAGTAACAGAGCCATTTGTCTTCCACTTTCATTTGCTGGTAAACATTTTCATCTCTAACAGAATTTAGGAATTTTTAAATGTTTTAAATTATTGTTTTCCTCAACAAAAAAGTATGGTCACTTTTTTGGCTTTGAAATAGTACTGTGGACATGAACAGGAAATGGAGCCAGAAAAATATATAAAGTATGTATACTATTGTATGCTGTGTACAGTATTTCCCTTGTCTCCCCCGGATCATATATGTAAATGAGATTTATTTTATCTCTGTATGTTTATCTGGGTAACCAATGTAAACAAATAAATACATAAGTAAATAAATAATTAGGAAGAACCTAGGAAAGTAACTTTTAACATGCACAGTACAGCATCTTAACATTTTTATTTAACTGCTGCATTGTTCTTTTTTATTGATATAACAAATGGCCTTCTAGTAGGAACAATGCATGATGGGTCATGAAAAGGGGTGGGGCTAGGGGCGGAGCTTAGGATCCGTTTTTTGCCTCATCCAAAGGTGGCAACCCTAGCAGAAGGTACATAGATACATACATAGACAGTGTCGGCAGACAAGGGCCTATGGCCCACCCAGTCTGCCCATTTAAGGTAACATCACAGGAGCTAGGTAATGAATCAATAAAGACCAGGATCTGTAAATAAAAAAAAAAATAGAAAAGGCGAAGTTTAAGGCACCATGAAAGGGAACGACAAGCACATTCTGAAGAATATCCCAAAAATCAGAACAACTGATGGACACCTAAGGATTTGTGCTTTGTGTGACTGTATGTGTGTCTATGTGGGGGCGGACTGCAGTAGGTTACGGTGCTCTATCACTTTAATTATGTGAAAAAGAAAACTGAAGGCTGTATCGATTATTCTGGTGTGTTATTTTGGTCAACAAGCAAACTGATGAAAAATAAAAAGCTTTTACTCTTTCTATCCTTTTTTCCTTTTATTTGTCCATGGAATGCTTGCTATGTGTACTGTGATTTTAATATGGGAAACAAGTAGGATTTGTGACAGACATGACATAAGTATTTCTGTAAGCTGTAACAGTAAAGCAAATAAAAGGTAAACAGAGTACCTACAGAAAAGAAGTACTTCACTTCTTGTTTGCTTTCAGTTTCTGACAGCTTCAGGAGAATGTGTCCCACAGAGCATGAGCCTAGCTAACCTCATGGAATGCATGAATTACAACATCAGCATTTAGCTGCCACGCTCACTCTCCTAATGTGAAAATCAGAAAATATAAACGGGCTGCTCCAGTAACAGCCATATTTACATTTTCTATTGGTTGGCTAAATTAAAAACACAAAAAATCAGACTTACACCATAGGTGATGGTCAAACCTATATACATTTCTATAAATAATCACAGCACACTCCTCATGGGAAATCATTGTTTTATTAATTTCCTGTCCTCTTGGAAATGGTTTGGTCTTTTTACTGGAAATTTGGAGGGTGTTTTCAGCATGTCCTGTAGATGTGAATTACGATACTTACGTGTTGGAGAATTTTTTTTTTTTCTGAGATATTGCATGATGCAATTTACTTGTTGCGGACAGTGTTTTGCATTGTGCTGGTGGCTTTTTGAAATTGATAGGGTACCTAGCCTTAGTGTCATGGATGTAGTTTTCAGTCATTGTGCCTGTAAAATGTTAACAGGTGTGGAATTCTGCATCTCTGACGAATGAAAATGTCAACGTTTTACATGTTATATATCGGACACGGTTTGGTGTTTTACATTGAAATTTGGAGGGTGTTGATAGTACACACATGTTTACTAGTTGGTGGGAGCACATGACCTGAAGGTCCCAAGCTCCCATCAAGTTCTATGGGTGGTGGGAGTGCAGGGCCCTAGAAGCCCGTGCTCCCATCCAACTACCTGCGTTCTTACTTTTGTATTCTTTCTCAAAAATAAGGAAATTCTATGCAAAAACTGCATTAATGCATTATTTAGAGTTAAACCACAAAAAGTCAGGAAATGAAAAATCTTTAGGGTTGCCCCTCCCCTGGACTGGCCAATCATCCCAAGATTGACAGATGATGGGGTTTGTCATTGGGGTTGTTAGGCCTAAATGTCACCCCATTTTTTTGCTATCCTTGCCAATATCATTACACATGGAATGGGGTGACATTTAGGCCTCACAACCCCAATGACACACCCCATCATCTATCAATCTTGGGATGATTGACGGGTCCGGGGGAAGGGCAACCTTAAAGATTTTTCATTTCCTGACTTTTTGTGGTTTAACCCTAAATGATTGCATAGAATATATGTAGTTACATCCCAAATAGATGAAAAGTAAGTATTTTAACATATTCTCAAAAGTACTGAAAAAATATAAAAGTATTGAAAAAATACAATGTAATATCAGTACCTGTAATGAATGAGGACGAGGGAGAGAAACAAAACAGAACGGGGAAGCTAAAAAGAGGAAATGCAAAAACAAAAAAATATAAAACAGAATTCAGTTCAAGTGCAAGAACATACACCATAATTGCAAACAACTGCATGATTTTGTGTCTAGTGCATCATAACAAAATAACCATAAGATAATAACAGTATATCAGGCGCACTCAGTACTACTAATAAAATCGTTAGAGCAAACAAGCATATTTTTCCATTTCTCTCCCTCATTCTCCCCCCCCCCGTACTCCTTCATTACAGATACTGATATCACATGGGTTTTTTTTTTCAGTATTTCGGAGAATATGTTTTACAATGCTTCTTATCTATTAGGGATGTGATACACACTTACACATATATTTGCATTCCACATGTGGTTTTGTCCACTTTGTATTGCATTAAATGTGTGCAATAGATGTGTACTTATCTGTTACCATTGATTGCTTCTTGCACTGGTGGCTTTTCATGTCATTTATTGATTCATTCAAATAATTTGTAATGTATTTAAATTTCATATTGGATAATAGTTTTCAGATGTATCCATTCACAGGGGAGCACCTACATAATATGAGCAGCCTGGAGGTGTTATCAGTGTCGTAAACGTGTGGGAGGTGTGAAAATGTTTGACAACCTGTGGGGGATTGTCGCTAGCTCATTGCTGTTCTACTAAATAAAGATGGTTTTCATCCTACAACACATCTGAAGTGTCTGCTTCTGCTGTCTGGGACTGAGTAGCCAAGCTTCTTTCTGCGAGTACGTATGTCGGAGCAGTATTTGTTAGCTGGCAAAGAGTTTCATTATATAGTTTCTTAGCATTAACTTATTTCTAACATAATTAGATTTGGCATCAGTATACTGTATATTTATCTCTTAAAATATTTCTAAAACATTTGTGATTACCTATTTTATAATTAGTGACTCAGGTGATGAAAGATGGTTGCCACTAACAGTTTTGTAAAATCCCTTCCCTTGAGGTTACTTTTGGACTTTACATGCTGTATTTATACTGTGGATGTATAAGGAGTGTGCTAGCACACATATCCTTTTTTTGGTGTTATTTATTTATGCCCCCCCTTCACTCCAGCCCAGCCGCCCATTCCTTCTGGTGACCAAGCTCCTCTCCATACCGCTGCGTCCCGCCGTCCACTGCCCCTGTTAATGTTGACCCCCAGTTGACCTGGCATATCCCTTGGCTGGGGGGCCCCCCTCCCGTGGCAGGGACCAGGAGCGGAGACTTATCTAGTGCCTACCAGCACCATCCTTTCCATCTGTGCCAGGGGAGGTGAGGGTGCAGCACATGGACCATCCCGGGCTTTGCAGCATCAGGAGGGTGAGCTGCCATTGTCCAGGTGGTTGAGTGGTCATCTTCCATTTACTTGGTTGCCCTGCCCCCGGAACACACACCATGGCATCCTGGTATGGTTGCACATACGATGTGTGGTCACCCATGCTGCAAAGCATGATGCCAATACCAGCTACCAGGACCTGCCAAAGGGTGGGGCATTCTTAGCCCCCCCCTTGGGAGGAAAGTGTCCTTGGGATGCTCTGAAGCCCTCCCTGGTGGCCTCCGCTCCTGTTGTCCCCGGCTCGGGAGAGACACATTTCTGATGGTAAACAACATGGCACCGCACCAAAATGTTTAATTTATTCATAGTGAGTGTGGTCAGAGAGCAGGGACTTTAAAAAAATGTTTAAACCCTTAAAAAAGGAGAGAGATACAATGAAACAAAAATGTGTACATTTATGTTTTTGCAAGAAATTCATTTTTTAATGAAAAAAAAACTCTATAATTACATGTTTTTCCACTAAAAAATACTGCTGCTTTAACACTGATTATCAGATTCACATAATATCAAGGGTCTTGGGAGCCCAATTCACAGTTGCAAGGAACTGTAGCTAAGTGGTTGCAATGACCACTGGGGACAGTCATGATTTTGTGCCCATTGTGCCATGTATACTGGGGGTTGCAGGCCTTCCCCACACAGTTATTACACAGATTCTGACCATGCTTTGAAGGGGGTGTAGTCTTCATGCACAAACACTGTGACCCCTGGGAATCCAGTCATTCCCTTTTGCAGCACCCCCTCCCTGTTGAGCAGTTAGCGGCAGGTGGTACGGGTGTCACAAAGCTGAAACTGGGTCAGTTGGCACTGATGTGAATGGGCTGGGTGTAACATGAAGCAAATGGTTGATACTGCAAAAGCCTAGCGAGGAGTTTCCACTGGATGAGAAGGAACGTGTAGGGAATAAGAGGAGCCGGGACCACTGAACTACAAGGGAACTTACTGGGGCCACAGGAAAAGTCCTGGGGGGGGGGGAATTCTAGCAGCTATCACTGGTCACCACAGCCTTGAAACATGGTATATCACACCTATAATACAGACCAAACCCTAAACAACAGATAACCACAACTGCACTCAAGCTGGAGGTGGCAGCTTCAAAAGGGACATTAGGAAGTACTGCTTCACAGAAAGGGTGGTGGATAGGTGTGACAAATTTTCTCACAAGGTTGTGGAAGTAAAGGCAATAGCTGAGTTAAAAAAAACTGATGTGCGTATAGAAGATTATCAGACTGTAAGATGAAGGCGGGGAAGAGGAGACTGAGAGGGCGTACGGAGACTAGCACATCTCTAAGTTGGGATCTTGGAACAGACTATAAGGGTTGTTCAGGTCTTTTTCTGTTTATCACTTTTCTATGTTTCAGTGCCCCTCCACTTTGCCACTTTAAAACACCATAAAACATAGAAAATGTTACACAAATCTTCTCATCAGCTCAAATACAGTAAAACAGCAAAAATTATTACTACCACATTGCATTCTAAATGGATTTTGTAAACATGCTCTAGCTTTTCTGCAGGCTTCTCGTCACAAAGCAAACGCACACTACAAGCATTGCAGCATGGAGGAAAGGATGTCACTGCTTCACATGATGCAGTATGTGCACCTTTGCTTGCACAAACTACCTTTTTTACACTGTGCCCTTTCGAACTTCAGCACCCCAACTTTTGCCTATGTTCTGGCACCCATGCTCAGACATAACTCGCAACCTCTTGTCACTGAAATGTGGAACACTGACGTCTAAAAATGTTGGACCCAAGAAGTCAAATTTAAGTCCAAAATGTTTCCCAAATATCCAGAGGGGATGATCTTGATTTGTTTTTAGTATCTTTTGAGAGAATTTGTGGGCAATGAGGCACTCTGGGGGCTGAAGGCACTTGGCTTTGCCTCATGCCTCACTACGCCCCTGACCATGGCGTAAACCTACTACCACCAATGCCCTGCCATGTCTTATTGCTTAAATATGGAATGCTAATACATGTATATATATGTGTGTGTGTGTGTGTGTATATATATATATATATATATATATATATATATACACACACACACAATGTAATTTATAAAATGAGTAAAAGAACAATATCCAAATCCAATGTTCTGATTGTATGGAACACATCACATGACCGTGTGTATATCAGAGCGTGACCGCACACCTACACTTTTACCTCCCTCCAAAACACTTTTGCCATTTTATAAGATAGATAACCCACTCTATGGTGTGCTGTTGTGCTCTGATATACGCACGCCTTGGATGGTTGACGCACACCAAGGTGTGCGTATATCAGAGTGCGACCGCACACGTAAGAGTGGGTTATCTATTACATATATATATATATATATTTTTGAAGGGATTAACCCACAACAGGGTATGGGTTTACTGAGCATTAATCCACGACTGGGGGGGTTGGAGTCACGAGGCAAATGACTGAGGGCTGAGTAGTTTGTATCCAGCTGACTATGCTTTCAGCGTAAAAACAATTGGGAGTGACATTAGGTAGTTTTAAGGGAACCCTTGGGGCAACCTAAAGGAAGCCAGCCTGTGTCCAAACAAAAAGGGTAGCCAAATAGTTTCAAAAGTAATGAGTCAGGGGAATGCAGAGCTATAACTGCCAAAAACTGGGACACCTGTCATATGACTGCCCTAAAAATATGGCAAAAGGTGCAAGTACAGCTGGAAGGGTAGCTCTGGAAGCTTATAGCAGCTAGTGGGTGGCCTGTACCCAGAGTGCAGTTCCCACTAACTCCACTGTACACATGCACCCTGTGCTAGTAAATGGGATGGTATCCCAGGGATTGAGGGACACTGAGATCTCCATTTCAATGGTAATACAAGATATGATTAACGAGGAACAGATTCTGCTGGGCCAGTTTTCCAGAATTAGAGGAGTGACAGGTTCTACTGTCTCAGTGCCTATAGCTCAAATCTTTCTAAACTGAGAAGGGGGCCACGGCAAACGGGAAGTGGGTGTGGTACCATATCTGCTTGTTGATGTAGTTATGGGTAACTCTGCCTGCTTCAGGTTATTGTTCCAGCAACCCCAGTCCTAGCTGTCACTCCCCCTGCCTTCCCTCTGGCATGGCTCCACATGGGGAAAGACCCAGGGCACCGGTGTCATCATTAATGGCCACTGGTGCACTTTTTCCAGTTTTCTCCCTGACACCCTGGCACAGGATGTGTGTCCCTACACTCATCCCCTCAGACGCACGTAGCGATGCCCTCAGGGAGACAAGCTCCCTTGGCCCACCATAGGGGTCACTACAATGCCAGAACTGTGGTGCCTTCCTCCCCTGGCTGGAAGTGCTGCCACATGGTATTGCTCCCCAGCTCCCTGGCTGCCCAATTGACTTCCTGGGTTCACTCCCAAATCTGGGTTGTTGGCACGGAATCACATAGAGTTCTGCTGGGCCATCAGGCCAGGGGTGTCACCAGAGGTATAAAGTTGGGGGGGCTAATGCCCCACAGTCAAAATCCTAACAAAGCTGGGGGGGTCCGGGGGCATCCCCCCCCCTGGAAAATTTTGAGATTTTTACCTTCAAATGGTGGCTTTTCCTGCATTTTTAATGGTGAAATATATGTTTGAGAAGCTTGGTTATTATGACATATATTAAATGGTACATGTGCAAAAATGTGGTTACTGGACCAGTGAGAACAACGGAAAGAGAGACACAATTATCTCAGCAGATCTGCTGGGAAGGTTACAGTCCCCCACAACAATTAAGAGACCATTCAGACACCATTATCCCAGCAGATCTGCTGGGAGAGTTACTGGACCCCAGCACAAGTAAGAGACCAGCCAGACACCATTATCCCTGAAGATCTGCTGGGAAGGTTACAGGACCCCAGAGCAAGTAAGAGACCAGCCAGACACCATTATCCCAGCAGATCTGCCGGGAAGGTTACAGGACCTCAGAACAAATAAGAGACCAGCCAGACCCCATTATCCCAGCAAATCTGCTGGGAAGGTTACAGGACCCCAGAGCTAACAGCCACCACTTCCACACTGCATAATTCTGAACAAGTCACTTAACATTCCTGCCCTTAATCTCTCTGCAAGCCCCCTCTCTCTCTCTCTGGTCAATTTCTGTAGTCTTTGCATCTCCCTGTGTGCTGCAAACTATCCCTTCCCTCCCCCTCTTCCTGGATTCTAAGGAGTTTGGGGATGACCTGTATGATTGTGTCTATGTAGGTTGCTATATAAAAAGGCAGCAACATTATCTCCCTTCCTCTTTGGATTGTAAAGCACTCAGGAATACAATCTGTATGAAAAGTGCTATATAAATCAAAATTTCTTTTCACACAAGATCTTCCTTCTCTAAACTGCCAAACAACTGTGTAAAGACTCATGCTGCACAGCCTTTTTGATGTGTACCACATCTGTGCCTGTCTGAAAAATATACCTGCTGTGCAAGCAATGCTGACTGTGTTGGCATGGCAATTACTAAAAGGTGGTCACCCAAACCCAATCCCAATTGCTGTCAATCGCTCCCAGTCCTGTCCAGGTGTATTCCCTCCTACAAGGCAAGGCATGCCAAACCTCTCATGCTTCTGAACCCACTGAACAGAGTCCAAGAGACTAGCGGAGACAGAGCGTATTTGCTGTAACCCCCCAGCGCTCCCTGTTAGATTGGGATCCAACTAACCTGGGAGTGGTGATGATGACAAATCCCTGCCCCAAGCTCTGAGTTCTCCCATGGTGACGTCCTGACTCCTGTCCCAATGTTCTCTTTGTCGACAGCACAGTACACAGCAGCCAGCCACCAATGCACTAAGTTCGCTCACAAGACTTACTTTCTTTTTTCTCCATCAGACTTGTGAGTGGACGAGTGTAGTGCCCCAAAGTTTGCCAGGCAAACAGACCAAAGAGGACTCGGAGGGAAAGGGTTAACTCCTCACCCACCCCATGCACAGCCAGCTGGCTTATTGACCAAACTGACTGGCTGACCATTTCCTGTCTCTTTCTCCCTCCCCCCTCCCCTCCTGGAGCCTTCTGGCGCTGGATCCTTTGTCTTGACCAGGCCAGGTCTCCAGCCAGTGCCTAAAGGGGCCATAAATCAGCCAAATGGGCTGCTCTTAGCCACAGATACCCAATCATCTGTCCAAAAGCCAGGTCTGCCTCTAGGCTAGAAATGGTCTTTCCTGCCAGCCAGTGGCAGTTCTGGACTGTGTGACTGACAGAGTAGAGAGCACAAGCATATGCATGCCTGGAGACTTACCTGAAGCTCGGGTTCATAGCTCCTGGGTGGCTGCTCCTCTATAGCCAGTGGTCCTCGGGGGTCTCCAGCAGCAGTCATACCTTAGTTCCAGAAAAGGACTAGCAGTCCTCCTGATGGCCAGCAGCAGCCAGTTCCATAGGGTGAGCTTCCTTTAGTTGTCTGCTCCCTCGGTTTGCAGTTTTTGTACTGGGTTTTTCTGGGGTGTCCTGATACTGGGTGCCTAGTAGTGCAGGTTGCACAAGCATCACATTTCAGATGCAAAGTGACGAAGGTAATGCTCACCCAGGTTCTCTTTTTTTTTCGAATAAAAATATCGCTTGGCAAGTCTGTCAGTTTGCTTCCTGTTATTTTGCAGAATAAGTATGGCATGGTTTGTGTTTTTTGGGGGCTGCCATTGCAGTTCCCCTGTCTCCTCTCTCCAGTATGCTGGCTGTTTTTTTTTTTCTTTCTGATATTGACATTGGGTGTTGCCACACATGGGGCTGCCACTGCAGTCCCCTGTCCTTCCCCCTTTGTTTACTGCCTCTAGTGCCACTTGCTGGGTGGCAGGCTGTTGCCCTGCCCAGCTTTGCTGGAGTGTTTTGTTTTTTTTTTCTCTTCTTTGTTTTGTTAAATTTCTTTCTCTTCCCCTTTGTGGGGGCTCCAGGTTGCTTCCTATCCCTTTGCCTGGCCTTCTGTGCTGGTTGTGGGTTGTGGTGCCCTTTTGGGGGGACCTCTTTATTTTCTGCCTACAGTTTTGCCATTTTTTTGTTTTTATTTTTATCTGTTTTGTGGGATCCTCAAACTCCTTTCTTGCTCCAGTCCCCTGAGGTGACCCCTGACTTTGGTACTTCTCCTGTAGCCCCCCTGAATGAAGTGATGGCATCCGTTTTGGTGGTCATTGGTGGTGGACTTCCCCTGCTCAGCTCTTTTCCCCACCTCCCTTCCACAGTAAATTAGTGCCACTGCAGTTGTGGACCTGGGCACTCAGCTGATCACGGTCCATGCATCATTCACCAAGCGGGGACAAGTTTGGGCAGACGGACCATGAGGTGCAGCAGCAAAATGCGTCTGGGTGGAAACCAGCACCCGGGCCACTAAAGTTCCACCCTGCCACTGTTCAGTGGCAACCAAAGCATTGGATGGGAGCAGAGCTCCACGACCTCCACCACTATCACCACCAACGATCGCAGTGGGATCCAGAGGACCCGGGCCAGGCAAAGAAAAATAAAAGTGTGCTCCATGTGGTAGAGGTATAAAGTGCTGACTCTACACCATGTTTTTTTTTTTTTTTCCCAGCAAGCAGTAAAGCTGTAAGTCTTTACATTTTTCAGGGAAAATGATTGGGGGAGGCTTGAGCTTATATTGGGGGGCTTCAGACTCCCCCAAAACAGCCTGGTGACGCCACTGCATCGGGCATTCTCTGTGGATAATGACTTTGATAGTGGGGCTAACACTGTGTGTGTGTGTTACAACCCATAGTAAATTTAGGGAACTGGCTCCTGGGGACTTTTCAAGGCTGCCCTAATGGCAAGTCCTTTGCAGAAGTGTTGGTTAAGACAGCTCAGGGCCTCCCCATACCACTCCCAGACTAACAGTCTGATCAAGTGATTTAATGCATTGCTTATGACTATGTTAAGGGCACTTGCTGATCAGCATGCAAGAGAGTGGAACAAGTACTTACTCCATCACTTATCTGCATAGAGGGAAGTGTCCCAGATGTCCACAGGGTTTTCACGCTTCGAGCTCCTGTTTGGCTATAGGGTAAGGGGTCCCCTTGATTTGGTAAGGGATGAATGGAAGGGTGAGCTTATTCTCCAAGGGGTATCTGTTGTGGAGTACATCATGAATTTCAGGTCATGGCCCAGGAGCACCTAGCCACTGCATAACAGATACAGAAGACATGGTACAATCATAGGGCCAGAGCCCATGAGTACGAAGTCAGGCAACGGGTGATGGTACTCGTCCCCATCCAATAGAATAAATTACAGGTCACTTGGGAGGGTCCTTACTCAGTGATCAGGAGGGTGAATGATGTTGATTAAGTGGCAGAGCTACCAGACAGGAGGCACAAGCAGCAATTCTACCATGCAAACATGATGAAGCCCCACCATAACAGGGACAAGATGGTTCTGGCTGTGTGCAGCTATCCTGAGGAGGCAGAAGCAGACCTGGTGGTTGATCTCCTGGGAGAGTTTAAGGGAGAATCCTCAGTGGACGCTGTCTCCCTGTTGCAGTGACTGACACTGGCCCAAACTGCTGAAATGCATGGGGTGCTGCATGCATTTGGGGGGATGTTCACAAGGAAGTCGGGGTATATCACACTGGCAGAGCATCATGTAGATACAGGATCCCAGGTCTCATTGAGGCAGCCACCCTACTGAGCCCCCAAGGGAGTGAAACATGCCATTGAGCAAGAGATCAAGGAAATGCTGACTCTTAGAGTAATCCAGGAGTCCAGTAGCCCCTGGGCCTTCCCAGTGGTACTAAACCCCAAGAAGGACAGGACCACAAGGTTCTGCATCGAGTACCACAAGCTCAACAGCTGTACGGAGTTGGATGCATACCCCATGCCCAGGAGAGATGAGGTCCTAGAGAGGTTAGGGAGAAACATGTACCTGATGACGATGCATCACTGCACCAGTTGAAGAAGGCATTGTGTCGGGCACCTCTGCTCCTGAGCCCTGACTATTCTGTGAGGTTCATTGTGCACGTGGCTACATCTGATCATTGACTCAGTGCATTTCTGAGTCAGGGCATGCACATGGGGAGGAACACTCAGTCGTGTACCTGAGTAGAAAGTTGCCGCCAAGAGAGGAGGCCTATGCCACAGTTGAGAAGGATTGTCTGGGTTTTGTTGAAGCTGCAACCATATTTAAATGGAAGGGAGTTCTCACTGGGCACTGAGCACAACTCCCTCACATGGCTCCATAGGATCAGTGGGCAACACCCCAATTATTAAGATGGAGCCTGGTGCTGCAGTCCTATAATATGGATATCAGACACTGCAATGGGTCACAGCCTGGCAGTGTTGATGGTTTGTCTAGGCAATAACTATCGGCCCAGTAAAGAAAAGGGGGTGCTTCAAAATATTAATGACTTGTTAGAGACAGAGAAAACTGAGATTGTAGCAGGTAGAGCAAGTCTGCTACTATGAAAAACAAACATTATTTTGGGTCGCTAAAGAATTTGTTTTCATTTCTTTCAGGGGATGATGATGATGTAACAAGTTGTAATGAATTTTTTAGTGTGTTTGTGTTTTAAATTTTATAATAACTGGTGGGCATTTTTTCTCATAGGGAAACCCGGGTATAATTTGCTGTTATAACCAGCTAGTTATAACAGCGAACACGCACTGGGTTCCCCTTGCTCCACGCATACACCAGCTGTCATCTTCCTGTCATCACTGTGACAGGGAGCTCCTGTCACTCTTGAGGACTGACCTTTTCGTAAATCTGTTGCAACAGTTCTTCTATTTATTAGTCTATTCTATCCTTTACTGTTTCTAGTTCATAAGGTTGGCCACCTATGGGCACCCCCTCCTCTTTCTTGACTATGCTATGGTGTCCTCTTTAATTTTCCTTTTCCCTCTCAGGTCCTCATACAGGGAGGTTATTGTGGTGGCCTCCAAGTGTATGTAAAACAGGTTGTTTATTGTTGTTGGATTTAGTATGTAATAGCACTATGTCATAAAATATCTTGATGTATATACCTTATGTTTATGAAACCTGTAAATGTTAAAAATACTGTGGCACTAGGTGTTTTTCATAATGGTAAAAAGTACAAGGTGACTATTACAGAAATTAAGTTAGTTGTGCTGTTTAAAATGCATGTAAATTGCTGTAAACTGAACAAGTCTAAATGTCATGGTGATTTGCATATATCCCATGATGCTTTGCATTATGGACGTAGGTATGATGTTGTATTTCTTTGAAACTTGATTTGTTGCCAATGCCCTTTGGGGTAACCTTTCTTTCAGTGATTCTGCATTGAGGTTCTTTGTCTATAGCTTGTTTTATTTTGTTTTTTTCTCTTTTTGGGCCCCCACTACCCAAGCAAACAGGGCCTGCATAGGGGTGGAGGTTGCATCTCAACTGGTAAGTTAGATTAGCAATCAGTATCAGTAGGTGCTGGCTAAGTGCAGAGAAAGGACATTCATGGTCTGTTGCTGCAAACTGCTGTACTGAAGAAGGAATATGCCATTTCTGAAGGTTATTTCCTGTATTTTTAATAAACATCACACAGAGATTGTGTGTTGAACTTGAAGTTCGGTGTCTAGTCCATCTATTATCCCACAACTCCTCCATAGACTTGGTGTCAGAAGAGGGATAACTTGCTGGAAGCATCTGGATGGGCTGAAGAGGGACATTTTCTGGTGGATATAGCCCAGATATCCCAGGTGGACTGATGCACCAGGAGTTGCCAGAGGAGAACCCGGAGAAGAAAGTCTGTGCAATTCTGACCAGAACCATGGCTAACAGATGGAGAGAAGCTGCTGCCTGGACTGAACCTGGGAGCTCGGAAGAAGGTCACGCCTGAAGATGATGAAGAGATGCAGGTTGAGGAAGATTGGAGGTGCGAGAGACAACGCCCAGGAGGTGAAGACCCTGATGAGGATGATCCACTGGATGAGTGGGCAACAGCTGGAGGCAGACTGACTATGTAGAGAGGTGGAACACTGGTGCCAGGTGCTCAAGAGGTTCCTGCTGGAGAGTTTGGATTAAAGAGTTGTCAGAGGATTTTTCATTGGCTCAGTTTGAGGAGGACCCCCTGACTGAGCAGGATATTCCTTTGTTGCCTTTGATCCCAGGATGTTACCTGTTGGAGGTTGGAGATGCAAGTATGGAACTTGAATGTGAGACCTCAGGTAAGACTATGCCTAGTGATATTGTGCTGGGGTTGAAGACTCCAAGCAAGCAAGAAGAAACCCATGGGGCTGAAGGGACTTTTTTCTTGTATTGATGCAGCTAAATCTATTAACAGTATTGACTGGGGTATACTGCAGGCTAAAAATGCTAATGTTGCCAAATTGTTACAGTATGTTAAGATTAAGGAGGGTAGAGGTTATTTAAAAAAAATGTCACCCTTGGAAAAAGGGAAAATTCTCACACAGGTCACAAGGTACTAGATGGTAACAGATGGCTGAAAATAGCACAGTGATTAAAAGGATGTTTATTAAGACACCCCAGAGTTAAAAGGTTTAGGAACCTGCTGTTTAACACTGCAGGGTATTCAGCATGGGAGGTTCCTTGGCTTCCTGTAGGTTTCTGTAGAGACCTGCCTGGGGATAAGATGACCAAGGACCTGGGGTCATAGGTTATAAAAGGTTGAAATAGGAGAGAGAAACTACTGTTGCTCCTTCCATATTCCCACAGACACTGTGTGTAAGATAGAGGTGTCATGTTAGTTGCAGGCAAGGCCAGATGTGTCTCTGCAATGGTCCCTTTCTGTAGGCAAAAGTGTAGCATGTTTGGTGAGGGGCAGGTCTGATGTCAAAGAAAGAGGTACCCAAGGGCAGACAAGGAGTCTGAGGTGGTATGTTTGTTTTATTCTTTTCTGAGTGAAAACCTACAATGGAGAAGTGGGTGGAAAATGGATTGGAACCTGTGCTGGGGTAACACCTTGAGTGCCTACCCTCAGGTGTCTATATCTATAACAAGTGAAATGAATCAAGAGTCATAGTGAGTTTATGTAGAGGGTTGAACCTAGGACTGGGCCCCTGCTTAAAACTGACATGTCTGGTGGGGTTGGAGCAGGTAATTACGCACCAAGAGAAATTGTTTCTATATTACTGGACTTTACAGCCATCCAGATCTTTTGGCTAAGAAATATGACTACTTTCCCAAAAAGAAGATAGTTCAGGGAAGGTACCATTAGTCTCTGTTAAGAAATGTGTTAATGCCTCATGGTAAAGAATAATAATATCCACTACGTTTAAGATGGAATGTTTATCGTTAATAGGGACCCTGAGACAGACTTTCTGAAGATGGACAGGTGGAAGCTCCATCCCTTCCTGGGACAGGAAAGTGGTAAGCAGTCTGCAGTAACTGCTTCCCTCTTAGGGTGGGGGATATGTGACAGGGAGCTTCTGTCATTCTTGAGGACCGACCTTTTCTTAAATCTGTTACAACAGTTCTTCTGTTTCTTAGTCTATTCTATCCTTTACTATTTCTAGTCCATAAGGTTGGCCACCTATGGGCACCACCTCCCCTTTCTTGACTATGCTATGGTGTCCTCTTTAATTTTCCTTTTCTCTCTCAGGTCCTCATACAGGGAGGTTATTGTGATGACCTCCAAGTGTATGTAAAACAGGTTGTTTATTGTTGTTGGATTTAGTATATAATAGCACTATGTCATAAAATACCTTGATGTATATAACTTATGTTTATGAAACCTGTAAATGTTGAAAATACCATGGCACTATGTGTTTTTGATAATGGTAAAAAGTGCTAGGTGACTATTACATAAATTAAGTTAGTTGTGCTGTTTAAAATGCATGTAAATTGCTGTAACCTGAACAAGTCTAAATGTCATGGTGATTTGCATGTATCCCATGATGCCTTGCATTATGGAAGTAGGTATAATGTTGTATTTCTTTGAAACTTGATTTGTTGCCAATGCCCTTTGGGGTAACCTTTCTTTCAGTGATTCTGCATTGAGGTTCTTTGTCTATAGCTTGTTTTATTTTGTTTTTTTCTCTTTTTGGGCCCCCACTACCCAAGCAAATGGGGCCCGCATAGGGGTGGAGGTTGCATCTCAACTGGTAAGTTAGATCAGCAATCAGTGTCAGTAGGTGCTGGCTAAGTGCAGAGAAAGGACATTCATGGTCTGTTGCTGCAAACTGATGTACTGAAGAAGGAAAATGACATTTCTGAAGGTTATTTCCTGTATTTTGAATGAACATCACACATAAATTGTGTGTTGAACTTGAAGTTTGGTGTCTGGTCCATCTGTTATCCCACAACTCCTCCACAGTCACGCTGGACACTTCACCGCCACTTGCACTCGGCAGTAAGTAAATTAAAAAAAAAACTCACCTCTCTTGAATGTTTTCTACCGTGTAAACCTTGATTGAACTTTAAAAAAAAAAGAAAAAAGGTTTCAGCAGCCGCTTAAACTAGACCGTGGACAGTGCTTAAACCTGACCAGACCGTGGCTGAACAGCGATGTATTTCTATTTTATGTAATTACTGTGGCAAAAAAATGCTCCCCAGCAATTATATAAAATAAAACATAGAGTGGTGTGTTTAACTCTAATTTTACACACACCCTCAGTGTTGGATGCTTAAAAAACCTTTGTGCTTCGCTCTTGGGGTTTATGTAGCATCCAACACCTCAGGTGTGTGTAAAATCTCGTTAAGCATACCACCTCATGTATTAGTCTATATATTATCTTGCCTCTGTAAAATGTTGCTGCAGGGGGGAAGGTAGGGTCAAAGTTGAAAAGTACAGTCCTGGGTTCTCACAGAGATTGGGAGTAAACAGAAATAGTTCTTGTGTTCTATTTAAACTTCAAAAGTCTTAATTTTTTTCATAATCAAGGGCTATATTTTGAGTATAAACAAGGCTTAGGCAGAGCAGATGGAACCCCATGAGGTGAGCC
This sequence comes from Neoceratodus forsteri, assembly GCA_016271365.2. Classification (NCBI taxonomy): domain Eukaryota; kingdom Metazoa; phylum Chordata; order Ceratodontiformes; family Ceratodontidae; genus Neoceratodus; species Neoceratodus forsteri. Next base: position 244,015,356 of record CM028135.1, on the reverse strand, counting down.
AGATGAGAGAACAAAAGGACTGAGGCTAGAATCTGAAAACCAAGCTAGAAACAAATTCAGTTCAGACCAGTTTTCCAAAAGGGTGGCATCCATAGATCAAAGAAATAGTCAAACCTGCGATATCAGAGAGACATACGATGATGCAGCATTGTGGGCCAGCCCGTCAGTGGTAGTTCTGTTGGTGTTTGGGCCTGATGGTATCAAACAAAAGTAGTAGTGCAAAAAAAAAACAGTGGTGGTGCTAGGCAGCTGGGTTGGCAGGGTGTACTGGCCAGTGGGCAGTGATTTTCTTTTTATGTGATTTGGTCTTGTGAGTGCTGGGACTACATTTGTGATGTTATTTTAAGATAACATTGCGGATCCAGTCCCAGAGTGACCAGTCACAGCCCAGGATTATTTCTCCCCCCCAACTGATTTTTCCCTCTGGTCACTGCTCCTCCAAGACTCCCTCAGGCATCCAGGCTTGTTCCTGCCCACCTGAGACCCCCTGTTCCTTAGTCTCCTCCATGGTACTCTGACCTCTCACTTACCTTGCAGCGAGAACTCCTTGGCTTGTACCCCCCCCCCAAGGTGGGGCCACCTCTCCATCTTTGGTGCTTCTGAAGTCAAGTTTCAGCTGCAGGCAGGCTTAGGGGCAGAAAGAATCGGGTTACCAGGTGGGCAGGATCCAGCAGTGGGCATGGAGGCCAGGTGCCATTGTCTACTCGACGATGCAGGGTTTTTCCTTTGTTCGTGCTCGTAACCCTCCCCTCCCAGAGGTGCGGACGTGCAATGACATCCAAGCGTGGGTGGGCACGTTCCTGCACCTGCCTACAGGACATCCACCGACACCTCACCCCAACAATTATGTGGTCCCAGGCTGCAGTACACCCAGCCTCCACTGGGTGTCACTAGCAGTGGGGGAGTCACACCCCACCCTACCCCCAGGAGAGGAGAGCTGTTGTCGGATGCTCAATCCTCTCCTTCCCGGCCGACCCCCGGCAGTCCGAGCTTGCTCCCGAACCCGGGTTGCTGGCGTGGTGCGAGGTGTGGCATCCAGCGCCTCAAGCCTCAGTGCCACCAGGCCGGCTACCAGGATTCTTTCTTGCCATTGTATAATAATGAATGCAGAACACTGTACGATTTAGATAATGTGAAGTATTTTTTTCCTGTATGATCATTATCTTTTTCAAAAATCTTTTTATTGCTGTAGAAATACTGTTTTCCCATCATCTTAGTGTGCATTATCCTGTGACACACGTAAAAAATATCTTGGAGTATTAGATAGTTTTATATACTTCATGCTTTATGTGACTGAATCATTTCAGGTATAGAAAATTAGGTTAAATTGGCAAGTCTGTGATCCGTTTCTGAAGAGGCAGGACCTACAGTTACCATAGGTAAAGAAAAAGCGTTCTCAGCTGTGACAGAGAGGTGTGGGGTCATTTGTTCTTTGGTAAGGAGCACTGTACTGTGTGTGAGCAGTGGCTCTGGGATTCATACCTAGAGATACCCTGAGTGAGGCTGTAGTGAGTGGTGGAAGCATTCCAAGGTAATCGTTTTTTAAGGTGTCTGAGGGGTTGTGAAAACTGGTAGCCACCATTTCAGACTGAGTTTTGGGAGTGAACCAGTCTGTGACAGTCATAGAAACTAGTTGTTACTCTTACCCCAGTTGTATAATCAAACTAATTTTCATTTGAACCTCCAAGCCTGATTACACACTGTGGCTATGTCAAGCATAAGCAAAGTGGCTTGGAGGTAGTCATGAAAATATATCTGATTACCCAGTCAGAGCTAATGTAATAAACCTCCTTTTGTTGGCATGGCAAGAGAGCAGGAACATTTACAAACTTCAGAACCTCAAATCTCAGTTAAGGAATGAAACAAAATGAAAAGAAAAATGTGTATATTAATATTTATGCCTGAAATACATTATTACTAAAATATTGAGGACATTTTTTGTCAACTAACAGATAATGCAACTTTAAATACCATTGCAAAGACAATAATTTTCAGCCATTTAATTTAGTAGATGGCTACTGTTTAGTAAAAGAGAAAACCCATCACCAACAGTATCTGTGTTATCAGCCAGGTTTCACGTATCATCATTCTGCATGTGTTGGGAGTGGGGTGGGGTTGCTGGGGCAGCCAAGAGATGTTTTTCCATCCATCTTTGCCTTCATATTGAATACAAGCCATACACAATTAGGTGACACAGAATCAGTAAGCTATCTCCCGCCCCCCCCATTAGAGGAAGAATGATGGGCTCACCGAACAAGAATAAATCCTTCTTCCAGTCTGTTGCAATTGAGACTGGAAAAATAATCTTTATCAGGCCTTGGAGCTGGTGTCAGTGGCTGGTGTTAGGTTACAGATATGTAGCTAATGCCAGAGAGCAGAAGGGGTCTGTGCCCCTGCCAAGCCCATGTTTTAAACAACCATGCCAGCAATTTCTCTATTGAAGATGGCACAGCAGAGTACTGTAGCTGATTAAAGAAAAGATCTGTTATCTGAGTACGCTTACTGTGTCTGCAGATACAGAGCATCCTTCTCAAATGTGTGTTCAATTAAATGCTGTTTTTCCAGAATGGGTCCTAGCACTGTTAAAAAACAAACAAACAAAAAATGTATTAAATAATTTGGATTAAAGAAGCAGCAAGATTGGTAAAGACCAATCGCATGTACTTGCATTAATTTCATGTTACCACACAGTTCAAATAGTTTTCTTTCTTTTCACTGTTAGTGTCATTTATAAACACAGTAACACACTCCAGAATATGCAGTAATGCTGTAAACTGTTATATTTGCCAGGTGGTTGAATGCAAACAGTAATTAAGTATTAACACGTACTGTGCCTCCATCATTTGTGAAAAAAAATGGGTAAATTCTCTAATCCTGAATGGTTGACACCATTCTGGATCCAAGTATATACTGTATGAGGCAAAATAGATCACAAAACAAGTCCCAGTACCACCCTGGCTCTTGTCATAGTGGTATCACTGTGCCCACCACCATAGGCGCCGAAGCTGTGGGGACCGGGGGGCTATTGCCCCCCTATTTTTAAAGTTGAGGGGGCCAGGCCCCCTCACTTTTTTTGACAGGCTTTTTTTTAAAAAAGTCCATTCTGTGCTCCAGTGAGCCCGCAGTCATGCTGTGCTATTCCTTAAGTCGCACGGTGCCACAGTGAACCGGCAGATGGCAGCACAGTCCAGCAGATTCAGAGTCAGAAGAGAAGGAAGGGCCAAAAGTTGCACTTACTGTTCTGGCTCTGGAATTTAGTGCTGCGTTAGGACCAGCAGGGAACTGGGATTGGATGGAGGGAAACTGGCAGGCAGCTGGAATGGAGCATAGTGTCACCGTGTGTTGCTGTGTTGCAGCAGGACAGACTGTCTCCCTCATCACTCTCTGGGTCCAGCTCTCTGCTCTCCGGTCTCCGCCTGTTCTTTGGAAAAAAAAAAGGTTTTTGTTGCCCATTTTTATGACTTCATGGCCAGCTGGGCAAATGGGGGTGGCTGGCTGTAGCACGTACCTCAGTAATGGCCTTTCTTTGGCCTGAGCGCACCTTGGACAGTCGTCGAACTAATGAGCGAGCGGTTGGAGCCCGTTGAGCCAAGAAGAAACAAACGTGAGTCAGACCTGAAATTGCAAATAATGTGTCAGAAAATGCAATGGAGACTATGTTTGAGACATTTTTTTTGTTTGGTGCTTGCTCAAAGATGAATTCAAGTATTTTAATAAAATGGGTAGAGACATCCTGCTTCCTGATTTGTGAGGGTTCCAAATAAGTTTGGTTAAGGATACGAAAGGCACTGCTAAACTTATCTTTTTTTTTACCGAATCACAGTCTGATTCCAGTCTTGGTTCTGATTTCCATCTTGCAGGTTCCTGCCCACTGCCCATCCTCCCTTTGCAGTTGTCAGGGCCTCTGACGGTTACCACTGATCAGTGTATAGTAATTACGGTACATGGCTGCACATTTACAGGGTTAATTTAAGGGAAAAGGTGCCAGCAGGGATGGGCTCAGCCTTATGGGACTTGGATTAGGCAGTTGGAATGCCAAGGATTTGGGGACAGATTCAGTTGAAGGGGGTGAAGAGGTGGGCACACACATGATGTGTTTTGACACTGTGGCTAGTAGCTGCTTTGGGACTGGAAGGGAGGTTTTTCAAGTAAATAGCATGTACTGTGAAAGAGTTTTATGTAAAGGCTGGGGGTCTGGGAGCTGCTAGGGTCTAGTGGCCCCCAGATCCCCAGCCTTTATATAAAAATATTTCACAGTACATTACACTAATTCCTACGAGGTGGATTGTTAATGGCATTGGTCAGGCAGTTGCCCACCCCAGTTGTGGCTGCAAACTTTAAGGTCAGCCAGAGTCTCCCACATCCCTGACTCCAGGGGGGAAAAAATATTTTTTCCCTTGGAGTCAGGGGTAGGAAAGATGTGACAAAAATGTGTTTTATCTTCAATAAAAGCCCCAAAACTCACCATAGAGCACCTAAAACCCCAGACCCCTGGCTTTTTATAAAAAAGTTTCACGGCTACCCCTCACCTGCACACCTTGGACCCCCCACTTTTAGAAAGGCTTCAGCACCCCTGCCCACCATAGAATATTCTAAACTGAATGGTAGCTATCTTTTTTCACCTTGCTTCACCCAATCACAAGCTCAAAGATGACATGTAAGAAAACTACAGTATGTATAGCCATTGAATCTAACATTCACACACACCACTCCCACATAAATTGTTTTTGTACAACTACCTCATTATAGTGGTACCACTGTAACCACCAGGAAATCTGAGCCCCCTCACTTTCACTCATACTGGACTCAGCTGCCAACAGTAAATCTGCATTTTGACCATGCTCCATGTATCTACAGATTGCGCCGAAACCCACCTGGCATCAGTCACACTCAGCACTGCTACTCCGCTATACAAAAAGCTATAAATTAAGGAAAAAAGACAACTGATTCCCAAAACAAAGTGGCTGGTAAAAAAAGAACCTGGGTGTACTACACAGTATTGCTTAAATACTGAAGCACCCTCTACAAAAGGGTAGACCAAAACTGGTAATAGAAGCAACACTCTATCCAGGGTAGGTGTACAAAGGAATATAACAAACGACTTAAGTATCAAAACTAGAAACACCCTATGAATGGTAAGGGTGCAAAAGTATTTCCAAGTAACAGGGGGAGTAGGAATTGGTAATGCATGGAGTTGTGCAGTGCAATGGCTGAGAAGTGGTAGTATTCAGAGAGACCTTCTGGAGACTGTAGAGCAGCCACGTCTGCATGCACCTCTCTGGGTTGAGGGAGGAGGTTGCTAGAATCTTGGCCGAGTTGATTAGGATTCAGGGGACATTCTTGACCACCCAAGGACTACCAAGTCTACCACCGTTACCTCAGAGGATGCCAGGGAGGAGGAATGGCTGGACTGAGGTGGGCTTTAGAAGGGTAGGGTTGGTGGGGTCTGGAATTGTGGGGATGGTGTATTGGAGGCACATTCCTTAACTGGTACCACTACAAAATTCCTATGCTGCTCTGGAGGGGTGGCACTGCCAGGAGGAGGTACCTGTGGTAGAGGCCACTGAAGATGTGGGGGTCCTCCATAGTTGAGACCCCAAGGAGGGTGGGTGAGAATCCCAGAGGATGAGAAGGAAGCAACTTTTGGTTGGGGACTCGATCATCAGGGGGATAGATGTAGGAATGGGAAGAGAGGCAGAGAGGGAGGTCAGGTGCCTACATGGTGCCATGGCCCGGAGGGATGAGAAGCAGACCTGTTTGCCTGATTTTCAAACCACATTGAGCATTTCATCAGAGAATGGTCCGAAACTAGGATATTCTCTTAGCTTATATGACTAACTTGTGTCAGTGGCTCAGTAGGTAGCACACTCGCCTCTGAGGCCGGGAGATCAGAGGGCTGTGGGTTCAGTTCCCACATCTGGCACTTGGGTTAATATCCCAGTACTGACACTGTAGTGCAGCATGAGAGGGGTGCTGCACTTCTGAGGTGTCGTCTTTCGGATGAGACATTAAACCGAGGTCCCATCTGCCTGGATTGGTGGTAGTTCAGGTGGATGTTAAAGAGCCCATGGCACTTCTCGAAAAGAGTAGGGGAATTTCCCCGGTGTCCTGGCCAAATTTCCCTCTTTCACTAAAAATACCCCCAACAGCTTAATCTGGTTCAAGATCAGTTGGCATTCATCTGTATCCCCCCCCCCGCCGGGTTGTGCCTGAAAATAGGCAGGATTTGTCTAGTGCACTTACCTGGTCAACAAAAACTAAATAAATAAAAATAAAACTTCATTATAAAGACTTAATGGTATAAACAAGTAATCTAACCTGCTTAGTGTACCATGCCTTGCTGACAGAAAAGAATAGTCTCTCCCTTGAGGGTGTACTAGCCTCCAAGTGTCCATTAGTTCTAAGTCTCCAAGTGTCAGGTGGAGCTCTTTTTGTGCTGCACTAACACTTTCAGGATTAGGACAGTGAGATTTGTCCACAACAGGGTCCATAACCACATTAGAGTCACCACCCCAGATAATTTCATAGTTCCCAATATTAGTCAAAGCATAGGCAATTTTGGGGAAAAACTCTTTTTGCTGTGAATTCAGGGTGTAAATATTGCATAATGCTATGTCTTTCCCATAAATATTGCCCAATAAAATCTGGTACTTGCCTTCCGGATCAGTAAAATGATTGTGTTTCACAAAGTTCAAGCCCTTCCAGACTAGAATTGCTACACCTTGCTTCTTTGAAGAAAAGCATGAGTGATTTACAGTCGCTACCCAACTACAAGCAAGTTTTTCCATCTCCTCAGGAATTAAATGAGTTTCCTGGAGAAAGGCTGTGTCCACTTTGTGTTTATTTAGGTGGTTTAGTACTCTGTATCATTTTATTGGTGAACCTAACCCCTGAACATTCCATGAAGCAATACAGACTGAACTCATATTACACCTTTAACACAGAAACATAGATTTTGACTGCAGATAAGGACCGCTTGGCCCACCTAGTCTGCCCATTTCCCTATCTACAGGATAAGCTGCAGACTCTAGTTAACCAACAGCTTATTTCTTCCTACCCCCCACAAGAATTGTCTTATGTCTGTCCCATGCATTCTTGAATTCTCACACAGTTTTAGACCCCACAACCTCCTCAGCAAGGCTGTTCCATGCGTCCACCACCCTCTCTGTGAAAAAATACTTCCTCACATTGCCACTGAGCCGTCCCCCCTCTATCTTCAAATTGTGTCCCCTTCTTGCACATCTCTTTTTCTGAAAGATGCTACCCTCTTGGACTTTGTTGATTCCACTGAGGTACTTCAAAGTTTCTATCATGTCCCCCCTCTCCCTCCTTTCCTCAAGGGTATACATATTAAGCTCCTTTAGTCTCTTCTCATATGGCTTCTCTTGCAGACCCTGAACCATTTTAATTGCCCTCCTCTGGACTGCCTCCATTCTGTCTATGTCCTTGCGGAGATGGGGTCTCCAGAACTGGACACAGCATTCCAGATGGGGTCTCACCAACTCTCTGTACAGAGGGATGACAACTTCCTGTTTTCTATTATTGATGCCTCTCCCTATACATCCCAGTATCCACTCAGCCCTCCCTACTGCCTTCTCACATTGCTTGCTAACCTTAAGGTCATCTGATATGATTACCCCAGGTCACTTTCCATTTTTGTTGTTGTTACTACCCCCATTGTGTAATCTTCCCCTGTGTTGTTGTTTCTCAGGTGCATTATTGTGCACTTATTTGCATTGAATCCAAGCTGCCATACTTCTGACCAGTCCCCCAACCTTGCCAATTCCCTTCTCAACCTTTCCACACCTCCTTGTGTATCAACCCTATTGCAGATCTTTGTGTCATCTACAAAGAGGCATACTTTTCCTTCCAGTCCCTCTGCAATGTCAATCAATCAATCAATCAATCAATCAATCAAAATCTTTATTTATTCAGGCGAACATCATTGAGCAAAGCTCATTTACAAGATGGACCTGAGTGGTCATACAAATGAGGATACAAGTATTATTACATAGACAAGAATAGCATAAACAGCAATACAATGACATGAAATGGTTATATACAACAATTTGCATATATACAAGGAACAGTAGAACCATTTAGCCTGTAAGAAAAAAGGGGACAAAGGGAATCGCAGGCATAAAATATAAATTATAGGGTCTAACTAGTTTTTATGAGAATATAATAGGTGATTTGGAAGATAGAAATTGAATTAATATAATGGGTGGAAAAAGGAAGGTGGGTCAGGTAGGGTAGGGATTAGGCTGTATAAAAGCAATTGCAGAGCTCTGGAAAAGGGCGAGAACAATCTTTGAAAGATGCCAGAGGTAGTAGGCTATCTAGCTTCATGGATTTTTGGAGAGAGTTCCATGCAACTGCTAAGGTATAGCTGAAAGCAGCCCTCCCAAACCGGTGCAGGCATTGGGGACCTTTAATATGATGAGTTTACTGATCCTTAAGGTGTAAGGCCTAGTTGTAATTTGGGTAAAGCAATCAGTGATATAGGTAGGTAGTTTGCCTGTTAAAGCTTTGAATATCCAGATAGCAGCATTCCTATTTCTTCTGTGTTGTAATGATGTCCAGTTGACTGCCATATAAAGGAGCAATGATGGGTGCTGGAGGAAGGTCAGTAATAAATCTTATGGACCTGTGATACAGGGTGTCCAGTTTATGTAAGAGATGACGTGAACAATGGCAGTAGAGAAAATCAGCATAGTCAATGAGGGATAGGAATGAGGCCTGAATTAACCTTTTTGGAATCACTGTTTAGGTAATGTTTTATTCTAAAAATAGTCCAAGCCTCTGTCTTAGCTTTTAAGTAGCTCTTCAATATGGACAGAATAGTCAAGCCTGTTATCTATCCAGACTCCAAGGTATTTGAAGTTATCAACAAATTCCAGTTTCTCCAAGTAAGGTGGATAATTGTAGGGTGGTGGATGTTGGGGTAGTGGTAGAGCAACTCTTTGTGGCAAAGAACATAGCTTTTGTTTTTTTGGCATTTAGAAGTAGTTTTTTGTCAAGTAGATTGTGCTGCAGAATGGAGAATTCGGATTGTAACAGTTCACAGGCTTTAGAAGGTGAGGGATTGCTGACATATAATACAGTATCATCAGCAAACAGATGAATGTTAGATTGCGTGAGGCTGGCATCAATATTGTTTATATAAATGGCAAAGAGGATAGAGCCAAGAATAGAGCCTTGTGGTACACCCTTAGCAGTGGTTTTGAGGTGGATAGGTAATTTCCATTTTAACCAGTTGTGACCTATCTGAAAGGTAATCCTTAAACCAGTTGAGTGATAGGGAATCCAGGCCTAGTGAGTTAAGGGAGGTGATTAATAAGTCATGATCCACTGTGTCAAGGCTTTACTCAAATCCAGGAACACAGCACAGGTACAATTTTTCTTATCCAAGGCAGTCTGCCAATCGTTAGTTACCTTGGCTAAGGCAGTAATGGTGCTATGCTTTGATCTGAATCCAGATTGTGCAGAATTTAGAAGGTTGTTGTTATCCAGATAGTCCCTTAATTGAGAGTTTACTAGTTTTTCGTGCATCTTGATAGTACTGGTAGGATGGAGATAGGCCTGTAATTGTTGAGATCCCTAGTATCACCAGATTTGAGTAATGGAACTACTTGAGCTGTTTTCCAAGTAGAGGGAATGGATCCAGTAGTTAGGAGAGATTGAAGAGATGAGTGAGGGGGCAGATAAGACATGTGAAGCAATTTTCAGGAAATAGGGATCCAGGGAGTCTGCACCTGCACTCTTAGTAGTGTCTAAATTAGAGAGGAGATCTTCCACTTTTTCACGGATATTGGGATGAAGGAAAAGTTGAAGTGGCCATTTGTCCCACAGTAGTTTGCAGGTTCAAGGAAGATCTCAGGATATTTGCAGGTGATGAGTCAAATGCTAGGCCAGCTGTGGTGAAGTGAACATTGAAGGTATTTAAGATTTCTTGTTTACCTGTAATTTCTGTATCATTTAGTAGCAGTTTGGAGGTTAAGGCAGGAGTAGAACTTTGGCCCAGAAGTCCTTTTATTGTACCCCAGAGTCTGGATGGGTTATTGTAGGAGGCATCCAATTCAGCTGTATAATAGGCAGTTTTGGCAGTTCTTATTTTTTTTGTACATGAATTCTTTGCTTTTCTGAAATTTAGCCAATCTCTGTGTCCTTTGTTTTTCTATGCTTTCCACAGTTTGTCTCTGGTTCTCAAGGCTGCTTTAAGCTCAGAGGTGAACCAAGGGCAGGATTTTACCTTAGTTCTGATACTGGTAGGTGCATGAATATTGAGAGCATTAGTGATAATATCCTTTAAAGTCTGGAGAGCTATTTCAACAGAGGTTGTAAGATAGAAATCTTGCCAATATATTGTATTACTCAGGTCATGGAGGTAACCTGAGATACTGAAATTCTTTTTTGACCTTTTGAGGACAAATCCTGCAGGATTTGGTGGTTTGAGTGTGGATCTTATGCCAGCTATAGGGTAATGGTCACCACATCACTCGGCAGTACTCCTGCATGTGAATATAAGTGAGGTTACCAACATAATATCCAAGAGTGAGCTGTTGCTGGAATTTCTTAGGTTGATCCTAGTTGGGTCTTTAATTAGCTGAGTGAATCCAAAGGTGTCACAAAAGGTTGTCAAAGGTGCAGATACATTAGACAGCCAGTTTAAATTCAAATCACCAAGGATGATGGTATCTTCAGGGCCTAGGTTGAGAATTGACCCTAGGTGAGAAAGCAATTTAAGGCCTGCAGAGGGGGGCCTATAGCATCCAATCAGTTTAAATGAAGATGAATTAGGAAGGGATATTTTAATTGATAAACATTCAAATTCATTTGGCTCGGATGTGTTGATGAGGCAGGTTGCAGAGATGGTGTCCTTAACGTATATGGCCACCCCACCACCCCTGGAAGGGCGATCTGCTCTGAAGCACTTATAAAGACATTAAATGTCACTTATAAAGACATTAAAAAGGACTGGACCCAGTACTGAACCCTGCGGTACCCCACTAGTAACCACTCTTTCTTCAGAGTGGACTCCATTTACAATTACCTTCTGTGTCCTGTTGTCCAGCCAATGTTTTACCCAGGCTACCACGCTGGGACCCACTCCCAGGCTGGTTAATTTGACTATTAATCTTTAGTGTGGGACTGTGTCAAATGCCTTGCTAAAGTCTAAAGTCTAGGTAGGCCATGTCCACGGCCCCTCCCTGGTCTACTACTTTGGTCACCCAGTCAAAGAAATCAATTAGATTCATCTGACATGACCTTCCCGCTGTGAACCCATGCTGCCTTGGGTCCTGTGCCCCACTGGCCTCTAGGTACTCAACGATTCTTTCCTTCAGAAGTGATTCCATCACTTTCCCTACCACAAAGGTCAAACTGACAGGTCTGTAGTTTCCTGCCTTTGCCTTTGTCTTGGTCCCACTTTTGTGAAGGGGAATCACATCAGCCTTCCTCCAGTCCTCAGGTACCACACCATCCTCCTATGATTTGTTAAAAAAGTTAAAAAAGGTAGTCAGTGGTTTCACTAGTTCTCCCTTTAATTCTTTTAGAATTCTGGAGTGAATTCCGTCAGGCCCCATTGCTTTGTCCACCTTCAGTTTTAGGAGTTCTTTCAGAACCTTTTCTTCAGTGAAAGGACTGCGATCGACTCCCCTATCCAGAGTGCTTCTGTTAACTGAATTAGGCACCTCCCCCTCCTCCTCTTTTGTGAATACTGAGCAGAAGTATTCATTCAGTATCCCTGCTTTTTCACTGTCCCTCTCTGCCCACCCACTGTCAATTCTATTCAGCCTCACTATCCCTCCCTTTGTCTTTCTACGCTCCCTGATGTACCTATAAAAGGTTTTATCCCCCTTCTTAACTGAGTTGGCTATCTTTTCCTCATTTTGGGCCTTTGCTATTCTGACTTCCCTCCCTGCTTCCTTCTGCCTTAACTTTTACAGCTGTCTGTCCTGCTCCTTCTGTGTTACCTTATACTTCTGAATGCTGCCTTTTTCTCCCTGACCTTCCCGCCACCTCTTTTGAGAACCATAGTGGCTTTTTCTTTCATTTTGATTTGTTTATTTGCTTCACACAAAGGCTTGTTGCCTCAGTGATGGCAGTTTTGATGTTTTCCCATTGTTGCTCCACCCCTCCTTCTAGCCTGTTTACTAGTGCCTTTCTAAGGCACTCTCCCATCTTGCCAAAGTCAGCCCTCCTAAAGTCCAGTACCCTCACTTTTGTGTGGTTTGACTCTGTAGCTGAGTTTATCATGAACCACGCTGTTTGGTGGTCACTTGTTCCCAGATGGCTACCCACTTCTAGATCTGAGATCCTCTCACTGTCCCCATTTGAGAGAACGAGGTCTAAGATTGCTCCCTCACGAATGGGTTCCAAAAGCAGCTGTCTGAGGCATGCCACCTGTAGGGCATAGAGAATGGCTCTGCTCTTGGATGTGGCTGCAGCAAAGGTGCTCCAGTTAACATCTGGTATATTCAGGTCTCCTATCAATAGTATCCCCCCTTTTTCTGCCATCCTAAGGATGCCTTCTATCATATCCTTGTCCATTCCCTCCACCTGACATGGGGGTCTGTATACAACCCCCTGTGCAGATTGTGGTGCCATTTCTAGTCTCTAAGGTGACCCACAGTGCCTCATCTCCTCCCTGTTTACTTTTTTGTTCAGTTGCTTTTTTCCCTTCCCTTACATAGAGAGCTACCCCTTCCCCTCTTCTCCCTTCTCTGTCTCTTCTGTAGGTTGTGTACCCTGGTATTTTAACATCCCAGTCATGGTTCTCTGTGTACCATGTTTCTGTGACTGCTACAATATCCAGGCATCCCTCTTCCATCAAGGCTACCAGTTCCGGGAGCTTGTTGCCCAGACTATGGGCACTGGTACTCATTACCCTCCATTTCCTGATGGCCTTACCCCTTTTTGCCCTATCTCTGTCCTTATTGCCTTTGTCACTTTCTCCGTTTACCCCTGCCCTTTTCCCTATCAGTATCGCTATCTTGGTGTTTACCTCACTTTCTACCCTGATTTTTTTGGGGGGAGCTAGGATTTCCCTGCTCCTTTCCAGTGCCTCCCCCCCTTGGCTAGTTTAAATGTTTGCCAATGAAGCATTTAAACCTGTTATCTAGGATACTAGTTCCCTTCCTGGACAGATGCAGACCATCACACCAGTATAGGCCTGCATCACTCCAGGTGAACCCCCACTCCCCAATAAAGCCAAATCCCTGAGCTCTGGACCCGTTTTTCAACCACTGACTGAATCCCATGGTGTGGCGCACCCTAGCCTCACCTACGCCATAGACAGGCAGCACCTCCGAGAAGGTTACCGTGCATGCTACTTGTCTAAGGCCCCTCCCCAACTCCAAAAACTCTTCCTGCACTGCTCTGATCCCTTTCTTAGTGAGGTCATTTGTCCCTAGGTGGACAGTGACATCAAGCTCCCTGCCCTGTGCAGCTGCTTTTGACATCCTGAGGATTTGCTCCCTGTCCCTCCAAGCCATGGCGCCAGGCAGGCACCTACCTCCCTCTCCCTTCCTCCCCAATTCTACCTTCCTAACAATGGAGTCCCCCACCAGGAGTTGTTTCTTCAATTGTGGGGTCCCATGCCACCCTCCTGTGGGTCTCCTTTGTGGAGGTTCCCAGCATCCTCCTTGGTCTCCACTGCGGGTGCCTCCATAGAGGAACCACACTTTGCCAGAACAGCATATGAATTGTGGAGAGGTACAACTGGAGGGATGTACCTCTGTTTCACCACCCTCACCCTCCCTGAGCCCACTGTGGTCCAACTGCTCCTCTTTCTTGGCAACCTCTGAGGCAACAGCATTGGCCCTGGTGGTCCCTGGATGGGAGAAGAGGTCCCTCAAATCCTGGCCAACTCAGCCTGGAGATGAGCAACCTCCTCCCTCAGCCCAGTGAGGTGCCTGCAGTTGGGACAACACCGCGTCCTCCAGAACGTCTCCCAGAAGACAGCTGCTCCACAGCCACAGCACTGCACCGCTCCCATCATGTCTTATTTCTGGCCCCTACACTGTTGTTTGGAATACTTACTCTTTCCTCTGTTTATTTGTTTATTTACTTTTTTATCCCTGCTTACTGTCTCTGTGCCCTTTAATCTCCTGATCTTCCTGTTCTGAGACAAGAAGATCCTGTATTTCTCAGTAGTCTCCTTACTTGCTCAGAGGCAGACCTCCAGCAGCTAGGGGGGACAGAGTGCTACTCTTTTCCTTCTAGGATGGTGAGTCTTTGGTGGCTCTATGATCACTCACTTCCTGCTCCCAAACAAGAAGTTCCTGTTGTCAGTCAAATCCTGTGCCTGTAAAAGAAGAACTGGCTTAAAATAGGTAATATTTTACGTAATGAAAGTAAGAACCAATGGAGTTACTCTATTGAGAATGGTAAATTTATTACATTTACTAAATATAAAGTGTTAATTAGAAATCATCACATTCAAAACTATATATCATACAGTATATTTCATTTCTCTCACATTTTAAAACTTTTGTTTAAAAAATAGGATTGATCAAGACAGACTCACTAATAAATTGGAAAATGAGGAATGGACAATCAGTGTAGCTATAAATAAAAGATTATGGGCCAGATATTCAAAGCTTTGTGCCTGGCGCAAATCCGTAGCACTGGAAAAGCGCTGTATTTGTGCCAGGCTGCAATATTCAAAAGCCCTATTAGCACCGGTGCTGTGTGGTAGCACCGAAGCTAAAAAATAATAGTATGCAGGGGTGGGGTTAGGGGAGCGGCCAGGAATGCCGGCTGCGTGGCATATTCAAACATACAGCACCGCGCTACAAGCATTAGCATGACCTGTAATGTGGTGCTAAATACCGCTGAGAAAAAGCTGGTGGTAATGCAGTGGTGGTGTCCCCCAAGCATGATTTCCGACCCCCGGTTGCCCCGAAATCAACTCTACATCCTGGCAGTCTAGTGGTCCCCCCACTACCCCCAGCATGGATCCCAACCCGCGGCAGCCCTGAAATCAACTCTAAATTCTGATGGTCTAGTGGTGCCCCCACCCAGCAGTGCAATGCCTGTTACATCCGTAAGCAGCATATGTATGGAGCCAGCGACCGGCTGAGCCCTCCTCTCACCACCATGGCCGGCCGCCAACTGCTGCATGCATAAGCGCTACTGCAATGAATGAGTGAGCGCAACAAAGGTGCTCCAGTTAACATCTGGCATATTCAGGTCCCCCATCAACCATATCTCCCCTTTCTCTGCCATCCTAAGGATGCCTTCTATCATATTCTTGTCCGTTCCCTTCCCTGAGATGGGAGTCTGTATACTACCCCTGTGCTGATTGTGGTGCCATTTCCAGTCTCTAAGGTGACTCACAGTGACTCCTCTCCTCCCTGTTTACTCTTTTGTTCTGTTGCTTACTGCACAGCACTGTTTAATCCCTGTCTCTGTCTGTGGTACTGCATTCGGACATCGCTGTTTTTTCTTTATGCTATATTTGTAGCACTATTGTAACTAGTTATTATATTATCCACCACCAGTGATGTGTACAAATAAAAAAAAAATTGAAAACAATGAATATGATGCATCCTCAGGATACGAGGAGACACTTATAACATTACAACCGGCAATTAAGGTAAAGAAAAGTATATCAAACGGGGACGTGGCCTGGCTGTGCTGAAGATGGCTGCTTAATTCTGCTTCTCCCTGGGACTACCATCTATCTTCGTCCATCCTCCTGATCCCAGATTGTCAGCGTTTACCAGCAAGTGAAATATGATTTTAATAACATCATATCTCAACTCTGGTAAATTATTTTCTCTATATCATAACTCTATAGCTATACTTTTTCTGCATTTATACTGCTTCTCTGTGAAGGCCTACTACAATGGCTGAGCAACTCCTGCAAAACAGCTCCCCTCAGCAGAGTGGAAACTATGTTTCAACAGCTCATCTGTGAAATTATCGACTTAAAAATAACATCTCAACAAAACATCACTAACATGCAAACGTTAGACCAAAAAATCAATGATGCTGGAGTTAAAGTTGCTCAAAATGAAAGTTGTATTAACATCCTGCAAGCCACCATCAGAGAGCAAGATAGAGTTATCAGAAGCCTACAAGATAAAATTGATGACATTGAAAACAGAAACAGATGCAATAACTTGAGATTTTTGGGTTTTCCTGAAGGAGCAGAATTTGGAGACACTAGTGCGTTTCTATTACATGTGCTGCCAGCCCTGCTCAAACTCCCACCTGGTCAAGACCTTACTATTGAGAGATCACACCGTACTTTAAACCGGAGGCCTGGTTCAGATCAGAAACCTAGGCCTATCATTGCAAGATTCTTAAACTATGCCCACACTGAACTGATTATCAATAGAGCAAAACAAGTGGGAACTCTTACTTGACAAGATCTTAGAATTTCTATTTTTAGAGACTTCTCTAAGGAACTCTCTAATAAACACAGAGCTTTTAATCCTATTAAAACTACCCTATACCAACGAGGGATCAAATTTGCTCTGCACTATCCTGCTGTCACGTGCCTGTTTCTGGGTGACTCAACCAAAGATTTCAACACTCCCGAAGCCTTGGCTGCATTTCTTGGTGAGCCCCAACCTCCAGCTGCCCCGTTTGGAAATATTGATGTGACCCCTTCTCCCACTGTCTCTGCTACTTCCCAATCAGACTGGCACACCCACATTATGGCTTCAAATCATGAACGCACTGAGAAACCCGTATCTCTCCAGGCTGATACAGCACCTCCTATCCGAATCTCAGCCCGCTTGCTAGACAAAAAGAATTTGAATCCACCTTCTTCTAAACATGCCTGTTGTGCAGATGCTACTCCTTCTAGACCTACCTGTCAGCATAAGCAACATGTTGGTTTCACTACACCCCAACCCTCTCCAATAAGTTTTCTTTACTACAAGAGGATTTAAACTCGTCTCAGGAAGACCTCCTGGAATCATCTGTGAATCCTGTCGGCAATGACCTTGGAAATGCTTTACGGGGCGGCAGGTCTCCCGATTCCTCTTGGGCCGAATTGGTGACCAGTTCCCCTTTCAAATCAGCAGAGCCTCCTAAAAAGAAATGGAAGGGGAAGCGCAAAAACAAATCAAACCTATAAATGATGCCTGGGCATGTATATATATTAGTACCTCTCGAGGTTAGTGCCTAATTAACCTCGGATCTCTGATCACTATCAGAATTTGTCTGCCCTGCAACTGCACATTGCATTTCTTGTGTGTGCATACTATCGCAGCCAGCTGGTTTGGAAAGTGATAAGCTGTTCATCGCAGTTGCAAGCTTTTGGTTTCATAGCATGTCATATTATTTAGGCATCTCAGTGTGACAGTCTTGGAGTGTTCTGTCTCAATGTAATGTCTGCTACATTGTACATGCAGTTATTTCTGCATATAGTACTCATAATGTCAGTTTTTGAGTATCCCTAATGTTGGGTATGTTCTTCTTTTAAAGGGACAGTTCTTATATAATGTTAGACTAATTCATATGTGCTCAATGATTTTCTATATTCAGTTAGAGGTGTCTACCATCTTTTTTATCAGTATGTCCTTCTCACATAATCATTAAGGGAGGTTGCCTGCTTAACTAATTTGTGATCCAACATCACCCCACACATTTGTTACCATATATAAACATTATAAATTGACAGTATCTTGGGGTTATATTAATGAGGTTCTCAACTAGTTATTCCCTTTGTCCACTACTACATCCCAGACTAACATTTAACACTTTTTTTTCTCTAGGCTCCTTCCCTCTCCAACCTGCCTTTATCTAACTTTTAAATCCCGTTTTCTTTAACCATGGTATACCAACTTCTTGTACTGTTTTATTTATCTATCACTTAGTCCAGTTTTACCCTACAATTAGGCATTGCAGGCTATTTTTGAGGTGTCTCATCTTTATTATTTTACTCAATGTGCTGCAATCAATAATAGATAGCACAGTTTGACTCGAAGCCATTATGATATGGCTTTTTAAGCCTGTGTTGTAATCTTACAGCTGAGCTCGCTCAACCTTCTCCAGGTCTTGAAATCTCATTATGTTAAAGCAACTCCTTCCCTGGGGGCCATTTTTGGGTCTGTGCTACTATTAAATACCTAGTACTTATCAATAATATGTGCAGTACCTCGAAGCCTGAACAAACTCAACTCTTATAAATGTCATATTGCCAGAATGACTACATATTCCTGTTCAATACAAGACTTTCATCAGATACCACCCCTATACAATTTGGATCTTGTAATGCCTCGACACCACATAAATCCTTATACTATTTGGACCCTACTCGCTCCATTTTACCTGAACACTCCTCCTACATAAAAACTTCTCTGTCTAAACATTATGATTATGTGAGTAAGACTATAGTAGATGGCACAAGTACAGCTGCTCTTATAATTTTAGGACTTAGCCAACCATGATGGCATACTGTTTGTATTGCCGTAATAGTGTTTCAACTCTTTTTTCAGTTTAACTTAGGTTCAAGATGTATTATTATGTCTGGGATTGCATATACTTTCTGTAATCCCCTTTTCATAAATGATAAGATGTTCATGGTTCCCCCCCGGGAATTATTATGTTCACTTTAGTCACTTTAGTCACAGTTATAACTTGATAGAAGTAATTGTTTACAGTTTATATCTTGGGTTTAAGATCATTTTCTCCCAAGATTTACTTACTATTTACATGCTCTGTAGTATAGCGAGAAAGTCTTGGCGATTTCACTGACTCATCTCTTGCTATATTACCTAAAGACTTCAAAGTGTGTTAGGATAACGTGCATAGGTTTTGTTTAGTAACTATACATATGTCTTCTATATTCCTTTTACTACTCCTCTTCCTTGTGAGACTCAATGGAAACATTCACCCAGGATTTAAGTATTTCCACAAGCTAAATATCCTGCACGCATTTGACTATGCTACCCCTCTCCCTTCTGAGTCTGTAACATCCTCTAGCCCTTTCAATATGAGTCCCTTACTTCCTATTTGTGTTTTCATACTCATCTCCCCATTAACATGAGTGATCTACTTCTACATTCATGGAATGTTAAGGGACTCAACTCACCTTGTAAATGAAAGCAAGTACTTTCTTACCTCAAAAAGCATAAAACTTATATTGCTTTCTTACAAGAAACAAAACTTTTAATAGAGGATGTCAACAGACTCAGAAGGGATTGGGTCAGTCAAGTATATGCGTCCTCCTCTACTTCTAAAAAATGTGGGGGTTGCTATTCTATTACATAAATCCCTTAACTGGACCCTTATCAAATCCATCTCTGATTCAGATGGCAGATGGATTACAGCCCACTTAAATACCCCTGCAGGCCCTCTTATATTAGTCAACATTTATGCCCCTAACTCTGATTCACCTGAATTCTTTCATAATATGGCCCAACAAATTATGAACAGCAACTTTAACAATTCTCCTATACTTGTAGGTGAGGATTCCAATTTAACTTTGTAAGCACATTTAGACAGAAGTAACTCTTCATGTGATTCCCACCCCAGAAGTATTTCTGCACTCTCAATGCTAATGAAAGACTTTGGTCTCACCGACATTTGGAGACTACACCATCCTAGACAGCGTGACTATACTTTTTACTCACCGCTTCATAAATCTTATAGCAGAATTGACTACTGGTTTTCTTCCCCATTTATCATTGAAAAAATTATCGACACAACTATCCTTCCGATTACTATATCAGACCATTCTCCTATAAAATTACATCTCATTTGGGGCCTGTCCCCATCTTAATCCCCCTCCTGGCATCTAGACCCACTCTTATTGAAAGACCCCGATTTCTTACCTTGGATTAGATCCCAAATCCAAGAATTTCTTTCCTTTAACAACACTCCTGATGTATCTCAAGGTACCATGTGGGAAGCACTTAAAGCAACAGATAGAGGGAAAATTATAAGCTATACAGCACACAAGAAAAAACTAAGGGAACATAAATTGGCCAATTTAGAGAAATCTGTTAAAGAAAAAGAAACCCAATATTATATAAAAAAATCCAGATAACTCACAACTTCACCTTGAAATTCTTCAGTTTAGAATTAAAATCAATTAATTAATATCCAGGAAAGCTGAACTCACCCTCCTTAGACTTGAACACCGTTATTGGGAATAAGGGAATAAATGCGGGAAGCTGCTTACTTATTAACTCAAGAATCAAGAGATGGAGAGACATATTGCCAGTCTGAATGATCCTTCAGGCAAAATCCATACAGATAATCCCTCAATTAACCATATTATGCAATCCTTCTATCAACAATTATACTCTCACCCCACTCCCCCACAACCTGAATATATACAACAATTTCTGGACAATTTACAGTTACCATACCTCTCCCAACAAGATATGGCTTTGCTAGATGAACCATTTTCCCTAAAAGAGATGTAAGCAGTGCTAAATTCCCTCAAACCTGGTAAAGCTCCTGGGAGTGATGGTTCTTCCATAGACTTTTATAAATCCCTAGCTGACATCTTATGTCCCTTACTGTTTAAGGTCTTCAAAGAGGCATCTTTACAAGGTAAACTTCCCTACTCTATGACAGAAGCCATTATAACCATCCTACCAAAGAACGATAAAGACCCTTCTCTCCCATCCAGTTACAGACCAATATCATTACTTAATATGAACGGGAACATTTTAGCCAAAATATTAAATACTCATTTCGAATCAATAATTTCAAAACTTGTCCACACCTCCCAAGCTGGATTTATCAAAAATAGAACTGGTTCTGATCATCTCCGCTCATTAATTTAATCTACAAAGCTAAATCTCTTAAATCACCTGCCGCAGCTATAGCCATCGACTTTGAAAAGCCATTCGATTCTCTCAACTGGACTTATTTATATCGTGTTCTATCCCACTTTGGTGTCACTAATACATTTTGTACATGGATTCAATTACTACACCCCCTCCCCTCTGCCCAGGTTCTTACTAACTCTACTCTGTCCTCATCCTTTCTTCTGGCAAAAGGTACCAGGCAAGGGTGCCCCTTATCCCCCACTGTTTTTATTATAGCTATGGAACCCCTATCAGCTGCTCTTCTTCCATCCTCCATGATCCAATGTATCCCTATCGGTAATTCCCACTATACTTCACTATCCTACGCTGATGACCTCCTCATTCTACTCAAAAATCTTGAAATTTCAACCACTTACTTAAGTTACTTAGCAACTTACTTCACTTTCTGGGCTCACTCTGAATCTAAACAAATCAGAAACAATGCCATTGAACAATTTTTGTAACCCTTCTATGAATACAATATTAGGTTTTCGTTGGGCCCCTCAAGGTATCTCTTACCTTGGAACACAGATCACCTCTAAATTAGACAAGATATGGGACGCCAATCTTTCCCCATTATTAGCAAATATTAGAAACACTCTCAACAGATGGAAACTGCTTAACCTCTCTTTTAAAGAGAAAATCTCCGCTATCAAGATGTCAATAGCTCCCAAAATACTGTATCTATTTTCTAATATCTCTTTAACCCTCCCAACTTTTTTTTGTCAGAATTGATGATATAATTGGCAATTTTTTATGGGAAGTCAAAATTCCCAGATTTAGTCGTAACAAACTGTGTTCCCACTGGTCCAAAGGGGGCTTTGGGCTTCCCTGGTTCCAATCATATTTTTGGGCCTTCTGCACTGCCCAAACTGTAAAATGGTTTAATAAACCCAGCAATAAATCACTGTTGTGGGTCAATATGGAAACATCTCTATGTCCGGGCAATGTTACCACTTCCTTCATTTATAACCCTCTCCTCCCCAATTTAAAATTTCACCCTATGAACATACAAAATTTGCCAGCAGATAAGGCCTAGAGGTCTATCAAGTCTGCTCGAATGTGCAGCTAGCACCCCTTATTCTGCAGCTGACCCTCCCTTCCACCCTTCCCGTTCATTAACCCTTCCCCTTGTCCTGTCCCATCCCCTTTTGAAGCAGTCCACTGTTCTACTGGATACCACTTCTGCAGGTAACGCATTCCACCCAGCCACCACCCTCTCTGTAAAAAAGTGTCTCCTCATCTCCCTCCTGAACCTTCCTCACTCCAGTCTCATATCATGGCCTCTGGTGGCCCTCCCCTCCCTTACTTTGAACAGCCCCTCTGTACCCATCTTGTTTATTCCTTTCATGTATTTAAAGGTTTCAATCATGTCACCCCTGTCCCTTCTCTCCTCCAGTGAGTACATTTCAACTCCTCGACCTCCTCTTGTATGATAAGTCCCAGGCCCCTTGATCATCTTTGTCACCCCTCGTTTACCCCTCCCCTTAATGTCCCTCTTCAGATATGGCCAGTACTGCACTGTTACTCAGGTGCAGGTCTAACTAATGGCCTATACAGTGGCAGAATCACCTCCTTCCTCCTCGAGGATATACCCTTGCAATACAACCCAGCATTTTGTTGGCCTTGCAGCTGCCTTCCTACATTGTGCCGAGTTGTTCATTGACCCTGTAATGAGCACCCCCAGATCCTTCTCCTCCTCTGTCTGGGCTAGCTGCACTCCCCCCAGCTGGTAACTCCTCCTTGGGTTCTTCATCCCAAAATGCAGCACCTTGCACTTTTTGGCATTAAACCCCAGTTGCCAGGTGTCTGACCAGGTTTCAAGCATTGCCAGATAATCCTGCAACCCCTGCCATCCCCCTAGGTCATCCACTACCGCGCCTACCTTGGTATCATCAGCAAACAGACTGATCTTACTCTTGATGTCCCATGCTATGTCTGCAATGAATATCCCAAACAACACTGGTCCCAACACCAAGCCCAGTGAAACACCGCTCATCACTGTCTTTGGGTGTGAGAGCTCCTCACCCACCACCACCCTCTGTTGCCTTCCCTGAAGCCAGTTTCCTACCCATCTCACCAGCTTTGCACCCGCACCTGTGTCTACTAACTTTCTTCCCAGCCTTCCATGTGGCACTGAGTCGAATGCCTTACTGAAGTCCAGATACAGGACATCCACTGCATGGCACCTGTCCATACCCTACTATAGCATCATCCATATACTACTGGAAAATAATTCATAAACACCTTAAATACAACCCAGCCCCTCTCATATATGCCCCCATTTCGGGGAACCACAACATCACTCTTGATAATCACCCAATTTTTTGTTATAATTTGAAAAACTGGTATTTTTTTCTTGGAGGATATACTTATACCTCAGACTCTCAAATTAAAATCCTTTTCTGACCTGCACAAACAATGGAATCTTCCCCAGCACGACTTCTGGAAATATTTACAGTTACGCACGACATGGAACCTTTATCTTCCTACTATTCCTCATCAGTCTATATATGATACTTTTATCTCTAAATGGATCAAAACAAACTCTAAATTAAATAGTGTCATTTACAAACATATCAGAAATACAATTCCAGATCAATCTATCATTGCAAAAAATAGATGGAGTACCCTTTTAAATTATAACATAACCAATTCACAATGGCATAATTGCTGGTTATCTTGCCATAAATCTTTCAAGGATAATCGAGTTCACTCCATACAAACCAAAATTCTGCATCTATGGTACAGAACTCCTGAGATTTTGCAAAAAATGGGCTTAATGAACAACAATAAATGTTGGCGCTGTAACTCCCCCAATGGCAATTTGCTACATATTTTATGGAATTGTCCTCCCATACACAATCTTTGGCATCATATTCATTTCTTTGCAATGAAAGTGATTGGTCTGTCCTTTGCATTAGATCCAAAACATTGCATCCTTGGTATTTTCAATGCTCATGCATACAAAATATCCCATTCTCAGAATAGGTGGTTATCCCTACTATTCCTTCAAACTAAACACCTTGTACTAATGCATTGGAGATCCAACATCATTCCCACCCTCCCGGATATTCTCAAACAACTAACTGAATACGCCATCCTTGATCGTATGTCACACTTAGCCTCTGACCAACTCAATTTATATAATAAATGCTGGCAGGACTATTTTAAATATTTAAACACGTCTACACATATCGTCACTTAATCCATGGGTTGTTATATGTTCACATTGGAATCTCACTTCTAGCTCTTTCATTCCTTTTTCATCTCCTGTCTTTCTATCTTTTTATCTCTTTTTCTTCTTCCCTTTCCCTCTTCATTCTTGTTCACTTTCTTATTTTTCTCTTTTTTATGTTCTTCCTTTATACAATCTTACACATACTTGTATTAAGTTACAGCATAATAGAAGTACTATCACAACTGCTCATATTTCTTGTTTGTATCTACTCCTTTTACCCCTTGAAGCATAAATTGCCATATTTTCTCTCTATCATACAAACTGTACTGCTACATATTGTTTTCTCAACATTTGTTTTCCCCTTTAATATTATTGTATAATACTTCAGACATCATGTTTGTTTCTCCTCCTATTAAGAATTTATGTAAGTGTATATTGGAGAATGTAGTGTATTTGTATGTATAATCACAATAATTACAATAAAAAAGATTAACTGTAAAAAAAAAAGTATATCAAACCTGGTTTAAACTACCCAAAAGGCATATTTTCACAGTTGGTTAGTGCATGTAATTTAAAAAAAAGCTTTACATATAAACTACAATATCAGGAAATATAAACCATATGGAAATCCATTTTGTGGATGTTGGAGTGGAGCAATGAGGATATACAATTGACAGGTATTCATTTATATATAACTTCTCTTGAGAGACATTTTCTTTAGAACTGTGGAACCAATGAACTCTGCAGTACAATGATTCCAAATATCAGGAATCTATTCTAAAACATTAGATAAAAAGTAGGGCATTATTATATCAGACGTTCAGCCAGAATGGATCTATACCTTGGGGGCTCGCTATAGCCCAGGTGTGAATTATTTCTATAGACAGTCTTTATTTCCTGTATATAAAGAGGGTAGGCATACTTTGCAACAGAAGTGTTTTTTTTTTGTATTACAGTGGTAGTTGTCTAAAAGTTGCCTACCTCGAGGTACCACTGAGGCACTCACGTTGCAATTTGCATTGACTGTCATGTGATTTTGCCTCATTCTGCCTCTGTGTACCTATGTATTGTTCAGTACTGAGAAACTTCTAGGTATACCTCAGTGCTGAGACACTTTTCTATGGCTACCACTGTATGATTATGGCTAAATGAGCATCTTATATAATAATGTTCTGCTTTTTATTGCTTTTTAGAATGCATGTCTGACATTTGTATTTTGTATTGGAGAGTTCATTGGATCTACAGTGCAAGAGAAAATGTCTCTCAAGAGAAGAAATATATATATATATATATATATATATATGGATGAACGCCTAAACATTTTATGTACTCAGTGCTTCACCCCAACATGTGCAAAATACACTTTGATATAAATTTATATTTATTGTTATTGTGGTTTATATGTAAAGTTTTCTTAATACTTGCATCTACTAACTAACTGTTGAAAATATGCTTTGTGGGTAGTTAATACCAGGTCTGATGTTATACTTTTCATTACCTTCATTGCCAGTTGTAACTTTATGTGCCTCCTCATATCCTGAGGATGTGTCACATTAGTATCAGACTGCTAATGTCTCTTTTATATATGACACTGTATGCCATTTTACATGTAATATGACACATTTTAAATAGAACCTTTAACAACAAGATTGTATTTACTCAAATCAATTTGCTGCCGTATTGGCTCTGACTAGAGTTTGTTGTGAATCAGTTAATGCTGCACTGGACAAGGGGCTATCAGTGGATGTCATTTACTTGGATTATACCAAGGTATTTGACAAAGTCTCCCATAGTTTTTTGATTGATAAACTTGTAGAATTAGGAATAAAAACAAATCTGTTCCAATGGATAGATTCATGGTTGGATGGAAGACAACAGAAAGTTGGGGCTATGGGGCACTATTCAGACTGGGGAGAGGTGATGAGCGGAGTGCCCCAGGGTTCCATCTTGGGACCGACCTTGTTTGGTATATTTATTTCATCTGTGCAGACATCATGTCATTCTTGGACTGCCAAGTATGCAGATGATAGCAAAATTGGTGCTATTATAAATAGTGCAGAGGCTGCCAAAAACCTTCAGAAGAATCTATATAGAATACAAGAATGAGCGAGTAACAGTAAGTTGAGTTTTAATGAGAAGTGTAAGGTGATGCACTTAGGGAAAGATAACCATAAATACTAGTACATCTTAAATAGTAGAAGGATTCAGGAATCAGGGGAAGAGAAAGATCTGGGAGTAATTATTACAAATAATTTGAAGTTTGAAACTTATGTTAGGAAATGTGTGCCAAAAATGTTAACAGGATACTGGCTACCATACCAAAAGATATTAGAAGTAAATCACAGGAAGTAATGATTTTGTTGTTCACTTCTCTTGTGAGACTACATCTGGAATACAACTCTGCATTTTGTGCTCCTCAGAGTATTAGATGACAGAAACTAATGGAAGGTGTACAGTGTAGGGCAATGAAAAAATAATTGGACCAAAAGATAGGCTATACAGTGATAGATGAATTTGCATTTGTATTCCTTGGCTTACAAATATATAAGGGGGGATCTCTGCCTGGTATACAAGGCAATGAAAGATGACTTGATATGCGAAAGTATAGGAATAAGTAGGAGATTAAAAAGAAAAGGAACAAGAACACATAATCTGCAGATATGGGGAGATACACCTATTACTGTCCAAAGATCTCAGTGTTTTAATCAGAGTGATATCACACTGGAACAGCTTACCTCATTGGGTACTGAACCATGACTCACTGATCTATTTTAAAGGAGCACTTGATAGATATATGGGAGATGACGAATGGAGGTACTACCATTGATAGGTGGTGAGTTGTTAATGGGTCCAGTGACCTTAAAGACTCATAATCAACCCATGAACCTATGTTCAATCCTGTCAATGCCTCTGAGAATGGGAAGACTGAGCTCATGTCTCATCTCAGCCTGCTGTTCCACAGGGACAAGCAAAAGGATGAGGAGCACCCACATATGCAGAAAGCACAAGGACCACATAAATATCATTCAAAGTCCTTTATTTAACTACAGTGCATAGTGCACCGACACATAGTGAGCATAAAAAAGTGGTGGCTGAGCCTTTTTGCAAGTGACATTTCTCCTGCTCCCTGCCAGGCATCGTCATAGTGATTCACTCTGATGATGCTTGGCAGGGGCCAGGAGAAGCATAACTTTCAGAACAACTTAGCCATCACTTTTATATGCTTGCTGTGTGGGGGTGCACTATGCATTTTAGTTAAAGGACTTTGAATAATATTTTTGAAGTCCTGACACTTTCTGCATATGTGGGTGCTCCTCATCCCTTTTGCCTGTTTCAGTTTTTTCATTGCTGAGCACCATATTACTTGTCCCACCACTCCGAATACATTTTGCCTTATTCCACTGGGAGAAGACGATAAGGAGGGATTAATTCCATGACAGACATGTTTTACTGGAGCATTAATCCATGTCTGGGGGCTGGAATCACGAGGTGAAGCTGAGTGATTTCGCCACCCAGGCGTGATCAATGCTCAGTAAACCCATACCCTGGAGTGGGTTAACTCTCTTATAATATGTGATTCAGAAGAATAGCTGATATTTTATAGGAACATGTTTGTACACAGTTCTTCAGCAGCTCAAGGCTTGAGCTTCTGAAGAAGGACTGGTTGGTCCGAAAGCTAGAGCACTTTGTTCTTGTTGTTACATCTATGTTGGTCCATTAAAAGGTATCAAATCATTTGCTTCTGGATCTATTCTTGCAAGGATCAATACGGCAACTACTAAATCTAGATTTTCTTATAACATGGGCAATGTTTTGTTTGAGTCTTACCTAAAAAAACAGTGAAATAAAGCCATGTGACCATGCTGGGTATATCGGACATTAATCCACGGTCAGATGAACTGTTTGGACCAATCAGAAGACAGCTTTTTAGGAACCCATGTTATAACAACTACTTTTAAGCATAAATGTGAATGTTATCTGTTAGATCCTTCGAGGTATTCCTGTTTAGAAAATGTAGCTTCCCCTTAATAGCGGTATCTAAACAGAAAGCCCATCAGTGAATTTATTTTTATTTTTAGTGCTAAACACATTCTCTTTACTGCTACAGTAAATGTAAACACTGGAGGAAATATGAAGAAACTGACAGAGGGAAGCTTACAGAGGATGTTAGTTGGCATTTTATGCGACTGTATAAATATGCAGAACTAAATGCTACATAAATTCACTGCGACTAAGCAAGTGGCAAATGGGGGGATTTGCCAACACAGAAAGGGGGCTTGGTTTGCAATCAGGAGTGAGAAGGTCAGTTTTCCTACATGGGGCAGTGACCCACAGGGTGTAAAAAGTTGGGGTTATTGAAAATATGATGGATCATAATGGTCTACGTAGCCCATTTTCTTAAAGCAGCAGTTTTGTCATCAAAGAAGAAAAAAGGTGGGTTGGAACTGACAACCATCTGACATTTTTCACAATCCTCCACTCAAAAATGAATATGGACACAATTTAACTTGCTGCACTATAATACCACACCAAAGATTTCAGCATCTATGCCAAGCTGGTGTTTCTCAGCTTGACATATGTGTTCGCAAAAAAAATCTTTGCACCACTTATTCACTGTGCATAAAATCCTTTAATCTTTTTCCAAAAGTGCTCCAATGCTCAAATTCAAAGCAAACAGTTGCCCCACAGGTTGGACACACCTCGACCAGTTTCGTACAGAGCGTGCGTCTTCAGGACATATGTGTTGCATTCTTTCGGCAGAATCTTTATACAGTATAGTACCAAAACAAATTTTCTTCAGTTTATCCTCACTTCCATCTAAATGCACCCTAACCCCCTTTCTGCCCTGATGTCATGATATTTAGGGCTTAAGATAAGCTGTATCCAAATGTTCTCCCTGTGGACCAAGTTAAACTTATTCAGTGCCAAAAAGAAGACTAGCAATGCATTCCCTGGCATTGAATACATTTAATATGGGGTGGTATAATACCTTGTGCAGACTTGTGTTCTATGATTCTAATATGTTCATCTATTAAAGCAGCAGTGCAAAAATCTGGTGAAAATGTTGACCTATGCTATGTTATGCCATTTTAGATTGCCACTTACCTTCTGACTTGTATAATACCCTTCTTTCAACAGTTTTAATCTGCTTTACTACTTTTAGCATGTCTGAAATAATAAAAGAAGCACTTCTTTTAACCCTTACTGTGCCACAGACTAATATATCACTCCAAAACTCTTATGTGTTCTAATTCTTTCAGCAGCCTAAGGGTAAATACAGTGTGGACCAGGTCTTCATCAGTATTTTCAGCTGTTTCTGTCCATCTGTTGTTTATATATCACTTCTGTTGTGACTAAAATTAATTATTATGCAGCAGGCAGTGCACTCTGACCTTATAGAACAATAGTTGTTCAAAAACAGCTACAAATACTGATGAAAACCTGGTCCAAGTCATATTAAAAGGATTGCTCCTTTCATTATTTCAGACATGAAAATAAGTACTCACGCAGACTCAAATTGTGGAAAGAACGGTATCATACAAGTCAGGAGGTAAGTGGCAATCTAAAATAGCATAAAAATGTGTAGGTCAAAATTTTCATCAGATTGTTGCATTGCTGCTTTTAATTATGAGGCTATGTTGAATTCTGCAAATGCGGCCTCATAACTTTGATAATATTCAGTATTTTTACCACAACATTTCAACATAGCCATTCTGGTACAATGACTCATTAGTGTGACGGCTGCCATTTTTCAGCTCCTGCCCAAAATGTGTGTTTGCAGCCCAAAAGTTGATTTTGCAGTCTCTGCATGACATCACCTTTAGGCCAGGAGTTGAACATTTTCTCTGCCCTTCTTTATGAGGTAGGTTCATCACAAGGCTGTGTTGAAAATTAGGTGTAAAAATATTTATAAAAAAGTAGTTTTCAATATTTTTAACCCAGATTCCACTCCTGCGCATCGGCTCCGGCCAGAACTTGTTATATATTGGAACAATAAGTGCCTTGTTCCACTTTTCTGGTAATTTAAAAGCAGTATTGATAAATAGCTTGGTCAAAATCTTTGTCCACCATCATGGGTCTGTTAAAATAATTCTGCGGCTAGACCATCTGGGTCTGGGGCTTTGTTTTTTCTTTGTTTGATTATTGCATTATAAGCTTCATAGAAACATAGAAGGTGACAGCAGATAAAGACCCTGTGGCTGTGGCCGTAAACCGTGGGATAAGAAAACCACACAAGAGTCAAAAGTGAGTTCAAGCAGTAAAATACTCTGAGGTTTTATTTTTCACAAATAAAATAAAAAGAAAAAAAATATATAAATGCAATTACACAGCTAAGACCAAAAGATATAGGTCCCACCCTCTGTGTTTCAGAGGAATACACAGTCCTCACACAACCTTTCTTCAGCCTGTACCTATCTGACTAAAGGTCTCACAGAACTTGCATTTATACAGCATATAGCATCACATGATCCTCTGGATCTGCTCGCTATTCTAATACAAAAGGTTTTCTATGCTAAACAACAACAAAATAGAAAAGAAAAACAATAATACATACTTATTTCAGCAGATAACAGTTATTTCATCACAGAAATGAAAAATAGAAGGGTTACTAGCTCAAAACATCTGTGAATATCATTATGACATCTTTAGCCCCTCCCCCTTTGCTGTGATGGACAGTAACCAAGGATAAAAAGGACAAAACAGTGTGGGGCGCTGGCCCCTAAGGAATGGACCT
Source organism: Neoceratodus forsteri (assembly GCA_016271365.2). Classification (NCBI taxonomy): domain Eukaryota; kingdom Metazoa; phylum Chordata; order Ceratodontiformes; family Ceratodontidae; genus Neoceratodus; species Neoceratodus forsteri. Next base: position 243,984,656 of record CM028135.1, on the reverse strand, counting down.
GCTCATGGCAATAAAGGTAAGCTCCTAATACCCTTGTTATAGTTCTGTGCACAGGCAAAGTAAATACTTTTAGCATATTTGTAATGCAGCATAATTGTTTCATAACAGTTTCGTTAGAAAGGAAAATAAGAGGTAAATAAAAATATAAGGTTGTTCAAAGGTTTTCTGAGGGCTACTTTGCTAAGAGCATGCAAAGGAGTTCATTGGGGAAAAAGGCTGAGTGACACTCTATTCATTTTCTACCCTGCATGCAAGGTCTGCTCATAACTCTGCATGCAAAGTAAAAAAAAAAAAACTCCTCTTTTATTTTACATTTGCTACATTTAGTGTGGCTGACAGAAGACGAGTAGTGCAGGAGTTTGAATGGGAGGAGCGCCAAAGGATACGGAGCACTCCGGCGCTGAGGACAAAGCCTAAAACATCAGTTCTCCCATTCAAACCCATAGCCCAGGAAGGCTTCTTCTCATCACAGTCTCGCACCACTTCAAGAGGCACTGCAAGAACAACGCTGCAACTGCCACCTGAAATGGTAGGGAAAGCGGGGTTGACAGAGTGGTAACAGTACTGAAAACTTTATAACAGGAATGCAGCTCCATGTCTCTGTTTGCTTCCCTTTTAAACCACACGGGCAAAAAAAAAAAAAAATGCAGGCATAATTTAAAACGAAGAAGGCATCTTTTGCCTTTTCTATCGGCTTTGCTCGAATTTGTCATGTACGAGCATACAGTAGCTGAGAAAGAAGTGTCTGCCACTCGACTTCACACAAAGTGGCATTGCTTTACAGGGACTACAGGGGAAAGCTTTTTCTGAGTGTCAAAACACACTATAATATACAGACATGTTTTTGTATTACTACTTTAGTATCTGTCTGGTAACCACAGGCACTCATAAAGGGCACAGTTCCTGTATGTCTGAAATACCAATATATAACTGGTTCATTTTCTTTTCAGGGAGGTACAGCAGAATGTCAGTGCAAAAAGGGCTATACAATAAAAAAGAGGAAAAAAAGTAGCTGCACCTCGATTCAACTCCTTAAAGGGATTTTTATATCTTATACCTTAGTGGCAGCATACATGCTGCTGGCGGTGAGTGTACCCCACTGGCAGGGTGGCTTAAACCTAGGGACAGAAAGGAAATGTGGGGAAAAGGAGACTAAAGATACATAGATGGCCAATCTACAGAAAGAAAAGGATAGAAAAGAATAGAAAGGTGCTGTTGCAACTGATTTTAGGTTAGAAAAAAGAAGATAGAAAAGGGTCCCTGAGGCTCCCCCTCTCCTTCCATGCCAGGGTAGGGCACAGCACTACCACAGTGGCCCACCTAGTCTGCCACTTCTCCCTACCTAATGCAATACCGCAGACCCTAGTTGATCTGCAGCTTACCCGCTCTTCCCTATTGAGAGAGTGCTCTAATGCCTATCCCATGCATTCTTGAATTCCCCTACCAGGTTTGCTCCCACCACCTCTGCTGGGAGGCTGTTCCAAGCATCCACTACTCTTTCTGTGAAAAGTACTTCCTCACGTTGCACCCTTGCATTCCACTGGCTCTCCCCACAGCCTTCTCACATTGTTTGGTTGCCTTTAGGCCATCAGATATGATTTCCCCCAGGCCCCGTTCTTAATTGGTGGCTGTCAAGACCTCTCCCCCCAAACTCACCAACTCTTCTAGGAGTACAATTAGATCAGCATTTGTCATTCCGTTGTCACTTTTCCCAATGTTGGACAGTGTATGCAATCTGTTGCTTATATTTTTCTTGAAAGAAACAGTGCCAAGTTGAGGCCCTAGTTGTACATATGGTATTACATTTTGTTTATTGTTGGTGCCAAAGGTCACCAAGTCCCAGAAACTTTGTCAGTCCTTATCTTGTATTGACCCCTGTAGTTGAGACCAATGTAATTGTCTGTATTTCTGTGTTTTGTAGTTGAGAAGTTTCTTGTACTCCATTTTTACCATAGAGCTACTTTTGGTTCATAAACTGTTGATTTGTTTGCAACCCAGCTCAATCTATAGATTGTTTTTTACGTGCTTTAGAATTTTTGTTGTAACACATTAGTTACTGTGTCTCCTTACTAGGTTTAATCCTATCCTTAAACGTTCATTCTTTCCATAGAACATTTATAATAAAGTTATATGTTTCAGAAATGTTTGAGGCATCAATACATGATTCTTCTCTGCTCTTTTTTAGTGCAACATTGTTATTATATGAGAAAAAAATTACACTATTCAGTACCTCTTTAATTCTTTCATCAGAGAAGTGGTGCCATTTTATTGTGTTTTTTTTTTCTTCATTAGCATCATGTATTAAATTTAAATTGGTAGCCTTGCCATCAACTACTTTATCTGTCAGTTTCAGTTAGCAGGACTGGCAGGTAAATACGTTCCCATATTTGAACAACTTTAAAGTGCACAATTTTATTAAATGAAAATATTCCAGTCAAACAGAGGTCAAGCACACTTCCACCATAGACTGATGGGAAAGTGATCTCAACATTTCTGTCCTAACTGATTCTTCCATTGACCAATCTTAAAAAATTATTTGCTGCCAAATCCAGCATTTGTAACCCTCTTTTATTAACCTTTTCATCTTATAGGGAATCCTACATTCTCATACTGTAATTCTGACAGGTTCCACCATGTCGGTTTGAAAACCAGATGGGTGACTGACATTACAGTGACACCAAATTGTCAATGGCGACCATGTCACCCAGCAATTGTGCCACCCAAATGCCATGGTGCCCAAAGCAGTGGGGCACATCTAGGCTGTTTGAGGGGGGCTTTGTCCCCCACACACCCCAAATTATGAAATAATCACCTCCAGGGGGGTAGTTTACCTGGGAGGGAGGGCAACACCGGTGGTGCACTGTGGGTGCACCATGCTCTGACAACCAGTGCGGCACTGTGAGTGTCAAACTGGTTGCAATGCACCCATGGCTGTTGCCATAATACCATTGCTGTGTTGATGGCACACCATTCTGACGCAAGGTCAGTTAAGTGATAAACTGCATTTTCATTTGCAGAATCAGTGACTACTTGGGGGGGGATATAAGCATTTACAGTAATAAATTTGATCTTTACTTTTGAATATACAGTTCCACACAGATGATATGGGTAACCTATATTGAGCTTTTTGCTCCATGGGAAACTGGCAGTTGATTCTAGGGTGGCCAAGCCCCCTCTGGCTCTCCCGTATTGTTTTAACTTATTTGCTTCATATTACCAACACATGAATCCCTCAACATACAACTTTCTTCCTCATAACCAGATTTCTTGTAGTAGAATTAGAGCATGTTTACATGTTTCTTCCACCCAACCCCAATCTTCTAGTCTAGTAGCCAGGCAGACTACATTCCAACTGATGATGCTAACATTAGTTTCTCTTTTAATCTGATGTCACTCCAATTCTAATGCGAGAGTACTTTCTTGCATATCCACTTTCTGAAATGCATAATCTTAACTTGCTTCTGAACTACTGTTAAGTAGTGTTTCCTTAAAAGATGAGTCTTCTGATATCATTTAGCTAATAATTTTTGGCCAGCAGTCTTCCTCTTATTTCTTTACAGTTCTGCAAAAATGAAGTATCAGAGTTTTCAGCTAGCGAATGGACAATTTCTACAGATCTTGCATATTCAGTAATCCATTTCTGCTATTCATCCTTGTCCACATTCTTTTTTTTGGGGGGGGGGAAGGGAGGCCTAGCTTAAATCTGATGTAGTTTGAACTTATAATTAAATAAGTTGTATGCACTGTGGGCTCCACCTCCCTTTTTTTGCTTGGAGTAATATCTATTGCTGTGTGTAAATTCATAATGCCTTCCTTTACCTCTAATAAAAATGTTTTGCTGTGAGTGGAATGGAGGGCAAGACATGTTGTGCCTGTCAAATTAACTCACTTGGTGGTGATATCTGGAAAAAATATCCATCCAATTGAATGAGTTGCCCCAAATCCCCTCACAAATGTTATGAATTAAAATATTTAATGTAGTCAGGTTTTTATTTTTATTCTTTTGAACCCCTTTAAAAAATACCATTGGCAGTCATCCTTCTCTTTTAATTTCTTTTTCTCTCCTTTTTACTATCTTGCTGGAGTGTATTTTATGAGCTGAGCAACTAAGTTCTGTATCAGCTTCGCTGCCAATAATTTTCTGCTGCACCTTTGCTCCATGCTGTCTTTTTTCTTGTAGTTTATTTCTGTCCATTTGTTCTCATTGTTTTTCATTTGCTTTACTTTTTTTGTCTACTACTATATTTCTGTCCTCCTCTTTTGACCTCCATTATATATTCTTGTTTTACTTATTTGCCCAATTTTTTTACTGTTTGTTCTTTTTAATTTGCCGACAAATGTATTCATTTCCTCATCCTCATCCTCCTTGGCTGCTTTTTCTGTAGTTTCTTGAATTGCAATAATGGCATTTAAAAAAATATATGTATATTTATTTATTTCTATAAAGTCTAGGAATCACAACCCTTTGAGTCAGGGATTCATTTACAAAGGCTCTGTGTCATACATTGAATGAGGACAAATACAGAGTAATATAAGGTACAGTAACTAAGTACAGAGACAAAAAGATAAATACATTTATAGAGCAACACCAAAGGTGCGTAATTGTGAAGCATATATTAGAATAAGAGTTTATTTAGCAACAGAGAAAAAACTAGGCCCTTATAGAGGAGTTTATGTGAAATCACAGTAACAGTTGGATATAATATGGGTGCACAGCACAGGTTTAAAAGGCCCTATCCTGGGAATAGAGAGGGCAGTATCAGGGAGGGATTTCATCCAATGTGGTGCCCTGTAGCGAAAGGACCTTTGGCTGGCAGTGGTCCTTGCAAAAGGGATGCAAAAGGTAGTAGTGTTAGAGTGTCTTGTGGCCCACGTCGGCAAACACGTTTGAAGGAGCATTAGACAGCCAGAGGGAGCTAATTCTAGTTGTATTTTTTTGGCCAATAAGCAGGTCTGATAGAGTAGGCACCCCTGAAAGTTTAGCCATGATGACCATTGGAAGAGGTCACAGGTACGTGTAAGGCGATCACAGCCTGTGGCCAGCTAGCTTGCTTTGTTAAGAGTGCATTTAATGCTGGACAGGGCAGTGTTGGAGGCAATGCCATATATGACTATGTCATAGTCTACCAGGTAAAGGATGGAGCTAGAGATGGCTAAACAGAGGGCATCGGGAGGGAGATAGGGCCTGTATTTGTACAGGAGGCTGATTCTAATATTTATAGCAGAGCAAGTCAATGTTATATGTTCTCGGAAGGTAAGGGCCGAGTCTAGGGTGACCCCTAGATATTTAAAGTTGGCAACTGCTTCCAGCATGGTACCTTGGGAATTTAGTATGGATAGTTTGGTCGTGTTGTGCTTATGTTGAGGGTGGGCGAATAGCATGACCTTTGTTTTTTCGTAATTGAGGACAAGTTTGTGGGAGGTGAACCATGATTCTATTTCTGTGAAGGAGCCCTGCAAGGATTTTTGGAGCTGGGTAGGGTCTGGGTGCTGGCTGAAGATCACAGTGTCATCTGCATAAAGCTGGTGGCCTGTACACAACTCCCATCCAAGTGTCCTGCTTTTTAAATCCTGGAACTGCATTCATAATGCCTCAGTCCTACCCTCCACCCCCTCTTCTTTTACACATCTTATCCCCTTCCTTACATAAATCACCACCCACCCCCTTTTCTCTTGCCTCTATCCTTTCTGTACATCCTATACCCTGGGATCATCAATCCCAATCCTGGTATTGGGTGGCCCAAGTCGCTGTGATGGCCGCAATGTCCACCACCCCCATGGCCAAGAGAGCCTGTAACTCAGCTGCTTTGTTCCCCAGGCTTCTTGGATTCAGAGAGATGTCCCTCCAACTTCTTCCCTTCCCTTTCCTTCCTTCCTTAACCTGTTTCTCTCCATTCTTAATCCCCTCCTGCGATCCCTCCCTGGTACCATCCTTGTTAGCTTGGGGGTAAGCTCGTTTGGCTGCCCTCTCCGGCGGCTCTGCATTCCTGCTGCACACTCGCCTCCTCCCACACCTAGTTTAAATTCACCTTAGTTGCTATGTATTTCCCCAGTTTCTGCTTCAATACCCCCTGCCCCACCTTACTCAAATGTAACCTGTCCTCTGTGAACAGATCACTGTTGTCCCAAATGTTACCCCAGCCTCCTACTAGTCCATACCCTTTGGTTGGACACCACTCTCCCAGCCAAATGTTGAACTCTTCTATCCTTACTTTCCTCTCTGTGCTTGCCCTGGTTACTGGGAGCACTTCAGAGAAGGCCACTAATCTCCCTGCCTCCTCACACAACTTCCACAGTTCCTCAAACCTCTCTCTTACCAACCCGACTGCGCTACCTTTCAAGTCATTTGTACCCAAGTGCACCACTACATTTGGTTTCTCCCTTCCTCATCTTGCGCACTTGAGAATAGACTGTCCTGCCCTATCTGCTGTCAGTCCAGGTACTGATTCCACTCATATTCGACTATGCTGCTCCCCTTTGCTTTCCCATCTTATTTCTTTCAGGATTGAGTCATCCAGCACTAAAACCCCACCCCCTCTCCCCTTTGTGCCCCCGCATCATCCTACCTTCCTTGCACCTGCTTTCAGAACCCACCCTGTTGTGTATATTCCCAGCTTGATCTACCCCCCTCTGCTATGCCCCTGCCCCTACTGGCTGATTTGTGCCCACTGCTTTGCCCCCAGCCTCTTCCCTAGTACTGCCCATCCCCTATTGTTCCTCTCATCTGTATTGCCCCCCAACCCCCAATGCCCTCCCCAAATCATCCTTCTTTCCTACCGCGGGGCCTCATTTCCCCTTCTCCCTCCTCTGCCTTATCCCCCTTGCCTTCCCTTTTACCATTATCCCTTCCCCCTGCGCCCCCTACCACTGTTCCTATTGTCTGCCTGAGTGTTGCCCCTAGGCTTACATTACCCCCTTTTCCTCCTGCTCCCGCTTGGAGAGACCCTCCTTCATCATCCACCATTGAGGCCAGCAAAGTGAATCTATTTCTGGACCTAACGCTTCTACTGTTCACTTCTTCCCTTGTGCTATCCCTAGATTCCCCTTTGTTGCTTCTGTAATTGTTTACCCTGCTCCCTATCCTTTTTGTTTCCACTGGTTCTGTGCTCTTGATTCCCAGAGGGTGTGACCATCCTGTACCAGTTGCCCCTCTCTTCCCCCAATCCTTGCTAATTCCCATCCTAGCCACTGTACTTCTGCTCCTAGACTCCTCAGCCTATGATAAAGTCCCAGCAATCTGGTGCACAGAAATTTGCTTGCTCTCTCTCACTCTGCAGCACTGACAGTTTCTTTCCCATTGTTGCAGAGCGAGAGAGAGAGAGAGAGAGAGATTGAGGGAACTTCTGTGCACCAGGTTGCTGGGACTTTATACTGATACTGCATTGTTTTGCTTCTGTATTTATTGGCTCCATTTGCTTGCTGCTGCTGCTACTGTTAATTTTTGCTCTCACTAGCTATATTACTGGCAGCTACTTTAACACACATTAAAGCTTTATATTTTTGCATTTGCCGCTTGTGAGCATTTGTCCCACAAGAGTGTTATGGTCTTCTTGGAACTTGTATTTGCATCGATGGCTGACCTTTTATTTGTAGCACCACACCCTCCTGCTGTCGCAGCACTGTTCGGAAACTGCATCAACTTCTGAAGTTGGCTGCGCTAGGACAAGTAATGAAAACAGTCCAATTGCTTCAATCTTTTCATCTGTATCTGGAAGAATTCACAAAAGTCCTTCCTTGAATCTGATGTCCAGCTAAGGAGTTCATCATAAATGTCCGAATCTGACATCCTAGCAACTATCAACTCCATGTGGAACAGTCTAATTTTCTGATTTTGCAAGAAGGCGGAATTCAATCTCTCTTTAAAATTTTGGAGATTTTGAATCATTATTCAGTAAACAAGCCCACCTCCAAATTAACACCCCTTCGTTCATACTGGGGACCAAGGTATTATTGCTTAGAATATTATTACATTCCTCAGTGAACTCGGGCCAAAGGTTATCAGGAATACATTTAGAAAAGTCCCCTGTTAAACCATCATGATCTGCTGCAGAATTGGAATTTAAGGCCCAGACTGCCTGGCCCACCTCCCCTGGTGTAATGCTTTCCATGGGAGCTATTAATATATGCTCTGGAATAAAAGGAAGCCCAATACCAGAGAAAAATTCTTCCCGACCCAAACTGTATGTGATACCAGGTCTGAAAGTGTACCTAACATATTGAAAAGCGGACAGTAAAATACCATCTTTATCTTTTTGCAGAGTAACCATGAATGCTAGGTGTTATTTTTTGTCCAAATGTTTTTTGCAGCTGTAATATGAACAAACTTTGGGCTGTTTGGGCTGCCCCCAGAATACTCCTGGAAACAAACTGTCATAGCTGAGTGTGCCTTTCCTAGTCAAGAATTACAAATGAACAAATAAGACATTAATGCCATGCACAAGTAACTTCAGCCTAATCTTGGTGTACACTTTTGTAATAAACTCTTCTTTCTTGTTCCAGTTTACTATGCAGACGTAGTCTGCAGCATTATCACAAAGTCCACACTTGTCAGGCTGGACCCCCTTTTTCATTCCTTCTGCTGCTTCCCCACTACAGTCCATCTCACACCTATCATTGCTCCCTCAAGCAAATTTTTACCCTCCCTAGGGGTCCAGCATCTCTCATGCTGTTCCTTATCCTTAGTCAAATACTGTCTTACCACTGTTCCCACTTCACTCTCCTCTCTCCTTGACCCTGTCTTCCTAGCCTCCTACTCCCTCCAATCAGCTGATGCTTGTACCCTTCTTATTCCCTCGCTGTAAATCTGTAGGTCAGTCTGTTTTCTCTATTCTCCTTCCAACACTGAGAACAACCCCCCTACACATCTATATCTCATCACCCCTTCACTTTATCAAACCACACCTAGTAGCACACTTCCGAAAAGCATGCATCTGTAGCTAGTTATGTGTCTCTCTTCCAGCATCACAACATCCCTTTCTCGTCACCCCCTCTCTTCATATCCCTTTTGCCACTCACCCTACTGAGAATGCAAAAGGCAGTGTACTCTGTAATACATTAATAATCACTAGGTCATGTTTTTTCCCACAGGGAAACCTGGTTATAATTTCGCTGTTACAACCAGCTGGTTATAACGGCAAACATGCACAGGGTTTTCCTCGCTCCCCGCATGCGCAAACCGCCTGTCTTCCTGCTACTACACAGCCATCCTGACCATCACTCACTCTCGGCGGTAAGTAATTTTTTTTATAAACAAGAACAGCTGTAGCTATGGATCCCCACAGTTCTAAGATGCCTTACAAAAAATGAAACCAAACAAAAAATCTCACCAGCCATGGACCACACTTAAGCCAGAGAGGACTGTGGCTGAACAGGAAAGCAGTTTTATTTTATATAATTGCTGTGGTGAAAGATCACTACACAGCAATGATATAAAATAAAGACTTGGTGGGGGGGTGTAAAACGAGGAATTTACACACCCCATCGGTGTGGGATGCCTTAATAAACCCCTCAAGCTTTGCTCTTGGGGTTTATGTGGGATCCCACACCTTTGGGGGTGTAAAACTCTTGATAACCCTCTACCTAGTCATTATTCTTTATTTTTATACTACAGTGATTTTGTTACAAGCATCTTGTCATTCATAAACAGAACTCTCCCTTAGCTTTCATCCTTGGTACCCCATAACGTATTTATTTTTACAAATTTTTTTTTTTTGCATTATACTTTCTGTTTGTTTCTGGAATTTATTACCTGTGCCTTGTGTTTTATTGTTCCTGTACAAGCACCTGTTGTTGCCACAATATCTGTTGTTGCTGTACCACTCCCTGCTGTATCCCATCTACCCAGGTCACAACTGGAAATGAGCTCCAACTTAGCAGGCCTATCCTGGTCTCTAAATATTAAACAAACAAATAAATAAAGATCAAGGCCTCATCAATAAAAACATGAATAATGATTTTAATCAAGAAGGGATGAAGACAGTGACAAATGCAATCATTGGCAGATCTACAGACGTTAGAGAAAAGAGTAGTTGAGTTCATGGTCAAAGATGACACCAAATTTATGGATGAAGGTGGCCAAGTTGAGTTCAGAGTCTAGAAGGGAAAGGAAGGAAATAAATTTTTTATGGCTGCAGTGGGCATAGCCCTACAGACATCTTGTGATCACTGTAGAGAAAAGGGAGCTTACCGGATACTGAACTGACTTTTTGAATAGTGGAGGTGAATGACAATCACTGCGTGTCCACCGCACTATTTTGTCCATTGGTATTGGAGGAACATGCCACTGTGTGCCGTGTTCAAGATGGCTGTTGGAGCCCAGTGTGCATGCACAATTTGTTGTGTAAGCATAGAAAACTCTGGTGGCCATCTTGGACATAGCTAACTGTGCTACCATACTGCCAGAGTTCAGTGTGCATACGCGAGTCATCAAGCATGCACAGGAAACTCTGGCAGCCACCTTGGGCAAGGCAGCCAGTGTCGTGTTCTGCCAGACCTCTGCTGCAACTGTATTGGCTCTTGCTAGAGTTTGTTATTCGTTGACAGTTCATTCCAAGTTATTCATTCTTTTTAGATAGATTCTGTGTTCTGGGGTGGGGTGGGGTCTTTGTGGTACAGTACTTCCTGTACCTGTTTAATTATGGCCTTTTCAAATAAACAAATAGCCATATTACATGAAGTAGGCGAAAAAGTGGACTTGCCCATAAACAGAATTTTTGTTTGCTTGCTTATATAATTACTTGCTACACAAAACCTGAAAGCACCATTAATACCTTTTGTCATATTTATAACCCCATCAAAGTTCTCAGAATTTCTGTATTAGCCACATCTATCTCCACCGGGCCCACATCAAAGGGCAAACCCCTCTCTAAACATATGGGCTGCAGGTTCAAGTCTCTTCTGTGAGTGTTAGATGTGTTGCAGACATCTTGATTCTGAGTTTTCCCCTAACTAATGGCTTTCAAGAGAAAGTTCAAATCTTCTGCCTCTAGGGAGGGAGAATCTTCCCAGAATCCCATTTCCAAGCTGTTTAAGGTAATTCCTGTTTGATATTTAGAAAAGTGCTGTTTCAGCTAGACTTTCCTAAAATATTTGTATCGATCCAGAAATAATTTGAAATTATTGGCTTGTGAAGTAGGGATGAATGTTAACCCTTTTGGAGGACAGACACCTACCTGCTCTTCAGTTAAAATGGTGTCTTAGTTTAGAGAATGAACGATGAAAATATCAAGGGGAAGAAAATCTATTTTCAAAAATCACTTAGATGAATGGATTATGAGTAGGGAAGTTATGAACTATTATGGGTTATAAGGTGGAGCTTAAATTGGGCTATATTGCCTTCTGCCCCTTGTCTATCTAAGTATGAAACTCAATATGAAAAAACTTTGACCCTCAAGTGAGGAAGTTATGTGCATTTTCAATTTTACCTTATATAGGAAACTCTTAGGTAGAGGGGACACATTGATTAGAGGCCGGCATGGATTACTATGAAACTGTAGGCTGTTAGAGGGAGTAATGGCACCCTTTCAACCATCCTTGTTCCCTAAGAACTCAAGAGACATGAGCCCTCCTTCCTCATCCATGCACATATAGTGCTACAGTATGTCACACTGCCAGCCACCACCATCTTAACCCCAACACTTGATAAGGATGAAACTGCAAATCTGTGTCAAACTAGACTCAAACTTGACACACCTTGCACAAAATTGTGACTAAACCTCGAGCTCCAGCCCATAACCATTCCCCATGAAATATGTATTGTAAATCAGGCATCAGTCTCACACATTACATTTTTATTTATTTTATTTATTTAAAAGATTTTCACAAGGAAAGACATATGGAGCTAAAAAAAATAGCTCTTTTAAAGATGCGTCCTTGGGGGGAGGGGTAAGGGGTAAGCACAGAGATTAAGTTGCATTACAACAATACAATAATACAGTAGTTGTGCCGTGTTAAACAAGCGAGATAAGTACAGAGATAAACTTGCAGTTACAGTTACAGTAGTTACACAGCAGTATTACAGTAGTACTATAATATACATCATTTACATTTAGAAACAAGGCAGTGCAAGCTGCACATTGGGGTTGGGGCATGGGGCAGGGAGAGGGGGACTAGTATGATGGGGAAGTGAAGGCAGGGAAGAAGGTAGGCATGAGGAGAGGAAGGGTAGGGAGAGAAGGGGAGGGCAAATTTGCTAGGGGCAATTACAGGAGAGCTGTGTGGGCTAGGAGTAGAGAAGAGAGAGAGAGTGTTTGGAGGAAGCAGAGCAAATGTATAGAAGAAGTGAAGGAGCAGAGTTTAGAAAAGTGGAAAGAGAACATAACCTGCCCAGCCAGGGATTTCTGAGAGGGGAGAAGGAGGGAGTGATAGCCTGGATTGCAAAGGGAGTAGGAGAAGGGAGGTGTTCGTGAGAGGATGGAGCACAGATGGGGGGAGGGAAGCCAGCCAGAACTTAGAAATGAAAGCGGCACAGTGGGTTAGGTGGAGATCTTCTAGGGAAGGGAGGAAGCGAGCAAAGTACAGAGTACAGTGGTGAGTATGGAGTGGACAGTTCAAAGCAGAACGGTAGAAGGTGTGGAAGAGCGGGTTCAGTCCAGCCAGGGTGTACCTTGGGGTAGCACTATAGACTATCTCACCATAATCGAAGATGGGGAAGATCATCTTAGTGATGATATCACAGCGGGCAGGTAGAGGGATGGAACTTTTGTTCCTAAAGAGGGCCCTGAGCTTGGGGTGGAGTTTTTTGTGAATGGTGACTATGTGCTGTGAAAAGTCAAGGTACTGGTGAAGCCAGGCACCAAGGTGTTTGAATTAACTGCAGGAGACTGAATAGGTGGAGTCCAATAGAAACACTGTCCAACAAATAGATCAAACAGAAAAGTCCCAAGTTTTGGCAATGGCGGTCATCCTAAAAGCACTTTGCTTGCCAATACTTTTCTTCACTGTCCATCATCCTGGTCTGGGAGCTCTCCTCCAGCAGCCACATTCAAATCTTTTGCAGGGAGTTTGGCTGCAAAGTCACCAACTGCGTTTGGGTCAGTATAACTGCAGGTGGGCTGGGAAAGAAATTATGTAGGTCACTTCTGCAGCTCTGAGTTTTGCAACCACCCCTCGAAGGCTTTAAGTTATGTTTACCCAAACATTACTAGTTGATTTATTTTAAAATTAATGGCCTATCCAAATGTATGTGAAAACAGCCACAGCGCGCTTTGTTTTCTCAGTGAACAATAATAGTAAAATGGACTCTAATTTTCTAACCTAGAGGCAAGTGCACCAGTAATGTGTTTTATAATAGTACGATGGTGTAATGTCCTACCAAGCATTGGCTGCACTATGGCCACTAATATGCAACAAGTACAGTAGTTCACTTTTTTTGCATGGTTTTTGACAGCGTGAATGTGCTGTCGCCATTTTGACTGGGTATGGTTCACTTTATGGTGCAATCCCCCTATGAGGTTCCTTTAGAAAATAATTGCCCTATTGCCCATTTTAATATTTGTGCATTATCAAATGTTACAGATGTTCAGCCTTGGATGCATTTGCATGCTGTAAGTTGCTATTTTTAAAATCAAAAAAGAAAATTAAAACAAAAATAAATAAGTACCATCTAAGAGGTTTAGTACTTGTAGTTTGTTTTTTTCTTTTCTCCCTCAGTACCCTCCCATTGCTTGTGCCTTTTGTATCTCCCCTCTTGACCCTCCTTGTTTTTCTTTCACAGGCTTCTTGCCTTTTCTTTTTTTTAAATCACTGTCAGTTTCTCCAAGGGGGGTATTATCCTCCTCTTAACTATTTGAGGGACTATTCCTGGGGTGCCTCTTACTTCTCCCGGGCACAAATCTGATCCTATAATGGCCTCTGCTTTTCCTGCTCCAATCTAATATCTGCTCTTTGTCAAAGTCCTCCTGGTCACAATTTTATTTGCGTTGCTTGCATTTTCTTACTTAGTTAACTTTTTTGAAGGTTGATGTCTAATTCTTTAAACTCTATCATTTTTTAAAGTTAGAATTGCCTCTTTGGCTTCCTTAAGTTCTGCAGTCAGTGCTTTGTGCTTACTGACACCCTATTTAGTTATACGTTCAATAAACTTCCTAGAGCATTACATGCAGTCTGCATCCACTCTTCTTGTGCTGAAAAGTGTCAAGGCCTCTTGAAAGTAATATAGTGACCCTAAGCCCTTTTGGTGCTTGTTGTTTGTTTAAATATTGCTCTAAGGTAGTTACATCATAAGTTATGCCAATCTCTTTGCATAACAATTTTTCAAGTTTGTGAAAACAGGTTTATTTTTTTTTATAATCCAGCTTTTTGCTCCACCTCCACCCTACTTCAGGCCCTTGCTGTCCAGTTGCCCCCAGTCTAATCTGTCACTCCCCTCACTGTCCAGCTGGTGGGGAACTGCATGGTGCAGGGACTGTCATGCTTGGTGGCGGAGAGACATGAGTTTTCCATGTTTTATCCCTCCTTCCTTCCCCCCTTCCCCTTGGCATCTGGAACAGGCTGTGCGACCCCATGCATGGATCCTCGCACACCTGTAATCATGCCCTGTGGGATAGACAAGCTCTATCAGACCACCGCAGGGGTTGCTATGCGGTAAAACCAGACCAGCATTCTCCCTTGGCTGGGAGTACTGCTGCACAAAGCACTACCCCAGTTCTCTAGCCACCCAACTCGATGTCCCAATATCGCTCCTGAACGTGGGTCATTGATGCAGGAGCACATTATGCTTCCTCTAGGCTATCGGGTGGCCCCAGTGAAAACAGATTTTAATGTCACCTGAATAAGAAGGCTGTGCTTCAGTGATTTGTAGAAGAGGGAGAGGTACAGTCCCATCCCCAACCACCACCTCTTAGATGAGGGAGAGACGCAGTCCCAGCCCCAACTACCAGCTCTCAGATGAGGGAGGAACGCAGTCCCAGCCCCAAACACTACCTCTTAGACGTAGCGAGTGCAAGACCCCCTTCTGACAACCATACCAACAGTCAACAGGAAGACAAGGTGGGGGGGATTGCATGGAAGAAGAAAAAGTAGAGGATATTATTAAATCATTATCAGAGTACTGTAACTGATTCCCCACTTTAGCCAAAACTAGCCTCTGTTACTAATATCTCTGACCATGTTTTGACGCCAACCGAGGAATAGCGTGGTGAATGAAGGGCTTATCCTTTGTTCCTACAGTGGATGTAAACTTTTTTCTACCATGGTGGACCTGCATAGATTTGCTCAGAACCTTACATTTAAATGTTTGTACTCTGACTCGGACATGCAGGGGGAAGTTGACAAAACTAGCCATGTTAATGCCCAGCAATATTTTAGACCAAAATCTACATATTGTCCCTTGTACAATGCTGCAGTGTCTATGTTAATCAAAAAATGTGAACTTGACTAAGATGCCCTTAGGAGTGCCCCTGCACCTGATACATATTTCAGTTGTATCAGGTTGGAGAAGGAAGTATTACGGAGTTTGACTGGGGAAACCTGTTGACAAGGGGGGTGGAGCCAACTGCTGAACTGAACACACATATGTGTTTGCAGCTCTGGACTAACCAGTATTCTTTTGCTAAAAACTCATTATTTCTACAGCAATTGGCAGTTTTCCTTGACAGATTTGAGTGCATTTAAAGATGCTGAACAGATCGATATGAAATTCGGCACCATGGGCAGACATATGCGAGGTGTCCAAGTGCCCAAAGGAGCATGTCCAAAAACTGACAAGGCCTTTAGCAGCTCCACACAATTGACTTTCAGCCCAATGGTCAACACTGTGCAGCCCAAAAATGCTGCTCTACTTCATGCGACCCAATCTATGGATGCCAAACTGGAAGCCCTGGTGGCAAAGTCACCACTTTGGATGCTACCATGCTCGCAGTTCAAGGAGAAGTTAAATGTGTTTCTGACTCTGCTGCTAAGGCCCTTACAACAGTAGCAGGTCTTGTTAAAGAAAACTCTGTGCTCAGGCTACATCATGAAAAGTTTGAAAATCAGGCTCGGGCCATGCATCTATGAAAGGTGGGGATGCCAGAGAACGCTAGAGAAGAGGATTTTAAAACTTTTATTAATGAATGGCTAATCGATCACCTCCATTTCCACAAATTTAACATTAAAAAACTTTACAGAATTACTCCACACCGGGCCTTGGGCGATGATCCTCCTCCTTGTAAAGTGCTTTGGAATACAATGTGTATGAAAAGTGCTATTTAAATGCTGATTCTTTTTCTTCTTCCTTGACTGTAATGATTATCCTTGCAGATGAAGTTAAATGTGATGAGATGCTACATGCCACCAGACATGCCGAAGCCATTTGAGTGGCATGGAAGAGACATCCATCTTTTCCCTGACCTTAGTTACTCCACCTGGTCCAGACAGAAGGTGTTCAATGGAGTATGACAGCAGCTCCGTGAATTGGGAGTTCAACAAATTGTTGCCCGTATCAGCTGAGAATTTGCTGCCCATGGAACTGACTCTGATTCAGAAGATAATTCCTAAGCAGTTTTGCCTGGATTTCTTCACTATGGTCAGTAAGAGTCCAGGAGTAGGGTCTGTTTTGGGAAGGGCCAATTGACTTTACATGGATGTTTAACATTTAATGCTGCTAAGTTCTACTGCTTGCTAAAGTTTACCATTTGTTATACATACAGGGTGAGATATTCAGAGCACTTGTGCATGGCGCAACTGAGTTGAGCCAGCGCAAGTTCTGAGTTGCGCTGATGAGCGATATTCAAAGTGACCCACAGCGCAGCGCAAATCCCATTGTGCCAAAGCGAAACTATAATGTATGTGGCACAAGTGCAGGGGGTGCGCCCATGAATATGTGGCGCAATGGCATATTCAACCGGACAGCAAAGCGTAAGTATAAAGCAAACCCCAAGTTGCACCAGGCAGACTTGAACCCATAAAAACAGGATCAAAACACAGACAGCAGATGTGCAACATTGTGCCCAGAGAGAGAGGGAGTGAGAGAGTGTGTGAGAGAGAGAGAGAGAGAAAGAGGGAGAGAGAGAGACAGAGACAGAGACAGACACAGACAGATTGACAGAGGAGGGGCAGGGTGTTACAGGCAGCCAGGGAGAGACATAGTGACCAAGAGATGGACAGTGGCACATTTCTAATGAAAGCCATAATGAGGCATGTGAGGAGGCAGGAGGAACACCAGCGTGGCCGATGAAGGGCCCAGCGGTGGTGTGCCCAACACAGATGGTGCCGTGCCAGGATCACGTTCGAGAACTTCAGTGACACTGAGATAGTGGGCTGGTACCACCTGAACAGGGCTGTTCTGAGGCAGCTCTGTGAGCTGTGCAGTGATGAGATGCATGCACCCACCAGACGTAGCCATGCCATGTCAATGGAGACCAAGGTGACCACCGTGATGTGCTTGCTCACCACGGGCACTTTCCAAAGACCCACAGGGGATCCCACGGGTATCACCCAGTCGGCCACATCCCGCCTCCTCACCCAGTTCCTCAACACTCTGCTGCCACATGCCTTGGAGTTCATATATTTCCCCAGCATACAAGCAGAACGTACAGAAAACATGAAGGAGTTCTACTGGGTGGCATGCATGTCAGGCATGATCGGGGCCATTGACTGCACCCATGTTGGCATCTGTACACCACCTGGCCCAGAGGGCCCGGTGTACATCAACCGGAAGGGGTATTCTTCACATCAATTGCCAGGTGGTGTGTGATGCCACAGGGCACATCATCAGTGTCTGCGCCACACACCCTAGGAGTGCACATGATGCCTTCATATGGCACAGCTCCACTTTGTGTCACAGGTGTGAGTGGGGAGACATCCCCATGGGCCACCTTGTTGGTGAGTAGGACATGTGCCAGTATGTCTAGGAGCAACAGCCGGGGGAGATGGTAGGCGAGGTGGGCAGGCTGTTGCCTTGGCAGAGAGCGAGCAGGGGGCAGCACAGCCCAGCACTGGGTTAACCATATATCTTCTCCCACACAGGCAACAGTGTATACCCCCTAAGGGCATGGCTGCTCACCCCCTACCAGAGACCATCATCCTCCGAAGAAGCCAGATATAGCGAGGCATAATGTGCAATATCATTGAGTGTGTCTTTGGCATGCTAAAGGCGAGATTCTGTTGCCTACACAGGTCAGGCGGTGCCCTACAATACAGCCCCTCAAAAGCCTGTGGCATGCCTCCCATTGTGACTGTCACCTTTAGCTCCGCACCTTTCTCCTTCCTGATCTTCCCTGCTCTTCCCCACCCCTCCCCACTTACTTCCCCCACCCCCACCCTCCCTAAACTCTCCCTTGATCTCCTCTCCTCCCATGGTCTCTCCCTCTCCTCAACTCCTCTCCTGATTTATGATCCTCCCTCTCACACCCTCACCCTCTGACTCCTCTCCTGACTTATGCTCCTCCCTCCTTACCTCTCTCCTCCCCCTTTTTCCTTTTTTCCTGCTTTCCTCATACCCTCCCCCCCACCAGACTTACTACCTCACAATATCGCTGCACTTGAGGTTCCTTCTCACCTCTTCTAGCACTTATTCTTCTGCTAACCCTATGTTCCCAGAGACAATTGATTGGTTTTCCTTTCAGGCATTTTTTTTTTAATACCTCTAAACATTTTTTGTTAGCCCCGCCTCCAATATCCTAACTTCTTCTGTAACATGTACAATCCCTGTTGAATCTGCTATATCCTCAAACTTTGTAATTTTGTACAACCTAGTTTTGTATTGTTATCATGACGTGGAACCTATGTAAAGAGCTTTGAGCTCAAGTGGTGTTATCCTAGACTTCAATAAATGAATACAATAAAATATTCCTGGCCTGCTGCATCCTGCACAACATGGCCATTGACCATGGAATAGTCACCGAGGCTGAGGAGGGTGACAGTAGTGGGGATGAGAGTGATGAAGGGCCGGAGGGTGGTGGGCAGCGCCCCTTTGAAGGAGGGACCCTAGAGCGGCGCAGGAGGCATGGCGCCACCAGGACACAATAGCAAGTGAGCATTTCAGACAACACAGGTGAGTGTACAAACAGTAATAATTTCTTTAGGTATGCCCACTCTGCTGAAAATTTTGGCTAGCTCTGCTGCAACTTTTGGGGCTGTAACAGTACGCATTGCAACTGCTTCTGAGTATTGAGTAGCATAGTCGCATACTACCAGGATAAATATATTACCCTTTTTACTTTTGTCTAAAGGACCAACCACATCCATTGCAATTCTCTCAAAAGGCACATCTATTAAGGGTAGGGGTACCAGGGGCACCTTGTCTTTTCTAGTGACTGGAGCTACTTTCTGACACTCAGCACAGGAATTAGAATAGGTAGCAACATCTTCATGAATTCCTGGCCAGTAAAATCTATACAGCAATCTGGCAAGGGTGTGATCCCTCCTTGAGTGACCAGCCATAGGACTATCATGTGCTATCTGTAACAATTCTGTTCTATACTTCTGTGGTATAACCAATTGTTCTGTCTGTTCCTTCCTGTGTCTGAGGTTAACCCAAACTCTGTACAGTAATCCATTACATTTTTTAAACATTGGCCTACCCTGTTTTCGTTTTACCCCTAGCTGCTTGAAATAACCCTAGAGAGAAACATCGTTAGCTTGCTCTGAAAGAAAATCACAATCAGTTATCAGTTTAGTGTCAGCATTTTCATATTTTAACCCTTCATGTCCATCAGTCATTTGTTGCCACAGTTTCTTCAGGCTTTGTCTTTCTTTCCTGGATTTCCAAATCTTGGGGCGGTACTCAAACAAGTCTGAATCAAAATAACTGAAAGGAAAAGTGTCCCCACTGTCTGAAATTTTCTTTGCCTGAGCTCTTGTCACTACAGCTGCTAAAACATCAGGATTTATTCCCTCTTTGATCAGTTCAGTAAACCCTGGAAAGTCATTTCCAATAATCACAGGTGCAGGTAATTTTGGTACTACCCCCATTTTCATTTGGTGTGACACACCCTTAACGGTCTGAGTCACTTGGGTGGTGGGATAGTATCGAGTGTCCCCGTGGATGCAGATGACACCAGTACCTGGTCCCTTTGCACAGTGTTTTCCCAGCACTTGAACATGCACTAGGGTCTGTCTGCTTCCCGAATCAATTAGTCCCTTTACAAACACACTAGCATGGGCCTCACAGGACAGCATTCAATACTGTGCTTATTGGATTGAATTCAGTTTTGTATAATTAAGCTCCTGTATTGCAAGCCACATGGTTTTGGGGATGGCACCAATATTTTGAGTATCTTGAAGAACCATTTATACATCTGAAGTTTGTGTTTGTGTTTGGTTTATGCCATGTTTTTTTCAACTTGCATAATGAACTGTATATAATGGGCACTATGGTGTGTAATGGATTCACCCTGAGGAAGCTTGAGGGTTCCCAAGTGCAATGTCAGTTCTTGGCGCTGCCATGACATGATACAGTTGCCTCTGGCAGGTGTTGTCCGCTAGCAGCTGGTTTTATTCAGGAAGTTTGTTCTGCACTTGGTGAAATAAAAACAGTAAGAATTTTAACCGGCACTGTTTTTGAGTGTTTCTTCTTGCTGCAGGTGCCCACTTACTTTTGCTTACAAGTTCTTACAGCAATGTTTATTGAGTGGTCCTACCTGTTTTAGTTTTGAAAAACCAATGCACTTGACCGTTAAGTCCTACTGTCTGGCCCTTCTCTCATTCTGTGGTCTTCTACTCTTGTGAATTGTTCCAAAGGTGTAACTTTATGGAGGGAGATATCCTCAAAGAAGATAGGTTCATTACTTACTAGTAACAGAAGATCTATTTATTTATTTATTTATTCAAGAGTTTAACCAGGCAGGCATACTGAGCGGAGGACCACTCGTTTCCAGATGCGACCTGGGGGAAAGGGGGGGTTACATAAGGGAAGGAACAGTAAATTACACAAACATTCAATACAGATGAGGAGGCACTGTTATGGAGCCTATACAGTAGGTAGCTAAGGTAGACATGAACTTATATCCAGATACTAAGAGCGGCAGCAAGACATAACTTAGGTAGGAGAGAGGTGAGTGCCACCATAGAATATTGAGCTAGATTAGGAGGTAGATTAGGAGAGAGGGAGGAAGCGCCAAGTGTAGCTAACTGTAGATCTATGAAAGACTTTCCTCCACAGAGCCACAGCTCACGCTCTGGCCTGCCCCTTCTATATTTTCAGATAATGTACTTCTCCTGTCGGCCTGCGAGGTTCTCATTTTCAGTTTCCTGTTGGTATGGTCCAATTCTGAGCTTGCCTCCAGCAAGAAAACAGAGGAGATATGAGCTGCCCCAACATATAAGTACCAATGACTCCAATGACACTAATACTGTAGGTAGGGTTAAATGGGCAGACTGGGTGGACCAAGCGGTCCTTATCTGCCGACAAATGCTGTTTCTCTATGTTTCTAAGACATATATCATTGTGGGTGGCCCCAGCTAGGCAAAGATTTCCAAGTGGTCTTGATGCCAACAACTTACATTTCCAAAGATGTGACTTTATGGAGAAGATTCTCTCGAAGAGATACTGTTACTGGTAAGTCATGAACCTTTCCTCTGCTTCATTTGCTCTACTCCCAGAATCTTTCCACTTATTTTACATCCTCTTTTTCTCCTTTTAACGTCCCCTGGACAGCTGTCACTTTGGGACAGGACCAGAGCCTCTGCCTGACCTTAACTTGTGGGGAAAAGAGGAATCATATTTATAGACTGAGGGAATGCTTCTGGGCAGAGTGCTATATTAGTGTACTGGGATGGAGGAGTACCATGAGGCACCAGGGAGTGCTTAGCACAGGATGGGCAATGGGGGAAACAGTGGACACCAGGGTTTGTTTGTCACTGGGGGTGAGCTTGGGGGTGCTAATGGACACCAGAAAATGTTTGGCACAAAAAAGTATCGACAATACCAGTATTGTTAATAGTGTGCATCTGTTATGAAATATCCTTTTAACAAGTTATGGGAAAAAAAAGGATGTAAATAAATAGCCAAAACATCTGTTTAGTCACCAGTTAGGGTTGCAGTACAAAGACGCAAAGTAGTGAAATGCGATATTAGGGTAAACATTGTGAATCTTGGTGAATATGCTGGCCTTTATTCATGAACATTACTTACTGCATTAACACCACCTTATTTTTCACCTTCTAACCTAATTCAGCAATGTGTCATTAAGCAAGATTAGAAATGGCTGAATTAGTTTGGTAAGAACAATGTAAAATAGTGGCAACACTGGAGGTGAGGTTTATAAATACAGGCCATCTTTATTGCAGTTAATATTGTTATAAACCCTGATCCAGGAATTTCACAGTCAGAAAAACATGTATATCAAATTAAATCCAAAACAAACACACACACACACACACACACAGTACATAAGGGCCAGGATATTCAAAGATTCTGGCTAAATATTTGCTCCAGGATCAAATTAGTGCCACGTGCAAACTGTAGGTATACTGGAACGTGCTTGAGCACTTTGTGAGCGCTGACGTCTTTATCCTGATTGTGTTCACAAACCCCAACCCTCTACTGGTGACTGGAGGCATATGGCCAACAGGGTGCTATGGGGATTGTGGGAGCAATCAGGCAGTTAGGGCCCACTAACGGCAACTGCTCCATGGGCACACTCTGCCGTATTCATACCTTAATATATATATGGCCCCACAGCACTAGCAGGGTGCTATGGGGTTATTTGGATCCCATTAGGGCCTCATTATAGGCCTGGAGCAAACTGTGTATGCTCCTCTGCCACACACAGTGCCTGTCAGAGCTGCCTGCAGACCTTGCCTGGTAGTCTAGTGTGTCCTCCCACCTGTATCTAACAAGACATTCCCTGCTTGCAAATGGTTCCCCCACTCCTGAACATCCAGCTGTTTCATGACTGAATTTACCATGGTGTCCAGTGGTCCCCTCCACCCCTGAACACCTGTCTGTGACATAACTGAAATTATCCTGGTGTCCAGTGGGACCTCTGCCCCTCATCCTCCTTGCCGTACTGTGTTCAGAGTTTCCCTGGTGTACATTGGTCCCCCTCCCGAACATCCAGATGTGACATGACTGAATTTACCCTGGTGTCCAGTGGCCCCATCTTCTCCCCCCGATCTCCCCAGCATGCTGTGTTTACAATTTTCCTGGTGTCCAGTGCCCCCCACCTCTGATCTCTCCAGATTGTGTACTTAATTTTCCTGGTGTCCAGTGGCCCCCCACTGCTCCCATAAACCTGAAGCCCCCCAACCCACTCGCCCAGTCCTCACCACTTCCAATTCCCCAGGCAACCCACCTACAGTATACATGACCCCCTACTGATGGCAACTGGCACAGACTCTTCTCACGCCACCACAGACAGCCACCAACGAAATGACAGTTTGTGACTGCATGCCTACTGTACACAGCTCTTTACAGTAGGCATGCAATTGCAAACTGTCATTCAGTTGGCAGCCAGCCATGGATGTGAGTGAAGAGTCTGTACCAGTCATCATTGGGAGTGGGGCACGTATACTGGAGGTGGGGTGCCGGGAAGTGGTGGTGGTGGTGGTGGTAGTGGGGACTGGGCTGGTGGGCCGGGGTTGGGGGTTCAGATTTGTAAGGGTGGGGGACTACTGGACACCAGGGAAATTAAGTACACAGCAGGGTGGAGTAGCTGGGGGAAGGGTGACCACTAGACACCAGGGTACAATCATTCCTGTCATGGTCGAGTGTTTGGGGTGGGGGGAACCACTGGACACCAGTGTACAATCATTCCTGTCATTGCTGGATGTTTGGGGGTGGGGAGGGTGGCAAGGAGCTGCAGTTAGTGGGTGCAGGTTGTAAGACCTGGTTTGGGGAAGTAGTAAGTAGAGCAGCACTGACTAGTTACAGCCTCTCCAACTCTACCAGCATGCCCATGAACCTATTATGCAAGGCGCTATCATCAGCTGTTTTGCATTGGCACACTGGCATGATTTAGGGCTGGTTGCAAAGGGGGTTAGTGATTCACTAACCATGCCATTCAATTTGGCATTTTGCAATCCTCCCCTGCTTTGGGGGCACAAAGTGATGTTTGCAAGTCGCTAACCCTGTTTAGCGATGACAAGTGTCCTTTGAATTCTCTGGTTGAGGTTTCTTGACTAACTAAGCAGAAAAACTGCACTGAGGAAAGTGCACATGCATGCATCGCAGCTAGTCAGCTACAGTGAGTAACTTCCTGAAGCAGTGTCCGTGTCTTACATTGTTCATTTTAGTTACCATGCAGTTCCCAGACCAGGATTCCTGGTGATACACTTCATAAGGAAAATTACAGAGTACCTACGCAGAGAGCCGTGTCTACTGTTTAAGCTGTTGTACAGAAAATAAGAACACCTGTTGGCAGTGTGGTGGACACTGTAGGTGTGTCGGGGTGATAGGCAGTGAGTGATGGAGGAAACAGCGACACTTACCTACCAACCAATGGGAGCATGGGGCTCTGGGTTCATTTGAATATCAACATGTGACCATTTCATGCACATTGCCACTTACCGACATTTTCCTGTTTGTACCTGGATGTGATTCATCAGTGCAGCTGCCAGTTTCTCTATGAGGCTGGTGATTAGCTGTTTCAGCTGTCAATTTCAGTTTGTCCTACCCTGAGTCATTATAAAAATCTTTAACTACAAGACAGCTGCCTGGTTGCTTTTCTTCCCTAGGAGGCAGTATAGCACAGTGGGTTCAGGGCAGGCTCTGAGCTGCAGATCTGGAGACTTGGGTTTGAATCCCACAGCCGCCTAGTTGCATACTGTGTGATCTTGAGCAAGTCACTTAACTTCCTTGTGCTCCCAGGTCACATCTGGAAACAAGCTTCAGCTTAGTGTGCTACTCCTGGTTAAACAATGTTCCCTTTCCCTCCAGAGTACAACTTTAAGCATTCCTACTTGTTTTTTCATTGATTCAGCTCTCAAACTCTGTGTGTTCAACTTTATTTGAACACTTCTGCTTTCATTCAGTAAAAAAGTCTTTAACTACAGGACAGCTGCCTGATTGTTGCCACTCCTGAGTAAAGTTTTCTCTACAGCACTGCCAAGTACCTGCCTGTTTCCACACCCAGCTTATTGCTGGAAAACAGCCAGTGCACTGATAGTGCTGATTGAACTTCATTTCAACACCACCTCCCTAGTTCGCTGTTATAAAATGAGTAGGGAAATCACTGCATCCTGTTTGGTCAGTAGCAGTGAATTTTGAGACCACTACCAATGGTTAAAAAAAGTGCAAGCAATGAGAGCACATTACACTAGCATATCAATGCTTTAAAAATGCAATGATATGTTAGTTACTGTGCTGTGTTAATACTTCATCTTACAGTAATTTTATAGTCCTTATCAATTGAATGCATTAGCAGCTATCTTGACTTTGACCATGGATTATTATGCTTGCTTGTAGAATGCAAAGAAACATTTTGGTATTATGATAACTCTATAAGTGTATCAGGGTGTTAGCGAGTGAGCAACCGAGAAAACGGAAGCTTCCACTTAACAGTCAGTGGTGCTGTGGGACTCTGGGTTCATCTGAATACCAACAAGTCACCATTTTATGTACGTCATTGCCTACTATTATTTTCCTGTTTGTACTTGGATGTTGTTGGTCACTGCAGCTGCCAATTTCTTTGTGAAGTTTGCAATTTCATTGGATCAGCTGTCAGTTTCTGAGTGAGGAACATTTGTGGGCAATACGGAGAGGCTTGCAACTCTATGGTTTCTGATTTCTGAGGTTTCTAATCTAAGCTGCACAGCGGCTGACTTTAACCCCCACCCTCTTGTCTGCTCTGTTATTAGTGGCATCTCTGGTTTCTAATCCAGGCTGCACAGAAGCTGTAACTGATTTCCAGCTGCGCAGGCTTCTGTCCATGCTGTCGTTCAGCCCCTCCATCCATGCTCATTGAGCAGCCTTCTGTCCATGCTGCTGTTCATCTCTTGAAGGTTTTACAGGGCTCTGCTCCTGATAGTTTTGGCTTGATAGATCCCTCCTTTAAGATATTGCTAGAAAATTGTACGTTGATATTGTTTATAGAAGCGTCTTGTTCAGCTACTCTAGTCAAATCAAATCAAATCATCCTTTATTTCTAGAAAGCATTTCTGCAGAGCCAAAGCGCCTGTACGTAAAAAACATATAAATAAACATATTAAAACAATCAACATTCCACAATTAAAATATCCATTATCACTAAATTAAGATAATGTACCGAGCATAAAATCATACTCTAGAGTCTGGAAATGCCTGGCTAAATAAATATGTTTTTAAAACAGTTTTAAAGCTTTGGATGGTCAGGCACTCTCGAATCTGACGAGGTAGAGAATTCCACAGGGTAGGGGGCTGCAAAAGCGAAAGACTGAGCCCCAAATGTCTTTAAACACACCCTGGGAATATCCAGCAATCCCTCGTTGGTGGAGTGGAGTGG
Organism: Neoceratodus forsteri; assembly: GCA_016271365.2. Classification (NCBI taxonomy): domain Eukaryota; kingdom Metazoa; phylum Chordata; order Ceratodontiformes; family Ceratodontidae; genus Neoceratodus; species Neoceratodus forsteri. Next base: position 243,958,314 of record CM028135.1, on the reverse strand, counting down.
GCAGAGGGGGCAGTAAGGACAAAGGAGATCTTGCAGGTAATGAGGTCTCTGTTCATGTAGGGCTTTATAGGTCAGTAACCTGACCTTGAAGGTGATCCGCCACTGTACTGGCAGCCAGTGCAGTCCGCACAGCACAGGCGTAATATGACTGGTCCTAGAAGTACCAGTCAAAAGTCTGGCTGCTGCATTCTGCACTAGCTGCAAGTGGCAGATATCAACCCCCCGGTAGCCCTAGGTAAATGGCATTGCAGTAGTCAAAGTGGGAGTTCATGAAGGCATGAAACCCAGATTAGTTAAAAATGCATCCCCCCCAACTACCATGCCTCACCAAATGTAATTGCGCTGTTAATATGCAAGCATCTTAATGTAAAGCAGTCTTAAAAACAACAGTGTTTTAGAAAAATACTGTGAATGGTATCCATTGAAATAACTTTATTTCCGTCTACATGTGAAATTCAGCATTTATTGTGTTTATAATGTTACAGCAGATATTATTAGTGGGGGGCGGGTAAGGGTCAGATCTTGTTACGTAGATACATACATAGATACATAGACAGTGTTGGCAGATAAGGGCCTATGGCCCACCTAGTCTGCCCATTTGAGCTTGTAAGTTCAATTTATGTTTTCCAAGAAGTCTGTTGCCCCTTACCCCGACCTCCAGAATTCCTTTATGTCTATCCCAAGCATTCTTAAATCCCGTGATTGTTTCAGCCCCCACCACTTCCTCTGGCAGGGTGTTCCACTTGTCCACCACCCGTTCTGTGAAGAAACTCTTCCTTACGTTTCCTCTGAATCTTTATCTCTGAATGTTGTTTTTCTTTAGGAGGGTACCAGGAGCTGAGAAGGGGGACATGGTTTGTCTTCCTCCATGCCTGCTGCATGTGCTTCTATCTCCCTCCATGCCCACCTCACATTTGCTTTTTTATTTAAAATTTTGTTAACCGGGTTAAAAGCACTGAGCCAAGTTGGCCCTTTCACAGGCTTGACCCGGACAGACATACAGTACAAAAATACAATAACATTCAAAATACATTAAAAACAGAAGTAAAAATGCAAACATTCTACAACAATTAATACATGATATAAAATATGAGAACATTTAACTAATAAAGAAATAAAAATAAAATGAAATAGAGCAAAATTGTACCATCATACTCAAAATACAATTGCCTTGTCAGATGTCTGTTTCATTCATACTGTTAACACGATTACACTGTACCTCTGATTCAAGTAATCTTTCCAGCAAGGTTTTATAACTATACGTAATCTGTATATTCCGTAAATGATCAGCTAGTTTATTCCAGGTTTTCATTGCAACTTGTTTAAATGCTCTTTGCTTTTTTGTGGTTTTGCATAATGGAACTGCCAGTGTCCTAGTGTTACTTGATCTTAGAGATTTCAAGTTGTTTTTGTTCAAAGAAGGTTGCAAGGGGTTCTGTCCATGCTGCTTTTCGGCAGCTCAGTGCATGCCACTGTTCTGCTGCTCCAAAATATAAAATAGGGTGCAGCCATTAAATTTTGGTGGAGTAATTTATTTTTTTTAGCATTGATGGCACTTTATTGATTAAGCAATTATCTGTCTCAGTACAAGAAGGAACACATCAAATACAGTCTCAGTGCAAGGAATAGAGAAAAAATTGTTATTTTAAAGGGGAAAACAGCAGTGGTGAGTGGGAAAAATAGTGGCATACAAGGAAATGTTACATCAATTATGAAATTAAGAACATTTTTTTAAAACCTGTGACTACTTCTATCAAATCATTGCAAGACACACTCCTGCTTTAAGTGCTGAGTATAAGAAAATTAACAGTAATATTTATCTGTGAATCAGTATATTTTGTTTACCCTTATGATCTGTCCAACAGATTGCAGAGAAAGGCAGAGCAGGATTCTTTCCTACTTATGTACTTTTCCTAACTGTTTTTAAACATTGGCTGAGAGAGAAATAACTGTCGGCCTGAAGAGTACTGAGGAAGGCCAACTTGTGATCTAGTAAACCAATTTTACTGTATCCTGACAGACCCTTGTGGCTTGCCAATTTGCTTATCTGCCTGTCTACCTGCATACATGGCCTGTCCAACAGCAAGTCTTGGGTATAACTGTGTGTGCCATGCTTACAGTCCGCAGCAGGATCCAATCCCCTGCCTGCCACCTATGTGCCTCCTCCCACCTCACACACCACTTATTAACATTTATGTCCTTACCTTCCTAACTAACCCTACCTATTGCACTACTAAAACGTGTAAGCAAACATTATGGACTTGAGTTTTCTTTGTAGTCAGGGCCGTCTCTTAGATGACCATGGTTGGGTCGCCCCCATTTTCTCCCTAAACTCTGCCATTGGCACCATGCACTGTTGCTCTATATGGGGGAGGGATGAGCTCCTTCATCAACCACAGCTGTGCTTTGGCTTCTGGAAGTACTCTAGCTATGGTGACCTGATCCCTGGTGCTCTAGGCTTGCTCCCAGACCCATCTGGGCCACAAGGTTGTGGGTTGGGCTGCTGCTGGGCCATCAGTTGTTCTGACCTGAGACCCTTCATAAGGAGAACCTGTTTTTTATGTCTGCCTAGCATTGTATGCAGCAGTCATATAGGCAAGGGGGGAAAAGCGGAACTGTAAAAGCCGATTTATTCTTCCAAAAGTAAATTGCTTCACACAGATCAGAAAAAAAGTTTTCCTTATTTTTTTTCCTCATTCTGTTTATGCCCCTTCTGTCACTGGCACCTAGGCACCCCTCATTACCACTTAGCTTGGATGTCCCTAGGGCCTTCATGATACCTTGGTTTGCTCCCAGGAGGGGTTGAGGGTGGGGCACCCCTTGAGAGGATATGAACTGTGGCTTCATATCAGAACAACAGGGTTGAAGATGGGTGGGCTGAATATACTATTAGCCCCCAGTGCCAGGGCCTATTTTTCCTTGTTCATCCCTCTCCTAGTCCTAAAACGGAATGTGGTGTGATGTCATGATGTACATTTGCCATGTGTATCAGCATGTCATCTGCGTATCCCTCCTCCCAACTCTGTTTCTTCTAGTCATTCTGTCACCTGTGGTCACTGAGGTGGTGGTGTTGTGGTGGAGAAGACCACCCTCCCTCCCTGGAGGAGGAGAAGGGGAATGTCCTCTGGGGTACATGTTCCTCCTCAGTATCCAGTGATGATAGCTATTTTTAAACAGCTACTGATAACACAGCACATGTATCATAGTGACAGTCAGAATGCAGCACAGTGAATGTGGCCGAATGCTGTAATTTCACTATTCTGCAATTCGTGGAAACATCAAAATAGTGACTCCACACAACAGCAAATTGCAGAATAAAGACAGGGAATACAACAGATAGTACAAGCACAGCCACAGGTCACAATAGTGACTCCAACCACGGTGAAAATGCATAACGGTGAAAACCTGAATAGCGACTGCGTGCACACACCCACATGACCACAGTGATGCCCAGCAAGCCGAGGAGCCATGATGCCCGATCCGTGGGCAGCCAGCATAGCTCCCCCCAACCCCCTGCACAACCATGAGCACAGGAGCCATGATGCCTGGTCCATGGGCAGCTAGCGTAGCTCCCCCCACACAACTGTGAGCACAATGGGGGCACGATGACACAGTGCAGGGGTGGACCACCACACCCAAAGGTGGTGGACGGCCAACGGTGGAAGCAGCACACAAGCCCCCCAAAAACAGCGGGAGCAGGATGTCATGACTGCAGTGAACACAGCGAATGGTGCCACCACCATCACCAACTTGTCACTGCGGCTTAGGCCAAAAGGAACATGCAGCACTGCAGTGCTGGGTCAGGTGTGTACTGGGGTTTGAATTCCCATCGCGGCACACCAACCCAGCTCACCTGCCGAACCATAATGTAGAGTCAGGAGTACCATAGACAGGGCAATTGGGGGGGGGGAGACAGCTAAACAGTTGCCAGGCTATTCACTCATGTCCACCGATGGTACCATGCTTAGCCACTCCAGTGACCGTGCCCACACCGATGGAGGATCATCCACACTCACTTACAGGTGGGGAGCTGCAGATGACAGAATGCCTTTTTTTATTCATGTTGTGCATTGAGTGTGGGTGTGGCCACGCACAAATCTACATGATGTATGGCTATTTAAGGGGCACAATGCGGAACAACAACTGTCTGCAAAGACAGTGAAACACTGATGGAGCCAGAATCACTGACCTTCCTAGTCAGTCAGAAGGGGAAACCCTTGCTGAGCCTCTCTGGTCACTTGTACCGCAGGAACAAAGAGGCGAAGGGCAAGGTATACTGGAGGTGCACTCAGTGCCACAAGTATGACTGTCCTTCCTGAATACACACAGTGGCAGACCATGTGGTACATCAGGGCACCCCCACAATCATGTGCCGGATGCAGAGGAGCTAGGCATCAGGGCTGTAGTGGGCAACTTCAGAGAGCATTCCTGTGCCAGTAAAGAGAGCACCTACCAGGTGGTGGTGCTGTGCACCTTGGGGGTGCCGGATGCAATAGCTGGCAGGCTGCCAGCTGTGCCCCTGCTGAAGTGCACTGTGCAGCATGTCTGGCAGGTGGTGAGAGGTAGTCCAGCAACACCAGCAAGCATGGAAGAACTGACCATACCACCGGAGTATACTTCCACGGGACAGGGGGATCCCTTTCTCCTGCATGACAGTGGACTGTCCAGTGACAGGTTGTTGGTGTTCACCACTCACCAGTCCTTGCGCTACCTTGGGGACAGCAGGGACTGACTCCTGGATGGAACATTCTGCACAGCACCACCCCTGTTCGGGCAATTGTACACCATACATGGCGTCCACTCTGAGGTTGTCATTCCTGAGGTGTACATCCTGATGTGCACCCGCAGGGAGCAGACCTGCATGCATGCATTCACTGAGGTCCGGCTGCTGTTGGGGGTTGTGCAACAAGGGACAGCCCACATGGACTTCGAGAGGACAGCATGACGGCACTCAGCATGGTGTTTAATGGTGTTGTCATACATGGCTGCTTCTTCCATTTCTGCCAGGTGGTGTGGTGGAGAATACAGCAAGCCCTGGAGGTGTTCTCCCACTATACTGCAGAGGAAGAGTTTGCCCTCCAGGTGCAGATGTGTATGTTCTGGCATTTGTGCCTGTGGCGGACGAGGTCCATGTGTACAGTGAGCTCAGGGGCAGTGTTTTTACTGGGACCACAAAGCCATGCTGCAGCCCGTCCTTGACTACATCGAGGACACCTAGATTGACAGGCCCATTGGCCGGTCTGGTAGGTGGTGTCCCACATTATAGAGGTCTGGAACATGTATGAGGCCACCCGTGCTTGCCTTGCTTGGACCAATAACGCGGTGGAGGGCTGGCACAGGGGCTTTAGCACATGGATGGGTGCTAGCCATCCCACTGTTTGTAGGTTCCTGGACTGCCTCCAGGAAGAGCAGTGCATGAGTGAGCTACGTATGGAGCAGCTTGTCTCTGGGGCGGCCGCTGCGGGCAACCTCAGGCAGTACAAGGACCTCACACATAGGATTGAGACCATCATTGGAGAATATGGAGAGTGGAGTACGGCTGACTACCTACAGGGCCTGGCCTACAACTTTCAGCTCCAGGTGTAGTCGGCCACTGCTACCCCCCCCCCAGCACCATCCTTCCTGCCACTGTGTGTCACCAGCTCCTGTAGCCGTGTCTGCCTGCGGTGTCAGCTCTGCCACTGTGTTGCACCTGGCTGCCGGGCACCACTCCATCACCAGGACTCTGCCTAATGCCTGCTCTTCTGTCACTTCTCCAGACTGCCTTACCACTGTGATGCTCCCTGCTGCTGCCTACCACTCCATCTCCGAGGCTCAGCAGCATGCCTGCTCTACTGTCACATTTCCAGTCTGCCTTGCCTCTGTGATGCTCCCTGCTGCTGCCTACCCTTCCATCTCCGGGACTCGGCAGCATGCCTGCTCTACTGAGGCATCACCAGACTGTCTTGCCTCCTTGCTGCACCATACATGTGCCCATGCACCCCCCTGCCCTGCCTGGCTGCTATAGCTGACACTGGGGTGCCCCCCCTTCTGTGCTCCCTGTTGTGCTCCATGTTCTATGTTGGTCTGTTCTCCTCAGCCCATCCTGCATATACAATCCCTCCTGGCTTAAACCTCTGCACCTTTCTGAGTCCTGCACCGGTCCCTGTCCTCCCATTTGCATCTGTGTTGCATTGGTGGTGGTGTTGTTGCATTTGTTTTGTTTGTTTAAACCCTATCAGTTGCTATTGTGATGGTTGACTTACATTGCCAGTGGCCGTCTTTGTTTTTGCCGTACTGCCTGCATCCATTTGCAGGTTGCCGTTTCCACATCGCTATTATCACATGGAATCTTCCTCCTCTGACTGGCCAGCCCCTGATAACCTGAGACTGCTCCTGTTCCCATGTCACCAGTGTCTTGAGTGGTAGTGCTACTACTGTGCTGACAGGTCCCTCACACACATGGCTTTTAGTAGAAGTGTGAGACAGACTATTCTTCTGATTTAAGCGATCCTGGGATGTACGAAGGATGTTCTTCATGCTCTGAAAAAACAGGTAATTGGTGGACAGGGACATGTTGCTGAGTGGGCAGAAGAATCCTGTAGGGAAAGGTGTGAGGTGCTTTATCTCAGTGTGTCACAATTTCAAAGAAAGATTTGGAAATCTTACAGTGGCTGTGGCACAGAACTCAATGAATGAAGGATCATAAGTAGGGCACTTATACTGTACTTGTGTATCACAAAAACAAACACTTTTATCCTTTTAATATAAAACAACTAGCACAGTTTCCCTGTACAGTTTTAGGTGGCATTCCTGCTATATGGTGTAAAATAAAAATGGTATATATCACAGACTGGTTCTTTCCCAGAACTATTTTCCCAGAACTAAGTCTGCACTGTTACCAGTGTTCACAAACCTTCAGACACCTGAAAGGATTACCTTGGTATGCTTCCACCTCTCAGTGTGACTCCCACCAGAGCCACTGCTCACCAGTTATAGTTTTCTGTCTCAAAGGGCAAATGACCCACCCCTTTTGTCACACCTGAGAACATTTTGGCTGAGATACGATAACTTTGTAACCTGCCTCTTTGGAAACCAATCATAGACTTGTCAATTTACTCCTTATCGATACCTGAAATGACTCAGTCACACAAAGCATGAAGTATACGAAAAATAACATTTAATGATCTACAATATTTACATATGTTACAGGATAATACACACTAAATACTATGGGTAATACAGTATTTCTACAGAGATAAAATAAACACATTTGAAAAGATAGAGGACACACAGAAAACCTTAAATTATTGCTACCTAGATTCTAAGTACAGTAGAAGAAACTTACCCCATCTTATTTTGTATCTGTGCACTAATTGTAATTTGTTATGTTTTTTGCTATGTACCCTCCTGGACAATGCCCGTATTGTGGGCTATCTGAATTTGTCTTTGTATTTGTCTGTTCAGTACCCTCCCAGGTTGTACCTTAAAATTGGCATTTAATTGTCTAGTGTACCTACCCGGTTACCAAAAACCCAATAAATAAATTGGAAACTGGTGAATCATGGCAGACCTGAACCTGTGATCTTACTAGTTCAAAATACCAAACATAACTGACTTCTCATTGTAAATATACAACAGAAATACCTTTGGCTGGCTGGCCCACTACACCTCTATTATCATACATGCCTCTCTGACATCACATCTTGAATCATTTCTTTGATCTCTGGGGACAACACTTTCCCAGAATGGGTCCAAGCTGATTTTATGGATTGGAACCTCACTCTGCCTTGGCCCTGTTTACATTCAGAAGATTTTTTGTAATGAAATGAACTCAGCCCTTTGATGTTTATCCAAAACAAAAGCCTTTACAGGACAGGAAAGGGATTTCCTATACAAAGGCCCTTCCTAACTGAGTTCCCTGTGGCATGGGCTACAGAAGAATGTGATTTTTAGTTTCCACCAGACCAGCCAATTCAGCTGAAAGTTCTAGAGGCATAGATGATAATAAAAATTAAACACACACACACACACACACACACACACACACACAGATATTGCAAATTGTCACAGTGTATTTCAGTGCAGATGCATGGGAATTAAAGCACTGTACATGTACTGTGGTGTAACACACAATACAGGACCCCCTTATAAGTGGGGTGCTTGTACTGCAACTAGCTGATCTAAAAAAAAAAAGCCATTCTTTGTTCCTTTCAATACACAGCTGATAGCACAATTTGCCTGTATGATTTCTGATGGTGCTACCATGCTACTGTGTCACGACAAAATTGTAGTACTGATGCATTGGGTGTATGGCACAAATAAATACACCCTATGAACTGAAGACACTGCAAAAATAATAGAAAATGGATTGACAAGTAATTTCTAACAGATTGCACAAGAAAACAATAGCTGTTAAAGTTTACCTTAGAAAGTATTGCTCTAGATTGCAGCTCTGCTGGTCTAAGCCTTCTTACAACTCTTGCTAAAATGTGCAGGGCTTCCTGACCCACACTGGATCATGCTTAGAATAAGCCAACAGGGACTCAGGTGAATAACTGTCCCTCAGTCTGTTACTCTGCAGAGTCTAGACCTGTGGCAAAACACGACACAGAAGCCCAGATACATCAAAGAAGTTTATTCCAGAAACTACATATAAACAGTGTACCTGCTGGGAGTTCGGAAGCCTCCGAACACCATGCTGTCATCATGTAAACTCAGAGAAAAACAGTCTTACACAGAGTCTTATACTAGTGATAACAAAGTGTGTTACTAGGTAAGGGTCTCTGCCAAAAGGCAGAAAAGCAATATACAGCAATACTATTGATGGGTTTCAGTGGGCAGCTCATACCTAAGGCAATTAGATCATACTTGGTTTTGCATGTACACACTGATAAGGACATATAGCTGATTAAGGCTGGTTTTGGGTAACAATACAGCAATTCATTAAATGTGCTGACTATTACAACAGAGCAGAAAGCCGTAGGTGGTGCACAGACACTACCAAACAATAGTGCTGGATAACCAGGTTCCTAAGCCCATAATCACAAATGTAAAGAAATATGGATTATACCTTATGCCGCAATAATGAGTGCTAAAGCATGCATGGGGTATATGGGTATGTGGGGTGTCCCGTGTAACAAACCCCAAAAAAGTGCTATTTGGTAACATTGTGTTAGTTTTCTATTTGCCTTCATCCATAACAAATTACATATAGTCTAGTTTAGGGATCAAGATTTCAGATTTAGTCACTGTACTGTACGTCAAGACTACTATCCAGCCTTTCGAAAAGTCATATATTTTTCCAAATATTAGTTGCAAATGCATTTGGGTTATGCAATAATTCTTCAGCAACATTTAATATTTCAATTTATTCGCGTAAATGGCTTTGTCAGTACACAGTTGAACATTAAGTGTACATAGCAAGAGATTGTCCTTTTGAAGAGGCTTCGTGAGAAATATTTCTGACTTCTTTTTTTCTTCATTCATTTATATCATCTGCCTCCGACCTGCTCCCTTCCAACTGGACCCTCCACTATCATCTCACATACCATCCCTTGGGCTTTCTTGTCCAAGAATCCCCCAAGGATTACCTCCATGGTGGGGCAATTGGGGTTCCCCATTCCTCTCTACAGCACAATGCACAGTTGAAGGTGGGGCCTTGCTGGTGGTGTGGAACCTACAAGGGACCATGTTGTCATTCAGCCATGGTCAGCAGTTTTCCACCTGTGGTTTTCTCACCAAGGGATTTGCCATGCACTGGTGCACAAGCCATAGCCATGCCAGATCTGGGCCGCATCCCACCCCATTTCTTTAGTGGTTTCAGTTTTGCTTCTATCTAGCTTCATCCAGATGGCAGCCATGATACAGAGGACAAGGACACCCCCGACCAGAAGGAGGAGAGCTTCCCCCTGGATGCTTAGTTCTACTTCCCCCTGCTGGCCGCAAGTGACCAGAGTTCACTCCTAAACCCAGGTTGTCTGCATCGCAAGCAGTAACTCCATTGTTGCCCTAATAGTCTGGCAATATTTGCCATCTCTTGACAGTTTTTTTTTAAATATGATAACTTGGCATATCAGCAGGGTTATGTTTAACTGCAAAAGTGCTCCTGAAGACCACTAAAGTGCATCAAAATGATCGAAAAACAAACTTTTCTGGCCAGTGATGCCATGGCTTCCTGGCTGTTTAGTAAGAAATGATTGCTCCCATTTCCCCATTTGAAGCAGCAGTTCAAAATTTGGCTATGCTGCTTTTGAGTCAGTAATGAAACATGGAATATCCCTTAATCACTCAAATTTTAGCTAAAAAATTGTCCATATTTACCTTAGCTATTTTCTTTGGAGCCAAATAAAAAAGATGGTTCCAACCCAACCCCGGCAATTCTGTCAATCAAGTTAGATGTTGGAAAGAGATGTCTGTCCCAATTAACCAGTAGTCAACAGGGGTAGCCCAAGGTTCCATATTCTGATTCTCTGTATTAACGTTTAGCTTTATGACATCCTAATAATGAAATATAAACCTGAAACCCTAGTACTACACCAGCATGTGTGATGAAACTAAACAAAAGGGTAATATTAAATGTATGCTGAAAATAAAGAGAATAATGCCTCTGCAGGTGTGTGTTGTGAGGATTTTCCACACACCCAAGTTGTGTGATAATCCATAAACCCCGAGAGTGATTGGGGTTCAAGGGCCAGAATAAATTACCTGTACTGTCATGAATTACCATCTGCCTCAGTAAAGAGAGTCAAGTGATTTGAACCTAGTGTAAAGTTATAATTACCACCAGAAAAGGTGCCCCTGTCCCACCAGGTTCTGAGGGGGAGAAGATGAGCCCATTACTGTGACTGTTTGCCAGTGGACTTCCAGCAAGCTTACTAATACATTCCCCTAGACATGGGAGTACCCTAGGCTCTGCCCACACCCATACAGGACCCATTCACAGGTCATTTGGCATACCAATAAGGAGTGATTGCAAGGTGGCATTTTATTCAATGGATCATAGGTTTTGCTTTAGTCTCAGATGTTGACACCCTTGTTCTGATCAAGTCAGTAGTGTTCAGGATCCCAAGGGATCCTCCTCCTTTGATATCCCAGTCTACCTCTAGCAATAAGAGAATACCTACTTCCTTAACCCATTTAGTTGCCCACAGGAAAAGAATCCCATCCCCATTAACGACAGAAATGGCACCTGGGGCAATACAAACTTCTTGGAGACCCAGAGAGGAGGCAGCCTGGGATGCAGTATACCTACATGGTGGGAGTTGGGGACTGGTGAACCTGAAGGAGTGACATACTGTGAATGCAAAGAGACCTAGAAGGCATGCAGTCAAATGGTGGGGGAGCAGCATAGAAAGAAACACCAGAAATAATTACTTCACACAGAGAGTGGTAAGCACAAGAAATAGCCTACCTGGGGAAGTAGTGGAAGCTAGTACTTTTCTGGCTTTCAAAGTGGGACAAGACACGTTTCCGAGGGAATACAGTATCAAGGATTCCTTAGCATGAGGAGTAGTAGTTTTTATTTTTCTATGGTGCCCTTCCACAGAGACTCAGGGTAATATTACAATAAGGTACATAAAAGAGAGATGAGCAGCATAATATTCCAATGAAACAATGCAGACAATTCTTCATAAAATGCCTAAATACATACTTGCATAGCAGCATGAAATCCTTATATAAAACAAGAAAAAGGTAAATAGCTGCTTAAATAAATAAACAAATAACTGAGCAACTGGGATATCTAGATAAGAAGAGGGGAGAATTAATCCCCAAATGCCTGCATAAACTGGAAGGTCTTAAGACCCCCTTTAAAGTCTTCCACCAAAGTGGCCTCCCTTGGGGACATCAGGAGCGAGTTCCATAAGACCTGGCCAGTCTTCAAAGGCGTGGTCTCCCTAGGTTTTAAGCCTGGCCCTGGGTACCACAAGGAGGTCCTCCTCAATTGAATGGAGAGGGCGAAAGGACACATAAGGGTGCTGGAGGTCTGACAGATAGCCTGGATCCAACCCATGGAGGGCCTTGTACCTACCTCGAGATCAGTGAGGGTACACAGCATATGTATATTTCTTTACTTGTATGAAAAATTATGTCCTACCCAAAACTTGCTGTATCTTCTGTTTCAAACATATACTACTGTCAATGCTACCTGCTGATGCTTTGTAAATACTGTATTATTGTATCTCACTTTATTTTTATTATTATTATTTTCTTGTGTGTTGCATCCCATGTATATTGTCCCTTGTTCCTTGTTGACAAACCCAGGTCCACTTCAAAAATGAGCTTGCTCAACGGTGATCGCCTGGTTAAATAAAGACCTTGATTGATTGTAAGTTAGTAGGCCAATACTAAAGGAGATATGCCACTTTACCATCAGCCAGTACAGATCCCGCAGCACCAGGGAGACATGACTTGACCTCAAAAGGCCAGTCACCAACCTAGCAGCTGCATTCTGCACCAACTACAGGTGCTGCTGTGTACCCCCACTGATCCTGAGGTAGAGAGCATTGCAGTAGTCAAGCTTCGAAGTAACAAATGCATGCACTAGCATCATTCAAGTCTCTGGTGGGGGGACAAAGTATTTAATCCGGCTGATGTTGCTGAGATGGTAAAAGCCATCCCGGACTACTACTGACACCTGAGCCTAAATGTCAGCCCTACATCCAGAAAGCCCCCAGATTTTTCACCTCTGTGGCAGCCAAAAGCCACCAGGAACCAAACAGAAGACCAGTCTCCTTTTCGGTGGCTATCACAACTTCTTTTTGTCCTGGCTGAATCATCAGTACTTCAGACTTCTCTAAGTTGAGTCCCAGCCAACTTGATGGCAGCCAGGCTTGGATCTTGGCCAGGCATCTATTAAGCATGCAAACTGCACCAGGTGTCCTGGGTACAAAAGACGGATAGAGCTGAGTGTCATCTGCATAACAGTGAAACCCAAGTTCTATGTTGTCTAAAGATCCTCCCAAGGGGCAGCATATGCACCATGGACAACATGGGTGAAAGGACTGAACCTTGGGGTATGCCACAGAACTTTTCCAACACCACCCTCTGTGACCTGCCACTGAGAGAGGACTCAAACCAGCAGATGACTTTGCTGGCAAGTCTTACGTATTCCCTGAACCAGTCTGATAACAGCCCATGGTCCATGATGGCAGAGGCTGAAGAGAGATCGAGGAGAATGATAATTGACTGCTCTCCTGCATCTCTTACCTTTAGCAGGTCATTATGCACCTTGACCAGTGCAGTCTGTGTGCTAATGCCTAGCCCTAAACCCAGACTGGAGAGGCTTGCAGATTTCAAGGGCAGTGAAGTGTGTCTCCAGCTGCTGAGCAACCACCTTCCCAATAACCTTACACAAAAAGTGCAAGTTCGAGACTGGTTGGTAATTCACCAGGACATCTGTGTCTAATGCATCTCTCAATGCTGCTGGAAAAAAAAAACTCCGATAAAGAGCACTGGGCATTCTCAGCGAACAACAGGTCCAGATGCCAGACACAACTCACTAGTAATCGAGTCTGACCTGGATCCAGTTCACAAAATGTTGGTTGCAGCTCAGAAATCATCCCACACAGCTATTCCATCATCACTGGTTTAATTTCTCCCCATGACCACTGAATGTGTCTGAGACACAGAAGCTTGACCTGTTGGGCTGTAATAGCCCACTTGGCAAGATCACCGCCTGTACAGAGAACACCCTTTCCATGAAAAATCAAGCAAATTCCTCGCAATTAGCAAGTGAAAAACCTCTCACAGGCTCCAGATAGGCTGGATGGAGAAACGTATTCCACAGCCTGAAAGTAAATTCCAAAACTCCAGTGCACTCTAGGACTGAGTAAAGCAGCACTACCACAGACCACACATGTAAGACAAAAAAGTAACTGTGCTAAATCAAAGTAAAAAAAAAGATGTTCTTCAAACCAACATATCAAATGAGATAACCATTTTATTCGTGGAATGCTGGCATAGAGACTTGTGCCGGTCACTATGCCTGCAGTCCACAAATAAAATCATTATCTCTCTTGCTATTTTGGTCTGAGGAACATCTTTTTCACTTTGATTTAGTGAAGTTACTTTTTTGTCTCACAGCCTAAAAGAGCTGTGCTGGTTGAGTCTTCCCAGCAGCAATATCCCAAGACAGAAAACCTGCCTTCTTTTGTGTTGCTCACCCTTTGATACTCAATGTAGTGAGTAGTCAAAGTCAATCTGTTCTCCTGGGCCCCTGGATTTCCTCCAACAATGTTCCAACCTCTGTCCTTTGCCTTCATCTCCCTTAGCTCACCGACGTACCACAGTAAGCCAAGGTACAAAACCAATAAGCATACACAGGTCGGCACCATGAGATTGAAGGCTGCCCCAAAGGCTTTGTTATAGGTCATGGCAGCTTCCCTCAGTCTCATAGTGCATGCTGTCATCATACCCAAAGTGTCCAGTATCACCCAGAGTCCCTGTGGCTGAACCCAATGTTAAAGGTGGCACTGGATCATCTCCACAGGGGGTGGACTACAAGGGGAGGCCCTAAAGGAGAACCTGATAGTGCAGTGATCCGGCCAACTGACTGGATCAATTTCAAGATCCATGACCTCAACCCCAGAAAGAATACCAAGTCCAAGGCATGGCCATGTTGGTGAGTCCCAGAAGCAACCACTTGTGTGAGGCCAAGGGAATCCATGCTGTAGAGGAAATTTTGACCAAAATATGAGAGTTCATTGTCGATGCAACCATTGAAATCACTCAGAATAGTCCAGGGGATTCCAGCACTCTGTCAGCAATGAAGTCCATGATTTCCTGCAGAAAATCCCCTTGTGCCCCAGAGGCTGGAATACCAGTAGGATTCTACAGCCTGCACCTTGACTACCATGCACAGCCATGCATTTAATGAAAGGTATCCCATACTAGATGCACCACCAGATTCAATTCAGTTCTAAATCAGATGGCCCCCACCCCCGCAGTCCTTACTTGGGAAGTGTGCCACCAAGAATCTTACTGGGATGGCTGACTACAATACCAGGCCATTGTCATCCCCAAGCCAGGTCTCCATGATGCAAGCCAGATTGAAATAGGAATCAGAAATAAAATCCACCATACTAGCAGTCTTATTGCTCATTGATCTGGCAGTGTATAGCTCCACCCGAAGAGGATGAGTAGAGGCGGCCAGCGCCTCAGCTATCTGCCCACTCAGTTCAGTGGTTTCCTGGGGAGACATCCCAGGTATTAAGCTTAGAAACATAGACAAAAGAGGCCTCAAATCACAACCAATCTAGTCTTCCCAGCCCTACTGTACCTATGGTATGTTGCGAGCACACTAGTGGTTACTCACTCCCCTTTTCCTTGTGCCATGTTCACTATCACCCTTTACCAGATCCATATGTCTATCCCACCCGTGCATAAATACCACCACTGATTTGGTAAGCTTGGATGTGTGCCATAGTTAGAATGGAGTACAGTCACTTCCATGCTGCAGGAGGGGTGGTCAAGATGTACCAGAACTCTTTTGCTGCCTTCACAATGCTATGGTTTTATGTTAAAGCAAAACAAATACCATCAGGTACAAGCCAAGACAGCATGACATAGTTCCACTGTCTTTTTAAATACTGCATTGGGAAGTAAATCAAATATTTGACCTTTATTCTTGGGACATTTTACTTTTTAAAAAGTACAAAGAAACC
Organism: Neoceratodus forsteri; assembly: GCA_016271365.2. Classification (NCBI taxonomy): domain Eukaryota; kingdom Metazoa; phylum Chordata; order Ceratodontiformes; family Ceratodontidae; genus Neoceratodus; species Neoceratodus forsteri. The sequence goes on along the minus strand of CM028135.1, from coordinate 243,942,670 downwards.
AAACGCTAAATACAGTAGTTTAACAAAGAATGATGGTATGGTCTTCAAAATCAAGAAATATATGGATTTAGGCAAGTTTCATTTAAACTTAAGTGCATTTCATAAGACAAGATAGAAAGAGGCAAACTATTCACACAGCCCCCCCCCCCCCGAAAACATTTGATCTTAAATTGATTGGAGCAAAAAGTGCAACTTTGAAAATTTGCATGTTATGGCTGTTTGTGGGTCGTGTTGCCAGGGCACAAACACCTTGGCAGCGTTTGGCTGCTTCCATGGAGAAGAGAAGAGAGCAGAATGGAATTTGGCTTTTACATAGCAGAGCCTTTTACATTCAAAGCATCTCTAAAGCACTACTAAAGCAATGAAAAGCAGTGCAGGGGACCTTAAGTGAGATGATATTAACAAGTAAAGATGATTTAATTAGAAAACGTGAAGTTCAGTATCTAGTGTCTAGTTTCTCTAGCGTAGCACATTGAGCTGCATTGTGCTCTGTTGCACATCATCATCAAATCTCTGCGTAATTTAACCTGAAGGAGCCCGTCATTTGAACAGCAGGCCTGCCCTGCTCTTCAGAATTGAAACGGGATTGCATTTCATTAGCATGGGGGGTAATTAGCTAAAACTCCTAGGGGCAGTGCTGATGCTATCGGGCTTGTTAAAAGACACTTCTCTGCTGACTGATGCAGCTTGTCCATTCTGTCTGGGTTTCGCTGCTGTGTTTATCAGGCTTTCATCAGCTGTAATTAGTCTGGTCAGATTACAGCATCTCTGAAGGTAGTTAACTTGAAAACCCAGAAGACTTATTGTTCACTTTCATGGCTGGCCACACCTGATCTCTTTCTTATGGCCGGCTTCTCATTCTCTAAGCTGGCACCTCTCAGTCCGTGTAACCTGTATTAAGCTGTAACCAGTTATGCCGTTGGTATTCTTTTTTTTTTATTCAAGGAGAAACACTCACAAAGTCATTGATTTAGCAGGCGTCTCAACAGACAGAGACTGAAAGAATAGTCTGACTGAATTCATAAGCAGTATTACACCGGCCCTGAGTGTGTAATCAGGTGTATTCTCATGAGCACCTCCAAGCCTTTTTACTCACAAGTGGTGTAGCCACAGTGTGTAATTAGTCGTAAAGGTTTGAGTGAAAACTAATCTGATAATAAAATAGGGCAAGTGTAATAACTTGTTTATACAATGCAAAAACCTGTTGCTAATATAAATAAATAGTAACTTTGATTGGCTTAATGGTTGATGATATACATGGAAATAAACACTTCTTTTTTATGGACGTACATGAAAATAAAGGTATTTTTTTCATGTATATTTATCTGCAGGTCTAGATAACAGAATTTATTAACCCCTATTTATACCCACCTGTTATATGTGTAGATTTATTCATTTTATTTTACAATTTATTTACCGAAAGGTAGCATCTCATTTCCAGTGGGATCATTTTCACCACTGGGCGGATAAGTGAGTTGTACAAGGTCACACTGTGAATATTTCACTTTAACAGGGTTTGAATGTGTGATCTCTTGGTTACCAAGTCAGTGCTCTAACCATTAGACCAAGATCACACTGCTTCCATATAACACAGATGGCAAGAGAGCCCTTGAAATGTGGTGCCACCGCCCTACACCCTGCTTATTGAGGTACTGAGTGCATAGATAGCCAAAGGCAGACTGTGGAGGCTCAAACCACTGAAAATGATTGGGAGGGGGTTCTTTGTACATAATCTGAAGTCATGGAGTTCCCCTTGAAGCATCTAGGTGTAAGAATTTCATTTATTGCTATTTGATGCATGTGGACACGGCCTGTATTTTTTTTGGAGGGTGAAGTTCAGCTTCTTTGTTTCACGTTCATTGGAACTAGTTTTGTTTCTGTGTTTCCCATCCACAAGCACACACTGTAAAACTCTGGTTTCAGTGCAGAGCGTCATGGGTAACAGTATGTAAACACTTGTTTAGGACAGGATAAAAAGGCTTCACCAGCAATGAATGCTGCCTAAAATAGACTTTAACATTTGCTCCAGCATGTAGATCGAGAGCAACAGACTACAGACACATGGTTTGTCCTTTTTCTAATAGTTTGTTGCTTTTAGTCTACACTGTAAAACAAGTCTGTTTGTGGGGCATTTTAACCCTGGCAAAGCCTTATTATACAGCATTGCAGCACACGGCTTTACATATTGCCACCCATGATCCTTGGCACTGAGACTGGGGTTTAGAGTGTATGCATGTAAGTGGGAGAGAGTGACATGCAGTAAAAAAATCTTTGCTCCCTTCATCTGTCTTTACGGCTGCAGTCAGTGGAGCCTGCAGACGTTTGCATGTACAAAAGGAGTGAAGTCATGTTTTCTGTCCGTAAATAGTCTCCACCACCTTACTCACCTCCAAGAAGTGTTTTCTGCCCTCAAATAAATACACTTTCATGTTAGTCAATGGTTGCAGGGCACTATTTTCTTTCTTAAATGGGAGGTACAAGAACTGGAACCTGAGCAGTGGGAGGCAGCATTAGTTTTTTGGGGAGAGTAAGATCCATCCTCACCTCCACTCGAGAAGCTCCTAAAGATGCACCCCACCTATTTTTTTTGGTTCATGTCAGAGGGACATGAGGTGGAACTATCATGTTGGAACAACTATCATAGCTGCCTGGGGAAGTAATTAAGAAATGCCTGAAACTGCATCTAGGCATATCCACCCCCCCCCCCAACATACACACACATAGACATCATGATTTTTTTTTAACTCTAAGCCTGTCAATATTTGGCTCTCACAGTATGGGCAAGTTGGGCATAAGAATAAAATAGAAAAAAAGGATCAAGTAGGTGCCTTTTCCTTTCTCAAATGCACGCAGACAGAAGGTCACAAATCCTGTATGACAAGTTCATTATATGGATGTTTTCCATGTAAAACAGAAAGCATCATTTGTAGCCAGTAAACTATTATTCACATAGGTAGTGTAAACAACAGGTTTTAATTCAGAAATCCAGTCTTGATAAATTTGTTTTTGTAGCAGTTCTGTAAGATTTATGTCTCTCTGATGTAAGAGTGCATAGCATAGAAACAAAATGGTTTCTGTAATTGATTGTTGTTTGTATGAGAAGTGGGCATGACAGTGGCATGCAAGAGTGAAGTCTAAATTGTTTCTTGGCCATTCTGGGATCTAAAGTTTAACAATATTGTGTGAAGAGAATAAAGTCTTGTGTTTTTTGCATTTGAATAGATTTAGTGCTTTGAAGTTAAAATATATCTATCTATATATATATATATATATATGTACATAGTGTCATGGGCACCTGAAAAGGAAGGAGATACTACTGAAATAAATGTTATTCTGATGATTTATTTATTTATGTGTGACATTTTAAGTGTAGTTCTGCCTAGGTCACAGACACATAGGTCCAGATATTCAGACTGCACTGGGCAGTGGCACAAGTCTGGGTGCAGCGCAACTGGGCTGCACCAGGGCCAGAACCAGGCGATATTCAACGGTGATGCACCATGGCACAGCACCATTGAATATGGCAAGGTCAGCACACATACTGCGCATGGCACAGTGGCGCTGTGCCAGTGCAAGCCACAGATAGGGAGCATGGGGATGTGCCAGCACAAACGCAGTTGTGCTGGGTGCCATACCTCTCAAGTGTCCCTGATTTTCAGGGATGTCCCTGATTTCACCTCAAAATTTTACTCCGTCCCTCCTAAAATCTGCGTTTCCATGACTAAACAGTGATGATTGTAAGAATAAAATTACGTCAAACAATAAAGCTGCAGACTTCTTATTCTTCAGAAAATGTATTATACACTGAGTCCCTTATTCTGCCAGCTTCTTGAGTGGATATTACCAATTTTAAAAATGTGTCCCTGATTTTGGGCCTTTGTCCCTGATTTTTTTAAGCCTTGTCCCTGATTTATGAGGCAGGAGGTTGAGAGGTATGCTGGGTGCATCACCCACGATATTCAGCAGAGGGCATGCAAATGAGGCCATAATATATGCAAGGCACAACAGGAGCCATTTGCATGTCATTATGGCCCCATTTGCATGCCTTGCGCCAAGCAACCCAGCGAAGTGCGCCTGACGCCCTGCACAGAATGACCTGAGCACAGTGGGGTCCCGGGGCATCCCCCACCCCCCTAGCTGTGATCATGGCAAAACCACAGTACAACACTGCTGTGGTAGTATAGTGGAACCCTCACCTTCCCTTGTCCCCAATCGGTGGTTAATGTAGATTTAATTAAGCCCAGGTAGTCTAATGGTACCTCCTTCCCTCCCGTGTCCCCGATCGGTGGGTAAAGTTGATTAAATGAGCCCTGGTAGTCTAGTGGTAACCCTCTCCCTCCCGTGTCCCTGATCGGCAGTAAACATTGAGTTCATTAAGCCCTGGTAGTCTAGTGGAACCCCACCGCCCATTTCCGCAATTGCTCCATAAAACACATCCTTGGTGATCCAGTGGCACCTCCCACCCACACAAAACCCCATGCCCACCCCACTCCCTCCCTGTCATTGGCAGGCAGCTGCATCCCGCCCGTATACCGCCCGGCCGCCTGCCGAATGACAGGTACAGTATGGGCTTGAAGGGCATACTGTACTAGACAGTCCCATATATGTGAGTGAAGTCATTCACATATTTGTCTGTCTAGTAAGCTCTCAGCCCATTGGTCCACACATTGTGGATCAATGGGCTTACAGTCCATACTGTACCCGTCATTTGGAGGGTGCCGGGTAGTATAATGGTGGTTGCAGCCACCTGCCATAATGGGCGGGTGGCAGCGGGGTGGGCATGGGGTTCTGTGTGGGTTGAGGGGTTGGGGTGCCACTGGATCACCAGGGATGTGTTTTATGAAGCAATCGTGGCAATGGGAAGGGGGGTTCCACTAGACTTCCAGGGCTTAGTGAAAGCAACATTTGCCACCAATTGGGGATGCAGGATGGTGAGGGATACCACTAGACTACCAGGGTATGTGGGTGCTTCATGACGGTGTTCTGGGTGGACGGGTGGCCACCCGAGGCTGGCGGCTGCTGTGTTGCACCTTGTAATACAGCAGCCTGCCTGTAGGTGTCCAGGAGTTGTTCCACTGCTTCATAGGCTAAACTTTGAACCCCCATGTGGCACAATGCAGAAGTGCACCATATCGCCGCACATCCTGGGCTGAATATCGGGATGTGCCGCATAGCGCAGGTATCCCCTGCATCTGTGCTGCATACCTTGTGCGTCCCGGCACATTAGGATTTGCGCTGTGCCTGGCAGCCTTCTCAGTATCCCATTGGGGTGCAATGTAGGTTGAACCGCGTAATCCCTTTGAATATCTCGCCCATAAGCTATAAATAAGGATGGATGTATTAGTCAAAGCCTGTAGTAGCAAAATAAAGCAAGGAAAATGATATATTGTGTTTTTTTCTTTCAATTGATTAACCAGGAGTGGCACACTAAGCTGAAAGCTTGTTTACAGGGGCAACCTGGGTGCACATGGAAGGTAAGTGACTTGCTCAGGGTCACCCAGTATGCAAGTGGGGGCTGTGGGATTCAAACCCAGATCTCCAGATTTGCAGCTCAGAACCTTAAACCACTGTGCTGTACTGCCTCCCTAGCTATGGAAGTCATCTGTTTTATGGTTCATGATGTTGGTGTAGTAAGCATACTAAAATACTAACATGCTAAAATGCCAGCAGAATAGGCCTAGCGGTCTTTCGTGTCTTCTCGTTTGGTCAGCCCCCACCCTGGGAGCTGACCTTGCTGTCCCCCCCCACCCTCTCGGGCTTCTCCCTTCCCAGTCCAGGGTATTCCCAATTCATTTGACTTTGCTTCCACTACTCTTCCCCTGTACCTGCCCCAACCCCTCTTGAACCCCTCCACAGTCTCTGCCTCCAACAGCCCCCTCCAGACAGTGCATTCCATGGTTCTACCACCCTCTCAGTGAAGTGGCATCTCCTCCTTTCTCCACTGAGTCTCCCTCCCTCCCTCCAGCTTCCACCCATGCCCTCTAGTTGCCCCCTTTGCTTCCATCGGAGCACCGTGACTGAGCCTCCCCTGTTTACCCCCTTCATGTACTTGAAGACCTCTATCATGTCCCCCCTGTCTCTTCTCTCTTCCAATGTGTACATATTTAGCTCTTTGAGCTTCTTCCTATAGGTCCTTCCCCCAAGCCATCGATCATTTTGGTTGCCCTCCTCTGGACACTCTCCAGGAGTTCAATGTCCCTCTTTAAGTGTGGCCTCCAAAACCGCATGCAGTACTCGAGGTGCGGCCTCATGAAGCAGTTATACAGAGGGAGTATCACTTCCCTCCTTCTGGAGTGATCCCCTTAGCGATGCATCCCAGCATCTTGTTGGCTTTGGCCGCTGCCCTCCTATAAGTCTCCGAGTTGTTTATCTTGACATCTACCACTTCTAGGTCCCTCTCAGCCATACAGCCATAGCAGAAGTACATTGCATAGCAGATGTAAAATGTCAATAAGCAGGTCATGCAACAGGTGTGCTGAGCAGTTACTGAAGCAGGAAATGTACAGCTGTCATTTTTTACATCCTGTTCAAAATGTGTTTTTGCACCTGTGGTGCCAAATGGCACAGTCACTGTGCAAAATCACCTTTCAGCTAATGAACTGATAGAGTCACTGTTCATGCGGTGGGGTCACAACAAAAAGCCCATGCTGAAAACTTGGAGTGAAAATACCAAGAAATGTCCAGGGCATTAGGGTTTCTGATCATAACACCCTGCCCTGTAGGGACTGACAGGTATCAGGGGTGTGACTTGGGACTGTCAACAGTAATGCTCATGCCATTCCACCCCATCCCCACCCTGTAGCCAGTGACAGGTATCGAGGTGTGCCTTTGACTCTTTAGCCCCAAAGGTCACTCCATTTTTTTATACTTTCCTCATGGGACGGAGACAGAGGGTTGTCACCGGGAATTTATTCCTCTGATGCCATCTTCCTGTCCTGTGGGGTACCGCAGGGTTCCATTTTGGCACCCATGTTGTTCGCTATCTATATGCTGCCATTGGGAGACATTATTAGGTGATACAGCTTGGGTTTTCACTGCTATGCAGATGATACCCAGCTGTATTTGTCCTTTAATCCCGGACAGGAAGACGCAGTCTCTATGCTTAACAGCTGTCTGTCCGAGATTAAGGATTGGATGAGTGCCAGCTGGCTGAGGTTAAACCCGGATAAGACTGAGGTGTTGGCGGTGGACCCAGGTCACCTTGAAGTGGGTTGAGGGCTGGCCTTCCGGGCATGCCTGACAGCTCTGTAGCTCAACCTCAGACTGGTGCCGTAACCTGGGCGTTATTATTGACAATGGTTTGACCCTAAAATTGCAGGTGTCATCCGTTGTCAAATCCTCTTTTTACCATCTTAGGAATATCGCCCGGGTGAAACACCTAGTTCCTCCGGATGACCTTCCTACATTGGTCCATGCCTTTGTGACCTCTCGCCTTGATTACTGCAATGCCCTGTACCTAGGGCTACCGGGGGTTGATATCCGCCGCTTGCAGCTGGTGCAGAATGCAGCAGCCAGGCTTTTGACTGGGACATCCAGAAACAGTCATCAGCATGCCTGTGCTGCGCAGACTGCACTGGCTGCTGATTCAGTGACGGATCACCTTCAAGGTCGGGTTACTGGCCTACAAAGCCCTACATGAACAGGGACCGCAGTACCTACAAGATCTCCTTACTCCCTACTGTCCTCTCGCTTCACTCGATCCGCCGACGAGGGATTGCTAGAGATTCCCAGGGTTCATTTAAAAACATCTCTGGGCACGTGCATTTTCTTACGTGGCCCCACCCTGTGGAATTCTCTACCTCGTCGGATACGAAGCTGCCTGACCGTCGAGAGTTTTAAGTCTGAGTTAAAAACTTATCTATTTTTGAAGGCGTATGGAGAGTGATTTTTACTGTGATTTTATTGTTATTATTATTGTTATTGTTATACTCTGTAATTAAATGTTTGTTCACCTGTACAGCGCTTTGGTTTCTGAAAAGCGCTTAAAAATAAATTTTACTTACTTACTTACTGTACCCATTTCAGTGTATTTCCTTCTGGAATGGGGTGAGTGTAAAGTTTAAAAATCCCAAGGCACACCTCGACTCTTGTCTGTGCCTGCAGAGTAGGGTGAGGTGAAATGGCATGAGAATTATGGGCAATAAACCAAAGGCACACCCCAGTGCCTATCCATGTCTGCGGGGTGGAGGTGGGGTTGGCGTCACTTCAATACTTTCCTGCCAGTCCTATTCTGCCTGTCTGTCTGTGTGTGTGTCTCTGTCTCTGTCTATATTCTATGTAATTATCTATCTTTCTATCAATTGCATGTATCGCTATTTTTACCTATTCCTAAAACAAACCTGTATATCACCTTTGCCTGCACTCTGAGCACATACTTATGAAACTGTGCATATTTGTATTCCACTTCTGCATAGACCTCATACTTTCCTAATATTCCCATTATCACAAGCATAACTACCTTGCCCTTATCAAAAGCGTCCCCCTCTGAAAGTTAATATCACATTTTCTCTAACAGTCCATCAACATTACACCTGACTTCCTGACATCAACACATTGCTTAAATATAACTTATATCACCTCATGGACAAAAATCCTCTTTCTCTAAAAAAAACAAACAAAAAAAAAACTGTGTAAATAATTCCAAGACTGAACATATGCCAGCCGTTACTTTTTCATGTACTGCCACCTCATGTGCCATCATGGGGATTTGCATATGTTTCCCTTGATGCTTTGCATTATTGGGACATGTGCAGTTGTGTTTTCTTTAAAATGTGGCTGTCTGGCCAATATCATCCGGGAAAACACATACATCAGTGGCATTTGCTCTGGGGTTCTTTTGTAAGCTTCCTATTCCTTCCATTAAAATGTACACCTCCATATATTGTCCTAATAATGTGTATGCCTTTCTTAGAACAGAAACTAAACCAAATCTTACTACTTACAAATCATTGTATTGTTTCTCCATACCTCCTTAACAATTCCACACAACTTCACTAACTTCATTATGCAGCCGTGGTGGATCTGACCAGATTTTGTTTTTAAGGGCCATTACCCACCGTTCTTGCAAAATGCTTTGCTCATATGCTGCCTCTGAATGCACTTAGTGATTGCTTTCAGTGGCACCAGTTGTGCCATTTGTATCTGTGTGATGAAACAGTACCTTGAAGAAGCAGAGCAGCTTTCATCATCATGCCTCACCACGATGGCACAGGGATGAAATTAATCCTGTGATGAACATGCATCTTTCTAGAAAAGTGACGTCATGATCTAAAAGACCATGTGACCTCAGAGGTGTGCTGATTCAGTGACACAGCAGTAACACTCTGTGCCACCAACTGTGAGAGTTTGCATTTGGGCTTTCCATTCTGGGACTGATGGGGGTGGGTGAGCACATCCTGATGAGGTCCTTGGTCCCTAACTAGGTAAGGCAGCCACCTACAGAGGAACACCAGTGTCAGCCATGAAGGCAGTCACTTGAGCTCCAGGGCTGAGCAACAGGAGTAACTGCACTGGGCCCAGCTACTTGCGGGTGGGGGAAAGGAATGCCTCATGTACCAAAAAAAGTAATCAGGAATTGTTTTCTGTGAAATGGTGAGGACTCAAAGGGAGACATGATTGCAGTATTCAAGTATTTAATAAAGAAAACATCATCACATCAGACCAAGTGCAGTGATCTTCAAGATGCACAAGGGTGAAAGGACAAGTGGACACTTAATGCCACTGCAGGGAGAAGGATTCAAGGGAAACATCAGAAAGAACTACTTCATAGAATGAGTGGTGAACACTTGGAATAGACTGCCAGAGGATAGGGCAACAGTTCTCAAACTTTTTTATAGTGAGCCTCCCCTAAGCCATGGAAAAGATCTTGAGCCTCCCCCACAATACTGAAATATTTTTGGACCTCCCCATAGAAAAATAGCCTACTTTTCACAGTATATCAGGAATAAACTGAAACCTCTTTGCATAGCTGGCTCTCATGTTATTAAGCTTATTGTAACCCTACCCAAAACAGGACAACCTACTTGCTCCAATATTTTGATTCTCAAACCATTGTTGCCCCTTACTGCCATACCTTCATGGGTTAGACTGCATTTTCTGTTTCCCCCCCTCTAAGTGGAATAACAATCCTGCCAACCTCTGCCTCTCCCCCTCTCCCCCTGCTCTTAAGCAACGTCTCAGGGATCATTTTGCTCCCCCTTGCTCTTATTCCTAGTGCCTGTATGGTTGACTCTTGTATTTGGACAGTTCTGCTGCCAGTTTAATTGATCAATTGTTCCTCGCATTGTTAGTTCATTGTTCTTAATTTGTTTGCATGTTTATTCATTTTGTATTGCTTAAGTGTTTTGCAGCTACATTTTGAATTGTATTCTCTCACTACCCTTCCCTGGGTACACCTGAAATAAGCCATGGCTCAGTGTAAAGTACCTTCCCTGTTCACAGATTTGTGAATAAATACATACATTCACCTATTGTTATCCTCTTTCAGTTTGTCTTATCCTTTCACACAAAATCTATAAAGTTCAAAATAGAACTATAACACTTTTTCAAGACTTGCTTGAGCCTCCCCTGGAACAGGTTGGGGCCTCCCCAGGGAGGCTGGCCTCATCATTTGAGAACCCCTGGGATAGGGTAACTGCTGGGGTATGCCAATGGAAGGGTGAAACCCCGTTGGTGAAATCCCCCACTGTGACATTATCGACAAGAATCAAAAATGTCGCTGTGGGGGACCCGCTAGCGAAATTACGAAATTACGCACAGCCCCCCAACAGAAAAGCAGACCAATGCTTGACAGGTGAAATTTCGCATGTCGACATCAGGGATGCTGCTATGCCGAACGTTGACAGCAATGTTGTCACGTTGGCATAGGTAAACCATCTGCTGCTACTGATAACGTTGAAGTTCAGACTAATCAATACTTTGAAGAAATGGGATGACAGGGTATTCCTACTGAGCTAGCAGGAGGGAGGAACTTGATGGACTGCTTGTCTTCTCCCCCCTTCCCAAAATACATATGTAAATCAAGCAAAGGACAGGCAGAGATGTTCAATTATGCAACTGTTGCAGCTGACTTCATCACGTGGTGCCTACCGCAACCAAGAATAACTGTGCCTGACTGTGCCGATGGAGGATTTCTGAAACTTGCCTGAAGTGATATCTCTTATAGTAACAGATATATTGTTGTGGTAAAAAACAAACAAACAAACTATTAACTGCATGGCCTGACTTGATTCAAATTCTCTGTTTCCATTCCCCACAACATATGCTATTACAACAGTTTTGGCACTAAGAATGTTGAACTCTGCAAATGTTAGAACACAGTTTTCCTATTTAAAGCTGCAGTGCAACAAAATAGGTCACAACTGGACCCCATTATGCAACAAAATGGGTCTCATTTGGACCCCATTTCCAATCACACATCCCATTTTAGTAACTGCTATCTGTTGCAAGATTTTCCCCCAAAAGTTTTCCGCTATTTCTCTTGCTGTCCCCATCCATACTGAGTCAGTACAGCTGGGCCCTCTCTCTGACCAGGAGGGCAGGAGAGAGACTGACTTTACAACAATGTCATAGTCACTACTGTGCAGCCTGACCTGCCACTTCCCACCCCAGGAATCAAGCACCTCACTTTGTGCCACACGTTGCCCCCTGCAGAACACAATGTGATAGTCTCATATTTACTGCTGTGTGACCTGTAGCTTCCCACACCAGGAATCAAGTGCCTCACTTCTGTGACACAATCTGCCCCCTACAGGCTGTAATGTTATATACACGGTGGTGTGGTCTGCCACTTCCCACCCCAGGAATCAAGCACCTCCCCTCTGTGACGCACTCTACCTCCTGTAGGCCACAATGTGACATTCACTGCTGTGTGGCTTGCATTTTCCCACTACAGGAATCAAGCGCCTACCCTTCATGACACACTCTGCCTCCTGTAGGCCACAATGTGACATTCACTGCTGTGTGGTCTACCACTTCCCACCACAGGAATCAAGCGCCTTGCCTCCTTGACACATTCTGACTCCAGTAGGCCACAATGTGACATTCACTGCTGTGTGGCCTGCACTTTCCCACCACAGGAATTAATCACCTCCCCTCCTTGACACACTCTGCCCCCTGCAGGCCACAACATGATATTCACTGCTGTATGACATGCCATTTCCCAGCACAAGAATCAAGCACCTCACCTCCGTGACACACTCTGTCTCCTGCAGGCCACAATATGATATTCATTGAGGTGTGATCTGCAACTTCCCACCCCAGGAATGAAGCATCTCCCCACTGTGCCATACTCTGCCCCCTACAGTCCACATTATGATATTCACTGCTATGTAGCCTGCTGCTTCCCACCTCAGGAATCAAGCACTTTACACCCATGGCATACTCTGCCCTCTGCAGGCAACAATGTGGTATGAGTGCTATGTGGCTTGCCACTTCCCATCCTAGGAATTAAGCACCTTACGTTGTACCACACTGTGCCCCCCGTAGGCCACAAACTAATATTCACTGCTGAGTGGCCTGCAACCTCCCACTCCTGAAACCAAGTGCCTTCCCTCTGCAACACACTCTGCCCCCTGCAGTCCACAATGTGATAGCTACACTCCCTCTGTGTGTCTGGTTCAGCCCTAAGCTGGTTCTCAAACTATTTCTCTGATAGGCTTCAGCTTGTTGAGTGTAATAAAGCTCTCTTGGAACCAATTCCCATCATGGTAGGTGTCCTGCAGGGCTCCATCCTAGGCCCTATCCTATTTTCTCTCTTCATTAATGACTTTCCTTCGGTACTGTCCCATAGCAACATGACCCTATATGCTGATGACATGATCCTCCTGTACAGCTCGAATGATATTAACACTATAAATCATCATCTTCAAGCCAGCTTCAATGAACTGCAGCACTGGCATCTGCCAAATAAGCTTGTGCTAAACATAAAGAAAACTCAGCTCATGCTCTTTGGCTCCTCAATGAAACATAAACGGTGTTCTGCCCCATTAAAGGTCTTGAGTCTTCAAGGGGTCCCTGTTGGCATAACAGGCTCCTTCAAACTCCTGGGTGCCACCCTTGACCCTCAACTAGACCTCTCCCTTCACATTCAAACTGTCTGCAGGGCAACAAACATCAAACTTGGCCTTGCTTACAGGGCTCACAGGTTCCTCACATCAACTACACATCTTGCCCTTGCAAAAGGAATATTTCTTCCCTCACTTAGATATGGTCTAACAAACTTTTCTCCTCGCCACCAAAACTAGCCTTGCTAAATGGGATGTGGCTTGTAACAATATCTGCCACTTTGTTCTCGTTGCCCCTCGACTCACCCATCACTGCGAGTGAGCTATATGAGAAATTTCACTGGTTGTCCCTAAATAACTATCATTCATTTGTTCTGAGTTGCTTCATAGACAAAACTGTCTACAATGCCTCCCCTCCTGCCCTATCTCAGATACTCCTGCCTGCACAACCATCATACCAGCTCAGGTCTACTGACACGCTATCCCTTCTTGTCCCCAAAACTTGTACCTTGTCAGGTGATCGCGTCTTTGCTGTCTGCACCCCATCTCTGGAACTCCCTTCCTACATCCACCAGATGCACTCCCTGTCACCGCCAGTTTAAGAACTCCCTGTGATCTCACTTGAAATCCATCTCTGCCTGTAACTGTCCCTAAACTCCCTGGTAGCTCTTTAATCACCTTGATGTACTATACCTATCTTCCTGTCCATCGGACCCCTAACCCTATAACCTACAAAAGATCTCCCTTCCCCCCTTTTTTTCTCCCTGGCACCGAAGCACTTGCCCTTAAGCATAAGCTTATGTACCATGTCCCACCCGAATTGATCCTACATACATTTCACATATTTACTGTGTTATCTTCATGCTCTTGTACCCTTCCATGATATGGATATACCCATTTACTGCTTGCCTGATTTTTATCACTATTGTATATGTCTATTGTTTATTTTTGCACTGTTCAATGCCTGTACTACACTTCTTTGTTATGCTGTTATCCTGTGCGTACGTTTTATCTTGTATTCTCCCGGGTGTGACAGGGTAGAATAGGACCCTGTCTCAGTCGTTATGGAGAAAGTGTTTAAATGCAAGGATCTATTCTTTCCTTTTCTGTCTCTTCTCTGTCTGGTTGCGCAACCAAATTTTCCTGTGAGGCCTTGGACTTGATCATTCCGACAGTCTCACAATTCTTTGCCTCTCACTCTCTCTCAGTTTTTCCTTGCTGTCTGTCTTTTCCTACCTTGCATATCTGCTGATATAAAAATATATGCAAATCAATATATGGAAATTAAACTGATATTGGGATCTCTTTTGTTTAGAAAACATATAGTGTTACTATTGAAATATATATATATATATATATATATATATATATATATTATGATTTGAGATGACTGCAAAAAGCTGTTGGAAACTATAGGTTACCTCAGTGCAGATCTTTGAGCATTTTACAAAACCTTTTGCAAAAGGGGCCTCTCAGCAAGCACACTGTGTTCTAGCTGCTCCTGCCTGATATTTACAAAAACAGGATGCTTGCTAAGGATGGGGGTTGAAAGGACTTATAAGAGCTAAGCTGCAACTGCAAGAAAGATTAGAAGAGAGAAAGGGACACAGAGACGGAAGGAAAACTTTATTTTATTTTGTCTTTGTACATAGTTATACTGAACAAGTTTATTTTTTTATGTTACTGCTACTGTAAATAAATATTTTTGGTGAATTTTACGCCATGCATACCCTAAGAGAGGAGTTTTGTGTGTGGGTACTGGACCTGGTATCAGGGAAGCACAGAGGAAGGTATGGATTCTGCAGCAGCCAATCCAGGAGTGGTTACCAGGAGAATGGCAGCCAAAGTAACAGAAACAGAAGTCCAGTCTGAGATTGTACAGCCAGCACAAGTTATGGAAAAAGAACAGGCAGTGACAGAACCTGAAAGCCTGATGGACTTTTGCAAATGGTGGGCTATACAACAAAAAGAGATGGAGAAGCAGAGTGAAAGAATCAATGTTTAGAAGCACAGAGGAGAGAAGAGATGCAGTGAGAGGAGCAGCAGAGGAAAGAAGAGATGCAGCAGTGGGAGCAGCGATGGCTGGATGCCTTGCAAGCTATCAAAAGCAGAGGATCCGGCACAGATATAGATGAGCAACAAAATGCAAGCAACTTAAAAGCCATTAAACTTACAAAGTTGTGTCCCCTCGGTTGATATCAAAGCATACCTGACAACTTTTGAAAGAGTTGCCACAGCCTGCCAATGGCCAGAGCAGCAATGGACAATCAGACTGGTACCCTACCTGACAGGGAAAGCCCAACTTGCCTACAACAATATAGACACTGCACAGTCAGAAAACTATGACCTGGTGAAAAGTAAAATCTGAAAAGGCATGACATCTCCAGAGAGACCTGCACGCAGAGATTTAGATCTCTGAAGTACAGCTCGGTCGACAATCCTCGAGAAGCTTTCACCTGACTCCGAGAACTCCTAATAAAATAGAATCCAACCAGAGGGCAAAACAATACTTAACAGATGTGAAGGTGGGGGATAAGACTGTGAAGGGACTCATTGATTTGGGAAGCAGACAGATCCTAGTGCATGTTAAAGTGTTGGGAAAACACTGTGCAAAGGGAGCAGGTACTGGTGTCATCTGCATCCATGGGTACACTTGATCCTATCCCACCACCCAAATGACTCTGACCATTAAGCGTGTGTCACACCAAATGAAAGTGGGGGTAGTACCTAAGTTACCTGTACCTATGATTATTGGAAATGACTTTCCAGGATTTACTGAGTTGATCAAAGAAGGAGTAAATCCTGATGTTTTAGTAGCTGTGGTGACAAGAGCTCAGGCAAAGAAAATTTCAGACGGTGGGGACACTTTTCCTTTCAGTGATTTTGATTCGGACTTGTTTGAGCACAGCTCCAAGATCTGGAAATCCAAAAAAGAAAAATGATGCCTGATGAAACTGTGGCAGCAAATGACTGATGGACATAAATAATGAAAATGCTGAAACTAAATTGTTAACTGATTGTGATTTTCTTTCAGAGCAAGCTAACAATGTTTCTTTCCAGGGTTATTTCAAGCAGCTGTGGGTGAAACCAAAACAGCGTGGACCAATGTTTAAAAAATGTAATGGGTTACCGTACAGAATTTGGGTTAAACCTCAGACACAGAAACAGACAGAACAATTGGTTATAGAACAGAGTTGTTACCGATAGCACATGATAGTCCTATGGCTGGTCACTATGGGAGGGACCACACCCTTGCCAGATTGTTGTATAGATTTTACTGGCCTGGAGTTAATAAAAATGTTGCTACCTATTGTAATTCCTGTGCTGAGTGTCAGAAAGTAGCCCCAGTCACTAGAAAAGACAAGGTGCCCCTGGTGCCCCTACCCTTAATAAATGTGCCTTTTGAGAGAATTGCAATGGATGTGGTTGGTCCTTTAGACAAAAGTTTAAAGGGTAATAGATTTATCCTGATAGTATACGACTATGCGACTCGATACCCAGAAGCAGTTCCAATGCGTACTGTTACAGCTCCAAAAGTGGCAGCAGAGCTTTCCAAAATTTTCAGCAGAGTGGGCATACCTAAAGAAATTATTACTGATCAGGGTAGTAATTTTGGTGCTGCATTGCTTAAGGAGCCGTACAGACTACTAGGTATCACTGCCATAAGAACCTCCCCATATCACCCTCAGACAGACGGTCTTGTTGAGCGTTTTAACCAAACCTTAAAACGCATGTTAAAAAGGTTTGTAAAAGGGGAAGGGAAAGATTGGGACCAATACTTGCCTTACCTACTTTTTGCTTACAGAGAAGTGCCACAGGCATCAACGGGGTTTTCACCATTTGAAATGCTTTATGGTAGACAGCCAAGAGGGCCACTGGATGTGATAAAAGAAACACAGGAAGATAACCCCACTCAGAAACAATCTATAACATCTTTTTTTTTTTTTTATTCTTTATTTATCCTCCCCGGGCTGCCCGCCGCCCGATATTGTCGGCCCGGTCACGGACCACGAGCTCCCACTCCTCCCATCAGCCGCAAGCCCTCCGAAAGCCCCGTGGCTACCCCCCCCCGGCGGGGCTGCGGCACTCCTCGGTGCATGCCGCAGTCATCGAATTAGGTCGGAGGGCTCGGCCTGAGGAGCTAATTGAAGCCGTGGCGGGCTTCATGGAAGGTGGCAGGCAGCTGTCTTCTTTTTCCTGGTTTTCCGAGGAGGCGGGGTCGTGCAATGATGCCCAGCGTCTGCCCCGCCTCCTAAGCATGCTAGCGCCGGTAGCTGCGCGACTTCCTGGTCTCCGCCAGGGGTCGCCAGTGCTCTGGGCACTTTCCCCACCCTCCCCCCGGAGAAGGAGAGCAGTCCATGGGACGCTCCATCCATCTCCCCCCGGCTGGCCCTCCAGCGATCCAGGTCCATTCCCGAACCCGGGTCGCCAGCGTCGCATGCGGAAATCCAACTGCTGCGCCGACGGGCCGGCTCCCAATCTATAACATCTTATATGTGTGCCCTAAGAAAGAAGCTAGCAAAATATGTTGAAATTGCCCATAGTAATCAGAAAGAGGCCCCAAATCTGCAGAAGGTATATTATGACCATGGGGTAAAAGAGAAAGTTTTCAAGCCAGGTGAAAAGGTTTTGCTACTGTTGCCCACAACAGAAAATAAACTGTTAATGCAGTGGCAAGGGCCATATAAGATTCTTAGACGTACAGGCACTGTGAACTACGAGATTGAGACCCCCGACAGGAAAATTCCTGTTGAGATACACCATGCTAACCTCCTCAAGAGATGGGTTGAAAAAATGCCTAAATCTGCATTGCTGGTTTTACCAGAAACCGATAAGGAAGATATTGATGTAGCTTATGATAGACTGGAACAAACTGTAAATGCTGATGCTGTAAAGGTGAATGTTTCCTTAACCTCAGAACAAACTGCAGACATTTGTAATGTGAGAAAGACATTTAGTAGTACTTTCACCACGATATCAGGCTGAGCAAAAGGGGTTGAACATGTAATAGTGACAAGGAATGCTCGTCCTATTAGGCAAAAGACATACAGGTTGCCAGAGCAGTTAAGAGCTGATGTGGTTAAGGAAATACAAAAAATGAAAGAATTGGGTATCATAGAGGAGTCGAGGAGTTAAGAGCTGATGTGGTTAAGGAAATACAAAAAATGAAAGAATTGGGTATTATAGAGGAGTCGAGGAGTGCTTGGTCATCTCCCACGGTAATTGTAAACAAAAAAGAAGCGGGTGTTAGAATCTGCCTTGATTTTAGGAAACTTAATCAAGTGTCAGAATTTGACAGTTATCCTATGCCCAGAATAGATGATTTGGTGGACAGACTGGGGAGTGCAAAGTATATCAGTACCCTCGATCTCCCCAAGAGTTACTGGCAAATACCTTTAGCTAATGAATCCAGAGATGAAACTGCATTTGCCACCCCTATAGGATTCTATCAGTTCACCACTATGCCATTTGGTTTACTTGGTGCGCCAGCTACATTCCAATGGTACATGGATGTAATTTTATCACCTCACAGTGGTTATTGTCCTGCATACCTGGATGATGTCATGGTGTACAGTCCAGACTAAAAAAGCCACCTGGAACACCTACAAGCAGTTATCCAAGCTATCAAAAATGCAGGGCTGACTATTAATCCTACCAAATGTGCATTGGGCATGCAGGAAACCAGATATTTGGGCTATGTATTGGGAAATGGAGAAGTTAAGCCAGAGGTTTCTAAAATAGAAGCT
The DNA here is from genome assembly GCA_016271365.2 of Neoceratodus forsteri. NCBI lineage: Eukaryota > Metazoa > Chordata > Ceratodontiformes > Ceratodontidae > Neoceratodus > Neoceratodus forsteri. Next base: position 243,923,919 of record CM028135.1, on the reverse strand, counting down.
GTAGCTAACAGCCATGTACCTAAAACAAAGAAACATGTCAGGTCATTTTTGGGGCTGCTGGTTATTATCGGAGATTTGTTCCCAGCTTTGCTGAGTTAGCTACTTCCCTCAATGAACTCACAAAGAAATAGTTCCCAAATAATGTGAAATGGACCCCAGAGTGTGATGAAGCTTTTCAGGCCATTAAGGCTGCATTATGTTCAGCCTCTGTTTTAAGAAGCCCAGACTTTGAGAAACCATTTTTGCTACAAACAGATGCATCCGAGGTAGGCCTAGGTGCAGTACTGATTCAAACCATAGATGGGAAGGAACCTCCTATTCTGTACATAAGTAGAAAGTTGTATGACAGAGAGAAAAGGTACTCCACTATCGAAAGGAATGTTTAGCAGCAAAGTGGGCCATGGAGTCCCTTAAATTTTATTTGTTAGGAACTGATTCTGTTCTTGTAACACATCACAATCCTCTCTGTTGGCTTAACCAGATGAAAGATAACAATTCCAGAATCACAAAGTGGTACCTGGCACTACAGCCATTTAAATTCATGGTGATACACAAATCTGGTAGAGAGAATAGCAATGCTGATTTTCTGTCAAGATATGGATCAGGAATTGAGGGTTCTGAAGCTTGAAAACAAATGTATGGGTTTGAACTTTACTGTTTGCTGTACTGTTATATAAAAACTGATAATGTACATGTGCCTAATTTCTGAAAGCAGCAATTGTTAGTAGAGAATTAATAAAAAGTTTTGGAAACCTGTTTAATAAAACAGGTTCCCTCTTAAGGAGGGGGTGTATGTGACATGGTAGAATAGGACCCTGTCCCAGTTGTTATGGAGAAAGTGTTTAAATGCAAGGATCTATTCTTTCCTTTTCTGTCTCTTCTCTGTCTGGTTGCGCAACCAAATTTTCCTGTGAGGCCTTGAACTTGATCATCCCGACAGTCTCACAATTCTTTGCCTCTCAATCTCTCTCAGTTTTTCCTTGCTCTCTGTCTTTTCCTACCTTGCATATCTGCTGATATAAAAATATATGCAAATCAATATGTGGAAATGTAACTGATGTTGGGATCTCTTTTGTTTAGAAAATGTGTAGTGTTACTATTGAAATTTATATATTTATGATTTGAGATGACTGCAAAAAGCTGTTGGAAACTAGAGGTTATCTTAGTGCAAATCTTTGAGCCTTTTACAAAAGCTTTTGCAAAAGGGGCCTCTCAGCAAGCACACTATGTTTTAGCAGCTCCTTCCTGATATTTACAAAAAACAGGATGCTTGCTAAGGATGTGGGATTGAGAGGATTTATAAGACCTAAGCTGTAACTTCAAGAAAGATTAGAAGAGAGAAAGGGACACAGAGACTGAAGGAAAACTTTATTTTATTTTGCCTTTGTACATAGTTATACTGAACAAGTTTATTTTTTTATGTTACTGCTACTGTAAATAAATATTTTTGGTGAATTTCACAACTGCTTCTGGTTTTTCTATGCTTCCTGACCTGTGCTTTGATGACACCGGGTCACTCCTGAAATTAGGCATTTCTTGTCTAGTGTATTTACCTGGTAAATAAAAGCTAAATAAAATATTCACCGTTGTGTGGTCTGCCACTTCCCACCCCAGAAATCGAGCCCCTCTGCTTCGTGACACACTTTATCCTCTGCAGCCCACAGTGTGATATTCACTGTTGTGTGGCCTGTGACTTCCACCCCCGGAATCAAGCACTTTACAGCCATTGCACAATCTTCCCCCAGCAGGCAACAATGTGATATTCACTGCTGTGTGGCTTGCTGCTTCTCACCCCAGGAATCAAGCGCCTCACCTCCGTGACATACTCTTCTCCCTGCAGGCCACAATGTAATATGCACTGTTGTGTTATCTGCCACTTCTGACCCCAGGAATCAAGCACCTCAACTCATGACACACTTTACCACCTGCAGGCCACAAAGTGGTATTCCAAAACTCGCGCACAAACCATCTTAACCTTGTGACAGTGTAGTATGCTGACACAGGTCCAAATTAGTTAGCGATACTTTAAACTATAAAAAAGTATCAAAGTTGAGTTGGCCTATTGGCACTCTAGTAGAGCTACCACTCATGATGCCAGTAACTTGGGTTCAGGAAAGAACTAGGGCCATCGGAGGTCTGACCAGAGGGAGAAGGACTGAGCATCCCAGAGAACACCCTCCTCCTCTGAAGTAGGAGGGTTGCTGCCTTCACTGCTGTGATGCCACCTGGATGACCACAGATGGTAGCCCAGTGCAAGGGAGAGCGGGAGGGTAGAAGTCAGCCAGGTTCGCAGCTGGTGTGCCATTGTGGGTACCTTTGAGCCTCCATGCTTGCTGACATTCAGTGGGCTGACAGAAACATGGAAAATGGCCCTAGAATGTCAGCGACAGACCCAGTCATCTGCGCTCCCACACTGCTGCTAGCAGCACCTCCTGACATTACATTACACTCGGGGGGTAAATCACACCACCCTGTCCTCACTTGAAGGGATAGAACCAAGGCTCAATGGAGGATGGCATTGGCAGGTGGGAGTGCTAGGTGGTTGGGTGGGGCCTTGGGTGCTCCTGAGAGATGCAGACACTGGAGATTGGAAGGGGCTTAAACAGAAAGTTAGAATAATATGACATTAGGTGGTAAACTCTGCTTCTGCATTGAAACTCCCAGTCATTTTTCCATTAGAAGCTGTTTCTTAAATACTGGTTCCAGTTCTGTTACTCTTTCATCTTTACTGACCATTTATTAAATTCGCTAAGTGTTCTGGATTTACATGCACTAGTGGTAAGAACCATTTGTTTTTATACATAATTCCTGAAGAAGACCTATGGTCAAAATGTTGATTAACATAGAAACAGAATTTGATGGCAGACAAGGACCACTTGGACCATCCCGTCTTCCCATTGCTCCCTACCTACACTATTACCACAGACCATGCAATCTACAGCTCTTTTTCCCTTCCCACTTCCTTTCCACTATGATTCCCTTGTGCTTATCCCATGTATTCTTGAACCCCACCACTGTTTTATGCCCCACCACATCCACTGGCAAGCTGTTCCAGGAATCCATCACTCTTTCTGTGAAGAAGCACTTCCATACATCTCTTCTGAATCTATCCCCCTCCAGCTTCATAGCATGTCCCCTTGTTCTTGAGCATCTTTTCTTCTGTAAAATACTCCTCTCCCATACCTTATTTACCCCATGAGGTATTTAAATGTCTCTATTCTAATTTTATTTTCTATTTTCGGTGTGCATTTAATATTACCTTTTTGATTTGATTTTAGAACTCTTATATGTAGTTAATGTCCTTGATAAGCTCTTCATTTGTTGTCACAATGCATCTGTGTTTCACTATAGAGCTCTTTGGCTTAGAAGGGGTATAAACTACAACATATGGATCTAGAATGGTACCCAGGGTTTGACTCAGAAACACCCAGAGAGTTTGCTTATAGGCCAGTAAAGATGGAATTGCAACATAATTGGAACCAGTATTTCAAAGACAGCTTGTACAAGGAAAAATGATATACAGATTCAGTGCAGGTCTCCTTTAACCTGGCAACATCCCTTTCCTTTCCTGCTCACTCCCATAGCTAATAAGAGTGAACTTGGGGGGGGGGGCAGAGGCATCACTGAGTTAACCAGGAACTTGGGCTAATACCCCAAAGTGACACTGTAGAGCATCACTAGGATGAGCTGCTCTGTATGGATGAGACATTAAATCGAGGTGCCTTCTGGCCATCTCTGTGGCCATCCAGATGGAAATTAAAGATCCTAAGGCACTTATTGAAGGAGAGTAAAAGAGTTTCCTCTGTATCATGGCCAACATTGTTCCTGTCAATTAAACAGGTTTATGTAACCCACCCCCAGGATGCACCTGGAAATGAATTGTCACAGGTCAGTGTGTCTTCTATGGTCAGAATTACAAAGGACAGCAAGCACGAGTCAATGTAGTTGCTTTGGTGGTAGGAGGAGCATGCAGATTGCATCACAAGCCCAACCCTGCACTCAACTGGAAGACTCTAGGGCTTATTAACTACCACTTACAACACTGCTGGAGCAGCTTCCTAGTGGGGGGGGTGACAGGGAGCAGCCTTGATGTTCTTAATAATCACATAATATGGTCCCTGCTCACAAAAGTCAGGAAGGGGTGGTGTAAACTTTCATGGGAGGTGTGATGGGACTCTAAATGGGAGAAAAAACAAGTTGGGTTAGCATGGATGACAGTTTTGCCTTCCCTGCACACCATGGGCCTCTGATTGTCCTCTGCTCTCCTGGTCCCCATGTTAGATTCTGGGAAGAGTCAGGCCTGTTATCGGGGGAGGGGGGCCCACAGGGACTAAGGTGGTGGTATTAGGAGGACTAGGGAGATGATCTGATATGTAAGGGCAGAAGTCTTCTAGGCAGCCAGACCTCAGCAGAATGAATATCATTTTTATGTTTTTTTTTTAATGGGCAGTGGAGCAGAGTTTATAGCTCATCACATTTCTTGCATGGAAAGAAAGTTGAAATTTTCACAATAAAAACCTGTGTCAGCATACTACCTCGGGGGGATGCCTGTCCCACGATTTCATTGTCACCTAAAGGAATCTAGGTGCTTGTGACATGGGACAGCATAGGAGGGGACCCTAAGCCTGAATTCCAGGGGCATCTCTGTGGAAGAAGAGTATGCACGTGGGTCATTGTTGCATGTGGGCTGCAATGGCAGAAAATGGAGGACATACTTCCGACCACAGTGCCCAGCCTGTTATGGGTCCTGATGACTGGGCACCTTAGGCCTAGTCCTTTGGCAGAAAGACTGTGGGGAAGTTTAGTCCCAGGGATGTCAGGGGCTGGGGACCAGTCCAGAGATGGGGGGTCAGAGCAACCAAGATGAGAAATACAAGGTGGAAAAAAAGAGTGTACAATATCTGTAGACTGACATATTTAGTTTTTTTCCAAGTCATACCGCATCAGCATTGTGACTTCATTAATTGACACATCACAATGCCCGATTAGGCAGCAGATGATTGGCTGTTCTTGGTTAGCTGTGATGTCACAGACAGTGAGGTCACAGGCTGATGATGCAGGAAGAGGACTAGAACTAGCTATGTCAACCTCCAGATGCTGTAGGGTACCACTCATCACAAGTATTATCAAGTAAAAAAATCTTCTTTTAATTAGCGAAAGGTAAAAGGAAAAAATTACTTTAGATATATAGTAGGAAGTAATAGTTCACTACTTTTGAAAGTCAGTATTTATTTCAGGCAGTACACCAGCTCTTTAAGCACTTAGAATTAAAAAGTGATTGAATAGGAAAGGGGGTCCGCATGCTACAAAACTTGTTGGACCACTTACACTGTATTGCTGCTGTAAGCCTTGTAATGACTATGGCTGGCAAGAGCCAGTACACTTGCTCAGCCCAAATGGGAACAGACAGTCTTGCACTTTCAAAATCCTGGCCACAAACTGGCTATGCACCAACAGACAGGGAAATCCGTAACAATACTTCCCTGATATTTACCATACTTGCCACAGGGTGGCACTGCTCTTCCAAGTTTCCAGAGCAACTGTAATCGCTATTCTGTGAGAGCAAAGCATTTTTCTGTGGTTTTATAGTTTATTTACTCAAGTCAGTTTGGTCTAGTGGTTAAAAGCACTGCCTGCTTGAGAACCAGAAAATCTCAGGTTCAAACTCCAGCAGAGCCAGATTCTAACTATGTGACCTTGAGAAAGTCAAGTCACTTCATTTAAAGCAGGGGTTCTCAAATGGTGAGGCCAGCTTCCCTTGGGAGGCCCCAACCTGTTCTAGGGAGGCTCAAGCAAGTCTGAAAAAGTACTGTATTTAAATTTTGAGTCTTATATATTTTGTGTGAAAAGATGAAACAAACTGTAAGATAGTAGGATAATAGTAGGTAAATCTTATGTATTTATTTACTAATAGGTGACAAGGAAAGGCGAATGAGCCAAGGCTCATTTCGGGTGTACTCGGGGAAGGATAGAAAATCAATAAATTTCAAAAGGTAGTTGTAAAACAATCAAGAAATACACAATGAACAATAGTGCAAACAAATATGAACAATAAACTAATAATGAGAGGTGGTAATTGATCAATTTGTAGCCTGTTGGCAGAAAAGCCCAAATACAAGGGTTGAACACAGAAGTGTTAAGAGCAATAGCAGGAAGGAGTAAAGTAATCCCTGAGAAGTTGCTTAGGAGCAGGGAAGGCCAGGGAGAGGCAAAGTATGTAGGAAGGTTATTTTGTATAGAGAGGAAACAGAGAAAGTAGTCTGACCCATGAAGGTACTGCAACAAGGGGTAACAATGGTTCAAGAATGAAAATAGTGGAGCAAGTAGGCTGGCCTGTGAAGGGGGGGGGGGGTTTATAGTACGCTGAATAACATGTATTTATTTTATTTATTTGTCATTCAGATAATGCCTTTGAGCACAGGAGCTGTTTGTCAAAGGTTCCACGTCCGTATAAGACAAAGAACTGAATGTGAGCCAAGTACTCAGAGGGGTTTTAATTTATTCATGGTGTACTGTGCAAAGTACAGTATGTTATTTTTCTTGAGGAAGACCCAGGATCATTTCAGTTTTTGGGGGAGGCTCAAAATCTTTTCCATGGATTTGGGGAGGATCACTGTGACAAAGTCTGAGAACTATTGATCTAAAGTGTTCCAGTCACCCACAGTGTCATGGCCACTCCTGCTTCTCACCAGCAGGTGGTGCTGCAAGAGCAGGACACTATCAGGAATGGACATACTAGGGCTACATGCAGAAATCCAGACACTTTGAACAACATATGTTTTTGTAAATGTTTACTTGTTCCCCTTTAATAAATCCTACACCCTGTTTTAACTGTATTTACTGTGTTCAGCTGTTTACTTGTGTATTGTCTTAGTATTGTTACTGCTTAGTTCCAGTGTGGGTATTGCAGGGCAGTGGGTCTGCTGGAGTACAGAATAGTATTTTCCTTTGATGGTGTCATCCTGATAGGTGTCTGGTAAGTGAAGGGACTCTCTGAGTGGAGGCACCAGCATGTTGAAATCTGCAAAGACCTAAACTAACTGCATAACCCAAGGTCCACTGCCTAGAGGCTTAAAAACTATGTCCTAGTGAGCATCAGTGGTCTGAGTGGGTTAGTGACAGTTACTTATTTAGACATTCTGGAGAGGAAATGGACACTGTGCTACAGTTCTTTTCCATGTGTGATCTGGGATCGGTCTTGCTTTGTTAGTTTTACTGGCTTGGGTCATGTCTGGAAACGAGCCAATGATCCACTGCATTTCTTATCTGGTTATGCAGGACAGAACATGATATATATATTGTAGGTGATACCTTTTAAAAAAGTGTTTTTTAGACTAGCTTTCGAGAGTTATACTCTCTTCATCAGATCAGTCAACCTGGTTACCCGGTTAACAAATAAAGAAATGACATAAACTGCACCGCCCTCTGCTAAACAGATTAGTTACTCCTGGATCCACTCCTGTCCACATTCAAGATATGATTCCAGGGCCTGTCAGTGAAGCGGTAGAGCTACCGCTTGCAACACCGATGCCCCGGGTTCAGAAGCGAAGCTGGGGAGTCAGAGGGCTGGCTGGGGTAGAAGGATTGAGCATCTTATGGACTGCTCTCCTCCTCCAGGGGGTGGGGGGGAGGTACCCAGTGTTTAACTGTTCCCTAGCGGAAGCTGGGGGTCTGGCAGCTGGAGCTTGAAAGTTTCGGGAGGTGTGCCAGATGTTTGGCCAGAGCGCCATAACATCATTAAAGGCCAGGCCCTACCCGGAGAAAGAAAATAAGGACAAAAGAATCCGACCGTGGCATGAGGTTGTTTGCCCCACATCACAGGCCCTGCACTGCCGACTGTGGCACTTGCTCCAATGTATTGGCTGAGTCTCTGTTGGGGAAGGGCCTCCCCCAGCAGCCCTGCCATGGGGGGCAAGCCAGGGTGCCAAATAACAGAAGAAAGTCCTGGGAAGGTGGATGACAGGGCTGGACATAGGGGACTGGACCAATGGAGGCCAGTCAAACAGAGGAGAAAATACACTAAAAAAAAAAAAAAAAAGATAGGGTTCTAGAGCAGACTGGACAAGATAGTGTTGTAGAGCAGACTGTACATCCTCCGTGGTCTTTATCTGCTTGTACTCAACTATGTATCTATGTTTCTATTTCACACCATATCAGCTAGCTAAAATCCATCTTTTTTACTGTTTTCTATTCTGTTCCTTAGTAACATTGTAATTTAAGGTTGGAAGGATTCTAGGTCCATCATAGCTACTGTAGCTCCCCACCCCCTTCCCCTGCTACATAAGCAGGAATGAACGTATATGTTGTTACCGTGTTCTGATTTGGTTTTGGTTTTGGCATGCCTCCACAGATTCTTTTCACCATTTTGGCCATTTCTTGTCAAATTTAGTTGTCCTCTGTCATCCCCACAGTGGTGTAAAGGCCTGTAAGAAGGTAATGCCCATGGCTATAGGGCACAGTAAATGCAATCCTGCCTGATTCAAGATCCTTTTTGTAAAAGACTGTCCCCAGTATTCCTCCTAGCCAAGAATCCATTAGAGAACCTGGTACCTGCAGCTGTGGCTGAAAAATCCAAGGTTAACATACTGTATCTTCCAATAATGTTGAGAAGGAGAGCCACAAAATGGACACTGTGAGGAAGTGAGTGTATTCTACTTGCACACACCCCAATAATGCAATGCATCAAGGGAAGCATATGCAGATGCCCATAAATTAATTTGGACTGGCTCAACTTTAAGCAGAATTGCGTGGTGCCAGAAGGCCTCACAATACAATCAGCAAAGACTGAGAACAGCAGACACAGACATGTGTTTCGTCCTCATTTGGACTCATTAGTGTGCCATATCTGTATCTCAGCCCAGGGAGGGATAACCAGCCACCCTGTAGTGGATCTTATTGGTTTGGGTCATGGGCAGCCCAAAGTAGAGAGAGAAGAGAATAACAAAAGAACCCCAGAGCAAATGCACTGGGGCAAGGGTAATTCCAGAGGATATTGACCATACTTTTATTGTTCTCTCTTATCTCTCTCTCTACTTTGGGCTGCCCATGACCCAAACCAATAAGATCCCCTATAGGGTAGCTGGCTATCTCTCCTTGGGCTGAGATACAGATATGGTACACTGAGGAATCCAAATGAGGATGAAACACGTGTCTGTGTCTGCTGTTCTCAGCCTTTGCTGATTGTATTGTGAGGCCTTCTGGCACCATGCAATTCTGCTTAAAGTTCAGCCAGTCCAAATTAATTCATGGGTATTTGCATATGCTTCCCATGATGCTTTGCATTACTGGAGTATGTGCAATTTGTGTTTTCTTTAAAATCTGGCTGTATGGCCAGTATCCTCCGGGATAACCCTTTCCCCAGTGCTCCGGGGTTCTCTTGTTGTACCCTACTGCCTTCATGGCATTTCAGCAGGCTACCTAGTTATGGTATTTTGTTTTATACCAGCACTCATTATGGTGATCCATACTGCCTTTTATGAGACGTTGCTCAAACAGAAGAGGGAAAACTTTCTCCATACTATTCAAATAAGCAACAATACACCACAGAGTACAGTACATCAGGAGATACCATCATGCCTTGATTGTGTTGTGCAGCATTAGCTGAGTGCCTTCAACCACCCAATAAGTGGTTATATTCCATGATATACCACATCCTGAGTGTATTATTGCTATTATAGAATTGCCAGAAAGTGTTGGAATGTGGCTGATCTTGGTGATCATTTCTTTTTCCTTTTAATCAAGATTTTTCTCCTTGACCATACCCACGTCATCCTCCACTGGTCCTTTGGTGAACACTCAGGCCCATTTGCCACTAACCTCACTGCTGCTTACTTCCCATGGATTTTTTCATCCATGGCAGGGAGTCTTCAAGGGTGTAGGGTGCCCCTCCCTGCGGCTATATACAGGATCTACCGTAGGCAGTGGGCTGCATGGGGTGGAGCCTGACTGTACCAGATGCCTCTGTCATATGAATGGCGTTAGGCTGTTTTTCTCCTCTGTCTTCTGCTCCTTCCTCCCACAGCACCTGGTAGTGATCCTCTGACGGCTTTCTGTGAGGGGGGGATAGCTCCCTGGTCCACCAAAGGAGTCGCTGTGGTCCTAGAATGCAGCAACAGCCCCTCTTCCCCCGTCAGCAGGTAGCATTGCAGTGTGGCAGCACATCCCAGCCCCCCCAGGCTGCCCAGCCAGCTCCTGAGTAGTTCAGTTGTTGTGAACTCAGGTCACCAACATGGCAGCACAGCTGGGTCATCTGGTGGCTCCATGAGAATCCTTTCTCTTTTTTAAGTGTTTGTCCTCCTACACATATACATCCATGCACACATGCACGTGTGTACACACACACACACACACACACACACACACACACACTGTTTGTCCTACTACACGCAAACATTGACATGCACACACACACACACACACCACACACACACACACACACACAAAGTGTTTGTCCTACTACACACATACATTGACATACACACACACACACTGTTTGTCCTACTACACACATACATTGACATGCACACACACACACACACACACACAAAGTGTTTGTCCTACTACACACATACATTGACACACACACACACACACACACACACACACTGGACTTGCCCCTAGTTTGCTAGCCCCTCTGCCCCATCTTCCACCTTCTCCAGGCTCTTACCCCAGCCACCGTCCCTCACGGCGTATCCCCCATGATGAGGCCTTCAAGGATATACCCCTCCAGATATCCTGCTCTGGTGGAGGAGGGTGCCTGCTCAGTGTTGTGGGGCCAGCAAGAGGCTGGCCATCACCCTGCACAACCAGCATTTATTTTCCTCCAAATTTGTCCCACAACCCAAGGTGGCATGCAAGCACGGGGGGGGGGGGTTACCATAAGTGAGTGCAGCCATCTGCCTCCCCTTGACTTGGACATGCTGCCATCAGCAGAGCTTCCTCTCAGCCTGGCCACTCTATTGTTGGCTCCGAGTTCGCACCTGAGCCCGGGTTGCTGGCATGCAAGCACTATACACTTCCTCTAGGCCTTCACGTAGCCCCTCGATAATCATTCCTGACCTGTGATGATATACTGGGGTATCACCATGGGTAAAAAACTGCTTCAGACAATCAGATGTAGGATTTCTTCTATCCATTTTATAGTATTGAAATGTGCCTCCAAACGGCAGTTGCAGTTGGCTGTGGATGTAGCAAAGAGACCAAAGGAATTACTATGGTGTGGTCTTATGCAGACATGCTTGGCTGTGGTGGCCTAACCTTCTCTAGGTACTGCTGCAGAATATGACAACCTTTCTATTTAAAGGTTCTATCATATTTATTCCTCAGGTTCGGTCCTTTTTACAGAATGCTGAGGAGGCAAAGGTGACTGTTTAGTCACTGATGGGTTTTTTACTCACCTCAGTGAGCCATACTTCCAACAAGGAAGGAGATGGGCTTCTTTTTGTAGACAGCTCCGTCCTCAGGCCTGACCTTAATCCTAACAGTCAGGACAGAAGTAAAGGGTGTGGCAAGGTCCCTCCCTCCTCCAGTTAACAGTTAAGACAAGTCCAAAGAATTACAGAATTAACTCTTTGCTCACCATCCTCCCAGTATCTGAAAACCTTTGGTGGGAGACAGAATCTCCCACTTCCTGCAAAACTGGTTGTCCATCATCATAGATAATTCGGTGCTGGGAATTTTCAGGGAAGGTCTGTCTCTGGAAATAAGATTTCCTCCTCCATTTGGTGGGAGATTAAGGTACAGTGTGTTTTTTTCCATAAAGCAGGACTGATTGATAGCTAAAGGTTAAAAACCGGTTGATAAACAAGCTAACCAAATATTTACTCATAAAAAATGTCAACAGTGTGTTTACTACCTCAGTTCACCCTGTTCTTTAACTGCAGAACTCTCTTATTGCATTGTAAAACAAAACAGTAGATTGCTGTACTTTTAAAACCAGCCTGATGCTAACATATACCATTTGAGGGAAGTCTCAGTTCAAATGGAGGAATTTCCTTCTCTGAGTAGAACTGTTTCACAGTTAGCATTATTCCTGAATAGTTATTTGCAGAGAAATCATTCAGAGTGAGGAACCCAAACCTTAGTTTTTCATGAGCCATGAAAGAAGAGCTCAGAACAAGGAAAGGAGTCTCCCTTCAAGTGTAAATCAGTTTGTTTTCATTAAATACTCTCCCTGATTTAGCTGGAACAGGGCAAAGCATGTAGCCACATCCCACAGTTCAATGAATCTAGCTATCAGTGGGAGTCTGCTTTTATTCCAATGCAAATCGAGTTCTTGGGATTGTCAAGATTCCACCAGAAGAGGGCTCTGGAGACCAGGTTCACATACCTCTGTCTCCACTGTTCCCTGTTTTTGTCTCACCAATTTCCCTTGCTCCTCTTAACGTTGCTGTTTCTAGTCCATGATTAGTAGGGATTGTAAGCACAAAATAATGTTCAAGATGAAAGTTACAGCTTCAGTTCCTCAGAAAATGATTTTCACACTTAGAAAAAATGATTTCCACACTTAGACACTTACTCTAATGGCTTAATGAATTTATATTACTGTTTTTTAAGATGATGTCCCAGGTGGTAGTCCTGTGTTCCTGATTTTTTTGTAACGTGTCCCTGATTTGTGAGCTGGGAACTTTAGATACATGTTTGAGCAGCAGCAGCCCTTGAGTTAGTTCCATTACCAGAGCAGTCTGGGAAAACTATTAACCCTGTCCCATGCATGTGTGAGAAAGGTGATCGCATCACTCAGTATTGAACTTTTCAGGTACGGAATGGACACCTTGTCTATACCAAAACACTATAACTTTATTCATTAAATTCCCTGTAGGAACAAAAGGAGACCGGACGTCCTTAAAATTTTCCATGTACGGAACTTTCCATGTACAGAATGGACACCTTGTCTATACAGAAACACTATAATGTCATCCACTAAATTCTTTGTGGGAACAAAGGGAGATTGGACTTCCTTAGAAACTAGATATTCTTTAAAGGGACACTGTCAACCTGTTTTTCATCATATTATTTCTAGTTAAAAACCTACATTTTATGATTGCTTACCTTCTGTAAAATTCATTGATGTTGCTGTTCATTTTGTCTGTCTCCTCGTTTAGTAGAACTGAAATGCATGCTAATGTATATTTATAAACAACCTTGTTTTGTTTACGATCCAGGATCTATTCTTACTGCATACTTCCTGAGCATCAGAAACACACTCAAACAGTGCAGTCACTCATGAGGCAGTAGCCTCCTAAACTCCCACTGCATCATAAGGGGCTAGACTGTGTTGTGGGTGTTCCCAAGTCCAGGGAAGATGAAGTGGGAGTTGATCAAGGAATGTAAACAAACCTGTGTTTGTGTGGTAACACCAGTATGGTGGGCAGTCTGTTTTCACTTTTTTAAAGAAAAAAAGAGTCAGAATCAAACTACCAGCTACATCAGCAATCTTTACAGAATGTTGGCAATCATAATTTTTTTTTTCCTTTAACTAGGGACACTGTGACACCTAAGGGGGGGGGTGACAGTGTCCCTTTAAGATTGGTTTCATTATCAGGACTCTGTAATAGAGAGATCTTTTTTATAAAAACACTTGAAAGTTTTGACTTTCTCTTTGTGTTCTCCACAGAACTATTTTTGTTCCATCATAGTCCAGAGTTAATAAATGAGAATGCTTTCCCTCGTGAAAGGCATTACTTGCTGTCAGGTGTATTACACAACACACTTTGTAAAAACCTCAGCTTTCAGAATCAGTTTATGTGAGAGACTGGTGCACTCAGCGCTGTGGAGAAACACTTGCATTCCTATTTGTAAAACACAGAAACATAGAAAATGTTGACAGAAAAAGACTATTGGTCAATCCAGTGTGCCCTGTAAATGCAAAACATTCACATCAATAATGTGTTGACTGGTGGTTTCATCAGACTTACTGAGGCCTTACTGTCTGGCCCAGTATTTTATTCATCTGTTAAACTCACTGTACTCTAGTCTTATGCCCCAAATAATCTTATCTACTGTCCTTTGGATGTGACATGAAAGTGAATTCCTTCTGCCCATTTCTGCTGGTTGCTCTGGTTAAAGCAAAACAATTTATTCAGTGTGCCTACACAACTGATATAGCGTTATGCTTGTGTAACATAGATAATCTTTGCCTGTTCACCTCTCTATCCATGGGATATACCACCTGGTAGGGGTATGAAGGCAAGGAACCCATAAGGATGGTTCCACCCCTAGAGGTGCCGCAGGAGTGATTTCCTTGGCTAAAGGTACCTTAGGAAGGAGCCCACGGGAGAGAGAGGCAAGCCACTGGAGGAGAAGGGGTGGATGGAGGGGCAAAGAAAGATGATCAAAGGTAGAGTGAGGAAGAGCGGCTCTTATATGGGCTGAGCAGGGGGTTGGTTAGTTGCTCTGCCCTATTGAATTACAGGCTTTAGCCTTCTAATTCAATGTGCCTACACAACTGGTATAGTGTTATGCTTGTGTAACATTGATAATCGTTGGCTGTTCTCCTCTCTATCCATGGGATATACCACTTGGTAGGGGTACAAAGGCAAGGAACCCTAAAGGAGGGTTCCACCCCTAGATGTGCCACGGAAGTGATTCCCTTGGCTAAAGGTACCTTAGGAAGGAGCCCAAAAAGAGTGTTGAGCAGAGCATACAAGGTGCTGACCGATTATCAGGATCGAAGATCTGTATGTTGGTCAGTTGGTATAATGGTTTGAGTAGAGCAGATAAGAAATGACAGTTGAATAATGGCAGATGCACCACTTCCTAAGGAAAGAGTGAACAGCTACGAGGGAGAGAAAGGACAATTACGAGGCCACCACCCAACTCCATTCAGCAGCAGAAACCTAACTACGGGACCTAGGAAATATTACTACACCTATCTAAATATTATGACCATGTGTACAGAAGAGAGGGAAAACCCCCATTGAGGAGGAAACCTCTGGAGATCCAAGGTCTAGGTCACCTTCCCTCTAGGCTTCTGGACAATTTTTGTTTAGTGACGGCTTTGCTACTGCAATTCAATAGATCAGTCCAGGGGAGATTCCAATTTTGTGGAACACTCTTGCTCTATCCCTCTAACAGGAATGCTGTGGATGGTTGGAAGTGATCTCTGCAACACTGGGGCACTCAATGCCAACCTCCAAGGTGGGAGGAGGAGAATAATGACCTCTGAGGTGCTCATCCAGCCTACCAATCCAAAAACAAACCAGGTGAACCAGAGGTGATTGTAGGGAGAATAGCTTAAAGGGTGCCTCGGAACCTGCTCAGGCAGCTAAAGGGGCACTTCCCATGAGAGCTCCACTCCTTACTGCTGAAGTCGTAAATGCTACATCTAGAGGTGCTGTCAGTACAGTTGATGACTGAAGGTCCACCCAGAGGGAGGACATTCCCAAATATGTACAAAATCACACATGCCCCCACAATGCAAAGCATCATGAGCAGCATATGCAAATCACCACAGAATATTATGCTGGTTCAACTTTAAGCAGAAATACATGGTGCTGAAAGGCCTCTCACACAGTTGCAAAGGGTGCCAACAGAAAACATAGACACGTGTTTCATCCTACCAGGACTCATCAGTATGCCTCGTCTGTTTGACACCCCCGTGGAATGAACCAGCTACCCTAAGATGGTCTATCTGGGTTATATTGTGGTGAACCCAATTAAAACAAAAAACAATTTAAAAGACAAAGAACCTCTGTGCACAAGCACTGAGGCAATGGTTAACCAAAGGGCATTTGGCCGGGAAGCCACGTTTCAAAAAAATACAAAATCACACATGCCCCCACATTGCAAAGCATCATGGGCTGCATATGCAAATCACCACAGAATATTATGCTGGTTCAACTTTAAGCAGAAATGCATGGTGCTGAAAGGCCTCTCACACAGAATTCCCAAATATGGGCCAGGTGGGAAGGACCCCGCCCCAACTTTCGCATGCTCAAGATGCAGACTTCAGGGTGCAGAGAGAGAGAGAGAGACTGTCAGCCACAGGGCTAGCCCTGAGTCCTGCAGGTAATGAATATGGTCAGCAAGTCTTCAAAATATGAAGAGAATGTAGTCATAATGTAGCAAAGGACTTGCATGTAGGTCATGCTCGGATGATCGCTGACATGGACAGGCGTGTTTGTAGGTCGGACTGAGCAATGTGGATCCTGACGTGAGTCTAGTTAAGGCAGATAGCATTTGTCAAACACAGGAATGCATGCCAACCAAGTCCATTAGGAAGCCAAATTAGGAGTGAATTAAATCGAGTGTTACTAGTGAGAAAATGGTAAGGTCGGGCAAAGCCTGGGACTGATGGTTATGTAGGAGGAGGCTGTGAAGCCATTGTGATAGGTAGTGAGGTTCAAGATGAGTGTACTTGATATGCTGCCAGTACATGAAGAGGGGCAGTTCAAGAATGAATAGACTTGAAAGCAGATTACTTTAGTGCCATGATGACTGGTATGCACATGTTAATGGTAGAGTGAGGGGCAGGAAGGCTGGGATGACTGGCTGGGCAGGCCAGCTGGCACAGTGAGGGTTTGAGGAAACCAGGGCATTGGCACGAATGGGAGAGATGGTGAGAGTGGATGTCTGTTAGGGATGAATGACTTGAATTGGAGAATGCATGAATGCCATGGAGGCTATGCGGAACAGCAGGAGAAGGGTGTGTGAGCCAGTGACCGACTGGATATATGATAATTATAAATCTGCTGCTGCTGCCTGGAGCCACGATGCCTGCAGTGACAATGCAGGACCCTGCCATGGGCAAAACAGAGATGCCACAAACAAGTCACTGGGACACCAACAGCTAAACAAGCTAGTAAGGTAAAATAATTTTATTAATGACCAGCAGCCGGGGCTGGGCTGACAGCTGTACCTGGGCCAAATGCTGAATAAAACAAGTAAATAGGAGTAGCTGAAGCAGGATTTGAATAATGAATGTTACATAGGTCCAATGCATAGGACTAGGGTAACAGGCCAGCAATTCATGCAAG
Organism: Neoceratodus forsteri; assembly: GCA_016271365.2. NCBI lineage: Eukaryota > Metazoa > Chordata > Ceratodontiformes > Ceratodontidae > Neoceratodus > Neoceratodus forsteri. The sequence goes on along the minus strand of CM028135.1, from coordinate 243,906,943 downwards.
ATAAACAGGTGATTAAATGCTAGTAGCCAAAACACTGAGGGAGGCGAACAGTGGACTGACTCACCTGGGATATGTAAAACGATAAATGGAAATGGGTCCGTCTGACATGGCTAGGCTGAAAGGCCATATTGGAGAGAATAAGGACATGGGCAAACCAGGGAGCTGGAATGCAGGGCCGGTGCAGAGAGAAAGAGAGGAGCTCGGAACAGAAAAGCGGAACCTGGCAGTAGTGGCGATATGAAAGACAACAGATGGAGAATGATGTGGGCTAAGGGGAAATAGAATGAGTTGCCAGGAACATGAGAAAACACCCTCCCCGATGGCAAAGGAAGCCCACAAAGAGGGAGAGACAGAACGGGGTATGGGGGGGCACGGCACGAACATAGGGGAAGAAGGATGGAAAGTCGCAAGCGAGCCACAAAGGAGGGGAGAAGCAGGAGGAATGGGTAAGCAATGGAAATGAGAGTGAGCAGGGGGGCACAGGCAAGGGGTGAGCAGCAACAATAAGGAGTGGAGAGGACAGGACAAGCAGATGTGGAGCAAGCAGTATGAGGGGAGGGAGGAGGAGAGATGCACAAACAGCCACAGCACAAGTGGCGGATGAAAAGTAGAGGAGAATGCAAGCGAAAAAAGTGGACAGAGGTGAGGGGAAGACAAGAAAAGGAACAAAGAAAACAGGCAAAGCAGCAAAGAAGGGAAGGGAGCAAGGGGGACGGTGCCTCTGGCCACAACGAAAGATGATCGAAGATAGAATGTGGAAGAACGCCCCTTATATGGGCCGAGCAGAGGCTTGGTTAGTTGCTCCACCCTATTGAACTACAGGCTTTAGCCTTCCAAAAAGGAACATTGACGAGGCACTGTAACAGTGCCATTGTCATAGAATGAGTTGCCACAAGCTACTAGAACCATAGGATTATCCCAGGTTTAAGCTGCAATGTTTGAATTACTGAATGGATCATTTAAATGTGTACAGTGTACTACTAGCAATTGTATGGATGATTTAAATAATACGGCACAAAAGGGAATGTGTTATGTATCCAATAAGTCATGCCAGGGTGTGCAATTATGGCTGAATAACTGCACACCTGTCATGTGTTAAGGCATGAGTCGCTTGTGTTGAATGCCTTCAAGCACATGAGAGATAAGAGCAATTATTGTCTATAATTATATATCCCTGAAGTATCTTCTTGCATTTATTGTAGAGGTTTTACTTATTTTTTTTAGTTATTTATGGTTTTTAATAAGAAATTATTGTTTCCTGTATGAACTATGAGCAGTTGAGACTTAAGGATACTGTTGTCGAACCTGGTGCATAGGCTGAACAAGTATAGGAATGTAATTATGGCCAGAAAATTACAGTTTTGTAGTAGTGTTTTAGCCAATTAAAAGGCTTGAATATTCTTACCCATGTTGTAAGTTGGAATAACATTGTGCCTTGGGTGTGTTACCTAGTGCCATGTGCCTTTAACCATTCAAGAAGTGATCTTAACCGGCACAGCTGGGCTGGGATAGTGTGCAACTGGCTTGTACATCAAGCCCTTTTGGTTTTTAAGACAGGCCAGAGTGTGAATGTGTGTGTTTGTTCAGCAGACAATCTGAACCACTACAGGCTTTAGTTAGATAGGTATACTCTCTCTATTGTTAGGCACTCCTCTCTTTTAGTGAGGAGGAATTATGGGATACTGGTGATATGTGGCCACCTCCCACCATGACCAACAAAATCAGAAATTATTTGCAGCAACAGGGAGCACAGTTTTTACAAAGGCTGTCATAGACTGCACTCAGGTGCCTATCATCAGCTAGAAAAAGGCAACTTAAATGCATTTGGGCCCCACCGTGAGAGCGAGTGTACATGAAGTTAGTGGAATGCCACTTCTAGTCCACTCTTTATAATTGCTGGTGCATGTGCGAGTGTTGGCAAGCACCGGTGGAGGTGACATGGCAGAAGCACCAGACATGTCTGCTTTGTCAGCCGGGGCAGACTAGTAGACTGTCCATTTTCCCAATCATCTTGCTACCAGGAATTATGCTGTAAACAGGCCAGTTCTCTATATTTATTGACAACTCAGACAAATCTGATGTTTCATCTGTCAGGCAAACTGAGACATACTTAGTGAGAGACTAACATTAGCATACATGAGCAGGAAGGTCAATAGGAACCTCAAATAACCTATTCGTGTTGTTTGTTTAAACACACTTTGTTGTTTATGTCTTTTGTGTCCTTCTCATCAGTTAATACTAGCACACATAATAAGCTGGCCTCAGCCCATAACAGACCTAATTCAGCAGGAGGAGGCAAATACCTAACTGAGTGCTCAAATGTTCAAACTCAAAACTGATAGATTAGGGTCAAGAATTTTCATGTGTGAGAAATGTATCTTAAATAAGAAGTTACTACTATAAATTGACAGGGTGAAAAAGGTATTAAGCAGATAGCAGAAAATGAATAAAATGGAAGAGTTCATAAAATCTTTAGAAGTGGAGAAAAAATATAATGGAAGAGACGACTAAGGAGAGAAAGGAGTAAATATATACAAAGCAAACCAGGGTGGAAGATAGTTTTGCAAGCACACAAGAAAATGTGACACAGAATAAAAACAAACCTGGTCAGAGCTGATAGGGCTGCAGCTGAGAAATTTGGGGTAAAAATACTGTAAATTTGTTTCTTACTATTTTTACACCAAATTTTCAACATAACCTTGTTATGACCCTGTCTTATGAAGACTGGCATAGAAAATGTTTAACTAATGGCTTAAAGGTGATTTTGCACAGGGACTGCAAAATCAACTTTCTAGATGCTTAAACATATTTTGGGCAGGAATTGATAAATGACAGCTGTCACATTCATGAGGTGCTGTAAAGAAATGGCTATGTTGAAAATTTGTGGTAAAAATGTTGAATGTTACCAAACGTACAAGATTGTGTTTGCAAAATTCAACGTTGACTCATAACTTTGTTGAGTTTTAATATTCTTACAGCAAATTTCCAACATAGCCTTCCTATGACCCCAGCTCATGAACAAGGGCAGAGAAAATTGTTAACTCCTGTCCAAAAGGCGATTTCATGCAGGGACTGCAAAATCACCTTTCGGAATGTAAAAAAAAACATTTTGGCCAGGATTTGAAAAATGACAGCTGTCACATTCATGAGGCACTGTAAAGATATGGTTATGTTATAAATTTGGGTTAAAATATTGACAATTACCAAAGTTACAAGGCTGCGTTTGCAAAATTCAATGTAGGTTCATAACTTTGTTGTTTTTTAATATTTTTTTACGAAATTCTCAACATACTCTTCTTATGACACTACCTCATGAACAGTGGCAGAGAAAATGTTCATGCCTGCCCAAAAAGTGATTTTGTGCAGGGACTACAAAATCACCTTTTGGGACAGATTTGCCTAACAACAGTGACATTGCTTATGAGAAGGGGTCCCAAAGTAGACATGTTGAAAATTTGGTCCAAAAATATGCAAAAATTCCCAAGTTATGCCTCTAAGTTCAAAATCCCATTGAAACACATTGAACGACATATTTGATTCTTCAGCTCACTGTCGGGATTTGAAGAGTGAAGAAGTGTCTGCAATCCAGAGAGAATTATGGCATTGGACCCCCAATGGGTAAGTAAGGGCTTGGGGGTGTGCGGGGTTGTGTCTCCTGAGTGGGAGGGTTGAGTGGGGGATAAGAAACGGCTGCAAAAGACATTGGTGGACCTTTTTAATTTTACAGGTAGGAAAAAAAAGGAACAGAGGATCCCCAATCGCGCCTAAGCAAAACAATTAGCCATTTGGGGGTAACTCTTGTTATTAAGCATCAGCAAATCTGAAGAAATATCACTAGTTCATTACAAAATCCCACCAGCACTGATACTGTTATGTTATTATGTTCCACAGCACTTACAGTTTTATTAGAACAGTATACTCAAAATACTGAGCTACCTTAGTCAAGGAGCAGGAGCTAGAGCACAGTTCGGATTGGCTGCTGCGATTCCTGATTAAGAGACATGTACATATAAAAGCATTGTTTTTGGTTCTGGCTGTTCAGTGTCTCAGGGGCACTGATAAGGATGGGAAGCAGCAGCAACATTTGAAGGACGAGTTTCCTGCAGGAAATGTCGGGGATTGATCATGATAGTAGCATCAGCAGCACATGATTTGGCTCTGTTTAGCTGGAGAGAGGGGCTGGGATCCAACTCCTCCTCCTCTCATCGTGGAATTGGGAAAACAGGAGAGACCTGCAGACTGCACACACTTCAGTCACTGCTTCAGTTCGACTCCATGACAAAGATCAACTTTTCTCGAATGGAAGAAAGAAGAGCTGGAGTTCTAAGATCCTGTAGCTTTTGAAACTTGCTGTGGGTGCATCAGCGATGCTGCGGTTCCTGCTGGGTTGAGGATGCTCCAACTTGCTGGCCACCCTGCTGTGAACTAACTAGGATCATAATGCTTCCTTATCATCAGTCACAGCCGCTTGGCACACTCCAGTTTACCTGCTAGTTCCCTGCTTTCCTTTGGCATAAGGATGTTTGAAGCGCTTGCTAGCTATTGGCTCCAATCCACAGCATTAAGAGATACACTGGGCTCTTCATAGCAAACAGCTGGATTGCAACTTTCTGCATCTAACTTTAAAAACATTGCCATGTTCTGCCATGATTGAAATAGCTTTCTGCATCTAAAGAGATACACCGGGAACTTCACAGCAAACAGCTGGATTGCAGTTTTCTGCATCTAACTTTAAAAACATTGTTGTGTTCCACCGTGACTGAAATACCTTTCTGTGTCTAAAGATATACACTGGGGTCTCCATGGCAAACAGCTGGATTACAGATTTCTGCACGCTTCAGTCTACCTAATAGTTCCCTGCTTTCCTTTGGTTCAAGGATATTTGAAGTGCTTGCTGGCTATCTGTTCCAGTCCGCTGCATTAAGAGATACACCAGGGTCTTCACGGCAAACAGCTGGATTATAGCTTTCTGTGTCTATCTTTAAAAACACTGCTGTGTTCTGCCATGATTGAAATAGCTTTCTGCATCTAAAGAGATACACCGGGGTGTTCACAACAAACAGCAGGAGTGCAGCTTTCTGCATCTAACTTTCAAAACATTGTCGTGTTCTGCCGTGACTGAAATAACTTTCTGCATCTAAAGAGATAAACCAGGATCTTCATGGCAAACAGCTGGATTGCAGCTTTCTGCATCTAACCTTACACACATTGTATGTTCCCCCGTGACTGAAATAGCTTTCTGTGTCTAACTTTAAAAACATTGCCGTTTTAACCCCTGACTGAAATACAGCAGTGTTGTTGTCAGTGAGGACAACATGGGCAGACTGCTTCACAGACACAGAGGTGACTGTGACGCCATCCAACATGTTTGTTCGGAAGAAATGTGGAGTCCTTTTTCTCATTGATTGTAAAAGGTCTGCAGGGCTCTGCCCACTGCAGCCCTAAAAAGGGGAGGCATGAAGAGCATATTTCAAACCAGTGCACAGGAGATACATAATGGTGCACTGTGCAAAGCTTACAAAGATCTAAAATAGAGAGGAGGGCAGACAGATTCAAGACCCAGCAAATCCCTACTCAGAACTGACTTGATGCTTTGCATGGGGAATAACAGTCCCAATCTCAAGAAAATATAAATATGGGACAGTCGGAAACAAATATTGGAGGACAGAGTGCAGAAAAACATGACCAGCAGCAAAGGCAAAAAATAATGATTGGTGATTTGATCCTTTGTTATACAGACAGCATTATCCGTAATAATAACAAGGCAAATAACATGGTCTCTTGCTTCCCAGGAGCAAAAATTAAATACCTCACAGCAATAAATGAGAACATATTGAAAGGGGCAGGAAGTAATCCAACAATAGTCATCCATATAGGGACAAACATTAGTAGAATGATAGAAAGTGATATAATTAAGGACTTTGAAACCTTGAACTATAAAATAAATGAGAAAGGGACACAAAATCATCTTTCAGAATGGTGGGGACAAATATAACATGGGACACCACAACTGACAGCTACAGTCTATTTAGAAATGACCGCAACCACAAACCCAGGGGAAGTATTGCCATGCATATTAATAAGAATATTGAGGAATTAGATATAAGCAACAAAATCCAACAGGATGGAAATGGAGTAGAATCAATCTGAGCAAACACAAATTCAGGGAATAACAATGGCATCACATGTGGTTTATGCTACAGGCCCACAGTCTCTTCAGAATATGACATTTTGGCCATTCTGGATGAAATTCAAGCAGCTTGTGATATTGGAAAGATTAAGCTGCTAGGCAGTCTAAACCTACTAGAGATTTCCTGGGATAATATAGATGGGAAAACGTGATTTTCAAAATTATTGTTTGAAAGTGTTACATAATCTTATTTGTATCAGTATGTGGGCCAACCCACCACAGGGGATAACATCCTAGATCTGATCTTAGCATCCACAGGAATCACAATTAAAAAACAATGCAATGACAGAGCCACTTGCTAATAGTGACCATTCTGTGGTTAAATTCAAAATCACCCTAGACAAAATAAAAACACGTACGTAAGTCTTCCAATATCAAAAGGCTAATGTGAGTGAAATTAGGACAGTAATGGTAAATTTAGTCGGAAAGACTTGCTGAAAACCTAGGTGTAGAAAAGGTATGGTCCATACTTACAACAAATAATGGAAATCTGAAATGACCACATCCTCAAGATCAAACAATGTAATAATGAGGAAGAAAACCCAGATCGTAAAGAAGGAAATGAACAATAAAGTAAACACATTCAAAAACTACAAGGCCAGCAATATGAAGGATAACTAGATAATCTACAGTAAACCATTAAAGAAATATAGGGATCAAATTAAAAAAGAAAAGTGCAAATGGAGTATAATTTGGTACAGACTGCTACCAAAATAATTAATAAGGCATTCTACAGGTACATTAACACATTGAAAAAGGATAACAACTCTATTGACCAATTACATGTAGGAAGCAGAACAATTAAGTACTCCAAAGGAGATGGCAGATGAGTTTAATGATTACCTCAGCTGTTTACACAAAGAAATCATTACTAGCAAAAGGATCTGGTTACTTCTCCAGAATTAAACTGGGTCAGAAAAGGAAGCATTATAGAGAAAATCCATAATGTCAAAGAGGACAGGAAATTATTTCTATTTGGCAACTGTTTATAATGTTCCCATTTACAGAAATGATGTCCATCAGATTAAATGATCAGTATGTAATAGTACCTGAATAAAATGTGGTGTGACAAACTGCAGTTTGCATTTGTTTTGTTTTTATGGGCAGCATTCTGTTACAATTCTCTTCACAGAACTAGTGATCTGGAGTTTTAACTATGTCACGGTTTGTGTACAGAACTGTAAGCATGGTTCTAATAGAATAATAGCTCTTGCTAACAATTCTGTACACAAACCGTGACATAGTAAAAATAACAAATGACTGGTTCCAGGAAGAGAACTGTGCAGAATGTTGCTGATGAGCTTAATCTGAAATTTCAAATAATAATAAAAACTTAGTGTTGTTCAAAGGATGCAGAAGCACCAATCACACTGTCATCATCATCAGACTTTGAAGATGAACATCAAGCATCACAATCTCTCCCAGAGTGTGTTTTTTCCACTTGTTGCAGTTTCCCTTAGTTACAGCTAGAGACTGTAGAAGGTCTCAGAAAGTACTGGAAGCAAGAAAAAAAAAAACACTCAGCGGGCAGAATGCAAATATTGTGTATGGTAGAACACTGTTCTAGGTAGAAATCGATACCTAGAACAACGTTGTTGTGCTGCAGTAGCTATGTCATTATCGTTGTTGTGCTGCACTATATAGGTAGCTACTGCAGCACAACTTGAACTGTCTTTGTGCAAGCGCATCGCTAACCTCTGCTCTCCATGAAATGGCCATGGTGGTGAGAGCTTGACTCAGAAGGCAGTGGTGGTGAAAAATCAAATGCAAAAGAAAGGACTCTGCAGGTTTATGCTAAATAAAAGAGACTCGTTTTACGTGTGTGTGTGTGTGTTTGTGTGTGTGTGTGTGTGTGTGTGTGCGCGCATCTGTGCGTGTGTATCATACACTATAAAAGACAATGTATGGTCCACTATCCACAACAAGTGTGTGTGGCCATCTCAAGGTAGCCATGGTGAACGAAACCTCTTGAACTGAGCTATCAAGGTTTAAGTGGTTGCTATGGCAACGTCTCGATGGCTACACATGCTTGTTATGGATAGTTCACTGTACATTATCACCTATATTACAGCATCAAATATGTTAACAGCCTGTCAATAATGAATAGAAAACAACAGAAATAGTTAAGTTATATATTGTTTATCTTCCCTATAAAGCTGCATTACGTTGCAAGCAAACATTTGGCATTGACAAATGCTTTTTTTCAAATGCTACTATTCTATGTTTCTAGTGACAGATGCTACTGTTGCTGTGCTATTTATTCCGCAGCTATAGTGCTGGTTTTGTATTTGTATTGTGCAGTTTATACTGATTATTGTCCTTTCTGTATGTCTGAATTATATTGCACAGCACTTAGAAATGTTTTTAAGATTTGCTTTTAATAAATAAAATCTAGTTGACTGACAAAATCAGCACTGAGAGCCAGCAAAATACACATTTCTAGCTTCTGTATCTAGTCTGGTGATGACTGTCTCCTTTGCAAAATAATTTTTCTCACTTAATATGTAGTGTGGGTCAGATGTGCTTCCATGTGGCTTTAGCCACCTCATTAAAAACAGTTTGGTATTTTTGTTGTATGCATTTCTTTATTGACTAGTCATGCCCAGTAGTGGTCTATTGATAACAACATCTGATGCACTGGGCTTCAGTTTCATGTTTCCACACACAGCTGCATCAGCCAGCTACTCTACTCTTTCCTGGTCAACAAAAACTAAAATAAATATACTGAATGGCCTGTTAAAGAAGTATTTTTTCCTTGGCAAACATCAGTTAAACCTCAATCCCAGACCATATCCTGTAACACCTCTAGATAGAGCCCTTGCAGTTTGAGTAGCTTACAAGAGTCATCCTTAGGAAAAGGCACAACTACACTGGGGCAACCAAATCTTTTTCCTTTTCCGATTGTGAATGTTTCAATAGGGTCGCTAAAACTGTACTAGCATAAAGTAGACCCACACAAGTTTCACCACTTTCTGTGGCTGATACCTGCAGGCATCACTGGAATTTGTAATTAGATAATAAGGCATGATAGGGCTTGTTGTTGTTGTGGGATAATAGCAGTCCATGGGCCATAAGGCACGAGGTCAAGCTGAGTGCCTTACATATTTGGGAAGTGCTGTTTTCCTGCAATTATGCACACCCTGGAGTGCTTTATTGCAGTCTATGCTTTGCTTTTGCACTTGTATTTGCTGGTATTGCACTTCTGATGATTGTAACAGCCTGTTTGCCTACTCCCCTTCCCCGTGTCACACCTGGAAATGCACCTTGGCTCAGTGTGCCTTTCCCGGTTATCAAATTTTTAAATACATACATTCACTAATTATGAAATGGCTTCCCTGACTTTTAATTTTAGGACCATGAAACAAGGTTCAGAAAGTTAAGCATTTCTGAACTGTGGTGTTGTGCTGGAATACTGCATGATCATATGATCAGATTCCACCAATCACAGTTCGGGATTTTACCAACCCATTTTATAATATTGCTTACTTCTGGTGATTTCCCTAATAATGCTGGGCAAGTGTTCTTCTGCAAAAAAAATTATATATGTAATTTGCATGATCCACCAAACTTCACATGCAAATAGTTTGTATAACTAAAAGGCTATGCCTTCCATTTGGTGGGTGGGAGCTACCAGACACAACCACTTCCAGGAGCAATTTAAGTCAGCTTTCTCCAGCCTCCTTCAGAAGCACTGTTCCTTTGCTGCAGCTGGTGGCTGTGCTGGGGCTCTGCCCCACCTTCTTGTCCCCATGTCTGTTTCCTCTGTGCTTTTTGGCTTTCTGTTTAGTTTGTGCCTTCAGCAGCTTTCTAGATTAGTATTTTGTTTTTCTGCCTCTGCTGTCTTTAGTTTGTTCTTCCATCTTTTCTCTCACTTAGCTAATCCTGCTGCACTCATGTCCTCATGTAACTCCTGTGTTTATTTCTGTTTTGGCTCTTAGTGTGCTTACTAGTTTCCACAGGTATGTCCTTCACATGTCATTCTTTTCTTTGTTAACCTTTTTCTCCCCTACTGGATGGCCTCTGTCTGCTGGACACCCCACTGATGTTCACAGGAACTTACCTGCCAGCTTGTATCCCCCCAGGGCTTTCCCCCCATGGGGTCAAGGGGATTCACTAATCCCCATCAGAAACAGGATCCAGTTCTCAACTGGCAGCCCCACTGGTCAGGTGTAGGGCCAGTGAGTGTCTACAGCATCCTGTCACCAGCATTTTCCATTTCTCCTGTGGTCCTCCAAGAGGCGTGGCATACAATGACACCATGACATGCACCGCACACTCCTGTGCACTACACATCAACATCTGCCATGCCCAACCTTTACATTCTTGGCAGTCATGGATGCCTTTCCCCCAGCTTCCGCTAAAAGCCAGTTAACCACCACAGCCTGCAAACCTTCCCACTGAAGGAGGAGAGGAGTACTTCACACAGTCGAGCCTCTCCCCCCCAAGTCAGCCCTCCAACACCCCAAGTTTGCTCCTCAACCTGGGTTGTTGGTGCCCCAAACAGTAGCATGGCTATCTATGTCTTTCCACTGTTTGGTTTGTGCTATATCAGTCTTTTCTATTTGCTGTTCATACCAAGCCACATGTAAACCCATCTTAGTTTCCCTGCATTCCTCCTCAATTGGTTTTACCTGGCTTCCTGGCAAATCAGCCACTCCCACTCCTGCTCTGCCACTTCAGTTTGTTTTATTCAGTCAGTCTGTTTCAGCATTTATCACCTTAGTCGTAGTGTGTATGCAACTTTCAGCCTTTCCTGCTTGAGGCTGGGTTATACCTCTCATTTTGATCTTTGACATATGTTCAGTTTGTAGTACCTTTCAGTCACTGCATGCTCTATCAATATCAAGTCAGTTAGTTGGTTCAGCAGTCATCATGTGGTCAGAATCTTGCCCTCAGGGCTTGCCTCTGGGTATACATGCTCTTGCTCCCCTTGAAGTCTGCATCTTGAGGGCGAGTCTCTTGTCTCAAGTGGGAGTCCTTCTCTGTAGACTGCTTGAGCCCAATTCCAAAAGAGCCATTAGATCACTGCAATTTGCTGCAATCTAGGGCTGTAGCACACTCCAGGTGCATCAGGGCTCCTGCTCCTGATTCTGTAAAATCAGTGGTCCTTGTGCATAAAACCCCAGGAGTTGCTGTACCTGCAAACTAGCATCAAACAATAGGCACTCCTGCATGAATTACCACAGAGATCCATTCCCCCCTGCCTGGTGCAATGAAAAACAATCATCAGCAGGGGTCCAGGGACAAAAGGGGCATGGGGGATGCCATAGGAGGTGTTCAGCAAGTGGGCATGCCGGCGGGGGTGATCGGTCACCCAGTGCGGGTGCTGTTATACCTATTATGGTAATGGATGATGGGGGGTTCCAGGTACAAACATTGTTCCCTCACCAGGTGCCCAATCACCCCCAGGCATGCCCACTCACTCCCCAACACCCCTATGGTACCCCTGTCTCTTCCACCCCTGGACCCCACATACAGAGCCCTCCAATTCCCCACCTTGTGAGGCAATGGCACAAGGGGCTTAGACCAACTCCTGGTTGGTCTAATTTAAGCTCCTTGGTGTGCCCATGGTGGGGCTTCCTGAATCCCTCAAAAGGGAATGTTGCAGCCCTGATATGACGCATGACCCCTTGTGACCTAGCCCACCCTAAAGTAGGTTGCAAGGGTGGCACAGTGCCCATTTTGTGCAGCAGCTTCCCATTCCAACACAGACCACATTTCTGAATTGGGAATGCCCCAATTTATGACACAAGGTGCCGATTACATCATTGATTTTTCACCTAGCGTTGGTCTATGGGCTTTTTGAATTGGGCCCCTTGTCTCCTGTGGTCCTTGCCAGCAGTCCCACCAGGTGGTAAGATCTAATGCTCTTGGAAACCCTTAGTCATGCAGACATTTGGTTGATGGTATCTCATGGTGTAGCATTTAAGAATTCAGCTGCCAGAGGATGGAGCCCTAAGCCTACAGGGGTTCATTTAGCTGTGCAGACCATGTTGGTAGCACCTCTAAAAGCTATTCTCCTTTTGTCCTTACATGTAGAAGTTGGCACATGAACCCATCCATCCAAGATAACACTTGTTGCAAAAAGGATGCTGGATACAATCAGATATAATCCAAATACCTTTATTCCTGGTTAAAATCAATCCACAAAGGTAGCAGAGTGCAAATGAGGTTTATATCACAGTCACAGACACTTTTTTGCCTGGTTTTACATGTATGTATTTGTTTATGCCTATTTTGCACACAGTACATCGCCTTTGTGATACCTACTGTCTCCTTAATACTATAAACTTTATTAGGCTGCTATTCCAAGTCTTACCAATCTTGAGAAAGCACGTTTGACGTGAGACTTGTTTCTCGGGGAAGGGGCCACCATTGAGGGGCTGTTACTTGTTTGCACTCTGCTACCTTTTTGGACTAATTTTAACTGGGAATAAAGGTATCTGGATTGTATCTGCTTGCATCCAATGTCCTTTTTGCAATGAGTGTTATCTTGGATGGATGCGGTTCATGTGCCAACTGCTGCATGCGAGTACAAATTTTACCTTACTGTTGGCACTAATTTTACTGTGTGCTAGCTGCCTGCTGTTTTGTACTTTGATTCTCCTTTTGTCTACCCAACGTCCACCTAGACTCATTCCATATCCCCTTCCTTTAGATTCCAGTGAAGGTTAGGCCTCCTCGTGGCCTCAAAGCTGCATGATAGCCTTTTGGCCGTTACCACTCTCTTCATTTCATGCTTTAAGGGGTGGGCCTCCTTTGAGGGGAATTTCCTTTAGCTGCAGAGATCAACTCATGGCAGCCTGCAGTATCATCCCATTAGCGGGACAGAGAGAGAGTTATATCTCTAAAAACTTCCCCTTGATTTGAACTCAAGTTAGCAAATCTGCGCTTTCGCAGTAGTAAGTACCCATGAAAGGAGAGATGCGGGCGAGGCCATGGATCTCCCGAGATTTCCTCCACAGGTTTTTTTTTCTCCCAAGTGCCAAAGGCCATAGTGTAGTGTATCTATTAATTGTAGCATTTAACCTAGTAGTAGGATTTCCACTGTGAGTTGGGGTTGGATATTAGCTCACTTATCCCATAATCCTGCCATTCCCTCTTTCTTCTGAAAGTCATGCCACTGTCTGCTAGCAGAGATGATAGAAATGGCAGGCAGAACGGAAGATTAGAAGTGCTGCAGTAAATGCTAAAAAACTGATGAAATATTAATTAGAAAAATGAATATACAACAGAAATAAAGCAGTAGACAAGAAATTAGAGGGCAGACTGAAAAAGAAATGCTACAGTAAACTGCACAGGCTGAAATCAAGCAGCAGAGAATAATAGAGGGCCACATGTGCCAGAACTGAGAAAAGAAATGCTCTCTTGAATGAAAATAATGTGAATTAATGGACACAGACTAGAGCAGAAGGCTGAAAAAGAAATGCCATAGTGAAGTGTAGCAGTACAGACTGAAGAGCATGTCATAGAGCTCAGCTGATGCCAGCATGACTGATCAAATTCTGGTCAGAGCCGATATGGCTGTGGAAAGGTTTTGGGATGCTTCTACACATTATTTTTAATGAATTTGCACAACACAGATCTGTTGAGAGGCAGTTTCAATGTGGTCTTCGTTTTACACATTTTTACAATGTACTTTCCTAGAATATGCCTGCTGATTGTTATATATTTAACCTGTATCATTCACAGAAGAAATGGCATCTTATTTTTGGGTGGCAGAGCACTAGCAGTAGGATGCTGGAATGTGTCATACATAGGTACGAGCTGTGTGCGGGCGATAATGCCCAGTGGCCATACACTTCAGGCACTCACCTGCAGATCCATTGTCCTGGTACTGTGCTCTGCTTATTGCAGGTGAAAGCCAGTGCAGTACTCACTCACACAGGTTCTGGAACAGGCATGTTAATGCTGATCTCCCATTGTTTGTACAATCAGGGAACCATGAACGCACTATCCATAGCCTGTAGTGTACTCTACAAATGGCATTGCAGGATATTGCACCCCATGGCACCCAGGATACCTCAGCAGTCTGGAGGGTGGCATGTTACACAGGGGAACGGGGAGAGCAGAAGACAGCAAGAAGATACAGCGTCGACAAGGCATGCATTGGAGGTGTGTCAGTTCCCTTTTACGGTTTGCCAGGGACATGCACAGAGCTGCATACACTGGTGGGTCAGCAGCTTGTGTAGTGCTCCAATGTATGGTACAGCCACTTGGGTCATTCTGGAGTGCAGATCTCTGGCCTGGGTCCAATGCAGTCAGTGGTTGGCCATGGCAGGGTGTAGAGGGCAGTGCCAGTCTCTGCAACAGGTCGGGTATGGGGGGAGCAGGGTTGTCTATGTACCAAGGTGATGGGTGGGGGTTCTGAATGCTATGGATATGGACCATGGTTTCCTCTAGTGCAATTGGATCCAGGGGGCCCCTACACTATGGAGCTCTTTGTGGATGGAGTTGGATCGATTGGGGATGGGAGGGGGTACCTCTAGTCCATCAGAGGTACCAGGCTGCTGTGCACCTGGGTGCACTTCTGCAGCCCATCTGTGGGTGGCTGGCCAGGTTAGGCCAGCTATTCATGGCCTAACTGTGGGCCATGCTACTCTGGGCTGTGAGGGGGAGTATATTCCCACTGAGTATGCCGCAGCATGGCATATGCATGGGAATGCACCATCAACTTGCATGGCATACTATTTGTGTGCACTCTGGCCCATTTCCTTGTGGCAGGCACATCCTACACATTTGAATATCACGCAGTGGTGCATTGTTGGAGTTGCATGGCACATCTCCCTTTTTCGCTGGGATGCGCTGCACCTCTCCTTTGAATATGGGGCCCTGGATTAGGCTACTCTGAAGAAATACATTATCAAAATGTGAAAATCATGACCCTACTGAGAATAAGATATTGCATCTAATCTGGGACAGCCTGATTAAATACAGTGCAAAAATGTGTAAATGAAGATCCTTGAGACAATGAGATGTAGCATCTCCCCTGCGCTATCCAAGATACAAAACTTAGGATAAGAAATATTTAAAGGAAATCTACTCTCAACTGAACTTTACTATAGTGTATGGTCGAATTCTGTTCTGCATGGAATTCCATTTCTGGAATACAGAGGATAATGTATGGTCCTCCATCAGTAACTGGTCTATTAACTGTCAAGAGGTCACCAGGGTGACCATGTAAACCTTGAGAGGTTTAAGTCACCATGGCAACCTCAAGATGGTTAATAGTAACCGGTTGCAGATAGAGGGACCATACATTGTTTTTTATAGTGTATGGTTCCAAGAAAGATTGAAGAGGGCTCCTTACTTTTTAAATAAGTCACTGCCACAGCCATTTGGTCATTTCATCACCACTGCATGCATCCATCGGTTCCTGAGAGAAAAAAATGTGTGCACATGCGCAGACTGTTCACAGTTGTTAACCCATCGATGTGACGTACCATTGATGGGTTAACAAAGATGAAACATCACATTGATGAGTTAACAACACTGGGAAATTATGATTTTTGTCAGTTAACAATGGTCTACCATACATTATATGCTTGTTCTGCTGCAGTAGTGACATCATTATGTTGTTAAGCTGCAGTAGTGATGTCACTACTGCAGCAGAACAACTTGGAATGCTGCCACATACTTGATTTGATTTCCTCTATCCAATTAAGCTGGAAGTTGTTGATTTTTAAACCTGAACTTGCAGAAACATCTGCAGCACACTGTCAGTAATTTGAGCCTATCACCAACCCTCAAGTGCCCTCCCCCCCCCAACCTCCAGTTCACTGAAACAAAGGGCAGTGTCCAAAATAGGCATTGATGCCCATACACTATATAGAATAGTGGATGGGCAACTCTATGCACAACCAGTGTGTGTTGTGCCACCTCGGGGAACTGATTCCCATGGATCTCTCGAGGTTCGCTCTCGAAGTCGCAGGGAATCAATACCCCTCAGTGGCACAACACACTGGTTGTGCATAGTTGCCCATCCACTATCTTATATGTGGTTACTGACATAAACAAACAGTTTCTTTATTGTAACAATCACACAGGAGTGTGGTGTGCATGTTTTACGGAACACATACAAACAGAATTGAGAAAGAATAAAGTGCCTCAGCTGGGACTTAAACCTAGGCCACCCAGAATACCATTCCAAATGCACTAACCAGCTGCACCACTGAGAAAACTAGACCCATGGCCATCCTCGAGCACATTACTCTTTCTCAAAAGCACAACCCAATGGTAACATGAATATTTACTTGTAACAATAACACAGGAGTGTTGTGTGCATATTTTATGTAACACATGTAAACAGAGGTAAGAAAGAATAAGTGCCTCAGCTGGTACTTGAACCCAGGCTGCCCGGAATACCATTCCAATTGCGCTAACCAGCTGCACCACTGAGACAACTGGAACCTGGGCCATCCCCAAGCACATTACTCTTTCTCAAATGCTCATCCCAATGGCAACACAAATATTTATGTGTAACAATTACACACGAGTGTGGTGTGCATATTTTATGGAACACATACAAAGAGAGGTGAGAAAGAATAAGTGCCTCAGCTAGTTCTTGAACCCAGGCCTCCTGGCAGTATTTTGGCCATGCAGATGGTGTAGTGTGTGTGTGTGTGTGTGTGTGTGTGTGTACACAATATAGGATAAGAAATATTTAAAGGAAATTTACTCTGAACTGAACTTCACTGTGTTCACTGACATAAACAGTTTCTTTATAACATAGTAGAATATGTGTGTGTGTGTTTGCTATAGCGCAATATATTTTTTTCCCAAAAGCATAGAGGAAAATGTCTGCTAATTGCTACATACGGTATTTAGTCTGGGCAGTTCAATGAAGACCTAGCATATATCTGACTCAGTGCTCATCAGATAGTGTCTGTAGAGGTTAAAAACAGTATAAATCATAGATTTGCTGTGAAAGGGTGACATTTATGAGGTATGAATCTTTCTTGAAAGACAATACATTCCCAAGTGAAACTTATATCAAAAAGCTGTTTAAAGGCTAAGTATTTAAATGTGCAGTTTGTTGCATTCTGAAGGGGGTAAACAAATCTCCAATTTAATAGGCAACCAATATTTAACAAATATTTAACAAGCTGTTTCAGTTTCCTAATGGCATCTGATAAGCAGCTTGGAGTTATGTCTCCAACATTCTTAACAGAAAGAAGCGAATAATTTATTTCAGTTGGCATGGAAGGATACATTGAAAAATCCAAAACTTGTGTTCCACGATACTCCATTTTCCAGCTACAGATAACAAGATGGCTGTAGGCTCCGCCCACAGCCATAAAAAGGAAAGCTCTTACCGAACAAGACAGTGAAAAATATTATACAGGAGAGAATATTAAACAGAAATAAAGCAGGAGAGATTATAAAATAAAGAAACTGGAGGGCAGCAGACTTGCTGCAGTGGAAAAATAGCACTAGAGGCTGAAGCAGGAGAGTCCCAGAATATGAAGTAGAAGGCAGGCAGGAGGACTGAGAGTAATGCACTAAGCTGAATGAAAATTACAGGACAGACAGATTAAAATGGAGCAGGAGTATAAGAATTAAAGGGGGCAGGCAGGACTGAAAAGTAAAATCTCATACTGAAAAAGTGCATCATGAGAGGCTAAGAGCAGATAGCTTGCTTAATTTTTGAGGAAGCCAAGGGAGGGATAGAGTAGTAGTGTAGCTACCAGAACAAGAAAAGAAAAAAAAGAAAGTAATGTTTAAATTGTGAGAGGAAAAAAACAAGCAGTGACACCCCAGTGATATTATTAAGAGAACTAGACTAGAGGCTGGCATCAAACAGTAAAAAAAAAAAAAAAAGATTTTAACAGGATGGCTGCACAATAAACATGTGATCACCAGAAATGGACAAAATAAACAGACATAAGGAAAAAAATTCCTTTTGACACAAGCATTTGTCAATGCCGAATATTTGCTTGCTGGTATTGGCATTGCTACTGCAGGAGTTAAGAGAGATGCATAATAGGAATGGCAGTGAAGAACTGAAGTAACACCAACCCCCACCTTGCAGAGACTAACAGGCTTTGGGGGTGTGCCATTGGGTCGTCATCCATAACACTTATGCCATTCCACCTCACCCCACCCTACAGACACCAACAGGTGTTGCAGTGTGCCTTGAGGTCTTTGGCCCTTACACTTGCCCCATTCCATAAGAAAATAATCTGAGATAGGTGCAGTATAGGAGAATGGGGTGAACCTTCAGGCCGAAGACCCCAAGGCACGATCAGTGTCAGTGGCTCAGTAGGTAGCATGCTCATCTCTGAGGCCGGGAGATCAGAGCACTGTGGGTTCAGTTCCCACATCTGGCACTTGGGTTAATATCCCAATACTGACACTGTAGTGCAGCATGAGAGGGGTGCTGCACTTCTGAGGTGCCGTCTTTCAGATGAGACATTAAACCGAGGTCCCATCTGCCTGGATTGGTGGTAGTTCAGGTGGATATTAAAGATCCCATGGCACTTATCGAAAAGTGTAGGGGAATTTCCCCCGGTGTCCTGGCCAAATTTCCCTCATTCAGTAAAATACCACCAACAGCTTAATCTGGTTCAAATTCAGCTGCTTACCATCTGTAATCCCCCCCCACCGGTTGCCCCTGAAAAAGGGACTTCTAGGCCCAGTGGGCTTACCGGGTCAACAAAATTCAACAAAACAAAACAAAACAACAACACCTCGATGCCTGTCAATGGCTGCAGGGTGGGGGTGGGGGTGGAATGGCATAAGCATTGCGGCCAGCGACCCCCAAGTCATATCCCTAACACCTGTCAGTCTGTACACAGTGGGCGTTATGGTTGGAAATCCTAATGCCCCAAGTGTTTATTGGTATTTTTGCTCCAAATTTTTAACATGGGCTTTTTGAGACCCCACCTCATGAACAGTGGCAGTATAATTTCATTACTCAGTCCCAAAACATGATTTCATACAGCGAGTGTGCCATTCGGTGCCACAGGTGTGAAAACACATTTCGGGCAGGATGTAAAAAAATGACAGTTGTACTGTTCATGAGGAGGTGTGAAGAAATGGCAATGTTGAAAATTTGAAGTGAAAATATGAAAAAAGTGGCAAAGTTACAAGTATGCATAGAAACTGTGCAATGCACGCTTGTAACGCAGTCATTTTTTGGAATGTTTTCACCAAATTTTCAACACGGCCTTTTTGGGACCTCCCCTCATGAACAGTGGCACTGTTATTTTGTTACTCGACAACTCCATTCTGTGCCACAGGTGCAAAAACAGACTTTGGGAAGGATACGAAAAATGACAGCTGTACTGTTCATAAGGGGGTGTGACAAAATGGAAACGCTGGAAATTTGGAGTGAAAATATTAAAAACTGATGAAGTTACGAGCGTGCGAAGAAAGTGCATAATGGACACTCATAACACAGTCATTTTTTGTTTTCTTTTCACCAAATTTGCAACAAGGGCTTTTTAGGATCCCACCTCATGAACAGTGGCACTGTTGTTTCATTAATTGATCTCAAAAGGTGATTCTGTGCAGCGACCGCAAAATCACCTTTTGGGACAGAGAAGTGAAATAACAGTGCCAGTGTTCACGAGAAGGCATCCAAAGAACCCCATGTTGAAAATTTGGGACCGAAACTCTGGCATTATAGGGCTTACCGTCATTTTTTCAGTTCCCGGTTGGTCTTTGAAGAGTGCAGACATGTTCCGGGTCCACAGAAGATCGCTGCTTCTGACCTACGGAGGTAAGTATGGGTGGGGTGGTGCGGGCAGGTGGGGTGCAGAGGAGGGTGTGGGTTGGGGAGGGGCTGTTGGGAATAACAAGGGACCGTTTTTTTCTGTTTAAAAAAAAAGACACGTTGAGGGACTGTTTTCTTTTTTATAGGTGAAATGTTAACAAAACAGATTTCGGCATACTGCGGTGGGCTTCCAGTGTGCCAGAGTACTGGAGGGAGGGATCAATGCCGACCCAGGGATTAAGCACCCCGAGGTCAGCTGAGAACATAGGGGCATGGGGGAGCAGAGATCTAACACGGGAGTGGGCATCCCGGTGTTGGAAACATTTTTTTTAGTTTTATTTATTTATTAGTTCAGAAAGACCTTTGAGAGTGAGCTCTTTTACAAAGGTTCTACATCAGAGTAGACAACATGAACAGTATATCACACAGTAGAACAATTACAATTACAAGAGCAATAGGCATTTGGTCAGAAGGTACATGACATCACCTTCCTACAGTGGAGTGGTGGCAATTCGAATACAGTGCAGCAGTTATTACATAGTCCAAGGTAAATTTCTCCTACTAAATTAACACAGGACATATAGTTACAATGCCTAGACAATGGTTGCATGGGATAGATAATGCATCAATGAGAGAGAGAGGGCAGCAGTGGTGGAGGGGGAAAGGGTGTAGCAGCCTCTTGGGCTTTGTCGAGAAGAGGGGTGGTAGGTTGGGAGGTTAGGGTTACAGTGTGAAGTGAGAGAGTGGGACTACTTAGATACTGTTGAGAAAGCACAGCTAGGTCAGGGGGTGGGCTTGTATGGCCAGGTTATTTGTGCTAACATGACCTGTACAGTGATATGCTGGGCTAGGTGAAGGAGAGAGGGATGGCTAGGGCAGTGCCAAAAGTGCAATAAAGGACTGCTTGCTATGGGTAGGCAGAGGCAGAATCGGGGGGTGGAGAAATTTGATCCTACCAGGTGCTTACATAAAGGCTAGGGCATCGTGGGGGTTGGGGGTCAGCCTTATAGGC
Source organism: Neoceratodus forsteri (assembly GCA_016271365.2). NCBI lineage: Eukaryota > Metazoa > Chordata > Ceratodontiformes > Ceratodontidae > Neoceratodus > Neoceratodus forsteri. The sequence goes on along the minus strand of CM028135.1, from coordinate 243,886,024 downwards.
AGGTACATATTGAGATTGTTTTTAGGTGCTGTTTGAGGCCAGTTTTGAACTGAGTCAGGCTTTTAGAAGCCAGGAGGTGCCCAGGGAGTTCATTCAGCCACAGGGGAGCCTAATAGGAGAAGGCGTGTTGCCAAAGCGAGGTGTGGCAGAAGGGGATGGACAATACCCCTCTCAACCTGCCCCTGGTGATATGTGATGAGGTGGAGGCCTTGAACATATCCCATATGCAGGGTGGGGTTTTGCTCAATTGTGCCTTCATTCTTAGGAGGCAAGTTTGGAACTTGATCCTTTTTCTCAGTGAGAGCCAGTTAGTGCATTCCTATAGAGTACAGGTATGAGTGTACCGATCTGCATCCAGTGTGAGTCAACATGCCTTATTGAGCGCAGTTTGAACCCTCTTCAGCGCTGTATCTGAGGCAGCTCCATAAACCACAAGCCCATAGTCTATTGTAGATAGTATGGAGCTGGATACAGACCGGCAGAGGACCTCCAGAGTGAGGAATTTCCCATGCCTATAAAGGACACCAATCTTGGTGTTAACCACCCTTATGAGGGAGTCAATGTGGTATGTGAACATGAGGCTGTCATCAATAGTGACCCCCAGGTACTTAAACAAGTGCACTTGTTCAAGCGGCTCACTACAAGTGTTGGAGATGATGAGGGGGTGGAGCCTGTGTTTATTTTGAGGGCTGGATATCACCATGGCATTAGTCTTCTTGTAGTTTAGAAGTAGTTTGTGCCTACAGAACCATTCCTCAATTTTAGTGAAGGAGTTCTGCAGTTTGGATTGGAGGGCACCCTGAGAGGTGTTACTGCTCAGAAGAATGGCATCATCAGCGTATAGGATAAGTTTGGTGTCATAGGCTGTGGGAAGGTCATTTAAGAAGAGGCTGAAAAGCAGGAGCCCCAGAATTTACCCTTGAGGAACCCCTAGTGATACCTCTCTGGCGCTGGATAATGTCTGCCCAATTTTTACACATTGGCTCCTTTGTGTCAGGTAGTTTTGGAACCAGCACAAGGCATTGGGCGCCACTCCCAAGTTATGCTGCTGGGTCAGTAGAAATGGGTGGATGACAGTATTGAAGGCTTTGGTGAGGTCTATGAAGACTGACTCTACCAGTTTGCCTTCATCAAGGTCCTTGTGTGCAAAATCCATGTAGTCCAGCAGTGCCATGGTGGTACTGTGATTTAGATGGAAGCCGTACTGGTTTGGGCATTGCAGATGGTATTTATTGAGGAAGTTGATGAGTTGGCCCACCACTATCTTTTCCAGAGCCTTGGATAGCGGGGATAAGATCGAGATGGGCCTGTAGTTGTTTATCAGTGACTTGTTGCCATTTGTATGCACTGGCAAAACAAGGGCTTGCTTCCAAACCTCCGGGAATTGAGCAAGGGACAAGGACTTGTTAAATAGCATTGTTATAAGCAGGATAAGGACATCCAGGGTGAGGGATAGTAGTTTCATGTCTACCCCATCACTGTCCAATCTGGTCTTGCCTAGGACTTTCTTTACCATGGTAAGGGCCTCCTTCATCATTCTCCTCTTAAAGTAGAAGGCTGGATGGGACCTCTTGGGTGAATCGGTGCTGGCATGGCTCCCATCAGGCTGGAGACAGTCTGAAGGCAGTACTGAGGATAGGTCGGTGAAGGCCTTATTAAAGGCATCCGCAATGTCTAGGGGGGTCAGTGGGAGGTCAGTGGTGGGGGAGTTATTAATATTGAGCAACTGAGGGTGCTGCTTGTCATCCTTACCAAGGATGTTTCTGATGTTGCCCCAGAAACTTTTACCATAACCCCATGTGTTGCTGAGCTGGGTCTTATGGTAGTTGGCTTTTGCAAGCCGGATAAGTTTGGCACATCAATTTCTTGATGTTTTGTAGCACTGGAAGTCATGCTTGCTTCCTGAGTGTCTGGCCTTCTCCCAGAAGAAATCCCTATCTTTCAGGTGGGAGAGGAGCTCTCTATTATTCCAGCCATTTTCCCATACACGAATTTTCCTTTTTGTGAGTGGAGCATAGATGTCGAAAATGGAATTAAAGCCATCAATGAAGAAACTGAGGGCCTGGCCTAGGGTAAGTACCAGGTTGATAGGGGACCAATCATGGAGGGAGAGGGCAGATTTGAGGGCTCCTAGTTTGCCCTTCCTCAAGACCCTGCTTTTGATGAGGATGGGTGAGCATTTGGTAAGTTTATTTGTCCACAGGAATGAGGCAGGGGAGTGGTCACTCATAGTGTCCGGGAGCACCTTGAGCTCAGAGATCCATGATGAAGAGCTTGATAAGACCCAGTCTATGAGGGTGCTGTTTCCTGACTTATAGTTCTGCCTAGTGGGGCTGTTTACGAGTTGTTCTAGGTTGGTGGTGTCAATCAGGTCTCTGAAAGGGGCTACCTCCTTGCTAAACCAGTTAATACTAAAGTCTCCAGTGATGATGAGCTCTGTACCCTTCGGGAGAGTGTTGATTGCTTAAATAATAGAGGGAAGGCCTTCCTTGGCTTTTTTGGGGGGCAGATAGGTCTTGGCAAGGGTAAGAGTTCTGCCATATTGACTGAATTGTGCCTTTATCGCTAGTAGCTCATGATCCTCAGCCATTCTGGTGATAGGGAGGATGGAGCACTGCAGTGAATCCCTGGCATAGATGAGGCAGCCTCCACCTCGCTTGCCTATTCTGTCAAGCTGAAATGCTAGGTAGCCTTTGAGGGCCACTACACTTTTTTTAATCCTACCAGACATCCAAGTTTCCATTAGAAAGAGGATGTCAGGGGCATGGAGGGCCATCCACGCTTGGAGTTGGTTAAATTTTGCAGTTAAGCTGCAGATATTCAGAGAGGCTATTTTTAGGCCATTCACCTTACAAATCCCTGAGCCTGTCGGGATAGGTGGGCAGGGTTCAGATGTATATTGCCGGAGAGGAGCAGGAGCAAAAGGATTATCTGCCTGGTAGAAAGGGTAACACTAAATTTGCCTCGTACCTTCCACCGCCGAGGCTTCAGTTGGGATAGGTGTCTGGACACTGGTGTTATGTTTAGGGAGAGACTAATTGTTAGGACACCAACACTTGGGGTAAGCAGGATGAAAGCTGTGTTTGAGGGGTGTGTGAAAGTAAATTGCTGTTCATATCCAAAAGAAGCAGTGGCTGTTGGTGCATTTGTCAACCCATCTACACCCAGGAAGAATTCAGTGGGAGGTGGTTGTGGACCAGAATGGAATAAGGTACCCGCTGTACCAAGAAAGGTAATGAGGAGCAGGAAGTGAGAGCATCCCATGATAGGTGGACTTGAAGGTTTGCTATAAACATTGAGCTTGTCCACACTGGTGGCAATGTGGGGCTAGGGTTTTAATTTTCTGTAGCTGGTTGAAAAAGAAAATGAAAGGTTGGCCTGGTGGCACTGAGGGTTGAGGCGCTGGACGCCTTACCTCGCACCATGCCAGCGACCTGGGTCCGGGAGTGAGCTTGGGCTGCTGGGGGTCAGCAGGGGAGAGAGTGGATCGAGCATCCTATGGACTGGGGTGGGTCTGGGTACAGTGTCCAGCGTAAGTCTGACACCTAGCAGAGGCTGGGTGTCAGCACGTCTGGCCTGGTAGAATGGGGTGGTAGGCGGGGCAGCCAGTGGGTGCACTGCGTGCCGATGCGTGCACAGGGAGCCCTTGTCGGCATTGCATGCCCTGCCTCCAACAGAACATAGAAAAGGGGAGTGCCCAGCTGTTGTGGCTTGATGGCCATCCATGATGTCCTGCACCACTTTGAGGGACCACCGTGAGCGGATCCATTGTGTGGTGGGGGAGTTGATCGACACCCACTGCCCCCACCATGGGGGGGTAAGCCGTGGGGTAAGGTGGTTGCCCCTCAGTAGAAGACACAGCGAGGTCAGATGGCGGCTGGATCACAGGGGATGCAAGGACAATGAGGCTGGTTGGGACCCCCGTGGGAGAAAAAAGTAATACAAATGAAAAAGGAAATGAAAAATAGAGTGCAGGCAGCTTTAAGAGACTGCAGTCGTTTTTTTTGCTTGATGGAAGGAGAGGGATGCAGGCGTGGGCATGGCAATCATGTATTTAATAGAGGCTGGGGTCGGGGCGGGTGAGCGGGAGAAAATATAGGCTAAGCGGGGAAGCGGTGATAGCAAGGAGCACTGGTAGAAGCCTTTCCAGTCTGGGCTTCAGCACAGAGCCAATCAGAGGGCTAGCGCTATGATCTTCAGCCAATCAGCATTGCTGATGGCTAGTTCAAGCCCAGTGGGACTGCAGCAGAGTTTTAGTCATACCTGAAGTGTGGATCCGGGGCTGCTGGCTTGCAGGAGATGGCCTGCTGAGGATGTGGGCAGTCCAGGCCTCTGCTTTTTGGCCCTTCAGCATCGGGTGAGCCCTGGTGCCTAGGGGGGGGAAGAGCGAGGAGAAATTTGGTTAAAATAGGTGGAAATCGGTGGGTGGGGGGAATATTCAGTGAGTTAAAACAAAGGAGGTGTGTGAGCTGTAGGTGAGAGGCACCTAAGGTCAGGGATGGGGGTTGGGATTTGGGACAGTCACAAATTAACAAGTGGGCAGCAACAGGGAGAGTGAGCAACTCAGGGCAGTGGTAATTTGAGCCAGTACTGAATTACCAGAGTTTAGAGTCACGATGCTGTTTAAAACAAACAACGGAAGCAGGGCAATGGCTACATCGATAAACCCCTAAGCAATTCACAAATTACAGCAGTTAGTAAATTTTCCCCAGAGTTTAATAATTATTCCCCTAACACAGATTCTTGGTTTACATTAGCTTGAAAGTACACTTAAAATTAAAATATAGGCTAAGTGGGGAAGCCGAGGTAGCGAGGAGTGCAGGTAGAAGCCTTTCTAGTCTGGGCTTGAGCACAGAACCAGTCAGAAAGCTAGTACTATGAATTTCAGCCAGTCAGCATTGCTGGTGGCTAGTTCAAGCCCGGCGGAGCTGCAGCAGAGTTCTAGCTGTACCTGAAGTGTGGATCCGGGGCTGCTGGCTTGCATGGGACGGCCTGCTGAGGATGCATGCGGTCTGGGCCTCCACTTTTCAGCCCTTCAGTATCGGCTGAAACATCAAAGAAGTATTTTTTGGCACACTGCTGTGGTCACCCAGTATGCCATATTAATGGGGGTAGGGGAGATACATGCTCACACGGGGACTGAGCACCCCAATATCGGCAGGGGATGGAGAACAGAGGGAGCGGGGTGGGCAGCAGTAGTGGGAGGGAGCTAACATTTAAATTTGTTGTCCTGCTGTGTGCCTGGTTGGGAGGGAGGGGGGACTGCCACTGCAATGACAAAACTGCCCCTGATTGCAGCGGCAGATTTCTTTCAGGTGTGGCACTCACTTTGAAACTGCTGTCATCGGCAGCTTCAGCATTAATTGGTGGTCAAAGGACATGCCCATAAAAGCATCTGCTGCATTGGCCACAACACTGCCACACCTCTGCAATGTTCTATTATCTCAGTATGTTTCTTGTGTACTGCATGCGCAAGCAAACATAAAAATAAGATCATGGTGGTCTTTGGCATTACCTAGGCTGAACTTAGGCAGAGCATCATGGAACACCAGCTATTTTAAGGAGGTGCAATTCAGCACACAAAAATAAAGTTCAGCATATAAACATAAAAACTGCAGTGCTGTTGTGAGGCGAGACACACACAATGTACTTCTGACCCCCCCAAAAAAAATAAACAACCAACCACCAAACCTGCTGTAACCTGCTTTTGAGGAAGGACAGTGTAGTTACATAGAAACATAGAAGCGGACTGCAGATAAGGACCCGCAAGGCCCATCCAGTCTGCCCATTTTTTCTATCTTATGAACGTGCCGTAAGCCTGTACTCTATCAATGGCCTATCTATTCTTCTGATGTGAAAAAAATATATTAAATGCTGAAGCACATAAATTCCCTCCTATAAAAAAAGTATCCCTGTGTCACCTACACTCAACAACCCCCCAGGGGCCCTTAAGTTGTACATATAGCCCATGTGTGATATAAATGGTGTGACACACACTGCTGATTACAAAACAAAGCCAGTTTGACTCAAAGTAATTCATTTTTCAAGATTTTATTTTACATCATAGTCACAGAAAGGCATACTCTGTGCAACATTCTTGAGTTTGCCCTGTACCATATTATAATGTGTTCTGCTTTGTTTACGCAATTGTCCTGCAACTTGTCTGTTATGTATAATATTGGAAATCAAAATATACTTTAATAACAATATTGCCTTTAAAAATGTCAGAAGCAAACCCTGCTGCTGCTAAAAAGAGTACTCCTGGCACAGCAGCAAAGCAAAGCAAGACAAAAGATATGTTCAAAAGACCCAGATCAATAAGTTTTGCCCATGAAGTTGAGCTGTCTGAACATGATCAAGATGTGAGTGGCACCTCAGTAATTACAAAATCATTCTCTGAGTGTGTAAGCAAGAAGACCATAAAAAGTTATGAAAGAGACAGCCATAGGGAAATTAAGGATTCATGATTTAAAAGCTACCAGTGGCTCATTCACAACAAAGATGAAGCATTATTGTATTGTGCAGTTTGCAAAGATGCTGCCCGGAGAAATATGTTTACAAAAAGAAAACAAACCATTAAGCCAAATGCTGATGATTTAAAAAAAACATCAGATTTCCAAAGATCACATGTGAGTTCAATTATTAAACTTGAGGACCCTCTTCTCTTGCTGTCTTCTTAATAAATGTCAAGTTGTTACTACCATGGTTGTAATGATATATTCTTTCACTGTCTTTTAATAAGGCTCGCATTGGAAGTGTAAAGAGGGGAAGAAGGAATGCAGAAGGCAATGAGTACTACCTAGTCATCTGTGAAAAGTGCCGTCCTAGCCGAAATGAGAAGTGTATATTACATGGGCAAAACTCTGACTGCTAATCATAACATTCGGAAACTTCTAGAACTGTAGGTTCACAATGTATGTATTCTTGACTTGGAATTCTGTAAAAATTGTGTCAGTCTGATTTGGCTGCAGCCTGGTTCTCTACAGCTTCATGTTAATATGCCCTTTTTGTCATGGGGGCACAATGCAGTTGAATGCACTTGACATGGTTACCGGACAAATTCTTTTTTTTTCTCTTTTCCCCATTGAACCGCACCCTGCTAGATCCTGTAAAGCAATCAGTTCTTCATGGCACTGGCATCTACACACATTCTGAGGATGTTTATTTTAAGGATTTGGAGAATTCCCCATCTAAAATATTTTCCTTACAACTTGATGAAGGAACAGATGTGGACAACGCTAGTACTTTAATGGTATATATCGGATTCATTGGTACAAATGGAAATGTTCAGGCAAAAGCTTTAGGTGTGAATGAGCTTGCAGAATGTAAATCAGTGGTGGTATGTATGCAATGCTGTGAAGGAGATGATCTCTGAAAAAAATCTAGGCGATAAGGAGCTGATAGGACTTGCAACTGATGGGGACTCTATAATGACAGGATGCAAAAAAGAAGTAACAATTTTTGCCAAACTAGGTCATCAATATTTAGTTGCCACTCACTGTGTCGCACAGACATGCCTTACCATCAAAGAAAGCAAACAGTGAACAGCAGTATTTGGTCAGTTATATGTCCACAGTAAATCATCTTAGAAAAACTGCTAAAGTGCTCACCCAAATTCTGTTGATTACTTGATAGCAACAAAGAAATACATCAGGAACATGCTACAAAATTTAAACACATTTTCTTCACTAGATGGCTTTCATTTTCTGATTCTGTACAGACATTACAAGCCTATATTGTGTCAATTATTTCTGCCCTTATACAGAAAATAAGGATAACTATCAGATAAATTTGACTATGGGATGCCTTAAAAGATGGGAACTTTCAAATATGTCACTAATACGTTCTTCCTAGATGATGCTGTAAGTCTTCTTGCAATATTTTTTTTTTTTGAAATTGCAATTTTTCTCCCCTCATCCTGCCAGCCCCGACACTTCAGGGCCACCAAGGAGACATCTTCCTACCTCCCGCTCTACCCACGTCCACCTCCGTGTCCCCCATGGAGCCTTGGATTACCCCCTGGGCAGGGATGAGGTGCGGCCCCTAACACCCCGAGCTACTCACAGTTTCGTTGGTCCGGTGGCGGCAGGGTGAGCGGGGGCACATCGGAGGCACGCTCCGGGTAGCTGTCTTCCCGGTCCTGGCAGGCATTATCCTCCATTTTTCCCCCATGCTGTGTAGACCTCGACGTCAAGGCGCATGCACCGACGTTCACAGCGTGATCTGACCGCCCTTCCTCTGTGGGGCTTGTAATACCCCGAGCCTCCACTCGGGGTCAGACAAGTTGCGGGCATTGGTCCCCCCTCTTCCCCCTGAGAGGGCAAGCTGTCATGGGACACTCAAGCCATTCTCCCCCGGCCGGCCCTCCAATGACCCGAGTCCACTTCTGAACCCGGGTCGCTGGCATTGCATGCAGAAATCCCACCGCTGTGCCGGCGGGCTGGCTTCTTCTTGCAATTCTTTCTTAATTGTTCCAGAAACATTCTGTCATCTCCTCTGAGGCACGGCAGTAACTGGTCAGCACCACTGATGCACTGTGGGCACTTCCTGAAAATCCTGAACCACATTTAAAAGTCTTTCTAAGTGAGATGCTGACTGATCTACCAGAGGAGGGAAAATCTATCTTTAGAACACATTCACTACAAGATACATGGGATCAAAGAGAATGGTTCCAGAATCTTCAGATTTCTTATATACAGGCAACAGACAAGCAACTTGAAAGTTACTTTCCAGAAGGGGACAATTTTAGACAATTGGAGGTATTAGACCCACACAATGCACCTGAGGATGAAAACATTGATAGCTACAGAGAATAGGAGATTGAGAGCCTTACTGGCAACTACAGTGTTATTAAAAAAACGTATACCAGATAATAAGATCATGCGAGTTAACCCAGATGCAGCCAAGTTTGAATGATCTTTAATACGTAGACTCTTCCCAGAACACAAAGAGTGCATTATTGAAGAATTCAGTGTTAAAGTGGTGGTCCCAAACAAGGATTCTTGGTCCAACATGTCAGTACTGTATGCAATGTTTGACAACCCCGTCAACATCTGTAGAATGTAAACAAAGTTTTAGAGCGTACAACATAACAACTGCAGTGAGGGACCATCTTAAAGTATGGCATATAAAGTCTCATGACACTCCTGGTTGAGGCACCTGATGATATTGGAAAATTTGATTTTGAAACTGCTTTTGAAATCTGGGTTTCCAAAAAGGACAGGCATGGTTTCCTTCAAACTGTCAAGAGTACTGCCACAGCTCCAAGTTCTCAACATCTGCAGTGCTGCATCATAGACCTAATGAAAAAAAGGAAAATTGATTAGTCTTCCTAATCTTCATCCTGTTTCTTGTTGATCCAATTTCTCTTCTTGCTGTTGGTTGCCTTTTTGGAGTAGTAATGTCCAAGGATTTTCAATGTTGGACTGTTGCCTTTTTTCCAGTAACATTCTCTTGAACACTAGTTCACATCATGTTTCAAGTTCAGAGTTATATTCTAACAGGCCCAGAGAGAAACACAAGTCAGTTCTATACTGCTTTTGGTTGACCGACTCATTTTTCAAGTCATGAGGCCCTTGGGAGCACGTCAATTCACTCCCAACAATTCACGCCCGGAAAACATGCTCCTGACAACTCGCTCCCATTTATTTCGCTTCTTCTCCTACCCGCTCTGCGTCAATTTGCTCTCACTAATACATTACATAACATTATTCCATCCCCTATACTGCAGAAAAAGGGCATTAAATACTTTATTTTCGACAACACGGCCAACTGAGTTAAGAAAAAACAGCTCTGGTTAATACTACAGAAGGGCATTGCAATGTTTTCATTTTGGCATCAGGGCTGAAATAAAAATAGCTATACATTGCAGAAAAAGGGCATTGCAATACTTTCATTTTGGGGCCAACTGAATTAAGAAAAGCTGTTTCTTACCTTCCTCCAAGTCTTTCCTGATGTGGAGCCATGGAAACAAGGGAGGTCACCACGGGAATGAGTCATGTGATGTGGTGCCTTGTAAACAAAGAAAATCAGTCACAATGGGAATGAGTCACGTAATTGCTTGTATGGAAACCAGCAGTTTCAGGTCTTGGTTCTGCACGTAGCCACCAGCAGTTGGGAATTAACATTAAAAACAACTTTAATTCAGATAAATACTTAAAATAGTTAAAAGAACAACTTGTATAGTTGTTAATAGTCAAAGCAGTGCACAACACCCCGAGGAATTCCTCCGTTGTGCATTCTGCACATGTATCAATAATGTACTCTAGATGTGAGGCATTATCTTTGTAGACTGTTTTTGATGAATTTGGGGCATTGCCAACAATTATTTGCTCAATATCTTCACCTCTTTTCTTCTGTATGCCCTTGATAAACTTCCATAAAGTGGGATGCGACATGAACAGGATAGACTGCATTCCCCTGTGGAATGCCTCTGCAGCATTATTCGTTCTTGATCTTTTTTCTTTGACAGTTACAGTTCTGAATGCTTGTAGGGTAGCTTTTTCATAGTCTGTCATAAAGACTGTAGGGTCTAGCCTGGGGTTTATTTATTTAAGAGCCACTAACAGCCTCTCATATGTCTCCCTACGTTTTTCTGGCAAAAGTGCAAATAATGGCAGGGTGCATGCTACCAAAGCATTCCCCAGTGATTACATACATCTGATGAAATAAGGGGAGCCACACTGAAAGTACCATCAGCAAACCAATTGTAACATTGTTACAGAAATTGTAAATTTGCTTCTGTATCAAACACCAAGATTCTGTCTTGCCCAGGACCACTGTCATACAGAAGGAAATGTACTTCCGTGCCAGCACTGCATTTAAATGTTCTGTAATATTCTGGGATTACTAGACTGGTTAAGTCCCTGGGGTTTGGTGGGGCACCATGTACACATACACACTGTATTGTGCACTTGATGTTTCTATCCACCATTGTACCTTGTGCCTCCAATGACACATCTTCTTTTGAGTGTAGTAGAGCCTGTGCTGTGCTGTCCTGAGTGCTTGCTGCACGGACCTTTGCACTGTTCCTTGCCTCCCCTCTCTCCACTGCTGCAGGGTCTGGAGCATGGGTGTGCTCACTAAATGTAGCAATTATTACTGGGACGTCATAACTCTCAGTGTGAACCATAGCACTGCATGTTTTATCTTTCGTAACCGCTAGCTCACACTGCCAAATCTCCTTGCTGTTATAGCCACACTTATGGTTGGTATAAATGTAATTAGAGTCCACCTGCTTCTTCTTATTGCGGTCAGGTAGAATGAACTTTGCAGCCATGATCACTACAGTTTCAGTACAGACTAAACCGAGGCTTCCTAACATTATGCAGCTTTATGCTATACTATGCTGCTTTACCTGGTATTGCTGACTGGCACCGTTAATGAACTGGTACTGCTGAGTGGTACAAAGTGGCTGCAGTAACCTAATCAGTTGGCATTCAGCTAACAGGTGCAGTTAAGTGCAGAGGAGCAGACGTTTATTTTATGACATGCCTATTTCAAGTGTTTATCAAATGTTTTAAGAAGCAACCTAATCAGTGGGCACTATGATAACAGATGTAGTTCAGTGCAAAAGAGCAGACGTTTATTTTAGGATATAAAAATGACAAGAGTTTTTCCAAAGTTTGAAGCGGGAGCAGGTTGTTGGGTAGCTAGAGCGGTGGGAGTGAATTGCCGCGGGAGTGGGTTGTCAGGAGCGAGTTTACCAGGAGCGAAAAAGTGGGAGCGAATTGACATAGACCTGAGACCCTTAAGTTCCTTTCTCAAATATTTTCCTACTCAAATTCCTTAAAAAAGTACTGCTGCTTTGTTTTATTAAAAAAAATGTTAGACTCCTTGCTTGCCTTGTGTCAAAATCAGCTTAGAGTACTGCATGCACCCCCCCAAAAAAAAATATCAGTTTATGTTAAACTTGGAAATTATTTTTAACTGTATTAATTTTTATTAGAACTGTTTATTTAGCTATTTATTTATTAAAAGTTGAACAAACTACAGGACAGGTTCTATGAGAAACAAGTCTCATTTATATAATGTCTCAAGTCTTTTATTTTATTTATTTAATTTTATTAACCAGGTAGGCCCACTGAGTCCAATATAGGTCCCTTTTTCAGGGGCAACCCAGGATTAGTTACATATACACAGAGATTTACAGAATAGAACACGTTGAGGGGTAACATAGTGTGGGATATGTAGAGTGCCAGAGACAGCATTTACAATCAAACAGTGGATACAAGAATTGACAATCAGACAAATAGGAACTTTACATTCAATACATCATTCAGCATGGCAATGGGGTACATCAGTTTGAGCACCTTCAAGTGTTAATTACGAAACTTGACACTGGGACAGATAAACATTTTTTCTTATGTAACATTATATATATATATCATCTTACATGGCAGAGGGGTAACTCTTTAGAGCACGGTCAGTAGGCACATCAAGCACATCTGAAGGGATGTCAGCGGTAACAAATGCACTGGTTGAGCTCTAGCAGGTAGGTCTTTAACCTTTTTTGAATCCACCCAGTGAGGTACATTCCTGTAAGGTGGTTGGGAGAGTGTTCTGGGGGGGGGGTATGAAGTGAGAGAATGTCCTGGACCCATAGGCTGCCTACTAGAGGACCTTAGAGGCCGGCTACTCAGTTTGGGCATCAAGAGGTGTGAGAGGCTCGGGGGATGGGGTGCTAGCCTGCCTGAGCTTGTAAGCTAGGCATAGTGACAAGTATTTTAGCCTGGGGTCTAATGTGGACCAAGCATTTAAAACAATACGTTTGTAAATAAAGAATAGAGGATGAGGACATGTGTGATATGAGAATTTAATGCACACCCGAGCTGTGGGATACCATATAAACACCCTAGGGGTTTATCAAAGCATCCCATACTGAGGGTGTGCATTAAATTCTCATTTCACACAAGTCCTAATCTTTTATTTTATATAATATACTGGTGAGCAGTTTTTTCCAGCCCTAGTGCTGTGACCCTCTGTGACTTGACACACACACACAGACACACAGACACACACACACACACACACACACACACACACACACACCCTTCTATCTCTTGTTCCTTAGGATGAGGATTTTTTGGGTTTCTTAGTTTAATTTAATACTTGCCAAATAATCTTTTGTTTAGTTTTTCTTAGTTTAATTTAGTACTTGCCATTGCGATTTCATCCTGGAAGCAGTTTTATCCCGGTTAGCAGCCCTGTCACTTGCTGCCGTTCCTGCTCCTCTAACAGTGTCACTGAGCATGATGCTCAAAAGGATCAACCAGATTTTTGTGTTTTATTTTGTTTTTGTTTTTTTGTTAAAGAAAGTAAAGGCAGGATTGACCAGATCGATGTGGCTGTAGTACAGTGTGGCGGCTCCTCGCTAGTGGAGTTATGGAGTCACCATAATTTCATAACCGTTTAGACCACCCACACAGAGGAGTAGAACCAATAGCGGAGTGCTGTAGGCTGAGTGATGAGGCACATGTTTGCTGTAATAACCCGAGGGTTATTACGGTAAATGTCAACTGGCTGAGCACACTGAAGAAATTGCTCTCCAGTTATTATACTAACATAAACAACACATTATAAAAATACGTATAAAGATACAAATACATGTTGTGAACAAATGTTTCATACTGCATAAGTAGTGCTCAGCTGCCATAACCATGTTTTATGGCAAAGTAAAACAAGCATTTGTCAATGCCAAAAGTTCACCGTGTTACTTAAGGAACAGCACGAGGAGGCACTCCATAGAGTTTAATGGGGGCAATTTGTAAAAGCTTGTTTTTATATTTTCCAGTGATGATTTTGTCAAATAAAGGCAGTCACTTAACTAACAAGGACCTTCTTAGGTAAATGACTGCATTTCTTTGACAAAATCGTCACTGGAAAGTATAACAAACATTTGTCAATGCCGAATGTTTGCAGGCTGCCATTGGCATTGGTAGTGCAGGAGTTAGAGAGATGCATAACAGGAATGGCAGTGAAGTATTGCACTGACACCAACCCCAACCCCACCCTGCAGAGACTGACAGGCATTGGGGGTGTGCCTTTGGGTCACTGGCCATAACGCTCACGCCATTTCACCTTACTCTACACTGCAGACACTGACAGGTGTCGCAGTGTGCCTTGGGGTCTTCGGGCCTTACACTCACTCCATTCCATAAGAAAATACACTGAGATGGGTAAAGTATAGGAGAATGGGGTGAACACTGGAGCTGAAGATCCCAAGGCATATGTCGATGCCTGTCACTGGCTGCAGGGTAGGGGTGGAATGGCGTGAGCATTGCAGCCAACGATCCCAAGTCACACCCCCAATGCTGCAAATTTTCAACATGGGCTTTTTGTGACCCCACCTCATGAACAGTGGCACCATCATTTCATTACTCAATCCCAAAAGGTGATTGTGCACAGTGACTGCACCATTTGGCGCCACAGGTGCAAAAACACATTTCAGCCAGGATGTGAAAAATGACAGCTGTACTGTTCACGAGGTGGTGTGAAAATGGCACTGTTGAAAATCTGGAGTAAAACTATGAAAAACTGGTGAAGTTATGAGCGTGTGCAGAAACTGTGCAATGCACGCCTGTAACGCAATCATTTTTTGGAATTTATTCACCAAATTTTCAACATGGCCGTTTCTGAACCTCTCCTCATGAATAGTGGCACTGTGATTTTGTTAATCTGTCCCAAAGTCTAAGGCGGTAGCAGTAGTGGCATAGCTTCCCAGGACCTAAGGCCGTAGCAGTAGTGGCATGGTTTCCCAGGATCCATGCTGGGTGTGGGTCAGGGGCCTACATAGGGAGGATCCTGCATTGGGAAGAACAAACATGACCAACATAAATAGGAGAAGGCCAGTGTGGGGGAAGGGTTGGGAGTGGGGAAGGACCAATCAATGGGAAGGGAGGATGGGAATAGGCAGACAGCCAGGGCAAGGGCTAGGGAGGGTGGTATGCTGCCAAAGATGCAGAGCAGCCATATTCCTGGGAGTGGCATGGAGGGCTGGAGGCAGCACAGTGTGCTGACAGTTGAGTCAACTGAGGGAGGAGATTGGGTAGCTGAGGAGGGAGCTGGAGGCATGGGGAGGACAGGTTAGGATAGATTGTGGGCACGAGGGGAACCCATTGAGACACACAATACAGTCAGCAGCAGGCCACCAAAAGGAAATTCCAGGGGAATCCGGAGGTGGGCTGCACAATCTGGTGCAGTCACATGCAGGAATTGGAGACGGGGGGTTGGATTAGTCAAGAGGACAAGGCTACAGCAGTGCCAGTGCAAGGTATAAGCCTCAGGGTAGGGGGCTGAGAACAAACAGGTAAAGGGGATTACCAGTGCAAATAAATTCAATGTTATGGCTAGCTGGGAGAAGTAGGAGGGGGTGGGTAGTGTAACCACTAAGATGGTTAAGGGGGAGGTCACTATCAGGGAAAAAGGATGCAGCACAGAAATGGCAGGTGCTAGCTATAACCCAAATAGCCCTAGTGGCAAGGGGCAGCAGGAAGGTGGTAAGGAAGTGAAGCCAGGGATAAAGGGAGGTGTAGTGAAGGGGGAAAGAGTAGGCATCAAGGGTGAGGCTGGAACAAGAGTGAGGAAGGAATCTTGGGTTTGGGGGACACACTACTCAAGGAAGACACGGGGAACAGTAGTGGGAAGGGTGGCAGGGTGGAGGGCAGTGTAAGGAAAGGGGGGCACAAGGGGAATGGTTTAGTAGGGGAAGCCGTTACACCAGCCATAGTTGGTAGGGGGGTGAAGTCGGGGCACAGAATGGGGTCGACAAAGGGGTGGAGTAGCTGAGGGATGGGGAGGGGTCAGGTTGGGGGGAAGAAAAAGGTTAAGCAACAAGAGGGACAGGCACATTAAGAAGGAGAGTCATAATTCTGGGGGACTCTATAGTTAAGGGGGTTAGATGGTGGGGAAGGGGTGCCGGAAAAATTAGCATCTGGGTGGAGTGCATGCCTGGCGTGACAGCAGGTAGGGTGGGGCAGCATATTGATAGGTGTGTACAGAAGGTGGGGGGAACCACACATTACTGTACACCTGGGAACAAACAATCTGGAAGGAAGACAGATAGAGGAGGTTCAGGACAGTTTCAGGGAAGTGGGGAAGCTATGCAGTGAGGGGGGAAGCACAGTAGCTTTCTCAGAAGTCCTGCCAGTGCCACAAGCAAATACGGGCAGGAAATGCAGAATCATGGACTTCAACAAGTGGCTGAGAGAATGGTGTAAGTCCATGGGGTATGGATTGGTGGGAGAGTGGGGTAGCATATGGGAGAACTCAGATCTATATGCAGGGAACAGGCTGCATCTCAGTAAGGAGGGTTCTGGGGTGTTAAAGAAGAGACTGAGGGAATTTATCAGCGAAAGGTATAGTTTAAACTTGCTGGGGGGCTATGGAGATGGATTGAATCAGGAGAGGTGGTCCAGAGTACCTTCCCCCACAGCAAAGGTAGGGCCTAATTTGACTAGGATAGGGGGTGGATTGGAGGGTAAGGAGGTAGCTGGGAGAGGTTCAGGATGGAAGGTGGTATCACTGAATGCTAGGAGCCTGGGGAACAAGATGGCTGAGTTGCAGGCATTGATGGCAGAAGGGGAGGTGGACATAGCTGCCATCACTAAGACGTGGGCAACCCAAAACCATGGCTGAGACTTGGCCATCCCAGGATTTAAATTATTCAGGAGGGACAGGGAAAAAGTAAGTGTGGGGGGGGGAGTAGCCATTTATGTAAGGGAAGGGATTGGCTGTATTAGAGAGGAGGGGAGGGCAGGTCAGAAGTCATTTGGATGCAACTTCATGCCCCAAAGGGGGCTAGGGTTTGACTGGGGATTGTTTATAGGCCCCAACCCAGAAAGGAGACATGGATAGGGAGCTAGGGGAGCAGCTAAAGAGACGCTGTGGCAAAGGGAGCACCGTGGTGGTGGGAGACTTCAATCTACCAGGGGTGGATTGAAGCATCCCAGCTACCACGTGTGCCAGGGAGCAGATCCTCCTGGAAGCATTCCAGGAATGCTTCCTGGCAAAAAGGGTAACAGTGCCAATAAGGGAGGAGAATATTCTTGACCTGATGCTGGAGGATGGGGAACATGTCATGGATGTACGGGTGGAGGAACCACTGGCAGGTAATGATCACCACACAGTGTGGTCCTCTATCAATTTGGGTAGGGAGATCGCCATTACAAAAACTAAGGTCCTGGACTTCAGAAGGGCAGACTTCGGCAAGCTGGGGAACTTACTGAGAACACACATAGACAGCATCCACCCTGACATGGATGCAGAACAGAAATGGGCAATCATAAAACTAGGACTGATTGAATCCACTAAAGCTTGTGTCAAGAGCCAGCAAAAGGAGAGAGTCACATGATGCAAGCGACCTAGAAGCAGCACAGGCTCAGAGCTTCCACTTCTCTACTCCTTCTGCTGCCTTATTTTATTATTTTTCAGTCACCGTCCTACCGAAATACCTGAACCACATCAAAGTTCCTGCTTTCAACAGAAGTTTGGTGACCTATTCTGCATCGCTATTGGGACGCTAGCCCCTTGATGGATGTTGAAATGAAGCAGGCCCAGTTAAGGCAAACGCCACCTCCCTCACCTCCTGAGAAGCTACACAAAAAATCCAAAGATCAGGGAGGTAAAAGAGGAGTTTCACTGACTCAACCAGCCCCACTTATGGAAGAGAGATTCCTGAAAGAGCTAGAACCTTTCAAGGAAACTTTGCAAGATATCTCCTCTGAATTAAAATCCCTGAGGGGAGACATAGCTGATCTTAACCGGCATGCAGGTGACTCGGAAGCTCAAATCAGTGGAGACCTAGAAAGACAAGTTAGACCCTGAATCGTTTTACTATGCCAGCAGATCCAAAAATTACAAATGAAGACCGAAGACCTCAAGGGAAGGAGTAGGAGGAACAACATCTTAATTATGGGCCTCCCAGAGAAGAAAGAAGGCCCCAACACTGTTTTATTTATGCAGAAATTCCTGGAGAAAGTGGTAGGCCCATCGCCACTCCAAGCCAGTTATCAAATTGAGCGCTCCCACCGATCCCTCTGACCCAGACCTCAACCAGGGGATCTCCCTCGACCTATCATCCTACGGTTCTTAAGCTATATTGAGAAGTAGCATGTCCTCTCGAAGGCTCGGGAGTTAAAAGCTATTATATGGGAAGGAGTAAAGCTGCAGATCTCCCAAGACCCACCTTACGAAATTTGGCAAAAAGTGTGCCGCGTTCCACTCTACAGTTAGTAAATTAGTGGTTGCCAGCATTCCCTTCAAGATGTCATACCCAGTCAAACTTCAGCTTTCTGTTTCAGGCACCTGGGTTTCCTACGAATCACCACAGCAAGCTTTGACTGATCTAACAAACAAGTTGCCAGAACTGTTCAAACCAGGCTGATCAACCCTTCCTAAAATCTCCTGCTGTTCACATATTTGGGGACTTACTCTCTTACTGACATTTAAATTGTTGTTTTTTTGATAATTTTCTATATTGGAATATTGACCTACCAGGGCTCTGGGGCTTCTCAAGTGGTGGGTGGGCTCCAGGTGTTCTGCTCTGCCATTTTTCTGGCTGTTGGCACTAGGGGCAGCAGCACACGCTCTGGGTCTGTAACATCAGGTTGGAACTCTTGTTTTGGATCTGCTCTCTAGCGGACAGTCTTTTAGTAGGATCGTTTTTGGTCCTGCTTCTGTAGTTTTCCCTGGGGTAATTCCCCTATTCGTACCACCGGACATTCTCTGATGGCAAGTACAACCCACATCACAACATGTTGTTTCTTTATGTTTGCAGTTCAATGTTATTTGTTATAGAGGGCCCTGGTATCATATCTAGGGAGCTTACTCTTTGTATACTCAGGATGTTGCTTCCTTTATTTGGCTTGACAAAACTGCCAGGAGGTCATACCATAAGTTACGTTTGCCCAAGGAGTGTGGAGGGCTTCATCTCCCCAACTTTATGTTATACTGTTAGGCGAGTCATCTTTATAAATGCGGGAAATGGTTATTTATACCCCAAATACAGCAGCAAGCTGATTACATTCCCCTCTGGCTTCAAATTGAATCTGACTTATTCTCTACTCACAAATTGAACCCCAAAGGGATCTTTTACTCCCCAGCGAAAGTCCTACCAAAAGTTCTGTACTCTTCCACGATTGGTATCTCCCTTAGAGACTTATCTCAGCTGGGAGAACACATCAAGATATCCCTTGCTAAAGACCTCTCTCAACCTTTTTTCTCTAATCTGAATATTAAAATTGGGGGATATTCTATTCCGACATCTGACTATGAACTCCCCGAGAATCTAAGGTCTCAGATTTTAATTCCAGTACTGTCATCTTAACCTCACAGGAAATACTGTCTAAGTTTGGCCTAGCATTGGCTTCTTCTTTCAAGGTATTTCAGCTTAGACATTTACTAATAAAACTGTTCGGGCGTTTGCCACAGCCTTCTGTGTTTGGTGACTTTTTGCAACAAATTGCCGGCCCAGCCTGTCAGCCCCATGGAATCTCTGCCATATATAAGATCTTACTTCGAGAGGGCTCTTGCAGTAGGTAATTACATATAGGACTGATGCCGGCAGGCGGCAGGACCCCGCAGTGGCCCTAGCTAGCAGTCCTGGCGAGGGACCGCCTCCATCGCCAGGTGACCGCGCCAGGAGACGCCGAAGCAAAGGGGCGGTCCCGACGCCGCTTTTCCAGTTCTTTTTCCCCGCTGCTAGCTCGTGCAGCACTCACGGAAAAGTTTGTGCTTCGTCAGCCCTATCTTTCATCGGGTTTACCGAAATTCGTTGTTTTTTTCATATAACGTCAGATCCCTCATCGGTGTATGTCGTCCCCTACACCCTCTGAGCACAAAAATAAGTGCGATTCGTGCGGCGCCCAACTCCCACACAAGGACGGCCATTCCCTGTGCCTGTTCTGCCTAGGCCCCGATCACCCGGTCGAGAAGTGCCAGTACTGCCTCAGCTTCAACGCAGCTACCCGGAAAAGCTGCCAACAATCCCTGGAAGCCCATCTTCTGAAGAAAAAGATGAGTTCTATGGAGAAGGAGCTCAAAAAACTGAGGCAGGCATCCACTTCCCCCGAAGGACATCGGAAAAAGAAGGACAAGGAGAGGCACCGGGACAAGACCTCCTCTTCTGCGTCTCCCTCGGGAGCCACCGGGACACAGGTAACATCCTCTCCGGGGGACCGCTCCTCGACGGCCACCTTGAAGGTTTCGGAGGCGGCGCCGGCTCACCCGCCTGGCTCACGCCGGGCTTCTGCGGGTGCCTCCGGCAATTAGAGGCCTTCGCCCGGTTCGCCGCCGCAGGCTTGCGGCCTACTGGTGTGGTGACTCTGTTATCGGGCCCCATATCCACATGGAGGGCCGGCAGTCTGTATCCTTCGGGTGGCGCGCGGGCCTCCACTCCACCGGACCGGGCCGATCCTTCCACTCGGCCCGCCTGGTGATGGCTCCTTGCCGGATGCCGCCCTCCGGCGCCCGCCGGGAGCTCACCCTCAAGCCGCACATCGACTCATCTGATGCTCGGCAGGCGATGGAACCGACGGCAGACCCCCCACGTCCGTCGTACCCGGTTCCCTGCAGCCTTCACTGCCATCCGGGGACCCAGAGTCCCCCCAGCCTGACCCTGGGGATTTTTCTCCTCCATCCCTGGATGATGCTGGGGATCTTCCTCCTCCTCCATCAGACCCCCCTCCACTGGCTGAACCGGATGTGACGTCGGCCCCCCGGACGCCAGCTCTGACGCCGGTACCTCCGATGCCAGGGCCTCTGACGCCGGTCCTACTGGCTCTGGGAGACATTCCGCTTTCGGATGTCCCCCCTCTGATGGGCCCTCCAGGCCCTCCAATGTGGACCCGTCCCATGAGGTTGCCGGCCGGGCCGTCTGCTCCAGCAGCTCCACCAGCTCCCGGGTACCCTCCATCTTATCCAATGCCGACGTACCGGGGACCGCAGTGTCCGGCACCACAGTACCTGATGCCGATCTTTCTGACACCGCAGTACCCGACGCCACAATGCCCGGTGCCGGGTTTTCTGCAGCCGGGTTTTGGATACTCTCCATACGGGTATAACCCGTACCCTTTCCCCCACCCTCCTCCACCTCCACTGCCCCCACAGCTGCCGGTGGATCTGCAGGAGACTCTGGCCTCCTGGTGGGCCGAGGCCAAGGCTCAGCTCACCAAAGAGGTCGAGAGCCACCTTCCGACGACGGTGCCATCTCAGGTTCCCATACATCTGAGGCGGCACACTCCCTCACCACCTCCGGACTCCAGGGCTCTCCTGTCTGGATCCAGAGAGGGGCAGGACATGCTTCCCCGAGGTCTTCCCAAGAGGTCCGTTCCTCCCCCGGGTCGGGAAAGGGAGTCTTTTTCCTCTTCTTCCTCCTCTTCACCATCAGATTTCTCGGACTCTTCCGACGGTTGTTCTGAGAGAGACGACGAGCCACGCTCTCCGTCGAAGCCCAGGCCAAGGACTCCTCCGAAGTCTCCTCCAGAAGATCCTTCCTTTACGGAGTTGCTAAGGAAATTCCAGGAGGTTCATCAGTGGCACTCCCTGGAACCAGATCCTCAGCGTCTGAAACTCGCTGAACATCTGGATCTGCCCATGACAGCTCCTACCTTGGTGCCACCCTGGTTAGAGCCTCACACCGACCTAGTTACCACCATATGGAAACAGCCGTTGGCTTTAGCCCCACTTCCTAGGAAGTCGAACAGGCTATATCAGGCTCCAGAGGGTGTCGATTTCCTAGATTCTCACCCTTGGGCCAACTCGGTTGTGATTAGCGCTGCTCACGGCCGGTCGGCCAACCCAAGACACCTTAGCTCGTCACCACCTGATAAGGAATCCCGCCTTCTGGACCAGTACGGGAGGAAGATCTATGCTTCCTCCACATTGGGGATCAGGACCCTGAATTATGTCGGCCATATGGGGGACTACCAGAAGGCCATTCTGACCCAGGTGGAAGCCAAATTGGACTCCTTGCCTGACTCTCAAGTCAAGCAGGAGTTGGCTGATCTGGTCCGCTCTGCTCATTCAGCCAGTCAACACATGCTTCGTGCGACGTACGATGCAGTGGATACTGCTGGATGAAGCACAGCTTTCGCTGTAGGTTTACAGTGGCATGCTTGACTCCACGTGTTAGGGTTGGTCCCGGAGGTGCAATCTGCTATCCAAGAAGCACCCTTCCGGGGATCGGTGCTTTTCGGGGGTGATGTCAAGGACATCATCACCGATTTGCAAGAGAAGGGGACAGCACTGAAGTCAGTTGATTCCATGTACCATCCCCATCAGCAGCAGTGCCGTCCCTTTCGCAGGCGGAATCAGCCCAAGGTGAAACCTCAGGGAAGGCGGGCCACAAAACGTCGGGCCCCCACAGCTGCTAAGCCCCCCCACCCAAAAAAGCAGCGGGTGCTTCAGCTGCGGCGCTGTCCCACACCACCTGACTCCTCCCCTCTCCCACAGCCTCCGGATTCCCCGGAGGAACCGGTAGGAGGGAGGTTTTCCCTCCACCTTCTGGGCTGGGAGAGGATAACCACAGATTCTTGGGTGCTCCAGCTCATAGCAGAAGGACACTTGATAGAGTTTCTGCAGAAACCACCTCGCCACCCCCCTCTGAAGTCGTCGTATTCAAGGGAACATCTTCTCTTGGTCCAGGAGGAAGTCTCAGCTCTCCTGCTGAAACAAGCAGTAGAACCCATCCCCCTTCATCTGCAAGGGACGGGTTACTATTCCCATTTCTTTCTGGTCCCAAAGAAGACAGGAGATCTCAGACCAATTTTGGATCTCAGTTCCCTGAATCTTTTCGTAGAATACAAAAGGTTCAGGATGCTCTCGTTGCAGAGCCTTCTGCCCCTCCTCTGGCTGAGTCAATGGCTGTGTGCTCTGGATATGCAGGATGCTTACCTGCACATTTCCATTTGCCCGTCCCACCACAAATACCTTCGTTTTGTGTTCCAGGGGGGACCACTACCAGTTCAAAGTGCTCCCGTTTGGTCTCTCCTCGGCTCCCCGGGTATTTAACAAATGCCTGGCAGTGGTGGTGGCCCACCTGCATACCCAGGGAGTGCAGGTTTTCCCATACCTGGACGATTGGCTCCTGGCAGCCTCGTCCAGGGAGGAACTCCTACGCTGCCTCTCCCTTACCCAGCAGGTTTTTGCCTGCCTGGGTATTACCATCAACCATTCCAAGTCTCATCTGGTCCCATCACAGAAACTTCAGTTTATTGGGGCGATTCTCGATACGACCATGGGCAAGGCCTTCCTGCCTCCAGACAGGGTGTCTACCCTCCAGACCCATATAGGTCTGTTGTCCGATCGCAGGAGGGTCTCTGCAAGGTCAGTTCTTTGCCTTCTCGTGCTCATGGCAGCTGCTATCCCAACAGTTCCTTGCGCTCGACTCCACATGAGAATTTCTCAGTGGACTGTAGGCTCCCAATGGGATCAGTTAGTGGACACTCTAGATCACCCAGTTCTGGTGGTCTCGCCGGATGTTTCGAGACTTGCAATGGTGGATGGTTTGAGAGAACCTGTTTTGGGGAATTCCTTTCTTTCGTTCTCCCCCCCTCCCAGACTCTAACCACAGACGCCTCAGGCAAAGGTTGGGGAGCCCATCTAGGCCCTCATTGGACCCAGGGCTCTTGGTCCAGGCTAGAACAAGCTCTTCACATCAATGTGTGCCGAGCTTCGGGCAGTGTTGTACGCTCTCCAAGCCCTTCACCAATACATCCTTCCCAGCCACCTAGCCGTCCAGACGGACAACATGTGTGTAGTGTGGTACATCAACAGACAGGAAGGAACTCGGTCCTACCCTCTATGCAGGGAGGCAATGCGGATTTGGGATTGGGCAACACAACACGACCTTCACCTCACGGCGATTCACGTTCCAGGAGTCGACAACACCCTGGCAGACAGGCTAAGTCACTCTTCTGCTCTGACTCATGAGTGGGAACTGGACTAAGGGGTCCTAGACAATATCTTTCAACTTTGGGGAACACCACAGGTTGACCTGTTTGCATCCCCCCCAAAATGCAAATCTTCCCACCTTCTGCTCGCTTGTTCCAGAGTGAGGCGCTTTCTGGAATGACGCTCTGTCTCTAGACTGGAAGGACAGATTCGTCTATGCCTTTCACCCAATTCCTCTTATCCCATGAGTCTTGCAGAAACTAGCTTCAGAAGGAGCGAGAATGATTCTGATCGCTCCTTTCTGGCCCAGGCAAATCTGGTTTTCTCTTCTACAACAATATTCAGAGGATCCTCCTCTTCCTCTTCTTCTATCTCAAGGTTTGTTGACCCAGGATCAGGGGACCCTGGTCCATGCAGGCCTCAAATCCCTTCAACTGCATGCGTGGCTCCTGAAGACCTAGCCCAATCCTGTTTTGGTGTGTCTCCCAAAGTGGCGGAGATTTTAGTGGAGGCCAGAAAACCCTCCACCAGGTCCACTTATGCCATGAAGTGGAAAAGATTCTCTATTTGGGCCGCCTCCCCAAGAACGTGGAACCTTTCTCCTGTTCAGTGGGGCTTCTGCTGGAGTAGTTACGTCATCTGTTTGACCTGGGTCTCGGCCATTCCTCTTGAAGGTACACATGGCAGCTATCTCGCCTATCATGTTCCCTTCGCAGACAAAGCTTTCGCTCAACTGGAGGTCTCTAAGACCTTTCTCAGAGGGGTCCTCCATCTGAGGCCCCCCATCCGTTCCTCCTGCCCCTTGGGACTTGAATTTTGTTCTCGAGAAACTTACCCTTCCTCCCTTCGAACCTGCAGCTTCTGCAGATTTGAAGTTTCTTTCATGGAAGACACTCTTCTTGGTGGCCATTACTTTGGCTCGAAGAATCTCCGAGCTCCAGGCCCTAATGTGTAAAATCCCCTACCTGATTTTTCACAAGGAACGAGTTGCTCTTCGCACGAATCCGAAGTTTCTACCTAAGGTAGTAGCAGAGTCTACCTTAAATCAGTCCATAGAGTTACCTGCCCTTTTTACGCAGTACTCTAACCAAGGGGAATATTTACTCCATACTATGGATGTTCACTGGATTCTGAGATACTACACCAACAGGACGAAGGATCTCAGAAAGACTGATCAGTTGTTTGTCTCTTTTGCTCACAAAAGGGAAGGCAATGCAGTTTCCAAGCAATGCCTGTCTAAGTGGTTGGCTCATTGCATCACGTTTTGTTATGACAAGTACCACAAGACCCTCCCGGGTCAAGTCAGAGGCCACTCCACAAGAGGAGAAGCTGCCTCTGCAGCTTGTTTCAAGAATGTGTCTGTGGCAGACATATGCGCTGCCGCCACCTGGACTTCTGTCCATACCTTTACGAAACACTACAGTTTGGATATTGCCTCTCGCCGTAGAGCAGGCTTCCGGCTAGCTGTTTTGCAAGGCCTCCTTTCTTGAGGCTTGCACGGCTAGAGCTACTTCTTGGAGTAGTTTCCTCCTCCCAGTGCCTTTCTTTATTCCAGACTGCTTGGGATTCAGTCCTATATGTAATTACCTACTGCAAGAGTCCTCTCGAAGTAAGATAGTACAGTTACATAAGAACTTACTGTAACAGTAGATCTTCGAGACAGGCTCTTGCAGTAGGTAATACCTTCCCGCCCTCCATCCGCCTAGGCTTTTTCAGCTCCTTTTCCACATACAGAAATATCCACTTCTCTCTCGTCCAGCCTCTTTCGGACTGTGGCGGGAAAGACCTAGAAGGCGGGCGTCCGGGACCGCCCCTTTATACCGACGTCTCCTGACGCCAGTCACCTGATGTGGGGGTAGTCCCTCGCCAGGGACTGCTAGCTAGAAATTTTTCCGTGAGGTCCTGCCACCTGCCGGCGTCAGTCCTATATGTAATTACCTACTGCAAGAGCCTCTCTCGAAGATCTACTGTTACGGTAAGTTCTTACGTAACTGTACTTTCTTGCTTATTAATCCGCAACACCCCTTCCCCAGTGGGCTCTAAGATATGGGCCACTCTCATACCTGACATAGAACTTAACTGGCCTCAACTCTGGAAAGATCAATACACTCATATATCGCAGGACAGGTTTAGGTTAATTCAGTATCGGATCTTAAATAACATGTATTACACCCCGGTTAAATTAACTAAAATGGGGCACCTTTCCTCATCATCATGTTCCAGATGTGGTAAAGAAGACCTGACAGGTATATTTTGGTCCTGTGAGAAGGTATCTCCCCTGTGGGCACAAATTGAGCATCTGCTTGATCCGCTTTTGGGCCTCCAAGGATTATTTTCCCCAGCCATCTGCATTATGGGGATTTCTCACAAATTCAAGTTAGAGAGAGAAGATATCATATGGCACTTATTTCTCTGGCTGTTAAGAACCTTGTTCTCCGGAACTGGCTGGACCAGGTAACCATCACTTATTCAGAATGGTTGCATGAAATATCCTTTGCCCTCAGAGCTGAACAGCTAATCGCTAGTGTTAGACACCATATTTCCTCCTTTAACAGGAAATGGGGGAAACTGTATGCTTTATATTTGTCCTGCATTTTTTCTGTTGGTCACAGTGAGCTCCTCTGTAGTTAACCAATGTTTAACATCGATGTTTGTACTCTAACTCTGTAACTGGGTACATTTGTTTTACCTATGTTTCTGTGCCCCAGATAGGGTGGGAGGAGTTGGGGTGGGGGGTTGGGTAGGAGTGGGGTTAGGGGCTTGTGTTGACCGTATTTTGTACTCTGGTTCATTTGATACGGTTGTGTTTGGTGTTTTATGTTTGTAAAATCAAAAAAAAAAAGAGCCAGCAAAAGAAATCAAGGACCAAGCAACCAAGCTGGATAACTAGGGAGGTAGCAGAGAAGGTGAGGGTTAAGAGAAGGGCTTTCCATGCCTACAAAAGACCCAACAGGGCAGAGGACAGAGAGGATTATATGAGGAAATCCAGGGAAGTGAGCAGAGCAGTTAGGACTGTGAAGGCGGTCAGAGAAAGGAGATTAGCGCAGGGGATTAAAGAAGGGGAAAATGATTTCTTCATGTATATCAGGGAAAAGAGGAAGAGCAAGGATCAGAAAGTTAGGACCAGGAAAGGCAGTGGGAGGCAAGATAAGGGGGGGCTAAGAAGGCAGAAGTACTTAACGAGTACTTCTGTTCAGTGTTCACAAGGGAGAGGGATGGGCCCGTACCTGAAGGGAAAGGGGGAGTGGGAAGGGGGGGAGACAACCATGGATGGGGTTATCATGGTGGTAAGGGTGCTGGAGGGCCATAGGTCCCTAAGTGTAGACAAGGCACCTGGGCCAGACAAAGTTCATCCCAGGGTGCTGAGGGAGCTGGCAGAGGTCCTGGCAGGGCCAATGGCAGACCTGTTCAACACCTTGCTAAATACAGGATGTGTGCCCAGGGATTGGAGGGAGGTGCACATGATTCCTCTTCATAAGAATGGGCCCAAGGATGAACCGGGGAACTACAGACCAGTGAGTCTTACCACAATTGTAGGAAAACTGATGGAGTCTATCCTCAAAGATAGGCTGGTGCAATTTCTTGAGACTAATGATCTACAGGATCACAGGCAGCATGGGTTTGTCTCTGGCAGATCCTGTCAGACAAACTTGGTTGACCTTTCTGACTGGGTCACAAGGGCACTGGGCAGGGACCATGCGGTGGATGTACTCTACCTGGATTCCAGCTCGGCCTTCGATTTAGTGCCACATGGTAGGTTGACCTGCAAGTTGAAGAGTCTAGGAGTAGGGTGGAAACTAGCCAGATAGGTTGAAAACTGACTGGGGGAGAGGCAGCAGTGGGGGGGGGGGGC
This sequence comes from Neoceratodus forsteri, assembly GCA_016271365.2. Taxonomy (NCBI): domain Eukaryota; kingdom Metazoa; phylum Chordata; order Ceratodontiformes; family Ceratodontidae; genus Neoceratodus; species Neoceratodus forsteri. The sequence continues at coordinate 243,858,282 of CM028135.1, read as the reverse complement.
GAGGCATCAGAGTAGGTGCCAGGGTTGCTGTCGATGGGGGTCTGTGACATGCTGGTCCAGCCGTACCACCCCAACCCAGCCCAATTGGCTGTGTGGCATGGTACATGGCATCTTCCCCCCCAGTGCCTCCACTCATCCTTCCCACTACTGCTGTGCCCCCTTCACCCCCATGGCACCACCAGGGCTCCATCGGTGACCAATCCCCTCCTTCCAGGTTCCCCCCAATTGCAGCCCTTCCAGTCAGTGGCGCAGGGCCCTTAGACCACCTTCTGGCTGGTCTAAAGGCAGGCCCCTCTTGTGACCTTGGTGGGGCTTTTAGAATAGCAAACAAGGGGATGGTGCAGCCCAGCCATGGTGCAATCACCCTTGCAACCTGGCACACAGGCGCTTTTGTTGCAAGAGTTGCACAGGGGAACTTTGCTGCATGGCATCCTGATTTCACTGCAGACGGCATTTGAAAGTTGTGATTGCTGCAAACAATGATGCAAGGTGCCACTTATTTATTTAGTTAGTTAGTTGAGTTTTAGTAACTGGGTAAGTCCGCTGAGACAATTACAGTCCCTTTTTCAGGGTCAACCTGGGAGTGCTGCAAAATAAATACAGAACAGTGCAATAACACAGGAAAGACAGATAATGGTAGCAAAAACTGACCTACAGCAATTAAAGAACAAACAAAATCATAATAAGGCACACATATGATACTAACATAATATAACAGATCACAAAAATAGGTATTTACACTTCAGTATTACATAATACGTGACTTCGATAAAATGAGAATACAGGCTGCAGAAACAAAGAGCAGACAGATAATTATAGGTAAGGGGGGGCAGACAAGTAGCAAGCTATACGTTAAGGTAAGGGCAGAGAGCAGGGAAACTGGTCCGGTTCAAGGATTACAGTAGGTAGGAAGAGGAGAAGGAATAGAGCAATACAAGAGTAGATCAGGCATCAGAGGAAGCAGGAGCATGTTACAGACACAGAGAGAGAGGAAAGCAGATTGGTTTGGAACTTAGGAAGAGTGGAGCAAGACAGGACAGAGGGAGGAAAGCAGCTCCAGTCAGACACTGCCGCAAATGAGAAGGACTTGTGGCAGCTCATCTTGAGTCACAGTTTTTCATTTGAAAATTGAGCCCAAGGTCTCCATCATATGTTCCATTTAGGTAGCAAGCAGGATTGTGTGTGATTTATTTATTTCTGTTGGAATTGTTTCAAAATCATATTTCATTTTAAAATTTTAGGTGGATGTCTTTTGTAGTTTGGGAAGTTAGTGTGTCTTTCTGACATGGTTGCTGTGGGCATCATTATGGATGCAATGTAAGCATGCTGCATCAGTGTTTAAACATCAACAGTGATTGGTTCAGTGAGTACATTTCCAAAAATATTGAAAGAAGTTGGTGGCAGTTGTTAGCAAGAGCAATGCTTTAATAGTGTGGCACAAGGAGGTTGATTTCCACGAGGGCTGCCATTTAAAATGTGCAGATTACTATTTTTTTAAATAAATTAAGTATATCTCATGTTTTAGAGGTGAAAGGAGGCAGTTCCTGTGGTGCTGGGTTTATGGTTTGCAGTGAGTGAGTTGTTGCTGGCACTTGGAGTCCTGTTTTGTTTTGTTTTTTTCCATTCTGTGTTTATGCTCCTCGCCCCAGCTACCCCTTTCTTACTAGCCCCCCCCCACAGCCCCACCACTCGATTCCTCTGGGGCTTAACTTGCTGCCATTGTCCTCTGCCACAGGACTGTGGTAGCTGCCCAGCACAAGTGTGAGGCCTGCGAGGGGTTGTTCTTTATTCTGTCGCAGAGAATTTCTTCCTCCTGGTTTTTCTCCCTTTACTCCCCAGGGTCTCGGTAACCCGGTCACGCATGCACATGGAGGCATGCATGCGCCCTGAGGCCCTCACAGCCCTGATCCACCCATCTGGCCTAGTACCAGACCCCAGTCTGCCCAGCACTAGCATCAAGCCTCCACTCTGTGGCAGTCAAGACCAGGAATGCTAACCTCTCCAGTTCGGGAGAGGAAAGCTGCCTGGTGGCCGCAAAATCCTTCTCCCAGCCCTCCTCCCTGGCTGACCCCCCAGCAGCCCAACATGAGTTGCCAGCATGGGAGAGGTAAGGTGCTAGGCATCTCTACCCGCTGCACTACTGGGTCGGCCTTGTTTTTATTTTGTCAGACTGCAGGCACTGAGCGAGTGAGCAGGGACTTCAGTTGGAAGTATTTCATCGGAAGAGAGTGAGAAACTTAAATAAAAAAGGTACTGGCATTTAAGTGATAAAGTAACATGAATAAGACATGACTAAATGGCAGACGAGTGGGAGTCATGTGCTTGATGGCTGGTGTGTGGTCATGGTTGCAGTTGAACACGACAAAAAAAATTATAAGTATATTTTCTTTCTTTTTGCTGCGCTTATCTGAATAATGTTATGTGATACTTGTGGTGGAGTAAAAAGGAGCTGTAAACAAAGGATGGGTTTTGTGTGGAGACAAGAGGTGCTGCAGTTCAGGAGGGAGTTTCTGTGAAAAGAGAGGCAGATTAAACAGAGGAAGTTGTGCCAGCGGGTGGGGGTTCAGGGGCATGTCAAAAACAATGACAAGTTTACTATATGTATAAATCTGTGATGATGAGTCTATCATAGTAGCTCAGAGAAACATATTTATACAATGGCTTTTGTGTCCACGCCTGTTGCATAAATATATTATAGTGGCACGGTCGCACCACTACAGTTAGGGTTGAGCAGGGGTTTCTATGTTAAACCTCAAATTTAGCACTTTAATATCTTCACAACCGTTCAATGGATTTGTCCAGAATTTGCATGTGCACTCTCATGACAAAGATCTCTTGATGTGGCAAGTTTTGTTCCAGTTGGATGTGAGGATTCTGAGATGCGGATAGTGAAAAATGTAAAACACAAAAAAAATGCTGTTTTTAGCTGGTTTTTGTCATTGCCTTGTGCCCAGATGGTTTGGAATTTTGGTCTGAAATTTTCAAGGTACAAAGGGCCTGGCCGAGAGTAGTAGTACCTTTCATTGATTTGGTGAAAAATTTCAGTTCTGAGCATGCTCAGTATGAACTTCAGGATAGCTGCTTGGAATGAAAAAAGAATTTGGTCCATACAAAAAAGGATTCTGTTTTATATGGGGGCTAATCCTTTTTAATATGAAAAAATCCTTTTTTGTTTGGCCGCCATCTTGTTCTGTTTTTTTTTTATATATATATTTTTCAAAACCTACAAAAATGACATACTGCAGAGACACCAGTACATGTATCTTGCTCATCAGGACCCTGTTAGGTGGATTCTGCATTTAGGTTTTGTAAAATGACCCCCAAATGTTTTTTTTTTAGTTTTAAATCCTTTTTCGTGACTCGCTTCAGCTTTTTTTTGTATGGCCATACAAAAAAAGAAATTGGCCATACAAAAAAGGATTCCTACGAACAAAAAAGGATTTTGGACTTAGTTTTTTCTCCTCATTTTGACCTCCAGAACCCATAAGTCCCTCAAAATTTCAACTTCCGGGACAATGTATATATAAAGCCAAAGGTTTTCATGAGTACTGTTACAATAATGCATAATCCCCCCCCAAAAAAAATATCTAGGGGCCTGTGACAAAAATTGCCCCTTGGGCCATCCCAGCTTACAGGGCAGTTTTTTATAGGACTTCTACTTCTCTGCCACCACCTGATTTTAGCAGGGAACCACTTTTACCCTCTGCTCAGGCTCAGGAAGTTAAACGCAATAACTATTTGAAGAGTGCACTTTGCAGATGGACTGTAAACAGAATCCAGCAGAAACAATAACAATTACCTTGTCAATAATGAGGCAGTCACTGGTTCTATCAAACATAGATTCTTGACTAGAAGATATTACAGGTATTTGCAAACAGGATGTATTTACAGTACAGTAAGACAAATGGTTTACATGTTTACTGAGAATAGAAAGTAAAGTAAGTTAGACAGATGAATTGTCAGAAAAACTCAAACTTTAGCCTCATCTAAAGTCTCTTTATCTGTCACTAGCTACAGAAGACATTCACTCTAGGCTGTGCCTCCTTATCAAGCTAGCATCCAGCAGAGATAGAGAGGGAGAGAGAGAGAGCGAGAGAGAGAGAGAAAGCTGGGTCCCCACCTCCCCAGTTTATGTGCTCATGTGCTCAGGACTGTGGGGGAGTGACCTATTCTTTGAGTGACAGTTCCCCCAGTATCTCCACTCATGTGAGTGTGTGTGTGTGTGTGTGTGTGACCTTATCTTCTTAGCACTTCCTTGTTACCTCCAAAGGTTTTACAATATGCACCTGTGTCCATTGCCTGACATGGGAATATATCCCAGGAAAGACTCCCCACTGAGATTATGGCTTAACTGTCTCCTCCCTGCTCATCCTGTTAGCAATTACTGCTAACCTTTCCATGAAAATGTCAGCACCTCCACAGTGGGTGACCAGCTCTCATAAGCTGCTTGTACATGTAACCTGGCACCATTTTGTTTCCAGTCCAAACAAAACCTGTAACAGAAAAATACTTCAACTAACAGAAATGGAATAAATGAATCTGGTCACATATCTTGTCACATCTCCTCCTTCCCAGAAAATGAAGGCATGTCTCTTTTGGGTGACCCCCAAGAGACACTGCCATTCATGTAGGGACTGGGGAGCACCTAAAGAAACATGCCGTACACTTAGCCCTGCCTCGTTAGTCCTTCTACACTGGCATTCTGTGCACCACTCTACTGTTCGATGGTCATGTTATAAGACTGTAGTATCAAACTCCAGCACAATAATTTTGTATTTTTCCCCTTAATCCTATGGAGCCAAGTCAGGGAATTATGATCTGTGATTACAGTGAACTCCCACCCATACAAATATGGCTGCAGCTTCTGAAGGGTCCACACTATCCCCAGACACTCCCTCTCAATTGTGGCACATGCCTCCTCCCTGGGCAGAAGCTTCCAGCTCAGATACACTATGGGGTGCTCCTCCCCCTGCGGTGTAACCTGGCTCAGGACAGCATCCAGACCATAATCCAAGGCATCCATGTGCACGATGAACCTAGGGTCATAATTGTTGCTAGCAAGCATGGGTGATCCACATAATGCCTCCTTCAACTGTTGGAAGGGAGATTCACAATCTTCTGTCCAGAGAACGTTCTCTGGCATTTTATTTTTTGTGAGGTCTAGCAGAGGCTTGACCACAACTCTGTAATGATAGACAAACCTCCTGTAGTACCTGACTGTTCCCAGAAATGCCCTTACCTGCTTCTTCATGGCAGGGTGGGCCAGGCCTGGATGGCATCAACCTTCACAGGCTCTGGACGAATGCGTCCACTGCCTACCCAAGGTAGGACACTTCAGCCATGCCTACTTGGCATTTTTACACCTTAACTGTCAGCCCTGCAGCCTTTAGGTGGCAGAACACCTCCCTCATGTGTCTGAAATAATCCTTCCATGCCTGGCTGTAAATTACTATGTCATCCACGTACACTGGTTTATATTCACCAGCCCCAGACAGAATGCGACCCACAAGCTGCTGGAAGGTTGCTGGTGCATTCTTCATCCCAAATGGCATTATTCAGAATTCAAATAGGCCAACTGGGGTGACTAAAGCTGACCTCTCCATGGCTGCAGTGGTTAGGGGTAGTTGCCAGTAGCACTTTGTCAGGTCTGTCATGGTCAGGAACTGGACTTTCCCCAGCCATTCCATAATCTAATCTGTTCTGGGCATGGGGTAGGCATCTGACTCCATGCAGCTGTTGGGCCTCCGGTAGTCGACACAGAACCATTTGGTACCATCCTTCTTGGGGACAAGGACCATGGGTGAGGCCTAGGAGCTATTGGACTCCTGGGTCACTCCAAGAGTCAGGATCTCCCTGAGTTCCTCTTGCATGGTCTGTTTAACTTCCTCTCATACCCTGTAGGGGGACTGCCTCAGCACCACTTGGGTCCCAGTGTCCAAGTGATGTTCAGCCACTGTGGTGTACCCTGGTTTCCCCGTGAACATGTCTCCAAATGCTCGCAGCATCCCCTCATCTCCTCTGCTTGGGCCGGTGCCAGCTGCCCTGAAAGGGTGAGGTTATCCACTAAGGATCCCTCCCATGCCTCCCCAAGCAGGTCCATCAGAGGATCAGCCTCATTTTTCTCTTCTGGTGCACTGTACACAGCAAGGACCATTTCCTCCCTATCATAATAGGGCTTCATTATGTTAACATGATATACCCTCTGCCTGCACCTTCTGTCAGGCAGTTCTACTACATAACTGACCTCACTCACCTTCCTGATTATGGAGTATGGGCCTTCCCATGCTGCCCGCAGTTTATTTTGTCAGACTGGGACAAGTACCATCACTCACTGTCCAACTTCATACTCCCGGGCTCTGGCCCCATGGTTGTACCAAGTTTTCTGCTGCTGTTGTGCAGTGGCTAGGTGCTCCTGGGTGAACCAGATGAGCTCCTTAAGCCAGGTCCTGAAATTCAGGATGTACTCCACAACAGATTCCCCCTGGGAGGCAAGGTCACCTTCCAATTCATCCCTGACTAAATCTAGGGACTCCTCACCCTGTGACCAAACAGGAGCTTGAAGTGTGAGAACCCTATGGTCTCCTGTGGGACTTCCTTGTATGTAAACAGGAGGTGGGGCACATATTTCTCCCTGTCTCTCTTGTGCTGGTCAGCAAATGTCCTGAGCATAGTTTTGAGGATCCTATTGAACTGCTCAACCAGGCCATTTGTCTCAGGGTAATAGGGTGAGGCACTGAGCTGTTTCACCCTTTCGCCCACAGACTAGTCATTAATGATGACATGAAATTCATCCACTGGTCTAACAAGATCTCCTTGGGAAATCCCACTTGGCTAAAGATTCCCAGGAGCTCATCAGCCACTTTTTCCACCTCAATGGAGGGCATGGCCATTGCCTCGGGGTACCTGGTTGTGCAGTCCATGACAACCAGTATGTATCTTTTGCCTGTGCAACTTGGGGTGCTCAGGGGCCCCGCTGTCTCCACCAGCTTCCCTCTTAAAAGGTTCATCAAATAATAGGCAGGGGCACCAAGGCTGCCATAGCCTTGTCCCCTACCTTTCTCACCCTCTGGCACTGCGGACAAGTGCAACCATAATTTGGCACATCTGTGTACATGCTTGCCCAAAAGAAGTTGTTGACAAGCTGCTTTTTTGTGTGGTAATACCCAGGTGGCCCAAAGAAGGGATGTTATGGGTCAGGCCAAAAGCTGCTTGCGGTAGTCCCGAGGGACTACCAGCTGCAGGAATACCTCTCCCTGTTGCCCCCCTCTGTGGTGTACACTCCCTGTACTACAGCCCATTGTCCCAATAAACTGACTTTCTGCTCCCGTGAGAATCCTCAGCACTATCTGCCATCTCTCTCTCTCAGTTTCTGGAGGGTAGGATCACTCAGCTGAGCTCTGCTCAGCTCCTCCTGTCTGACCCTCCTCAACTCCCCTTCACAAGAAAATCTGCCCCCAGCTACCACCTCTGTTTGCAGCTGGGACTCAGGGCTGCTACTTCTAGCTAGCCCCTCTTCCACACTAGCCACTTCCTCAGCTGCTGAGGGAGGGGCTAGAGCAGGCTGTGTTCCCCTCCTCACTCTCAGAAGCTTGCCCTTTTGCCTAGCTATGGGTAGTAACACACACTAGGTTTTCTTGTGGTCAGACTCATTTCCCATGATCACATCCACAGAAAGATCAGGTACGACTCCCATCTCCTGTACCCCAAAGCCACCTTCCCGGGTCAGAAGTTTTTAGGGCAGTCATAGGACAGATGCCCCACTTTCAGGCAAAACCAGCATTTCTTTGCCCCTGGCTCCTTGTTCCCATTAGAACCAATGGGTTTTGTTTTGGGCTTGAGTGCAGGCTGGTTCACTTTAGGCTGCACTCTCTGGGTTCCATTAAAACCAAGTGCTGGGCAACCCCCACTGTTCCTACGCTGCACGTGTGGTCTGCTGGCCACATACAAATTAACACTTTCTGCTGCCTCCTTCGCAGAGTTGCATGCCTGGTCCAGTAGCTAACGTACAGGTCCTCAGGTACAATTTTAAGAACTTGTTACCTTACAAATTTTTTATTTGCTCTACAGTCCTAGCTTTAGCCCCATCCACCTAGTGGTCTAGATCAGTACACATTTGGACATGAAATTCAACATAGCTGTCTCCTGGGTCCTTTCTTAATTCTCTGAATTTTCACCTATAAGCCTTAGGAGTCAGTTCAAAATGTTTCAATAACACCCTTTTAACTTTATCACAGTCCATACAGTCCACATCATCCATTCTAGCAAATGCATGCAAAGCATTGCCCAGTAAGCAGTGGTGTAAGGTTGGTCATTTATGAAGCCCTGTCCAAGTTAAATTGCACACATACCCTCTCAAATGATTTAAAAACAAATCAAGATCATTCCCCTTCCGGTACTGAGGAAACATTTTAGAATTAATTGTGGCTTTATGGGTTGGGACCCCTATGTTATTATGGTTTGCAGTGGTGTTTGCTGGTGTAGTTTCACCATCTCGATGTCATGCTGCCGTTCTTTCACTCTTTCCACTCGTTCCTTCTCTCTTTCCACCTGCGTTAGGATTTCATGTTGACAAGCCATCTCTCTTTCCTCCTGCATCAGGATTTCATGCTGCTGAGCCTTCTGGCTTTCCTCAGCCTCCAGCCTTACTCTATCCCTTTCAGCCCCAAGCCTTGCCCTCTGCAGTTTGGCTTCTGTCAGCACAAGCTCCATCCTTATGATCTCAGGCTGATTCTGAGCCTCTGCTGCACTGGTCCTTAGTTCAGAAATCGGCAGTACAGCTCCAACAACTTGTGGCTTGCGGTGCCCCTCTGACTCAGTTGCTGTGACCTCAGTCTCGCTACCTTGGTCACCTTCCTCAGTGACCACCTGCTGCACAGGTATATGGTCATACACCTCTGAGGCCGTCTTCCCCCCTTGAATTCAATCCTGCTGCAACAAGGTTTCTATGAGTCCATTCTTTGTCAGGCCCTTATAGTCAACCTCCCTGTCTGCACACAGTTCACAAAGCTGATTTAATCCGCCATATGCTGTGGAGCTCATCTTTTCTAATTATGCTGCACTAAGCTGTTTTTCCAGAAATAAAAAAAAAGTAACAAACATTGTAACCTTTTGTATATCCTATTTTTAACTGCTAAGATCTATTTCTACCGGCACTCTGCCACTCTGTGTGCTAGGTAAGGCTTTTACCTCTCTCCCAGAGTTCCTATCTTTACAGGAAAGCACACTGTGCACAATTTCAGGCTTTAAATCTGAGCAATGATCCGCATTGCTCTGCCAGTTGTGACAAAAACTGCCTCTTTGGCCGTCCCAGCTTACAGGGCAGTTTTGTCTGAGACTTTTACTTCTCTGCCACCACCTGATTTTTATCAGTAAAAAAACGCTTTTGCCCTCTGTTCAGCCTCAGGAAGGTCAGCACAATAACTATTGGTAGAGTGCACTTCGGAGGCGGACTGTAGGGTCCAGTAGAAATAATAAAAATTACCTTGTCAACAATGAGGCAGTCACTGGTTCTATGAAAAATAGATTCTTTACTAGAAGATACTACAGATATTGACAAACAGATTATATTTACAGTAAGACAAAAGGTTTCCACGTTTACTGAGACTAGAAAATAAAGTCAGTTAAAGAGACAGATAATTTGTCAGAAAAACCTCAAGCTTTAGCCTCACCTAAAGTCTCTTTACCTACCGCTAGCAGGAGAGGTCAAACCATAATGGTTTCTCCTGTTCCTGCGTGCAGGGTGGTGGTGGGGTGTTAGGGTTGGAAACCCTAATGCCACATTTCCCTACTTTTGTCGGCTTAACCCTAACTAGTGCATGAACAAAGTGTTTTGCAATGAATAGATAGATAGAGATATTTATATATGATAGATACAGAATAGGCTGTTGTGTATATGTTGATACAATAAGGACAGTTCTGATTGGCTAAGAATGATGCTGTAATTTATAATCCTTGAATAAGGTAGGTATAACATGTATGTAGTGCTAAGGTGTCCAAGGGTCGCTCTGCAAGGTTGATGTAGATATGTACTAAAAGAATGGTAGAACCACAAACCTCAGGAATCAGTATACTGTACGTCAGACAGCAAGGAAAAGCTTTCAGGCTTCGGGAAGACAATCAGCTTTCACGTATTAAAAACACTAAATCCTGGCTAAGTCAGTGACATACCATGGGATGTGACAGGGGGCAGGGCTCTCAACCGGCACTCCCGGATAAGGATAAATTAATTGAACGGTAAAATGAGTTAGGTGTGTATGCACCACCATAGCAAACAAAAGAAAAGCGAGGTGTGAAATAGGTACAGGTAGCTGGCGGTGGTGGGGATACAAAGGTAGAAAATGGCAAAGAAAGGATTACAGCTTAGCCAAATAATCTTCTTCAACAGCAGGGAAGTGTTGGAGACAGTGTGGACACCCCCTAGCTGACTCCACACATATCCTATGGAATTGCCCAGCCATTCAACAATACTGGCAGGAGGTGTCCCGGGAGACTGAGGTCATTTTTCACTGCCCAGACGTCATTACACCAGCGCTGGTCTTGATGACTTTTCCCCCAGAGGGAGGAACATTGAATACCTCACAATCCAAACTGATATTGCTCCTCATCCTGGCAGCAAAAAAAACCATCACACACCTTTGGCGTACAGAGGGAACGCCAACTAAAGAGAGCTGATGGATGATCACCCTGGATATATACTCAATGGAGAGGCTCTCAGCTAAAATTCAGGACATGACACCCACATTCAAGATACGATGGAGAAAGTGGGTCTTATATCAACTAGGCAACTACCCAGACATTGTCCCCTAACTGAGGTCTCCCCTTTAAGTCACCCCCCCACACACACACACACACACAACTTAGACAAAACAGATACTCCACACCTGTGGAGAGAGAGACCTCATATATGTACATAGTTTTAGTTTTCTCTAACTTATCTTGTTGTATAAATCAACCTTAAGACGTGTTACCACAGATGATTTATCATGGAAGACTGTTACAACCGCTATTGTTAAGGGAAAAATAGATACAGAGTTACGAACACAAGGGAAAACTTGGAACTGCTTAGCCCAGAGCAGAAAAAGCAATCGCGGAATTAACCTACTAAATATTGATAAGCTTGCTCTTTCACATAGAGCTGCTGCCTGGACCTAGCGCCCTTACCTCTCCTCTAAATGTAAATAAAGGTACAGATGAATTAGACCCACCTGGACCCCCAAATAAGTAAGTACAGCACTATTGCCATTGAACAGAAACTGCCTGGAACCAAAATATATGTCACTTACACTCTCTCTCTCAACATTCTGGAAACAGAAAGGATGCAGTGCAAGTTAAGGTTATCTATGGGTGTACGTAGACAATGTTACCTTACAGTTACCTATCTGATAAGAGACTACCACATGAAAAATTCTGCCAGATGGACCCAGGTGGCGGTTAAACCAGATGGGGAACAGGAGAGAAACAGGAAGGAGGGGGGAATGGAAGGAGGCAGCAGACTAGCCTAACACAAAGTAAAGCTATCAGAAAGGAAAAACCACCCTAGAAGAGCAGAAATGTAAAAAATGAACATGATGAGTTAAAAGGACCAAACACTCCCTATGAAGAAAGCCATGTAATTCAACCAGGAAGTAATAGACTGTCCCAACACTCGGGGGGGGGGGGTGGAGAAGAAAAGAAGACCCTCCCTTTCACAAATGAAATCTGAGTCCCTATAACTCTAGGTAACATACGAACATGCGAAGAAGCCAGCAGAGGAAGGACATTTGGTCTATCAGGTCTGCTCGTATTGAGCAGGGTCCACAGCTTGAGCTAATGTCCCTGCCCTCCCTCACCACTCCTCCCATCCTCCCTATCCATGATCCTTACCTTCCCCCTATGCCTATCCCAGCCTCTCTTAAAGCTGACCACTGTCTTCAATGAGAGTACCTCTTCCAGCAGCACATTCCAAGTGTCCACCACCCTGTCTGTGAAGAAGTGCTTCCTGACCTCCCTCCTAAACCTTCCACCCTCCAGCTTAAGACTGTGCCCACTCGTGTTATGGTTGCCACTCAGCTTAAAGAGACTCTCCTTATCAACCTTATTTATTCCTTTCAAGTACTTGAAGGTCCCAATCATGTCCCCTCTCTCTCTCTCCTGTCTTCCAGGGAGTACATGTTCAGTGCCCTCTATCTCTCCTCATATGCCTTACCCTGCCAACCTGCTATCATCTCTATAGCCCTCCTCTGGACCTTCTCCAGCAGGTTATGGTCCTTTTTGAGGTGGGGGCACCAGTACTGAACTCCATACTCTAGATGTGGCCTTACCAGTGACCTGTACAAGAGCAGTATAACCTCCTCTCTCCTACTACTGATCCCCCTAGATATGCATCCCAGTATCTTTTTTGCCTTTGCTACTGCTTTCTTGCACTGCCTGGAATGCTTCGGGTCACTAGTGATCATCACTCCCAGGTTCTTCTCCTCCTCCTCTGATGCAGATACTCAGACTCCACCCAGGTAGTACTCTGTCCTGGGATTCTTGGCTCCAATATGCAAAACTTTGCATTTCTTGGCATTGAAGCCAAGCTGCCAGATCCTGGACAACTTCCCCAGCTTTTCCAGATCTTTCTGTAGGTCCTGTATTGCTTCAGCTGTGTACACTCTTCCACAGAGCTTGGTGTCATCCGTGAATAGGCACATTTTGCCCTTAATGCCATCTCCAGTGTCATTGATGAAGACATTGAACAACACTGGCCCCAGCACCGAGCCCTGCGGGACCCCACTGGTTACCTCTCTAGTGCCAGATAACTCTCTCCCCACAACCACCCTCTGGGTTCTGTCCCTCAGCCAGTTTTCCACCCATCTGGCCATCTTTTCCCCAACCCCAAGATCCACCAACTTCCTGATCAACTTTTTGTGGGGCACAGAGTCAAAGGCCTTGCTGAAATCAAGATAGAGGATGTCTGCCACTTGGCCCCTGTCTACTGTCTTAGTGACACAGTCAAAGAAGTCAATCAGATTTGTTTGACACGATCTCCCCCCCCCCCATGAACCCATGCTGCCTTGCATTTTGAAGACCATGCTCCTCTAGCTATTCCACCAACCTTTCCTTTAGCATGGTCTGTATGAGCTTGCCCACAATGGAGGTCAGACTGACTGGTCTGTAATTCCCTGGGTCATCCTTGAGACCACTTTTGTGGAGGGGTACTACATGTGCTGTTCTCCAGTCCTGCGATACCACGTCTGACTCTAGTAAGCTATTAAATAGGTCTGCCAGTGGCTGTGCCAGCTCCTCAGCCAGTTCCTTTAGTACCCTTGGATGTACTCTGTCCAGGCCTGGTGATTTGTCCACCTTCAATGCCAGTAGCCCCTCCCTCACTCTATCTTCCTCTATCACTACATCTGTGTTCCCCACCCCCCCGTTCCCCTTTTCCCTCCCTAAGGCACTTGTCCATCCTTCTGCCTGGTGAAGACAGAACAGAAGTATTCATTTAGTATCTCTGCTTTTCCCCCCATTATCCTCCACCCACTCCACCCCTTTCTTAAGCCTAACAATCCCTTCCTTCTTGTCCCTTTTCTCACTTATATAGAAAGAAAGCCTTCTCCCCTTCTTAATTCCTTCAGCTATCTGCAGCTCCTTCTGTGCCTTTGCTCTCTGGACTTCCTTATGTAACCCCCTATGAATGGGGGTTCCCGAAAAGTCTTCCTTGAGCTTGCCTAAATGCTCACCGCCAGGCTGGTGTCCTGCGTTTTAGCAGTTAAACATTATTGCCAGAGAAGTGCCTGTGTACTGCCTCTTTACAGGCTGCCTAGATTTGCAGTGGTGATTAATCTGGGAAGGGGCTGAGTGTTGTCATGCTCGAGTCCTGCCCGGGCTGCCTGGTAATCACTCCGTTTCTGCCATCACTAATTGCACAGAGGGAGCTCTGTTAGAAGATGTAACTGTTTGCTGAAAACCTATTAGAGTGATAATGATGATGTAGTTTGTCTAGCCTGCCTTCTTTGCAGCAAGGACTGTCTTGTTTATCCCTACCATTTGGCCCCGGGAATGCGAATTGGACCAATCAGTTCTGGTGGGACCTAAAATGGAGCCGGACTACAGGAGCTGTCTGGAGTCAAAATCTGTAGGAATTGTAGTTTTTGGCTTTTGGCACCTTTTTGCACCTGAAGGGGGAACCTTTTTGTGATTGACAGACCGATCAGCCAACCGAACCTTTTGGATTCTGGGGAAAGTCCCCAGGCTTGCTGGCAGTTGACTCAGATCTAAGTTAGGAGCTGAAGAAGCAACAGCTTGAGACAGTCAAGCAGCCATCTGAGTAGTTTCGCACGGGAGAACTGTGGAAAGGCCTGAGCTGTGGCCTGCATGTCTGCCTGCTGCCCCTGAGAGGGAGAGAAGAGAATTATTTCGGACTAAATGCAAGTTTGTGAGAACGCAGTAAGCCACTGATTTTTTAACAGGCTATTACCTGAAGAAGACCGAAGATTTTGCTGAATGTGATCGGGATTTTCAGCTGCTTTTGAATCCCTGGTTTGTGCAGAGACTTTGCGATCGTGACCAGAGAGCAGTTTGCCTGGTACAGTAGAATTTCCTTACATGTAAATGTGCTATGTATTGAAAATGGGTTGTGATTTGGTTCCCCACTGTGTGAACTGAGTTCTGCTTGCTGGTACCATAGAATCCTTTACATGTAAATGTGCTGTGTATTGAAAGTGGGTCGTGATTTGGTTCCCCACTGTGTGAACTGTGTTCTGCTTGCTGGTACATAGAATTCTTTACATGTAAATGTGCTATGTATTGAAAGTGGGTCGTGATTTGGTTCCCCACTGTGTGAACTGTGTTCTGCTTACTGGAAGCTTTATCCAGCCTAATCGGACTGAATCCGCGTTCATCTCCATTCAGCCTGGGCCATGCCACGCTGGCCCTGCCAGACTACCCCACTGCACAGAGAAAGCCACCAACGAGAGACCTGCCTGGGGATCAGCCCCCTGCTCTATGCTTGAACAGGAATGATGCCTCGGCGAATCATGTGGACCCTACTTCTCCTGGCACTCCAGATCAACCACCTGCTGTCTCGATTTTCATCCCGCCTGTGTTCAGTCTTGGGTATTGTGAATAAATATCAGGGTAGCTCCCTGCAACAACAGCTTAATCTAAGTGTGTCATCTGATTGTCTTATTGTTTCTTTTTCTTCACGAACTGAGCCCTCTGGCTCCGGATTACAAATAGTGTGTACTGTGCATGTTGTCTTTTCAGTCATAGGGCCCCAACCAGCTACAATGCCAGCCTACCCCGGGCAACGGTCCTGGCTAGCCCATCTCCTCTCCACCTGTGTACTCAGAGGGTGTGACTGTTTAGGGCCTCTGAAGTGCATGCATAACTGTTTGATTGATAGAGCCGTTAAGCAAATCAACCTGATTATGCCCTTCCCTTGTTCAAGTCCCCTGAATAAATCAGATCTAAACTTTTGTGCACTTAATCTGACTGTGGTTCCAGTTTGTGCTAAGAGTACTGTACTTTTACTAGTTGCTTTGCCTAACCTTGCTTTACAGGGGGTCCCCAGGGTCAAGCTAGATGAAACTGCCCTCGTGGTAAGTGTAAACAGTGTGGGTACTTGTGTGGTGTACAAAGGGTATTGTGAATGTAATTATTGTGCAGTGTTTAGGCCACTAGCAGGTAAAGGGGGGGTTACAGTGTCCCAGAGGGCTGTGCCCTGGTTAGCTTGATCACTACCAACCCTGACCTCTGGGGTGGAGGGACCTGTTACAGAACCTAGGCCCCCTAACCTGCTACTTGCCAAGCAGGGAGGGGTAGTAGCTTTTGGGATAGCGCCACCTAGGGTTTACACTTACTTAACTCACTAGCCATCCTTAGGTAATGTTCCCTATCCACCTCTCTCTTGCTCTTCCTGAATTTTCTATAGGCCAACCTCTTTTCCCCTTACTGCCTGGGCAGCCCCAGAACTGAACCAGTTGGGTGCTTTGGCCCTTGTGTTCTTCCCCCTGAGCCTAACGCACTCATCTGTGGTAACCAGTATTCCTTCCTTAATGATGAACCACCTTTGGTCCACCCCCATATCTGCTCTGATGCCCGCCAGATGGCTCCTTAGCACTTCACCCATTTTCCTGAAGTCTGCCCTCCTGAAATCCAAGATTTTGGTCTTAGTCGGGATGCTTTCCCTGCCCATATCCAACTGGAACCACACTGTGCAATGGTCACTCCCACCCAGTGGCTCCCTGACCATTATTTCCTGTACATGCCCATTTGTGAGCACCAGATCAAGAACTGCCTCAGCTCTTAACGTAATCAACAATGACAGTATAAAGTGATTGTATTATGATACACTTAACATGTAACATAAAATGTATGCACCTTAACCAGGAGATGTTCTCCTCCACGTTTCCTGTTCCTATATGTATGTACTTTCTCTGAAACATAATAAAAAATTATAAATATAAAAAAAAAGAAAGGACTACAGCTAGTGCATTGCAAAAAAAAAGAAAGGACCAAGAGCAAATACAGGAGAACAACAGCAAAGACGAAACATGAAGGGGAAATAAGAGAGCCAAGAGCAGCCTACTGGTAATCCATATGTGACTCGAATAGAAACAGAATCTGTTGACAGAAAAGGACCACTTTAACCTGACCCACATAGTCTGCCCGAGTGGCAAAGAACTGTAGGATTGAAGGGGTTAAATAGGAGGAGGAGCCTAGGCAATCCTCTAATTTAATAAACAGGAGGTTAACAGGTAAACAGTCACAAGTCCAAGTAAGGTCTCTGGTGGCACTATAGTAGGGAATTTAGGGCAGACCAGGTGGGCCAAGTGATCCTTATCTGCTGACAACTTCTATGTTTCTATGTAACTGATAGATATTTACAATTGTATACGGTTGAAGTGAATATGTAGAGGGCAAGGCTAGATGGCTAGGTGACTGGAGGATCAGAGGAACGGGTGAGGGGTTGTTAAGGTATGCAAACATGACTCATTTAAAAGCAACAGTACAGATGACTTCCTTAACATGTTCAGAGAGGGCATTCCAGATGGTAGGAGCAGCTAGGCCTTAATTACAATGACTTTGTCACTCGGGGGATATGAAGCAGGTCCCTATTTTGGGATCAGAGTACATAGGGTTGAGAAGGCCTGGACAGGAGGTTACTGAGGTAGGCTGGGTACTGCCCATGGAGGCATCTGTATATTGTATTTGCCTACCTAATGTCATGTCCCCTTCTCTGGAGGCAGGAGGACAATATATTTATACAGCAAACAACGATCTGTTCTTTTGTCACAACCCAGTGCAAATCTGCAGACGCTGTTGCATGCCATTGTGAGTTTATTCAGTGAAAAGGCTGGGGCTGACCTGTAAATTTTGCTTTTGTACTTCAGTGCTGGCAGTAGTGATTCCTTCTTTATAATCTTGTAGGTGGAACTACTATCATTGTAAAAATGCAACACTTTATGGGGGAAGGAAAGCAGTAGCCCCCCCCCCCATTATTTCTGAGACTAAAGGGGATAGAGTTCTTCAGTGATTTATGTTCCATTTCTGCTACAGTCACAATTTATGAGTAAACTGATGTTAGCACTGAAAAAAACCTCTTAATTCAAAATAACTAATTGACTAGCTAAATGGGGGACTTCTTATGTTCGTATTATCAAGTGGTTTCTCACATTCTTGGAGTCTGGAGCAGGAATGTGCCAGCCGTTGGATTTCATGATCCCCAGATGACTGATCCCTGGTGCAAATCTTAATCCTGTCCTAAACGCTTTCCCATTTGACTGCTGTTAGGAACAATTGCTGCCTATGGTGCCCATTCAAGTGTCGGGGGTTCTGATCCAGCGCGACTGTGATCACATTTGTCATGTCTTTATTCGGGCTGTAATAGATGAGCTGAGCCGGAATTTCGTGTCCTGCTGCTGCCAATGATATGATGGGAGCTGCCTGCATTAGACAAGCTGAAGGAGGAAAGGAAACGGCTGCCTTTGAATTGCACTGGGGAAGAGAATATTTTGTCCTTAGGTTTCTCTTCGAGTTCCCACAGTCTAAGACCTCCACTTCCAAATGACTGCCCTGTGCCACTAACAGCTGATGCCAAACCAAAGAACAGGCACAGTAGCTGGGGCTACTCATTCAGGTTTTGGCCAATGGGTTTTGCAGTAGCTCAGAAATCATTAAACGCAACACACAAGGCAGGTCACATCCCCAGCACAAGCAGAACCGTACCTCTCAGCCTTTTGTACAGTACAGTGGAAGGTGCAACTGAGGAACGGGATCAGGGTAATAATATCAGACAATTTAAAAACATCAGTACAATGCAACAGGGCAGTGGGGAGGGAGGGAGAATAGGATGCTGAGATGTATAGGAAGGGGATTAGTAGTTGGAGGGTTGAGGTGATTCTGCCACTGTAAAGGTCCCTGGTTCATCCGCACCTGGATTACTGTGTGCAGTTCTGGGGCCCACATTTAAAGAAAGACAAGGACAGGGTGGGGGCAGTGCAGAGGAAGGTAACCAAATGATTCTGGGTCAGAAGGGAAAGAGGCTTACATGGAGTGCTTGAAAGATCTCAACATGTACACTCTGGAGACGGGGGCATGATCGAGATGTACTAATACTTCTATAGGATAAAGTAGAGACTTACTCAACAGAGAGCCCTGCAACATAAAATAAAGAGTAGTGAGTTGTTCACATTGAGTGAGAGCACAAGTACCATGGAAAACTTAATGAAACTGGCAGGTGGGAAATTTCAGAGGAACTTCAGACAATATTTTTCATGGAGAGGGTGGAGCACAGTACCAAGGCAGGTAGTCCTTGCAAAATCAGTGTGTTAGGGGGTGTTGAACATTGTTGGGACTGATATGTGGGGCTGCTAAAGATAGTGGCAAAAGGGGGAAGGGGAAGGAAGAGTGAAGGGCCACAAGGGCTCTCACAAGCAACATAACACAGTAAGACTGGGCAGACTTGATAGGCTGTGGGGCCTTTTTCTGCCAACAACTTTTCTGTTTCTGTTTCTATGTTTTGTCACTGAAATGTAAGACACATCATCAAACTTGGATATATAAGAGGAAAAAACCTTTAAAAACTAGTGCTTGTATTTATACAAAGCTAAATTCTGATTTAGCATCATATTTATTATTAATTTACTTATGCTTTAAAGTTTCATTTACAGTGCAAGGGTATACCTTCTCTATGAGGGACAGCACTATTTCTAAGTGAAA
The DNA here is from genome assembly GCA_016271365.2 of Neoceratodus forsteri. NCBI lineage: Eukaryota > Metazoa > Chordata > Ceratodontiformes > Ceratodontidae > Neoceratodus > Neoceratodus forsteri. Next base: position 243,839,100 of record CM028135.1, on the reverse strand, counting down.
TAGAGCAATTCTGAAGAGTAAAGTAAATGAAGGAATAACCCTTCACTATGTGGGACACTTGACAGGTATGGACAGAGTCAAAAATAATCCTTACTCAGGTTTTGTCTTTGTGTAGCAGGTTTAAACGGACCCCCCCCATGTCTGATGTCATGCTACTTTGTGCATCAGGACCACTCAAAGCACGTGGCCTCCTGCTGGTACAAGACTGACCTTAGATGGCATTCTTTCCAGGGTCAGAGCTAGAGTATACAGGACACACCTCTCCACCCAATGAGAAGACAGGAGGCAGTATAGCATAGTGCACTGAGCTGCAAACCTGGAGATCTGGGTTTGAATCCCATAGCCTCTACTTGCATACTATGTGACCATGAGCAAGTCACTTACCTTGCTCTCAGGATGCACCTGGAAACAAACCTTGGCTTACTGTGTCTTTTCTGGCCAAAAGCTGTAAAATAAATGAAATAAAACAAGACATTATCACTAATCCAAAAGGTGCTTCTCCTCCATATCAACACTAGTTCAGCGAGAAACTGCGTGGGTTTGCTTTAGTGAACTTCTCCTGCGAAATGCACAATTTCCTTAGAATTTCATTACATTTATGCTAAATTGCCTATGAAATCTGTAGGATTATTGGGGAGGGGGTGGGATTTGTGAGAATTCTAATTGTTTGAATTTCTACACATTAATACAATATTAATGGAATTGTGGAAATAGTTTGTGCAACTTAACTAAACTGGAAAATTCTGAACATTTAAATTTTGCCTGTGAAAACAAATACCTGTAGGGCAGAATCTGTGGAATGCTTGATAAGTGGAATTGATATAATTTTGACAGCATGTAATGTTTCTAGAATTTTAAATTCTGACCATCTCTGCAGGCATAAATAATTTACACAGCCCTTATCAGTACATACATTCCATTAGTGGTGCCCAGAGAGACATCTGATTGAGCCATGATGTCATTTTTATGTTTGCTTGTGCGCATGCGCAAGAAACATTATGCGGCAGCTTAGGAGAGAAGCGGGTTGTGGAGGTGCAGCACTGTAGCAGCCAACGGAGGCACTGCATTTGGGGGCTTGGCACTGGTGGATCAATGGAGGCACAGTGTGCAGATGACACTGGTTTCAAAAAGTGCCACCAAGTTGAAACTTTTTTGCCATTGTGATGAGGGGGCCACCTCGTCATTGTAGCATCAGCCATTCCACTGCAATGAGGAAGCGACCTGTCATTGCAGGGCGGTACCTTCCCTAGTGTAACAATTTACGTCTGCCGCCTCTCAGCCCCATGAAAGCTGAATGGGGTGGCCAATCCCCCTATCGGCAGCCCCGACCCAGTTCATTTGCTGACAGGGGAGCCCACTCTCTGTCAGCCTGATGTAACCCCCTTCCCCATTTGTTGTGTGGTGAGGGGGTGCCCAATCCCCCTTGGCATCATGCCCCCCCAAAACAGTCATTCTTTGCTGATGGGGGGCTCAATCCCCATCGGCTTAAGTACTCCTACCCCAAAAAAGGCAAGTGGCACACTGGGAGCCCACCCCAGTGTGCTGGAATAAAGCCTGGAAAAAAAAACCTTCCAGCGATGTCTTTTTCTCTTTTTTATCTCCCTGAAACAAAGGAAACAGTCCCACACCAGTCGCCGCCCTCTCCCCAACCCACACCCACCCACTATGCACCCTACCTCCCACATGCCCCCTCACCCCATACTTGCCTCCAGAGCCTGGCGTGATGATCTTCAGTGGACCGAGAACACGTCTGCAATCTTCAAAGCCGACCGCGAACTGAAGAAATGCTGGTAAGCTGTATAATGGCATAAATAGGGTTTTTTAACTTTGGTGCATATCTCAGGCATTTTTGGGAATTTTGGTACCAAATTTTCAACATGGGGTTATTGGGATCCCTCCTCATGAATTCAGCCACTGTCATGACGTTATTCAGTCCCGAAAGTTGATTTAGTGGTCACTGCATGGAATCACTTTCCGGGATTGATTAACGAAATGACAGTGTCAGTGTTCATGAGGTGGGTTCTCAAAAAGCCTATGTTGCAAATTTGGTGGAAAAAATCCAAAAAGTGACTGTTTTACGACTGTGCATTGCACAGTTTCCACGCACGCTCATACCCTTGCGAATTTGTAATATTTTCACTTCAGATTTTCAACAGTGACATTTTTACACACCTCCTTATGAACAGTACAGCTGTCACTTTTAACATCCTGACTGAAATGTGTTTTCGCAATTCTGGCGCAGAATAGCACGGTCGCTGTGTAAAATCAGTGTTCAGGACACATTAAGAAAATCACAGTGACACTGTTCGTGAGCAGAGGTCCTAAAATTACTATGTTGAAAATTCAGTGACGAAAGTCCATAAAATGACTGTGTTACAAGCATGCATTGCGCAGTTTCCACACATGCTCATAACTTTGCGAATTTGTAATATTTTCACTCCAGATTTTCAACATTGGCATTTTCCACACCTCCTTATGAACAGTACAGCTGTCATTTTTCACATCCTGGCCAAAATGTGTTTTCGCGCTTCCGGTGCAGAATAGCGTAGTCGCTGTGGGAAGCCAGTGTTCGGGACAGATTAAAAACAAATCACAGTGACACTATTCATGAGCAGAGGTACTAAAATGCCTATGTTAAAAATTTAGTGATGAAAGTCCATGAAATGACTGTGTTATGAGTGTACATTGAGCAGTTTTCATGCATCCTCGTAAATACGTGCATTTGTAATGTTTTCACTCCAGATTTTCAACATTGGCATTGTTTCACACCTCCTTATGAACAGTACAGCTGTCATTTTTCATATCCTGCCCGAAATATGCATTTACACATCTGGCGCAGAATAGCACAGTTGCTGTGGAAAATCAGTGTTCGGTAGGAAAATCATAGCGACAGTGTTCATGAGCAGAGGTCACAAAATGCCTATGTTGAAAATTTGATGACAAAATTCCACTAAATGACTGTGTTACATGCATGATTTGCGCAGTTTCCACATAAGCCCGGAAGTCTGAGTATTTTTAATATTTTCACTACAGATTTTCAACATTGCCATCTCTTCACACCTCCTTACGAATGGTACAGCTGTCATTCTTCACATCCTGCCCGATTGATGTTTTCATATATCTGGCGCAGAATGGCACAGTCGCTATGGGAACTTAAAGTTTGGGACACACTAACAAAATCACAGTGCCACTGTTCATGAGAAGAGGTCCCAAATGCTTTCATGAGGTGTGTGGTGGGGGGTGTCACAAAAAGGCCATGTTGAAAATTTGTAGTGCAAATAGCAACAAATGCACAGAGTGTTAGGGTGTCTAACCATAACGTCCCACCCTGTACAGACTGACAGGCATCAGGGGTGTGCCTTTGGATTGCCGACTGTAATGCTCATGCCATTCCACCCCCACCCCACCACCCTGCAGCCAGTGACAGGCATCAAGGTGTGCCTTGAACTCTTCAGCCCCAGAGTTCACCCTGTTCTCCTATACTGCACCCCTTTCAGCATACGTCCTTATGGAATGGGATGACTGTACAGCCGAACACCTCAATTCACACCTCAACACATGTTGGTGTCTGCAGGATAGGGTGAAGTGAAATGGCATGAACGTTATGGGCGACAACCCAAACGCATACCCCAATGCCTTCCCGTCTCTGCAGGGTGGAGGTGGGGTTGGCATGAAGTTCAATCCTTTATTGCCATTCCTATTCTGCTTCTCTCAAACGCCTGCATTTCCAATGCTAATACCAGCAAGCAAACATTCGGCATTGACAAATGCTTGTTGGTATATGTTTTGGCTTAGCAGACATGACAGATCCTGTGATGTGTACATACAGAGCAATCTGATGGAAATAGTGACAGCTGAACCTGTTTCTGTGAGGTGTAGTTAAGGAGTAAACTGATAGTACAATGTATTTTTTGAGGTTTTGTAAAACAGAGCCCCCCAAACCACACTGAGCCACTTCTACTGCAATGCATATTTGCAGTCTGCATCTAAAACAAGTCCCTTTCTCTTTGGTGTGTTTCATGGCCCTGTATGAAAATCCCAGCTGAAATACTAGGGCAGGTGTACTGCATGCATATGTTTAGGGACCTTTGTCCTTGTTAACTCAAGCTCAGTCATCTGGCAGAAATCCAACAGATGCAGAAAGTTCATGGGGGGGGGGTGTTATAAATAGTCTTCCATCAGTTTCTTTTAGCAGAGAGTGTGAAGAAAACTGTGCGGTTTTATACAGAATGAAGACATGTTGTGTAGTGATACTTCTGCAGCACTTGAAGCACACATATAGAACCTTTATGGAACACATGCAACACCTAAACACACACATCTGCAATACTGTCTGACAAACAATAGTGAAATGGTCTCCCTTCATTCTTGTAAAGTAGCATGAACCCTGCCCAGTGTATAGAACCCTGCTGGTGACCTGATGTGCCACTCATGTTCTGCTCCCCCTTTAATCTCCCATTTTTCAAGGAAGGTGATTACTTTAGGGAAAATGCTGAACAAAATTTGAAAAACATAATATTTAGACACAATTTGGATTATCGTGGATACTAAAGGTCTACTGTGTATGGAAATCCATACACCCCAAAAATCCTGCTGTAATATAGTTGTGACATCAGTACTATGGTACAGAGACTTTCAAAAGTAGTTTTATGTCACAGCTGTGAGGCAACAAATTTCACCTGTCATCTCAGCTGCAGCTGCTTTTGTCACATGCTCATTCAAACAGAAGCATTTCTGAGAGAAGATCATCGACCAGCACTTTCTCAAAAGTAATGTTGGCCACTGTTTGAACTGTTACACTGTTTGTGCCACGAGAGGTGGGTAATAAGCAGGGCCACTGGAAAATTGCAGAAAAGGCTACCCAAAATTGCGGAGAGTTTTGCAAAAATAGTGGGAAATTGCGGGGGTTCTACTGCAGACCCTGAGTGCTTCACAATAAATCTTTTAATGTTTTCTGCAGCATGTATTAGTCAGTATAAATTGCTAAATGGATACACTGACACCTGAATATGTCTAAAACATAAAGAAAAGTTTATGTTCCTAACAAGAATACTAAACTGATAAGCTATCGTAAGCATTGCCCATCTTCCAAAATTTAAAAGCATCTGCCTCATACAGTGCTAAATAGAGTCTACAACGTGAGCCACAGCAAATAAATATTAAATAAAGCCAGAAGAACTATTTTTTTTTGTTTCTGGCTGTAGAATAATGAAGCCTAATCAACAGGTGTTTATAGTGCTCTGCCAGCTATTCACCCACTTTGGTACAAGAAAAAATAAGCAGACAGAGTGGTGAATAATTGAGTTTTAGTAAAATGTTGTTAAAGTGTTTAATGGTCATAATTTGTACTGTACACTATTTTTGAAATAACATAGTTAAACATTAAATCTAGGGGTTATTAGGGCAGGCAGTATAATCTAGAGGTAAGAGTAACAAACTGTGAATGAGCTGGTGACATCTAGCAGACCTGGGTTTGAATCCCATGACGTCCACTTGCATACTGTGTGATTCTGAGCAAGTCACTTAAACTCCTCAGTGCTCCTGGGTTGTACCTGAAAACAGACACTTGTGCCTAGTGGGTCTTACATGGTTACCAAAAAACATTAAAAAAAATACCAGTATATTTTTACTGCATCATACAACAGTCAGGGTGCCCTGTAATTTACCTTTGTTTTGCTCTGGCTGCAATGATGTTGTTTAGTTAAAGATACATGTTCAGATACATTTTCTGTTTTATAAGCTTGTTTTTAGACGTTAGTTAGGTTTTTACTGCAGTCTTTGCATGTTAGCATCTAGGGGGTAGTAGCTAAGAGTGAGATCACTGTTAACAACTAGCTTATTCAAGTTTAAAATCGGCAGTGTCATCCGGAAATCCTCAGCTGTTTGAATCAAAACTAGTCTGAATGAAAGTATGCTCACAAGGAAAAACTTGCCCTGCCACTTAGAAAAAGGCTTCATAGTTAGCACACCATTTAAGTAAATGGGATAATTTGCACCTATTCTCCCATCTTTTGTTTCAGTCTGTGTGTCAACAAGTTTTCTGATAGACTGCTTCAACACAAAACAAATGTTTGTTTATTGTTTTGTTTGTTTATTTGACATATTCAGAAAGACCTTTGAGTCAAAAGGCGCTTTTACACACACACTGCTGTTCCGAAACGAGCGTTACCTGTCCAGCGCCGATACAGCCTGTTCCGCTTCACGTCCTGATTAGACGAGTTCTGTGTTTCGCCACAACATCACCCTGCCATCCATAATGGTGCAGTACTCCTTGGGAGATTACCAGGGGGGAGCTTAGAGCTAGAATTGTTGCGCCGGAATGGGCGCTTTACACTGCGCGCTGCAATGGCACATTTGGGGACAAACCCAACTATGCCAGGGAATGAGGTTCAGGTGACCCTTCATTTTACAACGGAACAAAAAGCGTTTACACAGCATTGGATGGACCGGTAAGGTCCTTCCGTGATGCTTGTTCCGTTGTAAGACTGCCTGTGTAAAAGTGCCTAAAGACTCATTTACGAAGGTTCCACATCATACATTAAGTACAGGACAAACATTAGCTAACAGAGTTGAGACAGTTCAGCATATTACATAATGACAGAGTTACATTAAATTTCAATACATGGCAGTCATAATACATAATGAGGAAATACATTACATTACAATACAGGTACAGTCAAGGTTGATCAGGAGGAGGAGTGTTTAAGCGTACTTATGCTTGGCCAGTGGATTTTGAAACCAAACAATACAAAGATTCAAAATAAATCAGTGTCATATAAAACCCTTGCTCTACCTTGCACTGCATTCTTTTCGGCCAAACCCAAGTCTGCATGCAAAATTGTCAATATATTGAGAGGATTTTATTAAAAATGTTAATACTTTTTACACAGTTCAATATAAAAACTCAAAAATTCCAAGAAATTGTGGAACAAGTCAGTTTTTGCGGAGAATGGTGAAAATTGCTTATTCCGCAAAAGAATTGCGGGCGCAGTTTTCCAGTGGCCCTGGTAATAAGCAACAAGGTGTGGGGTGTAATTAAAAATCAAAATGAACAAACCAACACATGGGAGGGCCAACAAACTAAGACATGGGGGGGACACACCAACAAAGGGACCAACAAACCGGCACATTTGGATGTGATGGGCAAAACCATAACATACACTGTATGAAATACGATATGGGCAACCATCCACAGCTCAGCATGTGTTTCCATCTTGGGGCTGAGAGGACAGCATGGAACTCTCTAACTTTGCTCTTTAGATTCGTATGCTGTCATTTCAACCGCGAGATGAAAAAAAAGGCTTGCCTATGGTTGCCCATATACTATTCTATATGTATGTCTACAGCTATATATATATATATATATATATATATATATATATATATATAAAAGGTTTCTGTGTTTTTTCATCGCTTTACAACAGGAAAGTCCTGTCAAACTAATCTTACAGATTTCTTTGACTGGGTAACCAGAGTGGTGGACCAAGGGGGAGCAGTTGATGTCACCTAGCTTGACTTCAGCAAAGCTTTTGATACTGTTCCACATAGAAGATTGATTAATAAGCTGGGTAGGCTTGGACTGGGTCAGAAGTTGATCAACTGGGTGGCAAACTGGTTGGCGGGCAGAAAACAGAGAGTGGTAGTAAACAGTATACAGTCAGAAGAGATGCAAGTCGCAAGTGGGATACCTCAGGGATCAGTCCTGGGGCCAGTCCTCTCCAACATCTTCATCAGTGACATTGCAGATGGACTGGAGCGTAAAGTGTGTCTATTTGCAGATGACACCAAGATCTGCAACAGAGTAGATGATCCAGATGGGGTGGGCAGAATGAGAAGAGATCTGGATAAACTGGAAAAATGGTCGGAAGAGTGGCCACTGGGGTTTAATGCAAAGAAGTGCAAGATCATGCACATAGGGAAGAGAAACCCTGAAGCCACCTATAGGTTGGGAGGGGAGTTGCTGGCAATCACAAGGGGAGAAAGAGACTTGGGCATCATCATCATAGATGATCTGAAATCATCCAAGCAGACCACTAAAGCAGTAGGTAAGGCTAGAGGGATGTTGGGGTGTATTAGTAGGGGTATTGCAAGTCGTAAGAGGGAGGTAATAATCCCTCTTTACAAGACACTGGTTAGGCCCCATCTGGAGTACTGTGTGCAGTACTGGAGGCCGCACCTGCACAAGGACATTAACAAAATGGAGGCAGTCCAGAGAAGAGAAGAGGGGACTGAGTATATAGCCTTGAGAAACTCCAGAGAGGATAGGCTGGCTGTTGGACAGGATGGTGCCAATCTTGACTTGTTAGGTTCTGCCCGGAGAGGTAATCAGAGAACCAGGATACAGTCGCCCAGGACAGACCCGTTGATGGTAAGGAGTTGAGGAACAAAACATGGTTGACGGTGTTGAATGCCTTGGTTAGGTTGATGTAGACTGACCCAACTATGTGTCCGGGGTCGAGGTCATGGTGTATGTAGGAGGTATATTCAAGGAGGACTGTGGTGGTGCTATGACCCCTATGAAAGCTGTGTTGCTCAGGGCACAGCAGGTTCTGTTTTGACAGATAGTTTGTAAACTGGTCAGATATGATTTTTTCTAGAGCCTTAGAGGGTGGGGGCAGAATAGAAATGGGACAGTAGTTGTCGGGGGCGGATCAGTCACCACTTTTTTAAAATAGGGGTTATTACAGCACATTTCCAGGGAGATGGGAATTGGCCCAGACAGAGGAACATATTTAGTATTTTGGTAAGTGGGGAAAGAACCTCATCAAGGGTGAGGCAAGGGAGTTTTAAGTCCAGGAGTCTCCTCTGTAGTGAGCCTTGCCCAGTATTTTGGAAAGGTATCTCTTGGTGTCATGGGTAGCTATGATCCAGAGATGAAAAAGGGGGATATTATCCCAGGGGCTGGGAGCAGGTGGGCGTTCTGTTGGGGGTTAAAAATGTTGGGTGGAAGGACGCTACTAAGGTCAGAGAAAGTGTCATTGAGGGTGTTGAGAAGGGCCGGGGGTCTTGGATAATGGAGTCACCAACAGAGGGTTGAGGGGGCAGGATATCACTTTCCCACTGAGTTGCTTTATATTCTTCAAGAAATTGCGACCCGAATCCCAGGTGGAGGTGAGGGCTTGGTGATAGTAAGCAGCCTTGGCTTGGCGAATAGCACAGGTGCATTTGTTCCTGGCCTTTTTATTGAGCTGCCTGTCCTAGGGTAGCCAAGATTCCAGGGCTTTATACCAGAGATTGTCTCAGTGCAGCATCAGGTCAAGTAGAGCCTGGGAGATCCAGGGGGTGTCTCTATTTTTTGCAAAACGTTTAGAGAAGGGGGCCAAGATGTCAGAGGCAGTGTTGAAAGTGGAGATGAAATAGGAGAGGGCGGTGTCTACACACTGGGAGGCATCAATAAGGGACCAGTCACAGGCCCTGAGGTGGGATTCGAGTTGAGGAAGGGAATATTTTTTAGGTGCCACTGAAAGGAGAGTACAGGGAGTGTAATAGGGGCCTTGTTAGACCACCAACATGTAACAGGGGAATGGTCGCTGAGCGTGTCAGGGAGAACCTTAACCTGGGAGAGATTTTTGGGCCGGTTGGTGAAGATGAGGTCCAGCAGCGTCGAAGTGCCCATTTTGTCATTAAGTCTGGAAGGAGACTGGATGACTTGGGTTAGATCCAAGGTTGAGGCCGAGTCCTTGAAGTGAAGTGAGGGGGACAGCCACTTGATATCAAAATCCCCTGTGGTGATAACTTCACTACTGGAGGGAAGTTTCGAAAAAAAGACTGCTGTAAATGCAAGTCTTTGGTTGCATGGGGGGATATAGGCAACCAAGAGGTAGATGGTTTTTCCGGGGTTGCCAAGAAATAGTTTTTTTTTTTTAAACTTCAAATTTTATTAAACATTGGGCATATGACATGAGTTGATACCTTACAATCAGGTCTTTCAGTGTGAAAGAAAACAGTATTAGGGCGGAGATTAGATTCACTCTACATAGTTAAAACTTCCACTAACACATGTATCTCTTCCCTTCTTAGTACCATTACAGTTGAGAAGTTTCTATAACTTATTAACTTAAAAATTCACTTTATGAATTCTGTCCTTACAAGTGTACTCCAAGGTAGAATCCATTTAAAGTCACATAGCCCTCATCTAATAATATATGTAACATAATTAAGCAAAGGAACAATAAAAAAAATTGTATAAATTTAAATACCCTGATTTATGGCTGGTGTATTTTCTGTGTTTTGTTTTATTTTTCCTCCATCCTTTTTGTCCACTACCATGGTTTGGCTGTTTGAGGGATATCGGGGGTGATGAGGCCAATTGACTTGAAGGAGGGCAATAACCCCCTAAGTAGGGGAGGAGTAATGGAAGGAACCAGGTACAAAATCTTCTGGCCCTGTATCCATTTACCATGGCCTCTTCTATTTCGGAGGTCTTATCATTTCAATACCCTAGAGCCTGCTGCTCTAGAACTGGGATCCCCTTTTAGTCCTCCATCAAGCTCATAAAGGGTAACCAGATTTGGAGATATTTATCCTGCTGCAGATGCAGTTCTGCTGTAATTCTTTCTACCCTGGAGATATCCTGGACAACTGCAATCCATTCATCCACTGTGGGTGCTGCTTGGGAAAGCCACCGTCTAGTTATGGCCTTGCCTGCTGCGGCTAACAATATGCCAATGAAAGACCTTTGGCTACCAGATCCTCCACCTTTAGGCGGGAAACCCAATACCAGGGTCTGAAAGGTAAGTATTTGGCCACAAGCCATTATTTTCCCATATGTTCACCCACTTTTGACCAAAAAGGCTGTATAATAGGGCACTCCCAGAAAATGTGTAGGTGGGAACCCTTACCACCACAGTTTCTCCAGCACAAATCAGAGTTCCCTTTTTAATTTTTTTTCTTATTTTTCTCTTTATGCCCCACTCTCACTGCAGTACTTCCTTTCTTTGGGAGACTTCCGTATTGGCCTTGTACGTCCCTGCTCCTCATGCCAGGCATTGATGCAGTCCATCCCCCCCATGGAGCGTTGGTTGTACCCCCCAGGCGGGTACAGGAAGGGGTCCCATCCCGATGTGTCTGTATTTCGTCGGGGGGATGCTGTCATCAGGCACCGGCTGGGGCACTGGGATCGGGGCCTTGGAGCTCCGTCTACAGGGAGCACTGTGGGGTTTTTATGCTTTTCTGTCCCCACCCACAGGATGTTGGCAAGCTAGGGGAGCCAGGCGGTGCCGCGTCGAGGCGTGCGGCGCTCAGTTCCTATGAGCGTCCCCCCCTCCGTCTTTCTGCAGTCCCGCTGCGCCTCCACTCATGGTCACCCAGGTGGCGGTAGAGCAGCGGGACATGCATCCCATCCCACTCTGGAGGAAGAGAGCAGCCTCTGGGTGCTCAATCTTCCCCCCCCCGGCCGACCCTCTAGCAGCCCGAGTCCGTTCCCGAACCCGGGTCGCTGGCACCACAGAGCGGGCCGGCCCCAGAGTTCCCTTTTTGATAATGCTTGGTTCTTTTGGGAGTATCAAAAAATCTAGAAACAATTTTCCATCTGAACTCCTTCCAGTTATTAGAAGCTGAAGTACATTCAACACCTACCCAAATCTTCCTCCAGCTATCCTCATCTAATCGAGTTCCTAGTTCCAGCTCCCATTCTGTTTGACATAAAGGTGGTGGCAATTCTTTAGAAGCTCTGTAGGCAGTCATTAATCTGGAAGTAAATTTATTTTCCCCTATGTTTCAAATCGAGACCCCATAGTTTATATCAGCAGGTGGGGGGGGGGTCTTTGTACATTTAGCAAGTTAGTTCCCGCCTTAAGAAAGGAAGCCACTTGAAGATATCTGAAAAAATTTGTCTTGAGGAGCTGGAATTCCTGCTGTAATGTTTGAACAGTTTTCAGTTGACCAGATTTAAGAAATTGACTAAAAAATCTGAGACCCCTTTTCCTCCATAAGGAGAAGGCCTGGTCCATCCTAGGAGGGGAAAACTGGATACAGTGAGTGGTTTCAGTATTACTGGATAATGTATCTCCCACCCCTAAGTTCCATTTTATTGCCCCCCATATTCTATAAGTTTGTTTGATCCAGTGAATTGCTATTCCTTTTTTAATGAGATGAGAAGGGGAACCATTGAAATCTAATTGTGGATTTAGTCCAGGTTCCCCCTGGATCTCTAATGTAGCCCATGTATTATTCGGGTCATTGTTTAAATAATTCACCCAGGGACACAGCTGGGCCACTTGGTAATGTGTTCGAAAATTAGAGAGCCCCAGGCTGCCTTCCTCCCTTGCTCTCTGCAACGTTTCCCAAGCAATTCTGGGCCTATGGCCTCCCCATATAAACTGGTGTAGAGCTTTGGTGATTTTTTCCATTCTGAACCTGGGACCCTAACCAGTGAACAGAAATAAAAAACCGGGAAGAATTTTCATTTTGATGGAGTCAGTCCTTCCCATTAAAATTAGGGGGATGATGGACCATCTTTTTAAGTCTCTCATGACCTCTTGAATCAATTTGCCATAATTGGCATGATATAACTGATTTAGGTCTAGTGGTATGTAAATACCCAAGTATCTAAACTTTGCCTGAACCCACTTAAATGGTATTACCTGTTCTAATTCTCTTGTACGTGTACCACTTACAAAAATCACCTCTGTTTTGTCATTATTTATTTTAAATTCAGAGACTTTGCCATATTCTGCTAATATCTGGAGCAAGATAGGAAAAGTACCCACCGGATTGCGTAAATAAAGCATAGTGTCATCTGCATAAAAGGAGATTCTATTTTCTTCCCCTCCTACAATAATCCCAGTTAGATTAGTATGACACCTGATAAATTGGGCTAAGGGTTCCATGCTAAGAGCTAAAAGGATTGGGGAAAGGGGGCAACCCTGTCTAGTGCCCCTCCTGATTCACAGTGGGGCAGATATTGTGCCGTTCACTTTAACTCGAGCTGTGGGAGCCCTATAAATCTCACCTATTCATTCTTTAAATTGTTCCCCAAACCCAAATTTAGCTAATACTTCTGATAGAAAGTCCCGATGTAAGCGATCAAACGGCTTCTCTGCATGAATTGCTATGGCAATTTGTTGTTCCTTTGCCCTCCCTCCTGTGTGTAGGATATTTAGGCAACATCTGATGTTGTCCTTAGGGTGTCTATTCTGGACAAAACCAGCTTGGTCTGGGTGAACCAGGTTGGGAAGGACTGCGTTTAATCTATTAGCTAGAACTTTCATAAAAATTTTAGAGTCCACATTTAAAAGTGAAATAGGTCTGTAGGATCTGCATGACTCTGGGGATTTGTCCTCCTTGGGGATCACTGTTATGTATGCCTCCTTCCAAGACCCCGGGAGTCCGTCCTCTTCTTTTCCTTTATTGAAGACCTTAACTAGTATAGGAATCAACATTTTGCTAAATCTCTGGAAGAATTCTGCATTAAACCCATCTGGACCTGGTGACCTACCACTCCTCAAATTATGGATAACTTGGGCTACCTCCTCTGAGGTTGTTGGAGAGTCTAATTGTGCTTTAATTCCATCGGTTAATTCCGGGAGGGTGACTTTATCCAAGAATCCCCTAATGGGGCCCTCAGAATCTGGTTCTATTGGTTCTGGATGGCAAAAGGTTGCATAGTATTCTTTAAATGCATTGGCTATATCTATTGGAGTATAAATCTGGGTGAGAACTCCTTTTAATGGACCGTAGAGTCTTCACATACCTGTCTGCTTGAGCCTTTCTTAAATGAAAAGCTAATGGCTTACTGGCCCTATTACCATATTTGTAGTATTTCTGGTTCCCATATCTTAACTTCCCCTCTATTTGTTGATCTAAAATATCTTGTAACTTCTTCCTAGTTTCCTTTACTTCCTTAAGTAACTCTGCCCTGTGTGTTCCTCCCTGTTTCACTATACTCTCTAATTGCTGTAGTTTTGTCCCCAAGGCTTTCTGTTGTTCTATATGTCTCCTTTTGAGATGTGAGGTGAATTAAATAATCTGCCCCCACACTGCAGCTTTCATTCCATCCCCAAAATATTTAGAATCCGAACCTTCCCCGGGGTTATGGGATTGGTAATCTTTAATAGTTTCTTGGATGTGGGTCTTGAAGTCCTCTCTGTCCAGCAGGGAGGCATTCATTCTCCACTGTGTGGTTCTTTGCCAGTTCCCCAGCTCTAAAGTCAGGGCCACTGCTCAATGATGAGACACCAGGCGAGGGAGAATCTCACAGCTGCGCACCTTGTGAAAATCTACAGTACTGCACAGAAAGTAATCTATTCTGGAGAAGGTGCTGTTTGAGTGGGAGCAAAAAGAGTAGTCCCTCATGGATTTATTAAGATCCCTCTAAACGTCTATCAAACCCATCTCCTGCATTCCACCCCTGACTGCTTTTCTCATGTTTTTATTTGTACTTGGATTTTGAGATGAGCGATTCCACTGTGAATTCAGGACACAATTGACCCCCCAATAAAATCATGCCCTCTCCCAATTGTGCTGTCTGTTTAAAAAGTTTTATAAAGAAAGCTGAGTCATCTTTGTTGGGTGCATACAAATTAATAATATGAAGGACCTGGGTAAACAACTTCTCAGTTACTATAATCCCCCTTCCCGCTTCTAGAGTAATTTCTGAGGTAACTTCAAAGGGTAGGTCCCTATGGAAAAGAATGGCCACCCCTGCCTTTTTCCCAGATGGGTGTGAAGCATAACTTACTCTGCCCACCCAACTCCGCTTTAATTTCTGGTGTTTTACATCTGATAATTTAGTTTCTTGGATGAGGCTAATATCAGATTTTACCTGCTTTAAATAATGGAGGATCTTGGTCCATTTAATTGGAGAGTTCATACCCTAAACATTCAGGGAAACGACTTTAAGGGTACCCATTTCTAAAGTAAGTTATTCGTAACCTAATTAGACTCCCATCTCCTATGTCTATGTCCCACCAGTCCCCTCTGTTCCCTCCCACATATGTCCCACCCCAATCCCACACCCCACAGCCATTCACATCCCCAGCCACATTATCATGAAAAAATACATCCCCATGGGTGAACCAATTCCCATGCAAACGTTTTTCACAACATTGTAACATAAACTTTACAAACATGAAACTGTAAACTTATTAACCTTAAACAGCTAAAGTACTTCCTCGGTTAATGATGGAACCCTACTGCCGCAGGGGTGGAGAGCCTAGGCTCGAGATCCTACTGTAAGTAGGTCTGATTCTGTTGAATCAGAAGTAAAACAAACATCACCGCTCAGTAGAGCTGCTGTGGTGTACCACTGTGCTTCTTACTCTAAAGTAGCTAATTCAGGGCAGCCCCTGGAGCCGTCTATACTTGTTAATTTAAATGAAAATCAGGGAAAGGGTGAGTATTGTTCACCCTAATCCCTAGCCAGCTTTCCGTGGGAGTTTATTCGGGGAATTCTCCCTACCAAACCCCCGATTACTACCAGGACAGTGTGTTCGACCTCCTCAGATCCACTGTTAAGGTCTAATCGATATTTGACTATTCACAGTTCCTGGAAAAGCTGGTTGGATTAATATCCACATGTTTAACCCCTGATTGCACATCTTATATCCCCCTCCCTCTTTCAAACCTTTCCCATTAATTTCTCCTTCTGTGTAGTTTAATGTAGTTTGTGAAGTCAATTGAGTTTAGTATTGGAGTATATGGGGGGAAAAGGGTAAAATTATTGTACCCAATTAAAGTTCAGTGTAGCCATAGCCAGCCCACTGGTGCAGAGACATGGTGGCCATCTGCGGCGCCGGTGACCCAGGTTCGGGAACGGATCCGGTGTTGGAGGGCCGGCTGGGGGAGCAGGATTGAGCATCCGAAGGACTGCTCTCCTGCTCCAGGGGGAAGGGGGTCGAGTGCTCAGCGCAACATGGACCCCCAGTGGAGGCTGGAGGTACCACAAGCACTCTGGCATCTGCTGGAAGGGGGGCAGGGCGGACACTGGCCATCATTGCACGTCCCCGCCCCCAGGGAAAAACCAACAAGAAAATCTCTCTCGGTGCCCCGCTAATGAGCCAGCTACAGTACACCGACCCCTCTGGCCACCTAACTCCACTACAGTAGCCCTATTCGGGAGGGGTCAGTCCCAAGCATGTGGGGTCGGCGGCTGGGGCAGGGTGAACCTCGCTAGTGGGGGTTAGGGGAAGCCCGGGGCCAAAAAAATAGAAATTTAAAAAAAAAAAAAGTTCAGTGCAGTCAACACATTAATAGTCCATCCATGCAACACGGTAAACTAGTGGAGACAGGGGATGATCCTTCAATAATTTCTGAGTTAGCAAGTAAGTATAGGACCTCGGTTTGGTAAAGTTCCAAAAAGGGAGAAAAGTTCAACTGGCGTATGATGACAAACTATGGAAACATAACCAGTACCTTTTCCGGGACTCAGGGTGTTTTCTGCCTCAACAGTCGGCCTTGAGTTGCTTCATTTGGCAGGGAAGCTTTATTGTCTGTTCCCAAGATTTTTTTAGATCCTGGCTAAGAAGGGAGGGCCAGGTTATTGCAAATGGATGCATTTGCTTCGGTTTGCCTGCTCTCCACCACGCCGAGTGAGAAATTGCATGTTCCAGGTCGCCCTCGTGCAGCTCAAGACAACGTAGGCCTAGTTGTTTTAACATAGGCAAGGCTTCTCTTAAGGTGTCAAATAAGTGCGAGTCTTTCTCCGTATGGACCCTAAGTTTTTTCTGGGTAGTATAGTTGAATACGGATATTCTTTTCTTTGCCCAGCTTAATAATTTTCCGTACCTGCTTTCTTTTGTCATTGAGCATATCGGAAAAGCCCTGGTCGAAAAACAGTCTCTGTGCATCTAATTTGATTTCTTTACTTTTCCATGTGGTTTGGAGAACCATCTGGCGGTCTGATAATTAAGCATATGTGCTATGATCGAATGTGGCCTTGCAGATTGGTCTTTCGGTTTGGGGGCTAATGACTGGTATGCTCTTTCGATCAAAAGAGGGGTATCTTCTGGGATTTTTAAAAAATCTCTCAGAATATGTAATACGAACTCCTTCATAGATGCAAAAGATTTCTCCATGTCCTCTGGCACACAGTAAATTCTGAAATTGTTTCTTCTAGCACAGTTTTCCTGATCATCGATCTTGGATTGCAACTCCTGTTCTCTGGTAAACAAATAAAGAATAACTCGGTCATGTTTGCCCAACGAGTCGGCCAGGCCCCCCACACATTCCTCCACTGCTGTAGTCCTCTTGTCCTTGGCTTTTAGGTCTGCTTTCAAGTCAGAGACAGAGGATTCCACCCTGTGGATCACTTTTATGATGCCATCTAGTTTTGAAAGAATCATTCCCTGGTCTGTCGACTCAAAATTTTCCTCTGAGTCGGCAATGCTGCTTACCGGGGAGGCCGAGCACTCATTCTGGGGCTGGCTGGAATTCTTATCAAGCTCCATCAGCGTTTTGAGCTTGGCTGCTTGCGAATTATGATGTCTCGATCTGTTGGAGATCATTTCCCTTAAGTTTAGAACTGAAAATTACTTAATTCAAGCTTGATTTAGTGCTGGTTTAATAACTTCTAATTAGAACGGCTCTGGAGTATTTCAGTTAGGCAGCCATTGAAGCGGTGACGTCACCGGAAGTCCACCAAGAAGTAGTTTGACAGTGAGTATTTGGGCACCGTGAGCGGGGGTGGGAGGGAGACAGGGAAGGCTTGCAGGGAGTCCTTTATGTACAGAATGCAAGCACCTCCCTGTTTCTCGTGTCTATTGGCACAGAAAATGGAGTAGCCATTTAAGACAACGGCTTGTTGTTGTGCATGTTCTAAAGTTGTTGTGCACATTCTGAAAGCCTTATTGTGGACATTCTATCATTAACTGCAGCTACAATTCCGTCGCTCTGACTACTGCTGCCTGTTTTCACTTCTCTGCTCACTGTACCTCAGTGTTACGTTAACCGCAGTTTAAAAAAAAAGACATCAGCCACGTTTTTTTAACCATAAACTATAAAAAAATAAAACATGGCTGCCCATACACAACTTGCATTGTGTTTCCATCTTGGGGTTAAGATAACAGCATGGACCTATCGAGCTTCGCTCTTGAGGTCCATACACTGTTATCTCAACTCCTCGATGGAAACACAGGCTTGTCATGGGTGGGCACCCATACATTGTTCCTTATGTTTTCTGGCAAACATAATTTTGTTTACATTATTTGCAGTTAAAAGGTTGTAACACATAAGTAAAGAAAACTACATTCTTGAATAATAACTTCACATATTTGAACAAAGAGGAGTCTCCCTGTCAGCTAAATTATTTTGTTAAAGCATCAGAGAAGAAGAAACAATGAGTGTTTCCTAAATTGCAACAATATGGCTGTTTATTGCATGAGCCAGCAGTTTTCACTGAGATTTAATATCATGTTTCTGAATTCATAGAAAGAAAGACAATGACGGCAGAGCAACACCATTGGTCCCTTCAGTCTGTCCATAAAACCCTAATAAGCCTGCAATCTATTGTTCATACAGGGTTGTGACCCACACTATTAACTCCCATGCTCCCCACCCTACTTCTGCCACCATGAGCAACCACTAAGCCCGTCATTCTGTCCCAATCATGTTTGAAATTATTGATGGTTATTACACCCACCCCATCAGATGGCAGTCTGTTTCATGGCTCCACCATCCTTTCTATAAAATAAAACTTTCTCATATCCCTCTTTAACCTCTCCCTGACCATTTTCATTTCTGCCCTGTGTTTTTTATCCGCTACTCATGCTAAATAGTTCCTTACAGTTTAACTTGTTCATTACTTTTAGGAACTTGAAGGTCTCTATCATATCTCCCTTCTCTTGGCTGACCTCCAGCAAGTACATGTTCAGTGTCTTGAGCCGATCTTCATAAGATCTGCCCTGCTGCCCCTGAATCCTTTTGGTCACCCTATATTGCACTGCCTCCAGCCTGTCGTTATCTTTTACAAAAATGGCAGGGTAAAATCATGTAATCTGATTGGCTCTTATTTATGTGTAAAATACAGTTTACACATGGGTAAAAAAAGGACTGCTCAGCAGTGAAGAGTCTGCAACACAGATCAGTGGGCATTTAGAACACAAGCATTTCAGTTAGCCCTCTACTGCCAGAGCTGATCTTCTACCACAAACATGGCTGCTACCTTTACACTGTAAAAATCTTCAACTGGGCCCTAAAAATAAAACTACCTTAAATAAAAAATAAAACAAATGAATTAAATGCTATTTCCCTGATTATCACATTCTCCTTTCATACATAAACAAATTAGAAACAACAAGTATTGTTTATAGTTTTCCCTACAACTGTTTATTTGCTGACAGTCAGAAATCCCCCTTCTATCTTTAACTGCTTAGCAGGGAACTCTCTTCTTCTTGTCCTGACAGTGAGATAGAACTGAGTCTCTGGCTGTAACATAAAGGATAATGTATGGTCTTTGGTTAATAACCTTGCTGTAAACACTTTGAGAGGTTGCCATGGCATGATTGTAAACCTCGAGAGCACAGCTCGAGAGGTTTTCAAAAGTCATGGCAACCTCAAGAAGTGTTTTTAGTGCGGTTGTTAACCAAAGACCATACATTATATTTTATAGTGTATGGGCTACCAAGATTGTGTAATTGCAGATTGAATTACTTTACAGAACACTGATTGTTGTGAGTATTCCGTTTTGTTAGAACACTGATTGTTGTGAGTATTCCATTTTGTTATACCATTGATACGACATTCTCAAGAAGGGTTAATAACAGAGTGATGTCATAACGATGGCATAACATAGAGGATAATGTATGAGCAGCAGTGTAACAATGCTATGTTTGCCTTCAAGTGGTTCTCTTGGCAACTATGTTAAATCTCGAGAGCGAAGCTCGAGAGGTTTACAGGGTTGCCAAGGGAACCATGAGAAGGCAAACAGCAGTTGTTGCATACCGCTGACCACACGTTGTCTTTTATAGTATATGGTCAGCAGAGAAACAAAAAAATTATGCCAGTGTTGGAAACAATAATCTACTACTACCACCTCCATCTCTACCTCTGGTGCAGCTTCCGATCGCATGGTAGAGTTCTGACAGAGCTCCCTGACTCTCTCACCAGTTACCTGATAAACTTTTTAAATATAGGCATGTTGGGCTGTTATGTGGGCCATGGCAACAGCATCGGGTGGTGGTTCGAATCTGTTACACTATTGATGTGACGCATCGTTGATAGTATAACAATAGCGTGACGTCACATCAATAATGTAACAACACTATAATGTATGGTAGAACGCTGTTAACATTAGGAAATCATCATTTCCTAAGGTTGTTAACCTATCGATGTGATGTAGATGTTGTTAACCTATCGATGCTACGTCAGATCGATAGGTAACAACAGCGATCGGTCTGCACATGTGCGTGCCTTTTTTCACACGGGGAACCGACGGATGAACGCAGCGGTTAGGAAAGGACTGAACGGCAGCGGCGGTGACTATTTTTCAAAAAGTAAGCAGCCGTTTTACTTTTAGGAGGGACCACACACTATAAAAAATAATGTATGGTCTCTCTATCGGCAACCAGTCACTGTTAACCGTCTGGAGGTCGCCATGGCGAAGTAAACCTCTCGAGCTTTGCTCTCGAGGTTTACAGGATCGCCCTGGCAACCTCTTGACAGTTAACAGACCGGTTACCGATAGAGGACCATACATTATCCTCTATGTAAAAAGATGATTTTTAGGCCATAACAGTGTTCTACCATACATTATAAGGTTGTAATCTGCTTGATTTCAGTTATTAATAAGGGCTCCCCATACATTATATAGGCCTTTGTTGTCTCTGTGTATAGTGTGTTGGGAGAGCAACATTCTGCCAGTGGAACTAAGCAGAATTTTGAATCCATGTATTCCGTGGTAAACATTCCAGGATAAACAATCCACATCTTGAATGTGTGGAACAACAGAGAAAAAAAAACAGAAAGAAGAAAGAAGGCAATAATAGAATGACATCATCAATGACATCACTTGCAGTGGGCAGAAGGATTGTTTTACCACAAGTGCACAAAGTAAATCTATTTTTCTACATATAAATATGCTTTTCCCAAAAGTCAAAAGTAAAAAAAAAGCGCAATAAGGCACTCAGGGGTGTGTGTAAACCATATTTTACAGCACGGCAGCTGAAATCACTTTCGCCATTGGCCTTCGATGCCTTACTACGCCTGGCCGTGCTGTAAAATATGGTTTACACACATCCCCCGTTGTGCCTTATTGCTTACTCATAAGCTGAGGACTCCAGAACTGGGCACAGTGCTCCAGGTGGGGCCTCACCAGTGACCTATAGAGAGATACTCTTTCCTTCTGCTGTCACTACCCCTTCCAGTTCACCCCAGCATCCTGTTTGCCTTACTGCAGGCCTTGTTACACTGGCTTTGTTGTTTTAGGGAGTCACTGATGATGACCCCTAGGTCTCACTCCTCAGAGATCATGCCCAGTTTTAGCCTCCCCCCTTCCCATCCAGTACTCTGTTCGGGGGTTCTTGTTCCCTATATGCATCACCTTGCACTTTTTGGTGTTGAATTGCAACTGATGATTCAAATGATTTTAGCTAATGAAAATTTTATTTGTGAGAGAAAAGTTATTTTGTTACTAACTACAGACTGAGGAAGCGCTCCCAAGGAAGCTCTAGTTGTTAGAGCACAGAACTGTTAACCTAGAAATCTTGATTTGACTACTACAAATGGCCACTTCCTCACTGTGTGACCTTGAGCAAGTCACTAAACAATGTGCTTTTAACCTTGTAAACTCTCCCTCATCTGTCTCCGTTCCGTTTTAATCTTCCTGTGCACTGCAAACAGCAGAAACGCTCTCTCCCCTCCCTTCCCTCTCCTAGATTGTAGGGCACTTTGGTAGACAGTGTTTATGAAAGTCAAGTAGGCCTTTATGTGCTGTCACTGTCTATGTTTATACAGTATGTTTTAAATCCCTTTCCTTCCCGTCCTTCCATTCCCCAGCACATCATATACGTTTACTCTACAAAGAGTTTGTTGTGTGTTGTTGCTCCGGAACTGAGAATGTTCAATGAGGCTTTTTGAAATTTTTTTTTCAAATTTTGAAACAATTTTGCCTTCTTTTTTTCCAATTGGCATTTTACTTCTGTCCGCTAACCTGCCTCCATTTGTACCAGCCCCCCCAGCCCCACCATTCAGAATCTCTGGATCTTAACTTTGCTCTGATTGTCCTCCCACAGGGTCAGTATCAGAGGTGCCTTGTCACCACTGTGGGAGCTGCAGGGTACTGCACCTTCATCCAGCCACAGTCAGTGGGGCCACAATGTGCACTTTCTGCCTCTGTGGAGATGTCCCCAGCATCTGAGTGTGGAATCCCTTCTACTGTAAGCAATCTCATTGCTCTGCCACCCAGACTTCTCCAGGTGGCAGATGACCAGCTGGACATGCTACCCCCCCAAAGGGTGGGGACAGCCATCCATGGGGTGCTCAATCCTCTCTCCCCTGGCCAGCCCCAAATTGATTCTAGTTCATTCATGTACCTGTGTGGCGAGCAGTAGCAGGCTATTTTGATCCCTATTGACCAGTAATATAACGCATTTATATTTCCCATGATGGCACTCTTATGGTTGTAAGAGTTGTTTACCTTGTATACTCAGGGTGCCAGAAGTTCTGCCCTTCAGTGCACAGTGTTCACTCTCTCAGAGTGCATGAGATCACTCTTGCAATTGTGAGCATTTTATACCTGTTGCTGATCTGTGTCCAAGTTGATGTGTTTTCAATTTTTTTTCAATTTATTTTATTCAGGTTTTTCAGTTACAAGAAGAAAGAGCACAGGCAAGTACATGCACAGAAACAAGCAGGTGGGTTACACCTGGGTTTGAATCCCACAGCTTCCACTTGCATACTGTGTGACCCTGAGCAAGTCACTTAACCTCCTTGTGCTCCCAGGTCGCTCCTGTAAAAAAGCTTTCAGCTTAGTGTGCTATACCTGGTTAAACAACTAAATAAAATAAAAAACAAGTTATCACATAGCACCTTACAGTGATATTACCAAGGTATAGAATATTACACTTGAGGTCTATCAAATGGGAGTGAATCAGGGGGATAAAGTCTTGTTGAACTTCTAACTGTATTGAACCCATTTATTCCAAGTGGTCTCAAATTTAGGTAGTGCCTGATTTAATATAGCAGTTACAGTAATGTCTCCATTTCATAGACACTGCATACAATGTCTTGCCACTGCTAGGTATTGGGGACACTGTTAGTAAACCATTTTTATGTTTGCTTGCATGCATGTGCAAGAAACATAGTGTCATCATCGGAGATTTCGGAGGTGTGTCACCTCCTCCTCCAATTCAGTCAGTGTGTTGGCAGGTGCGGCCCCTGTAAGCCAATGCATGCTGGAGCTGTCTATGACAAGCTTCAAAGTGCAGTGGCATACAGTTGAAAGGGGGAGCTACGCTTGGGTGAGCAGCGATCAGATATCGCCTGCTCACGCGCAGCCCCCACACACACACACACACACACACACACACACACACACAAACACAAACACACGCACGCACTCACGCAGCATCCAAAACCCCAGACCCCGCATTTATAACTATTTCTCCAGCAAGATTATTTGAATTATCCAGCAACGCTTCAGAGCTCGCCGAGTGTGCTCGCCAGACTCAGTATCAATCCCTCAGCTGACTGTATTCAAACAATGGCAACTAACACATGTTTGAAGTCAGTGAAGGCACTGCAGCCCAAACAGCTCGTAGAGAATAGCTCTGCCGCCCCCGCCCCGGGCTCCTCCGCAACAAATCAAAAGTCTCACTGTGCAGTCAGCCCCGTTTTCAGTAAGGAACCCCACAGGTAAGTACAGAACCCGACCCCTCCAGTCTGTATGTCACTTTCGCTGTTGCCAAGCGCCCCACTGGATGCTAAAGCCGGCTGCTGAAGTCGCTGCTGTCAGTCAATCACGACTCGCTGATAGCCCGGTGCACATGCGTCTTACCTCTGTGCTGGCAGCTGCGGTGGGTGAAAATCATTGAGGCTGCTGAGTCGTGGAGCCGAACAGCTGAGTGCGAAGAAAGTCCCTTCATTTTGCATTTGGGGAACGGAGTGCTAGTCCCCTCGGACCCGATTTTTAGTTGCCGTGTGTGGTGTGTTCACTGTCATTTCTGGCAGTAGTTCGATCCAAGGAGGTGCCGGCGGACTTGGCGACTGCTGCTCCCCCATTACGCGGTGGAGGTATTGTTCTCAGTAGCTGTGGCACAGACATGTCAGTAACAGTAGCAATGAGACGACAGTTGATGGACGGGATGTTGTAATTTCAAAACTTTTATTTTTGTGTTCAGGTAACGTCCCCCAAATGATGGCAGTAACTAGCTACTTGTACGTTGACCCACTTGCTGCATGCTCGCTTGTTATCCGTCCCTGCTTGGGTAAAGTTTATGGAACCTCAGACTGCACAGCTTAACGGGGTGACTCGGGTTCAGGGGCATACAGTTCACGCTCCCTCCCTGTACCCTGTCTTCATCTTGTGTTTTTTTTTTTTAATGTGCAATTACGTGTTCCCTAAATAGAATGTTGTAAATGTATTCAAATCAGGGGAGCGTGCTTAATAGCGAAGAAAGAAGTGGTAGCAGCTGCAAGTACGGTAATCTTGTGGCAGACGGTGTGGTGGTTGTGAGAAGGGCTCGAACACGGGGTGTATTCTGGGTATGGCATGTAGACATTTATTAAAAAAAAAAAAAGCTTCAGCCACTAGCCCTTATATGCCCACATCAGCCTTTCAGGTTTGATTGGTGCTCACCCCAGCATCAACTTCTGATGGTGGGTGGAAATCTCAAACTCCATCTTCACTTGTACATCGACATTATTGGGTCCGTTACCTGGGCTGAACTGAAGCTAACAGTCCTCTTTTCTTTGTACAGCAAGTGGCACATCCCATGTGGTCGATGCTTCATGTCTCACGTTATTTAGTAAACTTTCTTGTAGCTCACACCCTTCCATGTGTGCATATCTTTGTATGTCCTCGCCAGCCACTCATTTTCCACCAGTACTGCATGTATCTCACAGAAGTTCCTGTGTTCTAAAATTTGCGAGCCCTGAGTAGCTGAACACATCACATTTGTGGAATGCCAGTCATTGTGGCTGCATCTTTAATGGCTAAATTATATGGTTGGAATTTTCAGAGAGTTTACTGGAAAATCAAACAAGGAACGTCACTGGTCTTCCACTTAGATAATAACTTGTGAGTTCAATTTTGCAACACCAGACTCATCACACCTGAAATTACTTAGGACAAGTTTGTGTTCTGTTCTTTCAAGTTGAGTCTTGCATAGTTTAACCTCTGTGCTGTACCTAGATTATGATCAGTTTGCTTTTCTTTATTTCAGTATGTACTAGTATTTCAGACTTTAAAAAAAATCATAGGAACGTGTTTTTTTTTTTTTTTTGGCATGTATAAGTAGGACCATAAACTTAAAAATATTTTGCCATTTAAGCATATCGGTAGGTATGTATAAACAGGGGTGGGGGAAAATGGTAAGTTTAGCAATCCATATGTTGGCCTACAAGACAGTTTGATTTTTTTTTTTTGCTAGTGAATGGTATGATGTTTGGGAGTATTGTTTTACATTGAAATTCATACAGGTTCGTGTACTCTAACAATAAAAAAAAAAATAAAGCCTAGTCAAAATGCCCAGCAACCTGCCCAAGAAATATGGAAGATGGAAACAGTTAATTTTGTTGATGTTTGAAGCACAGTTCAGTGTCAAAATGTGTCCAAATAAACAAAACAAAACAAAACAAAAAAAAGTGACACAGAATAGAATGCCCAGAGATCTTGAAAGCTGAAATATTTTGGAGAGTGGTCCTAAACAATAAATAGTGACTTGGAGGAAGCTGTTCGATACTTTCCTGTTTTTGTCACTACAGATTCCAGTAGAGATGCTGTATCCCAGGCTGAAGATGCAGACTTTTAACAGTTTATTTACATAGCCCAGCTGAAGTATAATTAACCATTCATTGTTAGTGTGGTCCGTCTTCTATCCATTTTTGCAGTAATGATGCACCCAAAAATACAGTTCTGTCAGTTGTATGGTTAAAAAGATAATGCCAAACATCTACTGGGATAGTGAGCTGCTACAAGATTATAAGAGTGTATCCGCCACTTTTGTAGTACAAAAGTTGCATTTTTTTTAATTGTCATTTACTTAAATTTTGAAGTCATAAAAATAACATCTTGCTGTAAAAAAAAAAAAGTTTCACACTTTCTTGGTAAAGCAGTACAAAACATTCAGTATTTAAAGCTCGGAAACAAAAATATGGATGACAATAATTTAACTTCATACCACAGAATCAGAATTGACATGCACAAGAACTTGCATGTTTTAAGTTAGGTGGTAGTTCTGATAGATGGAAAAAGAAGGAAGTCCTCATTTTGTGCATGTATTCCCGGATCTGCTTCCTGTCTCCATAACAATGAAAGGTCAAAAGCTGAGGAAAAAAGTACTCAGCTTTGATTATTACAAGTGGAGTGGCTGGGCATGGCATGTTTGATCAAGTGGCACATGGGCAGCCTATGAGCGTTGGGAAGGTAGAGAGACACATGCAGTAAATATCAGAAAGATCTAATCAGTAATTTTACTACAGTAGTAGCACCGAATTAGTAAAAGGATTTTTAAAAATTCCTATTGAGAACTGTGAAACCTTTAGTTGGGGATTTTATTTTGTTTGTTAGTGTGTTCAGTGCTTCGCAGAAAGGGTTGTCTCATCTGATAGTGAAAATCTACCAGATGGCACTTAAGTACTGTAATAGGAACTGCCTGTAGGTATAACCAACAGAATTTTAGAGGATTTTTTCCCTAAATTTTGTGAAGGATAAATAGGGAATCTCACAAAATTGCTTGACAGACTCGGCGCTACTACTGTACATTCGCCAGCTGCAGAATAGTAACTTGAATTCAAGTAAAGGAATATTTGTTATGCTGCTGTGCATACTGCAGCTCTCAAGTATCTTAATAACTTGGTATGGTGATTATATTGTGATTTTTTGTTTCTGTTAGACAGTATATACGGTATATGTGTGTGTGTGTGTGTGTGCACAGTATATATATTATAAAAACTGTAATTAGTATGTAGCACAGTATACTGAGAGGTAATATGTAGATTGCTCTTTAACCCCATCAGGAAAGCATAGCAACCTGTAGAACTCTGTGGTAGAAAATGCACTTCCATTTACTGTAAAAAAAAAAAAAAAAAAAAAAGGCACACATTTGTATCGTAGCAACATGAATATATTATACAAGCACAGTAGTGCCTGTATGTTGTGGGTTTAGTTAGTGTACTGTATGTGTCAAATGCAGAGTTTTTGACAGCTTATTTTGGGGATCTTAGACCCTAGGACCAGGGTTCATTCCATACATTTAGCTATGTGGGACACTGACCCACTGGGTTTATAAAGTGAGGTTCAAATGAGAAAATACTGGATCATATTGTTCATCTGAGCCCAGATTCATAAAACAGCAGTGAGCAGGTTGTCCCCAAGGTAAAAGAAAAGGAGGGTCAGAATTAAAACTGTATGGCAAGTGTCCCAGTCCCCACTCTGAATGAACTCTGCCTCTAGGACTGAATAATTTGGTGTTGCATGTTCCCAGTCCTTAGGGCTAATTGTTTGGCAAGTTTGTTGCAAATTAGTGTAGTGGTTGTAAAGTTAACTAATGAAATTACATATGTCCTGAGTTAAAATGCTTTTTTCAAAATCGGCTAACATAAAATAGACCAATTTAAATTATGAAACTTGCAGGTTTGTTAGATCTCAAGGCAGCATAGGTGTTTTGTGGTTTGAAAATGAAACCTTTGTTAAAGCGATAGGCGCGGAACTGGGGTGCAAAGGCGGTAGCACTCCACTTTTATTTCTGTATGGCAAAACTAGTATAGAAAAAGGGCCCTTTGTACCCTCATAAGTGCCCTTTTGATTCTCAGCCCCCTCAGGTTTTACTGTCTTCCGGCAGTACATGATACTGGTGAAAAGTTTTACCTATAGTTTTTATGTTTGCTTGCACGCATGTGCAAGAAACATAGTGCTATCATCTGAGATTTTGGAGGTGTGTCACCTCCTCCTCCAATTCAGTCAGTGTGTTGTCAGGCGCGGCTCCTGTAAGCCAATGCATACTGGAGCTGTCTATGACAAGCTCCAAAATGCAGTGGCATACAGTTGAAAGGGGGAACTACGCTTGAGTGAGCAGCGATAAGATATCGCCTGCTCTGCGCGCAGCCCCCCTACACATTACTATCGACGCACGCGATACCGCGTATGCCCCTCCCCTGACGATAGCCGACGGGGTGCCCAATCCCCGCCGGGCTTGTGCTGCACCCCCAAGTCTTCCACATGCCACGCTGGGTGCCCACCCCAGCGAAACTGATAGAATAGCCGACGGGGGTGCCCAATCCCCCGTCGGCTCCACTATCCTCACCCCCGAGTACCGGGTGCTAACAAACTGATATTCCCCCTGTTCATGAGGTGGGGTCACAAAAAAAACATGTTGAAAATTTGGAGTGAAAATGCCAACGAATGCCTGAGGTATTAGGGTTTCCAACCATAACGCCCAACCCTGTAGAGAATGACAGGCATCAGGGGTGTGACTTGGGATTCTTGCCTGTAATGCTCATACCATTCTACACCCTGCAGCCAGTGAGAGGCATCGAGGTATGCCTTGGACTCTTCAGCCCCAAATTTCACCCCATTCTCCTATATCGCACCCATCTCACCGTATTTCCTCATGAAATGGGGTGTCCATAAGGGCCAAACACCCCAAGGAACATCGTGACACTTGTCAGTGTTTGCAGGGTGGGGTGTGGTGAAATGGCATAGCCGTCATGCCTGACGACCCAAACGCACACCCCAATGCCTGTCACTCTCTGCAGGGTGGTAGTGGGGTTGGCTTCAGTTCAATACTTCACTGCCTTTCCTATTACGCAGCTCTGTAACTTCTACACTACCACTGCCAATGCCAGCAAGCAAACATTCGCCATTGACAAATGCTTGTTTGTTATCACTTTTTGCAGCTACCAAACATTTATTTATTTGAATTGTGATGAACGAGTGGGCCCGTTGGGACATACTGTCCCTTTCAAGGGCGACCCGAGGAATGATACCTTCCAAGAACAAAGCTTTATGATCCTATACAACAGTCAGCTAGGTACAGAAATGTATGATTACAGTGGTAATGCAAAATGACATCCAGATGAGGGCAATGAATAATAATTCAGTGTGTAAACAGTTCCCTGATACTCGAATTAAGGTACAAGTGCCGCAATTCAATCGTGTCAGTTACAGATACTATAATCAAAAATACAATATAATACATATGTACAAGAGTAGAAGTAGGGTGAGGACCGGAGGAGGAGACATGACGAGAGGGTTTATGTGAGAACGGTGAAAGCCTAAAGGCAATCGCCGTTATCGCGAAGTCAGAGTGCCGAAAATTAATTTTGTCACTCTGACTCCCTGGCACACAGCAAAACGGCACTGGGACTTGGTTTTTTAATGGTTATGAGTAGTTTCGCACCTCCCCATGGGGTTTTTGCCCTCGGCACCCCCTCCTACTAAGGATTCTCAACCCAGGGGGCATGTCGGCGGGTGCAAAACCATTAAAAAATTTGGGCTAGGGCGCACAAAATGCGTGAAGCGCCTGAACCGGAACCCAGCACCCTTCCCACCAACACCACCTACTCACCCACCACGCCCACAGAGCCAGTTCAGCAACCCACCGTGGCACCACCCCTCACAATCCCTCCTGCCCCTAGCTGTGCATGCTCGCTCTCCCCCACACGCATATGTATAGTGACATCCTGTCGCTATATTCGCTGACCCCCCTAATCTGGCCAACCTAACCTAGCCCCGATGACATGTGCCGGGGATTGGGTCACTGTTATTGTAGGCACCCAATCGCTGACGCCCATGTCATGGGCTACCTGATGAGATAGGTACAGAGTATGAATCAGAGGGGGAGATGGATAGGTAGGAGAGGTAGGTTGCCAGTAGTGTGTCATACGCAGTTACCGTTACAAACTGGAGGTAGGAATAAGATTTCTTTGAAGTGTATTTTGAACTGGGGAAGAGATAAGCAAGAAAATAAGCTGTGCCGGAGGTTGTTCCACTTTTGAGGTGCGGCAGAAGAGAAGGATCGTTTACCTATGGCTAGCTGGGCTTTAGGTATGCTAAGTAAAGTGAGGTGGGAGGATCTGAGAGTTCTGGGGAAGGATTTCAGGGTAAGCAGGGTGGAGAGAATAGGAGAGGAGGGAAAGTGGATGAGTTTGAAGACCATACAGAGTACAGAGAAGTCCAGTTTGGCCTCAAAGGATGGCCAACCTAGGGTGTTGAGCACGTCAAAATGATAGGTAGGGGCTGGTGCTTTAGCTGCAAAGCATGCAGCCCTGTGGTAGGCCTGTTTAAGTTTGGCCAATGTAGATGTCTGAATGGAGTGAATAATGGAAGCCCCGGAACAGGACTGGGAGAAGGGTAGCCGAGGCAATTGTTTTTCTAGCCTGGCGTGTAATGAGGGGGGCAGTTTGGTAAAGGAGGCCAAGTTTCAGGTTAGTAGCCTTAATGACATTTGTTATGTGCTGTTCAAAGGATAGATTCTCATCAAGAGTCAGGCCTAGGTATATGAAGGAGTCCATCCCTTCTAAAGGCACCCCATAGGAGGTGTGG
Organism: Neoceratodus forsteri; assembly: GCA_016271365.2. NCBI lineage: Eukaryota > Metazoa > Chordata > Ceratodontiformes > Ceratodontidae > Neoceratodus > Neoceratodus forsteri. Next base: position 243,808,463 of record CM028135.1, on the reverse strand, counting down.
ACTACTAGGTGGGGCTGGGAGGTAGCATCAAAGGAGGTGTGATGGAACATAATGGTTTTTGTCTTCTTGGTCTTCAACACCAGTAGGTTTTCCTTGAACCAGGATTCCAGTTGCTAGAAGTCGAGCTATAGGTCAGACTTAATAGAGGAAATGTCCCAGCTATATCTATATGTAACCCCCCTGCCAAATGGGGACTTACCTTCCACCCTGTAGCTCTGACTCCTCCTGTTTTCCTGGGCATTCCTGAATACAGCCAGTAACTTTTTCTGTTCCCCAGGTCCTTTCCTGCCCATGGTGTCCTGTAAGCAGCCCAACAGTAATCCAGCCCTCCAGGGCTCAACCCCCCCAACTGTGATTTTCTGCTTTCAGCATGCCCTCGGGGCAGAGGGGATCGAGCAGGCATGAGCGGCGCTTTTAATCTGTGACTGCTTTGATTTGCGGTCTATCCGGGGAGTGTTCCATCGGTCCCGGGATCCCCATCAGCTAAGTGGGACCCGGTGACCACGGACAGGCTGCTGAGAGGTCAGTCTCCTATTAATTGAAGGAGTTACATAAGGTGATCTGATCAGGGCTCATTAATAATCATAAGCCAGAACCCCCAATCAAAATGAATATTCATGAGGGCATGTCTGCCCTCAGGGAAGCTGTATCTTGGCTATGGCCGAAAAGAAAAAGAAATGTTCAAAATAAAAAAATGTAACTGCCTGTATGTTGGGGAAATTGTTGCAAGGGGGGGAGTGTTTTTTTCATTTTATCATATACAATACCTGAATAAAGTATAAAGCAGACAGACCGATAAGCTGATAGCTTTTACACAATGGGAAGAGAGAAGACTTCCCTTAATCAAAGTAGGTCTATGCATCCACCATATAAAGATACCACATTAGGGGGATCCTAAAATAGTTTCAAAAATGAAATAAATCAACATTATGTGTGTACTAAAAAGCCCGTGAACTACATGGCTAATCAGACGTAATTAAACTGTCCAGCAATTTCAGTCCATAAATGAAGAAAACCTGATGTAAAATATTCTTTACTTGAAACAAATAGCAGCACTATATTTAAACACAGTGATGGGAACAGAACTGCCCACTTCCCCCTTAGTTAATCCCCCACAGAACAAGAGATGAACAATCCCACAACAATCAACATAAATCAAATAGCTCAGATTCTAGATGGTAGTAAAGTACTATACAGTAGAATTAAATTGAGAGAACTATACATCACAGTTCTACTGTAAGAGCTTTAAGGCTAATTAGTAAAGTTCTCAATCCAACTGTAACCCTTAGGTGGCGCTATCCCAGAGGCTACTACCCCTGCTTGCTTGGCTAGTAGCAGGTTAAGCAGCCTAGGTTCTGCAACGGTGCCTCCACCCGGAGGTCAGGGTTGGTAGTGGTCAAACTAACCTGGGCACAGCCCTCCAGGACACCGTAATCCCCCTCTTTCCCTTCTAGTGGCCTGAGCAATATACAATAATCACTTTCACAATACTCCTTGAATGCCATACAAGTACCCACACTGTTTGCACTTACCACCAGGGCTGGTTCCTCTGGCTCAACCCTGGGGACCCCCTGTAAAACAAGGTTATGCACAGCAAATAGCAACAGTACAGTACTCTTGGCACAAACTGGAACCACAGTCAGGTTAAATGTAGAAAAAGTCAGATCTGGTTTATTCAGGGGACTTGAACAAGGAAGGGGCGTAATCAGGTTCATTGACTTAAAGGCTATATTAATCAAACAGTTATGCATGCACTGTAAGTCCCCACACAGTCACACCTCTGGGTACCCAGGTAGGGAAACGATGGGCTAGCCAGGAACGTTACAGCTGGTTGGGGCCCTGTGATGGAAGAAAGCAACATGCACAGCACACACTTTGTAATCCAGAGCTGGAGGGCACAGTTCATGAAAGAAAAAGCAACCAGACAATCAGATGACAACACTTTAGATTTACCTGTTGTTGCAGGGAGTATCCTGATGTTTACTCATGATACCCAATACTGGACACAGACAGGATGAAATTGAGACTGAAGGTTGTTGAGCTGGAGTACCCAGAGAAGCGGGGCCCACATGAATCACCGAGGCATCATTCCTGTTCAAGTGTTGAGCAGGGGGCTGATCCCCAGGCAGGTCACTCGTCGATGGCTTTCTCTGTGCAGCGGGTAGTCGGGCTGGGCCAGTGTGGCAAGGCCCAGGCCCAATGGAGATGATTTTGGATTCAGTCCATGGGGCTGGATGCAGCTTCCAGCAAGCAGAATACAGTTCAAACCACAGTGGGGAACCAAATCGCGACCCACTATAAGCATACAACACATTCACATGTAAGGAAATTCAACTGTAATAGGCTAAAGGCTCTCCAGTCACAATTACAGAGTCTCTGCACAGTCAGGGAGTTCAGAGGTGGCTGGAAGTCCCGACAGGCCGATTGCATTCAGCAAATCTTTGGTCTTCTTCAGGTAGGAGCCTGGTCACAATTCAGTGACTTACTTCTCTCTCCAAGTTCGTATTCAGTCCGAAAAAGGCGCAAGTTCCCTCTCAGGGACAGCAGGCAGGCATGCAGGCCAAAACTCTGGCCTTTCCACAGTTCTTCCTCATGAATCTACGCCAGGGCTGCTGCTTGAATCATTCAATCTGTTATCTCTTCACTTCCCAACTCAGAACTGAAACTAGCAGCAAGAGCTTGGGAATTTCCCCAAGATCCAAAAGGTTTGGTTGGCTGATCTGTCTGTCAGTCACAAGAAGGGCCACCCCTCCAGGTTATTTTAGGTGCCAAAATGCAAAACTACAATTCCTACAAGTTTTGACCCCACCAAGTCCCTATAGGCAGGCTCCATTTTAGAGTCCCAACAATACCGATTGGCCCATTCTGACAGTCCCGGGCCAAGTTGGTGGAGAGAAACAGAACAGTCCTTGCTGCAAAGAAGGTAGGTTAGAACAAACTGCAATATTATTACTACTCTAACAAATGATCAGCAAACAAGCACATCTTCTAACAGAGCTCCTTTTCAGATTAATTAAGAATGCAATCCAGGCAGCTCTTAAAGAGACAGTACACAGAGGTTATACAGGCACTCTCTGGCAATACATTTAATCTACTAAAACGCAGAACACCATCCTGGCAGTGAGCATTTAGGCAAGCTCAAGGAAGACTTTTGGGGAACCCTCATTTGTAGGGGGTTACACAACATTTTAGTGAACTGTTTCTACTAATATACAAACTGTTACCCCCCAAAAGAGTGTTCAATGTCCTGGGGAATAACAATCAGGTTGTTGCCTAGTCATCTTCATCATCTGAACCTTCCATTTGCCTTTGAGATTCAGCAGCCCTCTGGTCTGCCCACTTGCCGGCCTCAATAGGATCTGAGAAAATATACATTTTTCTATCAAACACAATCCGAAGCCGAGCAGGAAAAATAATAGTATGCGTCACTCCTAAGTCTCGTAAGGCCCGCTTCACCCTCTCAAACTTCTTGTGACGCTGTCTCATCGCATGACTAATGTCCAGAAATATGTGAATCTGTTGATCTCCTTGAAATAATGGCACTGCTCTATGAGCGTATCTCAGGATTCTGTCTTGGGCTGCAACCCCCGAGGTGACCTACATCAAGGTACAGGGTACATCTTGGTTCTGCATGCGACCACGGAGAGTGACTCTATAGCTTTTCTGTATCTCCCAATCCATTTCTGGTGGTTCTGGTGAAAGTTTTTTGGTGAGCCACTCCTTAATGTTGAAGGTCGGGTGGCTTCCTTCTGCACCTTCGGGGAGCCCAACTATCCTGACGTTGGCTGCATGAGCTTTATTTTCAAGGGACTCCAGCCATGCCCTCAAGTGCTAGCTTTCTTTTACAAGCAACGTGGTTGCACTGGAGGAGGCTTCGTTCTGCTTGTGAACATCCTGGAGGTCGCCCTTGAGGCCATCCACTGCCGTTTCCAGGATAAGGACCCTGACGTTGAAGTCATCCACCTTTTTATTGAGCGTGGACATAGAGGATATCAGGGTTTGAAGCTTGTGCCCCAGGGTAGTGATGATCTCTCCCAACTCAGGCCTGGCTTCAGTGAACATGGCAGCTTCCGAACTCCCTGCTCCTCCAGTTGCCTTAGCTTTCCCGACTCCTCCAGACCCCTTTTCTTGTTTAAGATTGCCCATTCTTAGCAGTTTTAGGTTGCTCTTTCTAATGGTGAGGTCAGATAAATGTTTCAAAGGCTTCAAAAGGGTGGATTTAAGCAGATTCACCCCTCACTGCTGAGAGCTGATAAGAGTTGCTGCTCGCTGCTCAGGCTCCACAGTGCCCCCATGGGGGAAGTGTTTAATTAAATAAATGCTTTACCTCTGGCTGCACAATAAATACATTTGGGACTCAGAGAATCAGCCTGTCTGCTGCTGCATGTCAGGGAGCTTAAATATCGGCAGCAGCTACAGGAAAATGGACTGAGCATATTCCTCAGTCTGTGCAGTGACAGGAAGTACAAAATTCTTCCTGGCTGCACCAGAACTTTAATTTGGGACTGTGCTCATTCTGCTAAGGGAAAATGGGTTGAAAAGCCATTGTAAGCAGCCACTGCCAGTCGGAGGCCTTGCAGCCCAAAGCTTCAGCCAATCAGGAGCCTCGGTAAAGCCCTATAAGAGACAGTGTTTTCCAGCATTTTGCTAGATTCGAGAGGGAGATCGAGTGACATTCGAGCGGGAGCCCCCACAGGGGTGGGAGCTCAGGCCCCCTGCAGAGAAAATGTGCCTGGTCCTTCCAGTTAAGCCCTTCATCCAGGAGAGGTTTTTTTGTTTTATTAAAGTTAAAGTAATCTAGTTAAGTTTGTTAAACTGCTGGTCTGGAAGTTGCCAGAATGTCCTCCAGGTGCTAGCCCTCCCTTCCACGTCTGGGGAAGATGTGGACTGAAACCAGATGACATCAAGCAGTGGTGAGAGTGGTGTATAGAACCTCAGTTGTGAGAGGACTGAAGATGTCAGAAGCCTTCTATAGTGGGGATTGACCACGGAGGACCTGAGTGAGTACCCTTGTACCTCATGGTGCATGGGAGAGATACAGTAAGCTAAAACTATGGGCCGTCATACCCTTGTAACTGCTCTAATGCCATGAAAGAAAGCTAAGTAACCATTGGGCCAACATGCCCTAGTAATTGTTCAAGTGAGAGAAAACAAGATAGATCAATTTGGTCCACCTTGCCCAAAGTGACTGTTCGAATTGGGTAGTTCTTCAGTTTGCACCTTGCCTGCTTCCTTGTCTGGCCCAGCGTGGGTGGATCTTTGGAACTGTGTTTTGTAGATTGTAGCTGTTGATGGGAGTACCCAAGAGAGCCCAGACAGCGTACAATAAGAAAAAATCATCTAAATGTGCTGATATGCACCTGTACCCACTATCCAGTCAAGACTGTCCAGTGGAGCCGCTAGCCATAGCCGCATTTGCCACACCAAGGGACATGAGACCCTAGAGTCAAAGTAATACTGTGCTTAAAACCTGGAAATGAGTTTTCCACCTTGTTTGAATTATGTCTAAGAATATAGACACGTTAGAGATGTATTGGTATATGAATGTACTGGTTGTGACTACAATATATATGTGCTGAATATTCAGGATTGCGAATCCAAGATCTAGCCAAGGTAACCCGGATAGTTGCCTGTTCTGAATTGTTCAGTTTGTGACAAGCAGGGCAACCCTTGCTATCCTGCCAAAAGCAGGGCAACCTCTGTAACTTTCTCAGATCCACCATTGTTATTGTTAATTTGTTTTCCAAGTTAGCCCCTTCCTCTTAAATCAAAGCCAGCCAACAGAACCAGCTACAATATCCACCAGGCCTGCAACAATCCCGGACTTTGGTATCTGGGTACTGAGGGTATAGTGTGAGATTGCAGGGTTTTACATGTGTCTGAGAACTGGTACCAGTGTCGGGGGGAAATTACTGTATAACATCTGATTAGTCAGTAGTTTAGATAGCCAAGGCTCTGGGTAGCATTTCTGGTTGGTGAACTGTGATTCCTTTTCTGTTAATTTGATAGCCACCCAGCTGGAAGGTTCACTAGCACAAGAAAACCCATTGCACATTTGTATATAGAAATCTGCATAACTTCTACTCTTCCTGTTTCCCCATCCTAATTCCTATGACCTCTAAATAAATACTGTTGTTACTGTTTTTGCAAATCATGGTGTGTGAGCATATATTAGAGAGAGTCTTTAATTACCGGAATGCTGAAATGTGGGGAACTGAATATTAGGTCATGTCTGGGGGTGGCAAATGGTAATTGTGGGTGGTATGACATCTCAGGGGGTTATACCAGGTAACAACTAGCCCATGGTAAAGGTAAACTCTGAGTGGAGGCACTGCGCAATTGTTTAGAATCTAATGTAAGCATAAGAACCCAAACCCCTCAGCCTATGTCCGGGGTAGTAGGCAGGGGTGTATCACTAGGAGTAGTGCTGCCTAGAGGTTACATATATAATATGGTATGGTCTGCATAGAGCTGGACAGATGCCCCCCCAGTTTCTAGGGAGTCCATTGATGAAAACGGAGAATAGTAGGGGCCCCAGGATTGATCCCTTGGGGACCCCATCAGCGATGGGTGACAAGGAGGAGTAGGCACCTGCCAACTCGACACATTGCAAGTGGTTAGTTAGATAGTTGGAGAACCATGACAGAGAGTTGGTGTCAAGGCCAATACAATGGAGCTTGGCGATGAGGAGTGGATGATTTATGAGGCTGAAGGCCTTCTTAAGGTCTATGAAGACTGCCCTGGTGGCACAGCCTTGATCCATAGCCTGAAAGATGTCAGATGTGACCCTTAAAAGAGCTGGTTCCATCCCATGGGCTTTCTGAAAACCATGTTGATGTATGGTAAGGGTGCCAGTTTGTTCTAGGAAGGAGTTCAGCTGATCATATAAGATTAATTCCTGAATTTCAGCTATGGAGCATAAGATAGATATGGGTCTGTAATTCTCTATGAGGTTGGATGGGCCATTTTTGAGGAGCTTTTGGGCATTAAGGCCTATGAAGCCCTGTGGTAGGTTGAGGAATAGAAGAGTAAGGTCAATGAGTGGAAATTTCTCACCAAAAATCTCTTGGAGGGCCATAAGGAGCTGGTCCCAGAATGTCTGGAAGATCAGAAATTGCCAAAAATATGTCCATGTGTCACCTGTGACAATCTACATCCTCTCCAACAGTGTCCTCCTTTGTCTGGCTGGAATTATGCTTGAATCTGAAGGGTATGGAAAAAATGAATGATTGATTTCCACAAAAACTCCCTCCATATATATGAGGGAGTCACTCAGTGTATGTTTGACTGTTATCTGTCCCATTGTGATTGCTCTATCTAAATCCTCAGGTCAGCCTCCCATCTCCGAAGCACTGGATCCATTGTCCTGTCTGTCAGATGGAGGAGCACACTATGTAGCTGTGAAATATGGGATTGGAATTATTCGCCCTGCAGAACCATAATGAATAACTTAAATAAGAGGGGATCTTTAATTCCTGCTTTCATTGTGACAGCCAAGACTTTATATAATTCACCACTTGGAGATATCTATGGTGGTCTGCTGGTCCCAGCCCATATTTTGTTTTTATTTATTTATTTAGTTTTTGTTGACCAGGTAAGTGCACTAGACAAATCCTGCCTATTTTCAAGCACGACCTGGGGGAGGGGGATACAGATGAATGCCAACTGACCTTGAACCAGATTAAGCTGTTGGTATTTTTAGTGAATGAGGGAAATTTGGCCAGGACACTGGGGAAATTCCCCTACTCTTTTCGATAAGTGCCATGGGATCTTTACCATCCACCTGAACTATCATTAATCCAGGCAGATGGGACCTCGGTTTAACGTCTCATCCGAAAGACAGCACCTCAGAATGCAGTACCCCTCTCATGCTGCACTACAGTGTCAGTACTGGGATATTAACCCAAGTGCCAGATGTGGGAACTAAACCCACAGCCATCTGATCTCCCGGCCTCAGAGGCGAGTGTGCTACCTACTGAGCCACTGACGCTGCTAAATGTATCCCTGCATTGGCACTGGTTTTGTAGGTCTTGGAAAGAAAGAAGAGCTCTATCTTGCACTAAGACCTAACTTTTCCCATCTGTGATATGTGTTGTCCAGCCTTGCTGGTATAAATGAAGAATTATAGGGAAGAGGGTCAACAGAGATCAGGCATACTGGAAGTGTTTGTGACAAAGCATTCTATTCCAGTGAAAGAGAGTTTCTCTGGTATAGAGATTGTCTGTGAGGGTATGTGGTGAAGTGGTTGGTTATGAAAATAGTAACCTGGGGACATTTAGAATGTCTGCCTCTCAGAGCTTCAAAGTTCTCCAGTGTGCCCTGTATCTCATGGAAGTTGTATGTAGTTGCACCGCTTCATGATATTTCTGAAGTTTAGGGAAGGCCAGCCCATCACGGGCTTTAGATAAATGCAGTACTGAGAATTTAACTCTAGGTTTAGAGCCATTCCATATCTAACTGGAAATGGCTCTGTTCCATCTTCAAAACAAAAAAGTGGGTGGAGTGACTGGGAGGGTTTGAGCAAGATAAAGCAATGTTGGTAACCCCACCATTCTGGTGTTGTCTATTATTTGGGGGGGGGGGGAGAGAGATAGAGAGAGATGGCTTGCGAAGTTTAAAGATCCTTTAGGAAGATCTGGTCACAGAGTCATAGTTAATATGCATTAGATGGGACTGCTGGCAAGTGAGCATGATTCCTAGGTATTTGAGGGATGGCAAATCCCACTGGAATTTGAACCTGTGCCAGCTGGAAGCAGTCAGTGTATAACGGATTTGTAACACTTCAGTCTTAGTAGTGTTAAATTTGTAACCACCATAGCTACCACATTCTGCAAGTGTCCCCCAGAGATGAAGTAAGAAAGTTTCCACTTTAGCAAGATAAATTAACAGATCATCGGTACATAGTGCCGGTTTCTGATGTCGGCTTCCAAGGTTAACTCCTGGGATAAGCTGAGTGCTTCTAAGAACTTGGGCCGGTGGTTCCAAATACAGGGCAAACAAAAGTGGTGAAAGGAGACAGCCCTGTTTGGTTCCTCTATGGAGCTAGAAGTGTGATGATATCTGTCCATTCATTTTAGTAGTGTCCTATAGCTCCTTGTAGACAGCCCTGAGAATGCCAATAAAATTCAGGAGGAACATGCATGCGTGCCATCACCTCAAAGAGAAAGGACCAAGCCACTCAGTCAAAAGCATTTTCTGCACAAAGACTTAATAATAAAAAGGGTGCTTTTGAACTGCTAGGATGGTGGAGGACATGAGGGGCTCATTTTAATATGTTGTCTTGCGCACGTGCAAGTAACATTTTGTGGCAGTGGGAGATGGTAGTAGGAGAAATGCAAAGGTATGTTAGTTTTGGTGAATGCAGGGCATCCTTCATTCACCAATTAGAGAGCATGCTAGTGGTGACACAAGTTCTATGCAATACCACCAACTTGAAACAAACTTGACGCTAGCTTGTCATGTAACAGCACAGATGACACGCCTCCCCTATGTACCTTGCCTGGTGAAACATTTCAATAAACATGGTGGCGGCTCGTGCCGTCCACCTCTCACAATCCCTAGAAAGCCAGCTTTGGTGGTGCCCAATTCCCCTGTCAGGCATGTTTAATACCCTCCCCAAGACTGTGTGGCACACTGGAAACCCTCCCCAGTGTGCCTCCATGGTGTTCGGAAGCCGATCATGATGGCATGTTTCTGCCACACCCCACCCCACTGTGTGCCACTCCAGTGTATGGCCACACACCGCAAGAGTCATGGGGCACACTGGGATCCCACCCAGTGTACGCAATATCTGTTTTCTTACACCTGTAAAGAAAGAAAACCATCTGCAGTGTTCCTTTTTTTTAAAGTACCTGAAACAAAGAAAATGGTCCCTCACTGTCGGCGCCCCCTCCCCAACCCACACTCACCATGCACCCTCCCGCACCCCACCCCATAATTACCTCTGGAGTTGGCACCATGATCTTCGGTGGAGGGGAACACGTCTGCACTCTTCAAAACCGACCGAGAACTGAAGAAGTGCTGGTAAGCTGTATAATGGCATTAGTGGGGGAGGTTTCAACTTAGGTGGATATCTCGGCCATTTTTTGACTTTTGGCTCCAAATTTTCAGCATGGGGTTCTTGGGATCCCACCTCATGAAATCAGTCACTGTCATGTCGTTATTTGGTCCCAAAAGGTGATTTCACAGTCACTGTGCAGAATCACCTTTTGGGACTGATTCACAAATGATAGTGCCACTGTTCTTGGTGGGCTCCCAAAAAGCCTATGTTGCAAATTTGGTGAAGAAATTCAAAAATGACTGTGTTAAGAGCTATATGTACAGTTTCCACACACGCCAGAATTTGAATTTTATTTTTTGCAGCTACTTATTTTTTCCTCCCCGGAGTCCTCTGCTAGCATCTGTCGTCCCCCCACTGTGTAGGCTCCTGGTATGAGACCCCCTTCCCATAATCCCATGACTTACCCTTCGTGGCAGGGGGTGGGGAGCGACTCAACCCACCGGACTGGATAAGCGTTCGGGGAGGTGCCTTCCTGGGCCAACACAGAAGGGGACCATTGTCATTCGCAGAGGACTCTGTGTTTTCTTGCGTTTTACTCTGTTCCCCTCGAGGTGTGGCATGCAATGGCGCCAGCGGTGGCAGCATGCACAATTCCGTGCACATCCTGCCAAGCATCTGCCTCACTCTCGCCCTTCTTCTGCAGCGCTGACGTGCCACCTCCCAGCCTCCGCTAGGTGGCAGGCAATCGCCGAGCCCTGCAATCCCCCCCATCCCTGGAGAAGGAGAGCAGTCCTAGGGATGCTCAATCCTTCTCCTCCCTGCTAACCCCCGGTGCCCCATGTCCGTTCCCAAGCACGGGTTGTTGGCATGGCGCAAGGTAAGGCGTCCAGCGCCTCAGTCCTCAGCGCCACCGGGCTGGCTAACTTCGAGAATTTTTAATATTTTTACTCCAGATTTTCCACTTTACCATTTTTCATACCTCCTTATGAACAGCACAGTTGTCATTTTTCACATCCTGACCAAAATGTGTTTTTGCACATCTTGTGCACAATGGCGCTGTTGCTATGGGAAATAAATGTTCAGAACAGATTAAGAAAATCACAGTGACACTGTTCATGAGTGGAGGTCCCAAAATGCTTATTTTTAAAATTTGATGAAAAAATTCCAAAAAATGACTGTGTTACGAGAGTGCATTGCGCAGTTTCTACATGCACTCGTAACTTCAAGATTTTCAACATTACCATTTCTTCACACCTCCTTATGAATGGTACAGCTGTAATTTATCATATCCTGCCTGAAATGTATTTTTGCACATCTGGCGCAGAATGGCGTGGTAGCTGTGGGAAATCAATGTTCGGGACAGATTAACAAAATCACAGTGCCACTGTCCATGAGCGGAGGTCCCAAAATACCTATGTTGAAAATTTGGTTAAAAAAATCCAAAAAAAATGATTACGTTATGGGCGTATGTTGCACAGTTTCTATGCATGCTCTTGACATCACCAATTTTTCATATTTTCCCTCCAGATTTTCAACATCACCATTTTTTTACACCTCCTCATGAACAGCACAGCTGCCATTTTTCACATCCTGCCCAAAATGTGTTTTTGCACTTGTGGTGCCAAATGGCGCAGTCATTGTGCTAAATTACTTTTCAGCTAACAAACTGATAGTGCCACTGTTCATGAAGTGGGGTCATAAAAAACCTGTGTTGAAAATTTGGAGTGAAAATACCAACAAACTCCTGGGGCATTAGGGTTTCCAACTGTTATGCCCCACCCTGTAGAAACTGACAGGCATCAGGGGTATGACTTGGGTTTTTCGGCTGTAATGCTCATGCCATTCCACCCCCATCCCCAGCGTGCAGCCACTGACAGGCATTGTGGTGTGCCTTGGACTCTTCAGCCCCAAAGTTCACCCCATTCTCCTATACTGCACCCATCTCAGTGCATTTCCTTATGGAGTGGGGTAGCATAAGGCCCAAAGACCCCAAGGCACACAGTGACACTTGTCAGTGTCTGCAGAGTAGGTGAGGTAAAATGGCATGAGCGTTATACGACGACTCAAAGGCACACCCCAATGCCTGTCAGTCTCTGCAGGGTGGGGGTTGGGTTGGCGTCAGTTCATAACTTCACTACCATTCCTATTATGCATCTCTCTAACTTCTGCACTACCAATGCCAATGCCAGCAAGACAACATTTGGCATTGACAAATGCTTGTATTATCTTGTGTCTGTCTCACCCTGACAAATGCCATCTAATTAAGATTAATTAACTTTGTTAGGAGTTTTTTTTTTATTTAATATGCTTTATTCATTTTGCTCAAAATAAAACAAAACATGAAATACAAATCCTGCAACAAACAAAGCCATGGAAACTGAGCTTCTAATACAGTAAAGCGGTTGCAGGAGATACATTTTCAGTGAACATATACACACACAATTAAACAAATAAACAAACTAGCAACTCCACCCCCTCCCAACCCTACCACCATCCAATCCCATTAACCCCCTTCCTCTCCCCACCCACCCAGAGCCATGGGTACCAGGGTACAGTGTACAATTCACAGCTAACAAATAGTTGCACTCCACCACAATGAGGTGGTGGAAAAAACAAGTAGACCAGCTGCTGAGGCTGGACTTAGGTATACTCATAGGTCTCGTGTAACACTGCATGTTGCTTATCAACCTTCGTAGTACAAGGGCCCACAGTCGTCAGCAGAGCTAGTAGCTGGCTCCCAGAGTGGCTAGGTAATATGTTGTCTCAACACTCCTTTAAGGAGGGATTAGAGACCAGAGGGTATGCAGGCTCTCCCATCTGACTCGATACAGGGAAAGTTTACCACGGAAGCTGGCAACTGCCTTTTCGATCCTCAGGTTATGGAAGAACTCATTCACTCACTCAGAATGAGAGATAACATGTTGGTCTTTCCAGTGATGGAGAACAAGTTTTTTGACTGATAGGGATATAATGGTCATGTGAAACTGCCTTTCTCTAATTGAGATAGTACTATAGTCTCCAACTATTCAAATCTGAGGTGTGAATAGCTCTTGTAAGCCCAGTAGCAGGTCAGCCTTTGCCTGGATGATACACCAGAGGGGGGCCACTTCGGGGCACTCCCAGAATATCTGAAGTAGCGATCCTGGTTCCTGGCCGCATCTAAAGCAGGCCTGGGTTGGGAGTCTGCCCATCCCAAACATTTTAACAGGGGTGTAATAGATATCGTGCAAAATGTGGAACTGTGTCAGTCTTAGGTGATCATTAGCAATATATGAATAGATTCCACTCCAGACATTTTCCCAAGAGATATTATCATTTGGGAAAGTGTGAGCCCAGTATCAAGAATAACCTGAGTCTTCTGGGTTAAGTTTCCGGAATAGGGCCGAGACCAGGTGAGACACTGCATGGGGTTGTTTGGTACATGCAAGACGCTCCTGAAATGGAGTTACTGGATGAACAGTCCAGGTGCCAGATCCATACCATTTTATTAGCATGTGTCTGATTTGGAGCATAAAAAAAGGAGTATTTACTGGGTACTTGGAAATACACCAGCAAATCTGGCATAGTACCTAACCTGCCATTGACTACTAAGTCACTGACTAGGGCTTGCGAGGCTGCACACTTTGTCGGAGCCGAGATCACCTGGCCTCCCAACCTAAAGTTGGGGTTACCGAAAACTGGTTGCGACAAGTCTTGCTGGTTATTATATCACATGGATTTGCATAGTTGCATGTGAACCTTTATTGATGTGTAATTAACTGAGCTATGTAGGGAGTGTGGCAATCTACCTGGTGGTGTAAACAGAAAACTGGAGGGGGTAAATTCTGAGGCAGTTAACAGGTGTTGCTCAACTAATAACCAGATGGGAATGTATGGGAGGGTCCCCATATCCTGAGGTGTGATAGTCCAGCGCATGTATTTGGCTATATGACTTGCCAAATAGTAGTGGTAGAAGTTGGGAAGTTTAAGACTCCCTAGATTACATGGTGCACTTAAGCGATTGTATGATCTCCATGGGGATTTACGCTGCCATAGAAATTGGGAAATGATACGATGTAACCGACGGAACCAAGTCAAGAGAAGGTGGATGTTCAACATATTCAGCAGATAGAACACTCTTGGCAGAATATTAATTTTAACCACGTTAACTCTTGCTTGGAGGGACAGATACATAGGAGACCATCTGTCTAAGTCTTGCTTAATATTCTGAATGAGACTGTCTAGGTTAAGTTTTTTTCATTAGCGATACTGAGGCGGTCAGTGTTATCCCTAAATAGTTGAGGCGGTTATTTCAGATCTTAGAAAGTGGGGCGATCTCTTTTTTGGAGAAAAGAGGGTTAAGAGGCATGACCTCCATTTTATAGAGATTAAGTTTGTAATTAGAAACCTTACTGAACCTTTGAATAATCTGTAGGGCAGCCTAAATAGAATTGTACGAGTTAGTGACATGAAGGAGGATGTCCTCTGCATAGATGGACATTATTAAGTGGAACAGCCCTATTACGATGCCTTGAAGGAGTGGGGAGGTGTTCTAAATATAAATTAAATAACAGTGGTGACAGGGGACAACCTTGTCGGGTGCCGGATTTTAGGGGAAATGTAGACGAGACAACTCCGTTGCAGTATACTTTTGCAGTGGGGCAGGAGTATAGGGAGCTAATTCAGGATGTAAAAGTGAGTGGAAAGCCGAATTTAGACAGGGTTCTAAAAAGGAAAGGCCAGCTAACCCAGTTGAATGCTTTCTCCGCGTACAGGGATATGAGGGCCATAGGTTGATCCGCCTCCCTAGATATGGAGAAAATGTGGGCAAGCTTGCGAATGTGGTCCAATGAGGATCTGCCTTGCCCAAATCCAATTTGCTCAGGGCTCAAAAGCCCGTTCCAAACCCTGGTGACCCTGGAGGCTAGAATACTAGCAAAAAATCTTTATAACATAGTTCATTAGTGAGATGGGATGGTAATTGGTAACTTTATCCTTAGGTCTGCCTGGCTTCGGGAGTACCACTATAATTGCCTCTAGGAGTGTCGAGTCCATAATCCCATACTCACAGATGAACTTAAAAAACCGATGGAGTATGGGAGTCAGCTCTGTCTCAAATGTTTTATAAAATTTGGATGGAAAACCATCCAGGCCTGGAGCCTTGTCTCTGGGGAGGGTCTTGATGATGTTCCTGGTTTCGTGCTCCGAGATAGGATGATCAAGAAAATTTTGCTGGGCTGCATCGAGAGAAGGGAGGGGAAATGCACTCAAATAGTCTCTAATATCACTATCAGTAGGAGAAGTCTCCGAAGGGCTGTAAAGCTGCTTATAATATTGTTCAAACTCCACTGCAATTTCTCTGGGGGTAGTTAAAATGGTTCCGGAGGCCAGGGAGGATAGTGAAGCAATGAAATGAGACTCTTCTTGCCTCCGAAGTCTCATCGCCAAAAGGTGACTGGCTTTATCCCCCTACTCGATATACTTAGCCTGAGTTTTAAAGACAGCATATTCCGCTTTTTCTCTTAGGATCCCTGCATATTGGTTCCTCAGCAGAGTCAAACGGAGAACCTCTTCCTCAGAGGTGGGGATTAGACAAGGAGGCCTCTAGAGACCTTATGTCTGCAAGGAGTGAGTTGGATTGTTTGTCTTGTTGATGCCTCATAGTAGCTGAAATCCTAATAAATTCACCCTGAAGAAAACAATTCAAGGTACTCCATATCTGATCAAAGGCCAGACTAGAGCCAACAAGAGCCACAGAGGCAACAAGCCTTCATGTGGGACAAAATAAAGAAATCAAAGCAGAGTAAAAAAAACACTATGGTTCTCAAAAGAGGTGGCAGGGAAGGTTAAGGAGAAAAAGGCTGCATTCAGAAAGTATAAGGAATCACAGAAGGAGCACGACAAGGAACTGTATCAATTAAAGCAGAAAGAAGTGGGAAAGGCAGTCAGAATAGCAAAGGCCCAAACTGAGGAAAAAATTGCCAACTCAGTTAAGAAGGGGGATACAACCTTTTATAGGTACATTAGGGAGCATAGAAAGGTTAAGGGAGGAATAGTGAAGATTAATAAGGGAGAGGGGGAGGTGGGCAGAGGGAAGACAGTGAAAAGGCTGAGATACTGAATGAATACTTTTGCTCAGTATTCACAAAAGAAGATGAGGAGGAGGAGTTACCTAAACCAGACAATAGAAGCACTCTGGGTAGAGGGGTTGACACCAGTCCATTTACAGAAGAGAGTCCTGAAAGAACTCCTACAGTAAAACTCAAGGTGGACAAAGCAATGGGGCCTGATGGGATTCACCCCAGAATCCTAAAAGAACTAAGGGGGGACCTAGTGACACCACTGACCACACTTTTTAACAAATCATGGGAGGATGGGGTGGTACCTGAGGACTGGAAGAGGGCAGATGTGATTCCCCTTCACAAAAGTGGGAGCAAGGCAGAAGCAGGAAACTACTGTAAGTTTGACCTCAGTGGTAGGGAAAATGATGGAATCACTTTTGAAAGAAAGAATTGTTGAGTACCTAGAGGCCAGCGGGGCACAGGACCCAAAGCAGCATGTATTTACAGCAGGAAGGCCATGTCAGACGAATCTAATTGATTTCATTGACTGGGTGACCAAAGTAATAGACTAGGAAGGGGCTGTGGATATGGCCTACCTAGACTTTAGCAAGGCATTTGACACAGTCCCACACAAAAGACTAATAATCAAGTTAGCCAGCCTGGGGTGGTACCTGAGGACTGGAAGAGGGCAGATGTGATTCCCCTTCACAAAAGTGGCAGCAAGGCAGAAGCAGGAAACTACAGACCTGTAAGTTTGACCTCAGTGGTAGGGAAAATGATGGAATCACTTCTGAAAGAAAGAATTGTTGAGTACCTAGAGGCCAGAGGGGCACAGGACCCAAAGCAGCATGTATTTACAGCAGGAAGGCCATGTCAGACGAATCTAATTGATTTCTTTGACTGGGTGACCAAAGTAATAGACTAGGGAGGGGCTGTGGATATGGCCTACCTAGACTTTAGCAAGGCATTTGACACAGTCCCACAAAAAGACTAATAATCAAGTTAGCCAGCCTGGTAGTGGGTTCCAGGTTGGTAGCCTGGGTAGCAAACTGGCTGCACAACAGGACACAGAAGGTAATAGTGAATGGAACATATTCTGAAGAAAGGGGGTTACTAGTGGAGTGCCTCAGGGCTCAGTACTGGGTCCAGTCCTCTTTAACATCTTTATAGGTGACATTGCCTGAGGGTATGGAGGGAAAGGTATGCCTCTTTGCAGATGACACAAATATCTGTGCAACAGAGTTGATACATAAGGGGGGGGTAGAAAGGATGAGAAGGGACTTGTCAAGGTTGGAGGAATGGTCAGACATATGGCAACTTAGATTCAATGCAAAGAAGTGCAAAGTAATGCACCTGGGAAACAAAAACCCAGGAGAAGAGTACACAATAGCAGGGGAGGTACTAACAACAACAAAAATGGAAAGGGACTTGGGGGTAGTCATATCAAATGACTTAAAGGTGGGTAAGCAATGTGAGAAGTCAGTAAGGAGAGCCAGGGGGATACTGGGATGCATAGGAAGGGGCATCACAAGTAGAAAAAGGGAAGTGGTTATCCCTCTGTACAGACAGTTGGTGAGACCCCATCTAGAATACTGTGTGCAGTTTTGGAGACCCCATCTACGCAAGGACATAGACAGGACGGAAGCAGTCCAGAGGAGGGCAACTAAAATGGTGCAGGGTCTGCATCAGAAACCATATGAAGAGAGACTGAGAGAGCTTAATATGTATACCCTTGATGAAAGGAGGGACGGGGACATGATCGAAACTTTCAAGTACCTCAAGGGAATCAACAAAGTCCAGGAGGGTAGCATCTTTCAGAAAAGAGATGTGTAAGAACAAGGGGCACAATTTAAAGATAGAGGGGACGGTTCAGGGTAATGTGAGGACATTTTTTCATGGAGTGAGTGGTGGGCGATGGAACCGCCTTCCTGGGGAGGTTATTGGGTCTAAAACAGTGGGGGAATTCAAACATGCATGGGACAGACATAAGGCAATTGTAGTGGGGGTTGCAGGAAGTAGGCTGTTGGTTAACTAGAATCTGCAGCTTATCCAATAGGAAGGGAAATAGGCAGACTGGGTGGGCCAAGTGGTCCTTATCTGCAGTCAAAGTCTATGTTTCTATGTTTCTGTTATGGGTCATAAAGTGTTTAATGAGATCCTTAATGTGGGTTACTGTGTGCTCATGGGCAAGTAGCTGGGAATTTAGTTTCCAGATAGTGTCTTTCTGGGTGTCTGGGACCAGATTAATATCTAACCAGACAAGGGAGTGGTCAGATATCACTCTGGGAGTGATTCCACACCCTAGTAGACCGGTAATCACTTTCTGGTTAATCAAGAAGAAATCAGTCCGGGAAAGGGATTTATGCAGGGGTGAATAAAAAGTGTACGCCCTAGCACTAGGGTTCAGAAGGCGCCAGGGATCACTTAGCCCATAGGTCTCCAAAAGGTCTTGAAGAGATTGCAGGGCAGGAGAGGGATTAGAACTTGTGGCAGAGGATCTATCCAGGGTAGTGTCAATAACAAGATTCCAATCACCAGTTAGAATAATGGGCAAAATGTTGTAGGGTGCTAAGGATATGGAGAGGTTAATAAAAAAGTCAGGGGAGTCCCTATTGGGACCATAAATTGACCCAATGAGGATTTCCCTGTGATCTAACACCCTCCCTTATAAAAATGAATCTGCCATGTGGGTCGGTGATCTTTTGCAGTTCTAGGAATTGCGTGCCTGTGGCAATCAAAATCGCCACTCCACATTGTGATGTGGAGGACACTGCAGCGTACACTGATCCTATGAAATCCCTGCGGAAAAGATTGTTTTTCCCCTTCTAACAAGTGTGTCTCCTGTAGAAGTGCAATTTGACACTTCATTAAGGCCAAATGTTTGATTATCTGAAGTCTTTTAACCCATGACCAGGCCTTTAATATTCCAGGAGACAATTTTCATAAAGGAAGTGCAGTATTATGGGCAATAACTTGGGCGTGAATGTGCATCAGATGTCTCAAGTGTAGCTGTGACAACACGGCTCTCCCTCCCACCCCCTTGCATAACATCCCCCATCTACCCATCACAAATAAACAAAAAATAGAAAAGATCCTAACAACCCCCACCATCTTATTAAACTCCTTTAGCATAAACTTGCAAATGAGATCACACACTAATTGAGTAGACCAATCCCCCAGTCCTAATGACTGCACTCCAACCACCTTGCTTGGCATGATGATGTCCATGCTGCCCACTAACCCCATCCACTAAGTCTCCGCTGCCTCCCTCACCCAAACCAGAATACACAACCAGTGAACATGAGAGGAAAACAGGGAGAAGGGTATTACACTCCATACCTCATATAACACTATAAACAATATACAGTAACACTGGCCCAACTAGATTAGCATATGGCCACTTAGGAAAAAGATATGCCGGGGGTCCAATAAACATAATGGATAATAGCCTCAGAAAGCCCTGATATTAAGGGCAATTGCTCTACTCGGTGCCCATTGACAGTCATAAGTACAGAGAGAGTACCTGCTTGCATTATACATATCCAGCTTGAAAAGTCCATAGACAGACTTGCAATTCACAAACTTAGTAGCCAGGAAGCCCCCCATCACAACCTAATAAATCTAAAACAATCCTAGGATCAAGGAAGAGACAAGTCATTATCCTCAGTCTTCCCTTTGGGTCTCAGAGATTGAGTGCAGAGCGTGTAAGGGTCTAAAAGTAAAGTCAGTTATGATGAATAAAACAGTCATTCAAAACTAGTCTTCCTTTCAGTCCACTTCGAGAAGGATATAAATCAGGACAATTGATCTTTGCGATCATTTCACTGTAAAGATATGATTTTGCAGTACCGCCACATGGCCACTGGGTGTCACGTCATCTTTTCATTTGAAAAGGTCTGGGAATATAGGCTTGCAGGCATCAGTTGCAGCTTCCACGGTATCGAAGGAGTTCCAGTGACCATCCTTAAGAACTTACAGGGTTGCCGGATACCTGACCCTAAATTTAATGCCAGCAGAGATGAGCTTGCTGACAGTAGGGTGAAGTGCTGATCGTTTTTGCCGCACTGTAAATGGTAAGTTTTGTGCGACCCTTATTTTCTTGTCAGCCCACTGGATTTCTTTAACTTCTTTAAGCTTGGCCATGATGTGTTGCTTATCAAGAAAATTCCGCAATTTAAACAGGAAGGGCCTGGGAGGGGAACCTGCGGGAGGCATAGGCCTTAGGGAGCGATGTGCACGCTCTATAATATACGCCGGGCCATTGGGAGAAGGCCCTACCAGCTTTTTGCAGAGCTTTTGGGCAAATAGAATATGTATAGTGCCCTCTTGCCTTCTGGCAAACCCAGCACCACTTTGTTGTTGAGCCGTGATCGTCCCTCGAGGTCCTCTAGCTTTTCTTCAGCTTTTTTAAGCCTTTGTCTAGTATGAGCTATCTCTGGTTCCAGTCTGATCCTCCAGTCATCTAATGAGGAGATACGGGCCTCATTGTCAGCCGTCCGGCTTGCAAGTTGTTCAACTGAAGCCCTCATATTGCGAAATTCGGAGGCGAGCATCAGGAGTGTGTCTTTCATTGGGGCTAGCTCCTCCAGGAATTTCTTTTCGGTGAGTACATCTTGTGGTGCAGAGTTTGAAGCCGGGTCCTCACCTTGCGCTTTAGCCCATTTAGCCAGTTTCTCTTTCACCAGTGTAGCTGGTGGTGTATGTTTCAAAGTGGCTCATTTCATTTCTGCGTCCATGGTCGACTATATGCAGATAAATGAGGTGCCGGAGAAAGCTGGGCGATTACTCCATGTTTTGAAGTATCAAGAAGGCCAGTCACAGCAGATTTGAGCAGTTTGAGTGGGGGTAGTGAGGGAGCCATAGGGCAGAGCAGCTTAGCCTGCAGCCTTCACGCTGGAAGTCACTTTGTTAGGAGTTTGTCCAGCAGCCAGCCTATGGACAAGTGTAGTTGTGAAACATTTTATAATCTGTGTTCAGGACTGAAATGGATCTGTAAGAGGCTCAGCTTGTCTGTTCTTTGTTTGGTTTCAATACAGCCAAAGTAGTGGCCTGATTCCAGGTGGGTGAAAGTGGGGTTCCAGTATGGACATACATTTAGTAGCAGGGAAAAAAAGCAAGTTCTTTTTTTTTTTAAACTCACTGGTGTGCCCACCTGGGCACTGGCTTTTCTGATGACCGAGCCCAACTCATCCTGTTTTATGGGGGTGTTTAGAGATTGGGCAGTCTCTGTGGATAATCTAAGAAGTTGTTTATTTTATAAAGATGTAGCTATGTCAGCAGGTGAGGGGGTGGCATCTAGGGAATATAATTCTTGATAATATTGATGAAACATGTTCACAATGCCAGGAGGATCACTTATCATCTTGTTAGTTTTAGGGTCTTTAATGCATTTGACAGTATGTTATGCTATTTGTTGTCTTACACGTGTAACCCCTAGGTGGCGATATCCCAAGGGCTACTACCCCTGCCTGCTTAGCTAGTAACAGGTTAAGGGTCCTGAGTTCTGGAATGGGTGCCTCCACCCGGAGGTCAGGGATGGTAGTGGTCAAGCTAGCCTGGGCACAGCCCTCCAGGACACTGTGACCCCCCTTTTTCCCTGCTAGTGGCCATAACAGTACACAGTAATTACTTTCACAACACCCCGATACACTTTATAAGTATCCACACTGTTCGCACTTACCACCAGTGCTTGTTCCTCTGGTTTGACCCTGGGGACCCCCTGTTAAACAAGATTAGACAGAGCAAATGGCAACAGTACAGTACATCGAGCACAAACTGGGACCACAGTCAGGTTGAATGCAGAAAAAAGTTACATCTGATTTATTCAGGGGACTTGAACAAGGCAGGAGTGTAATCAGGTTGATTTGCTTAAATGCTGTATCAATCAAACAGTTATGCATGCATTCAGAGTCCCTAAACAGTCACACCCTCTGGGTACCCAGGTGGAGAAGATATGGGCTAGCCAGGACCATTGCCCAGGGTAGGCCAGCGTTGCAGCTGGTTGGGGCCCTGTGGTGGAAAAAACAACATGCACAATACACACTATTTGTAATACAGAGCCCGATGGCTCAGTTCGTGAAGAAAGAGAATCAACAAAGAAATCAGATGACACACTTAGATTAAGCTGTTGTTGCAGGGAGCTACCCTGATGGTTACTCACAATACCCAAGACTAGACACCAAAATCACGACCCATTTTCAATACACAGCACATTTATATGTAAGAAATTCTACAGTACCAGGCAATCCTTCTCCGGTCACAATCGCACAGCTCTCTGCACAAGTCAGAAGTCCAGAGGTGACTGGAATTTCTGGCAGGCCAATCGCATTCAGCAAAATCTTCGGTCTTCCTCAGGTATTTAGCCTGGTCATAAGTCAGTGGCTCACAAATTGGATTTAATCCAAATATAACTCTCGGTTCCCTCTCAGGACAGCAGGCAGACATGTAGGCCGGAACTCTAGCCTTTCCACAGTTCTTCCACGCAAATTACGTAAAACGGCTGCTTGACTCTCTCGAGCTATGCTTCTTCAGCTTCCCACTTAGCTCTGTCTAGACAGCAGGCAGCATGGGATTTTTCCCAAGATCCAAAAGGTTCGGTTGGTCAATTCAGCTGTCAGTGACAACAGGCTCCCCCTGTAAGTGTAAAAAGGGACCAGCTGTCCAAAACTACAATTCCCACAGCTTCTGCTCCACACAGCCCCTTAAAGCAGGC
This sequence comes from Neoceratodus forsteri, assembly GCA_016271365.2. NCBI lineage: Eukaryota > Metazoa > Chordata > Ceratodontiformes > Ceratodontidae > Neoceratodus > Neoceratodus forsteri. Next base: position 243,785,710 of record CM028135.1, on the reverse strand, counting down.
TCCATTTTAGAGTCCCAAAGTACCAATTGGTCCAATTCGGCAGTTTGGGACCCCTCACTGCAAAGAAGGCAGGTTAGAACAAACTACAATATTATTACTGCTCTAAAAGATACTCAGTCAGCAAGCACATCTGCAAATAGTGCTCCCTCTGCACAATTAGCAATGGCAGAAACAGAGCAATTATTCAACAGTTCAGGCGGGACTCAAGCATGGGAACACTCAGTCCCCCCATTTCAATTATAGCTGCAATTAGGCAGCTCTTAAAGAGACATTACACAGAAGCTCTACAGGCACTCTCTAGCAATACCATTTGAACGATTAGACTGTAGGACACCAGTCTAGCAGTGAGCATTTAGGCAAGCTCACAGAAGACGTTTCGGGAACCCCCATTTGTAGGGAGGTTACACCCTTCCCTGCCTGAAGAAAACTTGGCGTCTGCGTCAAGTCAGTACCATCACACTAATTGCAAATGCAAATTATACTGTACATTTATACCATTAGCATGTTATGCAAGTAACATCTGATGCATCAGTCAACATAACTTTTACTTATACATATTCTCTGCATTTCACAATACTATATCCATTCTGAATTACGTCATGCATATTTCACACAGGTAATTTACACTCTGCTATGCAAAATCATGTACTCACTTGTTGTACATTGAACAATGTAAGAGAGGGCCCTTCCCAATCAGCTAACTTGGGTCTAGATGGGGCAGGGGCACCATACCTAGAGGGCAGAACAATCAACCTGGAATTGGTACTTAGTCTCAGTTTGGGCAGTGAGCTCTGGGAAACATAAGCCACTTTGTGGACCACATTGAGAGACAAATCCACTGGCCTCCCAGGAGAATCATAACTGAAGCATACTATGGGCTTGACAGCTCGGCCACTCCTTCTGGGGAGAACAATCACAGTCTCTGTACTCTCAGCACTGGTCCTGGGACTTTCATCACTTGTGAGGAGTGCCTCTGCCTGGGAAGGAAGGTCCAAACATGGAGCACTGTTGGCCCCTTGCTCTGTAGGCTCTGGTTCTACAACACTTTGCTCATTTTGAAGACACTCTGGCACTGAAGGGGAATTGTCATCACTCTCATAGCGTTCTTCAGGTTCTGGCATGTCACCAGAAAAACTCATACCATCAACCCCTCCTTCAGGCAAGTCATACAGTTCCACAATACACAGAGACTCAGCATCTTCAGACATGATACTTTGCAATTCACTTTCAGGGAGCATTGGCTCTAAGGACATAGCTGGGGGGGTTAGGCAGTCCAGAAGGCCCAGCTTCATCCCCACGATTAATCAGGGGATTACCTCAAAACAGCTGATTTAGTTCATAAGAGGGATAATAGGCAGGATCACATTCACTTTCGTCAGAAGTGAACTGACAGTCACTATCATTCTGGGCCTGCTGTGGAGAAAACCTTAATCCTGTGACCACGGGGATAGGTTGACTCTGTCTCTTTCTTGCAGCAGCACGAGTCACCGGTCCAGGGGGATCAATCTTATTTATATTTATTTATTTATCAAGTCTAGGATTACAAATACCTTTGAGCCTTGGCTCTTTTACAAAGGTTCCACATCAGTGAAATACAAATTATGGGGAACATCAAGACAGACATTAAAACAATGTGGACATTGCAAACAGAGTACAGATTAATACAATTCAAGAGTAGCATTGTAACAAGGCAGCCAGCGGCATTTGTCAGAGAAAATAGACAACAGATAAGAAGTGCCAGAGTCATAAGGAGAGGGAAGAGGGAAGAGGGGAAGGGGAAGAAGGAATGTAGGAAGGGTGGAGAGAGGGTGAAAAGTGCAGCATTGGGTATACCAAGATGTGAGGGTAGAATCCAGTGAGAAGCGGAGGGGGGGACCACTAGAGCAGGAAGGGAAGTGGAGAAACAAGGTTAAGTTGGGCAGTCACAGGAGCTGTTGGTAGTAAGATAGTCCCAGAGCCTAGTTTTAAACATACCAATTGTTGGGGCAGAGGAGATGTTGGGGCTGAGGCCATTGAACCACAGTGGCACTTGATAAGCAAAAGAGCGTTGTCCCGGTGAAGTGTGACAGTGGGGGACTTTCAGTAGCTGTAGCGTGTATCTCTTAAGGCACCATTTGTTAATTCAGTGTTGTAACAGAGTTTAGACCCCAGAAGGTGCAAGGCTAAGGTAGATTTTTTTCGCCATGGAGCAGGTGAGAAACTTTATGCGGTTTGAAAGTTGGAGCCAGCCGGTCTGAATGTACAGGTCACATGTGGGTGAGATGGTGAGCCCCAGTGATGAGCCGACATGCCTTATTTAAGGCAGTTGAGAGGCATCTAAGGGTTGTGGTTGTGGCCGAGCCATAAATGATGAGACCATAGTCTATTACTGAGATCACAGAGCTCAGGACTGCAACCTTCAAAGCTTCTGGCGTGAGGTGTGGTCTGTGTTTGTAGAGGAGACCAAGCCATGTATTAGCAGCTCTAGCCACATTATCTACATGAAGTCCAATGGAGAGATTAGGGTCAAGCTGTATCCCTAAGTATTTGAAGGACCCCACCTGATCTAGAGTGTTCCCCTGGGTGGTGGAGATAGCCAAGTGGTATAGCTTGTGTGGGTTATGAGAGGTTCTGAGGGTTCAGCCTCAATCATGACTTGGCTGATAGGTAGTAAGTGGTTACTGTGCATGGTCTTGATAGCTTTGGGTTGTTCTCTGGGTGCACTTTGTACACTGGTAAATCATCCAACTTTCCTACTACTACATGGGGAAGATGGTGCCATCGATCAGCAATTTTATGTTTACCATGCAGTCCCAAATTTCACAACAACACATGCTCTCCAGGCCGAAGCTCTTCAGCCTTTACTTTTCTATCAAGCCTCTCCTCGTTGGCTAAATTTTTCTTGGCGGCCATTGTCTGGGCCAGTTGATAGGCATGGTTCAATTGGGCATTCAGTTTTTGTACATATTGCAGGTAATTTTTGGCTCGGACCCCATCTGGACAGACCCCAAAACAGACATCAACAGGCAGCTGGGCCTTTCTCCTGAACATGAGGTGGTAGGGAGAGAACCTGGTAGCATCATTTTTCGTGCAATTGTATGCGTATACCAAGGTACTAATCTGCTGGCTCCATTTATGCTTGTCTTTCGGGTGAAGGGTGCCTAACATGTCTAGCAGGGTGTGGTTAAAACGTTCTTTTTGAGGGTCCCCTTGCGGGTGATGGGGGTGGTTCTGGACTTTTACACCCCCCATAGAGAAAGCATTTCTTTGATTAACCGACTCTCAAAGTCTCTGCCTTGATCAGAATGAATCTGCTGGGGGGCACCATAGTGGACGAAGAAATTTTCCACTAGTACCTTGGCCATGGTAGATGCCTTTTGATCTTTGGTGGGAAGAGCTTATGCATACTGTGTAAAATGATCCGTAACCACTAAGACATTGCCAATGTTTCGCTGATCGGGCTCTAAACTCAAGAAGTATATATAGACTAGTTCCATTGGGGTGCTGGTAGTAATGTTGACAAGGGGGCAGCCTTCTGAGGCAGGGCTTTTCTCAGCATGCAGCGACTACAAGTCCTTACATGGTGCTCAACATTGGCCCCCATCTTGGGCCAGTAGAATCAAGATCGTACTAGGTCAAGGGTCCTGTCAATACCGAGGTGGCCCATATAATTGTTGGGGGACCTCAGCACCAAATCTTTGAAGGCAGTGGACAGGACCAATTGTTGCTTGTCTACTTGGCCACCCCGATCTACTCTCTCTCTCTCTCTATACAACAACTGATTGAGCAGCTTCAACCTGGGGCCTTCTTTAAACAACTAAGCAGTTCGCAAGTTAGAGGAACGCAGCTTGAACACGTCTTTCCCTGCACAAATGGCATCAAGTTGAATCATAGGATCTTGGGATTGAGCCCACTGAGTGCTGCCATTGTCAAATTGAGGTAGTGCACTAATATCTATGGCAGAGAAGTGGCAGTATGCAGCCGGTAATCAGGTGTCAGAAGGGCCCAAGCAATATACTAAGCAGTCCACTGTGTCCGCAGACATCTGTTCATCTCTATCAAACTTTTGGCACAATGCTCAGATGTCAGGTTCAGCCAGCCTGACCCAGTCACTCTTGGAAGTGGGTTTTTCGGAATAGGGCATCAGCATCAGTATGATTTGGGCCCAACCTGTATTCGACAGCATAATCATAGGTAGATAACGTAGAAAGCCACCGATGCCCTGTAGCGTCTAACTTAGCTGAAGTCTGCACATAGGTCAAGGAGTTATTGTCAGTCTTCACCAATATCTTTGCCCCATAGAGGTATTCATGAAACTGGTCAACGATGGCCCATTTTAGCGCAAGGAACTCCAACTTATGTACAGGGTAGTTTCGCTCTGACGGGGTCAGACTCCTACTAGCGAAGGCCATGGGTCTCAAACCATCCTCACGATCTTGATACAGCACAGCTCCCAAACCCTGTAGACTAGCAACAGTATGCAGCACATAGGGTTTGGTGGGATCAGCAGGCGAGGATGGGGGCATGGGTGAGCTGGTATATGATTTTGTGGAAGGCTGCTTCACAGTCAAGTGTCCAGCAGGGCCTGAAAAGTTCACCTGGGTGGAAGTATACTTTTTGCGGTCCTGGGGTGGCCCCTTTTTTGTATTTACGATTGGTGGGAGGGTAACCCTGGGTAAGGTTATTTAGCATCAATAGGAAGATGGTTGCCAGGCAGGGCGTGCTGCTGCTGTTCTCTGGGACTTTTTAATTATTTAATGTTATTTTAAGTTGCTCATTTTATTTTTTAGGATTTTTTTTTATTTGTTTACTGAATTTTATTGCTACTCATCGGTAGTTTATTGGGTGCGGAGCATCGTTCGCAGGCAAGTAACTTGTGGTACAAAGTTGGATGAACTTTGGCTCTGTTTATTTCTCCTCCCGTTATTGCTGCTGGGCTTGAGCGAAGATCTGCTGAGCCCAAAGATTCAATTTCTGTTGCTGGGTTAACGCTCCTTGCGCCCTCCCTTCCTGCCCCGGAAGAATTGTGTGGGTGTACGAGGGCAAGGAGCTGCGGACAGAATCTAGTGGAGCCATGAAGGCAGGAAGGAGACAGGACACCCTCCTTGAATTGAGCTAGGAGAAGAATATGTGGGGATTTATAAGGGACTATAAAGGATTTAATTGGTCCCTTTTTAAACTTTGGGAAGGAAGCGACTGAGATTGGTAGGGAACTCTTGGCTGGAATTATTGGCGCTTGGTGACTGAGAGAGGCCTTACTCTGGTGGGTGTTTTTCCTCAGGGTATGCTGCCCCACGGGGGGGGGCTGGAGTATTTACCTAGCCAGGGAGTTGGCTGGGATACTGCACTCCCTTGGATTCACGGATACGGCTGCAGCTGTGGCCTATCTTGGGCTCCTTGTTGGGTCTGCAATATTTCCCGTGGGATACACTTGGCTGGGAGTTAGGGGGCCTTAGAGTGCCATTGAGATTCTTCTAGCAAGATCTGACTGAAGTAGACTTGGATTTGAAGTTTCCCTGTACTTGGATTTTTTGCTCTTATCCCTACTCTACTTGTGTGGTTTGAGTGGTTGGGTCTTGTCTCATCCCCTTATTTTTTTTGGATTTTATGGATTTTGACTCTTCACTGGATTATCGGATGCTATTCTGTACTTTTCTGTGAAGATTGCTGAGACCCCTCCTTGGATTTTAAACTTTTTTCTTTCTTTGGGAGACCGGGTGGTGAGAGGACCCTGCGTCCATATATTTAGTTTATCTATTTATTATTATTATTATTAAATTTTGGTGACCGGGTGAGCCCACTGGGCCTCAGAGGTCCCTTTTTCAGGGGCAACCCAGGAATTACAAAGGAACAGAGAGAGAATTGGTAAGCATTTTATACATGAGGTAACAGACAGGATACAGTTCAATACAGCATTGTTAGGCAGTGAGCATGAGACTCAAGTTATCCCAGCAACATGCAATCTTGATGCCTGGAAAGTAACTAGGGGGCTAAAAAGTTGATACATAGTACTGGGTCAGCCAGAGTCAAGTGCGGTCCAGGAAAACCTTAACATCTGAGGAGTGATCTCAGGGGTTGAAACAGTGGCAGGTGCTGGTAGTGACCATGTGGGCCTTGAGCCTAGTGTGGAAACTTTTAATGGAGGATGCTTCCTGCACACCAGGAGGGAGTGTGTTCCACCGGGTGGGAGCCGTGTGGTCAAATGATTTGCCTCCTGCAGTGGTTCTTACTTTGGGGACTTGCAGGAGCGTTCGTCCTGCAGAGCTGAGGGGCCGGGGACTGGGCTTTACGGTGATGAATCCAGAGAGACTGGGGGGAGGAGCTGGGCTGATTAACTTGTATGCTAGGCATAGCAAGGGGTACAGGAGGCGGGCGTCCAGTGAAGGCCAGTTGAGTAGTGATTGGGTACAGCAATGGTGGGTCCTGGGGTTTACTAGGGAAGCAAAGCATGCCACCTTGTTGTACAGCACTTGAAGTCTGTTCTTCTCAGTCTTCGCCATCCCATATACGACTGGGACGGCGTATGTGAGTGTTGGGAGGAGGACACTGGTGGCGATGGCGACCCTGGTTTCTGGTACCAGCTGGTCTTTTAGTCGGTAGAGGGTGCCTAGTTTACCATGCATAGTTTTGGTGACTTGGTCCACATGGTTCTTAACTCATTCTATCCTATTGTCACTTAGAATGTTTAGGTACCCTCTGCCTGCTGCTAGAACACCTGTGTGCCTGAAGGGGTTTTAGATCTGCAGCATTCATACAAACACACTGTGCTTAAACCTACATATCTTAAAAACCATACATCCAATTTTAAAACTGGAAAAAGAAAAGTTTTTCAGGACAAAAAGTTGTTGAAAATGAGTGAGGTTCGGTAATGTCTATTTAACTGGATTTAATGTTGTGTAAGGTTGTTTTCATATTTTAATAAATTCTGATGATTTTATCTAAATATAATTATGCTCTGTTTAATTAGTCATGCAAAAATATTACATTTCTGTAAAATTGTTCATTAAAATTGTTAAAAATATACAATAAACATCTGTCATTGTCTAAATATAAATTCTGCAAGTTTTTTTACCATTGTTCTAGTCAGAACTCAATATCTGAATCTCTTGTTATTATAGTTTGAGTTTTTTGTTCCACTCCACTGGTTGGAATTTTTGCAGTGTTTAATTCTTCTTACCCACTGATTTTAGTTCATGAATCTGATTATCAATTTTTTAGTTTTTCCCTAGTTTTGTAAGAACATATTTACACATTACCTTAGAAGGACATATCAGGAAGTGATGCAGGAAGGAAGTGCTTTGTGAGGTCAAGTGATGTAAATAGGAAGAACACCTTCAGTGTAGGTCAGTGAGCCGACACAGGAAATGGAGACATTTGTTAGTGTTGGAGGTCTCTCTATGATTAATTGCATAAGTGCTGTAGTTAAAATGTGTAATTTCATTGAAATAAACTATTTTATTTTATTTTTGTAATAAAATACCATAATAAGTATAGTAAACTGTATTTTATTTGCGCTATTTGCTTTATCATACTGTAAATGAAGCGTGATGTTAATGTAAAGGTTCACAGTCTTTCAGTAAACATCATGTTACATAAATCTGTGTATTTAATTTCCTGGCATAGTTAATTTTTTTGGGGTTGTATTATGGGATGGTTTAAGGTGAGGGAATGACTGTATGATGAAGCACTGTGTGTTAGTGGTGGTGGTGGGGGGCTGCATTCATAATACAGGCTCAGATGCACTTCATATGTTCTGGGGAAATGAGAGGGGCTGTATGCATGTAATAATGGTGCTAACATACACTGCGGATACATTATGGTGTTATACATATAGGATGTTGAAATTGCTGAAAAGGCACTGGTAATTTGGGGTATACTGTGTCATGGGGAAGGGGGTGAGTGCGCCTGTACCAAGGAATGATGTTCATAAGCACTGCAGTCATTTTGCGTCATGAATTGGCACCCGTCCTTGGGGTATATTCAGTTGTAGGGAAGCAGGTGAGGCTGCCTGCACCTGGTAATGGTGTTCATATGCCATGCAGAAACATTGTGGGTACACATAAAGGGTGATTACGTGGGCACCTGTAAAGGTTGTGTACTATGTCACATGGTTTGCCTGCATACACATGTGATATGTTGCAACATTCAGTATGGCGCATTGTGTGGGTATGCCTGCACCATGGAGTGATGATCATTGGTGCACATGTGTACTATGTGCTGTGTTTAATTTGAATGGACTGTATAAGTTATATACTGGTACTGATCATACCACAGTGCATCAGAGGTAAGGAATGGTCTAAAGCATTATGAGCACAAGGGACTAAGGTGGTTGTGGAGTGATTCGAACTTGAATAGAACATTACAGTGCATCTGAGGGTAGTGTTGGAATGAATTTTGATGTGCACAATGGACTACACCATGGTGACTGAGGAGGGATCCATATCAGTAATGCACACCACAGAGTCTCAGAGATAAAGGTTGGACTGAAGACTGATGAACAGATGGACTAAATACGTGACTCTGGTGGGATTTGCACCTGAACAGCACTTTACAGTACAGTAGAGGTTGGGGCTGGACTGACACCAGATCAGTCAATGGACAACATCATTGGCTGTGGAGGGATCTGAACCTGAAATGCACTTCACTGTTCACTAGTCTGGAGCTCGACAGATGCATGATAAGGAGATAGATTTTACAAGTGGCTGTGAAGGGATTTGAGCCTGAGATTTTACAAGTGGCTATGGAGGGATTTGAGCCTGAAGAATACTTTACAGTGCATCAGAGATTGGGACTGAACTGATGTCATATGAATTGATGGGCTACACCAGTGAATGTGGAGGGTTTTGGACATCAAATGCACTTCACAGTGCATTATGGGATTGGTCTGGACTGATACATGATAAGCCGATGGACAACACCATCAGCTATAGAGGGATCTGAACCTGAAATACACTTCACTGTTCACTACAATTTGGGGCTCGACTGACACATGATAAGGAGACAGATCTTACAAGTGGCTATGGAGGGATTTGAACCTGAAGAATACTTTACAGAGCATCACAGATTGGGGCTGAACTGATGTCATATGAATTGATGGACTACACCAGTGGATGTGGAGGGTTTTGAACATGAAATGCACTTCACAGTGCATTATGGGATTGGTCTGGACTGATGCATGGTAAGTCGATGGACAACACCATCAGTTGAGGAGGGATCTGAACCTGAAATGCACTTCACTGTTCACTACAGTTTAGGGCTCGACTGATGCATGGCATGGTAAGGAGCTAGTTCTTACAAGTGGCTGTGGAGGGATTTTAACCTGAAGAACACTTTACAGTGCATCAGAGGTTGAGTCTGGACTGACATCATATTAGTCGATGGACAACACCAGTGACTGTGGAGGGATTCAAAACTGATTTGTCCTTTACAATGCATCAGAGATTGGGGCTGGACTGATGCCAGATAAGTTGAAGGCAACACCATTATTTTTTCATTTTAAACAATCAGCAACTGCGTATTGGGGAGAAAACCCAAGTGCAGAGCATGAGACAAGCATGCTATTGACCCTAACCTACTTATCATCTATAACGCAGGGAGCAACATACCACATAGATTTTAACATAGCCATAATCCGAACATAAACTCTTTAAAAAGTAACAAAAGGTGCTGACCTCGTGACCTCGTCTGGTACATGCACAAGAAACACTCTATCTCATCAGGAATGCCAGCCGGATCCATAAGATGTGATCACACAGGATGACCAGAAATTATTCCAAAATGAACTAAGTAACAACTATGAAAACTTTTATCATAAATTAAAATAAAAACAAATAAAGTAAATACAGATTACAAATCGAGGTTTTGGCACCAAAATGAAGTGACTATTTTAGGATAAAAGCAGCACCTCCATCTTGAAACTAAGTTTCCAGGCACCATGCTCTTCCTGCACCAGTGTGTGCTCTAACTGGTTAATGGAAACAGTGACATGTACAATAAGCACACTTATAAAATGGGCAAAAGACACCCTACATCCTGATTGGCTAACAGGTACCAGTAGCCGTGTCCTTATCAGCTTATATACATAGCAACTGGTACTTGTTATGCCACACAGGACACATTGCAGTCAGAGATCCGTGCCTGGCAGTTTCCAAAAAACATTTCTGGTGGGCTGTCTCGCTGACCGCTCTCCTCATGGGCTCTCTCGCTGACCGCTGTCCTCACTTCCGGGTTTACACACACACATTCTCCCTACTTGTGCCTTCACTCCCCACCCCTCTCACCTCCCCAAACTGCAAAGACTCATTTTTGGATCCAGCTCCCTTCACCAAATGTGTTTTTCCTTACCGTTATGTGCCGAGCTGCTGTCTCGCTGACAGTTGCTTACACGATGACACCACGCAGCTTCCCAGATCCAACACCACTCCTCTACGGTGTATTTCCCAGCAATAGCTTAAGCTTTTTTTTTAATAACCAACTGTTCCGATGTCTCATGAATGCAGAGGCAACAGCACTGTCTGCAAAACACGATCCAGAACCGTTGCAGAAAAAAAAGTTTCTGAATGACACGCTTGCTCCCAAATGACATGCCCGCTCGCTCCCAGCGGCCAAAAAGGAACACGCTCACTCCTGACACTGCTTGCAATTCGGCAGCTTCACTACCTATAAAACAAAATCTCTGAAAACTAAAACACATGTTATTTCTCCCAATGTTTACGCAGTTTCACAGAAGCAGGAAGCAGTATTGTACAGCACCCAGTAACGGACACGCTCGCTCCCAGCGGCCAACTAAGAACACAGTCGCGTCATTTATTTCTGCCAATATATGATCACAGAGATGCAGTCACATAGACAGACACAGTGGCACCTGTCAGTGAAAACACACACTAGCTCTCAAGATATAGTGCTAAAAACAGGTAAACATGACCTAAGAATTGCCATAGAAACCCAGTACTTCAAATGAAACACTTTTTTAAAGTGACTTCATAGGGGGACTATTTTTCATATTTGAAGTATTAAACCTTCTTTTTTTAAATATTTTTTACTTTATCTGTTTTTCTTTTTACTCATTAAATAATCAATAGATAAGCCCATTTTATAAGCGCAATAACACACTCCGAGGTGTGGGTTATCGCCTGATAAGAGCATGCCTAGGGGCATAATGCACTCGGCGCAAGCGCCTCGTGCCTAACTACACCCCTAGGCGTGCTCTTATCAGGCGATAACCCACACCTCGTCGTGTGTTATTGCTTGCTTATAAAATGGGCAAAAGACACCCTACATCCTGATTGGATAACAGGTACCAGTAGCCGTGTCCTTATCAGCTTATATACATAGCAACTGGTACTTGTTACGCCACACAGGACGCATTGCAGTCAGAGATCCGTGCCTGGCAGTTTTCAAAAAACATTTCTGGCGGGCTCTCTCGCTGACTGCTCTCCTCACGGGCTCTCTCGCTGACCGCTCTCCTCACTTCCGGGTTTACACACACACATTCTCCCTACTTGGGCGTGCTCTTATCAGGCGATAACCCACACCTCGTCGTGTGTTATTGCTTGCAGGAAGCATGGCAACAGTGAAGATCAATATGACCAAATGGTGATGCACTACAGAGCTAGGGCAGGTGCAGGTGAGGGCTGCGACCCCTAACTGAAACATCAAAAAAAAAAAACAATCACTGTACACTCCAGAGCCCAGAGAGCCACTTTCCCTCCAGTGATGGTTGTAAAAAAATATGAGTCCTTGCTTGAATGCTAAATAAGGATTTAGTCTAACATTTCAGGCACATACATTGAATAGAATTTATTTATTTTTTTTTATTTAGCTTTTGTTGACCGGTAAGTGCACTAGACAAATCCTGCCTATTTTCAGGCACGACCGGGAGGGGATACAGATGAATGCCAACTGACCTTGAACCAGATTAAGCTGTTGGTGGTATTTTTACTGAATAAGGAAATTTGCATAGGACACCGGAAATCCCCTACTCTTTTCGATAAGTGCCATGGGATCTTTAACATCCACCTGAACTACCACCAATCCAGGCAGATGGGACCTCGGTTTAACGTCTCATCTGAAAAACGGCACCTCAGAAGTGCAGCACCCCTCTCATGCTGCACTACAGTGTCAGTACTGTACTGGGATATTAACCCAAGTGCCAGATGTGGGAACTGAACCCACAGCCCTCTAGTAGAATAGTGGAAGGCACAACAAAAAATCTGCATGCAGGTTCCCTGGTGCTTCGACAACTAAAGCTTCATCAGGGGGATGGTGTCTCCATCTAAGATAATCCCTTTATACCAATTAAATTCAGAACTGATTATGTCAGAAAATCCGACCAATCACAGAGCTCGATTTTTAAATACAAAAATATTCAGCTCACTTAGTTGTATAAATGGACCAATAGTTATAACAATCATGATATCAGTGACAACATGTTATTGTAGAAAAATACCCCAAAAGACGAAAAAATACACCAAAGTGGTGACGGCCAATCGGATTGCTCGAATAAAAAAAAAAATAAGTTATGAAATTAATTATAGTGTCAACCTGATCAGCTTAACATGTTATACTAAAACAAGATGATTTGTTGTTACAATACAAACTAATAGCAGAATGAACATAATACATTTTTCACAGCACATGCAAAAAATAGTAAATTTCTTTATTTATGTATTAAGGCTTGTTTTCTCAAAAATAGCCAACGGGAACACATATTATATTAGGTAAAATCAGTAAGAGTATGATGTCCCCTATTAGATGGTACAACTCAATTCATCAAATGTAAACAAATGCTTGAGCTGCACCAAGAGAAAGATATGGATGCCAATTGGCATCATCAGGCACTACAGCACATGATTTAGGACGCCATATGGCGTCATCAGGAAAAAGAGGTATGTTTTTTTATGACGCCATATGGTGTCATCAGGAAGGAATGAGTATTGGGTATAGCAATGGTGGGTCCTGGGGTTTACTAGGGAAGCAAAGCATGCCACCTTGTTGTACAGCACTTGAAGTCTGTTCCTCTCAGTCTTCGCCATCCCATATACGACTGGGACGGCGTATGTGAGTGTCGGGAGGAGGACGCTGGTGGCGATGGTGACCCTGGTTTCTGGTACCAGCTGGTCTTTTAGTCGGTAGAGGGTGCCTAGTTTGCCATGCATAGTTTTGGTGACTTGGTCCACATGGTTCTTAAAGGAGAGACCCTGGTCCAAGGTGAGGCTAAGGTATTTAAAGGTGGGCATTACTTCTATGCAGGAGGTGAGCTGTAGGAGCTGTAGGTTTTCCTCACCTGACTGAGAGATCTGGGACCAAACAGCATGGCCTTGGTTTTGTTCGTGTTAAGGACCATTCTGTTCTCACCGAGCCAGTTCTTGAGGGATTGTAGGTCATGTTGTAGTAAGGAGCTGAGGTCCAACAGGTTAGCTGTGGAACGATAGATGACGGCGTCGTCCGCGTACTGGATGACAGCACTCCCACCACAGTGGTCACTTAGATCATTAGTGTACAGGGAGAAGAGGAGGGGGCTGAGTTAAGTTTTATGTTTTAATTTACAGCTTATGACTTTTCTGGCAGTTAGAAGTACCAAAACTATCCTATCTCCCTGGTTGTGAGAGGACTGGGGGATATCATATTTTGTTTTGTTGACTGTAAGAATTTTTAAATTGCACTTTGTATGCTAGTTTTCTGACTGTAATTGTTAATTTTGGCAGTGAGAGTGCCAAATTACCCTCTTTCCCTGGTTGTGAGAGGACTAGTGGTGGGGGGAATACTTTGTTTCACATTTGTTTTGTTTATTTATCTTTGTTTGGCTGGTGAGAGAAACTAAACTATATTTTCCTTTGTATGTTATGTATGCATGTGGTGGGATTACAGCTGTCTTTAGATTTAAGTACAGAATTGATCTTAGTTAACTGGGATCTGGGTGGTGTTTTAAATTGTCTTATACTGAGGTCTGTGTATCATTATTTTTGGGTGTGGTTTGATCGATAGTGTGAGTGGGTTTGTTTTATTGTATTTATTATTTGGTTGTACAGCTGCAGCATGTGCTGGTCTTTAACCCCCACAGTTGTGCGCTACTCATCCTCTTCCCTTCGTGCCCTTCGCCCTCTTTATTCTCCGCCTCTCCAGTTTGAGATCTACCAATGCTGTAGAGCGCTGTGCATTATGTGTAGGAGAGGGCGAGGGGCTATGAACAGAGGAGGATGAATGAGTGGGGGTCACCGTATTGGGGTGGTTGGATCTAGAAGGTGCCCTGGGGTGAAATGGAATCCAGACCATGGTTCACCATGTTTGGTGCCCATACCCAAGGGTACTACCGAATATGGTAGGCAGATGGCCCGGGTGGCCTGCGAGGTTCGTCTAACTCGAGCAGTGTTGTCCAATGCCAGGTCCATTAAGAATAATATTGCAATTATTGCTGATCTTATTGATATGGTGAACCTGGCTTGCATCACCAAGACCTGGATGGATGATAACTCAGGCCCCATTTTGGAGGCTATGACTCCGGCCGGGTACTGTGATACACCACCGAGATTGGATTATGGGGAGGGGGGTGCGGTCTGTTTCAAGACCGAACTAGGCCTCACGGAGGTATTGGTCAAGGAGATTGAGTCCTTTGAGTGTACAGTAGTAGCAGGTGTAGTCTTTCAAATCGCTCTCATCAGCCGTCCACCTGGTGATGAGAAGCGATTCCTTCAGGAAGTGGCGGACTTCGTCATCGACTTGGCATCTGAATCGCCCAGATTGATGGTTCTGGACGATTTTAATGCCTGGGTCAACGACAAACTCTCACAATTTGGTCAACACTTCCTCCAGTTAATGACATCTCTGGGCCTTACACAGGTGGTTTCCATTGCTACACATAAACTCGGACACTCTTTGGACTTAATCTTCCTTCTAGGGATCAAAACCTCCGACGTGGGAGTGGAACCAGTCAGGTGGTAAGATCACTACACTGTGGGGTTTCGTTTTTTATACCCCCTCTAGAAAGCCTACCCCTGTGGAGATGGTTAGGTACCACCCTTTATGGGATGTAAACTCCCAAGGCCTTGCGGTGGTGCTTGACCTCTCATCCACCGCATTGGCAAGCAATGATCCAGAGACTCTCATGTCAGCTTATAATATAGCTGTTATGGTGGCTGTGGATTCTATTGCTCCAGTTCGTGTGCGCTCCCTTTCCCTTCACCCCAAGTCCCCTTGGTTTGATGGGACGTTGAGGGAGATGTGGAGACAGGGGCGAAGGTTAGAGTGTTGCTGGTAAAAGTCTGCTCTTGATGCCGACCACCTTAGATTGATGGACCATTATTTGGTCTACCAATCTGCAATCACCCATAAGAAGGCAGAATTTCTGTCCAGGGAGACTGCTGTTGCTCGGAATCGACCAGCTCAGCTATTTCGAACTGTGGACAAGACTGTGTAACCCAGCCTGTCTGCTAGTTCGGAAAGCTTTATCGCAGTTAGAGTGTGATGAGCTTGCTCAATTCTTTGCTAATAAGGTGGCTGACATCAGGGCAGATGTCAGCCAGCACACTCTGGGGGGGGTTGTTGTGGAATGGTGCAAGATCACTGTGCCTCAATTTTCCTGGAGTTCCTTCAGTCAGCCGGAGTTCAAGGATGTCATGAGGATTATCCAGAGTGTGCACCCTATGTGCTGTAGTTTGGGCCCTGGACCGACCTCCTTAATTTTGGGTTGTAGTGATATCATCAGTCCAGTCCTTGTGCAAATAGTCTGGTGCTCCTTGGAATCGGGTGAGTTTTCTAGCTCCCTGAAAGAGGCGGTGGTGACACCACTCTTGAAGAAAGCTACCTTGGACCCAGACTGTTTCGCAAACTACAGACCTATCTCTAACCTTCCCTTTGTTGAGAAGGTGATTGAGAAAGTAGTGGCAGCTCAACTGGAGGACCATTTGACCATCCATGACATCTATGAACCCCTCCAATCCGGTTTTCGTAAAAGACACAGTACCGAGATAGCACTGGTTCAGGTGCTCAGTGATCTCCTGATGGCGAGAGATCAGAAAAGCCATTCCATCTTGGTTCTTCTTGATCTTTCCTCAGCTTTTGACACCATGGATAACGTGGTGTTGATAGAACACCTGAGGCACATATGTGGAATATCGAGGACCGTCTTAAGATGGTTCACTTCGTTCCTCACGGGGAGATCACAAGGAGTTGTGTCTGGGGTTTTTTCCTCTGACCCAACGGCTTTGTTTTGTGGGGTGCCT
The DNA here is from genome assembly GCA_016271365.2 of Neoceratodus forsteri. Taxonomy (NCBI): domain Eukaryota; kingdom Metazoa; phylum Chordata; order Ceratodontiformes; family Ceratodontidae; genus Neoceratodus; species Neoceratodus forsteri. Next base: position 243,769,511 of record CM028135.1, on the reverse strand, counting down.
CAGGGTTCAGTCCTGTCACATAGAAATATAGAAACATAGAAGTTGACGGCAGATAAGGACCGCAAGGCCCATCCAGTCTGCCCATTTCTTTTTCTACCTTATAAATGTGCCATCGGCCTTTGCTGTGTCAGTGACCTATCTATTCATAGTCATTTGTATTGCTCCCTTATGCCTATCCCATGCCTGTTTGAAGCCCTGCACTGTATTCATAGCCACCACTTCTTGTAAGCTATTCCATGCATCTACCACCTTTCTGTGAAAAGAATTTCTCACATTCCCCTTAATCGGCCTCCCTCTATTCTCATGCTGTGTCCTCTTGTCCTGCTATTTTTCTTATATTTAAACATGTTAGACTCTTTCACCTTGTTTATGCCCTTAAGGTGTTTAAATGTCTCGATCATATCACCTCTCCCTCCTTTGCTCAAGGGTATACATATTGAGCTCGTTAATCTGTCCTCATATGTCTTCTGATGCAGTCCCTGCACCATTTTGGTTGCCCTTCTCTGGACTGCCTCAATTTGGTTAATGTCCTTGTGAAGGTGTGGCCTCAATACTGCTGCACTTAGTACTCCAGATGGGGCCTAACCAATGTCTTGTATAGAGGAATTATTACTCCCTCTTACGACTTGTGATACCCCTACTAATACACCCTAACACCCCCTAGCCTTACCTACTGCTTTAGAGGTCTGCTTGATGATTTTAGTCATCAGTGATGATGATGCCCAAGTCTCTTTCTTCCTTTGTGACTGCTAGCAACTCTCCTCCCAGCCTATAAGTGGCTTCAGGTTTCTCTTCCCTATGTGCATGATTTTGCACTTCTTTGCATTAAATCCCAGTTGTCACTCTTCTGACCATTTTGCTAGTTTATCCAGATCTCTTCTCATTCTGCCCACCCCATCTGGATCATCTACTCTGTTGCAGATCTTGGTGTCATCTGCAAACAGACAAGCTTACCTCTAGTCCATCTGCGAGGTCACTAATGAAGATGTTGATAGGACTGGCCCCAGGACTGATCCCTGAGGTACCCCACTTGTGACTTGCATCTCTTCTGACTGTATACCATTTACCACCACTCTCTGTTTTCTGCCAGTCAACCAGTTTGCCACCCAGTTGACCAACTTCTGACCCACCCCAGCCTACCTAGCTTATTTATCAATCTTCTATGTGGAACAGTGTCAAAAGCTTTGCTGAAGTCAAGGTAGGCGACATCAACTGCTCCCCCTTGGTCCACCACTCTGGTTACCCAGTCAAAGAAATCTATGAGATTAGTTTGACAGGACCTTCCTTTTGTAAACCCATGCTGTCTTGGATCCTGTGCCCCTATGGATTCCAGGTGTTGCACTATCCTTTCCTTAAGAAGTGCCTCCATAATCTTGCCCACTACTGAGGTAAGACTGACCGGTCTGTAGTTCCCCACCTCCTCCCTGCTACCACTCTTGTGGAGCGGGATCACATGAGCCCTTCTCCAGTCTTCTGGGACCTCTCCTGTGCTCAGAGACTCACTAAACAATTCTGCTAATGGCTCTGCTAGTTCCTCCTTTAGCTCCTTAAGTACCCTGGGATGTATGCCATCAGGTCCCATTGCCTTATCCACCCTGAGCTTAGCAAGCTCTTGTAGGACCCTTTCTTTGTGAAGGGAGTAGTGCTCACCTCCTCCCCTGTGTCCATGATGCTGAGCTGTGGGCCCTGCCCTACCTTCTTCTTCAGTAAATACTGAGCAAAAGTATCTATTTAGGATAGATGCCTTTACAGGGTCCTCCTCCTCACATGCTCCCTTTTCTCCATTAAGCTTAGCAATACCCCTCTGGACTTTCTCCTTTCACTAATGTATCTATAGAAAGTCTTGTCACCTTCTTTACTGTTCGTGCTAGTGTTTCCTCAGTTTGGGACTTTGCCTGCCTTACTGCCTTACCTGCTTCCCTTAGGGCAGTTTGGTATGCCTCCCTATCTTCATCCCGCTGTGTTCCCTTATATTTCCTGAAGGTCAGCCTTTGGCTCTGACCTTTCTGCTACTGTATTTGAGAACCAAAGTGGTTTCCTTCTTCTTTGTACTTCCTTTTCTGTCTAACACAATGGGATGTTGCTTCAAGTATTGTATCCTTAATGCTTGCCCACTTTGCTTGTACCTCCTCACCTGTGTTTCTTTTGCCAGGGCTAGCTTAACTCTGTTGGCCATCTTATCAAAGTCAGCTCCTCTGAAGTCCCATATTTTTGCCTTGGAATGGGATGATTTAGATGTAGTAGCCAAATTGAACCATACCATGTGATGGTCACTGGCCCCAGGTGACCTTCTACCTGGAGATCTGTGATCCCTTCTTTGTTAGTCAGTACTAGATCTAGGATAGCCCTGTCTCTTGTGGGTTGCTGTACCAGTTGTTTGAGGCCCTCCCTGCAGGGAATCCACTATGAGTCTAGTTCTGGCAGATGTTCCTGCTGGTATTGACCAATCTGTATCTGGCATGTTGAAGTCTCCCATTATCAGAACCTCCCTTTAGCTGTCATGTTTTGTATATCTTCTAACAGTAATGTGTCTATGTCCTCCCTCTGGTCTGGGGCCTGTATACAACCCCAGTTCTTATGGCTGTCCCATTTCCTGTTTCAGGGTGACCCACAGTTCTTCTGGCTCCTTATGTGTATTCTGAATTTCTGTAGCTTTGATATTTTCATTAACATACAGGGCCACTCCTCCCCTTTTGCACCTCGGTCTCTTCTGAACAATACATAGCCAGGTACTGAAGTCTCCTATGTGGTTACTGGTAAACCACGTCTCACTAATTGCTACTATGTCCAGTTTAGCCTCTGACATTATTGCCTGCAGGTCTGGGATCTTATTTCCCAGGCTGTGAGCATTTGTGTACATGATTTTCCATTGGCCAGATTTTGGTGTGTTAGTTGTTGGGTGAAGTTTGGCATTACCCCTGTGCATCATATGGGGAGACAAACCTTTTTTCTTACCTGGTGATGCAAATGAACGGCAAACACGCTGAATTCCTGTTTGACCACTAGCTGAGGGGGGAAGGGTGTTCTTCCCATTCGACGATGGGGTGCTGCACCTCTCCCCATTTGCTAGTTTAAATATTCTGCAAAGACGCCAAACTTCTGCCCCAATGCACTGACTCCTCTTTAGTTAGATGCAGTCCATCAAATTTAAAGAACTTCGCTCCCAGAACTGTTGCCAGTTCCTACAAATCTGTGTCCTTTTCCTGGCACCAGTCCTTGAGCCACGTGTTTAGCTCCCCTATCTCCCTTTCTCTGACCTTCCGTCCATCTGCTCCCTTCTCCCAGACTGGCAGGACCTCAGAGAAGGAGATGCCGGACGAAATAGATGATAGTTTGTCACCCAGCTTAGTCAGGTGTTCCTTGGTCTCCACAACTGACCAGCTGCAGATCATTAGTCCCTATGTGTACTAGGACATCAATGTTTTCTCCTGCTTTGTGAACAATTTTAGCAATGCGGTCAGTGTCTCTCCATGCTGATGTACCTGGAGACATCTGACCATCACCCCAGGCTGGAGATGGTATCAACTCCCCGAATCATGGAGTCTCCTATGATCAGAAGTTTTGGGATTTCCTTTGTGCTTGTTTAGTTTTGGTTCCTGATTTGGGTGAGTATTGTTGTGTTAGCTCCTGTGCTGCAGTGTCCTGCTCTGCAGTGTCTTCCGCTCTTTATTTGATTTCAGAGATAGAGGCAGATACCTGTTTGTAGTGTTTATATGGTTTTTGGAGGTGATGTGTTGAGAGCAGAGAGTGATGGGGCACCTGATTTGCTCCTCCTAACCACCTGCCAACCTCCTGGACCAACTACCCACCGCGGTCGAGGTTTTCTGTTGGATGCTGGGGAAATGGCGGGTGGTTCTTATAATGTATTTCCTCTTCAATATGAAATTTGAGGCGTGCAATCTCTGCCCATGCTGCCCGGAGCTGAGACCTAAGATCTCCAAAGGCTCAGCATGTAGGACAGTGTCCTAAATCCTGTAAGACTGTCCTTCTGAAAATTGTTCCACAGTACCTGCAGTTAATGAAATCCATTCCAAATAAGTTGCTGGGTTTGTAACCTAGTCAGAGTAATTAGAAGGAAAAAAAAAGGAAAAAATGCAAGTAATGGTTTAATTGTGCTTTGTTTAACTTGTTATAACAAGTTAAATTACTAGTGCCCCTGTAAATGAGATCACTTTGTGGAGGCTCTACTGATCCGCTCCCTTCCTGCTCTGCCACAGGAAATGTCACAACTGTGGTACCCTATAAAAGGAGTGTAGCGGTGGGTGGTTGGGGATGGGGTGGGTGTGGGCCCTTCCCCTGCCTAAAAAGAAGAACCACGGACGAAAGAACAAGGAGGTAAGAGCAGAAACAATCAGTCAACAACAAATGCAGTAACCCTGAAAGCTTATCCTAATGTTAGATAAAACTGTAAACCTGTAAAGCACCACCTGTAATAATTTCAGAGAAGATATACCTGTAAGAAACACTTTGCTCCAGAGGAAAATAAAGCAGTAACAGAAGATATACCTTGCAAAAGGCAATTTGAATCAGAAGATTACAGCAGTAATCTGTTAGCACACACCTGTAGGCACACCTTGTAATAATGCAGAAGAAGGTATACCAGCAACAACAATTTGAATCAGAGAAAAAATAAAGCAATGAAATGTTAGCAACAAACAGTAGCAATCCCTGTGAGTAAAAATAAAAACACCACCACACAGTAAATCTGCTTAGCCAAACTAAGTCTTAATCCTTCTCCCTTGCTCTGGTAAGTTTCTCTACCCTGCCTTTCAAGCAGTCTTAGAAGGAAAGAGCTCAGGTGAAGCTAGGTGCCTTGGCCAGCAAACCAAGTCTTCTACCCATGTTATTCGTGGTGTATATGCTACCCATCAGAGACATTGTAAGAAGGTACGGGCTGAGGTTTCACTGTTACGCAGATGACACCCAGCTATACCTTTCTCTTGCACCTGACCAGGATGGCGCTGTCTCGGTCTTTAACAACTGCCTGAAAGAAATCCAAGAGTGGATGGATTCTAGCTGGCTGAAGTTGAACTAGGAAAAGACAGAGGCACTGGTTGTGGATCCTGGTCGGCAGATAGTGAGGGTGGGTGTTGGTGCGCCTTCCAGAATTATTCTTGGTGGCGTTTCTCTCCCAACCTCAGAACGGGTGCATAACCTGGGGGTGGTTCTTGATGATAGACTGACACTGCAGTCGCAAGTGTCAGCTGTCATCAAGACCTCCTTTTACCATCTTAGGAACACCGCCAGGGTTAGGCATCTGGTTCCGTCTGACAACCTTCCAACTTTGGTCCACGTCTTTGTGTCCTCGTGCCTGGACTACTGCAACTCCCTTTATCTAGGGCTTTCAGGGGTTGAAATCCATCACCTACAGCTAGTGCAGAATGCAGAAGCCCAGCTTTTGACGGGCTCAGTAGATCCTGTCATATTACTCCGGTGCTGCGCAAACTGCACTGGCTGCCAGTATGGTGGTGGATCACCTTTAAAGTCAGTTTACTGACTTTCAGAGCCCTACATGGTCAGGGTCCGGTCTATCTGAAAGAACTCCTGGTATCCTACTACCCTAATCAATCACTCTGCTTGGCCGGCGAGAGGTTGCTAGAGATTCCAAGGGTGACTCTGAAATCATCTGGTGCTAGAGCTTTTTCTTATGCTTCCCCCACCCTTTGGAATTCTCTACCCCATCGGTTACAGGAGTATACTTCTGTGGAGTAATTTAATAATGGTCTGAAAACTTTTCTCTGGCAAAAAGCCTTTTTGGAGAACTGAACTGTCTATTTGATTATGACTTTTTGGTTGTGTCGAGTATTATTGGATTTTATAATGGTTATTTTTAATTGTTTTAAATTGTACGGCGCCTTGGAAATAGAAAGGCGCTATATAAATAAAAATTATTATTGTTATTATATGGTTCAAGAGTGGGCGAGTCACCTTGGAATAGTCTTTTATGAACCTGCGGTAGTAGCCACAGAACCTCAGGAAGCATTGTAGTTCTTTCAGATTGTGGGGCTGGGGCCAAGTGGTCAGAGCCTCAGTTTTACTGGGATCAGTCTCTAGCCCCTCTGTAGACACTATGTGCCCCACATACTTCACGGAGGTTTGGAAAAACTGGCATTTGTTAATGGACAGCTTGAGGCCAAAATCTTCCAGACGGTCTAGGACTTTGAACAGTTGACTCTCATGCTGCTCTAAGGAGCTCCCGAACACAACAACATCGTCCAAGTACACCAGGCATTTCAGCAAACTCATATCTCCCACTGCACGTTCTATGAGTCGCTGAAAGGTGGCCGGGGCACCCGATATCCCCTGTGGCATTCTCAGGAATTCGTACAACCCTAAGCGACAAATGAATGCTGTATTCTCAGGGTTCTCTGGGGCCATCGGAATCTGGTACTATCCACTGTGAAGATCCAACACTGAGAACCATTTGCTCCCATTCAAACAGTCCAGAGCATCTTGTATACGGGGCATAGTGTATTGATTGGGGATGGTCCACCGGTTCAGGGTTCGATAATCAATGCACATTCTCACAGACCCATTCTTTTTACGCACAACCACAATGGGCAAAGCATATGGGCTCCTGGATTCTTGTATCACTCCAGCTGCAAGCATTTCCTGCAGGTGTCTTCTCGCATTGATAATACCCAAAAAATAGCCATTACTAAACCAACCTACACCAGACAGAGCAACAAAAGTCTGCTCAGCAGGCTATGACATTACCTCAAAAAACTACTGCTACTTCTCCTACTCTGTTTGGGAAACATTGAACTAAACCAAGGCCCACCCATTCCTCTGGACACCCCTGCAGACCTCCCACAATTTAAAGGTCTTAGCTTTCTTCACGTTAATGCTTGTAGTTTACTAAAGAAACCTGACCTCATGCAGACTTGGGCTCTACATGCAATTCCCAACTTCTTTTGCCCTTGATTCTAAGATAGTCCTGCAATCAAATGGTTTTCCAATTACCTTGCCAACAGGTTACAGCAAGTCAAAGCTGCAGGTGATCTGTCGCCACAAAAAACTCTTCTACGAGGTGTCCCCCAAGGCTCCATACTGGGTCCAATCCTCTTTGCAATCTATATCAACAACCTGGACACTCATCTGCGCTCAGCTAATGTACACTTATTTGCAGATGATACTGTACTCTATACCACAAATTCATCCTTGGATGTGGCCCATGAGAACTTACAGCAGGACTTCATTACTCTCCAATATAATCTTATCAAACACAAGCTCCTCCTCAATGCCAAAAAGACTAAAGTCATGATTCTCTCACCAAAGGCAGTCTCCAGACCAACCCATGGACGTTATTTATTTGGACTTGGGAAAAGCTTTTGACACTGTCCCCCACCATGAATTGGTGAATAAATTGATAAAACTTGGAATAAATACAACTACAATAAGGTGGATTGGAAATTGGTTGTCCGATAGAACGCAGAGAGTGCGTATTAATGGTGTGCTCTTGGAGGAGGGGGAGGTGGCTAGTGGGGTTCCCCAGGGCTCTGTGCTGGGTCCATTATTGTTTGGGTTGTATATCAGTGACATGAATGATGCGGTCAAATCCCACATAACTAAATTCGCCGATGATATCAAAATAGGTGGGGTAGTTACGACCATTGGTGATTTTGAAGAATTAAAAAACAGTTTAAGCACAATAGAAAAATGGGGTAGACAAAATTATATGAAATTTAATGAAGATAAGTGTGCAGTGATTCATTTTGGAAAAAATAACCCCAAGCATTCCTACTATTTGAAGAAGAAAAAGTTAAAAAATATCAATTTAGAAAAGGATCTGGGTATTTGGATAGATCCAAAACTATCCTTTAACAACCATATATCAAAAATGATCAGTAAATGTAATGGTATTATTCACTCAATAAAAAAAGGATTCATATCAAGAAACAAAGAGTGTGTGCTCAAACTTTATAGAACCTATGTACTTCCCCATACTGGATTATGGTTCCCCTATATGGAGCCCATATTTAAAGAAAGATGTACTCAAAGTGGAAAGAGTCCAAAGATGGTTAACCAAATCCATAAAAGGATTACAAAATAAGGTATATGATGACAGATTATTAGCTTTAAACCTGTATCCAATGAAACTGAGGCGAATTAGGGAAGATTTATTATTCCTGTATCACATCTTGGAAGATGTAACATTAATGGAGCAATGTAATATAGTAAGGTATCATAAAACCTTTAATTCAAGATCTCATGAAAAACAAATTTTTATGAATATTCCTAGAACAAGTAGACATCTAAACTTTTTTAATTGAAGAGCTTCTCATATATGGAATAGCCTCCCTAAACACGTGGCAGAAGCAACTACATTTAGCTCCTTTAAAAGGAAATTGGATGCACATTTGTTTTCCAATGGTAAATATTATATTAACAAATAAACCCACTAGGAGTGGGAGACAATTAAATGGGCCTCGGCCTACTTTGTCTACGTCTACCAAGTTACATATTCCCCAGATTCTAACTCTTCTAGATGAACCCCTTGAAATAGTTGAAACCTTTAAATACCTAGGGTTCTGGCAGGATAATAAGCTTAACTTTCTGTGCCACCTGAATGAAGTCTCGAAGAAACTAAGGCAGTGGTTAGGCTTATTCTATCGTATTAAACATCTGCTTACCTTAGAAGCTAGAAAGAGACTAGTACAATCCACATTCCTACCCATACTGGACTATGCTGACTTTCTCTACAATCATTGTCCCTCAACGGTGCTCAACAAACTCGACACTCTTTACCACTGGGCCCTAAGATTTACCTTCAACTTACCCCTTTGTACTCACCACTGCCTACTGTACCAGGAATCGGGTTGGCCCTCACTTTCAACTAGGAGGAAAAGAAATGCTCTTCTCTGGCTCTATAGAGCACTATCGGATAATCTTCCTGCATACATTTTGAGCCTCTTCGAATGGGCCAAGGGATCTTATGGCTTGAGACATTTCTCTGTACTCTGTTTCCAGATTCCTAGAGTGAAAACAACATATGGCTTGGCCGCAATCAATTTTTCACTTCCATCGCTGTGGAATACCATGCAAAGCTCATTAAAGCTTTCCTCACTTCCAGGTCTATTCACATTCAAGCTCTGATAGCCGAATTTCTGAAGGAAATATGCAATTGTTTTAGATGACTCTGAGCCAATAGCCTCTGGTTCCTTTCACAAATCCCACTTTCAGAATCTCGCTCACCACACATCCCTAGTAAGGGATAACCAGCACTTACTAGCCTAGTCCCTCTATTCCTGGCCTTCTTCATCCTGTCCCCTTCCACTAACACACCCTTCCCCCCGTCTTCCTTCTCCCTACTTACTAACAGTAAACTGGCGACAGTCTAGGATTGTTGGCTCTTCTCTTTTTCTTGTAAATTTTGTTATGAATTATAACTGTTCACACCTATGTCAGACCAGTATGTATAGGCCTATATTGACCTTCGTCTGTACAATGTTTTCGCATTATTGATTTACCGCATCTGTGACAATGTATTGTATTGTATTAATGTCCAGGACCACTTTGAAAATGAGCTTGCTCAATGGTGTTTATGCCTGTTTAAATAAAGTTGATTGATCATCTATGCCTGCTGGAGCTAGGCGTCTAGACCTCTCTCGAAAGGGCCGTGCATTGTGCAGGCATATGTGATGCTTCACACCCTGGACACACCCTACATCCCATTCCTTCAATGAAAACATTTGATCTCTCTGGGCAAGTTTCTTGCTAATTCTAGTCTTCCATTCAGCTGGCAATGGGGAGTCACCAAAGTCAAACCAGTCTGGAGTCACTCTATCTGTCTTACCAGGGTGCTTGTTGCTGGGCGACACTGCAGTGTCTGTGCAGTGTACCATAGCAAGGGTGCAGCCTCTGTTCACCCAGATATCCCGATCTGACACATTGTGAATCTGGACCATCACTCATCATGCATGGGCATGAGCACCAGCTGGCAAGATGCTGGGATTGACCAATAATCCTTCAGGCAATTTTCCATTGCCTGGCGTATCCAACATCAGTATTCTATTCTTGACATCTTTCCTTAGGCGGACCTGCCCTTGAATGGTACACTGGGTGTTAGGGGCCAGCACCATTGAATCAGGATCCTTCTTCCACACAACCCCAAACAGTTCATCCTGGTCTACTTCCTCGGGATTCTGTTGCAAATCATAGGCCCTCCTGATCAGGGCGGAAATTCTTAGAGTTTCCCCAGTCTGTTGCCCTTCTTTCTCATAGCAGAGTTGTGCCAATCTCCCGAACATATGAGCATTGGTCCCAGTTAGCAGGGGAACCCCATCATACAGTCCAGTTGGGGGACACACTAAGGCCAGGGTCTCAACTTGCTCTGCCACTCCAGCCACCAAGGTAGGAAAAGACAGCCAGATCCCAATATACCCTGAGTATGGATATGACTTCTTACTCAACCCCCAGACATGCAAGCCTTCCAAGGGTTGTATGGGCACATCAGGCAGGTGCTTCCGATACCACTCTTGAAACATTATAGTCACTTGAGACCCACTGTTAAGCACGGCCCAGGTGGACACCCCATTCACCTTTACTGTTATTTCCATTGAAGGGCCCACCACCTCAAACCATTCAGATGGCGCAGACTTAGGTGTTGATTTGGCAGTGACCTTTGAAGAGTAACTTATTCGAACAGCTCCACCTGGTGGCCGGTTGTTGTTCCGTTGAATCAAGGCTAATAGTCTAGTGGTGACCTTTCTCAGATTCTCTGGCAAGTGACAAAGAAATGGGTGTGTCCATGCTCCCCACAGTGGTAACAAAAGGTGGGTTCTCTAGGGTCTCTGGGGAGTCGCGGGCCATCTCCTGGTTTGGGTACATCAGAGGCACTTCGCATTTCTTCTTTGACTGGTGACTTGTGTTCTTGATCCTCTGGACTTTCACCAAGTTTGGGGATTTGTGTGCCTCGTTGTAGGTCCTCCACCAAGGCTCGCAAATCTCATACTACTTCTAGTAGGTTACCCTCAGTCTGGGTTTTTGAAGAGACAACATGCACCCCCACCTCACTTTTTGCCTCAGGGGTTGCCTGATAGAGGTCAGATTCTCTGGCCACCTCTGTTAACTCTTTAATCAGCTCTCTCAGCTGCTGCACCTCATCTGTGTCACTTCTTTCAAGGGTCTGGCATGTATGAACAACCCCAGCACAGGGCTCCCAGCCCTCTTCATCATTCTCTGCCTCACGAATCTCTTTCATAAGGTAACAATACTTAGGAGGATTAGCCTTCCTGTTTTGCAATTTAAGTTTTAACATCATCACACTGGAGTACCTGATTGACTTAAGAATATGGTCCAATCTGACCCGGTTCAGTTCCTCAGCCGGCACCCCTCCTTTTCTGCGGGCCCTCTGCTGAGCCCTATCAATTGTAGTAACAAACACAGACAACTTCTCATTCTTCCATTGCTTGGCAGACTTGAATTTCCACAGCAAATTATCCCCCAACTCAGTGCTTTCAAAAACTCCTTCCAATGCAGAGAGGTATTCAGCTGCAGTAGCCTCTGGGCTTGTGGCTCATAGGAAGCAGGTGGCCTCCAGTGCAGGGCCCCTATGAGTCTCTTTCTTTTCTCCCCCTCAGAGAACTGCCACTCCTGTACCAGGGGGGTAGCATAGTCCATCCATGTCTCAAGGTCATCCTCCCCCATAGGCACTGGGGCGGTGAACGAGAAAAGTCTGAATTTATGGTAAGTCCAAATGCACAGATGGAATTATTATGGGAGAGGTGACTACAGGGGAACCCTTAGGGGAAGCAGGAGATGTGGCCGGGGACTGCAAGGGCATGGGTTCTTTAGAAAGGTCTAGCACCTTCACTAACTCTTGGGCAGTTCGCCTCTCAGAAGCTAATAGCTTGAGCAGCTTGTCTTTGAACCCCTGTACACTGGGGAACCCACCCGGGGTAGCTGGATCACTATGCAGGCAAATGATCCTCCATCCCTTCTGGGCCCCTTCTGGCAGAATAACAGGGCGAACCTTCTCTGGATCTATGGGAAAACTGCAGGAGAGTAAGACTACCATGGTCTGGTCAAACAGGTCTGAATCCTTGCCCTTCACTTCAACTTTTCCCAAACATTTGACATGTTCCACAGCTTCTTCAATAACAGCATTTGTGGTCCCTAACGGCACGCCCATTAACAGGAGGGTCTGCCGGGGATCTAACCCCTCAGCCTCGCTCTACCCCATCATTCGGTGCACTAACAGCTTATGGAGGGGGGCGATTTTGAGCTTAGGCGTAGCAAGCTCCTCCATTTTCTCACCAAATCTGAACATATTGGGGTAATTCCCTCCTTTGACCACTAGAAGACGCTAATCCCAGTGGTACCTCCAAGATATAACCCCTAGGTGGTGCTAACCCATGGGTTACTACCCCTGCCTGCTTGGCTAGTAATAGGTTAAAGGGCCTGAGTTCTGGAACAGGTGCCTTCACCCGGAGGTCAGGGTTGGTAGTGGTCAAGCTAGCCTGGGCACAGCCCTCTGGGACACTGTAACCCCCCCTTTTATCCTGCTAATGGCTGTAACAGTACACAATAATTACTTTCACAATACCCCTGATACACCTTATAAGTATCCACACTGTTCGCACTTACCACAAGGGCTGGTTCCTCTGGTTTGACCCTGGGGACTAACAAGGTTAGTCAGAGCAAATAGCAACAGTACAGTACTTCGAGCACAAACTGGGACCACTGTCAGGTGGAATGCAGAAGGGGGGATGTAATCAGGTTGATTTGTTTACATGCTCTATCAGTCAAACAGTTATGCATGCATTCAGAGTCCCTAAACAGTCACACCCTCTGGGTACCCAGATGGAGAAGAGATGGGCTGGCCAGGACCGTTGCCCAGGGTAGGCCGGCATTGCAGTTGGTTGGGGCCCTGTGGTGGAAAAAACAACATGCACAATACACACTATTTGTAATCTGGAGCCCGATGGCTCAGTTCGTGAAGAAAGAGAAACGACAAAGAAATCAGATGACACACTTAGATTAAACGTTTGTTGCAGGGAGCTACCCTGATGGTTACTCACAATACCCAAGACTGGACACAGGCTGGACGAAAATTGAGACAGCAGGTTGTTGATCTGGAGTGCCAGGTAAAGCAGGGCCCACACGAGTCACTGAGGCGTCGTTCCTGTTCGAGCATGGAGCAGGGGGCTGATCCCCAGGCAGGTCTCTCGTCGAATGTCTTTCTCTGTGCAGTGGGGTAGTCTGGCAGGGCCCTCGTGGCAAGGCCCGACCACATGGAGATAACTGTGGATTCAGTCCGATTAGGCTGGATACAGCTTTCAGCAAGCAGAACACAGTTCACACAGTGGGGAATCAAATCACGACCCACTTTCAATACACAGCACATTTATATGTAAGAAATTCTACAGTACCAGGCAATCCTTCTCCGGTGACAATCACACTGCTCTCTGCACAAGTCAGACGTTCAGAGGTGACTGGAATTTCTGGCAGGCTGATCGCATTCAACAAAATCTTCGGTCTTCCTCAGGTATTTAGCCTGGTCACAAGTCAGTGGCTCACAAATTGGATTTAGTCCGAATATAACTCTCGGTTCCCTCTCAGGGTAGCAGGCAGACATGTAAGCCGAAACTCTAGCCTTTCCACAGTTGTCCATTGTGAACTACGTGAAATGGCTGCTCGACTCTCTCGAGCTGTTGATTCTTCAGCTTCCCACTTAGCTCTGTCTAGACAGTAGGCAGCTCGGGGGGTTTTCCCCGAGATCCAAAAGGTTCGGTTGGTCGATTCAACTGTCAGTCACAACAGGCTCCCCCTGTAGGTGTAAAAAGGCAGCAACAGTCAAAAACTACAATTCCCACAGCTTTGACTCCACACAGCCCCTTCAAGCAGGCTCCATTTTAGAGTCCCAGAGTACTGATTGGTCCAATTCAGCAGTTCGGGGCCAAGATGATGGAGACAGGCAGAATACCCCTCACTGCAAAGAAGGCAGGTTAGAACAAACTACAATATTATTACTGCTCTAAAAGATAATCAGTCAGCAAGCACATGGGCAAACAGAGCTCTCTCTGCGCAATTAGCGATGGCAGAAACGGAGCAATTATTTGGCAATTCAGGCGGGACTCGAGCATGGGAACACTCAGCCCCTCCTCCCATTTCAATTATAACTGCAATCAGGCAGCTCTTAAAGAGACATTACACAGAGGCTCTACAGGCACTCTCTAGCAATACCATTTGAATGATTAGACCGCAGGACACCAACCTGGCAGTGAGCATTTAGGCAAGCTCACGGAAGACGTTTGGGAAACCCCCATTTGTAGGGAGGTTACATGTGGAAATCCCAAACCTTGGATGCTTGAGCTCCTCTTCATCAAAACGCTGCTTCAGAGACTTAAATATATATCCATTTTAGCATTAAGGATATCCTGAATATCCTTGTTCAGTTGTGCCAGTCCCCTCTCAGCTAGCCATAGATGTGACCCCCTGGGTATGCAGTAATTGAGTAGCAGCCAATTGGTCTTGTAAGGTAGGCAGTTTCTCCTGTCTGAGTTTCGTAACTCTGGAAGCATGTGCATTTTGGAGGCAGTATAGCACAGTGGCTTAAGGCTCTGAGCTGCAAACCTGGGTTTGAATCCCACGGCCCCCACTTGCATTCTTTGTGACCCTGAGCAAGTCACTTAACTTTCTTGTGCTCCCAGGTTGCACCTGTAAACAAGCTTTCAGCTTAGTGTGTCTCTCCTGGTAAAATAAAAAAAAAATAAATGTAACTCTCCTCAAAGGATTACTTTAAAGGTGTCTCAGAGGATGCAGTCTGAAATGTCTAGGAAGGAGCTGGCTTCCAAGATCTGTGTGAGTTTATCTGAGATAAAAGTGCAGCATTCTAGAGAATTCAGGAATGAATTGTTAAGGCACCACAGGGTCTGACCTTGCATTGGGCCCCATGCTAATTTTATAAGTACAGGTGCAGGATCAGATAAATAGGTTTGATCTCACATTCTGCAACAAAACCTACATGTTCTGAGGAAATATACATGATATCAGTGTCTTGTTTGGAAAGTGGGTGTAGGCCCTGGTGATAGGGTTTAAGTGGTGCCAGACATATGTTTCCCCACAGCTGTTAAGAATCATTTTACACTTTTTTATGAACTGCAGTCTCTCAAGGAGGGTTGGAGGCAGTAGTGTTTTGTCCAATAAAAAATAAGGTTATAGTTGCCCCCTATCAATAGCATGCCTCACTGGCATTGTAAAACCATATTTAGTACGGCCCGAACTGTGAGAGGGTCAGATCCTAGGGTAAATACAGACTAACCAACGTGACCTCTTTTCCAAGGTAATCTCCTAAAGCTATGGCTAATCAACCCAATGGGTCCATGTACAGTAGGCCTCTGACTGTTGAAAGGTGTAGTTTGTGAGATTAAGACGGCAACATTCCCATGCGTCCTCGTCCCCCTCAAAAAGGATGAGGAAATAACTGTGGAAAACCCCAGATAAAGAAACTTCTGATGCTCCTGCTGTTATAGGAGTGTTTCCCTGCCAGAAGACAAAAGAGGAGCAGTACTTCTTAATAGCTACCTATAGTACTTTTGTTTGTTTCACAGGATTATTAAGGCCAACATTTTGTGAGTAGATGGTAGTTTGGTACGTGGATGTCATTCCCAATATGTTCTCGGTTTAGGGAGAGAAGCTGGGGGTAAGAAGTGCTATTTCATCCAACCCTTAGGGACAGCTGCAAGGATGTTATAGAAATTTAACACCATCACACAAACTTCCTAGTGGTATTACTATATACTCCATGTGAGATCAAGAAAGGGCTATAGCATACATATGAAAAACGTAATTTGTCCTGCAAAATGTGTAACATCAAATGCCAGGAGAAGGTAAAGAACATCAGCCAGATACAAACATAGGAACACAACAAGAGAACCGAAAGAAAGCTGGTGGCACTCAACCAGAGCCACCACCATAATCAAGGAACATAGGCACTTCCAAGGCAGGAGAGCAGTAAGCACCGCTCTTTAAGAGTGTAAGGATCTAAGAAATCAAACGAGTCAGTAACATCAAGGAGGAAGAAAGGTGAACATCTCACATGTTCCAGGCCTCCTCAATAGCTGGCACAAGGACAGTACCCTGTAAAAGGGGGAGAAACAGTGAATGGATAGGGTAGGGAGGTGTAAACACCACTAACAGGAAAGGCAGGCATAACCAGAACTGGAACAAGAGTGTAACTGGGAAGACATTTCATCTCCCTGGTTCCAGCCTCCATCCATATGGAAGGTGTCATTTAGTTGAGGAGAAGTGAGAAATCAGCTGGTATTATGTCTCCAGTAGGGTGGGGGGAAGATGTTGTTATGCCAGAGTTAGGAGTCCCTAAAAGTAAAAAAATCATTAAAAAAAATAAACTGAGTATGTGCTATCACATGAAAGAGAAATATGCATAGTTTTAAAATGGTGAGGTAGGTTGCTTTCTCTAGTTGCTATTGGGTAGTAGATTGAAAGCAAGCCAAAGGAAGAGAGAGAAGGGGTATAGGAGTCAACTGGGCAACCTGGAGGGTAAAAGGATGATGTATGCTACCCCTGCTTATAGCAGGGAGAATCAGATCAGCCTCAGTAGTATGTAATTAAGACATTGCTGTTCGGTAGACAAGCTGGGCGAGAGCTACAAAGGGTCTGAGAGAGCATCCCCACAGACTCCAAGGTACTCAACACTGTGCAGTGGCCCTGCCCCCACCCAGGTCCTCCTTATAGAATAGGCACACCAGCAACAGGGCATAGCAAGTTCAGGCTGGTGACAGTGGGTTTAAACAGACAACAAAGAAATGCTATGACAGGGCTCGGTCAAATTGGTGCTCACCACAACGAGCGGCCAGCTCATAATAATAAACCAAAGTCCAAAAAGTGGTGTCACTCGGGTCTTCTTCTGCAAATATGGATACAAATAACCAGGACTCGCCAAATGCAAACATGAAGAAATTAATTGAAGCAGGCAGTACCGGCAACACAGGGAGCTCCCTCTTGTGCACCCAGTGCTTCGACTTCTCACAAGTCTTCCCCTGTGTTGCTGGTACTCCCTGCTTCAATAGATTTCTTCACGTTTGCATTTGGCGAGTCTTGGTTATTTGCACTCATATTTGCAAAAGGATACCCGAGTGACACCACTTTTTGGACTTTGACAGTGGGTTTACAAGCTTGAATCCTCTGGAGTCTTACCTGCTGCCCCCTGTCCCCCCAATATCTAAAACTGCAGTCAGCAACAGCACTATAAGGAAAGGGTACAATAGGTCAGGAAAACTTCAGTCTCAGCTGGAACAGTATGTCCAAAAGTAAAATGTGGCTGAATATTCAAATGGGCACCACATGGAGACATCAGATAATGTGGGTCCTGCAAATGTCCATCTAGAGTTCAAAATAATACAGGAGGTACAATCTACAATATGATTTGTCATCCAACATCAAGGGCCCATGAGTTTTGCCAAAGTCCTCAGGAAAAACAGTCAGTGGGTAGTCAGCGATAGACTAATCCAGATAGTACTCATGGGAGGATGGTGTGGTTCCCGAGGACTGGAGGAAGGCGGATGTGATTCCACTTCACAAAAGTGGGACGAAGACAGAGGCAGGAAACTACAGACCTGTCAGTCTGACCTCTGTGGTAGGGAAAGTGATGGAGTCACTTCTGAAGGAAAGAATAGTTGAGTACTTAGAGGCCAGTGGAGCACAGGACCCAAGGTAGCATGGATTCACAGCGGGAAGGTCATGTCAGATGAATCTAATAGATTTCTTTGACTGGGTGACCAAAGTAGTAGACCAGGGAGGGGCTGTGGACATGGCCTACCTAGAACTTTAGCAAGGCATTTGACACAGTCCCACACAAAGATTAATAGTCAAATTAACCAGCCTGGGAGTGGGTCCCAGGGTGGTAGCCTGGTAAAACATTGGCTGCACAACAGGACGAGAAGGTAATTGTAAATGGAGTCACTCTGAAGAAAGAGAAGTTACTAGTGGGGTACTGCAGAGTTCAATATTGGGTCCAGTCCTTTTTAATGTCTCTACTCAGTGACATTGCAGAGGGACTGAAGGAAAAGTATGCGTTTTTGCAGATGACACAAAGATCTGCAACAGGGTTGATACACAAGGAGGCGTGAAAGGATGAAAAGGGACTTGACAAGGTTGGAGGAATGGTCAGAAGTATGGTAGCTAGGATTCAATGCAAAGAAGTGCAAATAATGCACCTGGGAAACAAGAACCCAGGGAAGAATACACAATGGGTGGGGAGGTAGTAACAACAACAAAAAGGAAAGGGACCTGGGGTAATCATATCAGATGACCTTAAGGTTAGCAAGCAATGTGAGAAGGCAGTAGGGAGGGCTGGGGGTATACTGGAATGTGTAGAGAGAGGCATCAGCAGCAGAAAACAGGAAGTCGTTATTCCTCTGTACAGACAGTTGGTGAGACCCCATCTGGAGCACTGTGTCCAGTTCTGGAGACCCCATCTCCGCAAGGACTTTGACAGGATAGAGGTAGTCCAGAGGAGAGCAACTAAAATGGCGCAGGGTCTGCAAGAGAAGCCATATGAGGAGAGACTAAAGGAGCTTAATATGTATACCCTCGAGGAAAGAAGGGAGAGGACATGATAGAAACTTTTAAGTACCTCAGTGGAATCAGCAAAGTCCAAGAGGGTATCATCTTTCAGAAAAAGAGACTTGCAAGAACAAGGGGACATAATTTAAAGATAGAAGGAGGGCAGTTCGGGGCAATGTAAGGAAGTATTATTTCACAGAGAGGGTAGTGGATGCATGGAACAGCCTTCCTGAGGAGGTTGTGGGGTCTAAAACTGTGGGAGAATTCAAGAATGCATGGGACAGACATAAGGCAATTCTTGTGGGGGGTAGGAAGAAATAGGCTGTTGATTAACTAGGATCTACGGCCTATCCTGTAGGTAGGGAAATGGGCAGACTAGATGTGCCAAGCGGTCCTTATCTGCCGTCAAAGTCTATGTTTCTATGTTTCTCACGAGAAGTGAGTGTGCAGAGAAAGGTAGCTTCTGGAGCTATGGGAAAATAAAGAAACAAAGACTGCCCCTGTTTGCTCAGGCTGTTGACTGTCAATTGAAGGACTGCAGCAATGCTTGTATATACTGGAGTCGGGCCACCGAGTACATCTTGCGTGCTTGCAGAGGGGCCTCTCCAGTGCTTGGGTTCTCGGGTTTACAGGCTGCTGTATTCTGAGGTCTTTGTGGCTTGGACACATAGATGCCTTTCTATTGTAGCAGTGTGATGGCTTTGGGGATTGTTTCGAAGAGAACCTGGTCATCTGGGAAAATATTCCAAGTTTTGCTGAGTAAGGGGTCTGGTATTTTAAGTTCTGAGCTCTCGGTGCAGCTAGGACAGGTCCATAATGTTTACATTGTTACATGACACACGTAGAGCAGTCATGATGATTACCATATACCAGCCCCCCCTTCTAAAAAACACCTCTTGAGCCACCACAGTACCAGCAGGATTTTTCATTTAATAGTGTAACTTTGGAATTGCATAATTATAGCGTGAGGCCACTGTTGTATATTATTCAGTGAGGGACTGAGAGCACGGTGCGCTTGCTTCAGATCTAGGGGGAAATTGACTGGAAGGTCCAATTTATTATGAAAAAAAGTCTCTGTGAACTTCATGATGCTGGAGCCTTCTGCTTTTCTTTCACCCTGCATAGCCTCTTATTCTATCTCCGAGACAGCCCCTACAGATCATCACATTTGTTTTCCATGTACTGTAGCTTTAGTAGTAGCTGAAGTTGGGAGAGAACTACAGACGGGATCAGAGAGTGTCCCCACAGACCCCAAAATACTCTGCATTGTGCAGCAGCCTCCCCGTCCCCGTCCGGTCCTCCTGATAGAATAGGCACCCCGGCAACAGGGCAAATTATTTCAGGTTGGTGACAGTGGGCTTACAAACTAGAACCTTCCAGAATCTTACCTGCCGACCACGCCCCCCATATCCAAAACTGCATTCAGCAATGGCACTATATGACAAGGATACAATAGATCAGGGAAGCACAAGTCTCAGATGGAATTGTATGTCCAAAAGTAAGATGTGGCAGAGTGTTCATATTGGCACCACGTGGAGACATCAGATAACGTGGGTCCTGTAAATGTCCATCTACCCAGAGTTCAAAATAATGCAGGAGGTCTGATCCACAATTTGATTTATCATCCCAGAAGAAGGGATCATGACTTTTGTGAAAGCTCTCAGCAAGAACAGAGCCAGTGGGTCAGTGGGTAGTCACTGACAGAATAATCTGGACAGTACTTACGAGAAGTGAGTGTGCAGAGAAAGGCAGCTTCTGGAGCCGTGGGCAAATAAGAATCAAAGGCTGCCTCCCTTTTCTCAGGTTGTCAGCTGTTATTTCAAGGACGGCAGCAATGCTTGCATATCTCAGAATAAGGCCACCATGTGCAACATGGATGCAGTGTGACTCTGGATATACTGAGGGCACCAGGAAAGGGCAGCCAGCCCTAATACAAATATAGAGGTGTGAATATCTTGTACTCAAATGATCATTTAGATATGAAATTTATAAGTTTTCTGCTTGGAATAAAAATATTGGTACAGTGGTGGCACTACTGCTCACGACGCTGGCAACCTGAGTTCGGGAAGGAGCTCGAGTCATTGGGGGCTGGCCGGGGAAAGGAGGATCAAGCATCCCAGTGGACGCTCTCCTCCTCTGTGGGGGGGGGTGCCGCCCTTCACCACAATACTGCCACCTGGGTGACTACAGTTGGCAGTGTGGGCGGTAGGACTGAAAGGGTGTGTGGAGATGTAGCTGATGCCATTAGGTGGATGCACACAAAGCAAGGGCAGGCCCATCTTGGCATCCTTGTATGCCACATCTTTAGAGAATGGGAAAAACTCACAAAAAATCGGGCCCCTGGCCCGGTGGCACAGAGGGTTGAGGTGCTGGTTGCTTTACCTCACGCTATGCTGGTGACCCGGGTTCGGGAATGAACTTGGGTTGTCGGGGTGCTAGTGTGGGGGGAGGGCAGAGCAGGTTTAAGCATGCCGGCAGGCAGCTCTCCTCTTCAGAGAGTGGTGAGGGTGGGTTGATGCCCCCCCCCTGTAGTTCCACTCCCACTGGGTGAAGGTCTGGTGGGTAGTGTAGGCAAATAGGGGGCAGGAAAAGTATCAGGAGGTGGAAGAGGCTGAGCTGGTGCCACAGGGTGTGATGCGTGCCTCCACATGCTCGCATGGCCATGTGCCGGGGCCTTGGGGGGGGGGGTCAGGGAAAAAAATCTGTAAAAAATGTATATGTGTCCCCATCGCCAGTTGGTGGGAGGAGGCAACGGGGACCAAACACGTAGATTTAAAAAAAAAAGAAAATCAGGCCTCAGCCCCTTCACAATGAAGGCTGCAGTGGATTCCGGGCCTCCGCCTCCCCTGCACAGAAAAACCTGATGACCTGCATAAGTTAGGGGCAGTCCTCCCCCTCAACCCTGCCTCGGGGGCACAAGCCAGAGCTCCACAGAAGTAAGTGATTGTGGCTGGGGAAGGCTGTGGAGATGTCTGGCTGACCGGAGGACTAGGAGGGGACTGGAGACAGGGGACATAAACAGAAATTACAAAATTAAATAAATAAATGAATAAATTGCCTATCTGTGTGATCCTTTGAATGCAGGACATTCACACATCTACATAAGGCCACGAAGTGCACCTTGCAAGCTTGCAGAGAGTCATCTCTACTGTCCGGGTTCTTGCGTTTATGGGCTGCTGTGTTCCAAGGTCTTTATGGCTTGGATACATGGATGCCTTTCTCTTGCACTGTGATGGCTTCAGGGATGGAATCCTGGAGGACCTGTCCTCCTGAGAATAAGCAAGCAATAATACCTGACAGGGTGGGTGGTATTGGGCTATACCTGCCCGCCCAGGGGCATAATGAGGCCTGATACCGCAGGCGGAGAGCCATATAGCCCCTGGAAGGGTGGGTATAGCCCAATACCACCCACCCTGGAGGGTATTATTGCACTTAGAAAATAGGCCACTGTATATTAAATACATTAAAATAAATTATCTTTATTTTTTATTGTTAAAACTCTTAGCTGTTTGATTTAGTTTGCAATAAAATAGTCCCTCCACCTACATTTGAATGCTGTGTTTTTTTTAAGCTAGATACTTCTGTCCTGCTAGAGCCTCGGGAAGTAACTTTTCAGCTGGTTGTAATGGTTACACACACACACACCTTATGTTAGAACGCTGTTGTTTCATTCGAATCATTTATTTATCGGGGATTCTGGCAGAGGAGTGGAGGTGGCGGTTGGGCAAGCTGGGAGGAAAATAAAACATATGGCTGCTATGTGCAGGTACATCTCCATGGTTTACACTGCAGTTTATGTTCCCTTTTGAGCTAGGTTAACTGAGAAGGGCTGAAGTTTAAAAACTGAATGCATTGAGGAACTCAAGAGAGGAGCAGAGTGGCGGGCAGGCAGCCACACTGGAGCAGTTGAGTATGGTCAGAAAGTCCATGTTTTTTTTTCAAAGTGTAGCTTCGTGAGGAGGGAGGAAAACTAAAACAAAGCCTGTAATTAAAAATGAAGTTTTTTTGATACAGCGCGGCATGGCACGAGGGGGGAGTGTCTATCCGACAACCGAGAAGACACAAACTGAAGGTACAGAGCTTTGGATAGAGGGAGCTGATTGAGCATGGATGAGGGAGGAAGAAATAATATTTGGACAGAGGTACATTTCTGTGATTTCCATGGGTTTTGGTGTGGTAGCAGCTGGGTTTCAGTTTGGTTAAGGACAAGTGCACATTTGGATAGTCCACTCCTGGTTTGGGATGCTGGATGATGGGCGGCAGAGAGGAATGTGTGTGAGTCGCGCGAGAGACACGCAGAGCAGCAAGTAAAAATGGAGGAAAAAAAGACAGAAAAAAGGTGGTTTGTTTTGGGTAGTTACTGAGTGGTGGTGTCTGGGCTAATTAGTAAATACTGGTCAACTGTACTGTAAGCAAACGAGGATTCGGGGGCCAGTCTCTCGCCAAGCGAGACAAGAAAATGGTGGAAATTTGAAATGAAAATGAGGAGGTTTTAGCCAATTAGGGAGCAGGGTGTGCAACAGGATTTTGGTGATGGGGTTGGCTGGGCTGGTACTTTTAATAGCTGGGCATCTGTTGTCTGATAGAAGCCCGGCAAGAGAAGTTCCTCAGCCAATCAGAAGGCTGAAATACTTTGACCCATTTTCCAATATTCTAAGTTTTGCTGGGTAAGGGGTCTGGAATTCTGAGCTCTCAGTGTAGTGAAGTCAGGTTCATAGTGTTTACATTATTCCATGACATGCGGAGACTAGTCACGGTCAGCGTATACCCACGCCCTTTCAAAAACCACCTCTTGAGCTGCCACAGTACCGACAGGATTTTTTATTTACTACAGTAACTTTGGAATTGCACAATTTATAGAATGAGGCTGCTGTTGTGGAGGGCTGAGAGCACTGTGACCTGGCTCCAGACCTAGAAGGAAGCTGACTGGAAGGTCCAATTTATTATGAAAAAAACACACTTGAAACTTCATGATGTCAGAGGCTTCTGCTTTTTCTCTGACCCCATATAGCCACGTAGTCTTTCTCTGAGACTGCCCCTCCAGAATATCATATTTGTTTACTAGGTATTGTACCTTTTGTAGTGCCTGCAGGAGGTGGCGGTTTGTCCAGTCGGCTTGGGAGTTTAGTCTGGTAATTGCAGCTTGTTGCTCTATTGTAGTTTGTTTCAGCTCTGACAATTTGGAGTGGACCTCAGAAACTTATTTTTTTGGTTTCAGTGCAAAATTGTCTCAGCTCCACCAGGAACATGGCAAGTTTTCTCTTTTTTGGAAGCATTTCTGTTAAGGATTCACTGAAGGATTTTGCAGTTACCATGCTTTTAGTGTTGGAGGCCTCTCTAGCTGAGACGTCAGTTTCCCAGCCGTCGACATCCATGGTTAAATCAGGT
Source organism: Neoceratodus forsteri (assembly GCA_016271365.2). Taxonomy (NCBI): domain Eukaryota; kingdom Metazoa; phylum Chordata; order Ceratodontiformes; family Ceratodontidae; genus Neoceratodus; species Neoceratodus forsteri. The sequence continues at coordinate 243,745,592 of CM028135.1, read as the reverse complement.
GCAGACAGTAGTGATCTCTTCCCAATATGCAGTGAACATGCTCTTGTTTAAAACTGGGTCATTTTGTTCTGATAAAGGCAGTTTTATGGCAGTTTGTGGAGGATTGGGAGAGGAGTCAAAAATCAGCCTTCCATCCCTGCCACTGACATCACCAGAAGTGCTGTGCTTTTGATTTCTTATTGCAATGTTATATATCTGTGATCTATGTCAAAATTTCTTTTAACTGACAGCAACAAACAGTCCTGTAAACAGGCCTTCACCCAGTGATCCTTATGCTAGAAAAAGAGCAATACAATTTGATTGAGTTGATAAGGGGACCTATTGATATATTGCAGAGTTTGGGGTGTTATTTTAGATGGAAATGTTAAGCTGCTCTTGTAGGTAGACAAGCCCTTAATAGCACTGCATAAAATAATATTGGTGTTAACATTCTAGGGCAAAACACAAAACATCTCTATAGTTGACATAACTGGGAAGTGGCATATTAGATGCATTCTTGGCCTGCTATAACTGCCATTATCCAATGGCAAAAACAAATACTCAAACTTTGATTGGCAAACAGCAGCTGGTGCACCCCTGCACATGCCTACAGTAAATAAAATAAGGGCCAGGCAATAGCCTTTTCACATGCTTTCATAGTACACCACACATAATATGGCTGCCTGGCATCCACGTCTTACCAAGTGTTTTTTTTTTATTATTTTTTTCTGCGCCACACCAGGGAAATTTTTTGGGCATCCTCAGTAGTCCAGGTCTCTACATCTGACTTGAGACTCCCCTACCTCTCCCCCACATGGCCAAATGCAACCTCCGGATCTGAGCCCCCCAGAAGATGGGCTGTCCTACCCACCTAGAGCGCTCTATTTATAGTGTAGTTTGCTGGGACCGTACGGGTCGGCCATGTAGAGGAGGAAACCCGGTGTTGGAATGTGGTCTTGGGGCCGAGGTACCGTCGCCTATGCCCGGGTGGGGATTTTTCTTTCTTTGTGTGTGCTCCAGCCCCCCTGTGCAGTGCAGCCATCAAGGCAATGCTATGCCACAACTCCGCCCCCTTCATTCGCAGCATCGCTACATCGAGTGCCTCCGGCCACCGCCAGAGGCCGCTCCAGGAGTGATCACTCCCCTGAACCCTCCCCAGGAAGAGAGAGCAGTCCTCCGGATGCTCAATCTCTTCCCTTCCCTGTTGACCCACGATGACCCAGGCTCATTTCTGAACCCAGGTCACCAGCGTGGTGTGAGGTGTGGTGTCCAGCACCTCAACCTTCAGCACCACCGGGCCGGCTTTTACCAAGTGTTTTTAAAAAAGGTTTCTGTCATCTAGCATCCCTGGATCTTATCTTGCTCTCATTTTCCTTCAGCTGGACGTGCTTATAAGGGGCACAAGGAGGCAGTATAGCGCAGTGGTCTAAGGCTCTGAGCTGCAAATTTGGTGACATCCAGCAGACCAGACCTGGGTTTGAATCCCACAGCTTCCACTTGCAAACTGTGTGACTCTGAGCAAGTCACTTAACCTCCTTGTGCTCCCAGGTTGCTCCTGTAAAAAAGCTTTCAGCTTAGTGTGCTATACCTGGTTAAACAACTAAATAAATAAATAAATAAAAAATAACAAGGTGAGATCCGGGTCTCACATCCAGTGGTAAAGAGGTGGTATACTGTTTCCTTGGAGAAATAGCAGACAGACTTGAAGCCAGGATAGCGGAACTCATGGGAGATGGGGAGGGAAGGCCAGATCTGATTGTGCATGTGGAAACAAATTATCTGTGTAGGAAGAACATGGAACATGTGAAGTGAGGCTTCCATGCTCTAGGGAAGAGATAGCCTGAATCAGAGGGCATAATTCCATATGTTCCAGTTCAGTACATGGCTAAAGGGCTGGGGTAGAGAGGAGGGATTTCATTTCATTGGGGGACTCGGGAATGACCTGATGGGATGGGAGGCTGTTTAGAAGGGATGGCTTGCATCTTGATTAGGGCAGGAGTGTACTGAGAGTAAGGTGGGCACAGCATATAGCATGTTTAAACTAAAAAGGAAGGAATCCGAGTGGCAGGGTACACACAAGATGTCACAAACAGGGGTAGCCTTGCTGGCCTCCCCCCACTGACCAAAACAGCTGAATCAAACATACCTAGGGTAGGGGGAAAAAGAGCGGGCAGGGACAGATGTTAGAAAATTACATGCACCAATGAAAGGATTTTTTGCAACAAAATGCTGGCACTTCAAGTGATGGCCACAGAAGGGAACCTTGACCTGGTGGCTGTCACAGAGGCATGGGCAACCTCAAACCATAAATGGGACATGATCATATAAGGGTAATCACAGTTCAGGAAGAACATACCAAAGGGAAATGGAGGGAAAGTAGCACTGTATGTAACAGAGGGGACAGAGGCAACTGAAATAGGCAGCCTAGGGGAGTCAGGTAAACTAGAAATTCTGTGGGTGCTAGCAGCAACAGGGAAAGGGAAACAAATAAGGATGAGGGTGGCATATAGGCCACCGGAACAGTATCAGGGGGCAGATAAGGAACTGGGAGAGATGGTTAGGATGGCAGCCACTTTAGTGGTGTTGGTGGTAGTAGGGTATTTTACTAGGCCAAATGTGGAGTGGACTGGAAAGTGACAACTACGGCAAGTACTAGGAATCAGCACCTGGTAGATGCATGCCAAGAGGTATTCCTCATTCAGCTAGTCCAGGAACCGACAACGGAAGGGGCTCTGCTGGATCGGGGGCTCACAAGCAATGAGTGGAACCAAATGTAGCAGTCCTGGAGCCACTCAGTCCCAGTGGCCACAGAACAGTAACACTGGAAGTCAAGATTGAGAACACCAATGGGGCAAACACAGTATAGTATGGGACTTTAAAAAAACAGGTTTTGGCAAGATGAGTGAACAGCTGGAAAAAAACATGGGGTATGGAGCAGGTGGAGGTAGTGGAGAACAACATGAAGAATTCAAAGAAGCAATGATAGATGTGGCAGAAAGCTCAATTATGAAGGTTTCAAAAGGGGAAAAAGGCCAAGTTGTCCAATGTGGTTAATGTCCGAAGTAAAGATGGTGGTAGTAGCCAAAAGGGAGCATTCTTAAAGTATTAGGGAAGCCAACAGGAGGAGGATAGGGAGAAGTACCTGGAGGCAACACAAGTAGCCAACAGGAAGGTGAGGGAGGCCAAGGCAGAGATGGAATTCTGACTAGCAAAGGAAGTGCAGCAAAGGGGAAAAGGCATTCTTCAGGTACATCCAGGAGAAGCGTAAGGTCAAAGAGGGTATTATGAGACTGAAGAGTAAGGAAAGCTGGGGGGAGGGTGGCAAAGGGAAAGCAGAGATATGGAGCAAATATTTTTGTTAGTATTTACTAGAAAGAAGAATGATCCACTGCAGGAAAGTGGGGTTAAGAGGGAACGGGGAGAGAGGAAAGGCTCAAGTGACTTGGTCAAAATGAAGAAAAGGGTGTTGGAAAAGCTTGCAGGGTTGAAAGTAGATAAATTTAAATGAGCTGATTGCTTATATCCAAGGATTCTGAAGGAGTAAGCAGAAATAAATCAAGCAAACAATCATCTGCAGGTTCACAATGAGGCAGAGACTAGACCCGTGATGTTGTACTGGGATAACATCAAGGGTCCAGCCCAAGACTGACCAATCAGAGTCCAGAATTTTTTCCTGCCATTGTATAATTGCTTACATCCAAGGATTCTGAAGGAGTAAGCAGAAATAATAGTAGAGCCACATGCAGAGAGATTCAACTACTTGCTGGCCACGAGTTGGTCCCAGCAGACCTGATCCCTCTACTCAAGTGTGGAAAGAAGGATGAGCCAGTGGAAATATAGACCAAACAGCTTGACGTCTATAGTGAGAAAAACTATGGGGACTTTACTAAGGGAGGAACTGGTGGATGTCTTGGAAAGAAATTGGCTACAGGCCCCCAGAAAACATAGGTTTATGAGGCAAAGGGTCTTGCCAGACAAATTTAGTTGCATTCTTTGACTCAGTGACTAGGGTGGCATATAGGAGACAGGCAGCAGATGTGGTATACTTGGGTTTCAGCATGGTATTTGAATCAGCCTCTGACAGGAGGCTGGTTGAAAAGATAATGGACTTAGGGGTGGAGAAAAATTGTCAACTTGTGTGCAGAACTGGCTTAGGGGAAGAACACAAAGAGTAGTAGTTAATGTGGGGTTTTCAGAATTAAGGGAAGTGACAAGCAGAGTGACTCAGGGGTTGGTGCTGGGACCAGATCTTTTTGATGTATTCATTTGTGACAGGAAAAGGCATCAAGGGCAAGATCTGCCTCTTCACGGGTGACACAAAGTTCTGTGCAGGTCTGGACATGGCAAAAGGAATATGGAAATTCATGAAGGATCTTGACAGGTTGTAGACCTGATCAAAGATCTGGCAGTTAGGCTTCAACACTAAAAATATTTATTTTTGTTCAATGGGTAGGCCCACTGGGCCCAAGAGGTCACTTTTTCAGGGGCGACCTAGAATTAGTTACAAAGAAACATTTGGGTACAGGACAATTCATATACAGGGAAAGGAAAGGAAAAAGGAACATTGATTAACCAGGAGTAGCACACTAAGCCAAAGCTTGTTTCCAGACGCAACTTAGGAGCACAAGGCAGTTAAGTGACTTGCTCAGGATCACACAGTATGCACCTAGGCAGCTGTGGGATTCAAATCCAGGTCTCCAGATCTGCAGCTCAGAGCCTTAACCCACTGCGCTATGCTGCCTCCTTAACGTGACAGTTTTAGGAATAAACATAGTACATTCCAGACCAAAGTCAGTAATACCACGAATAGTTACACTTTAGGGGGCAGATCTAGACTCTTGTGAGGCATAGAGATTTTTTATGGGAACACAATCGTCTAGGCTGAAAGTGGCTACCTACACATACAGAGCATTGATATCTTTAGCTATGGGTGTAGGATACAGTGTGCATCTTAAGAAGATCCGGATAGGCTACTAGGGGTCAGATTGCCAGAGATTGTCCTTGGCATCTACATTGGTTGTGTACCTTTTGGTGTTCTCGGAGCCCTTTTCTAAAGGAGGCAAGTGAGCCTACATTTTGCAGCTGATCAGGGAGATTGTTCCAGTGGATAGGAGCCGCATTGGTGAAGGACTTATTGCCTGCTGTCGTTTGTATCCTAGGAACCTCCAAGAACTTCTGAGTGGAAGTGTGGAGTAGTCTACCTGGGTGTTTAGGGACCAGCAGCTGGGCAAGGCCTATTGGGTGTGGGCCATTTGTTATTTTGTAGGTGGTACACAACAGGGTATTGTAGCCTTTGGGAAAGGGATGGCCAGTTTAAGGAGTCAAGCACCTCACAGTGGTGGTGCACTGGGGGGATTTGGTAGCAAATCTAGCAGTTTTATTATAGAGTATTTGCATTCTACCCAGTTCCTTACTGGTAAGGGCCTGAATGACTGGAGCTGCATAGGTTAGTGTGGGTAGAAGGATGCTGTTTGCAATCGCTACCCTGGTCTCAGGGATAAGTTGTGAAGTCAGCCTATATAGTAGCCCAAGCTTCTGGTGTACTGTTTTGGTGACCTGATCCACATGGCTTTTAAATGTAAGGCCTTTGTTGAGGACAAGGCCCAGGTACCTAAATGTACTCACAACTTCTCTGGGTGTACCTGAGGAGGATACTAGGTGGAGTAGTAAAGTTCTATCTGAGTGTAGTGTTCTAGGGCCATAAACCATGACTTTTTTTTTTGTCATTCAGCAGCAGTCTGTTAGCCAGCAACCAACTGTCCAGGGTTCAGAAGTCCTGCTGTAGCAGGGGCCTCAGGTCAGATATGCTGTCAGCGATTCTGTATAGTACAGCGTCATCGGCATACTGTATTACAAAGCTGCCTCCACAATTGATGCCAAGAACATTACTAATAGGGGAAACAGGAGAGGTCCCAAGATAGAGCCTTGGGGTACTCCCCCCTTAATAGTTTGACTACCTTGATAAGGATCCCTTCCACTTAACCTTTTGGGTTCGATGAGAGAGGTAACTCTCAAACCATGACAGGGAGTGGTGGTCTAGGACTATGCACTTTAACTTGCCTGTCAGCAGGCCGTGGTCGATTAAGTCGAAGGCCTTAGTGAGGTCAGTGAATATGGCTCCAGTGGTGCTGCCTTTGTCAAGGGCCTTGAGGGTGTCATTGGTGAATTTGATAAGTGCAATGTCAGTTCCATGATTTGGTCTGAAACCATGCTGGTTTGGTACTAGTAACTGGTATGTTTCCAGATAATCCCGGAGTTGGTTTAGACAAGTCGCTCCTGTGTCTTGGCCAAGATGCAGAGGGGAGTAATTAGTCTGTAATTGCCAGTTGGTTCCTTTTGACCTCCGTTATGTACTGGGACCACATAGGCCTCTTTCCATTTGGCAGGGACAAATTCTTCTAATAGGGACCGGTTTATTAGCCAGGTAATGAGAGAGGCAATAGTGGGTGCAGCCTCTTTCAGTAATCTGGGGACAAAGCCATCAGGCCCTGCAGTTCCAATGGCCTTTGTTTTCTTTAGCAGAGGGAGTACATCCATACACGTCACCTTTTTTAGATGAAATTCAGGGTGTTGAGGTTCTGGCCTGTTGGGCTACGGGTGGTCAGAAGCCTTGTGTGGGAATTTGGCTTTGTGCTTCTCCAGATCAGTAAAAAAGTTGTTAAAGGCATTGGATACCTCCTGGCTGTCACTAATTGTTTGGCCATTGGAGACAATTAGACCTTGCAGGGGTTTGATATTGCTGTTCAGTAGGCCATTGATTTGCTGCCAAAAAACCCTTGGGTCAGTTAGACTGTTCTGTTGAAGATGTTTGACATATTCTCTTTTGGCAGTTTTTGAGCATTTTTTGCTTTGGTTTCTCAACACCCTATAAGCAACCCAGCCTGTGGCTAATTCAGACATCTTGTAGGTCTCCCAGGCCCTATTCCATTGCTTCATAAGGGTCTTAAGTTCGGGGGTGATCCATTTGTAGCATTGTTCCTTGACCCTAAGCTTTCTAAGCGGAGTGTGTTTGTTGGCCATTGGCAAGAAGCAGTTCTGGAAGTAGTCCAGTGCTTCACCAATGGTTGGGAGATGCAGGATAGGGCTCCAGTCAATGTTGGAGAGATAAGATTGGAAATCAGGTGCTGAGAATTTAAAATAATCTCTTGCAGTGAAGACCTGAAGGGTGATTTTGGGGGATCTGTTCTTCCATATGCAAAATATGGTAGAATGATCATTCAAGGCATCCAAGAGGATGCCCGCAGCCTGTATGTTATGGGGGTTTGAGGCAAGCACCCAGTTTATGATCGAGTGGTTGCTTGTTTTGGCATTATGTCTCATTGGTTCAGTGATGAATTGGGTTAGGTGCATGTCATGTAGCCATAACCTGTACCCCTGTTCTGAGTCAGACGCCCAGTGAAGATTAAAGTCACCCAAGAGGAGTACTTCTGAAAGGGTGTAGTCTGCCAACATCTTTATTAAGGCCTCTAGGGCCTGATTGGCTACTTTAGGAGAGTTATACAGTCCTCCTAGCAGCAGGGACTTGGCATTGCCAAGTATTATTTTTATGAATACTACCTCACTACCAGAGCATTCTATAGGTGGGAGAGAGGCTAGAGACACACATGGGCTATCTTTTGTGTAAATTATTACACCTCCCCCTTTCTTGCCTTCTCTGTCTTTCTTAAAGGAGGTGTAGCCAAGGATGTCAAATTCATGTGTTAAGACATTTGGTTTAAGCCATGTTTCAGTCACAAGTAGTATGTCCGGTTGATATAGGTCAACCCAGCTCTCTGGACCTTCTCAATTTTGGGTCTCAGGCTACAGGCATTCATGTGGACTATTCTTAGTCCCTTGGGAGACAACCAGTTTGGGTCATGTGAGGAGCCAATTGTAAAGTTTACCTTAGGAGAACCCGGATTAGTTTGGACATCTCCAGAAAGTAGGATTAACAGTAGTGAGACCAAACTTAGTCTTAGCCCGATTAGCATTGAGTCGGCTAGGTTCCTGCCAACTCTGGCACTGGAGTTATGAAACATTGAGTAGCAGGCCCCTTTTTTGAGTTAGCCCATGCATTATTATTAAGGATCTGCTAACAGAGATTTCTTGGGGGGGGTGGGGTGGCAATTAAAGTGATGCACACTGGGAAGAGGAGTTCAAGAGAGCAATATCATAAATGAGAAGAGTGGTGCTGGAAAGCACCACGGAGGAAAATGATCTCAGCATCATGATGTCATACAGCCTAAAAACAACAGCACATTGTAACAGAGTTGTTTGCAAGACAAACAGGATGCTGGGTTGCATAGGGAAGGGGATAAGCTATAGAAGTCAGGAGATAGATCTCCCATTGTACAGGTCACTAATGTGATCAAACCTGGAATGGCATGGAAAGCACTGGATTCCACACCTGAAGAGAGACAGCAACAAAGTGGAAGCAGCACAGCACAGGGCAACCAAGATGGTCCATGGACTAGAAGACAATACATATGAGCAGAGGTTGCAGGACATGAACATATATACCTTTGGGAAAAGGAGGGAAAGGGGCAACATGATTGAAACGTGCAAGTACCTGTAGGAGATACATTGGGTGGATGCCAAGGAATCTTTCTTCATGGGTTAAATACAGGGAAGAGAAGGAACATACTTAAACTCGGGGGGGCCGAGATTTAAAAGGGACACCTGAAAGCACTTTTTCACAGAAAGAGTGGTGGACAAGTGGAACAAGCTGCCAGAGGAAGTGGTACAGGCCAAATCAGTAAGCAGCTTGAAGCAGGGATTGGACAGGCATTTGGGATTTGTTTGAAGAGGGGGCAGAAACAAGAGGGAAGGGATGACCACTAGGGCCAAAGCAGAGTAGTTAGGTAGGGTGGGCAGACTGGTGAGGCCAACGGTCCTTTTATTGCAGTCATTGTCTTTGTATCTATGGCAGACTGGCTAGAACAACAGGCCTTTTATTGCAGTCATTGTCTAGGTATCTATATCTATGATTCGGCCAGCACAACCACTGTTGTACATCTCTCCCAGACCCAGGGCTACATCACACCTTACCTGCCGCTGCTGCTGCACTCTCAGGCTCTGGGCTCACGCCACACAACACGAATGGATTTGCCAACCACCATCAGAACTCAGAGCGGTCCCTCTTCCTACCATTACCACATTGCTCCCCACTCTCCTTTGCAGAGGCACCTACTGCAACAGCGCCACCTCATGACCTTGTAACAAAGAAGTGATCTATTTTTCAAAATGTACACCTGCACTGTAAATAAAATCATAAAAAAAAGGTTTTTTCAGGGGCGCTGCTGAGCACACTTACTGAGTGGTCATGCTTCCTTACAGCTTCACGCTTTGAGGGGATATTTTGGCTAATTTTGGCTAATTTGCATTTATTGTTCCCTTCCACAACAGCAGCAACTGATAGCTTACTTTCTGGAGAGAGTTGGGTGCAAACATTTCTTAATGGGGCGTTCAAATAAGGGCACTTCTGGAGGTCCAAAGACCCAGCCCCTGATGGAGTCTCAGGCCCCAACATCTACCCTGGAATCTTTAGTAACAGATCTGCCATGGAAGGCTCTTCAACTTTCCATGCAAGCCATAGATGCAAAGGTTGGGACTATCCTACAGTGGCTTGGGAAACTAGTTGTAAATATAGAGCTCACTATAAAGACTGCACAAATAGCGGAATCTCAGGCAACAAAGGCTCTCTCGGCTATGACTAAGCTTGTACAGGAAAATGCACAACTATGCTATTGTCTTGAGGTGTTGAAAAAATGCTCATCGAGCCTTGAATGTTCGCTTAGTTGGTTTGCCAGAAGGTAGAAAAGATCCAGATATACTTACTTTTCTGAAGACCTGGTTGCCTGGTGCACTACACCTGGATCCAGGCTGTGCAAAACATTTCTGTCAGGCATATCATATTTCCCCATGTTTGGTTGTTATACAGTGAGACCTCCCTCTGACAGTTTTACCGGTCACTGATGGTGTCTCTATGAGGGATACCCTTTTGAATGCAACACATACTATGGAGCATCTTAATTATGAAAGACACTCACTGCACTTGTTTCCAGACTTTTCTTTTGAAATGCAGATACAGAGAAAGAAATTCGATGGTGTCTAAGCAAAATTGAGAAGTCTAGGGGTAGTCCATTCCTTACTGATGCCCGCTCGTCTGCGAATTTACTACAGAGGTCACACTTTTCAATTCAGCTACCCTGTTGAGGCCGGAAAGAGGGTCGAGCAGATTAGCAGGGACTTTGAGGCTGCCCGACAACAGGTAACACTCAATCAGAGCTCTGAAGATGAAGTTGCCGAAGGATGAGAGGTACCGGGGCTTGTCCTGACTTCAGATTGTAGTGGGACTGCTGTGGACATTTTATTATGGACATTGTTTTAAGTGTTGCACCATGTTTGCTTCTTTTTCTTGAAGTCAGCTGTTCATTTATTATGTGCTGGCAGTTCCTATATTGTTAACATCTCTATGGATCGGTCTTAAAGGTATTTGCTGTATTGTCGTTATTTGCCATAATCACCTTGTTTGCATGAATGTATGGGGGGGCACCACACCCTGTTGGAGTCTTATGATTTTTGGGTAGTGGTCATATCATTACTGGCTGTTAAGGTTTCAACATTTTTGAGGTTCTTTTATTTGGGACTGATCACCATAGTCATGTAGGGTGTAACCATTTTGATAGAAATAAACCTGTTGATAATCTTTTATTATGCTGGATTACCCCCACCCACAAACCTGTATGTTTAGACTTCCTTTTTCTTATCCATTAGATTGTTTCTCTATTGTTTGTTGTGTCTGGCATGTGGAGGTTTCTGTTATTGTATTTTCTTATAAATGCAATAAAGAAAAAGTATCACAAATATTTTTCAAAGTTTTTCTTTGATTTTTAGGGAGAAATAACAAATCTTTGGCTAACAATAATTACACACTCCAGGTTATCGTGTGTGTGTGTGTGTGTGTGTGTGTGTGTGTGTGTGTGTGTGTATCTTCTTTGCAAAAAACTATATTATTGCACCATTTAGTTAATACCACAAAAGTAGGGAAAGGTGGTATTAGGGTTGGGGGGCTCTTTTTTCCAAACCACTGCCCTATCCATGTGGGGGTCCTGCAGGGTTCTATTTTGTCACCCATGTTGTTTGCGGTGTATATGCTGTCACAAGGGACATTATAAGATGGTACAGATTGAGTTTTCATTGCTATGCTGATGATACTCAGCTGTACCTGTCTTTTGTGCCCGAACAACAGGATGCAGTCTCAGTTTTTAATCAGTACCTTGCTGAAATCCAAGACTGGATGAGTGCCAAATTGTTGAGGTTAAATACTACTGGTGGTGGAATCTGATCGGCCTAAAGGTTGGTGTGCAGGCTGGTTGAATCACCGGGCTTAGGCTCAGAGATTCCCCTAACCTCTGTTAAGGTGAAGAATCTTGGTGTTGTGCTGGATAGCAGCCTAACACTTGAATTTCAGATATCGGCCATGGTCCAGAGTGCATTTTACCATCCTAGAAACATCACCAGGATTAGTGACCTGATTCCCCGGGTGATCTGCCATCATTAGTTCATGCCTTTGTGACATCACAGCTTGACTACTGCAATGCCCTCTACCTAGGGGTAGTGGGGAATTGATCTTCACCTCCTACAATTAATGCAGAATGTGGCAGCCAGGTTGTTGACTGACCTTTCAAGGACATGTCACATTACGCCTGTGCTATGCTTTCTGCACTGGCTACCTGTTAGGTAGCGGATCACCTTCAAGGTCGGGTTGCTGACATATAAGACCCTACATGGACTGGGGCCTGGTTACTTGCAAGACCTCCTACAGCCCTACCACAAATCTCGTCCCCACTGGTCACCCGATGAGGACCTCCTGGTGATTCCCAGGGTCCACCTAAAGTCATCAGGTGCCCAGGCTTTTTCTTTTGTGCTGCTGACCCTGTGGAACTCACTGCCTCATTCACTCAGCAGAGAAGCCCCATCGGTAAATGCTTTCAAAAGGGATCTAAAGACCTTTTTATTTAATAAAGCCTGTCCCTCTGTTTAATGTTTAATTTTATTATTGGAGATTATTGAATGTTTTTAATCTTTATATAGAACTTGGCCATCTGAACAGCTCCTAGAATTGCACTAAAATAAAGCACGCTATTAAATGAATAAACTAAATGAAACCCTAACTCCACCCCCCCCCCCCAGCAACAAAAGTAAAAGAAAATTAGAGCTGTAGGTCTTTGCAGTTTTGGTGAATCAGTGGTTGGATTATCCTTGGGTTGTCTACCCTAATGCTCACCCCTCACCCCAACCCATAGCCTCCTGTCCAAAGCACAAGATACAGCTCCAAGGCAGTGTCTCATTCTGGTACACTCTTCAAAAGTAAAGAAGTATGTCTCACCACATGATACAACACAATCTGTTGTTACTCTCTTTGCCCAGGGCCTGCAGGCCCAGTGTGAAGAAAGGAGATCATTTCTGACCTTATTTGCTTATGGAAGGGGGTGGGCATTAGAACTGACAACTCCAAAGAAGACCCCACCAGTGATTTGCCAAGACTCTAGAGATCCAAAACCCTTTTTTTTTCCTTTTGCTGCTTGCAGGGGATGGGAATGGGGAGTTAGGGTTGGAAACTCTAACGCTACATTTCCCTACTTTTGTGGCATTAACTTGAACCCTAACTAGTGCATTGATGCAGTTTTTTTGCAAAGAATTTCCTTTCTTTTTGAGATAGTGGAATTGTATCCTCATTTGGGACCTGCATGAACAGCTACAGATGTACAGAGCCTTCTGGACCTAGTGCCGAGGGAAGATTCAGTACACTTACGGATGTGCAACCATAGATGTCAAGAATTAATGGGGCTGCCTGCGGGGCCATGGAAGTACAGGGCCTTCTGGGTCCTGTGCTTCCATGTGGTTGCAGATACAGGTGCACAGAGCAAAGAGTCCATCTGTCAGTCAATGCACAGGACCCTCTTCCACCCACAGGTGCAGAGGTGCAGGGCCTATGCCAAAAGAAGAGCTGTCTTTACTATATGATATCTGGACCCATGCAGACAATCCTGCACCTTTCATTCCATGACTGGGGGGGGTTGTTCAATAACAGTGCCATCCCACCACCCTTGCCCACCCCAGCTGAGTCACTAAACTTGCTCCAGAGCTCAGGTCACTGGCATGGGATCACAAAGTGCTACCCACTGGGGTCAAAACTGGCACAACACACAACGTTTCTTAATAATGGTGTATTATTGTTTTTCAATTTGACCCTAAATTTCAAGATATTCATTCACTCCTCTTATAAACACAACATGTGGCATTTATAATATATTGGCCTGAACATCAGAAGTGTGAAAACACATCTCATCCAGAGTTTAAAAAAAATGGCATCTGTCACATTTATGAGGTAGTGTAAAAAATGGCTATCTTAAAAGTTTGGTGTCAAAATATTGAAAATTAGTGAAATTGAGTGAAATATTTCAATGTTCATTCATAGCTTGGTCATTTTACCATATTTTTACACCACATTTTTAACATAGCCTTCTTATGACAATTTTCAAATCCCTGCAGAAATGTCATTATGTAGCGCAGGTGAGAGAACATATTTTGGCCAGGATCTGAAAAATGACAGCTGTAACATTCATTAGGTGGTGTGAAAAAATGGCTATGGTGAAAATTTGGGTCAAAATATTGAAAATTACCAAAGTTGGGAGCGAGCATAGAAAAATGTCAACGTATGCTCATAGCTTTGGTTTTTTTTTTTGTATTTTGCCTCTAAAATTTTCAACACAGTCTTCTTATGACCCTACCTCATGAACCTGGTTGGTGAAACTATTCAAATCCTGCCCAAAAGTTGATTTTGCAAAGTGACCACAAAAACACCTTTCAGGGCTGATTTGAATAATTCCACTTCCTCTGGTTATGGGATGGGGTCCCAAAAAGGCCTTGTTGAAAATTTGGTGTAAAAATATTTTAAAAAATGACAATGTCATGAATAAATTTTTCAAGACAGTCATTTTATGACTTGCCTTATAAACATGACATGTGGCATTTATAGTATATTCAAATAGTAGTGCAGATGTTCAAGATACTAATTTTATTTACCTACCTGGTTATCAAATACATAAATAAATAGATAAATAAATTATTTGCATATAGACATATTATAAACACACGTCAGTGAGCCAAAGAACATGAGCAGAGAGCCTTCTTTAGAAGATTATAGTTGTGAGTTCTGGTGAGTGCACCACCTTAATGGCAGCCTGAATCAGTAGCTCTGTCTCGTCTATTTTAAATCCATCAAAACCAAGTACCAATCCGACCCATCCAATGGCAAAATTCAAAGAAGACTACAGCAAAATGACCTCCAGACACAAACAGAGAGAGAAAAACAACATTCAATCTAACAAACAGCTGAAAACCCTGCTTGATTATGCTCAGCCTTCTTTGGCCAGTTCATCAGAGACCTTGCAGCATTCCATGACATCTCCAGAGAAGTTGGAAGAACCAGAATGCGTAATAACATCCAAGCAATTATGCGCAACGTTACAGAAGATGAGTGCAACTCTAGAGAGATTAGAAACGGGGACGGCAGAAAACAGGAAAAAGCTAGAGAATTTAGAAGAAAAAACAGAGCATTTGGAAAGGGGATTAAATGAATAGTCAGACACAGTAGATGTTCATAATGCAGCTGTAATGGATTTACACAGGAGGGAGCAATTGTTGGAGACCAGATTGGAGGAACTCGAAAACTGCAATAGACGGAATAATATCTGTATACACGGCTTACCAGAAGGTGCGGAATCTGGCCCCATACCGATGTTCCTAGAATCTTTCTTAGTGGAGATACTTAGCTGGCTGGCAGAAAAGCCTTTAAATGTAATCAGAACTCTAATTCTCAGGCCAAAAGACCCAAAGCCCATCCTTGGTCAGTTGTAATAGCGTTTTTGGACTCCAACACCAAAGAAAAAATATTGAAACTTGCCTGGTCAAAAAAAGAAATTCCATTTGGCGACACCAGACTGTACTTCGAACAAGACTTCACACCGCAACTGTTGGCCCAGTGTAGAAAAGTTTTAATGGTAGTTCGGGCCCTACAACAAAAAGGTACTAAAGCTTACGTGGAATACCCAGCAAAATTAAAAGTTATCATGGAAAGTGGTCCTCGAGGATTCTCTGACCTGCTGGAAGCAAAGAAGTTCCTGTCCTTGATGGAGGTGGAGATTCCCCAGGATACAGCCCAAATGCAGAGAGATCGCCTGCAACATAAGGAATGGCAAAGAGTGGGGACTAAAAGAAAATAGATGCACGATTGTCTGGATGTTTCCAGTCTGTGGCACACAGTCCACATGCGAGGAGACTCCACCGCAAACTTAACGGCTAAAACCACCGTAGGCGGTGAAGAAGTTACCCCTTTATCGGAGAAGCAACGAAGATGATTCACAGACCTGAAAAAAGGTTGCTGTTTTGAATTCTCTGGATTTTGCAATGTGAACCAGTGAGTCTTCCTGACACTAATTCCTCATTCGGTTCACATAGGTGAGCTGCACTTTTGACACATCTTTAAGGGGAAGGATACAACAAGGCTAACACAGGGAACTTACTTTTGAGGGATATAAAAACTCCCATTTAAGAAATACCTGGGCTTTACTGGGGTGGGGGGTACTCTGGGAAACTTACTGCTCACGGGTCCCTGGGGGATGGGTGATGGAGCCCCGAGAGACTTGACTGCTACACTTAGTGTTCTCGTTGATGTAGATTTGGGATGATGAAGTAGTCGGTGAGCATGGGGAGGAAGCAATCCTTTCGACTCAGGACTCAGTCAGCCAAATCTCGAAACTCACATACAAAATGTGGCCCTAGAGGTTAGATTGCAACCCAGCTGGGTTAGCACTGGCGAAGAGCTACACCTCAATGGATATGCTTTTTTAAAAGTCAAATCCCAAAGACTAGGTTGATCCTTCTTTAATGATGGGCCACTGGTGAGGGACTTTGAACTAAAACTATGTGGATGTAAGGAAGCAGGAAGCCGATCCGTATTGAAAAGTGAGTTTGAAAATATGGTTGATTGCCTGCCTATTACGAGCCCCTTTATTTGCTCTCATAACAGCCATCTACCTTATCCCAGGTATCTTGGTAAATAATGGTGGATACCAAAAGGATCATTTTAAGATCTGGGGTGAGGAGTGCAGCCTTTGATCTCTTGGGTCCCCCCCCATACCACGGGGGGATACCGGATGAGCAGGGGGGGGCGCCCAGACAGCTAGTAAGCCTTCCATAAGCCAGTAAGAAGCCCAGCACCTTTACATTAAACTCTCTTTTGGGTTTATGATCTTAATAAGGGACCTGAAATCAACCTAGTGACTTAGATTAAATAAAGGACGGGCGGGGACTTCCCCTTTTTTAGGCTGTTCAAAAATGCTTAGGCTAATTAGGAGCTTATACATATATACTTATATTGTATGGTGCAAATTAAATATCTAGCCCTTTTGGCACCTAGGCTATCGTATTGAGCCAGGCGGAGGGTCTACATTTAAGAGGTCATCCAACCACACCTCATAAAGTAATAGACTTATGTAGGTGGACATAGGTGAAAACACCTTGAAAGTAACATTGTTTAACATGCTTTGATATATATATATATATATATATATATATATATATATAGTTCTCAACTGTTATACAATACTTATAATAATGTTCTTGTTTATTTGTTGTTGGTAATGCACAGATGCTCACGATTATTAGATAGGTTGGCAATATCCCTTGGTAAAGAGATAATGGTCCCCCCCCCAACAAAAAGATGATGGCTGATCTAAATATAATTACACTTAATGTACATGGGGTAAATAGCCCAGTGAAACAGGCAAAGATTCTACAAGACCTCAGGAGAAGGAGAGCCACTATTACATTCCTACAGGAAACTCATTTAACTGTGGCAGAGCACCTCAAGTTGAAAAGATCCTGGGTGGGGGGAAGTGTACGCCTCACATTTTGAAAATAGTCCACACCGTAGAGGTGTGGCAATTCTGATAAAAAGAGATGCCCCTTTGGTGGTAGAGAGAGTCCGCACTGATCCGGAAGGTAGATCTGTTCAGTTACAGGGCTCATATAGGGGTCAGAATTGTACATTATTGAATATTTATGCCCCAAATGAAGAAACCCCTAGAATGGCTTTCTTGGAGAAAACCATTAAAGAGGCAGTTACCGATGCTCGAAGCTTAGTGGTTATAAGAGGAGATTTCAACGAAGTGATATACCCAGGGGTAGATAGGTCCGGAGGGGCCAAGGGAAGGGCCTCACACACAGGAGAAACTTATTTTGAGATTAAATCAAGAACTAGGTCTGTCAGATATTTGGCATTTTATGCACCCAAAAGAGAGAGAGAGATTACACATACTAGTCCCCCCAACATGGAGGTTATTCCAGGACAGACTATTTTCTCTTATCTTCTAATTGGTTACAAAGGGTGGAAAAATGTGACATAGGAACACCTGCTATCTCGGACCATTCCCCAGTTACCCTAGCAATGACGTCCACACTAATCCCCTCACAATCATGTTGGAGGTTAATGTAAGTCATCTCTTAAGAGAGGACTTCAAAGAACTGGTGGAGGACACCATCAAAAAATTCGACCAGAATAACCCCAAAGGGGAAACAAGTGAAGGGATATGGTGGGATACACCCAAATGTTGCCTTAGAGGAGAAATAATCCAATATTCAGCCAGAATTAAGAAGGAAAAGATACAAGCCAGACTACAGCTAGAGCTGAAAGTTACTCAATTAGAGGCCTCGCATCAGGTAACGCAGGACACACAGTTAAAGCAAGAGCTAGACAAAGCAATACGGGAACTTAACCAGTTGCTTGACAGGCAGATTGAGGGGCAACTAAGATACGCCAGGCAAAAATATTTTGAACGTGGCAATCGAGCTGGGAAGTTGTTGGCATGGCAGTTTCGACAAGAAGCTGCAAATAGAGCAATTGTTCTACTGCGAGGTGATGAGAGGGAGCCACCAACTACATCCCCGACAGACATAGTAAACAGATTCAGGGAATTTTATGTGGACCCTTATACAGCAAACAGCCCACCCGGGCATCAAGAAGTAGTTCAGTCTTTTTTGGAGGCCCTACCCATCCCTATCCTAAAAGACCCTGCCAGGGTGATCCTCAACACTCCAATCTCAGCAGGCAAAATGCAGCCACAAATTAATCATCTAAAAAATGGCAAAGTCCCAGGTCTAGACGGCTTTTCAGCTGAATTTTTCAAAAAGTTTACACCCAGAATAACTGAGTACTTGGTAGCTACATGTAATGAGATTATGGTACAACATAAATCTGTATCACCCTCCTGGAATTTGGCCCACATTTCTGTCATCCTGAAGCCTGGCAAAGACCCTGAACATTGTGGCACATATCGCCCAATTTCTGTTACCAGTAGATTTAAAAATATTTACAGGAATTCTGGCAGAGAGGCTTCAGGCATGTATCTCATCCCTTATTCACCATAATCAAACAGGTTTTATTGGAGGGAGATTTCATCAAGACAATATATGGGGGGCGCTAATGAGCAGCTAGCTGAGCGGTCGCATCTCCCGCTCGCTCCGCCTGAGCAACCAATAATTAATACATTTATAAAGTGTAGCTTGCTCCCAAAAGGTTAAAAAAGATAAAGCCGAGCAGAGGAAGGCGCGATGGATGAATTCCTGACTCCAATGTCATCCAAAAGTCAGAGGGCAACTGGAAAAACTGGGAAGAAGAGTGTGGTGACCCTAGTAACGGAAAATATGGGCCTAGTTTTGCTCTCGGCCGCAGAGTGGCGGCACTGGGGAAGGAGGTGACGGGCCAAGTGATCGCAGCTCTCGAACTGTGGTTAATTAAACTGGAGGACAAGCTGGATGGTAAACTGCAAGAAGTGGCAGAGCAGCAGGTGCAGCAGGGTGTTAGGCTCATGGAGGCAGAGGAACGAATTGCAAGAATAGAGGACGAGGTGCTGGAAGTGCCTGGTCAAGTGCAGGCTCTGCAGAAAGAGTTGGAAGAATTTAAAGAAGCCTATGATTCCCAAGAGAATTATCATAGGTGGCTGAATCTATGGTTAAGGGGTCTTCCAGAGGGGCAAGAGAAGAATGATGCCTTAGAATTTTGTGGTAAGATTTTACCGGAGCTACTGGGCCTGAATACGAGCCATGGCCGGGTGAAGTTGGAGAGAGCACACCGTGCTGTAGTACTACGGCTCCCAGCAGACCAACCTCCCCGACAGATCATTATGCGATTCCACAATTTTCAGGACAGGGAGGCAATCTTGAGGGCGTACAGAGCGAAGGGCTCCCTGACTTATGAAGGCCACCGGCTGTTCTTGTCACAAGACTACTCAGCGTGTCTATTAAAGAAAAGGAAGGCGTTTAATGGTATCATGGCCCAATTGAGGAGTCTAAGGGTGGAAAACTTCCTGGTTTATCCTGCAACATTAAAGATTAAGTACGAAGGGGCGACGTACTCCTTTTGGGAGACTGAGAAAGTGGAGGAGTTTGTGAAAACACTGAAGAGGAAGGTGAGCTGAAAGTTGAAGGAGAAAGGTAAACGGGACGAGCGATGGAGGCGAAGAGAGACGTTGAATTTGTGCTGCACCATAACCAGTTTGTGCTGTTCAGTGACTGTTTGCTGTTCGCGCCATTGCGCGTTATTATTGGAAGAACTTGGGCTTTATAAAGAACAATGGCTGGCTTGAATGGTCCGGATATGTTTTTCACCCTTTTCTGGACTGTGGAAAAATCGATGGTGTAAGAAGAGGTGAAGGGGTGCTTTCCTGGGTACCCAACCCGAACTGTGGCTGTACTTCATGGCTCCAGAAGGGCACGGAGAGAGGGAGACGATGAAAACAGAGGCCTATGAAGCACTCGCTTGGAATGTGTAAGGTAGGAGCGGGGGTGGGCTTGGCGTGTGAATTTGATGGTGCGGCCTGGCCCTTGCATCCCCTTGTCCCCCTCGACCTTGTGTCCCTGTAAGCCATGGATTTCTCTTGGTACCACATGGACTTTTAGAGGGTAATATGGCTGAGGGGACAGAGTGTGAGGATGTAAAGTCTTTCTCCTCCTTCATGAATAGTGGTGGGAGGGGGGGTGCTGAGGTTAAAAGCTTATCGGGCTGCGGGAGAAGACGGGAGGTGGAGATGGAGAGTGGAGTCCGTGGCTGCTGCGGCGGTGGGCTGCCCTTTCCTTCAGTCTTCAATAGCATGCTCCTGTGGAAGAAACTAGAAGGGAATGAGGTCGTGGGACATGAGATTGGAGGTTGGGGGATGGGTCGGGTAGCTCGGAGGAAGGGGACTGGGAGGATGAGTGGAAATTTGTTGTGGCCTAGTCTTTGGGTCTCCGGTGGGTGGCTCAGCTCGTTAGGGGAGAAATGGATGGTCGGAGGGAGATGGGACATGAAAGGTGTAAATGAAGGGATCTACTGTCACACGGATGTCGGGAGGGGTGGGAGAAGAGAATGGAGGGGGTAGAGGGATGGTTAGAGATACCGTGGTGGGCCTGCCCCCCCCCTCGCTCCTCGCGCGGTGGGAGGGGGGGATGCACTGAGGCCTACATAGTGGGGATGGGCTAATTTTGCAGGAGGGTGGCTCGGGGCTGGGAGTTTACTTGAAACAGATTCTGAAAATGGAGGGGTGTTGGGAGATGGTGGGGGTGAGGAATGTTGGAGGACAGTAAATAGGGGCAGGAGGGAGTGAGGGGGGAGAGACTCAGAAGTGAGGAGAGGAGGGAAAGAATGAGCAGACTGATGTTTCATACCTTAGCTAGCCATTGTTAGGGGTAAGGGGAAGCTACCAAATTGAGGGTATGGTTGCTGGGGGTGGCGGACGCAAACTCAGTTGAGGAGGAGTAAACACGTAATGTTTGTTTTTCATTTTTTTGAGGATACACTTGTGCTATGTTAGCAATTAGTGTAGACCGGGAGGAGTTGCAAAATGGGGGGATAGGACGGGGGACAGTTGGAGTGGTAGGGTGGTAGGGGTAGAGCTACCGGGGTAGTATAGATAGAAATGTTTGTAGGTTTAGGGTTCTAGGAGTTATGGGTGTGCTTGTAATTGTGCTAACTTTTTATCTTTGGTTTTCTTTGTTAGTTTTTTTTTTGGATGCAGTCGAGTGTGTAGACCACAAGCATTGTATAAGTATGGATCAAAGTGTTTATATAGAATGGAAACACGCAAGGGGTTGTTAATGGGAAAGGTTGGGTATTGGGAAAGTTTTATAAAGTGGGATGTGTGATCTGTCGAACCTTAATGTTATTTCCTGGAATGTAAAAGGTATAGGGAGCCCAGTAAAGAGGACTGCACTTCTGACTGCCTTAAAAAGGAGGGGGGCGCAGGTGGCTCTTCTGCAAGAAACCCACCTGATGGATCTGAAACACGCTAAGTTGGTGCGGAATTGGGTTGGGAAATGTTTGGCCGCCTCATACTCCTCTCATAAAAGGGGGGTAGCAATACTGCTGCATAAGAATCTGCTCTTAGAAGTGAAAAGAGTGGTGAGAGACGTAAAAGAAGGTAGATATATTTTTGTTACTGGTACGTGGTGGGGAGAGACACTCACGTTTAGATGCATCTATGCGCCGGCGGTATATGATCCGCACTTTTATACCTCTTTGCTGGGTTTATTGAACAAGGAGCAGTTCCCTGGGCTCATTATGGGGGGGGGGGATTTTAATTGGACGATGGATGCAAGTATGGATCATTCAGCAAGTAAGGGACGGGCAGCAGAGACTATGAAACAATGGTGTATTGGAGTAGCAGAGTTGGACATGGTTGATGGGTGGAGGGCTGTTAACTCGAGTGCGAGAGAGTATACTTTTTACTCTAATCCTCATAAGTCATGGTCTCGGCTGGACTATATTTACCTCCCCAGGGGCTGGGTCGACAGGATAAGGGAGATAGCACATGGCCCCATTGTGATTTCGGATCATGCCACGGTCATGTTAAAACTAGTGGGTGGAGCTCCGGAGTACAGACCCGCTATTTGGAGATTCCCGATGTATTTAACCAAGGACCGGACCTTTAGGGACTATTTGACGGAGCAGTGGAAGATGTATGTGGTGACGAACTCTTCGAGTGGGGTTTTGAACGCCATTTTCTGGAAGGCGGGTAAGGCCTACATGAGAGGAGCTATAATAGCATATGTCACTAAGGTGAAGAGACAGACCAGGGGTAAGAGGGAAGAACTTGAGAGGCAAGTAAAGGAGTTGGAGAAGTGAGTAGGGGGAGGGGAAGGAGGAGAGGCCAGCAGATTACCGGCAACGGCAAGGGATGCTCTCAACACATTGCTGAGGGAGGAGGCTGGAAGAGCATGGTTCCACTGTCAAAGAAGGGTGTTTGAGTGGGGGAACAAGCCAGGGCCCATGTTAGTGAGGTTGATGAAAGGGGGTAGGTGCTCATCACGAATACTGAGGGTGAAGGATGGGGAGGGGCGAGTCTTTGTGAGATCAAAGGAAATTGCAGAGTGCTTCAGGAGCTTTTATGAAAAGCTATATAGGGCGGAGCACACTGGAAAGGGAGAGGCTATAAGAGAGTTCCTAGATGGAGTACCCTTGCAGAGGTTAACAGTGGAGCAGAAAGAGTCATTGGACCAACCCATCTCTAAGGCAGAAATCCAGGGTGCTATTCAGAAGCTGCAGGTGGGAAAGGCCAGCGGACCAGACGGACTCCCAGTAGAGTATTATAGAATCTTGGGTGGACAGATAGCTGACGCCATGTGTAGGGTATTCAGGGTGGGGGTGGAGGGAGAAAGCCTGGTGTTGCCTGATTCATGTTATGAGGCGAATATATGCCTCATACATAAGAGGGGACAGAACGCGTCAGACTGTACAGCCTATAGACCTATATCATTGCTCAATGTGGACCTGAAAATTTTGGCAAAGGACCTGGCCAATAGGCTTGAGAATATACTCCCTGAGCTGATACACCCAGACCAGACCGGGCTCATAAAGTGGCGCCAGTCCTATCATAATGTGCATAGACTACTCAATGTCATATGGCGAGCTGGTCGGACCGGGGAAGATATGGGGGTGGAGTCTTTGGACGCTGAAAAAGCGTTTGATAGGGTCGAGTGGGACTACCTATTTGAAGTGTTGGCCCGGTTTGGTCTGGGTGAGTCGTTTATTGGATGGGTTAGAGCCATGTATCTTAAGCCAAACGCACGTGTCATTGTAAATGGATGTCACTCTGGCACTCTTAAGCTGGGTAGAGGCACGAGGCAGGGATGCCCGTTTCCCCCAATTTGTTTGCCCTGGTGATCGAGCCCCTGGTGTCGATGTTACATCAACAGAAGGGGGTAGTGGGAATCGAAGATGCGAGGGGGAGAGAACATAAGGTGGCGTTATACGCGGATGATGTTATTCGTGGGGAACTACAAAAGTCCATGGGGCATGCAATGAGTATTATTGATAGATTTGCTGGTTTCTCAGGATATAAGATTAATGTAAGGAAATCTGAAGTTATGGGTTTTCCAGAGGTTGGTCGGGAGATACAACAAATGGGATTCAAGGTGGCCAGGTCAGATTTTAAGTACTTAGGGGTCCGGATAGGACAGCGGTGGGAGGAGCTGCATAGGTTAAACTATCAGCCCCGGATTAGGACGGTCTTGGCAGACCTTAAGCATTGGATGCAGCTACCTGTGTCATGGATGGGGAGGATAAATATAATAAAAATGAATATTATCCCCCGGGTCCTATACCCCATGCAGATGCTGCAGATGCGGCTAACCACGAAGGATGCGAAAAGGCTAGAGAGGGGATTTTCAGGCTTTATATGGCAAGGTAGAAAACCCCAGATCAGTCTGAAAAGGCTTAAAGTGGACAGGCTTAAGGGGGGGCTCAACTTCCCAGATCTGGGCACTTACTATAGGGCAGTGCAGCTAAGGGGGATAGCCGATTGGGTGCATAGGCCGGAAGTGGCTAGCTGGGTGGAGTTAGAGCAGAGGGGGGCACCGGGGAGGCTTACAGTCTACCTGCACAGTAGAGGTCTGCGAGCATATAGGGAACTGGGGAATGGTAATCCATTAGTCAGGGAGACACTGGAGGCCTGGGATCATCTTTGGCGGCAGAAGGGTGGGGCTCAGAGGGAGACGTTGCTACTGCCGATAGCAAATAACCCTTTCTTTGTACCCGAGATGGAGGATAGAGGATTCTTGGAGTGGGAAAGGGGGGAGTTTCCTACGTAGGGGTCCTCCTGGAAAAGGGAGAGTTAAGGGGGTTTGATAGGGTCAGAAGAGATGCGAGGTTAGGGACTTCTCAGTTATTTCGTTACTTGCAAGTGAAAGCCTTTGTGGGAAAAATAAATATGGGGGGGAGGGGAAGGTTATATCCGAACGAAGTAGAGAAGATGATATGCCAAGCTAAATCAGCCCCAAAGGGTTTCCTAGGGAAAGTAGCTAAACAGGACAGGCAAAGGCTACCTGATCTGACTGGCGCCACTAAGACCCAGTGGGAGGGGGATCTAGGACTACGAATATCAGAAAGGAACTGGGAATTGGTTCTGGGGATGCCAGAGGGGATCATGGTATGTAACAAGTTTAAGGAGCCTTCTTTAAGTTCTTGCATAGAGCATACTGGGC
The DNA here is from genome assembly GCA_016271365.2 of Neoceratodus forsteri. Taxonomy (NCBI): domain Eukaryota; kingdom Metazoa; phylum Chordata; order Ceratodontiformes; family Ceratodontidae; genus Neoceratodus; species Neoceratodus forsteri. The sequence goes on along the minus strand of CM028135.1, from coordinate 243,721,052 downwards.
CCCAGCTGCGGTCCACAGGGTGCACCCATCAGTGTCCCCATTGTGCTGGAGATGTAATAAGGGGATGGGTAACTTCTTCCACTGCTTCTGGTCGTGTCCAGTCCTGGCCAGGTTCTGGAGGGAGGTAGTATATGAGGTAAATAGGATAACAGGGAGGCAATTACCTCGAGACCTCTTGGTGTGCTTATTCGGGGTGGAAGTGGTAGGAGGGGAAGAGGAGTGGTTGCCTCTGCCGAGGAGCACAAGAGTTCTGTTGATATTGGCCAGACACTGTATTCAGAATACCTGGGTCGATGGGAACAGGCCCACAGTAGCTGAATGGCATAGAATGGTCATCCACTCCCTGGCGTTGGAGAGGCTCACCCTAGGGATGAGGGATAGGGAGGAAGTGTTCCTGAAGGACTGGGCTCCCTTCTTAGCATCCCTGAGTATGTCTGAGAATATAATGCTGCATACAAGGTTGAATGTATAAGCAACATTAGGGCGGGTAATGCAAAACAAAGGGATTTGTTGGTTAATTGAACAAGCACCGCCCTGAGCCTATGATTTATAAGTTTTTTTTTTCTTCTCATGACACTGTATCCATATATAAAAGTGTACACAAAGTGAGTAGGGCAGGATGAAGTGGGGGCAAGGTGGTGGGTATGATTGAGCCTTTTAGGTAGACAGGGGATTGCACACTCGACTGCATGTATGTATGTATGTATGTACGTATCTATTTATTTATGTATCTAAATATTAGTTCATTTACTTGATTAATTACTGTGTCATTATGCTTAATGTATTTAATTTAGTATAATTACTTGTTGACTGTAAACACCTGCTGACTGACTGCGCTTAGGTATTAGTTACTTATTATTATTTAATAGCCAGTATGTATTATTAGTTTTAGAGGAAATGTTAGTATGTCTATGCGTGTGAGTGTCTATTGTTGTATGTGGTATATGTTATGACTGTAAAATTTTCTAATAAACAGAATATTCAAAAAAAAAAGGCAATATATGTCGGCTGCAAAATATTATCACTGCTCAGAAAAATAGTACGCCTCTTCAACTGGCCATTAGCATGGATGCTGAGAAAGCCTTCGACAGGGTGGATTGGTATTTTATGTCATCCACCCTGTCAAGGTTTGGGTTGGGGGAGCACTTTGTCTCAGCCACAGGAGCACTTTATCATAAGCCAGAGACCAGGGTCAGACTTAATGGACTCATATCCAATCAGATACCTCTAAATAGAGGAATGAGGCAATGATGTCCCCTCTCCCCCCGATCTTCACCCTAACTATAGAACCCTTAGCTATATGGATAAGGAACAACCCTGAAATTAAAGGGGTACAAGCAGGTGGAGTAGAACAAAAAGTGGCACTTTATGCTGACGACTCTCTTTTCTTCTTGAGAGAACCTCAGACTTCCCTACCTCACCTGCTAGATGTATTGGACAGGTTTGGCTCCTTGGCTGGGTACAAAATAAATTTTACAAAATCAGAAGTGGTGGTACTAAGTGGGGCTCCTTCGAGACAATTTAAGGAAAGTTTCCCATTCAGGTGGGCTCGAAATAACTCCTTTAGATACCTAGGAATACAAATCTCAGTAAATATGTCTAGATTATTTCAGGATAACTTCACTAAGCTATACAAAAATATGCAGGCAGATTTTACTCATTGGAAACTACTACCCCTGACTTTGTATGGTAAGAGTCAGGTAATTAAGATGAATGTACTTCCTAGATGGTTATTTTTCTTCCGAACACTCCCGGTCCCTATACCGCCTAGCTTTTGGAAACAACTGAACAAAGAAATCGCTAACTTTATTTGATCAGGAAAACGTCCACGAATCCCCTTTAGTACCTTAGTACGATCAAAAGAAGAGGGAGGTCTTGGTTTACCACACATGTACTTTTATTATTTAGCAGCTCAAGGGTCCCAATTGGTCACTTGGGCCAAATAGAGAACAGATTCAGGCTGGTATTTAATAGAAGCGAATTCAGTGCATAATTATAAATTATGGACCGTGCCCATGTCCGAAGTAGGTCCCCAAGTTTGGACATCAACAGATAACCCATGGGTTAAACATTCATTGTGCATTCTAGTAAAGCTAAAGAAGATAATGCATACCCTGAACACATCGGGACCCCTTTCCTTGATCAGACACACATCCACCTTTCTCCCTCCTAAAGCAGACAATGGTTTTGCATATTGGGAACATAAGGCCCTCACTACATTTAGACAGCTCATAGACCAGACTGGATGCCTTCCTTTCAATGTCCTGCAGGAACGGTTTTCCCTCCGTAAAGAAGACTTTTATAGGTTTCTCCATGCATGACATTTCCCTACCAAAGAAGAAAATTTACTAAAGCTGCATAGATAACTTACTTCACTGGAATCATACTCCTACTTACCTTTATTTGGATATCTAGACTCTGTAACCCAAGGAGGTTCAGTTTGCTCTGTATACACACATATAAGAATGATATAATTTTATCCAGATATTGAATCTGTGGAAGTATATTCTGAGTGAAACTATTGTAACAGAATTATATGGTTACATTTTTTAAAATGGTAAAAAATAAAAGATAAAGTAAAGAAAAAAAAAGATATAGTTGTACATACATATAAAGTTCAAACTCTTATCGATATACATTATTTATTTATTGGATTTTGTTGACCAGGTAGGCACACGCTGAGATTAGAAGTCTCTTTCTCGGGGCAACCCGGGGGGGGGTGGGGATACAGATGGTAAGCAACTGAAACTGAACCAGATTAAACTATTGAATCAGACTTACCTTATTTTCTCACCTCACAGTCGCCGGTTCCAGCAACAAGACGTGTTTTCAATTGGAAAGTGGATCTATGTTGTGAAACAAGTTCAGGTGAGTGAGGGGGTGTGAGGCAATGCAGGGCAGTGGGTGTTCAGTGGAAGGTAGGGGTGGGGTGTGGGTCAGATTAGTGAGGGACCATTTTCTTTTTTACAGGTTCAACAAGGGATGGCTTTCTTTGTTCTGCTGAGTGATTATTGTATATTTGCGGTCGGCATGGTAGTGTGAAATGGCATTCTGGAGACGGCTTTCAGGGTGTGTGACAGTGTGGTTGGGAGAGTGATGCCATTGAGTGACTCTTCCAACCGCAGGATTACTGGGTTTTTTGTTGTTGTTGTTTTTAAGATTAGGAGTGGCTGCAAGTACATTCTGTTTGGTTTGGCTAGGGGAAACGAGTACCTCTCGCTAAGCGAGAGAAAAAGATGGCGGGCATTTTGAAATTTTATTCGGGGCATTTAGCCAATTAAAAAGTGGGCTGGGCACCAGTATGGAATATTGAGCAGTGAGGTGGCACTTGGACTGGCACTTGTTGTTTACTGGGCATCTATTGAAAAATAAATGCCCAGGTTGGAGCCAGTTTCAACCAATCAGGATAAAGAATCCACTCTGCCCATTTTCTAATTTCATTATTAGTGTACATATTAGTTAACTACTATCAGATTTGGAGAAATAATGTTTTTTCCAATAGGAGAAAAGTCCCATCCATATAATTTATATATAGGCCACTATGCCTACCTGAAACCGTGCCTGACCTACACTGGGACAAAGTTATATTTGTCTATAGCCCTGATAGGTGTTTAACACCCCCTTCCCTAGAATACCTTTCATCTGCTTTTTCCATATGTAACCCACTTGTTACCCGGGGTTACTAGAATCCATGTAAGACCTAGTGGTAGGCAGGGAAGGCAGCTTGTGAAACTTCAGTTAAACGGATTTCACACTGTCTCACTCTGTTCTCAGTCTCAGCTGAGACTGAGGGATGACATCATCATAGAACTGTCGCAGCTGCGTGAGCCACAATGGAATCTGCAGCAGGGAGTTGGAATAGAATGTTGGGAGGTTTGAACAGTATTCTGTGGTCAGTTGGAATTTGGAGCTTGCTGAGAGAGCAGCACAGCAGCTCTGTGTTAGGCTCTTGGAGCCTCAGCCCTGACATAGGGCTACATTCTGGGAAAAAAGGTGTGTGTTTCCACCTTAAGAGAGACACAGAAGACAGTTTTGAAGTGGTGGAGACCGCTGATTCTGGTCTCAGTGCCCCCTCCCTCAGGGGATGGGGCAGAAAGGTTATCCTCCATATTCCAGGGGCAACCCCCTGTTTTTTTGCTAGTGGAGAAGCTGCCTTATTTAGTCCAAGAGTTTTGGGAAACAAGAAGAGTTTGTGATTTGCCTGTGGGGCACCTGCAACTGGAGGGTGAGTTTCTGCTCTTTCTAAAGGGCCCATGTTTTCACCCTGGGACTTGTGTGATAGTGGGGATTGGACTACTGAAGTAGTGGGAGCCCTAGAGTAATAGGCTTAGCCAAAAGTAAAAGTATGTTCAAGTCCAGCACATATGGGAAGTCAATACATGTAGAGGAGATGTGACATACATCTACCCAGTAATCTACATTGCCAAGCTTTCAGAAAAGAGTTGTTTAGTTTCCAGAGAAATGGCCGGGTATGGATTGTGGGAGCTGGAGGTGGGAGACCCCCCCATCTTTAGTGACCAGGTCCACCTCTAATGATTTGCTCTGTGGATTTCTACTTTGCCTCATGCACTTGGCCAGTGATGAGGGAAGTACCCAGACGTGGGATTGGAACGAAAATTCCCTCTAGGAGTCGACGGCTCTAAGGTGGTTTGGGGAGCTACAACAGGAAAACTAGTTCATTTCCCAAAATGGACCGCGGATCAAGTGGCCGGCAGGGGAGCCGGGCCAGTGGGGAAAACCCAAGTGGTGTACAAGTCGGGCAGTGTACCCAAAGCTGCATGCAAGTCCGGGCTGTGTGCCTGGTGGATTCAGAGGCCGAGGGCTGGAAATAGTGAAGAAGTGTTCTGTTGTCTCTAATCTGCATTACCAGGAATGTAGCCCCGTGGGGGTCCATTTATGCTTTGTTTGTTCAGCTTGGATGTGAATAAAAGCCACACTGTAGAATCCCATTCCTGGTTCTGGACATTACAGTTATTGCCTCCTGTGTTCGGATTTACTTGGATGCCCCTGAGCAGAGTAATCAAACATAGGTCCCCTGTGCCGAGTAACCTCATCCTCCCCAACCCAGTCCTCACCAGGTACTGCTGTCAGCTTCAACAGCATGCCACCTGTCATTTTTGCAAAAAGGCAGGGGTCTGGGGGTTACAAAAATGGAGGCACCGCTTTGGATTTTTAATTCTGGGAGGAAGGTGCTCGGGCAAGGGGCTAGCATTTTGGCTATCTGGCAGTGGGTAGCCCAAAAGCTGAAGCAAGTTAACTAGTGTGTCGCTGTGTGCTGTTGATCTTATGCTGCTGTTTAAAATGCCAACTGTTTACCAAGGAGCAGTAAAGCCAGAGTGTGCCCTTGTCCTGCATCAATTGTTTACAGCATTTTTGCCTGCTTTTAAAATGAACTGTGGTAAAGAAAAGTGTGGAAGACTAGGGGTAGCAACAGGAAAATTGTGCCCTGGACGTTGGAAATGCTTTTTGAGTGAACTGAGAGACTTGCAGGTGTAATGTCTACATTAAATGGCTGAAATGGGCTCCCGCTGTGGAGTCAGTTAAGAAAAAAAAATGCATTCTGCAGTTTAAATTTTCCTGCTCGACGATCGCCGTGAGGAGAAGAGCACCTGCGAGGAAGAAAAGGCTCATTTGCATAGTGTCGTGTGATTGGTGAGGCTGCAATCATTCCCACCCCTCAGCCAGCTCTACAGTGGCTGCCCCAGCATTCAAGAGGGAGTGTGAGTGGAGTGTGTGTACTGGCTTGTGGAGGAGCATCGCGGAGTGTTAAAAATGCTGTAAACCTTCCTAAAATAGACTTGCTTGTTTAAAATTGGGCTCAACCCGCTAATCAATCATCTGAATTGCAAGTGTGGTGGTTGAGGAGACGATCGGCAGGACAGCCCGCCCAGTTCTGTTCTGAGGCCTCCAAGAAATGGCTGCAGGCCGTTTTTCCCCATCGCAGCAAACAATTACTGATAACAGTAAGTATTAACATTGAAATTGTTCAAGCAGTGATTTTCTGCTCTATGCCAGCAAAATATGTGTGCAGCAGTGTAGTCGCTTTGCAAGTAACGACTGTGTCAAGTCCTGCCAGCGAGTGCAAGTCTTCTAAGCCATTGACTGTGTGCATAGTAATGAGTTCAGCATCAGTTTAAAATTTAAAGCCAGAGAGAGAGACTGTGAGTTGTAGCCAAATGTGCAGCACTAGTTTTACAGGCAATCCTGTGCTTAAAAACCTGAAGCTTTAAGGGACTGTGAGTAAAAGAAATGCTTCCAGCAAGTGAAAATCGTGGAAAGTCATGTAAATGTGTTTAGAGCAAGAACAGTGCAAGTTTGAGCAGTTTGAGCAAAAGTTATCAGTAGTGTGTGTAAATCGGGTGCGCAGTGGCTTGACCCAATTTCTGAATGTTGATGCACAGGAGTGCTGCCGCCGCCATTACAGGGTGGGGTAGTAAAGTAAACACAGCAGCAGAGGAGCGATTTTAAAACTAAAAAAGGTGTTCAGTAAAGTGGGACTTTCAGTTACAGTGAGCTTTTGTTTGTTTTTCTGCAGTTATGGCCTCAGGACCAGCTCGCTATCTGGATCATGCCCGGGTTGCAGTAACAGCAGCAGTGAATAGACTGAGAGGTATTGAAAAGTGGTCCTATGGAGGACAACTGCCTCCTCATGTGGCGATTCCTAATTTTCCAGTGCATGTATGTCAAATATGCTTGAGAGCTATAAGGGACGTCTTCATGATTCCTCACTGTGCTGGACGCCTAGAAAAATATGGCTTGTATAAAGCATCTCAAATTCATTTGGCTCCCACATGGACAAAGGTTCAGGAATCTGCAGTTGGCAGCACACAGCACCAGGCGGAGCCTGTGGAGGAAGGCCCCTCAGGGGAGTGTGGCAGAAAGCTAGAAGGTGCAGAGTTAGAGACAGAACCAGAAGTTGATGTTTCGGATGCTGGATCTCAAAAAGAAAGTTCAGATAAAGCATCAGTAGACCCCTGGGGGGGCCTAGCCCAAGTCTCATAGGAGAAGATGAGATGCGGGAGGCCTTTGAGTGGGAGGTGTCGACCTCCGCATCTAGTGATGAGTGGATAGTCTCAGGAGTGAGGACGACTGCTCACTCCTGGGCTCAGATCCTCAGTGAAGAGGAAGATGAGGGGGAACCTATGTGGCCTTGTGAAAAAGGAACGGGTACACACCCTCAAGATCTTGCCTCAGAGGAATGCTTGGAAGAGAGTGGTGATGCCATTGCCCTGGCTATGCAGGAAGAAGAAGTAGTCAGGGATCCGTTTCTAATCTCATTAAGGATGCGAAGCTAGCAGAACCAGGACTGGCCAACCCCAAGCCAGACCAGCGGTCTCAGGTTGACCAAAGCTAGTAAAGAGGAGAGACTGGTTCGTAGAAAGGCAAATGAGATCTATGGTATGACCTTTCCTACTTTTCCTTGGAAAGTCTGGGAGGAGATTGAGAACAGCAGAAAATCCTGGATCTGGGACGAAGCAATGAAAGGTGTGCATTCTGGGGCAAACAAGCATGTAAAAAACAGACTGTTTCATAAGAAATATACCCAGTGGAAGAGAGGCAGGGCACTGTTTATGGACAGAGTGCGAATAGTGGATGGAGAGGGATGTGAAATCTCCCACTGTGTGCATTATGTGTGCCCAGACGGGGTAATAATTCAAGCTCCTGACCCCCAGTACTATTGGCCTCAGTGCAAGGACCTCCCAGCAAATGTGCCCGTGCCTACTAAATGAAAAGCCGAGCAGTGGTAGTCAATACTGCCACACCAGCCTGTGAAGTGCCTTTATTGATCCGCCAGTATAGACATCCAGGACTCAGGTGCCCCACATTCATCAGTTCTACAGTGTTCTGGCCTTTCCAGAATCCATCGACTGGCCCACCAGATGACTTCAGATCCAGAGAGGACACCAGCCCAGCTGTATCCTGCTTCATCGCCTGATAATTGGATGGCGTCAGATCAGCTGTTTTCCTTTTTGTTCCTGTTCTAAGGTTCCATCTCCAGAGATGACATCATCCCAGCAGTTCTCAGATGTGCCCTCCTGTAGTTCCCGGAAGATGTCCACCCAGCTGCATCGGAAGAACTGCTGCCAGGGAGAGTCTTCGTCAGAGGCGCAGGTCAGTTAAGAATTTTCCATTCTACAAGGGGCTGGTAAATCTGAACTTTTCTATCTTTATGACATTGCAGTAAACACCCTACATTAGCAGACTTCAAAATGTGTGAACTGTCCTCAGAGACTCTCCCCTTCGGGACTTTGGCCTGTTAGAACTGTGCTTCACTGGGCTCTGGCCCAGGAGAGACTCTTTAATGGACTAGCCTTCGTGTACTGTGGTCACTAGTTGGGACTTTTAGGGCACTCCATCCCCCCAAATGTGTATTGTAAATAATGTCATTGTTTTCTAATGTATATACTATTTTTCTACCTTTTCTAAAAAAATCTTTTTGGGATTCTTCAGTGTTTTGATGGTAGGGGTTTTAGGTAGACTGTGTATGCAGATTAGGAGTGTGTGTTGTCTTTCTTTTTCTTGCAGGTGTTCCTGGAGAAGATAGAAGAGAAGACACAAAGAGGAGGAGGGGCTCATCAAAGTTCCTCACTAGTACTTTAATGTGTAGAATTTAAAGTACTGTGGTGTTGTTATTGTTGTTGTTCCTGTATTAACCCTTTCCTTCCACAGGTGTAGTTGCGGGGGTAGGGAGGAGGCAGTAAAGTGATATAATAATGTGGTATTATTCTTGGTGTGTGGTTGCAGGGTGCCCAAGGTCGGGGAGGTCCCCAGGTTGTTTTTGTTTTTGGGGTATTAATTTAGAGGCAGATAGGTTTTCCCTAGAGGGCTGGGGGGATAGACAGGCTGTAGCCCTGATCTGCAGTAGGGGTTGCAGTGCTGAGCTATTAGGGCTATGCTTTGGGCAGTTCTACCAGAGCCACTAGGCATCCATAGTAAGCGGGTAATGTAGAGGCTGATATGTCAGCTAAAGGCCTCTAGGCCCTTAGTGTTGCCTGCCTGTGCTTGCACATGGTAGGAGGGGGCCTGATCACCCCCTCCAGCAGGTAGCACATAGGGTGGGATGGCCTAAAGCCGGGTAAACAATGACTGCAGACAGTCATTTTCCTGGTCAAGGGTGAGTGTAACCCCCCGTTGCCCGAGGTTACTAGAATTCCTGTAAGACCTAGTGGTAGGCAGGGAAGGCAGCTTGAGAAACTTCAGTTAAATGGATTTCACAGTGTCTCACTCTGTTCTCAGTCTCAGCTGAAACTGAGGGATGACATCACCATAGAACTGTCGCAGCTGCATGAGCCACAATGGAATCTGCAGCAGGGAGTTGGACTAGAATGTTGGGAGGTTTGAACAGTATTCTGTGGTCAGTTGGACTTTGGAGCTTGCTGAGAGAGCAGCACAGCAGCTCTGTGTTAGACTCTTGGAGCCTCATCCCTGACATAGGGCTACATTCTGGGAAAAAAGGGGTGTGTTTCCACCTTAAGAGAGACACAGAAGATAGTTTTGAAGTGGTAGAGACTGCTGATTCTGGTCTCAGTGCCCCCTCCCTCAGGGGATGGGGCAGAAAGGTTATCCTGCATATTCCAGGGGCAACCCCCTGGTTTTTTGCTAGCGGAGAAGCTGCCTTATTTAGTCCAAGAGTTTTGGGAAACAAGAAGAGTTTGTGATTCGCCTTTGGGGCACCTGCAACCGGAGGGTGAGTTTCTGCTCTTTCTAAAGGGCCCATGTTTTCACCCTGGGACTTGTGTGATAGTGGGGATTGAACTACTGAAGTAGTGGGAGGCCTAGAGTAACAGGCTTAGCCAAAAGTAAAAGTATGTTCAAGTCCAGCACATATGGGAAGTCAAGACATGTACAGGAAATGTGACATACGTCTACTCAGTAATCTACATTGCCAAGCTTTCAGAAAAGAGTTGTTTAGTTTCCAGAGAAATGGCCGGGTATAGATTGTGGGAGCTGGAGGTGGGAGACCCCCCCAATTTTAGTGACCAGGTCCACCTCTACGGATTTGCTCTGTGGACTTCTACTTTGCCTCATGCACTTGGCCAGTGATGAAGGAAGTACCCAGACGTGGGATTGGAAGGAAAATTCCCTCTAGGAGTCGATGGCTCTAAGGTGGTTTGGTGAGCCACAACAGGAAAGCTAGTTCATTTCCCAAAAGGGACCGCGGATCAAATGGCCAGCGGGGGAGCTGGGCCAGTGGGGAAAACCCAAGTAGTGTACAAGTCAGGCTGTGTACCCAAAGCTGCATGCAAGTCCAGGCTGTGTGCCTGGTGGGTTCAGAGCCTGAGGGCTGGAAATAGTGCAGAAGTGTTCTGTTGTCTCTAATCTGCATTACCAGAAATGTAGTCCCATGGGGGTCCATCTATGCTTTGTTTGTTCAGCTTGGATGTGAATAAAAGCCACACTGTAGAATCCCATTCCTGGTTCTGGACATTACAGTTATTGCTTCCTGTGTTTGGATTTACTTGGGTGCCCTTGTGCAGATTAGCCAAACATAAGTCCCCTGTGCCGAGTAACCTCATCCTCCCCAAACCCGGTCACCACCAGGTACTGCTGTCAGCTTCAACAGCATGCCACCTGTCATTTTTGCAAAAAGGCAGGGGTCTGGGGGTTACACATAGTTTGTTCTATTCCCTTGTGTCTGTCCCACCCACATTTGAACCAAGTCATGGGGTTTGTGTGGACCACCTTTGAGCACTCTATTCCATTTGTCAGCCATCTTTTCTGTGAAGAAGAACTTCTTTACATCCTTCCTGAACTTCCCCTCATAAATATCCATGTCAGATCTCTTGTCACAGTGCGATATCGTACCTTGTGAACAGTTCACTATAGGTCATCCTGTTGATTTCCTTTAGGTACTTGTAAGTCTCACTCATGTCTCTTTTCCTTTCTCGCCACCATTGTATACATGTGAAAGCTTGCCAGCTTCTCCTTATATGGGCTGCCTCTAGATCATTTTTGTGGCCCTCCTCTGGACAGACTCCAGGAAGTTACTGTTCTTCTTTAAGTGAAGGACTTCAAAATTACATAAGGTACTTCAGGTGTGGCCTCAACAGGGAGCTGTACAGGTGCAATATCACTTCCCTCTTTTAAGTAGGATCTGTGGTCTGTTGGTTAGGTAGATAGGGAGAAAAGGGCAGACTGGATGGACCTGGTGGTCCTTATCTGCCGTCAAAGTCTGTGTTTCTGTTTCTTCTGGAAATCCATCTTCCTATGCACCCCAGCATCCTGTTAGCTTCCCGGATTGCTTTGTTGTATTGGACAGCAGTGTTAAGACTGTTACATGTGATTGAAATCGCTTTACTCAGAGATCTGACCTATCCTTACCTCTCCCATCCAATGCTAAGTGATGGGAATTTATTGCCAGTGTGCATAACGTTCCACTTTTCAGTATTACATTTTCACTGCCATATCCTGGATCACTTCTTTAACTTTTTCAGGTCTCTTTTAATGTCCCTTATTCATGTTGCAGTAACCACTCTTCCACAGATCTTAGTGTCTTCTGCAAAGAGACATATCTTAGAAACATAGAAGTTGGTGGCAGAAGGAGACCGCTAGGTCCATCTAGTCTTCCCATTTGTTTTAGGTCTATTTGACACTCTAGCTGCGCTTTGTAGTCAGGGCTCCCTTGTATCTATCCCATGCATTCTTGAATCCTGCCCACAGTGTTGACTCCCACAATGTCTTGGGTATGCTGTTCCTGGCGTTCACCACTCTTTCTGTAAAGAAAAACTTCCTGGTGTTGGTAGAGAACCTCCCTCCTTGCAGCCTGAAGTCATGTCCCCTGGTCCAGGAGCCCTTCTTGAAGTGAAAAAGTTCCTGTGTTTGTACCTTGTTAATGCCTTTTTCAGTATGTACTTGAATGTTTTAGTCATGTCTTCTCTTTCTTCTCTGCTCCAGGAAGCACATATTCAGTTCCCTAAGTCTTTCCTCGTAGGACATGTACTGCAGACCCTGAATCATTTTTGTCGGCTTTCTCTGTACTATTTCCACCCAGTCAATGTCCTTCCTGATGTGAGGCCTCCAGAATTGGACCCCATATTCCAGATGAGACCTGACCAGTGATCTGTACAGTGGTAGTACTACCTCTCTCCTCCTGCTCGTGATTTCCCTCCCAATGCAGCCCAGCATTCTGTTGGCCTTCAATGTTGCCTTCTCACATTGCTTACTAACCTTCAAGTTGTCTGAGATTATGATTCCCAGATCTCATTCCTGGTTTGAGGCTGCCAATCTTTCGCCTCCTAGGTAATACTCCTTTCTTGGATATTTCTTTCCTATGTGCATGACCTTGCACTTATTCACTTTAAATCTCAGCTGCCGCACTCCAGTCCATTCTTCTAGTTTCTTGAGGTCAGCTCCCATCTTGCTAGCTCCTTCTGAGGCGTCCACCCTGTTACAAATCTTGGTGTCATCTGTGAACAGACATACCTTCTGTTCCAGTCTGTCAGTGATGTCTGCTATAAAAATGTTGAAGAGCAGAAGCTCCAGCACTGAGCCCTGGGGCACCCCACTGGTCACCCTGCCTTACGTTGATTGCATTCCATTAACCTGTACCCTCTGGGTTCTGCCTTGTAATCAGTTTTACACCCATCTGACTACTTTTGGACCAACCCCTGTGTGCTCAAGCTTCTTTACCAGCCTTCTGTGTGGAACCGAGTTGAAGGCCTTACTAAAGTCTAGGTAGACCACATCAGCTGCCCCACCATCATCCACTATTTTTGTAGCGTAGTCAAAAAGTCCAAGCAGATTTGTCTGGCATGACCTACCTGCTGTGAAACTGTGCTGTTTAGGGTCTTGTTGGCCGCTAATTTTGAGGAATGCTATGATCCTCTGTTTGAGTAGTGTCTCCATTAGTTTCCATACTATAGATATGAGGCTCACTGGTCTGTAATTACTAGCCTCTTTGCAACTGCCTGATTTGTGAAGTGGAACCACTATTGCATTTTTCCAGTCTTCGAGTACCACACCACTCCTCAAGGATTTCATGAAAAGAAGTGCCAGAGGGGCTGCTAATTCTGCCCCCAAGTCCTTAAGTATTCTGGGGTACATCTCATCTGGTCCCAAGGCTTTGTCTGCTTTTAGTTTATTTAGTGCCTCCTGTACTTTGGCTTCTGTAAAGGGACTCATGTCTACCCTGGTCCTGGGGTGTGTTTTTTCAAGGCTGGGCCATCCCCTGGGTCCTCTTTGGTAAATACCGAGCAGAAGTATTTGTTGAGGATTTCGGCTTTCTCTGGGTCTTCTTTAGTGCATTTCCCTTCTTCAGTAGCAATCTTTACTATTCCCCCTTTTCTGTTTGTTTAAAATTTATTTTTATACAGGATACAAATTGATTAGGGTGTGATCCCCATTTACAACAATGTCCTGTGTAATACAAATACATACAATATTCCAACTAAGTTATATAACTACAAAACATAAAACACATAAAATCATTTAACACATGTGCAAATAGTTGTCAAATGTTTATACAAGGAATTCTTAAACTTAGAGAAACTTGTCAATGAGCTTTTGCCTTCTTACATTCCCTAATGTATCTAAAAAATGATTTGTCTCCTCTCTTTGCCCCTTCTGCTATCTTTTCCTCTGTCTGGGCTTTTGCTTTTCTAATTTGTTTTTTAGAGACTCTCATTTTTTCCTTGAATGACTCCCAGTCTTTCTCAGTTTTGGTTTCCTAGTATATGCTGTATGCCTTCTTTTTTTCTTTAACTGTGGTAGCCACTTGCTTGGAAAACCATAGAGGATTTTTTTCTTTTTGCTTTGCTGATCAATCTGGCACATTGATCTATGGCAATCTTTATTGCTTTCTTGAGTCTCCCCCACATGACCTCCACCTCCTCAACCTCTATTTCTATTAACTGGCTACTAATGTTGTTCCTCATTTTTTGGAAGCCAGCCTTTCTGAAATTTAGAACCTTTATATTTGAGTGGCTGGTGTTCTGTGTTATGTTCCTTAAAGCTTACCATGTAATGGTCGCTGTTGCCCATATGACATCCCACTTTGATGTCCTTCATCCTTTCCGAGTTTGTGAGGACAAGATCGATAATGGGATCTCCCCTTGTTGGGATTTTAACTAGCTGGCACAGTCCTGTGCCTTGTAGTGACAATAAGAAGTTCCTATGTCATGTTGTTGCTGCCATTAGTGTGCTGCAGTCAATATTTGGTAGGTTGAAGTCCCCCACCAGTATTTCTTTACTTTTATTGGACATTTTGTGGACTTCCTCTATTAGGTTTTTGTCTCCTTTATCTCCTTGATTTGGGGGCCTGTACACAATGCCAATTCTGAAGGGCTTTCCCTTGCCTGTATCTACTGTTAGCCACAGTGACTCAAAGTCCCAAGGTTACCTTTTTACTTCTGTGGCTTTTATTTCCTCTCAAATGTAAATGGCTACTCCCCCCTTTTTTTTACCCTGCCTTTCTTTCCTGAAGGGATTGTAACTGGGACTGGCCATAACCCATCCATGGTTTTCCGTGAACCACATTTCTGTTACAGCTACCCAGTCCAGCCTTTCTGTTTCCAAGATGGCTGTGAGTTCGGGAAGTTTGTTGGTTAGGCTCCTAGTATTTGCATCCATTGATTCCAGGAATGTACATCCTCTTTGGTGTGAGGTTGTACCCTCTTCCTGGACTGCTCCAATTTGCTTTTATCGGCTGAGAGATTATGGAGGTTGCTGATTCAGGCGGATATTGGCTCTGATTTGTTTTCTGAGCATGTATGCATGCATTTGGTATTTTGGGGAGTGAGCTGCATCATACTCCCCTTTATTTAGTTTAAACTACCTATATAGACATTGAATTTTTGTCCAAGTGCTTGCACATCTTCTGTGTTTAGATGCGATCCATTGTATTTAAAAGAGGCTTTGAAATGAGTTTTAAAAATGAGGTGCGAGTCGAGCGAATGAAGAGATGCTGGGAGTTTGTTCCACAGAGAGGGAACCCTCCCCTGTGGTGCAGGTGATTGCCTTATAGGCCACAAACCCTTGCATCCACCTGAACGGACTGAGACAGGCAACCTGCTTTGAAGAAGAATGGCCACGGCCATGTTTTAGGAAAAAGTACGCAATGAACAGTTACAGCCAAGTCCGTGTGATGTATGCAGCAAAGTAGTCATGGCAAGTCATTCTTCAAACCAGTCATCATTATGATCATCACTGTGGCCATCCCCTTACCTCTAGGGGGGCCACCTGAATGGCTGCAAGCCACTGTGTTGGAACTGGCATCAGTGGCATGAGGGATGGCTCTGGGCTGGGTGCCAATGTACCCATTTCACTTCATCCTGTAGGCAGTGTCCAGAGAGGCTGTCCTTCCAAGTGCCTGAATGGGGAACTCAAGCAGTCTGCACTCACCTCTTGCCAGCCTCAGGAGTGATCCTCCTACACTACCTTACCCTGGAGGCACACCTTGCCATTGCCCAAGGCAATCTTCTCACCCTCTTGGACTACTGTGCCCCGATTTACTTCCAGGTTTCTTCCTCGCTGCACTCCAAACTTACCACGGTATACAACAGTATTCGTAGATTTGCACTCTTAGTACTGTACTCCACGCATCACTGCATTTTATACCAGTCCCTTGGGTGGCTTCCACCATAAGGATGTCATGACTATGCTCTTGGCTGCATCATGGATAATGCATTTAGGGGCGGCCAACAGTCACCTTACTCTTCCCTGTTAAAACACAGAGCCACGCCAAGGTGCCTTCGAGAATCCTCTGTCCCTCCTCTGGAAGTTCCCAGGATCTCCACAGTACTGGGCAGCAAAGCCCTGTCCAGCACGGACCCCTCTCTGTGGAACAAACTCCCAGCATCTCTTTGCTCATTCGACTCACACCTTGTTTTTAAAACTCATTTCAAAGCCTGGCTGCTGTCTGTGGCAAATTTGTTCCTGTGGATGAGAGTCCTTCCCTCACTCTGGAGCCCTACCCATCCCATCCTCTGATAAAGGGCTTCCACTGAATGTTCTAAATGTACCTAGTTCTTCATGCACGTGTTCCTTACTCACTTGGTAGTTTATTAGAGTTGTGTATCTGCATTCATGTACCGTATGATATTTTAATTACTTCTGTATACCCTGTATTCTGTCCACTGTATCTCTCTATGCCTTATGTACTGAGCATTGTCTATGTATTTTCTTGTATGTGCATTCACCTGCACCACTTTATGTACTGTATGAAATTTGTACTTGTATGTTTTCACATGTACCATCTTCATGGCCTGGGTCATGCCTGAAAATGGTCCATTGGATCAGTGCACCTACCTAGTGAACAAATAAATAAAATAAAATAAAATAAAGATGCATGATTCCCCCATCTGCACAAACCTTGCAAGACTACTATGCCACTCCAGGATGAGCACATCCCCCCAAAAGCACTTCACACCACTATTTCTACCATCGTACTTTGTAGGTCATCTGCAAATCACCATCCTGAGCATATAGCTGGGGTATCTTTATCATAGTGTCATCATGCCTCAGGACAGGCCCCCCCCCAGCAGTGTCCATCACCATGTTGCTCAATCTGCATGATCTTTCAATTGCTCTGGGTCTTGCGCATGATGCCAGTTCCTTCCTTGAATAATGTGAGATCATACAATGTGCACCTAGGGCCAAGTGTATTTTAAAAAGACCATGACCTGTTTCATTATTCAGTGTGGTTAGAAAAACAGCTCCACTGCCTAAGAGTGTGCAGCTGCTGCCAAAATCATACAGTAATTTCAAGAAGCTGCACTCCTCAGCTGAATAGTTGAATAAATACTATTTTCATTATTCACAACAGTTCCAGTGATGGGATCAAAGATATGCACAATGGGAGGCCAGGGGTCTTATTAGATTTGCACAATTTCTTTTGAATGGCACATACGTATCCTTCCAACAACTTAAAGAGCACCTTTTATGTTCCTTTTGACTTTCATGCATAAATTACCCCTTCTTGCCCAGGGTTGTACTGCTGACATCACTATAGGGCAGAGTCAATGTAACAAACAAGCAAAAAAAGGCATACTGACAAGGGATTTTGGCATAATGCATTGCTAACAGGGTGTCTTGGGGAAGGGGGGAACACAGTATGCAACTGAGTACTGGTAGTTTTCCCTTGCAATAATGTTGCAACTGCATGGTACTGCACAGTGTGAACCACTCCTCTGCCATATAGTGATGTCATCAAGAGCCAGCAGCCTAGCATCTGAACAGGAAAGGCAAGTGCAGCAGGGCTCTAAAACAAATCCAAATTATGGAAGGCAGAGTAAACCTCGGCCAAAAATAACAAATGCACTCACCCTTTCAGGTCTAGTATTGTGTATAATGACTACAAGTTGTAACTTTTTGGACCATCATGAAAGGTGCTATTTAAAGTTAAATTTCAGCTGCAGCAAACAGATTTCATCAGGTTTCTGCAAGTTAGACACTTTATTAAAAGTGCAGACAATGAGACACCACTAAGTAGTCCCATGATGCCCTGGGAAGACTTTATTTATTGTATAGTTAATTTGAAAAGGAAGCTTAGTTGTATATCAGAACTGTACATTCTGTCAAATGGACAAGGCCCTGACCCATTGGAAAGAGTGAAGGAGGCCTAGGAAAGGGAAATCCAGAGTGTAATCCCTAGGGAGGACTGGGACAAGAGCCTGAAAGTGGGATGGAGGGTTACCACCTCCCCAGATTAGCGGGAATTTTTCTAGAAAATCTCGGTCCGTTATTTCCGAACCCCTACAGTGACCTATCATTTCCAGACATCTTACACCACTCGGTGTTGGTGGAATTGTGGCGATGTGGGATCCCACTCTTACATTTTCTGGGCCTGCCCAGTAATCAGAGCCTTCTGGCTTTCTGTAAGAGAAGCAATAAGGCAAATTATATCAGTGGACATTCCAGATAACTTTTCTGATTGGGTGTTGGGCACCCCTACAGCGATGGGACTCCCCCCTTAGCAGAGAAAATTAGTGCTGGCCTCTTTGGCGTCAGCTCTGAAATGCATCACGTCACAGTGGCTAAGTGCACATTCCCCTACTCTGAAAGAGTGGGAAAGCAGAATGTCATACATCGGGGAGATGGAGCGCATGACGGCCAATCTAAACTTAAGGGTAGAAAGGTACAGGTTGGGGGGACCCCTGGTTCAGTTGGGTAGAAGGTAACAGGCAAGATGGCATCAGCACTTAAGATATGATTGTCCCTATCTCCACCTCTGTTAGTAATTTAGGGAAGCAACTAAGTGTGGTTACTCAGAGTTTAAGGCTATAAAGGAGTGATAGCCCTCAGACCCCCAGCTAATCAAACAGTAAATCAGTTATTGTAGAATAAGAACCCCTTTTTTACAATCCCACATTATTCTCATTTCACTTTACTGTTTCTTACTCCTTCCCCACTTTCTTTTTTTGGAGGGAGGGGGTACTGAACCAACGTTTTAGTTTTCTCTCAGCTCAATGAAATATTACCCCATAGATTAATAGTAGAGTAGGTAAGGAACATTCATCTTGTCACCTTGCCTACATTTTTCTTTGTCAGCATGAAAACATCAGAATAAGTGCTTGTTTGTTTAAAATATTTAAAAGACTAACAATGGCACGGGGGTAGGATTCCCACCTGCAACGCTGGTGACCTGGGTTTGAATCCAGACTCAGGCCATTGGAGGGCCAGCTGGGGGGGGGGGGACTGAGCATCCCATGGATTGCTCTCCTCCTCTGGGAGGAGGGGGATGTGATCGAGTGTCTGGCATGAAAGTGCAGATGCCTGGTGGAAGCTGGGAGATCTGATGCGACCAGCGCCTGATACATGGAGAGGGAGGATGGATGTCAGGTTCATCCCACTGATGTCATTGCACACCCCGCCACCTGAGGGGATAAGCATCCACAAAAAATGCTGCCTGTCCCATGGATGATGGTGCCTCCTGGTACTGCAGCCTCCCAAAGTACCCGACCCAGTCTCAATGACCAAAACCATGTTCTGCTGGATGACCCACCCCCGTGGCCCCACTTGGGGGGGGGTATGCCTAGGGAGCCCTGTCAGTCATGGTGATGTGGCCATTAACCTGGACCTGTCTCCATGAGGTGGGGTCATCTCAATGGCCCTGCCTTGGGGGGTAAGCCAGGGTGAACGGGGATTGGTTACAGGGAAGGGCTGATAATATGGGACAGGCGGCCCCCAAAAAATGAAAGATTAACAATGGGACTGAGCCACAAAAACACTACGAAACATGTAAGTTAATGCAACTGCTATAAGCATCATAGTTTTAAAAGATTTATTCTAGTTGGTACCTGCTCTTTAAAGATGTTCCCCAGTTTTTCTGCACCCTATATCATGTAAGCAAAAAGACACGACAGGGTATTGGATGTCAGGGGTTAATGCATTTCTAGGCGCATAGTGAGACACAAGGAGCTTGCGTCGAGTGTCTTTAGCACCTGGTAGTGCATTAACCACAAACAAGCAACATCCTGGAGTGTCTTATTGCACTTATGAAATGGGTAAACTAAGAAACAATTTAAAAATTGACATAAAATAGCATTATTTTAAATTGAAAACAGTTATTTTCTTTTGTTAAAAGTAACAGGAAAAATAAGTCCTTCTCCACCTGTCAATCATTTTTCTTTCCATACATTCAATAGATGGAATGTTTGTTTTTCATGGAACACAGGAAGTCAAACTTTGGTAGAATTCCTCTGGTAGAATCTTTACCTCCTCACACACAACAGAAGGCTTTATGTGGAGCCATGGTATTAATTGTATCCAAAGCAGTGTAAGCAGCATAGATTGCCCTGACAAGCTGGTATGATTAGAAGATGGGTTTCTTGTGGTCTCCAAAGAAACACCAGAAAATAAAACTGTGAATAGTACTTCATTTTTAAAGTTTGTGTGTAAGATTCCAAATTCCATACCCTGAACTTTTTGCTACCCATGCATTTCTGGGGAATTAATGTATGGGTCCCTGAATTTACTTGGCTAATTGGGAAGCAGGCAATTTCTAACACATTTTATAAATGCTGTTTTTTTCATCCAGTATGTGATGGTTATCTAAAAATATATAATCCACAAAATCAAGCATGGGTTTGCATGCTTGTGTACACCCTTCCCTGCCAACAGGAGGAAAGGGCTTGTTTGCTAGAATGCTAAACCACAGAGCCTACCGACTGGCAAAGCCTCTGACAGCTAGTGGATGGAGTTAGAGGCACACTTGTTGGGTGCTGGCAGATGTGAGCCAAGA
Organism: Neoceratodus forsteri; assembly: GCA_016271365.2. Classification (NCBI taxonomy): domain Eukaryota; kingdom Metazoa; phylum Chordata; order Ceratodontiformes; family Ceratodontidae; genus Neoceratodus; species Neoceratodus forsteri. Next base: position 243,700,873 of record CM028135.1, on the reverse strand, counting down.
CGGCAGAGTGAAAGGAGGCTACAGGTGTACCTTTGTAGCACTGCTGCCTCAGGTCACTTCCCAGGCCACTGGTGGAGGCAAGGGGTCCCTCACTATAGGCAGTTGTCTGTAGATCCAGTGTATGTGAAAAGAGCCAAACTCATTGTCTGGTCATCTGGCAGTCTCCAGGGACAGATACCAGGACAGCAGTGAAAACTCTGTGGGGTTTGGAGTTTGAAAGCCATTTAGTGTAGAACATCTGCAATTCTCGTAGCACTGTAGGGGATCACTGAGAGGGGGTAGAGTATCTTAAGGGGCTGCCCCTCGAGAGTCCCTGGTGACCTCATGGCACATAGAGGATATCACTGAAGCTTGTGTTACCCTGTAGGGGGTGATTTTAGTTCTGTGCCTGAAAGACACTGGTGACGGTGAGAGTTTTGGTAATAGAAGTCAAGCTGCAGATGGCGGTAGGAGATGTGCATACTATTGTTTTGGGGAATCCCAAGATGGGATGTGAAGTGGAGATACAGAACTCTCTCTCTCTCTCTCTCTTTCTTGCAGAGGGCCTGGGGAGATTGCCAGCCTTTGCCAGAGGGCAGACTGAGAGACTCGCAGCCATGCAGGTGTCCAGCACACCTTCCAGTGAGGGTATGGATCTGGTTAATGAAAGGTGGCTAGAGCAGGACAGACCATTAGCCAATTATGTCTAAATGAAAGTCCCTGCAGTAGGGCTGCCTCCTGCACCCCAGCTGACCTGAAGTTGACATTCACTGTGTGAAAATGAGTGTAACCCACAGTGCATAGCAAGGAGGGATATATGGTAAATTCAGAAGGCAGAGAAGCTCTCAGCTGAGAGATAACATCCACTGGGGAATAATAAGGAATAGCAGGAGTCATGTCCTCCATAGGTATAAGAAGAGTACAACCTTTATGATAGAGACTCTGAGGTTCTGACTTATGACTGTGGTCCGGATCTAGCCTCTCATAACAGAGCTAACAAGGAGAGCGTTTCAGGGACTGTGTTCCTATGTGTGAAATTGTAAATGTGTTAGCAAACTTGATAACAAAACATTATGCATCAGGGCGATTTATTCCTCCATGATTTATCCAGGGATATTTGGCAGCAGAGAGAAAATGGCAACAGGATCCAAGAAAAAATGTTCAAATGAATTAAGTACTTTAAAACTGATTACTAGTAAACTTACCAAAATATCATCCCACGTTGGCAGCCATATGCCAGCATGACAGAATCAGACAACAATGACTAATATATACGTAATAAGTGGGTCACGTTTTCCTGTTATAACCAGCTGGTTATAATGGCGAACACACGCTGCTCTTCCTATGAGAAAACCACAAGCCAAATTTCAAGTTTATTTTATTAGGATCTGTTGTTCCACCTCCCCACTTGACAAAGTGACAGGGGGCAGGTCTCGCCGACCTTTCAGCCAACTGACTCTATTCTATTTATTGGACATGAGGGCAAAAACTAATGGCACAATCATCCAGTTGTCAGCTGTTCCCACAGGAGCATGGATAGAATACAGCTGGCAGAAAACAGATGGCACAGTTTTAAACATGCCATCCATAATCCAATGTTTGCCATTTGATAGGTGCAAAATGTTATCAGATGTTGAAAACAACAGAATCCTTTCCTCCCCACAAGTCAAATCACAAGACAGCCAGGGATGCCCATTAATGTGCCTCAGCTCATCATGTATGGCGAGTTCTTCTAGAGTCCTGGCATCAGGTGGCATATTGAGAAGCCTTGCCCTTTTTACAACTTGAACCACTGCTTGCTTTTTGAGCCATCATTGGCACACTTCGGCAGGCAGCGATGACACAGCTGCCTGTATTAGCTGTGCAGGTTTCTTGTGGGTGTCCAGTGCACATTTCTTTAAAGCTGCCATGGCCACTGCTATGGGCACATTTACAGTATCTGGAGAGTGGTTGTGACCCTTGTGGCTAATTAAATTGTGTTCACCACCCATTAAATTGGTTGTTGCACAGCCAAGACAATGTTCAGACTTTCAGCTCTGGCAACTCTAATATAACCGCTCTATTACTAGTAGCAGTGTTGTGTAGTTCTCATTTTGACAAAATTATTCACATAATGCATGCACTTAAATACAGGGAACCAATCTAATTGTTTGTGTATGTATAAACTGTTACAGATCAGTGTACTTGATGATTTAAGGCTTATTACTTTTTAATTGCAAGTTACTAATTAATGTCATGTGTTTTTCAAGTATATAAGGTGTTTGCATTCCTATCAGCCCCACCTCCGTTTGAAGAATCATTGGATTTCAGGTACTAAGGCTCTGAGCTGGAGCTGCATACCTTTGCTGTGGAACATTTTGTTGGACTGCATTGTTGCTGAAATAAACGTCTTTTGATCAGTTTGGAGTGAATATCCACATTGTTCCCTGTGTGCCACTGAACGTAACTGTTCTCATCTATTCCTATAGCACCTGACAGACCAGCACCAGTCAGTCTGTGTAGCTGGTACCCTGTCCTGCATCCCTGTCAATCACCTCAGGTTTTCCACAGAACTCCATCTAGGCCCCATTCTTCCCCCATTTTCCTCAATGATCCTCCATCAGTCTGTGTCACCTTGCACATATACATGTACACGGATGACGCTGCACACTTTGCCTATGCAGCCTCGGTCCCCAATCTGGAGATGACCTTGCAACATGATTTTGACAACATAAAGTGCTGATTCTGCAATAACTTGCTGAATGATTTACCTTCATGCATTTTGGTCTTCTTTCAAAGATCCTCCAGCCTGTATAACATGAGGAGCAGTAATGTAATCTACGCCAGTGTCCCCAAGGTACCATACAGTACCTTGTGCAAGAATTTGCATACCCATGATACCTCATTTGGCAAAGTAGCATTTAGCTGCCTTGCCCCTTCTTTCTGAAACAAGTTACAGCATACTCTCAGATTGGGCACTGTAGTCAGCTACAGTTCCTTTAAATACGTACCTGATAGACACTGTACAACAATTCCTATACACACCTACCTGATAGACACTGTACAACAATTCCTACACATACCTACCTGATAGACACTGTACAACAATTCCTATACATACCTACCTGATAGACATTGTACAACAATTCCTTTAAATACTTGCCTGATAGGCACTGTGCAACAGTTCCTTTAAATACTTACCCAACAGACACTGTGCAACAATTCCTTTAGATACTTACCTGATAGACACTGTACAATTCCTTTAAATACTTACCTGATAGGCACTGTCCCCTGTCCACTGAGGAAGTACTGCTCCCCCTCACAAAAATTTTCAATCTCTCCCTCTGCTACAGCCAATTCCCTAGGAAATGGAAGGCTGCAGTTGTCACTCCGGTGCACAAAAGTGGTGATAAGTCACTGCCTGGTAACTATCGCCCGATATCAATACTACCACCTCTCTCTAAGGCCCTTGAACGCTTGGTGGCGGACCAACTTCAGACTACCTGAAAAGCACAACATCCTATGCACTCAGCAGCATGGATTTAGGAAAGGGCACAGCACATCGACTGCCCTACTTGAATTCTCAGGAGCAATCCACAATGCCATGGACAAAGGAAACCTAACTGGAGCAGTCTACATTGACTTCACCAAGGCATTTGATACAGTACACCATGGCGTACTTATCAAACAACTTCTATCCCTAGGGCTCTCGCATGGTCCTGGTGACTGGGTAAAAAATTACCTTGCTCAGCGCTCTCAATCTGTAAAAGTAGCTGGGGTTCTCTCAGACTCAAAACCGGTTCGCTCAGGAGTTCCCCAGGGATCCATCCTGGGCCCCCTCCTTTTCAGTCTTTTCCTAAACTCCCTCCCCAAATCCTGCCCTGAACAATTAATCCTTTATGCCAATGATGCCGTGATTCTTGCCACTCATAAAGATCCGAACCTCTTACGCCTCAACCTTCAGCATGCTTTTTCCAAAGTTGAGATGTGGTTCCTTGAACATAAGCTGGTTCTAAACCACAAAAAAACTAAATCCATGCTCTTCTCTAACCCACAAAACAAGAAATGGCAAGTCCCACTCACCATTAATACATACCTGGGAAATACCCTTGAACAAGTGCCAATTTTCAAATATCTTGGAATCAACTTTGATCAAGGCCTGACCTTTGCAACTCACATTGATAGTACAGCAAAAACTATTAATCAGCGAATTGGGATTCTGTATCGGAACCGACAGCTTCTTACCCATTCTGCACTGAGGATTGCCATCCAATCTTCTATCATCTCAGTCGTTGACTATGGCTTAGTTATATACGAATCTACCACTACTACAGCACTTAGTCGCATTACAACATCCCTAAATAAGGCCTGTCGGCTGCTCACTGGTGCACATCGACGCACTCCACACATGTGAACTCTATGCTGACTCAGGTTGGTTGCAACTCTCAAACAGGATAAAGCACCTACCTGCCTGATGGCGAAAAATCCACTTGGGCCTCACTCCACCCTGTATCCAAGACCTGTTATGCCCGAGCACTAGCACCCGCTTTACCAGAAGATCAGAACACCAGCCCTCTCCAAGTCCCCTCGATGCCGGACTTCTCAGGGACAAAGATCATTTGCCTATCGTGCCCCAGCTGGCTAAATGCCCTCAGCACTCATATTACTGCCTCCACCTCTCTAGGTATTTTCAAATCAAGGCTTTTCTCTCACCTTGCCACCTCCAGCTCCTGTGACTGCCCTGATTAAACCTCCTATTTTCTCACTACCCACCCTGTTCCGTTATTTGACAAAGACATGTTTGGGAAACCTTTTCTCCTGCTGTTGTCTGCTCCCCACACCTTTCACTTAACCTCTCTGTTCTGGACTTTTTCCCTATTTGTTTCTCCTAATCTGGCATGACCTCTTTCTTGTAATAATAATGTGATTATTGATATCTCATGTCCTTTTGCACAAGTGATTTGATATGTATTTGTATATGTTTTCTTGCTCTTGACACAACACAAATTGTTGTGTTATCTATGTAACCTTTTGTACTGTACCTAATTGACGTGGAACCTTTGTAAAAGAGCCTCTGGCTCAAAGGTAGTAATTCCGAGAACAATAAATTAAACTAAGGTTAAACTGTGCAACAATTCCTTTAAATACGTACCCAACAGACACTGTGCAACAAGTCCTTTAAATACTTACCTGATAGACACTGTGCAACAGTTCCTTTAAATCCTTACCTGATAAACACTGTGCAACAATTCCTTTAAATACTTACCTGACAGACACTGTGCAACAATTCTTTAAATACTTACCCGATAGACACTGTGCAACAATTCCTTTAAATACTTACCTGATAGACACTGTGCAACAATTGCTTTAAATACTTTCCTGATAGATACTGTGCAACAGTTCCTTTAAATACTTACCCGATAGACACTGTGCAACAATTCCTTTAAATACTTACCTGATAGACACTGTGCAACGGTTTCTTTAAATCCTTACCTGATAAACACTGTGCAACAATTCCTTTAAATACTTACCTGATACACTGTGCAACAGTTTCTTTAAATCCTTACCTGATAGACACTGTGCAACAGTTCCTTTAAATCCTTACCTGATAGACACTGTGCAACAGTTCCTTTAAATCCTTACCTGATAGACACCATGCAACAATTCCTTTAAATCCTTACCCGATAGACACTGTGCAACAATTCCTTTAAATACTTACCAGATAGACACTGTGCAACAATTGCTTTAAATACTTACCTGATAGACACTGTGCAACAGTTCCTTTAAATACTTACCCGATAGACACTGTGCAACAATTCCTTTAAATACTTACCCGATAGACACTGTGCAACAATTCCTTTAAATACTTACCTGATAGACACTGCGAAGACATTTGTACCTGCCTTTAGACTGTATAAATCTTTAGAACTGCCATTAGACTATAATTGTAGTATGAATATGACTGCATTGAAATTGTGGCAGCATTATCCACCTTGTGTTCATGTTTTTGTGTCATTTTTACTTCTGGAACTCCTGTGGTTTTACAATGATACCAGTATAGCCATCCTGATGGTCACTGTGTTTCTGTCACAGTCTCACACCTGTGACAGTTATGGTCTGTATATACTGCTCTGTGTTTACTGCTCTTACTTCGGCTGTCCTGACCAGGGTCTCCACATAAATAAGAATTGTTCAATGAAGCCTCCTCCTCCTCCTCCTGGTAAAACAAATATACAGAAATACAAATACCCAGCTCTAACTGAACATTAGACAAACCATCTCCTTGGGTTTTAGCAGTAAATATAGACTTAATAGGCTCCATAAAATCCTGGTCTTCCCTAGTATGGATGGCTCCCCCCTTGAGGAAGTCCCACACTTCCAGCAGGGGCATAGCCAGGGGAGGTTTCCTGAGTGCTCAGAACCCCCCCCCCGCCCACCTGATTGTCTGCCCGACGCCCGCTTGCCATGTGAAGTGCCAAAAAAAAAAAAAACATTTTAAATTCAGCCACAGTCAAGTGGAGTGATGTGATCCCTCCTGGATTTACTCACAGACAGATGCAGTGCCAGATTCCAAGACTTGCACCATGCGCCACCCATTGCCGTTTTTTCCACCAACGACACAGTCCATTTAAACTTTAAAACCCACTGTCTGCTAAGGATGGCATGCGGGGCGGAGCGCCGGGAGTCGGCTGATGAATATGCCCTGTCTCCCCCGGCGCTCAGATGAGACACGAAGAGGCGTCGGCTCTGCATCACATGATTGCAGATTGGAGCAGTCACATGATGCATAGCCGCCGAAGCACACTGCACACTGGCAGAGAAAGAAAGATTCCCACGTGGAGGCAGCAGCAGCTAGTGCCTTGGCTAGGCAGCCTAGAGTGGTGTGCATCTGAATCAGGCGGATCATTGCGGGCTTATCCGGCATGACAGCATGTTAAGGGAGACGGGGGACTCAGCAATCTCGGGCAGGCTGCAGCATTAATCAGATCAGCCTGGGAAGAGGCTGACTAGTGAGGGGACGGGTGGCAAATCTAGAGAGGCCTGAGTGTCTAGTCAGACTGAAAAGGTAGACTCGAGTGTGCACAGTGATCAGGGCTTTTACAAGGTAGCGCTGCAGCACTGGCAAGGAATAGTAATGGGGCAAACATGATTTAAAAATGAAAGGGTGGGGTATTAAAAAAAATTACTGTGGGGGGGGGGTCCTGGGATTTTGACAAACTAAGTGACCTGAAAGTGGGGATTTCTGTCGAATTCTGTGCTGATTAAATCGGTTTAAAAATTCTGAATGGAAAGTGTTCTTGCACTCCTGTATTTGTCAGAATAGAACTCCTGAGCCATGTTTTGCAAAATATTGTGAATTTATATTATGTGACATAATATACAGTATAAGTCTGCTGAACATCAGCCCTATTATCCTAAAGATGACCAATGGAGACATTTTTTTTTATTTATTTATTTTTGCTGTACATGAAATTGGGATATCCTAATTGCAAGACAAGAATAATGGTGGTATTGTAATACTGCTCTTAGAACAAACTGCAAAAGGACAGTGATCACTGAATGGGGGCTGATGTGACCAGGGGGAATAGAAAATGAAAGTGTGGCTAGCTCAAATGAGGGAATTGGGGCCGGCTGATGTGACATGGGGGAATAGAAAATGAAAGTGTGGCTAGCTCAAATGAGATGACTTATCTGGTCACATGAACAACGTAAGGGGGAGGCTAAATAAAAATTATGATATGAGTGGAGGATGGAAAAATGACCATGGGGGGTTCTCAACTTTTGGCTCATTTTAGGGTGAATCTTCTGCTCTCGTCTCACACTGAAAGGGGCTGTGATGACATGAGGGGCTGGGGGAATGAAAGTGTGGCTGACTCAGATACAGCTTGCTAAATGGACACAATGCACTGAAGTGACTTATCTGGTCATAAGTGAGACAAAAAACATAAGGGGCTATCAAATAAAAAATGATGGTGGTGGAATTTTGATGCATTTTGTGACTCAACAGTTATTGCCTAAAATGCACAAAACTGCACCATTTAACTCGTAAATTTTCAAGATTTTCTGGGGGGGGCATGCCCCCAGACCTCCCAGAAGTGTTTGGGAACCCACCCTCCACTAAATCCTGGCTACGCCCCTGCTTCCAGTATAGTACAAGGTGTGCGACCGGATCGTAACCCTGATTTCTCCTCCCACATCAATGCTATCCATAAAAAGCCACTCTCCAAGCTCGACACCCTGTACTACAACAAATCCTGCCTTCTACTCTCTGTCTGCTGTGAGACCACTCCGTACTTACACATTAGTGCCCCCTTTTACAAGTGTTGCACTGTATTGTTCTGTCTGGTCTCTGCCTAGAGTCCAGCTAGATCATAGCTTTAATGTGACTGTTAAACTGTTTACTTTGCTCATGTGATGTTAAGCTTGCCTTACTGTTAAATCCTGCATTGTCTGTTAATTTTTCTGAAATCCTGATAACTTTGCTCTGTCTGTATATTCTTTGTACTCTCCCGGGTCACACCTGAAAATAGGCATATGTTTGTCTAGTGTGCTTACCTGATCAACAAAAGCTAAATAAAATAAATAAAGATGATCTGCCCGATCATCGATAGATCAGGGTGGGGCAGTGGATGTGGCCATCTTAGATGTCAGTAAGACCTTCGACACGGTACCACATAGAAGGCTTATAAGGAAGCTGGATAGTATGAGGGGTTGATCAAAGGTGGTAAACTGGGTACTAAACTGGTTGATGGACAGGTGAGAGAGGCAGGTGGTAAAAGGTACTCACTCTAATGAAGGGAGAGTGACCAGCGGGGGTACTTCAAGGCTCAGTACTGGGACCAGTCCTTTTCAGTGTCTTCATAAGTGACATTACAGAACAGCTGAAAGGGACAGTATGCCTTGCTGCAGATGACACCAAACTTTGTAATAGGGTCGATGCTCTGAAGACAGTGGAGAGAGTGGAGAGAATGAGTAGAGACCTGACAAATCTGGAGGAGTAGTTGAGGTTATGGCAGCTGCGTATCAATGCAATAATGTACAAAATCATCCACCTAGGGCACAGAAACCCAGGAGCGGTGTATAAAATGGGGGAAGAGGTATTTACAGTCACTAAATAGGAACAGGACCTTGGGGATGCTGGGGTGCATGGGGAGGGGTATCACCAGTAGAAGGAGAGGTGGTGTTAACCACTGTATTGATCACTGGTGAGACCCAACCTGGAGTACTGTGTCCATCTCTTGAGCCCACATCTCATGAAGGACATAGACAGGGTAGAGGGAGTCCAGAGGAGGGCAACTAAAATGATGCAGGGGCTGCCTCATAAGCCCTATAAGGAGAGACTGAGGGATCTCAATATGTAGACTCTGACAGAGGGGGGAAAGGAGAGAGGAGATATGCTAGAGACCTATAAGTGCCTTATGGGGGTGAATAAGGTACAGGAGGGAAGAATTTTTCAGAAAAGAAGGTGCACGGGAACAAGGGGCCATGCAATAAAGTTGGAAGGGGGGCATTTAGGAGGGATGCGAGAAAGTACTTTACTGAAAGAGTGGTGAATACCTGGAACAGTCTTCCAGCAGAGGTGGTGGGGGCCAAAACAGTGATGGTCTTCAAGCATGCATGGAATAAGTATAAAGGAATCTTGGAAGAAGGGGGGAGGAGCCAGAGATCAGTTAGGGTCTGCGGTGGCAGCATAGGCAGGGACAAAATGGGCCCGCTGGGTGGGACAAGCGATCTTTATCTGCTGACAAATTTTGTTTCCTGGTGTTTGACTACATGGGCTTGGTATACAGTGACATCACTAATACCTGCTTGACCAGACACGGTTTAATTTCTTCTTTCATTTTTCCCTAAAGTACCCCCCTCCACAATCATCACTGTTTCCTCAACTCCAGCATTCGTCTTCCATCCCTACAGGTACAGGGCCGGATTTTCAAAATGTACTGGGACTAAGCCCCACTCTGCAATTCCAGCTGCAAACTGAAATCACTGCTGCTGTGGAGATTTGTATTTTCAGTCCCCTGCAGCTGCAGGAAATGTTATACCTGATCCCACTGGCCATAACATTTTTCCGCAGCTATGGGGGAAAAAACAGCTGCAAGTTACCGTAAATCATGGAGGCAATCATAAACCGGCTCCACTTTTGAGAATACTGTAGCTGCATGAAAAACTGTGGCTCTGCAAGTGGCAACCCACTTGTGTGAAGTTTTTCCCGCAGCTACTGGATTTTCAAGGGCTTTGAAAATCTGGCCCACTGCCTCTTTTCTTTCCAAAGTCTGGGTTTGCCCTCTCCCCTGTTATCTATCTCTTGTGTTGTCACAAATGTTTTGATTTTTTTCAGATGGAAACTGCAAATCTGTTAGCAGCTTTGTAGATAAAGTTTGTGGTGTGTTGTGTTAACCAACACACCACCACAAATAAAAATAATACATTTATTAGGCTAGTTTTTACAGTAATTTCTTACTGACTTTCTAACAGAAATATGCTTTTAATAGGCAATGTACAAACCTTTACGTTTTCATTAGCCTAATGACGACATCATATTTGCCTAAAAAAAGAGCCTCTTTTTGTTTCTCTCCCAGCCTTTTAGACAGAAATAAAGCTTTCTTCCCCTAAAAATGAGAGAGATTTTGTCAAACATGTGAATTGTAATAATCTGTGAGCTTCTGTTATAATCTAGCAGATGATGTTTTCCTCCTAACAAGATTTTAATTGGGAAGCAGAAATCAGATTACTAATGTATTCACTGCAAAACCACATAGGTGGGCAACACTACAGTCATATAAATGATAGGAATGGTCAAATTCGGTTTGATTTTGCCAAATCCAGGTTGAGTCTGGATTTGGTTTTGCAAAGGATTTGGTTTTGGAGTTGGATTTGTCTGAACCTATATGCATTATTACACCTCCCCTTCCACACTCATACCTACAGTACTGTGGCCAGCCATACTGACCCACCACACACCTACACATTTGGGTACCATCTCCCTTTCCAGACACTGATACTCCTGGTACAGTCTCCTATCCACTTGCATGCTTGCACCCCCAATGTCCCCCATATACAGGCTAAAATAGTTACATGAAATAATTTCTCTTATCCTGCAGAAGAGGTCTTCTGAAGCACTAATGTTTACAGTTAAACCTGTAAATAAAGTCTGCAGTGCCACCTTTTTCCTTAAAAAAAATGCTTTTCATCTCCCTCACACCTACAATTATGTTTTATCAAAAACAGAATAAGCTATGAATAGCTAACATTATATTATTCAGAGGTGAAAAGGAGCGACTACCAGCTGACTAATAACCAGTGGTAAGGAGACTGAAGGAGGAATGGCAGTTCATATTATTACCACCACCACCCCCCAACACACACACACACACACACACACACCTATACACACATGGCTACCGGCTAACTAATAACCACTGCTAAGTAGACTGAAGGAGGAATGGCAGTACACATTATACATGCTGCTGACACACACATACACACATGCACACACGCACGCATGCACACGCACACTGCTGAGATATAGTATGCAAAAGGAAGACATACATTCCTGAACAGGTTGGTGCCATCACTAAAGCTGCCACTTCGCTGCTTTGCAATACAAACACAACCACTGTGCACTCAGAAAAAATACAGAATGAAACAGTGCATCACTCAACAACATTAATAAAGCCTAGCAATGCACAGAAATGCAAACTCACTACCCCAGCAGTTTGCCTGGGGTCCAGTTGTTGTCGCATGCACCCCTGTGACTGCAGTTCCATTTTCTGACTCCAAATATAGGCCTAAGACAAACAATGCAAGACTATCCTAGAGATGTTGCCCCTACACACTTGATTTTATCCCAACATCACCATGGCATAGGGTGTGTGGCTCTGCTCTTCCAGTTCTAAGAGAAGGGCTGGATACTGGGTACTGGCATCTCTTTGCTCTGGCTGAGGGCTTTGGCACCAGATGTCCCTCCACATTTTCCTGGGGGTCATTAGTGGACCGATTCTACTCCCTCTTCCAGATTTCGTAAACATCAGGCAAAATGACACTACCCTGATGTCTCAGCATAATGCCTTGCTAGCCACTTGGGTTCAGAAACAGACTTATGTCAGGAAGCAGCTGTGGCTAGAACAGCTACAGTGTGGCACTGTGTCCTGGAAAGGGAGGGCTTTCAGAAAGTTGCCACTGCAGTGATATATGAGAGAAGGTCAGAGAGCTTGCATCCCCTGCAGAAGACTGTGAGTGCATGAAGGTCAACTGATGCTACAGCCCATGCCACAGGGAGAAGGGAAGGAGCAAGGGAGAAAATAGGTCAACTATGTGCTCTAGGCCATCTGAATGATGACATCTGGCTCTCTTATGTCCTGCTCTACATTGGTAGTGGTATCCACTGGTAGAGATGGTGGGGTTCGCTGGGGTCCCAACGTTGAGGCACAGTTGGTAGCTTCAGGGTCAAACAGCTATACAAAAAAAAAAAAAAAAAAGAAATACAAAAATAAAACCCAGGCACTGTGGGCTACATTAGAGCACAGGCTTAGGAACTAGATCTCACCACCCAGGCCCACTTATCCTTTGACAAAGTGCTTCAGTCTCTCACTCCCAGCACACAGCTGTAAAACTGGTAAAAGCAGAACCCCACCCCCAAAACAGTTTTTAAGTTGAGTGGCCCTGGATAGAACAAGCACTTGTCAATGCCGAATGTTGTCTTGCTGGCACTGGCATTGGTGGTGCAGGAGTTGGAGAGATGCATAATAGGAATGGCAGTGAAGTATTGAACTGACGCCAACCCCACCCCCACCCTGCAAAGACTGGCAGGCATTGGGGTGTGCCTTTGGGTCACTGGCCATAACACTCATGCCATTTCACCTCACCCTACCCTGTAGACACTGACAACTGTGGTGGTGTGCTTTGGGGTCTTCGGGCCTTATGCTCACCCCATTCCATAAGGAAATATGCTGAGATGGGTGCAGTATAAGAGAATGGGGTTAACTTTGGGGCCGAAGAGTCCAAGGCACACCTCGATGCCTGTCAATGGCTGCAGAGTGGGGGCGGGGTGGCATGGCATGAGCATTACGGCTGACAATCCCAAGTTACACCCCTGACACCTGTCAGTCTCTACAGGGTGGGGCATTATGGTTGGAAACCCTATTGCCCCAGGTGTTTTCACTCCAATTTTTCAACATGGGCTTTTTGTGATCCTACCTCATGAACAGTGGCACTATCAGTTCATTAGCCGAAAGGTGATTTTGCTCAGCAACTGCACCATTTGGCGTCACAGGTGTGAAAGCACATTTCGTGCAGGATGTGAAAAATGACAGCTGTACTGTTCATGAGGAGGTGTGAAAAAATGGAAATGTTCAAAATCTGGAGTGAAAATATGAAAAATTGGTGAAGTCATGAGCGTGCGCAGAAACTGCACAACGCACGCCCATAATGCAATTATTTGGGGATATTTTTTTAACCAAATTTTCAATACAGGCATTTTGGGGCCTCTACTCATGAACAGTGGCATTGCAATTTTGTTAATCTGTCCTGAAAGTTGATTTCCCACAGTGACCGTGCCATTGTGTGCCAGATGTGCAAAAACACATTTTGGGCAGGATGTGAAAGACGACAGCTGTACTGTTCATAAGGAGGTACAACAAAATAGCAATGTTGAAAATCTGGAGTGAAAATATTAAACATTGAGGAAGTTACAAGTGTGCATGGAAACTGCACAACGCACGCTTATAACACAGTCATTTTTTGGAATTTTTTCAGTAAATTTGCAACATAGGCTTTTTGGGATCCTACCTCATGAAGAGTGGCACTGTTGCTTTGTTAATCGGTCCTGAAAGGTGATTCTATGCAGTGACCCTGAAATCATCTTTTGGGACTGAATAACAAAATGACAGTGCATGTACTCATCAGGTGGGGGCCCAAGAATCCCATGTTGAAAATTTGGGGCCAAAACGAAAAAAATGGCCAAGATATCCACCTAAGTTGAACTCCTCCCCATTGATGCCATTATACAGCTTACCATGATTTTCTTCAGTTCGTGATCGGCTTTTGAAGAGTTCAGACGTCTCCTGCTCCACCGAAGATCACCGCCCGGACCTCCAAAGGTAAGTATGGGGTGATGGGGGTTGCGGGGAGGTGGGCACAGAGGGTGGTGCAGGTTGGGGAGGAGGGTGTCCTGATGACGAGGGACCATTTTCTGTTTTACAGGGACAAAAAACACATTGGAGGAAGGTTTTATTTGTAAGTTTTACAAAAAATACATTTGGGCACACTGGGTGGGCTCAGTGTGCCTACAAGTTTTTTGGGGAGGACTGAAGCCGATGGGGATTGGGCAATTCTGTAGGCAAAGAAAGTGTGTGTGTGTGTGTGTGTGTGTGTGTGTGGCGGGAGATTATGCCGACGGGGATGGACACCTGGCTGGAAACAAATTAAACTAGGGGGCATTATGCTGATGGGGATTGGGCTCCCCCATCGGCAAACAAATTAAACTGGGGGGGCATGCCTACAGGGGGATTGGGCACCCCTGAAGTTGGCTTTCTGGGGATTATGTGTCAGACAGCAGGAGCCGCCATGTTTACTGAAATGTTTCATCAGGAAACACACATACGCGAGGTGTGTTAACTATGCTGCTGCATGATGAGCTTGTCTCTGATTGCAGTGGCACTTTTCTTACAAGTTCTGTCCACTTTACATACAACTTCTGTCAGTGCTAGCATGCTGGCTAATTGGGGAATGAGGGACGCACCTACTAAAGCGTGCCCTGCATTCACCAACACTGACACACCTCTGCATCTGTCCTACTACTGCAAGATGCTGCTTGCGCAAGCGCAAGACAACTTAAAAATGTAAACAAACTCTCCTTTCTTCCCCTAAGGGACAAACACCCACCATCACAACCCCCTCTTTTCCCTGCCCCCTACTGTTTCATGTCTTCAGAGTCTTCATGTTCCCCTATCCTCTTCTCTGCAACAGGAATCTGCAGGGGGAACAGCTGTGTATGCCTCCTCCCCCAAATCCTGTCCTTACTGTTCAGTTGTTACAGTGAGGGGTAAGGAAGCAACATGATATCCAGGTCTTTTTCATAATGTTGGGGGAGCAGCATGACAAAGGATAAGCTCCCTATCCTTCAACCCCTCCCAAAAATATCGGGGCTTCTTGTTAATGTTGGAGGAGCAGCATAATGAGGGCCATGCTCCTGGCCTTTCATAGTCTCCCCTTAAAAAAAATCCTTTGTTGCAGGGGCACAACTGTATATGCCACCCTTATATGAACTCATCCCGAGTCCTGATTTATTAAGCTGCTTTCTTGGGCTGTTTCACTTCTCCCTGTAACACCCCTTTATGTGGGGAAGAAGCTAGAAAATAAAAATGTCCATGAGTATGGCTTGGCAGGAAAAGACGTGCACAGGTGCATTAGGCAGCTGGAGTCAGCAATGTTGCCTGGGGAAGGGGTTTGTGCAAGAGCATCTGTTTTAATTGGTTGCTCTTATACAAACCCCATCCCAGACAGCACCACAGTCTTCGACATCCTACTGCATGCTCACCTGTGCCTCCCCGGCCCCTTCTCAATCTAACCAGCCCTAATTGTGTTAGCTGCTTTCCCCCATTATGGGCATTGGGGCAAGCATTTTAAATAAAAATACCAGCAACTGGAAATCTGAGCCAAACTGAGGCAGTTTGGTTTGGTGTTGTTTAGACATGAGCTGTCCAAGTTTGGGTGAGCTCGGTTTTGAGGGTAAGGCTTTGTCCCATCCCTAATAAATGGTTTCATTTGTTATTGAAAGAATTATTTATTTCTTTTGATAAAGACAGAAGTAACTTTACAGTTTCTTACTGAAATACTTTGAATGGGCTAGCCTGGTAGGATGTCACTCAAGGGGCTGGCTGGGGGAAGGAGAATCAAACACACCAGGGACAGCTCTCCTTGTTCAGGGTGGGAAGAAGAGTACATTCTGCCACACGTGTGATACCTGGCTGAAGCCATGGGTTAGCACAGTTGGAGACACCCAGCATGGGAGGGGATGCCGCTGGGTGCCAGCGTGAACATGCACGTGCTCATGGAAGCATGCTTCATTGCACGCCTGGTCCACTGGTGAAAAATGGAGGGAAAAGCATCTAGCGGGCAGGATGACACTGGTGACCACAGCCCCCACACTACTGACCATGGCTGCCACCCATCAAGTGGTCTAGGACAAGTGGTGGGGTAAGTCACAGGGAAGGCAGGTGTCTGGGCTGGGGGAGTGGCAGAAGGGGGCAAGCCAGGGTGACCAGGAGATAATGTGTATATGGAAAAAACAAAGATATAATTTGGGTTCCTTAGAATAGCCAGATGACGTTTGCACTGTTGTGATGCCATCCTTCAGAGAGATGTTAAGCTGAGGTTGCTTCTGTCAATCTTTGGTGACGGTGTGGGTGGAAGTTAAAGATTGTGTGCCACGTATCAGAAGAGTGGGGGAAAAATACAACAAACAGAAATCAATAAATACAAAAAGATGTAAATATAACAGGTATAGATACTGGTGATCTCTTCAGGAACAAATATTTAAAACCATAAAAGATAATTTACAATATGTAACCCTGGCGCCGTCCTATAAGAGGACTACTACCCCTGCCTGGGTGGCCACTAACCAGGCTAAGGGGCCTGGGGTCCTATTAGCTGTTATACAGGGGTCTTTTCCCAGGATATAAAATATAAAATAGCGGTGCCTCTACCCAGAGTACAATTTAAGTGGGTATGATAGTTACCAGTACAACCCCCTGGGATGCTGTACCAACCCACCTCCCCATACAGTCGCCCCAGGCATGGACATAGCATTAATCACTATCCCCACATTCAGTACTTGGCATTTCTGTTTTCAGGTAATAATATGCTCACTAACTCAGACTCTTGACTCAGACCTTTTCCAAAAACAGAAACATCTCATTTATTTACATGGGGAGGGTATATGAAGGAAAGATTGGAATAGAGGTTAAGTACAGACCTTTTTAATATGCATTTTAAAGATCTTTGTGCTCAAACTTAAACTGGGATGCATAGGGAGAGGCATCACCATTAGAAAACAGGAAGTTGTTGGCCCTCTGTACAGATAGTTGGTAAGACCATGACTGGAGTACTGTGTACAGTTCTGGAGACTCCATCTCCGCAAAGACATAGACATGGTGGAGGCTATCCAGAGGAGGGCAACCAAAATGGTGCAGGGTCTGCACCAGAAGACATATGAAGAAAGACTAAAGGAGCTTAAGATGCATAGCCTCGAGGAAAAGAGGGAGAGGGGGGGACATGACAGAAACTTTAAAATACCTCAAGGGAATCAACAAAATCCAAGAGGATAGCATCTTTCAGAAAAAGAGGTGTGCAAGAACTAGGGGGCACAATTTGAAGATAATGGGGGGGGGGCAACACAGAGGTAATGTAAGGAAGTATTTTTTCACAGAGAGGGTTGTGGATGCATGGAATGGCCTTCCGGAGGAGGTTGTGGAATTCAAGAATGCATGGGACAGTCATAAGGAAGTTCTAGGGGGGGTGGTGGTAGGAAGAAGTAAGCTGTTGGTTAACTAGGATCTGCAGCGTATCCATTAGGTAGGGAAATGGGCAGACTGGGTGGGCCAAGCAATCCTTATATGTTTCTGTTTCTTAGGATGCTGCAGCTTGGATCTTCAGCTTGATTGAAGGTCTCGCAGCTTGTCCCCTTTGGCCTATGGAGGCCCGTTGCAGAGTCCTGGCACAAGGCCCACCAGCTACAGTGGGCCTAGACCAAGGAGTGGCCCCACAGCCCAGCTCCTTCACAGGTCAGAGTGCCCTAGCACTCAGGTAAAAACCTGTGGTCACCTGCAGCCAGCAGACCCCATTTGGTAAGGGTTAGCAGGTTCCCCACCTGGCCCTGGATTGGCTAGACATCTCTGGCTCTCTTGTCTATCTTTGACACACAGGCTTCATTGTGCAGGCAAAGCAGATTATCTATCTTTGTTGCTTTTCAGATCTCCGAACACTAAAGTCTGAAACTCCAACTTCGCAACAACAGTCTCTTTCCTCTGCTTTGTCTCAAGGGCAGACAGCAGGTACCTGGCCCGAATGGCACCTGCCCATCTCTCTGCTAGGACAGCCTCTCAACTTCAACACAGCCACTCTTGCTCTGGTTTGCACACAGTTCCAGAAAATATCTTTCTCTTACAGGATCTCTCAGTCCCTCTGCTGCAAAACAAATATTTCTCTCACCATGCAGGTGCAGATAATTTCGGAAGAGGCTCTCTCTTCAATCTCTGCCTCACAGGACCAATCCATTTTCCGTAATCCGTTTTCCAATTCCGCAAAACCTTTTCCTAAGCCTTCTGTCCTTCTCTTTTCCCTTTAGATGCTTTGTTTTTCCATGGTTGAACAGAACCTTTTTCCTTTTTCTTAATTCTCTCACTCAAATCTCTATTCACCAGTGTCTCACCGATGTGGTGCAGATGAAAGCAGAAGAGGTTCTCTCTCCATCTTCTTCAACACAAGATCATTTTTTCAGTCAATCTTTTCTTGGGACACATTTACTGCTGTGGTGTAGCTTCTTACCACAGAAACCTGTAGCAGGACCCTGCAACTCTCTTTCTCTTTCTCTGCAGAGCTGCCTAAGCCACTTTCCACCTCTTTACTCTCCAGATGGGGAAAAGCATGACCAGCCCTTGGGGACAATTTTCTGGAAGTCCCTAGGCAGAACCTTTGCCAGCCTTGCAGCCGCATTCTCTGCTTAGGGGCTGGAGCCCCTCCCCCTCCCTGTGGAGGTGCTCCCACTGGACTGACTCAGAATCCAAAAGTTCTTCTCTTTTGAGAGCTTTTTGGCAGCTCCCCATTGGCTCTAGCCACTGTCCCTCTTAAAAATTAATATGTATGAGGGTCCCTCGATACCTCATTGGCTGCCGAGGAAGGCGCCTAAACTTTCCCCAGTATTCCCCCCAAGAGTCTTTTCACAAGTTCCAGAGTCCTCCTGGTGAATCCCGGCATTTCTGTTGGCTGTCCAAGGATCCCATGGCTGCTAGGATGGCTGTAGAACACACAGTCCCAACACAGTTCATACGGTGTCTCAAGTTTAAACTATTCCGGCAGCCAAACCATTTACTTTTACTTAATCATTTCCATACACATTTGTAGCCACCCCTGTGCCCTATGGAATGAATGCAACATTTTAACATCTCCATGCAGCCCATCTTCCATTGCTGCTGCCATTTGAAAATGCCCCCAAGCAGCACACACACATAGCCCCATTACATTTTATCAAGCCCCCACTTCCACTGACTCTTCAGCAAACATACACATCTTTATTCAGTAAATGTTCCACAGTTCTTTTCCAGTCCCTTTCCTCCTTCACACCGTGGAGCTATTTAAACATATTATTTATGTCTTTTCCTGTCACTAGCGCCAATATCTGTAACCCCAAGGCACTGGACAGGACTTGGCTTATTAATATTCATGAGCCAGCTCATTAATATGCACGAGATGGCTCCCTGAATTTCAAGTGTGATCGGTGCTCTTAAAAAATACTCTCTTTCTTCTCCCTCCGGTCCACCTAAAGTCTCCAGTCCCTCTTTTGCTTTACCCTGGGACTGGGACTGCCAGACAGGCAAACTAAATGGCCACCGAATGGCTGAAATGAAAATGTGCTTCTGCACATGAGCGGAGCACTGGAATGCACTTGAGGTGCACAAAATGACCAGCGGCTCTGTGCTACATCTCCTCCCTTTTTCAGGGGCAATGTGAGGAAGTATTATTTCACAGAGAGGGTAGTGGATGCATGGAACAGTCTTCCTGAGGAAGTTGTGGAGTCTAAAACTGTGGGAGAATTCAAGAATGCATGGGACAGACATAAGGCAATTCTTGTGGGGGGCAGGAAGATATAGGCTGTTGGTTAAATAGGATCTGCGGCCTATCCTGTAGGTAGGGAAATGGGCAGACTAGATGGGCCTAGCGGTCCTTATCTGCCGTCAAAGTCTATGTTTCTATATTTCTATGTTTCCTCCGGCTCTGTTTAAAAAAAAAAAAATTAATGCGGGTGCCGGATGGAGGACCCAGGATACTAAGATGCTGCCTGGGGAAAACAGCCAGGACCAGGACATAATGGGGAAACACCATGGGGAAAAACCAGGGCACCAGAATTGGGAATCAGAAGCCCCCAAGGGCTGAACAGGTAAGCCCCCAAACAGGGTTTACAAATATTATCAAATAAAGAACAAAAAAGGGAGATAATTCACAACACAAGAAGCCTATGGCTCCCAACAAAGTCATAGGCCCAGATATTCAAACTGCACCAGGCTGTGGCGCAAGCCTGGGCGCAGTGCAACTTGGCTGTGTAGGGGTGTTGACTGGGCGATATACAACGGAGCTGCACCATGGCTCAGCATCTTTGAATATCGGACCCTGGCCACCCGCAGTGCGCATGGCGCAGTGGCACTGTGCCAGCGCAAGTGGCCAGAGTGGAGCAGGGGGATGCACTAGCACAAGTTCCATTGCGCTAGGTGCAACAACCGCGATATTCAAAGTGCACATGCAAATGGGACCATAATGTATGCAAGCGCAAATGGGGTAATTTGCATGTCATTGTAACTCCATTTGCATGCAGGTGCACCAATCGGCGACTTGCACCTGGCGCCCTGCCAGGCAGCACCATTGAGGACTGGCGCCCCTGTGCAGCAATGTTCCCACAGCCCAATCGCGGGCATTTGTAAAATAAAAGATTCCTATATCCTGGTGGTCCAGTGGACCACTGTCAGCCGATCGTGGCTTAAGTAAAATAAAAGAAGAATCCTATATCCCTGGTGGTCCAGTGGACGCTGTCGCCGATCGCGGGCTTCAGTAAAATAATAAAGATTCCTTTTCCCTGGTGTTCCAGTGGACTGCTGTCAGCCCATTCGCAGGCTTAAGTAAAATAAAAGAAGAATCCTATATCCCTGGTGGTCCAGTGGACCTCTGTCAGCCCGATTGCGGGCTTAAGTAAAATAAAGAAGAATCCTATATCCCTGGTGGTCAGTGGACGCTGTCAGCTCAGTTGCAGCTTAAGTAAAATAAAGAAGAATCCTATATCCCTGGTGGTCAGTGGACGCTGTCAGCCGATGCGGGCTTCAGTAACAATATAATGATTCCTATTCCCTGGTGGTCCAGCGGACCCCTCCCCACCGCCCACTGATCCCCGCCCTGCTCCCCGGTCAGTGGTGGGCAGCAACACCCACCGCCTGCTGCCCGCCAGCTGACACTGTCAGTGGGGCTGTCGCCCGTGGTCCACAGCGTGAGCCAATGAGTGTGCAGCCCATACCGTACTACAATTCCAGATATGTGAATGGATCATTCACATATCTGGAATGTAACTTAACCGTAGGTACTGCGCCGACCAACTCGCGACCAATGGGCGACAGCCTTACCGACGGTGTCAGTCGGCAGGCAGCAGCCGCTGACCGGGGAGGGCAGTGGGGATCAGTGGGAGGGTGGGAAGGGGTCCGCTGGACCATCAGGGATACAGGAATTATTATACTTTTACTGAAGCCCGCGATCAGGCTGACAACGGTCCACTGGACCACCAGGGATATAGGATTCTTCTTTTATTTTACTTAAGCCCGCGATCAGGCTGACAGAGGTCCACTGGACCACCAGGGAAAAGGAACCTTTATTATTTTACTGAAGCCCGCGATCGGGCTGGCAACAGTCCACTGGACTACCAGGGAAAAGGAATCATTATACTTTTACTGAAGCCTGCGATCGGACTGACAGTGGTCCACTGGACCACAAGGGATATAGGATGCTTCTTTTATTTTACTGAAGCCCCTGATCGGGCTGACAGCAGTCCACTGGACCACCAGGGATATAGGATTCTTCTTTTATTTTACTGAAGCGCGCGATCAGGCTGACAGCGGTCCACTGGACCACCAGGGAAAAGGAATCTTTATTATTTTACTGAAGCCCGCGATCTGGCTGACAGTGGTCCACTGGACCACCAGGGATATCAGATTCTATTATTTCATACCAATGTCCACGATCGGGCATTGGGGGGGGCGCCACCATGGAGGTACTGCCGGAGCTCGGGTGGCCACCCATAGGTGGCAGCTGCTGTGTTGCGCCTTGCAATACGGCAGCTCACCTGTGGGTGACTGGCCGTTGCTCCTTTTTTTGGGGATCAACTTTGTGCCACGCAAGTAGGGGTTGCGCATGCATGGCTCAGGACATCCCGGCTGAATATCGGATGCAGAGTGCGATGGGCACACCCTTCGTACCTGCACCTGCATATTATTACTGATGAGGCCCGGCGCGTTGGGATTTGTGCCAGGTGCAATTCTCATTTGAATATCACGCCAGGACACATCAGTGGGTTGTGCATGGTGCAACACTGTTGCGCCATGTGCAACCCTTTTGAATACCTGGGCCATAGTATCAAAAAATAGGAGCAAAGAGCAAAACGGACCAAACAGATGTGTGAGTGCCCTTAATGACTTGACACCATGGGGCGGAGCAGCAAGATGGCCGCAATGCTGTTCCACTCCCTACAGCTCCGTTTGTTATAGCGCCTGAAAGGTTTCACTCCCTCTAAAATGGTGGCATTTTATTTTCAGGTAAACTGATGAATGAAAGCCACTATTTAATTTTGCTTTAATCTGTTTTATCGCCGCCGTTTTTGCTTCCAGACCCCGGGATGTAGGCTCTGGGAGCTTGGTTTGGCGTTTAAGGGTCTGAGTTTTTTTTCCCCTGCTTTCTCAAATGAAAACTCTTGCCAGAGCAAGTTGCACGCTCAAGTCGCCTGCCTTGTTGTCTGGGGTCTTTCCTGAAGGCCTTTTTGCTGCCAAACGGATGAGCTGGCCACCCGTTGTTTTGGGATATTTGTGGCATTCTCAGCTTCACTGATGAGGCTGGACATCTACCAAACTGCAAGGAGAAAGGAGAGTAGTCATGGATGTTCATCCAAGGGATGGTGGCACTTGTGTGCCGATAAGCTTATTCAAACCTTAAAGAGGTATGCCACTTTAAAATGTATTGCACTTAGAGAAGTGTGTCTCTCAGTTTTGTTTTATAGGGGTAATTGCAATGAAGAGGAGAGGAGAGAATGGATTAAGTAAAGAACTGGTGGCTGATACTGATTGCACACAGGATTTAGATTGTGCTCCCAATCTCCCAGACTACTAATCAGAGAAAAAGGAGAGGTGGGGAGCAAAAGCAAAAGGAGCTTTTGCAGTGATAATAACAGGCCAACTAATGGTGGCGTTTTTTTCTCCAAGAGGTACTGTTGTCTATGTTAATTCTTTTCCTCTCAGCAATGCTACTTCAGAGACCCCATGGACCATGATTAATTTGAGGTCTCAGAGAGCTCCATTTAAGGGTGATAGCAGCAGCATTCAGGTACACTGAGTATATTTGGCTAACTGTGATATTCTGCAATTTTTTCTCCCCTTCTGACACTTTTTGAGGCTTAAACAGTCCCAGTGTGCTGTGGAGAACTAAAAGTCAGAGTGTGAACTCTGTTATAACGAGCTGAACATGTTCACAAATGACTGCTGTAAAGCAGATTTATCCATAATATTGCTGAAACCCTGTTAAGAGATAGAAATACAGGGTCACGGAATAACTTTGGATGAATTAGCATTGGTAAGCTGACTAGTGGAGAATCAATGCAGATGCTGAGAATGGCAAGAACAATGAATGATTTAAACATTATCAGGTTTTAAATAAGGAAGGACTCCTAAAGGACTGCGAGTGTAAGTTATTAGTTAAATTTGCAGCCTCTTGTTATATTACTGTCTTACTGTATTTTATTTGTGTAAATCATAAGCTTTTTATGTGTTCTAAATGCCAAATTTTTTGTATGACTCTTTTTAATTAAGCAATATATCCCTCCAGGGTGTGGGTATACTGGAGGATTTACCACGGCTGGTGTGGTTCGGTCATGAGGCGTAGCCGAGTTACTTAACAACACCAGTCGTGGTAAGCCCTCCAGTACACCCATACCCTGGAGGGATAAATTGCTATTATACAATGTCCTCATTCCGTTTCTGAAAAAAAAAAAAAACAGTTTTTTTTTTCTTTTTAAATCCTTTTTTTGTAATATTTTTATTGTTGTGCAGGGAAAGAAATAGTCCTCTGATGTGGGCAATCGTGAGAGGGAGAGCTAGAAAACACTCGGGAGAATCGGGTAGTAAGTGGCACTGGAGCCGGAGCAGAAAAAAAATGGAAAGTGTAGAGATATGTGGTGAGATGGAGCGAGGCTTCAGTTACGGACGGTTTAGTACAGAGCTGCGGTTTGTCAGCTGTAGGGAATGTGGTGTGTCGTGTCTGGGGTAATTGAAGGGACTGAGGCTACTGGGAAGAATGTGTGTGGGGAGTAGGCAATACAGGTGGCAAGGATGACTGTCCCGGCCAGGAACTGATTTTAGCATAAGTACAAGGTGCTGTTTTTTTTTTTTTTTTTTCAGTCGTAGTTTTTTTTTTTTGTCAGTTATTTTGGGAGAACAGTGTACTTTATGTACTTGAGGGTCAGAGTTGTGGAGCACTTTAGCGGGGAATCAAGATGGCGGGTATATGTTTTGATTTTAGGGGGTCGTAGCGATCTTGGTAAAGAAGTTGGCTGGCACCTTTTCCAGTGGATACACCGGAGGATTTACAACACTGAAAAGGTGCCAGTCAGCCAATCAAAATGCAGGATTCTGTCTATTTTTGTCTGCCCATTGTATAATTAGGAATCTATTATAGCTGGTCACTTCATCTAATTCAAGTGCTAACTGAGACCCTAGAATGGAATGCATATGCGATAACAAAAATCAAACATAAAATTAAAATATATGTCTTTGAGAAAATGAAACTTATGCTAAAGTAGCTTGTAGAACTTGAGGTTGATTTAATAGCCTAATTGGCTTATAGATCATTTATAATAGTCTAATTAATGGACTCTATGAGAATCAGATTAGGAGTTATATTTTGGCCCAATAGAGGGCAAGACAGCCAGATAGTGGAGTGAAACGTATGGCTGTTTGGGGGCAGGGGATTGCTAATAGTGACCTGATGTGAGAACCAACCCTTGTCAGTATGTAATTCCCACCATACCTGGTGATAATTAGCAGCAGGGAGCAATATTTGTGGCAGGAAGCTTCAAAGTGTGCATTGAGAAGGTCAGGTATAACTGGCATCAAGGTAATTCTCATTGGAACATGTGACTAAAGGTATGTAATTTATGTGCATGACATGCAGTAGTACCTTCGTGAGTTGACACCTGATCCAAAAGGAGACCCAAAGTTAAGTGGATGTATCCTTTAGATGTCCACAATAGGGCCCAATAGAGGGCAAAGGTACCTGAAAATGAAGCACATTGTGTGCATACAGGAAAGCATGCAGTGTACAGGGTGATCCAGATGTGGTTTTCAATTGTTGCTGGTTTATAATTCCTGCCATAGTGTTGGAAATTGGAGGCTCAGAGCTAGCGGGTGTTGCAGGCTGCCTCTGAAGTTTGTCAAAAAGTGTGGGTGATACTGACAACTTGGGTTGTTTCAATTCCGGTCCAGTGATTTGCTTATTGCCTTCAACTTCCTTACAAAAGTATCTTTGCAGCCTGGCAATAAGCCTGATCTGAGGCAGGAATTGATGGCCAAATCTAGTACTTATCAGGGAGCTGTACATCAGCCCTAATGAAAGAAGGAAGAACAGCATGGGATTTTTAATTTTTTATTTTACATTCTTTTACTTGGTGGGTCTCTACTGTTGGCCCTCAGCCCTGGTCACGGCCCCTGGGACCCCCCCCCCACCATCTATGGTCATTCCCCCAGTTATCACCGCAGGGTGGGGCCGTGGCATTGGAACCCCATATCTAAGCTGCGGAACTAGTGACTCTTCAGGGGAGTGGTGATGGTGGCTAATCGAGGCCCCAAGGAGGGCTTCACTTAGACAGTGGACCCACCCACCTACCCCCTTTTTCCATTTTTTTGTGGAGGCGGGGACGTACAATGATGCTGGCGTCTGCCCCGCCTCCCTTGCATTTCAAGCACCGGAGCTTGAGTGACTTCCAGCCTCTGCCAGTGGTCCTCCTTGCACTGGACACTACCTCGCCCTCCCCCCGGAGAAGGAGAGCTGTCCAATGGACGCTCCATCCTTCTCCCCCGGCTGACCCTCCAGCGATCCAGGTCCATTCCTGAACCCGGGTCGCCAGTGTCGCAAGCAGAAATCCAACTGGTGCACCAGAAGGCCAGCCAGCATGGTATTAATTCTTAATCCTAAAGCTTAAGTCATATTAGATAAGAATTATATTTATTGAAAAATAGACAGCTATAGTAATAAGGATTGGTAGGAAGCATATTTTTGTGGAAATTACGAAATGCTGGTTTTATTAAAGATACTAACTTATCAGGGCCACAAACATGATATGGATGTGAAATTTTAGCATTTGAGTAAAATGTATTGTACATTTTATGTTTTTATTTTATTTTATTTATTCATTCTCAGATTAGAAATACCTTTGAGCGCAGGGCAGCTCATTTACAAAGGTTCCATATTATTCTGGGAGGGGGTAACAAAACAGACAAAGGGGAAAAACAGTTCCATTTACAGTGTACAGCAATAAATCATAATACATAGTTATTAACAGTCCAAATACAGTTGTGATAACATAAGAGGATAATCTAAGAGATAGAGAGGAGAGGTAGAATTAGAAGTATGACAGGAAAGGGGAAAGGTTGCAGCCAGTTGGTATTGCCAACATGTGAAGAGAGGTAGGAAGAGATAGGTAGGTTTAAAGGGAAATAGGGAGGCAGATACCAGTCGGGGATAGGGTGTGAAGGAGGGTAGGGTGGGTGGGTAGGGAGGACAGAGTGGAGGGAGGAATATTAGGAGGGAAGAGATAGCCAGAAGCCCAGTCAGTGCAGCTAAAGTTCAACTGAGAGGGGCTAGAGCGTGAAGGCAGGTGGGTGGGTGGGGAGGGTAGAATAGAGAGATGAAGAGAGGCAGCAAGAAGCCTTGTCCTTGCAGCAGGTGTCAACTGAGGGGCAAAAGTGGGCATGTAATACAATTATTTGAGGCAATCACATGCGCTTTCATTCCTAATGTGCTGGGGAAAGAGACGCTTAAACTGGATAAGATGAGGTAGGTTAATCAGTTCATAGCCCAGACCATTTAGCCAGTTAGGGTCTCTGTAGAGGAAGGATCGCTGGCACTGGGTGGTCCAGAACCTTGGTACAAGTAAATGTTCAGTGTCAGAGGTCCAAGTATGATGAGACTTGAGTGATTTGGATAAAAGACAGGCGATGCCAGTTGGTAGGACTCGAAGCAACACTTTTTTGGCAAGTACAGGTATGCAGGATTGGTACTCGATCCGGTCTTGTAGTTTGAGCCATCCAGTTTGGACATATAGATCACATGTGTGGGTGAGGTGATCAGCACCAGTGATAAGTCTACAGGCTTTGCTTAGGGTAGTATTTAACCTTTTGAGAGATGTGGCTGAGGCAGCTCCGTAAATTACCAAGCCGTAGTCCATAGTGGGTAGTACCAAACTGTGGATAGCGAGTTTAAGTGCTTGAGAGGTCAGACTCCTTTTGTGCCTAAATAGTAGACCTAATTTTACATTAACATTCCTGGTAACATTTTCAATATGCAGTACATAGGTGAGGTGACTGTCCAGAGTAACTCCTAGGTATATGAAATGTTGAATTTGTTCAAGAGGGGCTCCTAGGTTATTTTTGACTGTCAGGGCATGCAACCTGTGCTTATGGCGAGAGGATGAGAACAACAGAAGTTTAGGTTTTTTGTAATGTAGGATAAGTTTGTGTGATTGGAACCATTTTTCAACTTCCAGGAATCCAAGCTGTAAGCTGTCTTCAAGCATGGAGGGATCTGAGCGGCTTGCAAAGATGACATCATCATCTGCCTATAGGAGGGTCCTTAATTGACAGGCTTTTGGTAAATTGTTCAGGAAGATTCTAAACAGCAGAGGACCTAGAATGGACCCTTGGGGTACACCTGATCTGACGACCTGCAGCTCCGAGATGATATTTGATATCTTCACCTGCTGTGACCTATCAGCAAGGTAGCTTGTTTTAATTGGTTCATGTTGTAATGGTTGAAAAATAATCGATCAACAATAAACTTTGACTTGACTTGAGTGCCCTTAACTCTGCCAACTCAACAGAAGACTACAGGATTTTCTCGGTTGTCCTTGCCAACAGTCCACCTGTCAATAAAACAGGTCCATGTAACTCACCCCAGGACACATGTGCAAACAAACTTACAGCCTGTGACAGCTCATTTGCACGTGTGTCCTGGGGCTGAGTGACTTGGACCTGTTTTATTGACAGGGAGGAATGTCGACCATCACAACTCAGTGTGCCTTTCACGGTCAAACATTACAAATAAATAAAATATTTTCAGAAAGTGTTTTCCAGCTGCAGGTTGCACAGTTCAAAAATGATATCCACCCTACCTAGCATCTTCCAAATGGAGAACATGGCTCACCAAAATGTGGGAGAAATTAGCAAACCTTGGGACACAATACTCGAATGTTAGTGCTAAAAGCTCAAAACACAGTGGAAACGAATGCTTTCTTGCATATAAAACTTGCTGTTCATTGAGCAACAGTGAGGACTAGGAATGTATTTTACAGTACAATAAAATGAGGGTCTGTCCCACGTAATGTGTGACAGTTGAGAGGTATACAAGAATGTCCTCTGCCCTACAGACCCCTTGGTCCTTCAACTAACAAGAAAACTAATATTAATATTATTGTATACAATACCGGATGATTGTTTTGGTTTTATTTTTCTGCTCCTACTATGGTTTTTGTATAACCAGTGCAATAAAGAAGTTTAAAAAAAATCATGTTACCTGACTGAGCAGCTAAGGTCTTGACTCAATAATCTATAGCCAACAAAGGGCTTTTACAACAACACAAAATAGAATTAAACACATATTTAAATGGTATACCATTATTGGGGAGACATATTTTGGTCTCCGGCATTGGAACGCCATTATGAGAGCACCTGTGATGTGGAGCGCTAGATTGCAGGGCGAGCTGTGGTGATGCAGAGTGTTTCTTTGACAGCTGCAGGCACTTGTAGGTAGGCAGATGATCATGTTGTTTCTCACCGAGGTAGTGGTGTTAATTGGCCGTGAAGATATGTGCATTTAGAAAGTGCGTGTGTGTATTGGGGAGGTAGTGTGCTTGCGCCATACTCCGAACTGTGCTGCTGGTATGTCAGTGGAGTATGTACAGAGCTTGGGAGGCAACCTGTTGCTGTCCTTTCAAGGCTTTGTTTATCAGAAGGAGCGCTCCAGAGGGGAGAAGACGTACCAGAAATGCATAGAGTATAGGCCTGTCAGGCATACCTCTCAAGTGTCCCTCATTACGAGGGACATACCCCATTTTGCCCCTTAAAATTGCTCTGTCCCTCATCCGTCCCTCATGGAAAAGGTGCTGCCCACACAGCGAATGTGCTGTAAATTCAGACTTTAAAGCAGAAATGCTTATTATTCTAAAATACTAAATCCAAAATAAACTTTGTACAAGTAAATACTATGGTTTTCACAGTGTTTTGCGCTTGTATCTCCATGTTTGAGGATGTGTCCCTCATTCTGAGGGTCTGTGTCTCTCATTGTCCCTCATTTTGAGTGTCCAAAAATGTCCATGTCCCTCATTTCAGTGACAAAAGGTTGAGAGGTATGCTGTCAGGTGTATGGGGCGAGCTCACATAGACATTGCGGGAGTTGTAACTGTGGTCAGAAGGCACAATCATGTGCCTGATCGGATTGCCATGAACTTTCAGCTGCAGGTGTGACAGTGTCAGCTGCAGAGTCCCTGAGTGGAGACAGTAAGGACATTGTGCTGCACTTAGCTGGGACAGTGCCTCGAAAGTGAACTGCAATTCTAAGTCACATAGTAGTACATGTGGTGTTGTTTTCTTGTGGGGGTACAGGGTGCACACAATAAGCTCACAGCATTTAACTCAAACACCTCTTATCCTTTTCTTACCCTTGTTCCCAGTGGATGTGCACCTTGGAGTTAGTTATAATTATAACCGTGGGGTGCGCAGAGCCCCCTGAATCGGGGGCAGACCCCCGGTAAAACATGCAGATCGGTGAATATTTGTTTTTTTATGGCAGGTTTGTCCTACTTGGTGCTGTTCGCTGTTCCTGTGGGTGTCTTTGCTCATTGCCACAGCATAAAGTTTCACTGCAATTACAGTCTACGTCTTTGTATGGTGCTCTCTATATAGAAACATAGAAACATAGACTTTGACGGCAGATAAGGACCGCTAGGCCCATCTAGTCTGCCCATTTCCCTACCTACAGGATAGGCCGCAGATCCTGTAGATCTTTGGTATTTTTGTGGTGCTCTGATTACTATCATTGTGATTCCTGGTGCAACGATGTGGGTGAACCCATTTAAATTTATTGTACACATGGATCTATTGTATAACTGCCATATGCACTCTGGAATGTGGGTTTTCCCACTTCTCGTGTGGTTAAGTCACTCAGCTACACCTCCTCTCACACAACACGAGACATGAGTAAATCCCCCAATAATCCACCCTCTGTCATGCTTTATTAATTAATCTCCAAGTCCCTCTTACAGAAAGAACAAATAGAGGAGAACCCCTTTCTTCATCACACAAAAACCAACCCTTGTATCTTTAAAATTATTTTTCTCTAGAGTCATTTGAACTTATTACTGAATTTAAACTTTGGGGGAAAAATGTTACAAGGATACACAAGTGTAATGTACTACACACTTCAGAATTAATTTTGATACAGTATGAATTGTGACTTTCTGGGCCTGTGCTACTGCTCCCACTTCTCTACTATATAGGATGTACTTGAAAACATGACTGTACTTATCTTGATTTATGTTCCCTGGGCATAACTATTTAAATAAATAAATAAATAAAAAAGATATTAGCTTCAAGAATGATCTATTACTATAAAGATTTGAACTGTTTCATTAAAATCTGTTTCAGAGTGCTAATCCTGGAAGTTAATAATTTGTTGTGTCTTTGACCAACATATAAGTGAGGTTCAAACAAACAGTACTGACCTCCCTGAAAGAGGTATGCATTTGTTGTATTTTTTTGGTTCTACCATGCCAGGGCGACATCCCCAACAGTGATGTCCCCCACAGCGATGAAACCATGGTGACATCCCCGACACCGATGTGTACTGACAACAACCGGCAACACGGCACCGACTGGCACACTTGTACACAGCAATAATGGGGGGCAGTGCCCCTGTACCCACCCACTTTACATATCTAACCACATTGCATAGACAGTGGAGTTAGATGCATGTCTTCTGTCACCACAAAGTCCATCACTGTGCAACACCCATTGCTGCAATGTCCGTCACCATGTCGCTGTGGGGGGTTCGCTGTCAGCGTATCACTGTGCGGTTGGTATATGGGTTTTTCCCATCCTTCATTTCTCTTGGCCTGTTACCCCACCTCAGACCTTTACCAAACATGCCCCAGCCCTGACGACCACCTTACCTTCTTCCCTGTCATCCTTCACAGCTTGTCCACGTGATGGGGCCTTTGGGGATATACCTCCTCCAGAACTTATTCTAGTGCAGGTGCACAGGTTGAGACAGTACTGCCCTCGCAGTTCATGTGGCCACTATTTTTCTTCTCATGTTTCTCCTCTTCCTAGCCTTCTCTTCAGCAGTTGGCACCTGCACAGTGCTCTCCTGACCTCGTGTGCACATGGCATGCTCCTATGGAGGAACAGATTTCTGGACTGACAACAGAAATCACTTCAGCGGCAGAGCATAGATCCCCCCCCCCAGTTGGGACATGATGTGTAGCACTCCCTCAGCCAAGGCTGCACATGTGCTAGTAACCTGGTATTATCCCCAAACCTGAGTCTCCTGCATACTGTAGTATGATATGCTATCCTTGGGCTATCTGGCAGCCTGGTACGTATCTCTCTTGTTTTTATTATTGTATTTTGTGCTCCTTGCTCTCACTGACCATCTTCAGAATGGCCTTTCCTGCCCAGTGACCCACCATCCCTGGGACGTACCCCAGGAAACCACATGACATACCCTTCATGGCGTGGCTGGAGGGTCTGTGCAAGCCCCCTAAGATAGGATTCGGTTATGGGATGCCCAGTCAGTGATGCCAGGCACATGGGGGTCAGCTTTCATCCTGTCTGGACAGTGGTTCTTCCTCTGGTTTCTTTGCCTGGGAAGTCTGGCATGAAATAACAGCACGTACCTGTGAGCATCCCACCCACTCGCTCGGCCTCCTGACTGCCATGACACTCGTCTTCCTCTGGGTATCAGGTGTACTGTGGTAGATGCATGCCCCCTATGAGAGGAGAGCAGTCTCTTGGATGCTCAATCGTCCCATGCCCTCTAAAACCTGAGTTCACTTCCAAACCCAACAGGTCACTGGCATAGTGAGCAGTAGCACTATCACTGGACTACCTGGCCCAGCAAGGTATTTGTTTTTAACAGTAATTATTAGTAGTATATTTAGTTCCTAAATCAGTATAATGTATGTAATTGTGCTGCAGCCCCAGAGCCTTCTTGTAAAAGAGGGTTTTTCTTCTCCAAAATATCAGTTAATTAAAGGGTTGGAAATTAGCAATGCCACTGATTCCCTACAGTAATAAGACACCTGCACCTTTGTAGGTGAAATGCAAGATACCAGCCTGGGTGTAAAACACTTATTTTAGAGGATTGACAATACCTGCCTGGTTTTACAATGCTGTTTGTGTCTTCTAAAGTGGACTTTCTCACTTTTTAAAACCTAGCATAGCTGATTCGATTATCAAGGAACGCTTTTTTCCATTTCTAAAGCTCATCTTTTCTGTGATCTCAGTGTTTTTCTCCCTTTCACAGTACTTCACAAGCCCATAGACTAATTGATTTTTATTTTCATTCAATATTGCTCTGGAGAGGGCTTTCTTCTCAGCTTCTGGAACAAAACTTCTTAAAAGGGAGAAAAACAAAAATCTCCCTTTCTCTCATTGAAGGGAAGGCACAAAGCTTCTCTCACAGAAAAAAAACATACCCAATGGCATCACTTTGATGTCTCTCCCCCTGCTAACTAAAGGTCAAAATAATAAATGTAGACCCAAATTGAAGCGTTCAAGGGGACAAAGGAGGCAAAACGTTACATTTTGGCAGAGGCAGCCCCTCCGAGCGTGATAAACTCATTTAAAAATTGGAAGCAAAAGCAGATCAGCATGGGTCCTGTGACAAAGAATGGAGCTTTGAGCTGATGAGACAGCACTGGCTCCTCCACTCCTCTGTCTTTTATTTGGTTTAGCAGTCTCACTCTCTCTCTCTATTGCTGGGTCTGCCTCACAGCTGCAATGCCTCCACACTTTTATTCAATGGGGGAGCAAAATTTTCCTTAAATTACAACCTCATCAAGGAGAGAGAAAGTCACTTTGCATTGGCAGCAGCTGCACGTCTCGGTGGAACGAGTCTATGGTCCTGGAATAAAGCAGTGGCATGGCATATTATACGAGTGTGACAGGGCTTTCCTCAACTTGTGTCTTTTTATGCTGATTTTAAAGCAGACTCAGAAGTCAAATGTCCCCTTGCAGAGTGTTAAAAGTGAAGGAAAAACCCATGTCACTTTATACTCCTCGATTCAGTGTAATTCCTCCTTAACTATTACGACCAAATTGCACTAAGAACATGAGGTTTGACATCCAGCATTATATCAGGATAGCCTAAATGCATGAAAAAGAGAAAACATTATGTGAGAAAGTTATAGACAGAGTCTGCATTCCAGAAGTAAGGACGCCCTCTTTCTTTTACTATTTGTTACAAGAACATGCAGGGGAAATGTCACATTTCTCAACATGCAGCTCAAGAGAGCCAGTCTGCCTCACTGTGTACCTCCAGTATGTTTTTATAAATGAACTGAGCTCTGTTCTAACACTGGTCATCTTCGTTTAAGGTAATAAATGCCATGCGTGAATAAAGAGCAGATGCACACCTCTTGGCCCTGATACCCACTGCTCTCATCCCATACACAGTTTTAATACGTCTAAAATACACTGTCCATGCAGGATGATGTGATGATCACATTACAGTCCCATGATGTTGTAGGGCTTATTAAGGGGAAGAAATCAGGGGGAGGGGGGGCAGAGTAGTTGCAAGGAAGGGTTCCAGAGCACAAGGGATCAACTCCGTGTTACCTTTCCCATCATGTCATTTTCAGGTCACTTTCAAGGTAATAAAATGAAGATACCGCAAACTGTACTTTGTAGTGGTTTGCCACTTTGGTCATCATTGTTCTAAGAAGCCCAGCATTCAGTTGTTACAGTTCACATGACCACTGTCTTCAGAAGAAAAAAACATTAGTTTTGAATGACTCTTGCTAGGTAAATATGGAAGTACTTAATCATACATCATCAAATATCATATTATCGCTGTTGTGTTTCATGTTAAAAACATATTTTTTTGTATTTATTCTGCACCCCTTCGATGTTAGGATGCAAGGTAAAATGATGGTACTACTGTCATTTTAATGTCGCTAAAATAACTATTATGTCACTTCTGTAATTTTATTGAGAATAAAGTGATTACTGTGAGTTTGCTGCAGGCAAAAAATGTTTGTAGTTCTTCCTTCTAATTGGTGAAGAGGGTCTACATGTATTATAATGAAACACAGGGTTCTTCATAATGATTGAATATTTTGGTACCTGTTCTTTTTCAGATTATCACATTTGAAAAAGAACCTCTTTTAACATACCGACCCTATATTACTTCTTAGTTCCTAGTAAACATTGGGGGGGGGGGCAATCTACTTAAATGTACATAGTTTAATGATTTTTATAATGTCGAAAGTCTTAATGAGACAAATGTTAGTTTAATGAATTTAGCTGTGTTTTGCAATATATTTCAATAAAAATGCGAGTGACAAAAAAAATATTCTATTCATTCTTTGGTCTCTGCTTTGAGATGGTGAAGTGAGGCGTGGGACCTGCTATGTCACAAGTGCAAAGCCAATCTTCTGAAAGGGTTCAGCTGATGGATAGCTCAGAACGCTCCCTTCCCTGATTAATAGTCCACATCAAAGAAAGGATCAAATAAAATTCAACTCAACCCCCAGGGGCAGCGGAGGGCCTCCACAACAGACGAACCCCGGGGGAGCCGAGGAAGGGCACCTTTAGCAACAAATTAGGCGAATAATTCCCCACATATTCTCAAGCAGTGATATTCCGTGGCACTTTGAAGGAGCCGCCAAGGTTCTGGAAACTAACAAAAAAGGCTCAGTTGGGTTCCAAAGGGCTAAGCAGCTACAGCATGAAGTGCCAGTGTAAAAGAATTCACCCCATTAGAAAAAAAACTCCACATTTCATGAAACTCTGGCTTGTCTGGGGTCAAAGGATGCATCACATTATCTTATTAACTATAACATGGCATGGAAAAATAAAGCAATTTGATTGGCTGAAATAAGTCATGTAACTATGTACTTATTCACGATAATTACAGAGGTGGATTTTTGAATGTATTTTTTACTGTAAAAACTGTTTTATAAAAGCAATAAGACACTTCAAGGAAGTGTAATTACAACCAGTAATCGCACTTCTCGGGTGTGTCTAAAACTGGAGTGCACTTGACACATGCAATTACTGTCCTAACATTACTTGTTTTTATTTATTTGCTTTTGTAGCAATGCCTTAAACATATTCCCTCTGGTTCCACGTCATTTTCCTGATATTTAAAGAGCTGTTTGTTAGACTTTGCTGCTGAGCTTTGTTTTTTCAATATCACAATAAGTCAGTTGTTGAACTGCTTGTTCTTGTACCCATGTGGTCATTTTTTGATGGACCAAGGCTATACCTCTCTCATTCTGGTCTCCAGATCAGGCAACAGATAGCTGGACATTATCACCAACGAATGATGAACCTGGAACTGGGACTCTAGCAACTGCGGCTACACAGGCCACCTGCCCCATGTTCTTAATTGTAGTAGCTCTGTTCTGGGGTGGAGTCAGAAAAATAAATTCTGTACACCAGAACCTCTTTTTGCCCTCCCCCAAGTTGTCTGCCTATTCTGATTTGTTGCCCTGCCACTTGTGTACTTCATGTTGTTGTACTTAAAGAACTGCATAGTAAGAGCGGAAGAAAAACCAATACAGCATAGAAACAGAGAAAAATGATTAACAAAAAAGTCCTGAACAGTCCATCCAGTCTGTCTCAAGATTCACTATATGGAAATGCTCTAGTCCCTGTCCTTTCCTCAGTTACATCTTCCCCTTCCCTCCCTCCGCTTACCATCCGATGACTCCTTTATAGGTGTCCCAATTCCCTTGAATCCCACTAGCTTTTCCTCCACGACCTAGTCAGGAAGTTGGTTTCAATTTCACCAAGTCCCTATCCTTTCTGTGAAGTCAGTGGTGCCAGCCAGGATGCAATGCAGTCTCTTGCGGGATTAACAGCCACTGAAATTGCGTTGTTTACTGCAGTACCTTTACTGCAGTATGCTGCAGTTTTGCACTGTATCCTGGCCAGCACCACTGTTATATTTACTAATGTCCTTTCTGAACCTGCCCTCTCCAGCTTGAGCACACACCCTCTGGTGGATGCACTGTTGCTTGGTTTAAACAGACTTGCTGTGTCCAATCTATTGAACTCTTTCATGAACTTGAATGTCTCTATCATGCTGTCCTTCTCCTCCTCTGCCCTCAGAGAACACGTATTAAGAATGGTGTGCCTCTCATTGTACACCATGCCCTGCTGCCTGTCCATGAAGTGTCTTTTTTTTTTCTCTGTTGGTAATCGGGTAAGGCCCACAACTGGGGAGCACTAGGGAGGTTACTTGACTTGCTCAGGGTCACACAGTATGTAAGTGGAGGTTGTGGGAATCAAACCCAGGCCTGCTGGATGTACTGAACTCATTCACAGCTTGTTACTCTAACCTCTAGAATATACTGCTAGCCAGGGTCTTTGAGGTCCTTCTTTGTACTTTCTCTAATCTATCACTGTCTCTCCTTAGGTATGAACCCCAGAACTGCACACTTGATTTCTGTAGCAGTCTCACCAGTGATTTACACAGGAGCAATATCATTTCTCTTCTTCTGCTAGTCATCTCTTTCCCTGTGCACCCCAACATTGTTAGCCCTCTCATGTAACCTGCTGCATGAAGCAGGCTGCTTATGGTTGCTTAATCACCACTCTCAAGTCTCTCTCTCCCCCCCTCCATGCTCTCAGCCAGCATCCCATCAATACAGTACATTGCTCCAGGATTGTTTTCTTCCTGTGTGCATCACCTTGCACTATTTGGCTTTGAATTTCAATAGCCAAACACTGGATCACTTATCCAGTCTCCTCACATACGGTCTCAAACTCTTAATCCCTTCTTTGCTGTCAACCCTACTGCAGAGCTTGGTATCATCTGCAGACAGGCTCGCTTACCCTGGATACCCTCTCCTATGTGATGGATATACATATTAACATGAGTGGTACCCCAAATGTAACTGCCGTGTCCTCAGAGGATTTACCATTTAGAACTAATTTCTGGGTTCCAGCATCCAGTTTTGGACCATCCAGTTTTTTCTTCCGCAAACCCCAGATGCCTCATCTTCTTAACTAATCTCGTGTGTGGTACTGCGTCGAGGGCTTTACTACAATTCAGCTATAGTGTGTCCACTACCTGGCACCTCAATGCCATTTCTTTCAGTACAGTAAATAAGTCAACTAAGTTAGTCTACCATGACCACAGTATTTAGTTTTATGTGTATAGCTTTATATTTAATTTATAGAGCATACAAACTATATTATAACATCAGTAGGGGTGAAGCATCAGCAGTTGGAGCAACCAGTATTGACCTCCAGGGCTCAGAATGATGACCCTCAGTTTGTAAGCCATGGAAAACATGGTGTATGCAAATGCATTCTTTCACCCTTGGACTGATTCCAGCTGACATGGTCTGATCTCTGACCTGCAATATTACAGCCCTGTAAACAGGATAGCATAACTGGGTAGCATTTTCTCCCACAGGGAAGCCCGGTTATAATTTGCTATTATAACAACATCCATGCATGATGTTTCCCAAACTGTATGCATATTCTGGGTTCTGACACCAAGTTTTGGACCCATCCAGTTATTTCTTCCCCTAACCCCAGATTTCTCATCTTCTGAACTAATCTCCTATGTGGCACTACTGGACCATCAGCAACAAACAGAAGTAGGGAAGTCCTGGAAGCACTACAGGAGGCATTTCTGAGGCAGCTAGTCAGTGAACCCACAGGAAAAAGGGCCTTACTTGACCTGGTACCGTCTAACAGAGACAGTGTCACCAACATCACAGTCGGGGGGATGGGGTTTACCTGGGGATGAGTGATCATAGCATGGTGAGGTTCGGGGTTACAACAGAACCAGAAGCATTCCATACTAAAACAAGGGTCCTGGATTTCAGGAAGGTGGATTTCACCGAAACTCCCCCGTAGATGACGGAGCTGCAGGAGCCAGCAGCAGTGCGGTCGCGAGGGCTAGCTACTCTAGTAGCCCTCCTCACAGCCACCGAACCTTCCCCGCGGACGACGGAGCTGCAGGAGCCAGCAGGTAGCGATCCCTGTTCACAGCTGCTCTGCAGGAGCTGCGCCTCAGGATTTAAACTTGACGCCTTTTTTCTTGAACTTGCCAGCTCAGTGTTTTTGCAATTTTTCCCCGGAGGAGCGGAGCTGCTGCTCGTTATATGATTTCAGCACTCTGCCTCCTTGTGCCTAAAACTGTACCCTTTAGGAGTGCTTGACTCGAATTACAAGGCAAAAAATTAAAATTTTAAAAGTGCAAGGAAATAGCCCAGTGGAGAAGGCAAAACCGAGCACTACAGCCTGCACAGTAATTACCCACTGCAATCAATTTCCCTAGGGTTCTCTATGCTTGTCCACCTTGCAATTCTTGTAAGAGCCACAACATTTTGGGTCTAGCTGCAATTAAATCAGACGCTTTACCGGGGAATCGAGCTTTACTGCTTCTAATGAGTAGCTACATCTAACAATCCTATTGTGTGCCTGCTTTTTACAACCTGTACTGAATTGCTTGCTTGTGTTATTCACTGCTGTAAGATTTTACTGCTGGTTAGAAGTTTTAGTAGCTCCTCCTCCCCATCTACCTACCTGTACTTAACAGCTGCTTTCTTCTGTCCCCCCAGCAGTGCGGTCGCGAGGGCTAGCTACTCTAGTAGCCCTCCCCACAGCCACCGAACCTCCCCTGCGGACGACGGAGCTGCAGGAGCCAGCAGGTAGCGATCCCTGTTCACAGCTGCTCTGCAGGAGCTCTAGCCCCGCCCCCACCACCACCCTTGGTGGGCTCCTCCTTATATAGTGCTAACCCCGTGAGCTGTTTTAACCAATCAGCCCACTTTCCCATTAGTTCCCTATACTCTTCAGCCACTAGAGGTCACTGCAGCACAGTTCTATTCTCTACTGTGTAAGGTATTCAAAAACCAAACCAAAAAGCAAGAATATAAAGTAATATTAAATATGCAGTTTTTCGCTCTCACTATCTTTATGCTCTGCCTCTCCCTATCCTCCCTTCCACCATCATCCCATCCCACGCTGCCTGTGTCCTTGCCATACCTCCCTAAAGCCTCCTTATCACCCCGCCTCTCCTCCACAGCAACAGTGGAGCTTAACATGTCGCCGTGGCCCAACTGGTCCTTGGGGCCTCTATCCTCCCACCTCTTTCCATGCAGGTTTGCCTGCTCTTATATCCCTCCGAGCACCGTGATCTCTACCTTATGTACTGCAAATCACCCCTTTCGACGCTGGAGATCTCCAAAGCCTTTACGCCTACTAAGTCACTCCCTGGCCCTCCATCTCCTCATAGCCGGGGACATTGAATGCAATCCAGGACCAACTGCATCCAATGCTGCTCAACAACCCACAACAGCCATGCCCCTCCCTAAAGGACTTAAGATTGTCCATCTAAACATATGCAGCATCCTAAACAAAATTGCTGCCTTACAAACCACTGTCCTCACTCACTGCTCTGACATTTTAATTATCACTGAATCCTGGTTAAAACCTCACAGCCGGGATGCTGAATTCTCTATACCTGGGTTCGCCCTAATCTGCCAGGATAGACAGGGCAGAAAGAAGGGTGGCGGCACTGCCATGTACATCTCCTCTGCTCTTCAATTTTCCTGTATCACCTTGCCGGCCCCCATACAACCTATTGATTCCCTCCTAGTCAAAATCTCACTAACTCACTCCATCCCAATTTATATAGCCGGATCCTACTGCCCACCTGAAACTCCACTGGGTAGCATCCTCAACCATCTCGGCACCCTGAGGTCCCTTACGGAAGGCGGCCAACTTCACATACTTGGGGATTTCAATCTTAATTGGCTAGGCAAGGGAGCCTCCAAATCTCGGCAACACATAAATACCCTAAATTTGTCCCAGCAAATAGCTGAACCAACTCGCCTAAACCGAAAATCCAACAAACATACTCTCCTGGATTGGGCACTTACCACCCACCCTCATCGGATCATTCAAGCTGGCCTATTACCAGACTCCCTTAGTGACCACCATATGATCTACATGGTGCGTAAAATCTTCAGACCCTCTGCTCCCCCACCCCGGTCACTTCTCACTAGAGTTTATAAGCCCCTTGATCTGCCTGCGCTCCTAAACGACCTCACCAGTATTGACTGGTCTTTCATCACAAAGGCCTCCTCCATTGATGATGCCTTGACTTTTTCTCCTCAAATTTCCTCTCCATCTGGGACAGCCATGCTCCACTCAGGCGATCCCGAGTAAGAGGAACCCACTTGCCCTGGATTACAACAAGCCTGATGCAACAACTACGAGCCAGAGACCGCGCCTGGAAAAATTTCAAGGCCTCAGGTAGTCATATGGCACAGCGCCACTACCGGTCACTACGCAATGCCTGCACCAGGCTCATAAGGCAAGCCAAATCTAATTATTTCAAAAATGCTTTGAATAACAGTTTCGGTCACCCAACTCAATTCTGGAAGTCCATAAAATCCCTTCTCTCCCCGCCGGCCCAACCCCCCAACCCCTCACTTAACATTGCAGGGAAAAACATCTCGGATCGCAGCATGGTAGCCTCCGAATTCAATTCTTACTTCTCCACTGCTGCATCATCCCTTCTTTCCTCCATTCCCCTTCCCCTTTCCCCACCCACTACTCCCCCTACTGTACCCTCCTCAGCTTCTTTCTCCCTATGCCCTGTATCATCAGCTCAGGTGCTAAAATTACTGATGTCTCTCAACTCTGACAAAGGTAAATGTCCCTCTGGCCTTGACTCCAAAATGCTCCTGCTCTCTGCACCTGCCATAGCCCACCCGCTAACCCTGCTGTTCAACCTGTTTTTTAAACTCGGTACAGTCCCCAAAAAGTGGAAACAAGCCACAGTCATTCCCCTTCCCAAAGGAGGGTACCTCTCCTCACCTTCCAACTACCGCCCTATATCCCTGCTCCCCATCCTGGCCAAACTTCAAGAATGTCTGGTCCTTTCTCAACTCCACCACAATCTTGAGTCGATAAACTTCTTAACCCCTTACCAGGCCGGATTCAGGAAAA
The DNA here is from genome assembly GCA_016271365.2 of Neoceratodus forsteri. NCBI lineage: Eukaryota > Metazoa > Chordata > Ceratodontiformes > Ceratodontidae > Neoceratodus > Neoceratodus forsteri. Next base: position 243,659,426 of record CM028135.1, on the reverse strand, counting down.
ATCACTCCACCACCTCTCTCCTCCGGCTCACAAACGCTATCCTCACGGGTATGGACAAAGGGGAATTAACAGCTGCCATATTTATTGATCTGGGAAAAGCATTTGACACCGTCTCCCAACCCTTGTTGCTGGCTAAACTGGCTCTAGCCGGACTGTCGGCTGCTGCAAATAACTGGTTCCACTCATACCTGTCTAATAGGTCCCAATCTGTCCGCGTAGGCTCGGCTACATCCACCCTACTCCCAGTCACCAGCGGAGTCCCCCAAGGGTCGGTTCTCGGCCCACTACTGTTCTCTATATTTCTAAACGACCTGCCAGCAGCCTGTCCAAATATGGCCACCCACATGTACGCTGACGATATGGTGTTGTTCGCCTCTGGCCCATCCTCTAGTGTTGTGACAGCCTGCCTACAGAAGGATTTTGACTCCATCCAACGTTGGCTTATCTCAAACCAGCTAGTCCTAAACTCAAAAAAAACTATCTCCCTCACCTTTGGCTCCCGGTCCAAACTCACACGGCTTACTGCGCCACCTAAGTTCTACACTCTGGACAGCTCCCCACTGGAGGCCTGCACCTCCTTTCGTTATCTAGGTGTCTGGCTAGACCAACACCTTAACTTCTCTGCACACATTGATGCTTTACACAGAAAATTGAACCCTATGTTGGGAGCCCTCTACCGAAATAAAAATTGCATACCCCTGCCAACCAGGCAAGAAATAGTCAAAAAAATGATCCTCCCTATATTTGACTATGGTGACACTGTCTCTGCGCGCCCTCAAACCTCCCTAGCAAGGCTTGACCCCTATTTAACTCCTTCTGCCGCTTTTCGCTGGACCGCCCTCCCAGCACCCACCACTGTGTCCTCTACTAATCTTTGAACCTCACCTCTTTACACAACAGAAGATCATGTCACTGCGCTAGAACCTCGGCAAATTTCTGGTCACAATCACTCCCATCCTACCTGTCAGCCTCCCTAACTGCCCTACTCCCACCATCCTACACACTCCGTAACAGCGACGCTAGGCTCCTGCATATCTCACATAGATCCACCTGGTCCGGACAGGCTGCTTTCAGCTTTAGGTTACCCAAACTATGGAATTCCCTGGCAGCCGATATTAGACACTCCACAAGTACTCCCCAACTAAATGCCCTTCTCAATTCGCACTTCTCTACCACCTGCTCCTGCAACCCCCCAACTCCCCCCTCACTCCTGTACCTGCCCAGCGTAAGAATCAAGTCTGGTCTCTCCACTGTTCTGACCTGCTCATAGTAAATCACTGTATACTGTACAATAATCTGCCTACCCTCAATTTGTTCCATTTACATTATGTATGTTACCCACTGCTGTTCTATTACTCCTTATGTATGTTGTTTTCTGACTATACCATGTTCCACTGTATTGTTTTGTTCAGATTGTATCATGTTCCCACTGTAACCCCAAAACCCCAGGGCGCATCTGGAATCGAGCGGTACTCTGCTCAGCATGCCTTCCTGGTAAATCTCTTAAATAAATAAGTAAAAATAAAACTATGGTTCTCCGGAGAAGTTGAACAAAGGTTAAAGCAAAAAGATTGGCCTTCAAGAAATATAAAGCAATGCAGATGGCAAAGGACAGGGAAGAATATCAGGAGAAAATGAAGGAGGCTGCAAAGGCTGTTTGGAGGGCAAAGGCACACATAGAGGAAAACATAGCTAAGTCAGTGAAGCTAGGAGACAAATCATTCTACAGGTACATTAGCGAGAGGAGAAAAAACAAAGCAGGAAGAGTTCAAATTAAGAGTGTGGTGGGGATAGTGTAAATGTGGAGGAGGACCAGAAGAAGGCAGACATACTAAACAAGTACTTTGGTTCAGTATTCACACAGGAAGGCGTGGGAAATGGAACTCAAGTAAAGGTAAAAGGAAATACGAGGGGGAGGGGGTAGACACAAGCCCCTTTCCAGAGGGGAGGATACTCAAAGAACTAGAAAAATTAAAAGTACATAAGGCAATGGGGCCAGATGGGGTGCACTCAAGGATACTAAGAGAACTGAGGGGGGGGGAGCTATCTGCTCCCCTGGCAGTTCTGTTTAATCTATCATTGCAAACTGGGGTGGTGCCAAGGGACTGCAGGCTGGCAGATGTGCCAATTCACATGACTGGGAACAGAGAGGAGGCAGGTAACTATAGACCAGCAAGCCTGATGTCAGCGGTGGGGAAGGTTATGGAGGAATTGATAAAAAGACAGGATGGTAGAGCACCTGATCAAAATTGGATTACAAGATCCAAGGCAGCATGGTTTCATGGGGTGAGATCATACTTTTTGATCAGGTGACTAGAATAGTGGATCAAGGAGGGGCAGTGGACATGGCCTACCTGGACTTCAAGAAGGCCTTTGACACTGTTCCTCATAGGAGATTAATAAACAAACTGAGCAGTCTCAGTGGGGAAAAGTGGTAAAGCACGTGCAAAACTGGCTGAGTGACAGCAGCCAGAGGGTAGTAGTAAATGGGGTATGATCAAAAGAGGGGAAGATGACAAGTGGGGTGTCACAGGAGTCAGTTCTGGGGCCCTTACTGTTCAATGTATTCATTAGTGACATTGCAGAGGGTCTGGAAGGGAAGGTATGCCTGTTTGCAGATTATACAAAGATCTGCAACAGGGTTGACACACCAGAGGGGGTAGATAAAATGAGGAAAGACTTAAAAGACTAGAGGAATGGTAAATGGTATGGCAGCTAGGATTCAATGCCAAAAATTGTAAAATTATATACATGGGGCGCAAGAACCCAAGGGCAACATACCAACTCGGGGGAGAGGAGGTTGTAACATCTAATCAGGAAAGGGATCTGAGGGTCATCATAACAGAGTACTTCAAGATGGCAAGTCAGTGTGGAAGGGCAGTAGGGAAGGCAAATAGGATGCTAGATTGCATAGGGAGGGGTACTGCAAATAGAAAGAGAGAAGTACTATTACCCCTGTGTAGATCGCTGGTAAGGCCTCACCTCAAGTACTGTGTCCAGTTTTGGAGGCCCCATCTCAGGAAAGACATTGAACAGGTGGAGAAAGTGCAGAGAAGGGCTACCAAGATGGTCCAGGGCATGCATCAGAAAAACTATGAGGAGAGACTCAGGGAGGTAAATATGTACTCAATGGAGGTTAGAAGAGAGAGGGGGACATGATAGAGGCATTTAAATATGTCAAGGGGCTAAACAGACTACAGGAGGGTAGTTTTCTACAGAAGGGGAAATGCACAAGGACAAGAGGATATGATATAAGACTGGAAGCAGGGAGACTAAGAGGTAATGTGAGGAAGCATTTCTTCACAGAAGGAATGGTAGAACTCTGGAACCAGCTACCAGAGGAAGTGGTGGGTGTAAACACCATTGAGGCATTCAAAGATGCTTGGGATAGGCACAGGGGACTTGTGGAGACATGAACAGGGGGAAGTAAGATCACTTCTAATGGGATCTGTAGTAAGGAAATAAAAACTAATAGGAACAGGGGCAGACTAGATGGACCAAGGGGTCTTTTTCTGCCAACATCTACAGTATGTAACTATATAACTATGTATACACTGCTTCCCCTGCTCACAAACGACTTCTCTCATACACCTCCTTTCACAAGTTTCTTTGAACACCAAATTTTACCTGCCACAGCATCTAAAAATGTCCAGTGTACAGTTTGTGGCTGTATGGTTCTCTCCCAGTTTGTGATCACACAAAAGGAAAACAGTGGAAGTAAAATGCAGCTGTGAAACTGCACTTCAGCCCAACAGGATATTTGAGCTAATGTTACCACTACCTTCCGGTTTCAAATGAAAGGCCAAGTAAGAGACAGGGAGGAAGGAAGGAACGGAAGAAAGAAAGAAAGAAAGAAAGAAAGAAAGAAAGAAAGAAAGAAAGAAAGAAAGAGCAAACACTAAAATTGCAAGCAGCAACACCATCTACTGGGCAAACTGTTCCACTTTTCAACATAGATTATACAGGTGAGAAAATTCTTCTCAGCAATTATATAAAACAGTACATGGGTTAGTGTGCAAAAAGACTCTCTAATTTTATACACACCCTCAATGTGTGATGCTATTTTATAAAATGGGTAAGGGTATCACTATATCTTGATTGGTCAGCAGGTGTGTCTTATGAGACTGCTAACACTGGTTAAAAACAAGCATTTGTCAGTGTGGCAGGGTTGAATAAGACCCTGTCCCAGCTGTTATGGAGAGTTTGAATGCAAGGATCTGTTCTTTCCTTTCCTGTCTCTTGTCTGTCTGGTTGCGCAGCCAGATTTTCTCGTGAGACCTAGGATTTGATCACCCCAACAGTCTCGCAATTTTTGCCTCTCACTGTCTCAGTCTAACATACTAAAATGCCAGCAGAATAGGCCTAACAGTCTCTCGAGTCTGCTTGATTTTCAGCACCTGTACTGAGGGCTGATTTTGGTGTCCCCCCCCTTCCCCTTGGGTTATACTGTTCCCAGTCCCAGATGTTCCACCTGTATTGTGTCTGGTCAGATTTACCCTTCCCCTGTACCTGTAGCAGCCCCTCTTAAACCTGTCCACAGTCTCCACCTCTACCAGCTCCCTCGGCAGTGCATGCCATGGTTCCACCACCCTTTCAGTGAAATAACATCTCCTCCTCTCCCCTCTGAGCCTGCCCCCTTCCAGCTTACACCCATGACCTCTTGTTGCCCCAACCTCCTTCCTTTGGAACACCCTGACTGGGCCTTCATTATTGATCCCTTTCATGTACTTAAAAACCTCTATCATGTCCGCCCGTCCCTCCTCTCCTCCTGGGTGTACATGTTGAGCTCCTTGGGCCTCTCCTCATAGGTCCTCTCTCCCAGGCCCCAGATCATTTTGGTTGCCCTTCTTTGGACCCTCTCTAGGAGTGTAATGTCCCTCTTTAAATGTGGTCTCTGAAACTGTACACAGTACTCGAGGTGTGGCCTAACCAAGCAGTTGGACAGTGGAAGGATCACTTCCACCTTTCTGGAGGTAATCCCCCTGGCGATGCATCCCAGCATCCTATCTGCCCTCCTACAGGTCTCTGAGTTGTTCATTTTGACATTTACCACTACCCCAGGTACCTCTCACCCTCCGTGACTTGAATCATGTCTCCTCCCTGGGTATACCCATGGCCTGGATTTCTGACTCCCAGGTGCAGAACCTTGCACTTCCCCGCATTGAATTTTAGTTTCCATTTTCCTGACCACCTTTCAGGAGCCTCCAGATCCTCCTGGAAGGCCACCCTCCCCTCCTTCCCATCCACCACTGCACTCAGCTTTAAGTCATCTGCAAAGAGACTCATCTCACTCCTGTCTGCCTTGCTGCTTCTGTCTTTTCCTCCTTTGCATATCTGCTGTATAAAATATATACAAATCATTATGTGGAAATGTAACTGATATTGGGATTCCTTTGTTTAGAAATTATGTAGTGTTACTGTTGAAATGTATATAATTATAGTTTGAGATGATTGCAAAAAGCTATTGGGAACTCAAGGGGTTAACCTAAGAGCAGTTTTTAAGCCCTTTTTCAGAAGCTGTGAAGAAGGGGCCTCAGTTCTGGGACATTGTGTTCTTGCTGCACCTGCCTGAAACATACCAGAACATTTTAGAAAAAAAAACAGGATGCTTGTTAAGGAAGGGGGTTGCAAAGACTTATGAGAGAGAGAGAGAGCTACGATGTTTTGGGGAGACACACAGAGACTGAAGGAAAACTCAGATGGATCCTCTCTATTTATTCTGCCTTTGTAAATAGTTATTCTGAACATTTTTTTTATGTTACTGCTAGTACTAATAAACACGTTTTGCAAATTCTACAACTGCTCCTGTTGTTTTCCCATGCTTCCTGAACTGTGCCTTGATGACAGTCAATGCTGAATGTTTGATGCTTGCACTGTTGTTGTACCGGGTCTTGCTTATACACATTTTTACTATATACATTTTTACCCATGATAGACCAGATGACTGCATTATCTCATTTTCAGTGTTGTCCTGCTTTTACGCATTTTTAAATTGTATTTACCCAGGATAGGCCAGCTGAGAGAGAATATCTCATTCTCAGTGGGCTCCCACATTTTGACCCCAAATTTCCAACAGTCTTTTTATGACCCAATAGTATGATCAAAACAGGTGGAATTTTTTAAAATCCCATCTGAAAGGTGATTTTGCAGTGCAACTGTGAAAACAAGTTTTGGAGGGTGGTTTGAAAAATGACACCTGTCATGTTCAGAAGGTGGGGCAACATAAGGGATATTCAACATTAGGGGCCAACATAGATGTTGATGGCATATAAGACCTACGACCCACCTAGTCTGCCCATTTGCACACATAACTGTGCTCTTCAAGCTTCCCTAAAACTAGGTTGTACCCTTCCCCAGACTACCAGGATCCCCCTTATGCCTATCCTATGCACTCTTAAATCCTGTAATCATTTCTGCCCTCACCGCCTCCTCTGGCAGGCGTTCCATTTGTCCATCACACTCTCTGTGAGGAAGTACTTCCTCACGTTCCCTCTGATCCTCACTCCCTCTAGTTTCACCCCATGTCCCGTAGTCCTGCAGCAACCTTTTCTATGAAAAATGGTGTTTTCCTGCATTTTGTTCCTCCCCGTGAAGTACTTGTGGTACTTATATGTCTCAATCATATCCCCCCTCTCTTCCAGGGAGTACATATTTAAGTCTTTCAACCTGTCCTCATTGGTTTTGTGATGTAATCACTGCACCACCTTGGCTGCCCTCGTCTGAACTGCCTCCACCCTATGTCCTTGCATAGGTAATGTCTCCAGAACTGGACAGTGTACTCAAGGTGTGGCCTCACTAATGTCTTGTATAGTGGAATTATGACCTCCCTTTTCCTGCTGGTGATACCCCTGCCTATGCATCCCAGCACTCAGTTTGCTTTTCTTCCTGCCTTGTCGCACTGACTCCCCACCTTGAGGACAGCAGAGATGATAACCCCTAGGTGCCTTTCCTGCTTGGAGCATTCTATACCCCCCCTTCCAGCTGATATGCTGCTCCTGGGTTCTAGTGCCCCATGTGCATTATTTTGCATTTCTTTGCATTCAAGGAAATTTCTGATATGAGGGAGCTACTCACAGATTGTGGTAGCTGCCCTCAGTGACAGTTGTAGCCAGGTTTTAATTCATAATTGTATCTCATATCTTTACAGTATCACTCATAATCTTTTCTGTAGCTGGGCTGTCCAGTGATTTCTGAGAGTTGCAGTCCCACCACTACGCCCACGCGCTCAAGCATGTAATGACGTGTGACCAGGGAGAGCGTGGGGGCACGCTCCATTGAAGTGAATGGGGCTTCTTTTTCCTAACGTTTTTATGCTTCAGGATGGTCATTTGGACAGTAAAGGAGGACACCGCTTGACTAACAAGGTCCTTTATAGATATTGTGCTGTTATTTGTAAAGTATGTACATGGACATCCTGGTAATTTTATTAATGTTATTAATTTGTATATTTTGTATGCTGTAAGTTGTGTAGTTGTCTATACTGTATTAGTGTAATTGTTGAAAGAGTAACTGGAATTTGAACTTGGACCTCCCTGAAAATGAGCCTTGGCTCAGTGGAATTATCCATATTCATTTCTTTTATGAATAACATTTTTTACCTACCTTAACTACCTACCTTCTGCAGATCTCTACTCATTCTATCCACACCCTTTGGTGTGTCCACCCTGTTGCAGAGCATTGTATCGTCAGTGAACAAGCAAATTCTCCCCTCTAGGTCATCTGTAATGTTACTGATAATGATGTTGAAGAGGCCTGGACCCAGCTCTGATCCCTGTGGCACCCCACTGGTCATTTTTCCCTCTGTGGAGTGACAGCCATTTACCACCACCCTCTCTGTCCTTCTATCCAGCCAGTCCCCCCCCCCCCCCGATTCACCTCCCTTGTCACCCAGTCAGCGAATTCAATGACGTTAGTCTGGCATAACCTCCCTCCAGTAAAACCATGTTGCCTTGGGTCCTGTAGACCATTGGCAACCAAGTGTTCCACTATTCTTTCCTTCAATAGTGTTTCCATGATCTTCCCCACAACTGAGGTCAGGTTGACTGCTTTGTAGTTTCCCGCTTCCTCTCTGTTTCCGCTTCTGTATATAGGGACTACATCAGCTGTCTTCCAGTCTTTGGGTACCTCTCCTGTTTCCAGTGACTGGCTGAAAAAGGGTTGCCAGAGGTTCAGCCACCACTTCTTTTAGCTTCCCTCAGCACCCTGGGGTGTACCCATCTGGTTCCATAGCTTTATCGACTCTTATTCCTTCCAGTTCCTTTAGGACCCTTTCCATATAAAGGGACTTATATCCATTTCCTTGCCCTTCCTACCCTTTCTACTCCCATCTGGCCTATTGCCTGCCCCCCCTCTTCTGTAAAGACTGAGCAGAAGTGTCTGGTAAACAAAAGTTTAAATAAAATAAACAATGTCTGCTTTGCGGTTGTCATCTTCCACTCTACTCTCGTCCTCCCCTTTCAGCCTCACTGTCCCTCCCTTTGCCTTCCATTTTTCACTGATGTACCTGTAAAAAGTTCTGTCCACCCTAACCACTGATTCAGCAGTGAGTTCCTGTTTGTGCTTTGGCTTCCCTTACTGCTCTCCCTGCCTCCCTTTGTTTTTCCTGGTACCTCTCCCTGTCCCCATCTGCCTATGTCTCTTTGTACTGTCTGAAGGTGATTTTTTTGGCTTTTACTTTCCCAGCTACCTCCTTGAAATACTATAATGGTCTCCTCTTCCTTTTCCCCAACCTGTTTTACACATAATTGTGTTGCCCTTGTTTTCCCTGATCTGACTATTGCCCATTGTTCTTCCACCCCTAGTTTCCTCCCTATTCCAGCTAGTGCCTCTTCCAAACATTTTCCCATGTTTCCAATACCTGCCCTCCTAAAGTCAAGGATTCGTGTTTTTGCGTGGCTAGATCCTGCCCCTTCAGTTACGTCAAACCACACTGACCGGTGGTTGCTGTTCCCTAGGTGCTCCCCTACCATGATTCCTTTCACACTGTCCCCGTTTGTAAGCACCAGGTCCAGTAGTGCTGTCTGCTGTGTGGGTTCCATGACCAGTTGTTTAAGGAAGGCCCCCGGTAGGGAGTCCACAATAAATCTGCTCTGGGTTAATGATGCTGCTGCTTGGAGGTTCCAGTCTATGTCTGAAATATTGAAGCCACCAACCAGCACTACCTCTCCCTTGTGCTCTGTCCTTTGGATGGCCAGCATCATCTCCCTGTCCATCTCCTCCCCCTGGGCTGGTGGTCTGTAAATTACTCCTGTGCAGATGGCTGACCCTGTTCTTCTTTCTAGCTTAACCCACAGTATCCCCCCCACCCCTGCTCCTTGAATCTCTGTGGACTTTATGTTATCTTTCACAGAAAGTGCCACAGCTGCCCCCTCCCTGCCTGCCCTGTTCCTCATGAATAGATTGTAGCCTGGTATGGCCATCTCCCAGTCATGGCTATCATTATACCAGGTCTCTGTGATGGCCACAATGTCCAGGTCTGACTGTACCATAGTTGCCTCAACTTAGGTCCTCCATCTTGTTACTAAGGCTCCAGACATTGGCATACATGGCTTTCCAGGATGTGCATTCCCGCCCCTGTTTTGTTGCCATAAGCCTCCCCCCTTCTTGTGCACTCTTTTTCCCTGGTCCTCCCTGTCTTCCTCACTTATGTTGAATTCTGCCACTGTCTGTCTATCTACTCCTTGGGTACTTGAGTAGAGCATGTGCTCATGGGGGGGAATACTGAGCCTCCTGACCTTCCTGCTCCCCCCCTCAGCCAGTGTAAATGCTTGCTGCGAAAGCCTTTAAACTTTTTTCTTAGGACTAAGGTCTCCTACCCAGAAGGATGCAGGCCATCATCCTTATACAGGCTTGCATCCTCCCAGGTGGGGTCACAGTCCCCCATGAAACCAAAACCCTCCTTTCCACACCATTCCTTTAACCAGGAGTTGAATTTCTGAATGCAGAGTGACCTAGACTCCCCCTTGCCATGGACAGGTAGTACCTCCAAGAAGGAGACAGAGTGTGCTATCTGTTTTAGGCTCCCCAACTTCCTGAAATCCTCCTGGATTCTGGCTATCTCCACCCTGTCCTGTGCCAGGTTATTTCTCCCCAGGTGGACAATGACATCCAGTTCCTCCCTCCTTACTATTGCCCCTGTGATCCTATGGATCCACTTTCCATCCCTCCATGCAGTGCTTCCTGGAAGGCACCTGACCTTCCTCTACCCCCTGCTAGGTGCCCCTAACTTCACTGCCTGGACAACTGAGTCCCCCACCAGGATCAGCTTCCTTTTCCTCTGGGGTCCTCTACCCTTCCCTTCCCTGGGGCTAGATCACGGAGGACCCACCCATCTCCCTTAGTCTCAGCTGTGGGTGCCCTTGTGGGGCTTTCCCACTCCTCCAAGACAGCACAGGAGTTACTTAGCTGGACCGGTTGTGGAGTCATTCACAGATATGGGACTGTCTAGTACAGTATGCCCTGCAAGCCTGTTGGTCCACACTGGGGACCAATGGGCTTACAGCCCATACTGTACATATCATTCAGTGGGCGGCTGGCTGGTGTGCAGGCAGATTGCAGCTGCCCGCCAATGACGGTGGGGGAACGGGTGGGCAAGGAGTTCTGTGTGGGTGGGTGGGGTGACACTAGATTGCCAGAGCATTTCATCACGGAAGTTTATCACAATCACAGCAATGGATGGGGGTCCATTAGACCACCAGGGAGGTCATATTGTCATTTATCAGGGAGTCGGGGACCCGGGTGGGAGGGGGGAACACTAGACCACCAGGGATGGTTGTGTTTCATACACATCGGGGCATAGGGGACTGGGGGAGCCACTAAACCACCAGGGCTATCTTTAGAAACACATACCGCGCAATCGCAGCTTCGGGGCGGGGGATGCCCCGGGATCCCCATGGCACATGTCATGCTGTGCAGGGCGTCAGGCACAAGTCACCAGCCTGCCCCATGCAAGGCATGCAAATGGAGCCATAATGACATGCAAATGGCCCCATTTGTGCCTTGCATATATTATGGCTTCATTTGCATGCTCCCTGCTGAATATCATGGGTGATGCACCTAGCGCAACTGCACTTGTGCTGGCGCATCCCCATGCTCCCTATCAGTGGCTTGTGGCTTGCGCTGGGGCAGTGCCACTGCACCATGCACAGTTTGTGCACCGCTCATGCCATATTCAATGGAGCTGTGCCATGGCACAGCACCACTGAATATCACCTAGTCCTGGCCCCGGCACATCACAGTTGCGCTGCACCCAGGCTTGCGCCACTGCCTGGTGCAGTCTGAATATCCCGGCCACAGTATTTATTATGTTTTCCAAATTTATCTTGGCAGCATCAGCAGCTCTTTAATATATTTACCCCAAATTTTCAAAAGAGCCTTCTTATGACCCCACCTTCTGAATAAGGATGTAGAAAAAATGTTCAAATTCTTCCCACTAGATGATTTCACATAGCGACTACAAAATCACCTTTCAGGATAGATTTGCATAATTTCACAATTCCTCTTCATGAGGTGGGGTCCCAAAAAGGCCATGTTGAGAACTTGGGGGAAAAAATATTCAAAAATGATCAAGGGGCTGGACGTGTAGATCACAGTGTCATCTGCACATGTGTGGATATGTGAGTAAACATAAGCAGACAGCAGATTTTTGAGGAAAACAAAAAGAGCATAGGGCTCAGGATGGAACCCTGCAGGACCCCTGACTATATATGATAGGGGGCAGGGTACCTCTAACCTGCATCGATTGTTAATGACCCATGAGGTAAGAATAGAATCAGTCAACAGGGGGACTGTGAGTCTGGCAGAACTCAGCTTGACCACGAGGCGAGGTTTGGACACCTAGTCAAAGGCCTTGGTCAGATCGATTAAGATAGCAGTGGTATGTGACCCTGATCCATTCCAATAAGGACAGAATCAGTGAAACACAGCAGTGAGGAAACAGTGGGGTGGTCCTTTCTAAAATCTAGACTGGAGGAGGGAGAGGAAGTAAAAGGAGGAAAGAAAGAAAGTAAGCAAGCCTGGAGTAAAAGAGTTTCTACTGCAGCTTAGCAACAGTGGGGAGGAAGGAGATAGGCCTGAAGTTCACTGGGGAGGAAAGGTCACCCCCCCTCTGTGGAGAGGAAGAACACTGGCAACCTTCTAGGACTGAGGGACAGCAAAGAGGGAGACAGAAAGGTTAAGGAGGTAAGTACCGGCCTGGTGGCACTGAGGGTTGAGGCGCTGAATGCCACACCTCACGCCACACTGGTGACCTGGGTTCGGAAGTGAGCTTGGGCCACCGGGAGTCAGAAGGGGAGGGGGAGGGAGAGGCTTGAGCATCCAATGACAACTCTTCTCTCCCTGGAGGGTGGGCACATAATCCCGCTCCTTGGCTGCCCCCCTAGTGGAGGATGGGGAGCAGCGCCAGACCATGGGAGACAAGTAGCGCAGCGACATGATGCACGCACACCTCCTTGCGCATGCATTCATGGCTGCGAGGGGTAGGGGACACAGAAAAGTGAGGGAAAAAATGGCTGCCGATTCCATGAAGTCCTCTTCAGCATGGCAGTGCTCTAGCTCCCCAGACTGCCTGTAATTGCCAAGTAATCAGGGCTTGGGGTTGGGCGCAACTGCCAGGCCGGAAGGAGTGGATATCGTCAGCAGGCCAGGAGAGAAAATACAATATGGAAAAAAAAAAAAAAGGTGAGTAAGTGAAGATGCGATGGTAAGTGCAGAGAGACAATGGAGAGTGGGGTCCCGACCATCAGGGCTGGATTTACATAGAATCATAGAAGTTGTGGGCAGATAAGGACCATCTGGCCCACCTAGTCCACCCTGCTTATCCTGCCAATAGCACCTCCTCAGCCCCCGTTAAGCCCTCAGATTCTCCCCACGTTTGCCTTGGTGCTAGGATTCCCTTATGCTTATTCCATGCGTTCCTGAAGCCTGTGATTGTTTTAGCTTCCACCACTTCCTCTGGGAGTCTGTTCCAAGCTTCCACCACACCCTCTCCATGAAAATAACGTCCTGATATTCCCCCTCAGCCCCCCCAGCTTCATTTTATGACCCCTAGTTTGTGCATAAATCCTTCTCTGGAAAATGCTCTGTTTCTGCACCTTATTCACTTCCATGATATATTTATACCTCTCTATCATGTTTCTCCTCTCCCTCCTCACCTCCAGAAAGTACATGTTTAATTCCCCGAGACCATCCTTGTAGGACTTCAGGTGTAGGCATCTTGGCTGCCCTTCTTTGAACCCTCTCAACCCTGTCTATGTCCTTTCGAAGGCAGGGCCTACAGAACTATACAGAGTATTCAAGGTGAGGTCTCAACAATGACCTGTATAGGGGCATTATGACCTCCCTCTTTCTGCTGGTGATCCCTCTGCCTATACACCCTAGCATCCTGCTACCTTTCCCCACCACCTTGTCATACTGCTTAGACACCTTCAGGTCATCAGAAATAATTATTCCCAGGTCTCTCTCCTGTCTTGTGACAGTTAGTTCTCCCCCCCGATGGTACTTAGCCACAGGGTTCCTGTGACTCAGGTGCATGATTTTACACTTCATTGCATTATAGCCAAGTGGGCAGACCCTTGACCACTCCTCCAGCTTGCTAAGATCCTCTCTTATTTGTTCCACCCCCCCCCCGGAGTGTCCACCCTGTTGCAGATTCTGGTATCATCTGAAAACAGACACACCTTTCCTACCAGCCCCTCTGCGATATTGCTGATAATTATATTAAAAAGCACTGGACCTAGTACTAGCCCCTGTGGCACCCTGCTGGTCACTTTGCCTTCCCCTGAGAGCACACCATTTACCATCACCCTCTGACTTCTATCCTCTAGCCAGTTTTTCACCCATCTAACTACCTTTGATCCCACCCCCAGGCCAATTAGTTTATTCACTAGCCTTCCGTGTGGGACGGTGTTGAAGGCTTTGATGAAGTCCAGGTAGGCCATATCCACTGCCCCACATGATCCACTGCCCTGGTCACCCAATCAAAGAACCTGACCAGGTTTGTCTGGAGAGACCCCCCCCCCCTGTGTGAACCTGTGCTGTCTTTGATCCTGCAACCAACTGGCCTCCTGATACTCCACCAACCTTTCCTTCAGCAGTGAGTCCATAACCTTGACCACTACCGAGGTCAGGCTGATGAGTCTGTAGTTTCCTGCCTCCTCTCTGCCTCCACTTTTGTGCAGCAGGACCACATCAGCCCTCCTCCAGTCTCCCAGAACCACCCCTGTCTCCAAAGACAAGGTTGAAAAGGGCCATCAGAGAAGCAGCCAGTTCCTCCCTGAGCTCTCTCAGCATCCTGGGGTGTACTCCATCAAGGCCCATTGCCTTATCCTCTTTAAGACGTGATAGTTCCCTAAGGACCCTACCTACCATGAAATGGCTTGTGTCCATCACTGATACCCTTGCGCCCTTTTAACATAGAAATTGTAAGCAGATAAGGACAGCTAGGCCATCCAGGCTGCCTGCAAGCCCTATACTTGTTAGCGGCCTCCTTCTAACTCTGGTCCGTCACCTGACCCTTCCACCATAAATACTGAGCAGAAGTATCTATTTAGCGTGCCTGCTTTTTGATAATCTTCCTTCATGCAGACCCCTCCTTCCTCCTTCAGCCTGATTATCCCTCTCTTGGCCTTCCACATTTCCCCTGTGTATCTGAAGAATGTCTTATCCCACTTTTCAATGATGTGGCACCCTTTCCTTTATTTGTGCTTTAGCCTTCCTGACTGCTCTACCTGCCTCTTTTTTGCTTTTCCTGATAGTTTTCCCCTGTCTTCCTCCTTCCGAGTTAGTTTGTACCTCACAAAGGACCTCTTTTTTGCCCTTACCTTCTCTGCTACCTCCCTTGTGGACCAAAGTAATGGTCTTCCTTTTACCCTTGCTAACCTGCCGGGTACAAAGACTTGTAGCCCTGTTGATACCCTCCTTAATTTTAGCCCACTAACTCTCCACTCCCTCCTGGTCCCCTATCCCTACCAGGGTGTCCTTGAGAGATTTCCTCATCACCTCAAAGTTGACCCTCCTGAAGTCCAGAACCCTAGTTCTGGTGTTAACTTCCACCGTAGTCCTTACAGTAAACCGTACTGTGAGGTGGTTGCTGGCTCTCAGGTGGTCTCCCACCTTGACATCAGCAATGTTATCCCCATTTGTTAATACCAGGTACAGCACTGACCATCCACAAGTGGGTTCATCCACTAGTTGCCTGAAGGAGGCACCTAGTAGAAAGTTAATTATGTCCCTGCTCCTGGTAGTTGCTGCTGTAGACAGGCTCCAGTCTGCATCTGGTAGATTGAAGTCCCTGACTAGTAGTACTTCACCCTTTTGAGCCATGTTCTGAATTTCTTCCATTAATCTCCACAAAGAATACATAGACACACAGAAGCATTAAAACTGTTGGCAAATAAGGACCGCCAGGCCTATCTCGTCTGCCCATTTTACTGCCTGTAAAAGGAACCCATGACCCTACATGGTCATCTGCTTTAGCTTTACTTTCCCATCACTAGTGTTCCTTTATTCTTGTCCCTATGCATGTTTAAATCCTGCCACCATATGTGCAGCCACCACCTCCTGGGACAGGCCATTCCATGTATCCACCAACCTCTGAGTGAAAAAGAACTTCCTCACATTTCCTCTTAAGCGGCCTCCCTCTAGTCACATGTCATGTCCTCTGGTCCTGGCATTCTTTTTGAACTGGAACATATTTTCCCCTTTAACCTTGTTTAAGTCCTTGAAGTATTTGAACATTTCTATCATATCACCCTATTCCCATCTCTGCTCCAGTGTGTACATATTGAGGTCTCTTACTCTCTCCTTATAAGGCTTTTGCTGTAAGTCTGACCATCTTTGTTGTCCTCCTCCTCTGCACCACCTTGATCTTGTTGATGTCTTTCCGAAGGTGCGGCCTCCAGAACTGCACACAGTACTCCAGATGAGGCCTCACCAGCGTTCTGTACTCATCCACTTCCTCCTCCTGTGCAGGGGGGGGTCTGTAGGTCACCCCTGTCTAGATGACGTCCCCCTTCCTTTTCTCCAGGGTGACCCATAGTACCTCTGCCCTCCTATGCATTCCCTGTACTTCCACTGCCTTTATGCTCTGCCTCACATAAAGAGCTACTCCCCATCCTTTGCTTCCCTTTCTGTCCCTTCTAAACAGAGAATAGCCTGGGATAGCCAGATCCAGATTTGGATAGGTTACAATGTTTCCTGGGATGTGATAGCTGAAAAGTGGAAACCATGAGAGGGGTGAAGTGGGGAGAGGAGCAGGTGGGAGGTGGGGAAGGGGATGGAACAGGAGAGGGAGAGTAGAGGAGGGCACAGGTGGTAAAGAACTCATTGAAGTGGGCAGCAACAGTGAGAGGGTTAGGGAAGTATGAGACATCCACCATGAAGAGAGGGTGAGAAGATTGGGCCATAGAGTGAAAAATGGGTGGATAACCTTCCAGAATGTCACTGAGAAGTTAAGGTTTATCTGGAGGTTGGATTTGAAGTCTAGGGCCTTAGCAGAACAGACTGTCTGGTGCAATCATTTTTGAGTGACCTGTAGACAGAAGAGCAGGCTTGGAGTAGGAAGATTTGATATGGGCCTATGCACAGTCTCAGGACTTACACAAGTCAGTTGGGTCAGGAGTGATCCAGGGGTGGTGGGAACGTTTGATCCTAGACTTTCTAGGGGGGGTACTTGTCTTAGACAGAGATAAATTCAGAGTGGAATGGGAGAGGGCCACGTCAAATCAGAAGCAGAGAAAATGTTGCCATGTGACATAGTCGTTAACGTGCCCAGCCTGTCACATTCAGCATGTAACATAGTGACAGCAGACAGCTACAGAGCAGCTTCTTTGGCATATACAGGGGTGGTGGTGGTGGTGACTAGGTGAAGGGGAAGGCAGGAGGAGGCTGGCAGACCTTTGTTGGGAAGCAGCAGCTACAACTTGCACCTTCCTCTCATTCAACAACAGTGTATGTTCAGGTCAGAGATGATGTATCAGCGATCTGTGACTGACAGGCAGGAGTAGAGCTAGATTTTATATCACCATGGAGGTTACAATTATGGGCTCTGCTCTCTTTATGTGTGCAAACACAGTAGCAAGAAAAAAGAGGTTATACAATAACCCTGTGGCCAAAGGCCATGACATAGGATTGCCTACACCCGCCATAGTCATCTTTGTTTCCCATCATGCCCTGCAGGTATATATGAGTAAAGCACTCCAAACACGTCCTCTTTTCTTGATGCTCATACAGTGGTGACAGCAACATGAAAACAATATGTTAATGGCCGCTTCTGTAATAGCAGTTACATACAAATATATATATAAAAAAGCCAGCAGAATAAGGCCATTTGGTCTATCTAGTCTGCTTGTATTACAGGGTCCTCATCTTACGCTACTGACCATGCCCCCCTCCTCTGACCCCCCCATCCTTTCCATGTACCCCTGCTAAGACCCTTACTTTCCCCTTATGCCTACCCCACATCTTGAAGCTGCCCACCGTCTTCATCAAGACCACCTCTTCTGGCAGCACATTCCAACTGTCCATCACCCTCTCTGTGAAGAACTGCTTCCTAGCCAGTTAAGTATATTAGTGTTAAATGCCCTTTTAGCTAAGTGAAAACATGTTAATGATCTCTTCTGTAACTGCGGTTGTGTGTAAAAGTGTTAAATGGCCTTTTTAGTAATCGTAATTCTAATCTTTGACAGTATGGCACATATAGATCTGCTTCTATAAGCTTCAGCAGAAGGCCATCCATCACAGCCAATCAGCTGGTGACTTTTATTAATGCGGCAGTCAATGAGCACTGGTTTGACTGGCAGGTGGCTGAGGCTGCGACAGTGAGATCCAGCAACTTGACTGCCTCAGCAGTGATAAGGAGCAGGGCCAGGGACACAGCAAGGTGAGAGATACCCAGTTTTTATCTAGAGGGGAGGGTCCCCCTAAGTCCTTTTTCCTCGGACAGTGAGTTTATGGAGAGGGAACCGTGGTGCAGGTACATCACAGTTTCCCTCAGCAGCTCCTCCCAAGACTGGGAGGTGGTCCTTGATGGCTGCTCCTCCTCTGGAGGTTAAGGAGGTGAGAAACACCTCCAGAAAAAGGAAAAAACAGGAAAATTCCCACTAAAGCCCCAGGGAGGGGCAGAGGAGATATCTCCACCAGCATGAGATTTAAGGAGGGGCCCAACAAGGGTCACATGTGGCAGAGTTCTAGCAGTGGGAGGAATCCTCCCATGGCAAAGAGTGTCCTTTAAGGACAGGGTGTCCAAGGATGCTGTTTACTGTGATCCCAAACCCAGCTGGAAAAATAATTCTGGGAAGAGATGGCTGGAGTGGCGGCTTTGGCCCCGGGCTCCCCTAAGGCAAGAAAAGCCCTTAAAAAGACAAAGCACTTGGTTGACCCCAAAGTTCCAAGATGTCTCCCCCCCCCCCAATCTGGATCTTTCATCCAGTCAGATGTGAAGTTGGAACCCTCATGGGAGGGGGAGGGTCATGGATTCAGATTCGAACAGACCCCCTCACCATGCCTGGCTCATGGAGTCAACCGGTCTCGATCTCTTGTGCCACAATAAGGACACCAGAGAAGAGTCAGACTGAGGCAACAAAATGCCCCATGTGATTCTCCTTTGAGTGTGTCCTGTTAGCTGTGGAGTCCGATTATTTGGTATTCAGTCTCTGGAAGACTCTGGGTAGGAATGGCCTGTGCAAACTTCAAAGGGACTGCCCTAGGCCATCACTTCTCTATAAGATGGCCGTCGCACTGGACTTTGATAAACAATTTTCAGTTTATTTTGTGAAGTCAGGTACGGATCCACAAAGGGACCTTGAAAAGAGTCTGTGGATGGTCCAGGACAAGCTCCTGGACTTGGATGGTCTGCCAGCCCTTTTGAGTGTCATGGTCCAGGTGGCACTGGATGACATTGACAGCAAGCCCCTGGACCCTAACTGTCTCCATGATATCATACCAAGGGCCATATGTTTTCTGGGGAATGCCAATGTGGCATTATCTGCAGAGAGAGATGCAAATTGAACCTCCTGTGCTTCCATCCAGAGTACGTAGAGCTGGTGTACAAAGATGCAGGTATGTAAGTAGATGGATACCTTTTTGGAGAACCCCTTCTCAAGGAACTCCACAAACTGGGAAAGGGACATACATCAATAAGGAAGATGCAGACCTCATTTGAGAATAACAGACCACTTTTTGCCAGGGCAGGAATGGGAAGGAGTTGCCCTTTCGACCAGCAGCATGGCTTTCACCAGACCCCTGGATGCAGATACCAAAATGCCCACTACTGGTATAAGTCCTTTAGACCCAGATCAAGGGGTTTCCATAATAGAGGTTATTCTAGGGGAGGCAGAAGGGAACAGCACCCCCTCTACAGCAGATAAGTATGTCCCACTTGCTCGACCTAATGTACACAGCCCCAGGGCCGCTGCAAGTAGGAGGCAAACTGGTGCTCTTTTCAGCCAATTTTGACATGTTTACCCAGGAACCGTGGGTACTGTCAGTGATTGGAGGCTACCACCTATAATTCACAGAGTGTCTTTCCTTTCCACAGTTCCCTTAAGCTTACACTTTCCATGGTTTTTACAAGAGGAACTGGCCTTGGTGGAAAAGGAACTGGTCTCCCTTCATTCAAAATTAGCGATTTCCAGGGTTTGGAGCTCTGAGCTTCCATAAGCTCCATTTTCCTCATACCAAGGAAGGGCAAAGGGTTCCGGCTAGTATTCCACCTCAGGGACTTGAACTAATTCATCACTTACCAGCATTTCGAAATGGAGGGCATTCACTTCCTCAGGGACACTCTTTTGCTAGGAGATTGGATAGCCCATCTGGACCTGATGGATGCTTGTCTAGCTGTTCTGATCCATCTGTTAGATAGTGACTGGCTAGGTGTTTCTCTGGAACAGTCAGTAATGACAATTCAGTTGCCTTCCATTCAAGTTAACCACAGTCCCTTGGTGTTTCACCAAAATCCTTCGGCAAGTGGTGGCTCGAGGCATGGGGGCCAGACTGATCATCTACCTGGATGGCTGGTTGATTACGACTCAGTAACGAGATCAGTTCCAGGCTCACCTGACCTACCTTGCTACTGGAGGGCCTGGGATTTGTGATAAATGCAAAAAAATATTTTCTTACTCCCTGTCAGGTAATTTACTTCCTAGGTTTCAAGGCTGATTCAAGGATAGCCACCCTCAGACTTCCAACTGAAAGAATGAAGGTCATGAATAGGGACATCAGGAAGCTCCAAAAAAAAGAAGTAGTCTCATCTCCTTTGGGACTTGGCCAGAGTCATCATCCTGTGGCCCCCACTGGGCTCTTCAGAAGTTCAAAATCAGTTCCCTGTGAGCCACAGGGTTCTTTGACACCAAAGTGTCACTTCCCTCTGCTGTCTGGACAGGACTCATTTGGTGGTTATGCCAGATGGATTCCTGGAATGGCAGAGCCATGTTTGGCACCCAACTAGTGATGATGATGGACTTGGAGGCCAGCTTTGCCATCAGGAGGTTTTTCAAAGGCTCAGCCAGGAGTGGCCAAGCTGCTGTAGATGGACAATGTGACCACAGTCAGGTACATCAATCACCTTAAAGGGATCAGGTCCCATCATCTGTCAGAGATGGCCAAAATTTTCTGGGACTTCTGCCTGCATCAGAACATCCAAATAAAGACCATCTATATCGTGGGACTGGCCAATGGGGCAGCAGCTTGGAGCTCGAAGTACATGATAGACTTGAGTGACTTTTGTCTCCACCTGGAGGTCTTCGACAGGATTTCCCACAAGACAGGTATATTCTCCATAGACCTCTTTGCATCCAGACTGAATTAGTAGCCAGCCTGATTCTTCAGTTGGCATCTGGACCCAGAAGCCCTAGCCATGGATGCATTCATGCATAACTGGGAGGGGGAGAGGGGTTATGCTTCCCCCTTTTTCTATGATTTGCAGGAGTCTGGCTCAAATCAGGAAACAGAGAGCAATAATGGTTCTGGTTACCCCGGTGTGGCAAGCCCAACCATGATATCCAGTCTTGTTGGAACTTTCAATGGATATTTCACTTTTGGTGCCCAGCAATCCAGTCCTTCTGTCAAGTCTGGTGGGTGCTTCCCACCCATTAATCCTAGAAGGGTTTCTGACTCTAGTGGTTTACATGCATTCACAGGTTCCTGGGCAGCCTCAAGGCTTTTGGAGAGAGCTCTCAGCCTTCTCTGTCAGTCATGGACCAGAAGTACCAGGAAGGCCTACAAGTCAACAAGTCATTCAGGGGCAGCTGGTCTAGCTGGTTTCTTCCGAGACACCAAGATCCCATTCGTGTCCCTGTGACAAATATTTTTGTTCAGTGTCTTTAGCACAGGTAAGTCATACAGGTATTTGAACATGCTTACATCAGCAATCTAGGCCGGACGTGATCCAGTTGGAGGCAGATTCATGGGCCAGGACGCCCTGGCCTGTCACTTTCTCTAGGCCATTAAGCAGATAAGGCCCCACACTCCAGATACAGGTTTATGTGAGACATTGGCAACGTGTTTAAACTCTTTCAGGCTTGGGTCCATGATGTGGACCTGAGCATGAAACAGTTACAGTGTAAACTGGTCACCCTTTTGTGTCTTTTTTAATTAAAAGTGTTTTAGACTTGAGGGCCCTGGATGTCTCCTGGACATCTAACACCATGGAGGGGGTTAATTTTGAAACAGTCTGATGAATGAAGACTTCCACTCCAGGAGTCTCTTATGCCAGATTCGATCCAGAGCCAAAGCTCTGTGTTGTCAGCTGTATCCAGGCTTATTTGGAGAGGACTGCCAGTTTGAGCTCACAGGAACAAGACCAACTACTAATAACACTGGTTAAACCACAAAAACTGGTGTCAGCTGCCACCATAGCTCAGTGGATTCACTTGGTAATAACAAAGGAAGTCACTGATCTTGCCCAAGTCAGAGCACGCTCCACCTGGGGTACAGTGGCTAGCCAAGCCCTCAAGTGTGGCATACAATTGGAGAACATGTTGAGTTCAGCAGATTGGTCCAAGGATGCAGTCTTCAAGTCCTTCTGTCTTAGACCAGTGAGTCCAAATGTGTCTAATGTGGCTATTCAAGGGGCTTTGAACAAGACCATAATTGTAGCCTCTGTGGTGATGTCAAACGGTAATTTTCCTAGAAGCTTGACAGAAATTATGATTTTATGAACAATGCAGAGGTGTAGATTATGGTCCCACCTCACTCTCCCTAAGTTTTTTCTCCATGCAGGACCAGTGTAGAGGCCAGTTTGAATTAGCTAGAGGCTGATTACTTGACTGATTACCTTAGTTCTGGTATTCCAGAGAGGAAAATGGTCCCAGTTACTATAGACCTCTTGTTTCCAGTTTCAGTTCATTCCTGCTTCCTCTTGAAAAGAAGATGTGGTTTGAGCAACCAAGAAAAGAGGATGTGTTTGGTGTGCTTTGCTGTTATGTACTTGCAGGGTATGATGGGAGACAGAAGACCATGGGGGTGTTGGCAATCCTATATTATGGCCTTTGGCCACAGGTTTATTGTGCAACAGTTTTCTTGCTGCTGTGTGTGCACAAGTAAAGAGGACAGAGGCCATAGTCTATACCTGTATGTTGTTTGTAAAATCATATTTTTCTGTCAAGCTTGCTCTAGGAAAATTACCATATGGGGTTAGGTAGGGGTAGAGTTGGGTCTGTGTTTTGAGTTAAGCAAAAGCAATTTACTACCACCATTGCTATTGATGAGTCATAAAAGTAGTTTTCGCACTGTAACTGTGGTAGCAACATGAGTAAAATACTTTTTCCAGATCCCATAGACTCTTTTATAGTAATTGCAAGAGGTCTTCCCCAACTACGTCAGGTAACCTTAAAAACTAAGCACTACTCACAGCTTTACTTTCATGGGCTTCTTTCCTGACCATTAAAAATGTCTTTCCTAGCCTTACCTGTCGACCAGGGAAATCATTGCTGCTTACCCTTTGCAGATACAATTGAATCCCTGTTGTATGTGTTTGTGTGGGAAGAGGTGAACATCCTTCCAGTAGACTTCTGACGAAAATTGAATTCCTGCATTCCATGATAAACATATATTCCATTTCACGAATGTGTGGGAAGACAGAGGATAGACAGGTGAGGATGTATTACTGTTTACTAGTCACTTTTAAGAAAAGAAAATACCTAAAAAACTTGACTTATTTTTTTTTGTAAAGACTTTTCAATTTTACCATTTTATAAGGACAATAAAACACACTAGGGTGTTAGCAGTTATATGATAACAGCACTTCCAGGAGCTCAAGGCACTCAGTGGCTGTCCGCTGCCAAGCAGCTCCTGAAACCTGTTTTTTTTTAAAGGTTTGAACAAACATTAAAGGGGTCAAAAACTTTAATAATAAGAGCTTGTTTTTCTTTTTTAATTTACATACCGCCGAGTGCTAGCAGTGGTGAAGTCTTCGGCACTGAGGAAGGGAAGAGTGGTGACTTGCGCATGCATGGGCCGTGGAAAACCAGGTACGTGTTTGCCGTTATAATCAGCTGGCTATAACAACAAATTATAATCGGGTTTCCCTACAGGAAAAAAATGCTTGCCAGTAATTATATGGCATTTTTACATACCCAAAGTTGTGATAACTTCATAAACTCAAGTGGTTTGCAAGGTCATCCCAAACCAAGGGTGTGTAAACAAAAAATGAGTTTTCACTGCCCTACATATTTTGTTTATTTTTTTATTCTCTCTTTATGCCCCCTTCTCACCACAGTGCCCCCTTACCTTCTGGAAACTCCTATGGCCTTGTACATCCCTGCTCATCTGTCCACTTGCCGGTGCAGTCTATCCCCCCCATGTAGCCTCGGTTTAACCCCCAGGTGGGTACGAGGCGGGGCCCCCTTTCCTCCGCCCGAGCATCTGTGATTTCATCGGGGATCTGTCACTGGTACTGGCAGGGGCCATGGGATCGGGGCCTGAAGCTCCATCTACAGGGAGCACCGCAGGGTTTTTTCCTGCTTTCTCTGGGCCCTGCCACTGGACGTCATCATGCTAGGGGAGCCATGGAGCAATGCACATCCGAACGTGCGAGCACTCTGGCTCCCAGCTGACGTCCCCCCTACCTTCTATTTGCTGTCCCACTGCACCTCCACCAGTGGTCACCCAGGTGGCGGTAGAGCAGTGGGACATGCAACCCACCCGCCCCAGAGGAGGACAGCAACCTTGGGTGCTCAGTCCTCCTCCCTCTGGCCAGCCCTCCAGCTGCCCGAGTCTATTCCTGAACCCAGGTCACTGGTGCTGTGAACGGTAGCCCTACCGCTGTGCCAGTAGGCCGGCCACCTCCATATTTTATTTGATAAAATACCTGTTTCTATGTGTTTAAATTGAAAAAAAAAACTAAACAAGAAGTGTCACAAAGATCAAATTTACAGTCCGCAACCTGTCAGCAAGTGCCTGCTGGGTAGTGGGTTTTGTCAGAGGTGCATTTAAAGTAAATATACATTGGGACAGTGGGCAGGAGAAATGGGGAAGTAAAAAAGGAAGTGCCGGCTGTCCAGTGGCACTGAGGGTTGAGGCGCTGGATGCCACACCTCGCGCCACGTCGGCAACGAGCCCAGACCATCAGGGGTCAGCAGGGGAAGGAGAGGGAGAGGATTGAGCATCCAAAGGACAGCTCTCCTCTCCCGGGAGGGAGGGAGGTATGTCTCGGCTTTAACTGGCCTCTGGTGGAAGCTGAGTCACTTAGCAAGTACGAGTATAGAGAGAGGTTGGGAGAGAAGGACGCCAGTGGAGATGCCTTGACGTTAGCACGTGGCTACTCCCATAGAAAATGGGGAAAAAACACCCCACAGCACTCCCGGTAGACGGAGCACCAGGCCCGATCCCCAGTGCCCCCGTCTGACCCAGTACCAGCATCCCGATGAGAACAAGAAAGACTTTGGGGGTGCCCCTACCCATGCCCACCTGGGAGATACAGCCAAGGCTACATGGGGGATGGACTGCACCAGGCTCCAGGTAAGAGGGTGGGGACTACAAGGCCATAGGTATCTCCTGAAGAGTGGGAGTGCTGTGGGTAGGAGGAGAATAGAGAGCAAGTAAAAAAAAAAAAAAAAAAGAAAGTGCCAACACATACTTTTTTCAATTTTCCAAAAATCCCATTTTACATGGCTATGACATCACTACTGTGTATAACAGGATTTGTGATATCATTCATGTGTATAATGATAATGTACAGCTTTTGAATACTGAGAAACAAATCTACAATAATTAGTTTATAATAATTGGTGAACGTTTTTTCCCCAAGGGAAACCTGGTTATAATTTGTCGTTATAGCAAACATGTGCCGTGTTTTTCTTGGTCCACACATGCTCCAGCTGTCACTCTTCCCTCACTTATTCCCCAGAGCCATTACTTATCGCCAGACACTTCACTGCCCCTCATAGTTGGCGGTATGTTACTTTAAAAAAAAAAGGTCTCTTTCTCCTTTCATGCTTAAACTTTTTTTTAAAAAGAAGGAAAAGGGAAACTATTTTCTGCTAGTCGTTTCAGACCACAGACCGTGCTGATATCCGACTGGTCCGTGGCTCTGTCTTTTTATTTTATGTAATTACTGTGTCAAAAAAATGATCCCCAGCAAATACATAAAATAAAGGCTGGGTAGGTCTATAAAACTCAAATTTTATACACACACACACCCCTGGTGTGGGATACCTTAATAAACCCCTTGAGTTGGTCGCTCTCGGGGTTTATGTGACATCCCACAACTTGGATGAGGTGTGTGTAAAATTCTCATTATAACCACCTGCCCAGCTGTTATTTAAGCAATAATGCACAACATGGCATGTGTTGTGGGATTTACACATACCTTGTGTGGTGTGTCATGAGGCGCAGCCGAGTGACTTTAACCACACAAGAAGTGTATAAATCCCACTACTACACATGCTCTAAAATGCATTATTGCGATTATACATAAATGTTGATGGGGGCAGTATATAACATATAGAATAATGGCCCACTCAGTCTGCTCATGTGCGCACACACTTTAAAATCAATCTGTTATTAAAAATTAATTGGGTTCAAAGGAAGTCAACATTTGATTACCGGGATCTTTACCAGTTGTCTGGTGCAGGATTTACACACGATCATGTGACATGTTTTGACCAATGAGGTTTCAGGATTTTCAAGACCCATTTTATAATCTATATTTATTACCAAATGCTGCCTTAACTAAAGACTTGCAGATGATAGTTTGAGAGCAGGGTTTTCTGCCTTTGTAGCAATATTATAGCTATGTGTGAATCTAAAACCATGTGGTTGCACTGTAGAGTGTATTGAGATTTAGGTAGACTCTGAATAAGGGTCCCCAGCTAAAATTTACCATTGAAATACATCTTTTAGCATGGAACATATGTAAGCAATAAGACATGACAGGGCATTGTTTTTTTTTTTTTGTTAATGCATGCTCACAGTCAATGAGTTGTACTGTATAGAGTACGCGTTCCATGAGGGCTCATTCAATGGCCAGCCATGGTGGAGTGAGGAGGGCGTTTATGGTCGCTAATCATGGATTGGGATGGGGGAGCAGGGTGGTGGGTCACACTGGAAGGGGTGGAAGGGACCCTAGATTACAGGACATGGGGTTTTCTGCATTTCAGGATGGCGATCGGTGACCGGGGAGGGCACCACCACTACACTATGGAAAATTCTTATTGCATATATTGTGAGCGATTGGGGTGGGGGAGGGCACCACTCCACTACGGAAAAGCAATATCGCACATAGAGTCAGTGATTGGGGACCAGGAAGGGACCACTATGCTATGGATATTTAATATTGCATATAGGGTCAGCGATCAGGGACCGAGGAGGGACCACTACACTATAGAAATGTAATATTGCTCATAGGGTTGGTGATTGGGGACTGAGGAGGGACCACTATGCTATGGAAATTTAATACTGCACATAGAGTCAGTGATCAGGGACCGACCACTACACTATAGAAATGTAATACTACAAATAGGGTCGATGATCGGAGACCAGGGAAGGAACACTATGCTATGGAAATTTAATATTGCACATAGGGTCGGTGAGCGGGGACCTGGGAGGGACCACTACACTATGGAAAAGTATTATAGCATATGGGGATGGTGATCGGTGACTGGGAAGGGGAGGAAGGACTACTACACTATGGAAAATTCTTTATCATGGGGATGGCGATCAGTGCGGGGGTGGGGAGGGACCCTAGACTACCAGGGTATATTTCTTTCTTTGGGGATGGCAAGTGAAGAACAGGGAGGGGTGGGGGCCTCAGTACCTTTGCCAACCACTAGGGTTGCACGGATTACCACCAGGTTTTTGTTAGCAGTAATTTCTCCATGCAAGAGCCTTTGCAAACAGCCCTTGCATGGAGCACAACCTTTGAGAATAATACTGCGGGGATATGCAGATCTCCTCCCCTTCATTTGCATTGTGGCCCCCTTCATACATTTGCTCAGGCACAAACGCAGTTTGTACAGGCAAACTGGGCTTTATGAAAACCAACTCTGAGCAAAACCCAGTTTGCCCTGAGCAAAATGGGTTTGTGCCTGGGCAAAGTTTTGTCAATCTGGCCCCAGGAATTCAAACTGTGAATAGTACTTCATTTAGTTTCTTTATATGAGTAAGGAGGGTATCATGAAAGGAAAGAATGTTTAATTATTTATTTTTAAATTCAAGGGAGTGTTATTTTTTAGGGCCTTGTTGAAGGTTTTCAATGAGTAAAGGCAGTGTATTAAATAGCTGGTATACCACAGCAAAACGCTACACGAAACGGGGGATATGCTAACCAATTCCAGAAATAAGTAGCAGTATACTGCTGACCATTTTTTGAGTGAGACCATAGCACAGTAGACAGAATTAATAAAACTATATATATTTTTTTTTAAAGTTGCTAACCATTCTATGCCAAGTGCTATGTATTTTCACAGCTGAGTAGCACTTTAGCGTGCGAAACTGCTAATCAATGTTTTTGGTTTATTTAATACCATTTAAACCTGGCAGCCATGGTTGTGACACCAATCAGGGATGAGTGAAGTGGCTCATAAATTCTGCCTGTGATTTGCCCAAATTTCAAATCCCACTCCTTGGACTTGTTCCAGCCTGTGCTTTTCTGGGGAATTAACATATGGTCTTGAAACTTATTTAGCCAAAATGAAAGCATGAAATGTCCAACCCATTTTATAAATCTAAAGTTAGGCAGTGCTCTTGAAGGTTACAGTGCTACTTCCAAGGATGCAGTTTGATTTCGGGAAGTTAGTGACAGTGTCAGTGGCTCAGTAGGTAGCACACTCATCTCTGAGGCCGGGAGATCAGAGGGCTGTGGGTTCAGTTCCCACATCTGGCACTTGGGTTAATATCCCAGTACTGACACTGTAGCGCAGCATGAGAAGGGGTGCTGCATTTCTGAGGTGCCGTCCTTCAGATGAGACGTTAAACTGAGGTCCCATCTGCCTGGATTGGTGGTAGTTCAGGTGGATGTTAAAGATCCCATGGCACTTATCGAAAAGAGTAGGGGAATTTCCCTTGTGTCCTGGCCAAATTTCCCTCATTCACTAAAAATACAACCAACAGCTGAATCTGGTTCAAGGTCAGTTGGCATTCATCTGTATCCCCCTTCCCCAGGTTGGGTCATGCCTGAAAATAGGCAGGATTTGTCTAGTGCACTTACCCAGTCAACAAAAACGAAATAAATAAATAGTATGATTTCAGGAAATTAGGGTATGATCCTGGGGTGCTACACAGTGATATCGGGATTTAGACTGTGGTCTTGAGGTTTAGGGTACTACCTCCAGGGTTACACTCTGATTTTAGGAAGTTAAGGTGTATTCTCGGGGTCATGGTATGATCTTGAGGACCATGATCTGTAGTGGGGTAGGGTGGCATCTCTATGGGATCATGTTGGGATCTCAAGGTATAGGTTATTTATTTATTTCAAAAGTCTTACCGGGAAAGAACAAACTTAGTTAGTAGCAGCTTGTTTCCTGATGCATTGGGGTGGGGTGGGGTGGGGTGTGGGTAGGAGAGTAGACAAAAATAAGGTGCTATAAGCACAATAAATAACTAGTTGTGCAAACAACAAATATTCAGTGCAGTGTAATACAGCACTACAAGATGCCTAAGGTAGAGTAAATTTACAATCGCTCAGAGCAGTGTACAATACTGAACTGGGGCAGGAAGGCAGGGGGAAATTCAACAGCACAACATTCGAGCTACATTGCGCTGAGGCTGGGGAGAGGTTACTTGGTGTTACTTGGTGTAACTAGACAAAGTAGGCTGATAGCCCACTGGATTGTCTCCCACACCATGTGGGGTTATTTTTAGGTCAAACTCCGAAGGAGATGGTCATCCAAATGTTTTTTGAAACTGTCGAATGTCAGGATCTCAACAATTTCTCTAGGTAATGAATTCCAATATTGGACAGATCTTATTGTATAGAAATTACGTCTCTTGACTGTATTTACCTTTGGAATAATGTCTATTATGAGATCTGAGATTATTTTTTGTTTCTAGGATTATATTTTAATCTGCATTGTTTCATGAGCTCTATGTTATTCAAGATTTTGTATAATAGCAAAATGTCCCCTCTTGTCCTTCTAGTTTCTAATGGAAATAACCCCAATGAGGTAATTCTTTTATTGTAATTTAGTGTTTTTAATCCCCTAACTGATTTAGTAAGTCTGTGTTGAGTTTTTTCAGTAGATAAATGTCCCGCTTATGACAGGGGCTCCAAATTGGTAACCCATAATCTAAATGAGGAATAATATAAGTTTTATATAAATGTAAAATACAATTACTATTTCTTGTTATAAATTTTTTTTATGGAATGAATGAGTCTATGAACTGTCTGAGTTACATGTCTACAATGATCAGTTGAAGTAAGGTATCTGTTTATCCATAATCCTAAATCTCTCTCTTTCTTAGATGATTTCAAGGTCTGTCCATTTAATGTGTACTTGTATTCTGGATTTTTACCTCCAAAATGTAAGATAGCACATTCTGATGCATTGAAGTTCATTTTGTTTACCCTACCCCATATTTCAATTTGTTTTAAATCATGACTAAGAATAAGATAGTTTTCATTGGAATTAACTATGCCATCAAGTTTGGTGTCATCAGCAAATCCGGATACCCTACTTCTCATTCCAACACCCATATCACTAATATAGAGGCCAAAGACTACCAGCCCCAACACAGACCCCTGCGGGACCCTGCTGCTGACCAATCCTTCATCTGAGATAGATCCATTTATCTTCGCAGATAGAGAGTAGTCTGTCAGCCAATTACAGATCCATTTTATGAAAAATGTATTTAAGCCCATTTTTTTTTATTTATCAGTAAATTATGTGGAACAGTATCAAAGGCCTTCCCTAGGTCCAGTAAGATGACATCCACTGCAACACCTTTACCTATATGATCACTGACAAATTCATATAATGATACCAGATTAGTAATGCAAGATAGTCCCCTTCGAAATCCGTACTGGGAAAGGTCTTCCAGGCCTAGACTAGTTATTTCTTTCTCAATTTTCTCTTTTTATAAGCCTTTCCATAATTTTACAGCATAGCGACGTCAGACTTATTGGTCTAAAGTTTCTGACATCTGTCATACTTCCTTTCTTATGTATCAGGGCAATAGTAGCTTTTCTCCAAACCGATGGGACTTGTCGTATTTTGATTGATTTATTAAAAAGCAATAGAAGGAGATATGCTAAATCATTGGCAAGTTCTTTAAGGATAATGGGGTTGATGAGGTCAGGTCCAGGGGATGATTTAGTTTTCAGGTTTCGGAGTTCGATAAGCACATCCTTAAGCTGGAAGACAATCTGGGGACACCCTTCTGTATTCAGTTCTGGCATACTCATTGATTTTTCGCTAAATACAGAGAAAAAATATGTATTGAATTGTTGGGCCATTTCTTTATTATCAGAGATTACTTTCCCATCATGATTTAATACTGTAATTTTACTTGAAGATTGTTTTCTATTGTTCATATAAGCATAGAAGCTTTTATTGTCCTTTGTGTGTGATAATTTGAACTCTTAAGTTTTTCTCTTCTGATAACTTTCTTTAGTTTTGCTTGTTCTGTTTTATACCTTACCTTACCATTTGAAGGATTTGCCTTAAATCTATGAACGGCTTTATTTTTTCTTTTTATTTGTTTTTTTTATAGTTTTATTTAACCATAAGGGAATGGTTCCTTTGTTATTGTATTTTTGTTTCATTGGGACATGCTGATCAATTACTTTTGATATGAATTTAATTATTTTTTCCCACATCTGTTCAACATCTAAGTCATTTAAAACCTTTTCCCATTGTATATTGTTCAATTCATCTGAAAGTTTAGTCCAGTTGGTATTTTTATAATCCAGGATTTTCATATTATCTAATATTTTAGGAGGACAATTGAAGAGAGTACATTCAATCATGTTATGATTGCTTGTGCCTAAAGGGGCTCTTACTTTGGGATTATCAGTTCTACACACCAAGCTTGTTATTATTTGATCCAGAATATTAGAGTCCCTTGTAGGTTCAGGTATCATTTGCTCACAACCACTACTTGAAAGTGTATCAGGGAGATCTTTGTCAAAAACAGTAGATCCTGAAAAAGTATCCCACATAAGTCCCGGGGCATTAAAATCCCTTACAACTAAGATGTCCCCAAATCTGATGATTTTTCAATTTCATGTAGTAAAGCATTATTATAGTTATAATCACTATTTGGTGCTCTATAACAGGTACCTAAAATTAATTTGAGAGCATGGGCAACATGTACATTTAGCCAGAGTGTTTCAATATTGGAGTCTGAATTAGAGTTTAGTTTACACTCGCTACATTTTATGCTGTTTGAGACATAACAACAGACTCTCCCTCCTTTTTTGTTTTCTCTGTTATTACAAAACAGTTGAAATCCATGTATATTGTTTGACCAATTGTTGGTGTCATCCCACCATGTTTCTGTTATACATGCAATATCTACCTCGTTTGCCTTGAGGTAAATTCCAAGTTCAGTTAATTTTGTTTGATTTAAGCTTCTTGCATTAATGTTCAGAATTTTATACTGATGTTGAGATTTGTGTAAAGTAGGTTTATTCATACCCTTGTCCCCCTTGTTATTTAGTTTAAAGACTTGATTATAATTTCTTCAAGTGTCCTACCAAGTTTGTAAGCACCTTGTTTGCGGAGATGAAGCCCATCCCAGAAATAAAGTGAACTGTTATTATGGAATGTTTCCCAATGGGTGACAGTGGTAAACCCTTTTTGGAGTGTCTATTTCCGGAGCCATTCATTCTTTTCCTTCATACGATTTGCATGTGGTACAGGCAGAATTTCTGAAAAATAAATTTCACACCCCAATGAATCTAAGGTTTTTCCTAATTCTATAAATTCATGTTTTATTTGTTCAATTGCCAGCTTATTTATATTGTTAGTTCCTGCATGGACCATGACCAACGGCGTTGGTCCAGAGTTTTTATGTATACCTTTAGTCATTTTGTGATTGTCATTTAAGCCTGCACCTCTGAAAGAACTGCATGCTATATTTTGTTTGTCTCTTCTGCACACATATTTATCCACTTATTTAATGACAGAATCTCCCAGAACAAAGTATTGTCTTGGGAGACTCTGATCATCACTAGTATCCATCTCGGGCAGAGTAACCTCATTTTGAACACCTTGCCATAACCTCATGCCATATTTTATGAAGAGTGTGGGTATGATGGGGGGACATCAGATTATTCTGTTTTGTTCCTATATTATCTGTGCAGCTTGTTGTTGTACCCCATGAATTAGAATTTTTAATAATATGGTCCAATGATTGACCTTCTAAGAGGTCATCTTCTATTTGGGGTAAGGGGGACAAGGTGGTGGAGTTTTTTTCCAATATTATAAATGGCTGTGGAGGAACTTTCTAATTGGATTTTCTCCTCTGGATCATCTTCTGTCATGTTAATCAAAGGTTGGAATCAATTTTTTAGTTCCAGGGTATTGCTAATGGCTCTACGCCTATTCTTTGATTTTCTTCCATAAGTAATCTCAGTCCAATTGTTTGTATTGCTACTATCAATATCATTCTTAGTCTCCTGTTCCTCTACAGGTAGTTTCCTTTTATCATTTTTATTTATGGTGTGCTGAGTATCTTCCACACCTTGTAGGACCTGATGTGCAGTGTTTGTTTTATTACAAGCTGCTAATTTGTCACTATTAAGTTCCGATAGTCTTTCTGTCATCCTAGACTGCTTCTTTTCCAAATAATCAAGTTTTTTGCAAATGTGTTAATAACCTCCCTTAACATACTATTATTTATGCATTTTTCACACACATAAATAATATTTGTTGGGAGTGTGTCCAATAGTTGGTACACATGAGAATTTGAACATCTGAGCCCAGCTTCCCCATCTAAGGTCATAATAGTGTCCCTAGCAACCCTAGTATGTACTTGAGATGAGCTTTCCATAATACTTGGCAGTAGGTTGAGGGTACTTAAATCACTCATGTCTAAGAAAGACAATAATACAAAAGGGGCCTAGAGATGTTGGGTGCAAAGAGTATTATGGTTCTGCTGCAGTACTACACACTCCTGTATTACTATTACCTATGACACACTGAGCAGTAGTTTCCTGATGTCCCTGAACAAGCTATGACACTAAATAGAGATAGACTGTATTCACAGTTAGGGTTAGCAAGGATCTTTTCTCCCCTTATCCCTGCTTGACACATGCTGAGACACATGTGTCTCTGTGCATCTCCGTGCATGGAATCGCATGCTTGCCCTGCTCACACTCACCCTCTTGCTTGGGGCACTCGCTTTATCATCAGGGTACCAGAGTTGTCACCTTGTGGGTGTCAGCGTGGCTCAGTTGGTAGCACATCCGCCTCTGAACCAGAAGGTCGTGGGTTCTCGTCCCACACCGGGATTGGACTTGCACCTAAAAATCGCTGGCATCCGAGTGCAGTATTGGGGGGTGCTGTACTGCTGGGGTGTGCCATCCTTTGGATGAGACATTAAACCGAGGTCCCTTCTGCCCATCCTGGTGTAGTCCTGGTGGGTGTCCAGGTGGAAGTAAAAGAACCCAGGGCACTCTTCGCAAAGAGTAGGAAACATTCCCGGTGTCCTGGCCAACATTCCCCTTCCCATAAAACCGGTTCATGCAATTATCCAGGCTGTGTCTGGGTGATGATGTGTGATATGGCCGCCACCACACATTTCAGTCACTTCACTACCAGTCTAGCATTGCTTGTAAAGCGCTTTGAATGTATGAAAAGCGCTATATAAATACTGATTCTTCTTCTTCTTCTTCTTCTTCTTGTCACTTCCAGTCGCTCATCCACAAGTGCAGTAATTTATTATAAAATTCCTAGATACCTGTTACCTGCTACCTCATGCGGTGAACTTCTAGTGTATACAGGAGCACTCCCCTTGCTCCAGGTCACAATTTAAAATAAAATGCTGCAGGACATCTCGAGGGCTTAGAGCTAGATCAGCCTTCACAGTCCCACCCTACCTGACGTACTAGGAAGTAGTCAGTTACCCTGGCAATGTACACTCACAACTCCCTCTCACCAGAGAGTTGCAGAACTGGGGCAAATTGCTTTTATTCTTGCTGTAACCTGCTGTACACAAAAAGTGTGCCCCAAAATCACAGAAATGGTTCCCCAGTCATTGGGGCACTTGCTTTATCATCAGGATACCAGAGTTATCACCTTGTCACTTCCGGTCGCTCGTCCACAAGTGCAGCAATTTAATTTAAAAACCCTAAAAACCTCTTACCTTCCACCTCATGCGGTGGACTTCTAGTGTGTACAGGAGCACTCCCCTTGCTCCAGGTCACAATTTAGAATAAAATGCTGCAGGGTGTCTTGAGGGCTTGAAGCTAGGTCAGCCTCCACAGTCCCACACTACCTGATGTACCAGAAAGTAGTCAGTTACCCTGGCAATGTACACTCGTAACTCCCTCTCACCAGCGGGTCACAGAACTGGGGCAAATTACTTTTATTTTTGCTGTAACCTGCTGTACACACAAACTGTGTCCCAAAATCACAGAGGTCGTTTAGGAGCTAGTATAGTATAACATTATGTAATGATTCATGCCCCATATTGTTCAGCATTTGTTGTCAGGAACAGTTACAGGAATGAGTTGTAAAGTCAAGAAGGAGAGACTTAAGGGAGAAAAAGGAAGAGGCAGATCAGATGAACAGAGGAAGGTAGGACCAGAGTTTAAGAAAGCAATAGGGGAAGGCATCTTTGGTTTAAGTCCGTATTCTTTTGGGTTAGGTTTATGATCTTGAAGGTTAAGGCTGTGATCTCAGGTGGATAAGGCTGCAATCTCAGGGGTTAAGGCTGTGATCTTGGTGGTTTACTTTGTAATTTCTGAATCTTAGCTGTATATTGGGGTTTAGGCTGTGATCTTGGGGAGTTAGACATCTTGAGAGTTAGACTGTAGTCTCGGAAGGTAAGGATGTGATCTCAAGGGGGTTAGGCCATGATCTCGGGGGGGGGGGGACTGAATGTGATCTTGTGGGCTGATGCCGTAATCTCAGGGGTGGTGGTTAGGGACATCTCAGGGTGTTAGAGTGTGATCTCAGGTGGCTAGGCTATGATAGGGTGGGATCTTGGGGTTATCATTTAACTCTGGAGGTTAGGTTATGATCTCCAGGGTAAGGCTGTGATCTCAGTGGTTTAGACTGTAATCTCAGGGATTGCAACTATGACCTTGGTAGTTTAGGTTGTCAGGTCAGGGTTTACATTGTGATGTAGAGTAGACTGGAATCTCTGAGTATTAGACTGTCTCTGGTTTGTGACTGGTTGTTATCCCTGGGTTTAGGCTGTGACCTCAGGAGTTCAGGCTATTATCTTGGGGGTTAGAGTACGATATGAGAACTTATATAGTAATCTTGAGAGATATGGTACCATCTCCAGGGTTATACAGTATACACTTACATGTAAGTCTAGTTTTTTTGCTAAAAAGAGGGTGCCATACAGTAGGGGGTTTCAACTATAAAACAGTTACAGGGCACATGCTGTATACACATAGGGTCAAGTGCTGTGGGGTCCCCTTAAGACTATCTTGGCTCTGAACCCCCATAAGGGTGAGAGCCCTGATGATCTTGATCAGAAATTTCTCATCGCTCCACTCACAATATTGCTCTTCTTACTACCTACTTTTTCAATCTCTCCTTCTCCTTAGCTTCCATCCCTAATACTTGGAAACAGGCTACAGTCATCATCCCCCTTCCCATAGAATTTGAATTTGAATTTGACAGCAGATAAGGACCGCTTGGCCCACCCAGTCTGCCCATTTCCCTACCTACTGGATAAGCTGCAGATCCAGTTAATTCATCAAGACAAAACTCAGCACTCTGTAGTTGGCATTAATACAGGCATGAGTTTAACCAGCAGCCTACTTCTTCCTACCCCCACCGCCTAGAATGGCCTTATGACTGTCCCATGCATGCTTGAATTCCACTACTGTTTTTGACTCCACAACCTCCTCCGGAAGGCCGTTCCATGCATCCACAACCCTCTCTGTGAAAAAATACTTCCTTAAATTACCTCTGAGCCACCCCCCCCTCTATCTTCAAATTGTGCCCTCTTGTTCTTGCACACCTCTTTTTGAAAGATGCTACCCTCTTGAACTTTGTTGATTTCCTTGAGGTACTTGAATGTTTCTATCATGTCCCCCTCTCCTCCTTTCCTCGAGGCTATACATATTAAGCTCCTTTCGTCTCTCTTCATATGTCTTCCGGTGCAGACCCTGCACCATTTTAGTTGCCCTCCCTGGACAGCTTCCATCCTGTCTATGTCTTTGCAGAGATTGGGTCTCCAGAACTGCATGCAGTACTCCAGATGGGATCTCACCAGCTGTCTGTACAGAGGATAATAACTTCCTGTTTCTACTGGTGATGCCTCTCCTATGCATCCCAGTATCCCTCAACCCTCCTTGCTGCCCTCTCACATTGCTTGCCCACCTTTGGGTCATCTGATATGACTACCCCAGGTCCCTTTCCATTTTGTTGTTGTTAGTATCCCACCCCCATTGTGTACTCTTCCCTGGGTTTTTGTTTCCCAGGTGCATTACTTGCACTTCTTAGCATTAAATCTAAGCTGCCATACATTTGACCATTCCTCTAACCTTGCCAAGTCCCTTCTCATCCTTTCCACCCCACCCCACCCTGTGCATCAACTCTGTTGCAGATCTTTGTGTCATCTGCAAAGAGACATACTTTTCCTTCCAGTCCTCTGCAATGTCGCTTATAAAGACATTGAAGAGGACTGGTCCTAATACTGAACCCTGTGGTACCCCACTAGTAACTCCCCTTTCTTTTGAGTGGACTCCATTTACTATTACTCTCTGTGTCCTATTCTCCAGCCAATTCTTTACCCAGGCTGTCATCTTGGGACCCACTCCCAGGGTGGCTAACTTGTATATTAATCTTTTGTGTGGGACTGCTTCAAATGCCTTGCTAAAATCTAGGTAGGCCATGTCCACAGCCCCTCCCTGATCTACTACTTTGGTCACCCAGTCATAGAAATCTATCAGATTCATCTGGCATGACCTTCCCGCTGTGAATCCATGCTGCCTAGGGTCCTGTGCCCCTCTGGCCTCTAGATATTCGACAATTCTTTCCTTCAGAAGTGATTCCATCATTTTCCCTATCACTGAGGTTAAACTAACAGGTCTGTAGTTTCCTGCTTCTGCCTTGCTCCCACTTTTGTGAAGGGGAATCACATCTGCCCTCCTCCAGTCCTCGGGTACCACCCCATCCTCCCATGATTTGTTAAAAAGGGTAGTCAGTGGTGTCACTAGTTCTACCCTTAGTTCTTTTAGAATTCTGGGATGAATCCCATCGGGCCCCATTGCTTTGTCCACCTTCAGTTTTAAGAGTTCTTTCAGAACCCTTTCTTCTGTAAATGGGCTGGTATCAACTTCTGTATCCAGAGTGTTTCTACTGTTTGTTTTAGGTACCTCCCCCTCTTCATTTGTAAATACTGAGCAAAAATATTTGTTTAGTATCTCTGCCTTTTCACAGTCTCCCCTGCCCACCCTCCCTCCCTTTATTAGGCCTCACTATCCTCCCTTGGTCTTCCTTCGCTCCTGATGTACCTATAAAAGGTTTTATCCCCCTTCTTAACTGAGTTGGCTATCTTTTCCTCGGTTTGGGCCTTTGCTGTTCTGACTGCCTTCCCAGCCTCCTTTTGCTTTATCTGATACAGTTCTCTGTCCTGCTCCTTCTGCGATTCCTTGTACTTCATGAATGCTTTCTTTTTCTCTTGAACCTTCACTGCCACTTCCTGCCAGGCAGGCTGCCTGCCAAAGGGGGAAATTCCACCTTTCCTGGTAACCACTGACATATCTCTTTCCTCCCCACCCTAGCTGAGCTCCATGAACACCTTCTTCTCTCCCAGCTTTCTACTTCCTTCTGTAACAGCCCCTAGACTCACCTTGGTTGCTTCTGGGGCTCTCGGGTCTCACCTGGACATACCTCCGCAGGGGCTGGCCTGGGTTCAGAAGTGAAGAGAAGAGATGGCACGGTGCCAAATTTTTTTTTGGCGGGGGAGGGTAGAAAAAGGCAGAAAACAGCACAACATTAACAACTGGCTGAAATAGTTTCACCCCACACAATCCCCACTTCCCGCCTACAGGTGCATCTGGCTTCCCAATGGAAGCTGCCCAAAATGTCTCTAAAGTCCCTTTGGTGGGTACTGCACCATGGTGCGGATGTCGCTGGAGATCTTTTGTTGGGGCCCAAATAACTTTAAACAGTAGAAACAATTAAACTTCAGGTCTGGGCTTAATTTTCTGGCAAAGTCCCACTCAAGACCTAACCTTCTAGTTTTAACCTAGCTAACTAGCTCAATAAAGACTCCACAAAGCCACAGCTCGGGGGTACTTGCAGTTCAAAGGAGGGTTCAGCAAACCGGCGTTGACTATACCATGGAGGTATCAGGTTGGTGGTGCAACACAGCAGCAAGGAGCAGTCTGAATAGTTGAAGGATGCTTGTCTTCACCTGCCTGGCCTTGCCAGCTTCAACTCTGAGGCCTCTGTAGGCAGTGTTCACCAGGCAGGCCTCTTGTCTTCCTTGCTACTCTCATTTCTTCTTTGGTCTAGGGACAAGGCAAGTATGGTCTCCTAGACCCCTCTGTTGCACACCCTTTTAGGCATAATTGGCAGCTTGGCTTTGGCTTAGCCCCAGCACACAACTGTTTCTCTAAGCACTGCAGTGGCTGGGCACCGCTCAGTCTCTGGCCTCAGCACACACAGTCACTCGGGCTTGTGGCACACAGCAGGCTTTTCCACTTGCCCCACCGAGGGGGAACACAGGTCACTCAGCTTTTTGCACACACCTGTAGCACTTTCAATTCATGCTGTATGACTTATAGTCCCTGCTCTCCATAGCAGCTCCAAGCTCTTTCTCATTGGTCTCAAGCTTCAGATCCCTTTTCTCTCACTGCATAGTTTCAAAGTCTCTCTCAGCAGCAAGGCTCAAACTTTCCTTTTCTTCCTTCTTACAGCAGCAGACTTTCCACTTCTCCATCCCTCTTGGCAGCCTTTGGTTCTCTTAGGCATACTGCCTATTTCAAATGACTAGAACCGAACTGGCCATCGGAGTCTGAGGGGAGGTATTGGGCTATGTAGCCCACAGAAGTCTCTCCTGCACTCTCAACTCTCTGAAATTCTTGGCTGATCTCCACATTTTGGCAGGCATGCAGTCCTGTTTATAATTTGGCTCAAGTTCAAATCCGATTGGCTGTGATTCTCCTAGGCAAATTTGTGCCCTTTGACATTTATCCCAACAGTCCCCTTGATGAAGAGGCCCCTGGGAATGGCCATAATTGTTTATACTACTCTCCCCACCATCTGCCCTTCTATTTTTTATTTTTTTTTATTATTTTATACTCTGCTTTCTCGGCCCTCACAATCTGAGGAGGAGCCCCAGCCCCATCACCCTGGCATCCACCAGCCGGCGCTGATACCCAGGGATTACCCCCACTGGTGGGGTCAGCAGAGGGGCCCTTCCCCTACTGAGACCAGATCAGTGTCACGCCATGGCTAGCCATGTGTAGGGTCTGCGAGCTCCTGCTCATCATCCTCCGGGAGCTATTTCACTTTTTCTCCCCCTTTTTTGCGGGAGCATGATATGCAATGACACCAGCGTCTGGATTCGCGCATGCTTCCATGCGTGCCCCAAGCAAGTGTCTGCCATGCCTTTGCCCCCTGCTATGCAGCTCCATGCCATCGAGCCCCAGCCTCTGCTAGGGGTGAGATAAGCATCGGCCGCTGATATCCCCTTCTCTCCGGAAATGGAGAGCAGTCCAACAGATGCCAAGTCCATCTCCTCCCTGCCAGCCCATGGCAACCTGTGCTCGCTCCTGCACATGAGGCATTGGTGTGGCGCAAGGTGTGGCATTCATACCTCACCACTCAGCGCCACTGGACTAGCTCTTCCCTTCTATTTTAATATTAGGGCCCTTACTAGGGGCAGGAAAACACTGTCCCCTCACCTAAAGGCATATTTTAGCTGATCCCCAGCTCTGCTGTCAGCCCTGGAGCTGGGGATATTATTTAATAGTGGCCACTATCAAGATATGATCCTAGGAGCCACAACTCTTTTAAATCTTCATCACTGGTGGCTGGGCATGTGCAGTAGGTGCAGAACCAGCATGTTTATTTACATTTTGTGTGGCCCAGGATTTTCAGCTCCCTGGGATCGCAGCACCACCTCCCTTGGCACCTGGAGGCACAAATCATCAAGCGGAGCTTGGACCCTTCCCAAATATGGGGCTGAGACAGGGATGTTGGAGGCTCATGGCCACAGAACAAATGGGCACCACAGGGTTCAAGTCCCACCAGGGACCACTTGTGGGACAAGGTGGGGCAGCCCACATAAGGTGAGTCCCAGTTTAAGGTGAGTCCCAGTTTGGGGGGGCTTACACATTCCCCTTGCTAAATGCTTGGTGTTCTGACAAGCTATTAAAATCACATCCCAGCATTATGTTCAACAAGCATATCAAAACACATTGCTAACCAGACACCTGATTCCAGTCTAGTATAATATGCAGTTACAAACATACAATCACAATTCTAAGGCAAGATAATCATGGTATAACTAGACATCTGATGCTGTCTACAAGCATACTATATAAGGCAAAATTACTCCACATCCCCCTCATTAAAATTAACAATAGTACAGAACCTGGGGACAGTGGGGAGGGCATGTACTCTGGGTACTATATGCTTATGGGTGACATACAGGGGGTTATCAGAGGAGGCACCAAGGGTATCATAGGGGAGCTTGATAATGGGCTTCAATTGCCTTTCAGAGCTTCTGAGCAGGGCTGTGTCTGGGGCTGCTGGTTCCCCAGGGACAAGAGCCCCCCTCAACATGTCCTTGCTCTGTAGGCAACCCAGGGGCACTGTCAGGTATAAAAGCATTATCTTGAATTTGCTCACCACAGCCTAAGTCAACTGCATTGTCCATACCAATGTTCATTTATTGTTAGGGCACTTGGATACTGGGCCTTCTCATAGGGATAAAAGGTATGGCATTAGGGTTCAGAGTTGGCATGGGTTCAATGGAGGCAGTGCTAGTGGAGGGCTGTGAGTTTCGACAGTCCATTCACCACTGATTCAACCCTCGACTGATCTCCCGCACACCGTTCCAATATGAAATATCTTCGTCCTCATCTGAAGAATCTGGATCACTTCAAGCGGGATCCGATGCAAGCCACACGGAAGGTCCGGCTGGATCAGTATTCAGGTTTAATGTAGACCTTTCAGGAGGCCCTGAGGGACCAACATTTTCAAAGTCTGTCTCCTTGTTTTGGGCCTTCGCACTGCTGAAGTCTCCTTGTCATGAACAGGATCTGATACAACCTCACCAATGCTCTTGTCAAATTTTGTACACTGGTAGATTGGGCAATTGCTCCACTACAAGGCACACATCAGGGGCCCACTGGTCTTGAATTTTGTGTTTGCCTTGTATGCCGAGATTTCTTAGCAAGTTATGATCTCCCACTTGTAACAGTTGGTGTTGCACCCTTTTGTCATATCTCTGTTTATTGCCTGGCTTGGATTTAGCTGCTACCTCTGCTACCAGTTGGTAAGCTTTCCATAGCTGTTCTCTCAGTTTTCGTGTATATTCCAGATATGACTCTTC
This sequence comes from Neoceratodus forsteri, assembly GCA_016271365.2. NCBI lineage: Eukaryota > Metazoa > Chordata > Ceratodontiformes > Ceratodontidae > Neoceratodus > Neoceratodus forsteri. Next base: position 243,617,297 of record CM028135.1, on the reverse strand, counting down.
AGTTGTGCCATCAAGGGAAATGCCAAAACATAGGCTGATTGGCAGTCTGGCTTCATGACCAAACATAAGGTAAAAAGGAGATCTCTGCATGGCGTTGTTCTTGGTACAGTTGTAAGTATGTACAAGATAGCTGACTTCTTGACTCCAGTTCATTTTGTTGGCTGGATCCAGGGTACCCAACATATCAAGCAATGTTTTATTAAAGTGTTCAGACTGAGGGTGCCCTGGGGATGGTACAGTGTCGTGCGTGATTTTTTTATGCCGTAAGCTGCCAAGAATTCTTTAAGCAACTGACTTTCAAAATCTCGCTCCTGATCTGAGTGGATGCTCTGTGGAATGCCATGGCGGTTTACAAACTGTTGCAATACTCTTACGACTAAGCTGGCTTTCTGGTCTTTAATTGGATAGGCGTAAGCGTACTGGATGTAGTGGTTAGTCATGAAAAGAATGTAGGCTTTATTCTTTAGGTCAGACTCTAATGACAGAAAGTCCATGCACATAAGTTCAAGTGGGCCGCTGTTTTGCATGCAGACCGGGGGGGGGGCAGTGTCTTTCTTTTGATACAACACAAGCAGGCTTTGCAGTGCTTTTCTACATCCTTTTTCATCCTGGGCTAGTAGAATTGTGCTCTTGCCAAGTCTAAGGTCCATTCACAGCCCAGGTGACTAATTTCTTCAAAGAGTAATGTCACAACTGCCTTGTGGTACTTCCAAGGCAGGACCAGCTGGGTCTTTGAACATGCAGGGCCATCACTATTTTGCACTTTACGAATTAGCAGTCCATCTTTTAGGGCAACTTACTCCATTCTCTGAGCATTAGCTTAGTGTCAGGATGAAAGTAGTGCACTTGGTCTGCAGTGAGCCCTTTCTCCAATGCTTGGATGGTGTCATGTAAGGCATGGTCCTCCCTCTGGTCTGTTGAAGCTCTGGTTTGCTTGGTTGGGGGAGAGAGATAGGACCAGTCTGGTAAAGTCTGTGTAAGCCTCAGGAATAGCTTCTGATGAAGCTCCCAGCATGTTGATTGCTCTGTCTGGGCTTGCTGGGGTGTCTTCCTCTGGCACCATAAACTTAGAGCACAGAACGTTAACTGTCGCACTGGAAATCTATACATTTGGATAAGGCTGGTCAGTATGCAGGCCCGTGACAGAGCATTGACATGTATGTTGCTCTTGCCATTTCTCTGCTCCAAACAATAGTCATACATGGACAGTGTGGAAAACCATCTGTGTCCTGCAGTACCCATCTTGGCTGTGGTGTTCACATATGTCAAGGGGTTGCTATCCATCTGGACAATGAAGGGAATACCTTACAAATAATCATTGAAATTCTCTGTCACTGTCCACTTCAAAGCCAAGAATTCAAGTTTGTGTACAAGGAAACAATTAATCAGATCAAAACGCCATTGTACATAATCTTTAATAAGTCATTTAAGGAAGGGATCTTACCAGACGATTGGAAAAAAGCAACTGTGGTGCCTAACCACAAAAAAAGGGAATAAAAATGACACGGGTAATTATAGACCCATTAGCCTAACACTGGTAGCCTGTGAAACTTTAGAAAAGATATTAAAGGCTAGACTGCATGAAGAACTTACTGACAAAGGCCTAAATGACCAGACCCAACATGGTTTTGTAAGGGGACGATCATGTACAACCAGTCTCATCTGTTTCTATGAAAGCATCAGTAATAGCATAGACATGGGAGTTCCAGTGGATATTATATTTCTAGATTTTAGAAAAAGTATTTGATCTAGTATCACATAACAAACTCATAGAAAAATTGAATAATATGGGATTAATAGACAAAGAACCTCTGTGCGCAAACACTGAGGCAAGGATTACCCCAAAGGGCATTTGGCTGGGAAGCCAAGTTTCAAGAAAATACAAAATCACACATGCCCACACAATGCAAAGCATCATGGGCTACATATGCAAACATTTATATGGGATTAAATACACATATCATAAAATTGATTGCTGAATGGCTATCAGATTGTACCCAGACTGTTAGAATCAGTGAAACAACATCAAAGGAAATACCAGTTACGAGTGGTGTCCCTCTGGGACCATTACTATTCAGCATCTATATTAGTGACCTACACAAGAACGTAAATAATCATCTGAGTAAATCTGCAAGCAACACTAAGCTCAGCTCTGAGGTAGACACTATTGATAAACTAAAGAACCTAGCAAAAGATTTAGAATTAATAGAAACATGGGCATTGGATAACCACATGGGGCTGGATATTCAAAAGGGTTGCGCCATGCGCAATAGGGTTGCGTCTGCGCAAGTCTGAAATTGCGCCATTCTGCTATATTCAGCAGGAGGCAGTTGCATCCCCCCAAGTCAAGCTGAGCAACAGCGCAATGCTAATGAAGGCATGCTCAACTGGAGGGGGAGGAACCATGCATAAACTGCACAGCCCGATATTCAGCCGGGCTGTGCAGAGTTGTGCAGGCACAACCCCCAACCTGTGCCTGCACAACTTTAAGCAAAAAAAAAAGGAGTAAGTTGAGGGCCACCCACATGTGAGCTACCGCATTGCAGGGCGCAACACAGCAGCTGCCACCTGTGGGTGGCCCTCCACATCCTCCCTGTGCCCCCCCTGCAGCCCAATCGCCAAGCATAATAGTAACCCCCTCCCCTAACTGGCCCGATCGGGGCATGTAGTAAACCCCTCCCCTGACTGGCCGGTCGTGGGAAAACCAGTAGTAATCCCCTCAGCCCCTACTAGCCCGATTGCAGGCAGAACAGAGTACAACCCCAAGAACAATATCCCTGGTGGTCCAGTACACAGCTTCCACCGCTGAGAGAGTCACCCCACCCTCAGGTCCAAAGTACCCCTGGGTGATCCAGTGGCCTCCCACCCCACCCACCCACGGAGCCCCACCACCCCTGCCTCGTCAGCCGGGCGGGCGGCAGCATCCGCCCGCCCGCCACCCTGCCGCCCACTGACTGACTGTTAGCTGCACACCCATTGGTTCAGAGCAAGAGCCAATGGGTGTGCAGCCCATACCATACGAGGAAGTCCAGATATGTGAATGAATGATTCATTCAGATATGTGATTCATCCCTGTACTACTGTGCTGTATATTCATCTTACTGTTGTAAACCTAGTTGTGTTTGTTGTCAAAATTTTTTTCTCTCCCTGTACCTAAAGCTTTGACTTGACTCTGTAATGTACTGCTTTCATGTGCTGCATCACATATACAAAATTGTGTATCTAAAATGTACTCTCCCGGGTCATGCCTGAAAATAGGCATTTTGTGCCTAGTGCACTTACCCGGTTACCAAAAGCAAATAAATAAATAAATTCACATATCTGGACTGCCTTGTATGGTATGGGCTGCACGTCCAGTGGCTCTTGCTCTGAACCAATGGGTGTGCAGCCCTACCAAGCAGTCAGTCGGTGGGCGGCAGGGTGGCAGGTGGGTGGGATGCTGCCGCCCGCCGACTGATAGAAGGCGGAGTGGGGTGATGGGGCTCCATGGGTGGGGTGGGGGGCCACTGGATCACCAGGGTACTTGGACCTGGGGGGTGGGAGTTGACTCTAATGCCTGCGATTGGGTTTTGCGTCCACTGGACCACCAGGGATATTGTTCTTGGGGGTTGTACTCTGTTCTGTCCGTGATCGGCTAGTGGGGGCTGGGGGATTACTACTGGTTTGCCGCGATCGGGCCAGTCAGGGAGGGTTTACTATGGGTTTGCCCGCAATTGGGCCAGTTGGGGGAGGGGCTTTTACCACAGGCCCGATCGGGCCAGTCGGGATTACTACGGTTTGCCCGCAATTGGGCCAGTCGTGAGATGGGGGTGGATTTGTCATGCCCGATCAAGCATAGGGTGTTGATCCTCGAGGGCTGCTGCCTGGCAGGGCGCCAGGCGCAAGTCCTCAGGGATCAGCGCACCTGCATGCTAATGGCATGCAAATGGGACATAAGTAGATGCAATGGCCCCCGCGTTTTGCAGGAATTATGGCCCCATTTGCATGTCACCTTTTGAATATCGGAAATTTGTGCATGGCGCAATGGAACTTGTGCCACCGCATCTTGAATGCTCCACTCTGACCACTTGCGGTGGCAAGTTCTACTGCACCATGCACAGTGGCTGTGGCCGAGGGGGTGATATTCAAAGGAGTTGCTCAATAGCGCAACTCCGTTGAATATCACCCCGGCCACACCCCAGCGCAACTATTTTGAGCAGCGCAAGGGCTTGCGCCACAGAATGGCACAGTGTGAATATCCAGCCCATGGTATCTAATGTTGATAAATTTGTTATAATCCACCTGGGTCAGAATAACTTAAATAATGCTTACTACTTAAATGGACACCCTATTAAGTCAGTTACATAAGAAAAAGATCTTGGCATAACGGTAAGCAATATGTTTTCATCAGGGGACCACTGTAGGAAAGTGGCACCAGTAGCTAATAGATTATTGACAGCTATTAAAAACTCATTGGGTCCAGTAGACTCCATATGGCATCAGAACCATCCATTACTGAACCTGACCCAAAATGGCCACCAGGACTCAATGAGTTAAAAGAGCTTTCACCACTAGAAACGAGAACTGTATTATACCATTATATAAATCTTTTATAAGGCCCCACTTGGAATATGCTTCTTCATTCTGAGCATCATATTTGGTTAAGGACAAAGATTTTCTGGATAGTGTGCAGAGGAGAACAACTAAGATGATCCCAAGGATAAAGAAATGATCTCATCAGGATAGGCTCAAGTCACTTAACCTATAAAATCTACAATTATGTAGAAACGGGGAAGACCTCCTTATGCTTTTTAACATTCTTCATGAAAATCATCTAACAAATGAATGCAAATTATATGTTGCACCTAAGCCTAATAATTTGATATGTCATAACAAACAGCTACTGTACATATCCCGATGTCCAAAACAGACAAAAGAAAGCACTATTTTACAGTATGACATGTAAATTATAGAACTCCCTACCCCAACAATTAGTGGACATCAATAAATCTGAGGTGTTTAAAAGAGAATTAGATCAATATTTACTGGGCAGGTAAGACTCAATTCTCCCCACCAGTGTGGGTAAGGCAGTCTCAATGGGCTAGGTGCCTACTTCTGCCTTAATAAAACCAAGCAGTGCTTTTCAGACACTGACAGGTTGTGACTAGCAAATATCACAGGCCGGAGTCCTTCTGGGTGTTTTTTTGTAAAGCACTGCTCCTAACCCATTCAAACTGGCATCTGCATGGAGGATATATGGCTTGTTGGGGTCCGCAAATGCCAAGATGGGTGCCTCACACAATCTCTTGATGATTTCTTTAAATGCAGCCTCACACTCTGGTATCCACCTGTCACCGAAGGGTTAATTTACTTTGAAATACTCTTTCATTAGATTTTTTCTTTTGGAATGGGTTTTCTTCTTCTGGTTGGTAGGCGGGTAACCTTGGGTCAAATCAATCAGCAGTCGTACTACCATAAAATACTTTTTCACAAACTGCCAGTAATACCCATTGAAGCCAAGGAAGGGCTGGAGAGCCTTTAAGTTGTGCTGCCTAGGCCAGGTGGTGAGGGCCTCGACCTTGGCTGAGTCAGTCTGCACACCATTTACTGAGACAATGTGCCCCACATATTTCACTGAAGGCTGGCAGAACTGGCACTTGTCAATGGAGACTTTTAATCAGAATTCCTCCAATCAGTCCAATACCTTCATCAAATGGGTTTCATGCTCTTCCAGAGTCCTGTCAAAAATTAACAGGTCATCCAGGTAGACTATAACCTCCAGTAGATTCATGTCCCCCACTGCCTTTTCCGTTAACCTCTGGAACATGGCAGGTGCTCCAGAGATCCCTTGAGGCATACATTCAAACTGGTAGAACCCAAGCGGGCAGATAAAGGTGGTCTTCTCCTCGTCTTCCTCTGCCATGGGGATCTGATCGTACCTGTGACACTTAGACAACTGGTTCTGATAACTCTATGATTTTTGTAATATAAAAATGTAGTGGGATTGTCTGTCATGAAAAATCCTGAGCCTGGGATGACAAACCCCACCCCCAGGTATCAGTTCAAAAGACAGGATATATGTTAAACCAGCAGATCTCTGAATGCTATTAACTTGTCAGTTTGCTTTGAAGCCAGGAACTAATATATCCATTTTATAACATGTTCAGGAAAGTCATTTAATTGCACTTAGTGTCATAAGGAAGTGGAATATCCATTTTATGACATTCTCAGGAAAGTCAGTTGATTGCACCTGGTGTCATAAAAAATCCTTTGATATGTTTGAGAAAGGCAACTGCTCATGGATCAAAGGGACTGAGAAATTACAGTCTTAATTAAGAGTGTCATCATTTTGACAATGGGTCTCACTGGAGTCACAGAATTCAGTACCTTGATGGGACTTCCTGTTTTATACATATATATATATATATATATATATATATTTATTATACATCCTGAAAGGGAGGAGCTAGATGATGACATCATGAAGAGGGATGAAACACAGCATTTTTAAACTGTAGTCTGAATTCCACTGAGAGACATTCATATATTTGGACTGAGAAAAGGAACATCTAAGAGCACTGAAAGATTATAAGAAATACCTTAGATAAATAAGTCTAATGGTTGGTAGGAATTTTGCACTTTTAAACCTGTTTTGTTTTTAAGATTGTATGCGTTGGGATATTTTGTTCTGTTTTTACTGTTTACCTATTTTTATATATCTTAAAGTAAAGATATATATTTTAAAACAGAAACTGCCTGGTGTGCCTTGAAACTTCTTCTTTTTTTTTTTGTAAGTGAAGCTTAGATGGTTAAAGTTGCCAATGTGCTTACGCTTATTGGGATACTGAATTGGGAAACAGGTAAAAGTTTCTCTAAGGTCTTGCATAGAGTTTTAAGGGTTCATTTTGTAATACCTGAATGGATGCACGTGGCAAAAGATATCTGGCATTTCCCCACAGAGCAGAATTATCTGAGCCTGTACACTGGGTACGCTAGCAAGAGGTTCACAGTTTGAATCCCTCCAGAACTTGAGACCAAAGTTTGATTCAAACCCACAAAACAGACAGGAAGGTTACCTTAATCTGTTAACTGTTCACAATACTACGCTCAGAAGTTGGCACTTTGGGAGTAGAGGGCTGACCTGCTGAGTGGGGTTATGACAGATTGGTTGGCAGTGGTGTGATAATTTTGGTATTATAAGCTTTATTGTTCAGTGTGTCAGCTTGAGATTGTTCAGCTAATGTGGAAAAAAAGAAAGGCAGTGTTTTATTTTAAAAAGAAACAACTATATCCCTTGGCTTACAGTCAAGTTCCTACTCATTTTATTTTTTTATAAAGTGCCAGCCAGCGTAGCAGTAGTTAGGGAAGATGGCTTCCAACTACAGCAGGCACACTGTAGACTACTTAGAGCAGTTGTGCGGGGACAGAGGAGTCCCGTTCAAGGTGAAAGCCACAAAGCAGAACCTCATGGATGCCCTGATAGTAGCAGATACCCAGAGCATAGTGTCACAGACAGTGACTGTAAGGGACAAAACCTTAACTGTGGAAGGGCTAGCGGCCAGTGCAGTGTCCAGATCCGATGAGGAGGGCAATTGGGCCCCTGTCAGCAGAGGGCCTCAGCAGCAGGGGAAGGTCACCAGTATCCTGGACCCAGAAGTACTCAGGCTGCAAATTGAGTTGGGAAGGATGGAGCTGGAGTTCCAGAGGGAGAGGGAGTGAGAGAAGCAAGAAGCGGATCATGAACAATGAGAGGCGGACTGTGAACAACGAGAGGTGGACTGTGAACAATGAGAGGCAGACTGTGAACAATGAGAGGCGGACTGTGAGGCAGCGCAAGAACACTGAGAGGCACAGCAAGAATGCCGAGAGGCAGACTGTGAGGAGCTTGAGTGCCAGAGGCAACACGAACTGGAGAAGCTATGACTCCAACCAGCAGCACCAGAGCAGGTAAGTTGCTTGGGTTTAACTGGGACTACAGGACTGGGTTACAAATTTAATTCCAAATTGATAGCTGAATTTAAAGAGGGGGAGGACACAGATGCCTTTTTAAATTATTTTGAAAAGGTTTGTATTCAGCTAAAATTCTTAGCGAGTCCTGGAGCTTCCAGCTATCCCCGCTACTTACCGGGAAAGCTCGGGATGCATTGAGTCACATGGACAATGAGGACAGTGATGATTACAGCAAACTTAAAGCTGCACTGTTAAAAAAAATTGAATTAACTGCTGAATCATACAGAGCTAAATTCAGTAAGCTCAGGAGAAGCCCTGACATGAGCTATGAGGAGCTAGCCACGAAACAACGTCAGTTTTTAAAACGTTGGTCGGAAGAAATTGAGGCAAACTCTGTTGATAAAATTGAAAATGTGATTTTGTTAGAACAGTTTTATTAGGCATGTCCAGCAGAGCTGAAAATCTGGCTGGAGGACTGAGATCCCAAAACAGTGCAAGAGGCTGCTGAACTCTCGGACCACTATGCCAAGAGCAGACCTGCTCTGAGAGCAAATGGCATAGGCATGGCAGTACAGAAAGGGAAAAGCTCACCTTCAGGGCAGCTAAAACCCTCACTGCTTCTACTGAAACCAGTTAGCCCCAGGTTTCAGAGAAAAGATTTCTCTGAAAAGAGAAGTGAATGTTGATTGTGTAAAGAAACTGGGCATATTGCCAGACAGTGTCCCAAAAGAATGACCAATAATATGCAGAATGGTACTAGAAAAGAAGTGGGTTGTTTGTGTGTCCCCTGGAAGCATGCCTGTGAACATGAGGGAACACATGCACCCAGTCATGGTGAATGGGGTACAGACACAAGGTTAAGGGACACAGGGGCATCCCTGACATTAGTAAAAGGGGGATCTGGCACAGTCTGGTCAGCTTATACCCCATAAATACATCACTGTACAAGACTTTGCTGGTGGGGAGACAACATTGCCCCTCACTAGTGTTCTCCTAGACTGGGGTGAAATGGGGGAACTGTGCAACAGGTGGCTGTAGCCAAAACCTTAGCAGTAGATGTGATCCTGGGTAATAACCTCAAACAGGGGATGGTATGTGCAGTTACCCATAGCCAAGAAGCAAGGGAAATGGTAGTTTCCTGAAACCCATGGGAACAATTGTAAAGACAACTGGGAGGCTGGTTCCCCAGCCTGTGTCTCCTGATATAGGGACTAATGAAGATGGGGTAGAAATTTCCCCAGTAGCAAGCAACCACACAGCTACAGAGCATTACTCTGAAGAGGGAGGGGTGACCCATTGTCAGAGGGTTGGGATTGACAGTGATCCTGAGTTCCCTGATGCTAGTGCTAGGGATCCTAGTTTAGCAACTGAAGGGGACCTATCCCATGCCTTGGGAATGTGTGAGGGGTTTGTAGCTGCTCAGAGAAGTGACCCTAGTCTAGAGAAGCTGAGGGCTTGAGTAGACTCTGACGGAGCACAGGAAGGTGATGGCAGACATAAGGTTTATTGGGAAAATGGACTTATGTATACTCAGGCTGTGCAGACAGAGGGAGGGAGGGATGCTAGGCAGGCAGCTTGTCGTTCCCCAGGGGTATCATGAACAGTTGCTCAAGATTGCAGATGATATTCCCTTTTCTGGTCATCTGGGAATCGGGCGCACTATGCAGCAGTTGGCCCAGAATTTCTATTGGCCTAACTTCACCTAGCAGGTGAAGGAGTATTGCAGGTCTTGTCACCAGTGCCAAGAAATAGGGAAGGTGGGGGAGAAAACTCAAGCCGCCCTGATTCCATTACCCACAGTGGAGGAGCCATTCCAGAGAGTGGGAATGGATATCGTGGGGCCTTTAAATACCCCCAGCTCCTCAGGGAAGAGATTCATCCTGACTCTGGTGGATTATGTCACCTGGTACCCAGAGGCAGTCGCCCTATCCTCACTTAGGACAGACAAAGTATCAGATGCCTTACTTGGGATTTTCTCCTGTGTTGGATTTCTGCAGGAGGTTATCACCGATCGATGGGGTTCCTTCATGTCCGACCTGATGAAATGTTTATGGGAGAAGTGTGGGGTGGTGCAGAGATGCACGACACTGTATCACCCACAAGCCAATGGACTTGTGGAAAGATTCAATAGTATCCTGAAGTCAATGCTCCGGGTGTTTGCTGAACAGCATGGGAGGGACTGAGAGAAATACTTTCCCCACCTGTTGTTTGCATACAGGGAGGTGCCCCAAGAGTCGACAGGATTTCCCCCCTTCAAACTCTTATATGGACACCGGGTATGTGTGCCCCTAGACTTGATCCGGGAGGACTGGGAAGGAAAGCATACCACCCAGGGAACTCCCGTAGTGGATTACGTCCTTAAATTTAGGGAAAGGCTGAAGGAGCTTATGGTGACAGGCCAGAGCAACCTGGCAGCTGCCCAACAGAAACAAAAAATTTGGGACGACCGCAGAGCCAGAACTCGCTCGTACATGGTGGGTCAGGAAGTCATGGTCCTTAATCCAATCTGGAAAGACAAGCTGCAGGCTGAGTGGGCAGGACCATACAAAGTGGTTAGAAAGGTAAATGACGTGAACTATATTATAGAGTTGCCTGACAGAAGACAGACAGAAAGGATGCACCATGTCAACATGATGAAGCCATATGCAAATAGGGCTGACATGGTGTTTGCAGTGCGTAGTCATGGGGAAGGGACGGATGAAGGAGACCCCCTTCTGGACTTGCTGGAAGAAAGTAATTGGGAGTCCTCTGTGGAGGCAGTTAAATTGCCTCCTCAGCTGACCCCAGACAAGATCCAGGAAGTAAGGGAGGTTTTAGCAAACTTTGCCCCATTGTTTAGTGCCAAGCCTGGAATAACCCCCTTAGCAACGCATGATGTGGAGAAAGGGACACAGACACCCATACGGCAGACAGCATATTGGGTGTCAGAGGCTGTCCAAAAGGACATTAGGAGTGAAGTGGAGGAGATGCTGGATTTAGGGGTAATCCAGAGATTTCACAGCCCCTGGGCCTCACCCATAGTCCTTGTGCCCAAGCCAGATGGCTGTACTCATTTCTGTGTGGACTATCATGGACTGAATGCAGTCACGAAATCTGACACCCACCCGATGCCCTGGACAGACAAACTCCTGGACAAGTTGGGAGGGGCGACCTACCTTATGACCACTGACCTGACCAAGGGGTATTGGCAGGTAGAGTTGATGGACAGAGCTAGGGATAGGTCGGCCTTCATCACTCCAATAGGCTTATTTGAATTAAAAGTAATGCCTTTCGGAATAAAGAAAGCCCCGGCCACTTTCCAAAGGTTGGTGAACCAGGTGTTAAATGGTGCTCAGGAGTACGCCATGGTGTACCTGGATGACATTGCCATCTTTAGTACCAGCTGGGAGAAACACCTATCCCACCTTAGGGAAGTGCTGGGCAGGATACAGAGGACCAGGCTCACTGTCAAAGCCGGGAAATTCTAGGTGGCCATGGGAGAAGTGGCATACCTCAGGCATGTGGTAGGCTGAGGACAGCTCCATCCTAACAAAATAAAAATAGAGGTAATCCAGGCATGATCCAGACCAGAAATGCAGAAGCAGGTCAGGAGTTTTCTTGGGACAGCAGGGTACTATAGAAAATTTTTACCCAATTACAGTGCCCTGGCTGCTCCCCTATCTGACCTGGTAAAGAAAAGGATGCCAAAGAAAATTACCTGGGGACCAGCTTGTGAAGAAGCCTTTACCAGATTGAAAGAGGCACTGTGCAGTGCTCCTGTTTTGACAAGTCCTGACTATAGCAGACCCTTTATAGTTCAGACTGATGCCTTAGATGTAGGTATTGGGGCAGTACTGAGTCAGACATCCAGCCAAGGGAAAGATCACCCTGTAGCGTATTTGAGTAAGAAGTTACTTCCCAGGGAGCAGGCACACTCTACTGTGGAAAAAGAGTGTATTGCCATAGTGTGGGCCCTAAAGAAATTACAACCATACTTATATAGGCAGCATTTTGTGGTACAGACTGACCACAACCCCCTGGTTTGACTGTCGTAGATGGGAAAAAACAATGGTAGATTGCTAAGATGGAGTCTTGCTTTGCAAGAGTATGACATGACAATTCTACATAGGGTTGGAGCAATCAATCACAACTCAGATGGGCTGTCTCGTGTCTACAAGGAGTGAACTGATTTGGGAATCTCATCCCATGCAGGGGATAGAGCCCCCAAATTCAGTCTAGGTGGGGAGGACTGTGACACTTAGACAGCTGGTTCTGATAACTTTACAATTTTTGTAATATAAAAATGTAGTGGGATTGTCTGTCATGAAAAATCCTGGGCCTGGGATGACAAACCCCACCCCCAGGTATCAGTTCAAAAGACAGGATATATGTTAAACCAGCAGATTTCTGAATGCAATTAACTTGTCAGTTTGCTTTGAAGCCAGGAACTAATATATCCATTTTATAACGTCCTCAGGAAAGTCATTTAATTGCACCTGATGTCATAAGGAAGTGGAATATCCATTTTATGATGTCCTCAGGAAAGTCAGTTGATTGCACCTGGTGTCATAAAAAGTCCTTTGATGTGTTTGAGAAAGGAAACTGCTCATGGATCAAAGGGACTGAGAAATTACAGTCTTAATTAAGAGTGTCATCATTTGGACAATGGGTCTTGCTGGAGTCCCAGTATTCAATACCTTGATGGGACGGGACTTCTTGTTTCGTGTATATATTTATATATTTTTTTTATATATCCTGAAAGGGAGGAGCTAGATGATGACATTATGAAGAGGGATGAAACACAGCATTTTTAAACTGTAGTCTGAATTCCATTGAGAGACATTCATATACTTAGACTGAGAAAAGGAACATCTAAGAGCATTGAAAGATTATAAGAAATACCTTAGATAAATAAGTCTAATGGTTTGTAGGAATTTTGCACTTTTAAACCTGTTTTGCTTTCAAGATTGTATGCGTTGGGATATTTTGTTCTGTATTTACTGTTTACCTATTTTTATCTATCTTAAAGTAAATATATATATTTTAAAACAGAAACTGCCTGGTGTGCATTGAAACTTCTTTTTTTTTTGTAAATGAAGCTTAGATGGTTAAAGTTGACACTGTGCTTAAGCTTATTGGGATACCGAATTGGGAAACAGGTAAGAGTTTCTCTAAGGTTTTGCATAGAGTTTTAAGGGTTCATTTTGTAATACCTGGTTGGGTGCCCATGGCAAAAGATATCTAGCATCTCCCTGAAGAGCAGAATTATCTGAGTCTGTACATTGGGTATGTTAGCAAGAGGTTCACAGTTTGAATCCCTCCAGAACTTGAGACCAATTTTTGATTTGAACCCACAAAACAGACAGAAGTTTACCCTGATCTGTTAACTGTTCACAATACTATGCTCAGAGGTTGGCACTTTGGGAGTAGAGGGCTGACCTGCTGAGTGGGGTTGTGACAGTACCCACTCCAGAGATCCAGCACTGGGAACCATTTACTCCTTAACAGGCTGGACAGAGTGTCTTCAGTCCCAAGCACTGTGTATTTTTATTTAGTTTTTGTTAACCGGGTAGGTGCGCTAACCATAGAGATGACTATTTTCAGGCATGACCCAGGAGATTACAGGGTAAAACAGTACAGAGATACAACAAAAGGTAGTTACAGCAAGGAATAAACAATGGTGTTACACAGCGGGTTATGCAGCACAAATAATATACGAGGTTTTGAGAGTAGGATACAGAGCAAGTATTACAGTTATAGCATTTGGATGATACAATTTTGGCAGTGGAGCAAAACAGTGTAGTTACAGAGTACAAGGAATAAATCAGAGATACATGGGTATAACACAAAAGAAGGAAATAGTCATGCAGCAGATATGACCCTGGAGGAAGACAATTTTATAAACAGACAAGGAAGATATGAGAAACATAACTGATAAGTGCAAGGGGGGTTTGATGCAGGGGATAGGAAAAACTGAGGTTATTTAAGTTTGTAGTAGGGCAAGCTTCAGAGATTTATCAGCCAAGGCAAGTAGTGGGTGTGGATGGGGACAGGTGAGATAAACTACACAGGGGTGGGTAGGCAAGTATGTACTGATCTAAGAATATGAGAACAGAAACAAATAAGTGCAAGGGGGAATGAAATGCAGGGGGTAGGCAAGCTGAGATAGACTAGGTTTGGAGCAGGGTTAGTATTGGAGATGTATTGGTCTGGAATGGTCTTTCTGTTTAAAATTCGATGATTGATCCACATTCTTACAGCACCATTCTTCTCACTTGCCATGATAATGGGGGATATGTAGGGGCTCCAGGACTCCTTGATTATACCTGCTTCCAATAAGTCTTGCAGGTGCCACCATACATCCTCAGTATCTCCTGGGGCCAGTCTTCAGGATCTATCTCTGAAGGGGCAGTCATCTCTTAGGCAAATATGATATTCCTCCCCTTGGACACACCCTACATCCATTTGTGGAGTGAAAATACATTTTGCCTCTTTGCTAGCTTCTGGCTCAGGCTCCACATATAGCTGTCAGGGATGGGTGAGTTCCCAAAGTTGAAAGATGCTGAATTCAATTTCTGTGTCAGCAACTATCCGAGGGCCCATCTCAGTGACACTATGCGCTTTGAAGATATATGCCAGCACTTGGCCCCTTTGAATGGTTATAAGCTTCTGTGATTCATTCTTTACCCTCACCATTACCCATCTAGCCTGGGGGGTCTCTGGCAGTGCCAGTACCCCTCGCTGCACCATCAACCCTTCTGGCAAACCATTCTCTGGTGGGGCATCAATGATAAAGGTGGATGTTTACACCTAGTCATAGAAGTATGGAGATTCCCACAAACATCCACCATGGCTGACGCTAGCAGTAAAGAAGGATACAGAAAGGAAAAATAGGGCTAATTGCATTGCTAGAAAAAGTGGACAGCAGTCTTGCTGGGCAGCCTGTAAGTCAGCTTTAAAAATATTCAAAAATAACATATACAAGCCTAAGGCTGAATATGAAAAAAGTTGGCAGTTAAAGTTAAGGACAATTATAAGTCATTTTCTTCTTATACAAATAATAAGAGGGCAAATAACAAAATAATTAGACCACTTAAGGATATAAAATGGGGAACTATTAGTCAATAATAGCGAAATGGCATCCTTTTATAATAGTTATTTTTCTTCTGTTTACAACCCCAAAACCGAGGCAACTTTGAAACAACAAAATGTAAAGGTCAGTGTCAATGGTTCAGTAGGTAGCACACTCACCTTTGAGGCCGGGAGATCAGAGGGCTGTGGGTTCAGTTCCCACATCTGGCACTTGGGTTAATATCCCAGTATTGACACTGTAGTGCAACATGAGAGGGGTGCTGCACTTCTGAGGTGCCGTCTTTCGGATGAGACGTTAAACCGAGGTCCCATCTACCTGGATTGGTGGTAGTTTAGATGGATGTTAAAGATCCCATGGCATTTATCGAAAAGAGTAGGGGAAGTTTTATTGAACAAAATACAAAACATCACAAAGAGAAAATTTCAGAAAACAAACATAATACAAAATGCAAAGTGCAAAAAAAAGTTTCTCATATGAACATAATAGAAATGACATCACCAAAAACAGGAAAGGATTTCCATAAGTTAATAACCTTCATATTTGAATAATGCTTAATATCTTTCATTCGAAGTGCAAGTAAATCAGTATCTACAGAATTGATTATTACCGAATATGTTGTCTGCTGTTGTTGCAAAACAAAATTACGAGCCTGCCATAAAAAATATTGTAATAAAGCAAAGAAAACATTTAATGTACTTCTATGATATTTCTCCCATATCCCTGTATAATCACCTAAAACAAGAGTATTATACGTCAAGGAAGCTAAATGTGGCATATGCCAATGTACTGCTGCATCATTCCAAAATGCTTTACTATCCATACAATCTATAAAAAAATGATATTGACTTTCTTCGACAGTAGTACACATTGGCCTCAAACAATATCTATCACTTAAAGGTTTATATTTCATATTTCCCCTAACACCTAATCTCCCATGTGCAGAAATCCATATTATATCCCAAGTTTTAACTGGGATTCTAAAATCTGTTAGTTTGTATAAAGCGAAAGTCATTTTTATTGGGGTACAATCTGGAAATAGAAGTATAGCCTTCTGAATATCATAAACAATATAATTGTAAAAGGATTTTCTAGTTAAAGTAAGTCATTTTTGTAAAGGTATCTTCCATTGGTATAGTTTCTTAAAGGTAGGAAGCCCATATTTAGGTAAATCATCTGAAACAAGTATCTTAGGTGGGAATATAGACCATTTAAAAAAAATATTTGTGCGAAATAGATTGAACCCAATAATGCCATGGTAAAGAAGGTTCGAGCCATATGAAAGGAAAAGAAGAGAATAAAAAAATGGAATAAAAAAAACAACAGGATTAACCATTTGTAAACCTCCGTCTTTTTTTGGAAGATATGTAAAATCTCTTTTAACTGGATTGAGCCTGTTACCCCAAGGCATCTGGAAAAAAATACTGTATAATCTGGTTTCAACAGATATAGGAGGAGGAAAAATATGACTAAGATAAGTAAAAAGTGGTAATAGAAATTTTTTTATGATAGAAATCCTCTTTTGTTTACCAAATTTCCAGTTTTTCCATAGATTTATCTTAGTTTCCCCAATTAATAATTGCTGTTCCCAATTATAGAGTGCCATATCCTCAACTCCAAACCATATCCCTAAGATTTTTTGAGGTGTATATGAAAGGGATATATCAAAACATTTAGATAAATTTAAAGAGGTTCGATTTAAGGGTAATATAAAACTTTTCTCTATATTAAGAGAAGCCCCTGAAAAATGTCCAAAAAATATGAAAATATCCAAAGCCTTCTGTAATGATACAGCATCTGCTAATAATAGTGTAACATCGTCTGCAAAAGCTGTAACTTTAATCTTTTCTAAATGTGGAGAAGGTGAAATTCCTGTAATATGCTGATCCGAAACAATGCATCTAATAACAGGATCTAGAACAAATGTATATAAAAGGGGGCTTAGGGGGCATCCTTGCCTGACACCCCAGCCAATCCTAATTTCAGTTCCCATAAAACCATTCACAAGAGGAATAGTAACCGCCTGACTATAAAGTTTAGTTATCCAATGTACAAAAGTTTGTGGAATACCATAATTTAATAAAATGAAATAAAGATAAGAGTGACAAACTGCATCAAAAGCTTTAGCTTGATCTAGAGCTACTACTAATCCAGAATTTTGGAAACTAGATGAACTATTTGAAAAAAGGTCCCTTATTAAAAAAAGGTTATGCTGAATTTTTCTAGCTGGTATGGAACATGTTTGAGATGGATGTATAAGCAAATCTGCTACTTTTATTAAACGATTATTTAAGATTTTAGTCAAAATCTTATAATCGCTATTCAAAAGACTGATTGGTCTCCAATTAGATAAAAGATTTTTATCTCCTTTTTTAAAAATAAAGGTCATAAGTGAAATGGAAAAATCTTTACAAGCTACAGCTGTATTCAAAATGGAATTAAAAACTAAAGGCAAAAAAAACTCCATATATTTTATACAAATTTTATAGAACTCATTAGGAATACCATCTAAACCTGGAGCAGATCCAGTTTTTAATTGCTTAATTACTTCTATAACCTCTTGAGCGGAAATGGGTTTTGTTAAAAGTGTTAACCTACTTTCTGTAAGCTTTGGTAAGGAACTAAAATTTTGTAGTAGAAAAGAGTCAATGGAAGACATTACTTGGGATGAAAAATACTCTTGAATATGTTGCTGAATAATGGATAACATTCCAATATCAGTAGTAATTAATTCCCCTTTTGAATTAAAAAGACCTGACATTAAGGTATGTGTTAAATGAGTTTTGCAGGCCTGAAATGGATCAGACAGAGGGCTTTGTTTAATACCAAATCTAAATTCTAAATCTAAAGATTTAGCTCTATCATATTGAAATGACTTCATTTGTTGTTTTATTTCTAAAATTTGAGAGGTATACAAAGAATGGTCTCTAGGAGGGAAGGACATTAGTTTATATAACTGGTTTCTGTATAATAAGTATTGCATATAATCTGAATTGGCCTTAGTTTTTGCCCCAGTTAAGAAATAAATGTTTAATTTCATATTTAGTTTGCAACCACCAGTCATACTGAGATTTAAAAAAATCCATAGTAGAAAATTTGGCCGCAAAAAAAGATTCTAATTTAGAAAAGGAAACTGTATCATTTAGAAAAGAGATATTCAATCTCCAACATTGAGTTTTGGTAAATAATATAGGAGGCATATTGGTTAAAGAGAGGTTGCAAATTACAATAAAATGATCTGAGAATTCAGTGGGTTTAACCTTACAAGATAAAGAAAAAAGATAATGGGAAATAAAAACCATGTCAATGAGAGTGGCAAAAGTATGCCTATAATAGGTTGCTCCACCCTGTGAGTGTAGGCTTCTATAAACATCTTGAAGATCAGCATCCTTAATAATTTTATTAAGGGCATTTGTGTCACAGTATATCTTTTTTCCAGAAACTCTACATAAGTTAATATCTAGTGAACAATTAAAATCTCCTCCCCATATTATGTGTCTTCTGGTAAATAAAAAAGGTTTAATGTCCTCAAATAATTCTATACGCTTTAGTTTCGTTTGAGGAGCATATATATTAATTATACGGAAACAATAATCACCTAAAGAGCAATCTAAAATTAAGGCTCTACCTGGCCTAACATCAATTAATTTAGAGATTTTAAAAGCCGAATTCCCAAATAATATTCCAATACCGTCTGCAATATCAGACCCGAAGGTCCAAAAAGAGGGCCCCCAAGTCCATTTTCTTTTTAACTGCTCAACTTCAATAAGAGACGTTACTCTGGTTTCTTGCAACAAAATAATATCTAGTTGTAAAGATCCTAAATACATTAAGATAGATAACTGTTTTTGAAATGCTTTTAGGCTACAGACATTATAGGATGCTAGTTTTAGTGAAGCCATGGAATCTAAAACACCAAAATTCAAGTACCATTTTTCTGACTAACTTTCCTCTTTTTGCCTTTTTTCCCTTTCTTTTCCTTTGCTAGTTCTGTAGTTTTACTATCTTCATCTTCCGTGACTAATTCCGATACATGAGATGTATCAGATTCAAGGTCTGAGTCCCTAATTTCATCTTGTAGTGGGGAGAAAAAAAATTATCAGTAGGAAGTGGATTTACAAAACGTTGTTTTAGAGAGGCTCTGGTGAGATGCCTGCTTTTAACCGTCTCAAAGGGAGGGGTATAGATAAACCAGGATTCTGCTTCCCAGATACAGAAGGTCTGGGATTAGTTTTATCTATTAGCAACTGGGATTCCTTAATTCCATTTTCTGCTTTATTGGAATCAGATGATTTATTTGAAACCTGAGAGACCGGAATAATAGATACAGTAGAGGAATTATATTCAGGGGGACCCTGTTTTTTTGTATGGACTTTTCGTAATAAATCATCTTGGTCCAAGCCTTCTGCACAGTTTCGTCGTGCCCAAGGACACTGATGGAAGGCATGACCTTTCTCATCACACAAATTACATTGAAATATATTATTGCACATATCCATCGAATGACCAAAACCTCCACATAAAGGGCACTTTAACACATCAGAGACGCTGCTAATATGAGTTCGAGCACCACACTTATAGCAGGCTCTAGGCTGTCCCCCATAAAAGCAGACTCCCCTATCTTTACCTAAAAAGAAACTATTGGGGAGATGCACAATTTCGGAATTAACTTGAAAAAGTTTAACTTTAAATTTCCAACCCCCTGTCCAGATTCCTTCAGTATCCAACAAAGCTTCAGGAGGACTTAAAATATCACATTTTGACTGTAGCCAATGATATATATCACTTACATTTACTCCTTCATTTTGAAACATAATAGTGACAAAACAAACTTGTGGTCTAGTAAGTGGAATGGCAAAAAATAGAACCCATAAAGGTGTATTTTTTTGTACTGCATATTTTTCACAGAATCTTTCTAGTTGCAAATTTGTTTGAAAACTTATATCAAATGAATCTTCACCTGAAATGTGTATTAAAGCATAAATATCTGAGGGAAGAAACCCCATAGAATGTTTTAAAAGCTGTTTAAATACATAATATCTGTCAGGATGTTCCTGGAGACCTCCTTTATATCTAAATCTAACAGCATTACGACGTGGAGCCTGTTCTAACTTATTTTTAAATAAATCTGACATAGAAGGCTTCTTTTGAGAAACGTTTTCCCCATCTTTTTGCATTGAAAGCTCATCTTTTTTTTCAAAATGTGAAATGAATTCAGCTGTGGAGGTACTTGGCTTAGAAAAAGCCAAATTACTCTCCCCACCCTCAATAATTGTAGTAACATCATTAATGTGCACAGTATCAGTACCTGGGCCCAGTATTGAAGAATCGGTGACATGCATAGAAGGAAGGGAAACCGATGAAGGCGAAGACCATGTTGAATCTGGTATCCATTGTCCCGATACAATCTTTTTCCAACCCGCGTCCAATAAAGCTGATTCTTCTGACCAGTCCTTAAAAGCTCCTTTCTGGGTGTCATCACGAAGGCCAAACTGTCGTCGCATAGCCTGTGACATCCGTGATCCCTCTGGAAAAGTGTTCCCTATTGCAGCGTTCCCCTGAGTATTTTGTTCCGCTACAGCATCCGGTTTTCTTGAACACCCCGGTATGACACCAGCAAAAGGCGCCGAAATAGAAGAAGATTCACCTGGAATACCTGCTGCAATATTTGAATTACTCACGAACGCTGGAATATCACCAGCCAACTCCGGACATAAAAGCTTTTTCTCTGGTGCTGTTTCCAACGATGAGATAGCCTTAGGTGAGCTAGAAATATCCTCCATGCTGTTATTTGAGACTGTTTCAGATACCGTACTTTCTCCGACCTCCATTCTGGTGCAGAGCTGTAACTCCTCTGCCATGATGCAGCGTGACGTCAGAGGGAACCTTACCGGCGGCAACACGGCAGCCAGTAGGGGAATTTCCCCAGTGTCCTGGCCAAATTTCCTTCATTTGCTAAAAATACCACCAACAGCTTAATCTGATTCAAGGACAGTTGACATTCATCTGTATCCCCCTTCCCTGGGTCGTGCCTGAAAATAAGCAGGATTTGTCTAGTGTACTTACCCGGTCAACAAAAACTAAATAAATAAAAAAGGGATGCCAAGAAAATAAAGATCAGCATAAATGATGTTAGAAACAAGTTGAAGACATTGGACCAAAATAAAGCCCAGGATCCCGATGGACTTTATACTAGAGTATTAAAGGAATCGCCTAAAGTTTTGGCAGCACCAGTAACTTTTTTGTTCCGGTATTCAGTGGACTATGGTGTAGCGTTGGATGAGTGGAGACAGGCTGATGTGATACCTCTACATAAGAAGGGTTCAAGGCAGGAGGTATCAAATTATAGACCGATTAGTTTGACATCAATGCTAGGAAAAACCCTTGAAGGTATTATAAAAACACTTGTTATGGATGTAAAGATACTATCAGGGAATACAGACCATTATCAGCATGGATTTAAGAAAGGTAGATCTTGTCAAACAAATCTCTTCGAATTTTATGGAAAAGCTAGTAAGGCCCTAGATGCAAAAAATGCAATAGATGTTATATTCTTGTACTACTCGAAGGCCTTTGATAAAGTTCCTCATAGCCAATTGGTAGATGCTTTAATTCAGCATGATATCCATAGTAACTTATCCTGCTGGATAGAGGGTTGGTTAAGGGATAGGAGGCAGAGGGTATGTGTAAAGGGATCCATGTCAAAATGGGAACTAGTGACGTGCCTCTTCAATCTGCACATTGCCTCGATAGAAACAAATGCAGCCCTTTGGTTATTTGAGTTCACAGATGATGCAAGGATAGGGTCCACTATAAATACACAGGGAGAAGCCTTAATTCTGCAAACAGCCTTGAGGGAAATGGAACGTGGGCAGTACCAAAACAACCCACCTTTAATTTGGATAAGTGCAGGGTAATGCACCTGGGGAAAAAATGGTCAGTACAAGTATTCACTAAACGAAGTAGAGTGCAAATCAGTACAGAATGAAAGGGACCTGGGAATACTGATTAGTGACAATCTCAGTTTCAAGTCCCATTGCAATCAGGTAATAAAGAAAGCAAGTAATCTATTATATTGCATTAACAAACATATAAAGTGCAGAGACAGACAAGTCATGATGCCCCTTTATACAGCTCTGGTCCACCCACATATGGAATATTGTACCCAACTCTGGTCACTGGGTGATAAATCTGAAAACAGAGCACTGGATCGTGCACAGAGGAGAGCTACAAAGCACATCAGTGGATTAAAAGGGCTGAGCTATCAGCAGAGGCTTCAGTCTCTTGTCCTGTACTCCCTGGAGTACCGTAGACTTAGGGGTGATATGTGCCTAGTGTATACTGCGCTGTTTGATGATGAATTATGGGAAAAATTGGGATTAGAACTGAGGACTCGGGTCTACAACACCAGAGCACACCCAGTCCAATTAAAGGGTGCAACCTATCAATCAAAAAAGAGGAAATATTGGTTAAGTGTTAGAGTAACAAAAATCTGGAATGAGCTACCACTTGAGGTAGTGGCCAGCAAGTCCATGGCAGCATTTAAAAACAGCTTAGACAGGTACCTGGTAGCATCAGGAATTTTGGGTTATGACTAAATAAGGGTGAGCTGTTATGAACCCACAGGTCTACTTAGCTCTGAAACCACCTATGAAACCTATGGATCCTTCAGGCTGCTGCGCAAATTCTGCAATACCCACTGCTCTACACTTGAAATTAGGAGGAAGGATCAGTTCCCTTTTGTCCACCCTCCGAACCACACCAATGGGCTCATCCATCCACTCGGGTACTGTAGTCTCCAGGAACAGGCTGACTTTCTTCACCACAGCTTTGACAGATATGTTTAAGAGGTTGTCCACTCAGCCTTTCTCTTGACATAATTTGGCCAGGCTGCCATATTCGCATTTGTCCCTATTAGCGCAGGTGTATCAGTCATCCCCTTGGGCTCTGGGCAGATCAGGGCCATGGCCTCAATCGTGTGTAGTTCATTTGGACCTTTCGAGACAAATGCAATCTGAAGAAAACAATAGCTATCGTAAGGACCATTACAGTTCCCTATTCCTCACAGTGACAAGCCTGACAGTGGTTGGATTGGTAGGTGCCTCAAGTGATGTTCGTAAAAGATCCTATGAATTACAGTGACTTGTGAGCCACTGTCCAATAAGACAAAACACAGCACTCCTTCAACCAAAACTTCCACATTGGCCTTAGGATCTATCAGGAATGGGGGCACCTTGCTGTTGGGTGAAATCTTGGGTTCTATCCAGTTGGTGAAGCTTTGCAACTTCAGCAACCCAGGTCGCTCTCTCCCTGGGCTCCACTGTCATTTCCCTGGTTCTTTTGTCTTCTTCTCTTCCCCTAGTTGTTGGTTCTCTGCATGGATACATCCATGGACAAGATGCCCGTCTTCTCCAAAACTACAGCAAAACAGACCCATCTTATTCACAATAGGGGGTCATGGCTTGATCCTTAGAGCAGCAGATGGGGTTATCTGTCATCCCTGTTCAGGCATCACACTATTTGACTGTGATCGGGACTCTTGGGCCAGCTGCAGAGCCCTCACACACTCTTGAATTTCTTGTAACTCTTCCATACTAGGTTGTGGCTGAGACTCCTGTGCCATTTGCAAGGTCTTCATACAGTCTCTAATCTCTCTGAACACAGCTTCCTTATCAGGGGAGGGGTCTGACTCCATGCAGCTGGCTATGTGGGGCCACAGGGCAGCAACTGTTGCAGTGGAAACCTGTAGAGTCAGCGATGTCATCTTGAGCTTCTTCCTCCTTTACCTCGTCAAGCAACTACTTAAAGGTTGGGGGATTTTCTCTGCATTCCCTCAACCTAAAGGATATCAGGGTTAGCCAGGAATGCAAAGCCACTCTTGAAATTTGATCTAATTGCATCTGGGTGATCTGTCCTGAGATGTCCCCCTCCTGTCTCTGCACTCTTCCAGATCACTGCCTCCACTCTGGTAATATATTAGGACAACTTTCCTTCTTGTTGCATGGTGCCCCACAGCTGGAACATAAGGGCCTCCTTCTTTTCCACTGTCCAAAAGGTGCTTTTCAATATGGTCAAATGGTCATTGGCTCTACAAGTAGGCTGGCTGGCTCACAAAGACCAAATTATATCAGTGCCGTGCCCCTCAAGCTCTCTAGCCATTTACAATTTTTCTCATATGAACACCGCCACACCTGCGCCATTTGCACAGCTTGACTTATCCAGCTTTCATAATCAACTTCCCCCCATGGGAGTTGGGATGGCTTCCGGGAAGGTTCTTAACCTCACGTACTGTTCATATGGTGCCACCACACAGGGGGTCTCTCCACTAGGTAGCACTATCGGGATTGGTGCCCCTTCTTGAAACAAAGCCTTTACATCTTTCACGGAATTTCCTTCTCTAGTCAGCAGAGACTCTAGCTTAGCCTTGAGATACTTCTTCATTCAGACAAGGAGATGAGGGAGGAGGAGGAGAAGGATTAAGGCCGGCCAGACTTCCTTTTCTCAGCACCACCCATGTCTCTCGCGAAACCCTTCCAGTGTCACTATAGGAGGAATATCTACAGTCTTCAAGTCCTTATCAGTCTCTACAATTAAGTTTCTAAACTGGGTGCCTGATTCTCTAGTCACTCTTTGAATCTTTATGTGCCCACATTCCTTCAGGGCCCCCTCCAGCACTCCTAAAATTAACTCTTTATCTCACTGTTTAGCCACACCTTTGATCAGGAGCACTTTCTGGGGTCAAATCCTTCATACTTATACCAGTCCTCTAACTCTTGGAAGGCCATTTTTCTGTCTGAAGCAATTCGGGGGGGGGGGGACCAAAAATGTCACAACTGCAATATTGGGGTGGCCACTAGGAGGCACTGAATCCCAGTGGTGCCTCTAATTTGTAACAGCCCCTAGACTCACCTTGGCTGGGGGCATGAGCTACTATAGTGGGGGAAGGGCATATGGCACCCTTGACGTTATACATAAAACTACTGGCAGCACACTCTAAGCAGGTGGAATGAGGGAAGGCTAAGGCAGGCAATATAAGATTCTGGGGGGGGGGTATAGGGCACCCTTGACAACTGACCTAAAATTAGTAGCAGCACAATATTTGCTGCTGCTGTTGTAGGGGGAAGGAACAGAGGTAGGTGGCAAGAGAAAATGGGGGGCAGGGATACAGGGTACCCTTGATGGCAGACCTAAAATTACAGGCAGCACAACATAAGCTGCTGCTGTGGGGGAAGGGACTGATGCAGGTGACCTGAGATACTAGGAGGTTGGGGGAAGGGGTATAGGGCACCCTTGATGCCTGACTAAAAATTATTGGCAGCACAATATAAGCTGGTGTGAGGGGGGCAAGGCAGGTGGCATGAGATACTGAGGAGGTAGGTGTATAGGACACCCTTGATGCCAGACCTAACATTATTGGAAGCACAGTAAGAAGCAGCTGGATTGGAGGAACCAAAGTAGGTAGCATGAGATACTGGTGGGGGTGGGGGTGGGCAGAGGATAAAGCAGCCTTGTCACCAAACTTATAATTATTGGCAGCACAATATAAGGTGGTGTGGTGAGGGGACCCAAGGCAGGTAGCATGAGCTACTGTGTTGGGGGGCAAATGCACATGGCACCCTTGATGCCAGACATAAAATTATTGGCAGCACACTATAAGCTGCTGTGATGGTGGTGGGGCGTCAGGGGTATAGGGCATAGCTTGTTACATCAGCTGCACTACCACAGATAGAAAGACAGGCAGCACTCAATTAGATCATTGGCAGCAGTTTTATTGCACTGTATGGACAAAAATAATACTATTAGCATCACAGTCCCTTCGCAACCCCTCCAGTGGATTCCCAGGATATCTCTGGAATTGCATTGTTTGAGGGCGATCATGGGAAAGGTTATTGAGAGGGTTGGTGTTATTCCACATTATTAACTTACTCAGAGACTGATATGAATTAGTTTAGCTTCCACAGTGATCAGTTTTCTATGACTTACAACCTACTATGCTCTATGTTTTGCATTTTTTGATAGGAAGTTTTTTTTAAATTACATTGTTCTATTTGTTTTTTTTTGGGGTCATGGTATTTGTCTCCATGTCCTGGTGGCACCTAGTGCCTTCAGCTGTCATCTCCCAGCTCCGCCCTCCCTCCCCCCGAGGATCAGACCTCCTCCCTTGAACTCCCATGACTTACCCTTCAAGGCAGGGTTGGGGGGAGCATCTTGACCCACCCACAATGGATCCAGCCAGGGAGGTGCCATCTCGGGGGCAGCGCCGCAGGGACAGCTTAACACTGCCAGAACATTTTCCGATTTTCTCCCTTGTGTGAAGGTGGGGCATACAATGACACCTGCAGAGAGAATGTGTACACTTTCACATGCAGTCTCTCCAAGCATCTGCCCCATCTCCTCCCATTTCTGCAGCATCAGCTCACTGGTCCCCAGCAGCCGCTAGGGGTCAATCAAGCACCGACTGCTGATGGCCCCCCACCTTGGAGAAGGAGAGCAGTCCCTCGGATGCTCAATCCTTTTCCTCCTCTGCCAACCCCTGGTGGCCCGTGCTCGTTCCCGAACATGGGTTGCTGGTGTAGCGTGAGGTAAGGCGTCCAATGCCTCAGCGCCACCGGGCCAGCATACATTGTTCCATTCTTATTATGTTCATGCTATTTGATCACATAGTAAACACTTTATGTGACATCATAATGCTGGGAGTATGTCACCTATCAATCTGTACTGTCTCTGCTCTCTGACAAAGCCTGCCAAGATGAAGCGCTAGGGTTATTGCTCTGTTGGCGATAGTAGCACTTTCGGCATAGTGAGTATAGGCATTTATGCTGCTGCTGCAACAACTGAAATTTCTATTATTTTCCTAGTATTATTATTATTTCTATTATTTTTTCATTGGATTCCTTTCTCAGCCAGCGTAAGTTAAAGCCCCAAAGAGTGATCAACTCAGTTAAGGGATATTTGGCAAGGCAGATGGTAAGTGCTGTCACTGCATGGTCAGCAACCTGGGGTGGGTAGTAAACACAGCTAAGGCCCTGTTCACACTACACTGCTCCAGCCCAGTAATGGATGCAATCCGTTACAGCCGGGGAGCAGTGCAGTGTGTCCACATTGCGGCGGTGTCCATTATGGGACTGGTACTGCCGGTCCACACTAGGAGTGCCGGGCGACCATTACGGTGGCACCCATTCCCAGGATGCAGCTCAGGCTGCGCTACAGACCCTGCAGGGGACCATTACCATGCATCCACACTCCGCCTGGTAACGTTACTGAGGCGTAACTGGTTTCATAACTGTTGCTGATACCACCTCATATGTGGTTTCAACAACGGTTATGAAAATGACTTATGTAACGTTACAGGTGTAAACGCAAACCATTGCGGTAACGGTTTGGGCACTCTGTAACATTATAGAGGTGTAGTGTGGACAGGGCCTAACAAGCAATGGTTTAGTGTTACCAGTCAAAAATGTGAAACAAATCTGCTTTCACAGGAGGAGTTACCTAGTGCTGTCAAGCTGTATTCCTTAGCATTTATGGTGGCTTTTACACAGATAAGGACACCACCATGTTTGGTCAGCTGGTCATTCCTGAAGATGTTATACCCAGGTATTTCAACCTCATGTTGGAGAACAAGTTGTTTTATTCAGGTTTTGGTGATTTCATTAGGGGCATATAGATTTATCAAGGCTTCAAGTTCATGGAGCTTATGCCTGAGACTATTATCGTTCATGTGCACATGCTTTAGACCCTTGGAGTGAACCATATTGGCACAGCAGGTGAAGAAACATGTGAAGTTGTAGTGACAGGGCCAACATTAATTTTGATGTCCCTGCAGCGAGTAATAGCAGTAGCACTAGCAGCTGGGGTATAGTACTAGGGGACATCCAAGGACCACAGGGTAGTTCATGCTACATGATAGGAAAGCTTGTACCAGTTCCCGTTTTGGTATGGGCCAAGGAGGATGCGCTCATATAAGTTACCAGCACCCTGATTTGGCAAGGAAGTAAAGGACTCAGTAGGATCCTCAGGCCAGGAATTGCAAAGGATGAGTATCCCAGGAGTGAGTCAGTCAGCACAGACATAGGATACAATATACAGTGTTGCCAGGGATACACCCTTAAATGGAAGGTCTCCTCAGCCTTTTATTCTCTTTACCTGTGAAGTCTGTAGGCATGAATACTGATTGCCTCTATTGTACCCTCATAATTTCATCAGATTTAAATGTAAACAAAGTTACATGAGTATGATGTGAAAACCTGCTTGACTCCATTGCAAAAGTCATGACCCAACTCATTTAAGGCATCCTGGAATTGTATGATGTTTTATTTGTGAAGCCTGCAGTAGTTATACTGTATCAGCCAGTGCTGTTGCTGACTTCTGCAGTCCCTATGTTCTTGTCTTATGCTGGTCATGAAACTTTACAAGGTATAGTAAGTGCCCTACTGTTTTCTGTAGTTTAAAATATATCTGAATTAGAAAGAAAATTATTTTAGAGAATACAGGGACTTCACAAGACATGTAACAGAACTGACTATGATTACAAGTTCTGCAGGCTTGTGCAGGTACACATCACCAGCTCTCATGATGCCTTGCATGAATGTGGCCATGACCTTTGCAATGGAGTAAAACAGATTTTCACACCAGGGCAGACCAGAGTGAACCAACCTCATTTACCTTTAAATTAGGATGAAATTAGGGGATGCAAGTGAGGTAATCATGGTTCATGCCTACAGACTACTTGGGTATATAGAAAATAGAATGGGGGGCTTTCCTTTTAAGGGCCATGTCTAGGCTGCACTACCAGGCACTGCAGTAATACCACAATATGGGTAATAAATAAAAAAGTAAGATTTAATGATGCCTGTGGGAGTTTGGTAGCTGTAGGTGGAAGAAAATGGCAGGTGTTCCACTGGAGGGACTAGCATGTGAAATACACAGCCATAGGAAGGAATCAGCCAAGCAAAGCTATATTTGTGTATAGGTAGTATACAAGTTTAGCACACAATGAAGGGGCAGCCTAGCAAGGGGACTTCAATACTAAACTGACTGCCATGAAAAATTAGTCTGGGGTGCAAAGGAGGTCCACTCAGATGAGTAGGTGTTACAGTATGCAGAACACTGCAAGGGACCCCCTCAAATAGGGAGGAAGGTCTAGGTCAATCGTAATGTAGAACTCAAATAGGGCAGCCAGGTAGTATAAGTAAGTGATACCATGTGATAGAGCTTAAGTTAGTGTGTGATAAGTGCACGATTAGGGGTGTAGTGAGGCACAAGGCTGCAGGCTGAGTGCCTTACTGCCCCTACCAGAAGTGCAGTTATCACACACTAACCCATACCCCAGAATGTGTTATTGCTCTTATAAAATGTTTATATGTTGAGAAACTGTAACTTTAAAAAAAAAAAAAGGTAAGATTAAAAACGTGTTATTTCATATGAAATAGTCCCTCCGCTTTCCCTTGGGCTGGTGCTGTATTTGGCACAGTCACTAGGGGCACTGTGCCATGGAGTCACTGGGTTGCTACCTTAGGCCACTGGCAAGACCATCATTTTCTTAGAGAGAACCTTTCCTGCTATTTTTCAAAACTGAACATAGATAAGAGGAAGCTCCCTTACCCTAATGGGAGCTCTTCTGTGGTGTTAGCAGATTTGTTTGTAATACCCCCAAAGGAAGGGATCATAAATTGCTCCTGAAGGTCAAGCTGCACAATCCTGTTCCACTTCTCGGTTGCTGGCCATGCTCCTGTGCTCTAAAATTTGATGACATATGTAAGAGTGTGGAGGCATGCTCCATTCAAGTGTATGCAGTGTGATTTGCAAACACAGTTTTTGGGCATTTAAGCAGCCATTTGGTAAAACTGGATCCAGGGTGCAACTGACAAGAGCCCTGTTAGTTGAACCCTGGCTCTGATTTTATCAAGTGGGCCACTTAAATACCCCCAAACTGCGTTTACAAATCATGCTTCGTAGACGTGAATGGAGTGCGCCCCTACATATAAGTTATAAAATGGAGCGCCGGTCATAATCAGCAACCAGGAAGTGGAAAAGGATCACATGGCTAGCCCCTTGGGGGCAATTTACAATACCTTCGCTTCCTTTGGGGTATCACAAATCAATCTGCTAACACCACAGAGGAGGTCCCATGGAGGTAAAGGAACGTCATCTTATTTGCATAAAGCACTGAGAAAAGTGTTCTTTAAGGTCTTGCCAGCAGCATGCTTCCATCTGCGGTAGCGAGTTTCAACAAACTCCTGATGGTCTCACTCTACTTGCTGGTTGGGAGGGAGTGTCTAGAATCCAAGATACCTGTGACTCAGAAGGGGAAAGACCTGCTCAGGACAGCAACAAGAATTTACCTGCAAACACAAAACAACTTAGGCTTAAGTGTTTTTCTTTTGTAGCTTCCAATTTTGCTCGCTAAACAGGGAATAAATGGTGGCTAAATGAAAGATATTAGTGGGGCATGGATCTGTACTGCAGGCACAAGTACTGGCACTTGTTATTTTTCATGCGTATAAGGCAATAAAAGCATGACTTAAAAATCACGTCAGACAATCAGTATACAGGCGTGTCCCTACCCATTTTATAAGGAAAAAATACTCACCATAATAATATTGTTTCTTCCAAGGTATTCTTCAGTAAGCTTGACAAATGCAGTCTGCCAGCTGGGTCGAGCTGCCCCAGAGGAGGAGTTTATGCTAATAACTATTGGCATCAGCCAATCAGAGAGCAGAAAGAGGGAGTGCTGCCTAGCTAAAGTAAGAGGTCAGTCAGATTCATTTTGAAGCTAAGGGGCAAAAGGCCCCAACAGTACTTATCAGAACCATCAAAAAATATGAACAAGAACACTGTATAACAACCATAAACACAACCACAACTATAAAATCTCTAATTACAAAGCTGAAAGGTTAGAGTAATGAGCTGTGAATGAGCTTGGTACATCCAGCAGACAGACCTGGGTTTGATTCCCACAACCTCCACTTGCATACTGTGTGACTCTCAGAGCTGGCCTTAGACTTTGCAGGGCCCGGGGCAGAGGTAAAACACAAGGCCCCCTATAACCAGCTATCGGAAGTCTGGTGTTCACTTATTGTCTTACTCACAGCAGAACTGGTACTGCCTCTATTTTCTAGAGGTGGGCGAGAGACCTCAGTGCCACTGAGAGGTAAATAAAAGAACCCACACTACAAGTATTGGGGCAGGCAGGAGACTTCAGTGCTGCCAAGCGGGAATTAAAAGAACCTGTGCTGCCTGTATTTGATGGTTGGCAGAAGATCACAGTGCAAGTGAGCAGCTGAGAGAAAAAAAGTCCCTCAGGGGTGTGAAGATCCCACATTATGGGCAACTTAAAGAAAAAGTCCTTCAGGGCTGTAGAGAACCACTACTGTGGGCAGCTGAAAGAAAAAAAGCTCACTGTGGCTGTGGAGAGTCACCACAGAAAGCAGCTGACAGGAAAAAAAAAACAAAAAAACTTTGAGGCTACAGAGACCTGCTGCAGTGGGCATCTCAAGCAAAAATCCCTTTAGGGCTGTGGAGATATATAGGTAAATGCAATCCTCATGTTCGAGGCTGACTTGTAAACATGTTAGTCATTAGATCCAAATTGCTTCTAGGATATAGGTAAACTTTTTCTGGGCATGGCAATTTACAATTGTACTGCAGCGGGTGCGGGTCTTGTCTCTGCAACCCCTGTGATTCTTCTGGAGAGATTACACACTGCCTTCTACCACACCCCACAGGTTGGATTTGGCTTGCCTGTTTGTTCTGAGACAGCATCTGGACTGGAAGTGGCTGAGGCCGCTGAGCATCTGACCTTTGTTTTGAATCTCCCAGAAAGACCCACTCAAAGTCTCAATCCCTACTACCAACACTAACACCTATCACCCACCCCACACCACACCATCGGAGACCAACACACTCAAGACTCACCATTACAGAGCCCAGTCAAGGGTCAGAGGAGGAGAGGGGAGGCCACTGTACCGGGTCAATTGAAAGATTTTTTTTTTTTATGCCAAATCCCAGTGGCCTAGTACAAATTTGCCGATGACGGGTCACACAGTGCTGGCACTTCTGAGAGCAACTACTATGAGACGAGACACATGGCTCAGTCTGGTATGGAAGGCTGAAGGCCCCGGGCCTGGCCAAATCTGAGTGAAAGAGCCTACTGTGGTGGTCTGGTCTTTTGGTCTGGTGCAGGAAAGGGAAAGTGTGTGCGCAATCGCGACTCCTAATCATGTGACCTTGTTTTGTGCTCCAATGGTAACCACATGATCAAGTGACTTACCTTAGCTGTCTGCAGGGCTGCACTCAGTCAGGTCTTAATAGGTGAATCATCTGATGCCCCAGCCAGGTGATTTTGTTTCAAAGTGCAGGGCCCCCTGCAAGCGCGTGGCCCAGGGCAGCTGCCCCTATTGCCCCCCCCAGACCAGCCCTGGTGACTCTGAGCAAGTCATTTAACCATCCAGTGCTCCCAGCTTGCCCCTGAAAACAGGCACTTGTTCCTAGTGGGCCTTACCTGATTACCAAATACTAAAATAAATTTAAAAAGTCCACAGAATGGAGTGCAGAACTATTCGGTCAGATATGTAGGGGAGGATAGGTACAGGGTTCATCATCCTATGCGTCATCATCCTCCTCATAATAAAAACCCTGGGTATGACCAGAGTTTGATGAGAGAGGGGTAATAGGGTGCAGAAGGGGCGTTAAAAATATTGTCCATAGCCTACACCATTTGAAACAAATGCCAAGCTTTAGCCAACTCTTCATCAGAGGTCACAGATGTTTGTGTCACTGTTGTCTCCCTTTGCTTCTCAGTGAGAGGGACAGTGACATGTTTTTCTTTTTGTTTCTTTTTACCAGGTACTTCATCAGTGATCTGTTCATTATGTTTCACTTAGCTTGGTTAGATTTTGTTTCTGTAGAACATTTTCATCAGACTTTCCCTTTTTTTTCTTTTGCTCTGTAAAAAGTCTTCATCAGGCTTTTCCTTAGTTTTATGAGAGGCAGACCCCTCTTTAGAATTTTTTATCAGAGGGGGTAGCATATCGAATAGCCAAAATCTCCCACCTTTTGGTTCTATATTTAACTGTTTACCAGAAGGATTAGAACTCAATTTACAGTTATGGTCAGAAACCATGCAGTTACGCTTAAGACAGCTGTCTGAAGTACTATGAATCAATTTCCTTTTGGGTTTGTCTGACATGCCAATAAGTCAGGAGACCTCAGAAAATGTATCCCCAAGTGGGAAGAAACAAATAAAAACTGTCAGTTCCCAAGCATTAAAATAAAGAGTTAAATATAGAATTGTGGTTCCCAAAAGAAAAAGGGACTTACAATTTGCATTAATTGCAACAAATGTTTATTTTCAAATTTTACCTCAGAAGGGAGTGGGAACCACGTGTGGAACCCTGAGGAGGCATGGGGAACCGCAAATTGAAAAACCGCCAACAGTAAAAAAAAAAATTAGTGAATAAAATCACTAAGGCTGCACAAAGAAATGTAACCACCTCCCACCGGCCCCCCTTGTTTAACTAGCAGGGCTGCTCCTCTCATCACATGGCGTCAAAGAGAGGGGTGGGAGTTTACATTACAGTTTACTAGTACATTTCTTTCTGAGCCTGCCATACCTAGACAGGCAAACCAAGTGTGGCAACTACCTCGCACACACCTGGTGGGACCATTTACCATGGCCATCAACCTAGGTCCCTGGGAGAAAACGTTTGCTCACAATTATGCTAGGTTTGTACTTCTGGTCAGGGGCACCCAAGTAAATCCAGACACAGTGGAAGCAATAACAGTACTGTCCAAACCAGGTTGGGATACAAGAGTGTGGCTTTTATTCACATACACAGAGAGTAATCACAAAGCGAAGATGGCCCCCCCACAAGGCTACTCCTACTGGTAATGCAGATTACTGAGATACAGAGAGCACAAAGAAGCTAACCCTCAGGTTCTGACTTAAACAGCGAACATTCTGGTTCTGAATTACACAGTGAACTCTTTGGTTCCGAATTACACAGCAAACTCCTCTCTGGTTCTGAATTAGGAGATTGGCACACATGGCCAGTACTAGGAGACTTTCCCATATTTCATGAGGAATTAATGGTGGCACCCTCAACCACCAAAGAGCACACACAGGTTCACAGAGAATTCAACCGACATCTGGGTAAACTATTTTCTTCAGGAACTGGCCAAATGCACTGAAAGAAAACACAGGTGCCCAAACTGAACCCGGAGAGGTAAACTGTTTACTCCAGATGGGGAGTCTCCCACCTTTTGCTTCCAAGTTTATACACAGCCATTCATCTGGTTAATAACACCCTCACAGAAAACTTGTAGATGCTATCTTGAAATGTCTTTCACACTTAACATACTACATTACACACCTCTGTGGTGTCAGAAAGTTAAAGGTTCTGGAATTGGCACTGTCTCTTCACTAGACCCCAACTTTAGCAGACACTTTTAAACAGAAAACAGTCTAGGTGACAGGTTCCCTTTGACAGAGAAAATTCACCAAAAGGAATGCAGGGGCCCCAGAGTTTTCCATACAGAAGTCACAGGTACTCACAGAGCAGTTGAATCTCAGGTAAAGTAGCTTCAACACAGTCCAGAACTGGACCAGGCACCAGGGGATTTCCCCATAATCCTGGAATCCACCCCATCAATCAATCAATCAATCAATCAAATCTTTATTTATCTAGGCGATCACCATTGAGCAAGCTCATTTACAAGGTGGACCTGCTGTTGGCAGGGACAATTGTACAGTTACATATAAATATATATAAAACAAAAGGAACAAAATGTTTACAATACTGATAGGAGCAGAATATTTATATTCCAAGGCACATGTACAAGAAAGATATACATAACACAACCCGAACATGATGTATATATGTATACACACACACACAATTCCCACAGGAGCAGGATGTGTATGGATGTCATATACAAACCATAGAAGAAAAAGAAAGATTATTTATATTCTTGTCCAGCAGAAACATGTTACAGGCCTGGATGGAAATTCTTAAGCTATGGAGGTGTGCATAACAGTGTGTAAGCCTTAGGTAAATGCCGCAGAAGGGGGATGGTGAATAAGAGGGATGCAGAGGGTGCTAAGGGCAAGTGGGGCAGAGGAGGGGGGGAGTAGTAGTGGCAAGAGCTGATTTGGATAAGCAGCTGGGACTAGTGTTGAAGAAGAAAGGAACAATAGTCAAGTTGCTAGGAGCGATAGAAGCAATTACAGATTTCAGCAAACATTTTGTAATAGAGGGTCTTAAAGAAGGCAGGACTAACAGGTGAGCTAAGTCTCAATGATTTTTGTATCCTATTCCAGAGAGTAGGCAGGGCATAGCTTGTGGCGGCCCTTCCAAAACGAGTGTTGGCCCTTGGGACATTCAAAGAAATCTGCGATTGATTTCTTAAGACATAGTTCCTAATAGGACTAAGGTGGAGACAGTCAACAACGTATTGTGGGAGTTTGTTGGTAAGGGCTCGGAGCGTCCATAGGGCTACATTTCTATAATGCCTGCATTGAAGGGAGGGCCACCCTACGGCTGCGTATAAAGAGCAGTGATGTGTGGAGTACGGGAGGCCAGTTATAAATCTCAGTGCTCTGATATAATACATCCAGTTTTGAAAGATATGAGGCAGAGCAATGGCCATAAATGAAGTCAGCGTAGTCAATTAATGAAAGGAATGTAGATTGGACAAGCTGTCTTTTTATGTCTGTGGTCAAGAGGCGTTTAATTCTGAAAAAAAGACCAAGTCTCTGCCTCAGTTATTTCAGAAGTTCTTCTGTGTGTTCCACAAAAAGAGAGTTTGTTGTTTAGCCAAATAGCAAGGTATTTGAATTTAGTCACAAATTCAAGATTTTCTCCTAATAAGGTAGAGATTGATGGTAATGAACTAGTGACAGCAGAGTAAGCCCCTGGTCCTGATGGTAACAGAACTGACTGTGATTACAACTTGATGGTGAGAAAAGAATGGTCTTGTTTTTTTTTTTTGCATTTAGTAGTAACTTATTGATAAGGAGCGGGTACTGCAGAGTATTAAAGTCAGCTTGTAACTCAGTGCAGGCAGCTTCAGGAGATTCCAGGCTTAAGTCGAGCGCCATGTTGTCAGCAAACAAGTGAATACTGGCATCTTTGATGCCTACATCCAAGTTGCTGATATAAATGGCAAACAGTAATGGGCCCAGTATGGAGCCCTGGGGGACACCTCTTTTTATTGGTCTAAGTGGAGAAATCTCTCCATTAGCCTTAATTTATTGCTGTCTATCAGTAAGGTAGTCTTGGAACCATCCCAGTGTGGCTGAGCCAATGCCTATAGTTTTTAAGGTGGAGAGGAGCAGGCAGTGGTCAACAGTGTTGAAAGCCTTACTGAGGTCAAGAAACATGGAACAAACACATTTTTGTTGTCTAGGTCCCATTGCCAATCATTAGTAACTTTTGCCAGTGCCGTAATTGTACTATGCTTAGCTCTAAAGCCAGACTGCATTGGATTGAGTAGTCTAGCATTGTCTAAGAAAGATCTCAGCTGTGTATCCACAATTTTTTCCAGAAGTTCTGAAAGTATGGGAAGAAGGGAGATTGGTCTATAGTTACTTAGGTCACAGGGGTCCCCTGCTTTAAACAGGGGAATGGCGTGAGCAGTTTTCCATGCCTTGGGGATGGAGCTTTGTGCTAGGGACAGATTGAATAGGTGTGCTATAGGTGTAGCAAGTATATGGTATGCTATTTTCAAGAAATATGGGTCGAAGGAGTCGGCCACCAGCACTTTCTTTAGTATCTAGTCATAGAAGAAGATCTTCAAGTTCTTTTATGGTGGTAGGTGAAAAGGAGAAGTCCATGTTATTGCTACTTGGTTCTGAAGGCTGGGTGTTGGTCTGAGGAAGAAGGCTACTTACAGGTGCATCATCAAACGCCAGGCCAGCAGTGGCAAAGTGATTGTTGAAAGCCTGCAGTATCTCTAATTTATCGTTAATGATAATATTATCAGTGGTAATTTTAGAAGGAAGCGCACTTCCTGGAGAGTGTCCAGATAGCTCTTTTATGGTGGACCAGAACTTGGTAGGGCAGTTTGACGCAGAGAGTAGCTCGGTTTGATAAAAGTTGTCTTTGGCCTCTCTGACCAACTTAGTACAGACGTTTCTAGATGCCCTGAAGAGACACTAGTCTGCGTCTACATGAGATTTATGAGCCTTTTTCCAGAGGTAATCTCTTTTGAGTAAGGCAGCCTTCAGATCCGGTGAGAACCAACGACAGGTTCTGGCTTTCATTCATGCTTTAACCAGGGGAGCATGGCTGTTTAGGGCACTGGATATGATTTCATGAAGAGCATCATAGGCATCGCTCCATCACTTAGCCAGGTAGAAACTCTGCCATAGCAAAGAGTTTTTTTAGATCATTGAAGTATGCAATAGGATCGAAGTTCCATCTGGATCTTTTAGTGGAAAACTTTGATGTAGATAGAGGTTTGGTAACAGTTCTCCTGCCACCAATAAAACAGTGGTCACAAACGTCCACTAAGAGGATACCAGCATGGGAAAAGGAATGAGGTCTGTTAACAAGGAGAACATCCAAGAGGGTGCTTCTCACTGGATTTTTTTTGTTGATCTCCTGGGATGGGGCACTGTGAAAATCACTTGGCTTGGTTTCCACCACTTCACCACTAGGCTGTATTGGCTCACACTAGGGTGAGAAACAAACAAAGACATTACTGGTAGCTCTCTGACAGAGTTGAAGAGAGGTGCTGCACTACCTGCAACTTCTTCCACCAACTCCAAATGCAGACTTCCTCACTCTAAGTGAACATTCTAATTCTATTTCCCTGCAGCTGCTAGCTGTGTGGCATATGCTGCTGTGATAGTTCCAAGATTACATCATCACTTCAGCTCAGCTGCGACTGAAAAACAGAGTGTGACATTGTGAAATCCATTTAACTGGCATTTCACTAGCTGCCTCTCCCTGCCTGCCACTGATTCTAATGGGATTCTAGTAACCCCTGGGAACAAGGGGGTTAAGGAGATAAAATACCAACTTAAGGTCAAAAATGAACTTCTTCAAGCGAAGTGTGAAGTGAGAACTCCGGGGCAGTGTTGTCCAGTCAGTGGAGAAATGAATCTGACTGACCTCCTGCTCTAGATAGGCAGCACTCCCTCTTTCTGCTCTCTGATTGGCTGACGCCAATAGTTATTAGCATAAACTCCTCCTCTGGGGCAGCGGGACTCAGCTGGCATACTGCACTTGTCAAGCATACTGAAGAATTCCTGGGGTAAGAAGCAATTTTACTTGAGGGTCGCAGGCATTCTGAAGATAAAAGGTACCTAGAAAATGAATGAGGAACAACACTGATATGATCAAGGTTAGGTATACAAAGTCAGGAGGCAGCCGGATAGGGACCTTCCTATATCCAGGAATTGATATGAACAGGTGAGACCAAAGCAGCTCACTAGCAGACTCAAGTGTACACCCTGCATACTCTACACCTGTCAAGCAGGTGCTGACATTTTTTTATTTTAAAAGTTTCACCTGGAAAAGCACACTGAGCAGCACTGCCCGTTTCCAGGTGCATCCTGGGGAAGAAGAGAAAGGGGAATAACCAAGCAATTACAGCAAAATAACTGTACAAGAACATAAAAGAGAATAAAATAGTTATGATATTACATATTGCTCAACAATTCAGGCTAACAAGCAACTGTAGCAAAGTCAACAGTTGTAAATAAAAAAAAACAAGAAAAAATTGTTACAGCATGACACATTGTTCAGCATTTCAGGCTATGGTATTACACACTGAAAGCGCAACTTGAAAGGGGGCTGGCAAGATACTGAGGAATGGTTTAGCAGAGGTGCAAGTGCGGAGTAGGACTGGGAGAAAAGTGCACTGGGGAGACACAGAAGCAACATACACTACGTTTACATGCACGGCTAGCAGTACTGGGTAAGTAGTTACCTGCTAACAACAGACTTACCCGGTAACTCTTAGCTGTGCGTATACATGCTACAGGTCTTTTTTGGAAGAATCCAAATCTTTGAGCGTTTGCGTTACACTAGTCTGCTGGAGCAGTTCTGTTCCACTGAGCATGTGCTTACAAGCTGCTCAGCAGCGCCATTCTATAAAGTACTCCTCCTATGCAGTATTTCGCCATGGTTATTTTTTATTTTTTTTTATTACCTAGGTCAGACACTAAGCTGAAAGCTTGTTTACAGCACAAGGAAGTTAAGTGACTTGCTCAGGGTCACACAGTATGCAAGTGGGGTCTATGGGATGGGATTCAAACCCAGGTCTTCAGGTTTAAACCACTGCACTATACTGCCTCCTCCCCTACTACTTACTTTCCCTGTAAAAGAGCAGCAAAAGCAGATATTGTGTATAGAAAAAATTATGTTTATACAGATGTCTTCCAAAATTGAGAAATTGCTGCGGTATAGCGCAGTGGTTTAAGGCTCTAAGCTGCAAAGCTGGTTTGAATCCCACAGCCCCCACTTGTATACTGTGTGACCCTGAGCAAGTCACAACTTCATTGTGCTCCCAGGTCGCACCTGGAAATGAGCCCCAGCTTAGTGTGCCTGTCCTGGTTAAACAATCCCCCCCCCATTTGTTTATGTAGGAACCACTTTAGCATCTGGTGTCAGGTGTGTTCTTGGGAGGCTTTCACCTGTCTTTTCCAGAATGTTGTGGAGTATCTTCTCTTCCTGTCCCAGTCAGGGCTGCAGTACTCCTCTGTGAAAGTACTTCTGCCAACCTTCTCAGCCTATCATGCACCTATAGACAGGAAATCTGTGGCTCAACTGGAGATTTCCCTCAGATTTCTCAAGGGGATTCTGCACAGGAATCCCCTTGTCTGTAAACCCTGGTTATGGAATTTTTGATCAAGACTCCATTCAAACCTGTTACCTCCTGTAATCTCAGGTTTCTGCCCTGGAAACCCCCATTTCTGGTTACAATCACATTGGCACATCAGGTGTTTGAGCATCAAGCTATGGTAGTTGACCCCCTTTATCTAATTTTTCATCTAGATAGGCTACCCTTTAGGACTCATCCTAAAACTGTGCCTCAGGTGGTGTCTAAATTCACTTTGAATCGAGTCCATCGACCTGCCTGTATTCTTTCAGAATCTGCAAAACCCACTTGAGGTGCACCTGTACTCCCTGCACATCCACAGGGCAAACCACTTTTTTAAATTTCAATTCTTTGTTCATCCCTTCCTTCACACCAGTCCCTGCCTGCCCCAGATTCCTTCCACCACCAGCTAACCCTCACCTTACCTTGGACTCTGCTTTTGCCCCATGGAGCCTTGGATTGTCCCCCCAGGTTATGTATGGGTTGCTGGACATACCCTTTCTGAGCCATGTATTGGACAGCAGGTCGCAAAGGTAGCGCTGACCCAAGTGTACGAGGCCTCATAGGGAGCCAAGACCAGGGCCAGTTTCCTAGTTTTCTCTCCAGATCCCAGATTATGTCAATGCACGTGGGGGACCAGTGTGAATGCAGAAGTTGTGCGTGCACAATATGGGTCACTGGCCAACATCATCCCCTCTCATACTACTTCCTCTGCTGCATTGCCACCTGTGGTCACACAGCAAGCAGTAAACTAATGGGGACAGTTTGCCTCCCCAGAGGAGGAGGAGGAGGAGGAGAATGTCCCCTGGGATGCTTGATCCTCTTTACTCTGGCAGGCCCCGATGATCCTGGCTCATTCCCGAACCAGGGTCACTGGCATCGCAAGTGGCAATACCACCGCTGCACTGATAGGCTGGGTTGGGCACTCCACTGTTATCTGAACTGCACCAAGTATGTCTGGCAGTCCCCTTAGTTGATTGTGCCCTTTACCCAGTGTATGCTGGTAACTAAGTGCCTCTCCTGGTGGATAGCTTCCTGCATTTCACTCCATTACCAGAAGGCTGTCAAAACTATTCCTTATAAGCTGACTCACTGGTGCAGAGGCTGAAGCAGCGAGTGTCACACGACCCACCATATCAGCAATCCCGGTTCGCGACCAGGCCAGGATCACTGGGGGTCAGCTGGAGGAAGGAAGATTGAGCATCCACAGGCAGCTCTCCTCCTTTGGGGGAAGGGAACACAGCAATCTGCTACTTGCCTGCCACCCATTGGAGGCAAGAAATGCTTCCTGGAGGATCAAAAGGGCACACCCATGCCATGATATGCCATCAATGCCCAACCTCGGGGACGGGGAAAAAGAAGAGGAAACCCCGTGATCGGCAGGATGATGGCCAGTGACCCTGCTCTGCTCCACCCTCCCTATGGTACACAGTCACCTAATGAGGTAAGCAAGTAGTTGGGTTAAGGCCCGCGATAGTGAGAGATGGGGCCAGGGGTTGCCATCAGAAGGGGGGCTACTCAGGGAGAATGGGACAAATAAAGGATGGGGGGGGGAAGCATTCCTGATGCAGTTACTGGGCACACCACTAGAGGCACTGTATCCCTTATGGCTTGTTTCAGGTCAGGCTCTGCATTCAAAATTTGCTTGGCTGCTGCCTGGAGTAAGAGCCATTTGTTCACTAAACAACAAACACACCTGACCTTGGCCTGGCTGTACTGCAAGGCTGTCCTCCCCTTGCAGGAGGGGGTAGTGTGACCCACTGCTTGCCTGCACCTGTAAGTGTCCGGATGGTAGCGCAGTTCGTGCACACTAAGACAAACCACACACAGGCACTTGAAGACATCTCCATGGATGCAGAGTTCATTCATTATGCCACTATATCTGGGAAACTACTGGAAGGGCAAGGCATTAATGGCAAGTTCTCGGGTGGTCGAGTGATGGGGCTCGGAGAACAGGGTAGAAGTGGTCCACCAGAGGTGTAGGAAAATAAAGTACATATGAAAAAAAAAAGAAGCTAGCTGTATGATCACTTTCCATGACCTACTAATGCACTCTGTGCCTGCGCTACACCATTTTATGACATCTGTATAGGGACAGCATGAGCTGCTTGCCATTGAAGTCTATAAAGTGTCATTTTCAAACATTGTTTTTGTCAGTTTAAGTGGAAATTACTTAAAACTGGGCCGAACAGTCAACTAACAAGAGCCCTGTTAGTTGACCAATGGCTCCAATTTTACAAAATGTTCATTTAGACAGCCAAAACAGTGCCTGAAACTGACACTCCCTGGACTTTGATGGACTGCTTTCCCTATTCAGAGATCATAAAACAGAGCATGGAGGCAGTACCGTCTGGTATGAAGTAGAAAGGAATTGTGTAGCTAGCCCCTTGGGGGCAAATTATGATCCCTTCCCTTCCATGGGGGGGGGGGGCTGTTTTAAAAAAATGAAGTGCCACAGAGGTACTCCAATTGAAGTAATTAAGCTTTAATTTTTTTTTTTAGCGTTTATAAAGCATATAACGAACAGAGAAAGGATCTTTGTTTTTATTTCCTTGTAGTCTGTTATTTGCAATTAAGTGTGTGTGTATTTTTTATCCCAACCTCAGGATGACTGTCTGATTCCCTGCCAGCCTCCTCGCCTTACTGTCTCCTCTGCCAGTTCATAGTCACATGCATACACACAGTTGCTTAGTAGAAGGGCAGTGTGACGAAGTGGGTAGGGCTAGTGGGATGTTGGAAAGGTAACATCAGTGAGGGGAGGGAGGTGGTGTTGGCACTGTATTGCTCACTGGTAAGACTTCACCTGGAGTACTGGTATGCAATGGAGCCTGCCACTGGGTGGGGGTGGTCAGGAAGCATGCTGCTAAGGCTGTGTGGGCCTCAGGATCATTTGCACAGTCATTTGCATAGAAACAAATAGAATTTGACGGCTGCTAGGGACCGCTCGACCAACCTATTCTGCCAATGTTCTCTACCTGATTCATACACCACAGATCCTAAATGATCTGTGGCCTTACCCCTCTCTTTCCTATCACTAGAGTTCCTTTATGTCTGTCCAATGCATTTTTTAAATGTCCCTACTATTTTTGCCCCTAATCCTCTGCTGGGAGGCTGTTCCATTGCACCCTTGCCATGAAAAAATACTTTCTCACATTACCCCTAAGTATACCCCCTCTATTTTCATATCATGGCCCCTTGTTCTTGGAATACTCTTTTTTTTTTTTTTTTAAC
Organism: Neoceratodus forsteri; assembly: GCA_016271365.2. Lineage (NCBI taxonomy): Eukaryota > Metazoa > Chordata > Ceratodontiformes > Ceratodontidae > Neoceratodus > Neoceratodus forsteri. The sequence goes on along the minus strand of CM028135.1, from coordinate 243,574,240 downwards.
GATACTACCTTCTTGTACCTTATTTACATCCTTTAGGTATTTGAAAGTCTCTACCATATCCCCCCCCCCTCTCCTCCAGGGAATATATATAAAGATCCTTGAGTCTCCCCTCATATAACTTTTGATGCAGCCTTTGCACCATTTGTGTTGCCCTTCTCTGAACCGCTTCTACTCTGTCTGTGTCCTTCTGGAGATGTGACCTTCAGATCTAGGACTAGACCTTTGAGTCAGATACTCTTTTTACAGAGGTTTCACATCAAAACAGATTACAGCAATCAAGAACAGTATTACAGTGATACAAAACAAAGATTAGATAATGGATAAAAGAAAGCCAGCCTGGTGGCGCTGAGGGTTGAGGCACTGGACACCGCACCTCGCGCCATGCCGGCAACCCGGGTTTGGGAACGAGCCTGGGCCACCGGGGTCGGCAGGGGGGAGAGAGGATTGAGCGTCCAGAGGACTGCTCTCCTCTCTCGGGGGGAAGGGATCCAGGGTTAAGCCCGGCACCGCAGCAGCCCTCGGTGGAGACCAGAGGCACTGCAATGCTCAGGGCTCAAAGAAGTGGAACACAGAGCCGTGACAGACATCCCTGGCATCATTGCACGCTTGGGCTCTGCAGGGGAAGGGAGGGGGAGAAGGCGTAAAATCCAAGGAAAATCCTGGCTTGCTGAGGAGGCGATGAGGGCCCCAGGGACCTCCTTCACATCCCCAATTCTGGGCAGGCCACACCAGGGATCCACAGCCGACTTCATGAGAGGGATTGACCCTCTAATTTCAGATAGATGCCACCAAGGGAGGGCGGTCCCTGCCCCAGGGGTGATCCGGGGCACTGGGAAGTCAGAGTGAAATGAGATCCGGGGGTGGCCTGTCATGGAGGGGAATAGAAGGGCTAGTGCTGAGAGGGCACCTCTGAGAGATGCCTCAGTAAGCTGGTGAATAAAGTTATTAAAAAAAAATGGATAAAAGGGATACATATTCAGAGATGTGTAAACACAATCCAATTAGCTTGTGCAGAGTTATGGACAGAACAAAAATAAAAACAGCTAGAACATGTAAAATAATAACAGTCCTGTTGTCGAAGTGTAAGAAACAGAAGTGCTAGCTAAAATTAGATTAGCCTCCGATACAAGCAGTGCTATGAGGTGAACATAAAATAGCAATATATAGGTTGGGGGGAAGGAACTGAAAGCCCAGCAGGTAAAAGGTAGGGAGGTGGCTATTCTAGCCCCTCTGCTATGTCACCAGTAAAGGCATTGAAAAGGACCGGTCCTAGTACTGACCCCTGTGGCATCCCACTGGTGACCCTGCCTTCTTCTTATTAAATCCCATTTACCACAACCCTCTGACTATTGTTATTCAGTCAACTTTGTACCCAATTATACGACCTTTGGATCCACTCCCAGGCTGTCCAGCTTGTTTACCAGTCTTCTATGTGCAACTGTGTCAAAGGCCTTACTGAAATCCAGGTAGGCCACATCCACGGCTCCACCTTAATCAAACTCCCTGGTCACCCAGATGAAGAACTCAATCAGGTATTTTTAGCAAGATGTCCCACCTGTTAACCCATGCTGCCTTGGATCTTGCAAGCCACTGGTTACAAGGTATTCCACAATCCTTTCTTTTAGTAGTATTTCCATAACCTTGCCCACAAACAAAGTCAGAGTAACAGGTCTGTAGTTTCCTACCTCCTCCTTGTTCCCACTTTTATGAAGTGGGACCACATCTGTACTCCTACAGTCTGCACTGCTACAGTCTGCACTCCTACAGTTGCCTGAATCTTCCCATTTCCAGTGCAGGCTGAACAGGGCCATCAGATGTGCTGTCAGCTCCTAAGTTCTCTCAATATCGTGGGGTGAACCCCATCTGGCCCCACTGCCTCGCCCATCTTTAGTTCTGCTGATTCCTTGAGGACTGTCCCCTCTGTAATTGGCTATTGTCCACCTCCCTTCCTTTGCCACCTTTATCCCCCATCTGTGGCCCATCTTCAGCCCCATCCTTTGTACATATTGAACAACAGAATGCCTGACCGTCCAAAGTTTTAAGATCAAATTAAAATCACACCTCTTTAGCCTAGGTTTTAATAATGATATTTAATATTATGTAATTTTAGCCTTCATTTGTTATTGTTGAAATCCCTAGAATATATGTGTTGGATTTTATGAATGTTATGGTTCTTATGTGGTTTTATGTACAGGCGCCTTGAATTGTAGTAAGGTGCCTTTTATAAATAAAATTGAATTGAAAAGTACGTGTTCAATATGTCTGCCTTCTACTGGTTGTCTTCCACACACTCCCCTTTTGCCTTACTGTCCCTACCTTATTCTTTCTCTCTTCTGTCTTTATCCCTTTTTTACTGAGTTGGCAATGTTCTCCTCCGTTTGTGCCTTGGCGCACACCAAGACAAGCCAAATATAGGCGTTTGATGACACCCCGGAGGCGGAGCTTGTTCATTTTGCCACTGAATGTGGGTGGCTACTGAAGGGGCAACAAAAAAGCAGGAGAAAGGTCTCCTTTGGCTGCAGGATGACATCCATTCTCATAACCCCTGCACCAGTGACCAGGCACCCTGCCGTTCTAAGGCACGAACAGTAAGATCCGGGGTGACAGGGCTGAGAGGACCGCTGGGTACAAAAAACATAGAAACTTTGACAGCAGATAAGGACCGCTTGGCCCAACCAGTCTGCCCATTTTCCTACCTTTTGGATAAGCTGCAGGTCCTAGTTAACCAACAGCTTACTTCCTCCTACCCCCCACTAGAACTGCCTTATGTGTATCCTATACATTCTTAAATTCTTCCATTGATTTTGAACCCACTACTTCCTCTGGAAGGCTGTTCCATGCGTCCACTACCCTTTCTGTGAAAAAATATTTCCTCACATAACCCCTGAGCCGTGCCCCCTCTATCTTCAAATTGTGTCCCCTTGTTCTTGTACAGCTGTTTTTCTGAAAGATGCTACTATCTTGGACTGTGTTGATTCCCTTGAGGTACTTGAATGTTTCTATCTTGTCCCCCCCCCCTCCTTTCCTCTAGGGTATGAACTGGAGTACTGTGTGTAGTTCTGTAGACCCCATCTCCACAAGGATATGGACAGGATGGAGGCTGTCCAGAGGAGGGCAACTAAAATGGTGCAGAGTCTGCACCAGAAGACATACGAAGAGAGACTAAAGGAGCTTAATATGTATACCCTCGAGGACAGGAGGGAGAGGGGGGACATGATAGAAACTTTCAAGTACATAAAGGGAATCAACAGAGTCCAAGAGGGTAGCATCTTTCAGAAAAAGAGATGTGCAAGAACAAGGGGGTACAATTTGAAGATGGAGGGGGGATGGCTCAGAGGTAATGTGAGGAAGTATTTTTTCACAGAGAGGGTTGTGGATACATGGAGTAGCCTTCCTGAGGAGGTAATGGAGTCAAAAACAGTGGGGGAATTAAAGAATGCATGGGACAGACATAAGGCAATTCCAGTCGGGGGTAGGAGGAAGTAGGCTGTTGGTTAACTAGGATCTGCAGCGTATCCATTAGGTAGAGAAATGGGCAGACTAGGTGGGCCAGGCGGTCCTTATCTGCCATCAAATTCTATGTTTCTATGTATACATATTAAGCTCCTTTAGTCTCTCCTCATATGATTTCTGGTGCAGACCCTGCACCATATTACTTGCCCTCCTCTGGACTGCCTCCATCCTCTCTGTCCTTGTGGAGATGCGGTTTCCAGAACTGCATGCAGTTCTCCAGATGGGGTGTACTCTTCCCTGGGTTTTTGTTTCCTAGGTGCATTACTTTGCACTTCTTTGCATTGAATCTCAGCTGTCATACTTTTGACCATTCCTCCAACCTTGCCAAGTCCCTTCTCATTTTATGTAGTTTTCCAGAAAATGTGCTAGTTCAACTTTAGATATGAATATACGAAGAAACCAGCAGCAGAAGGCCATTTGGCCAATCTAGCCTGCTCGTATTGTAGGGTCCACAGCTCAAGCTACTGCCCCTGCCCCCCTCCACACATCCTCCCTACCATTATCCTTACCTTCCCCCATACATGTCCCAGCCACTCTTAAATCTGCCCACTGTCTTCAATGAGATCGCTTCTTCCAGCAGCACATTTCAAGTGTCCACCACCCTCTCTTTGAAGAAGTGCAGAAGCGTTTCCTGACCTCCCTCCTAAACCTCCCACACTCCAACTTAAGACTGTGCTCCCTCGTGTTATGGTTGCCACTCAGCTTAAGAGACCCTCCTTATCCACTTTATTTATTCAAGTACTAGATGGTCCCGATCATGCCTCCTCCTCTCTCCCCCCATTATCCTCCTTGGAGTACATGTTTAGTACCCTCAACCTCTCTTCACATGCCTTTACTCTGCTGACATGCTATTATCTTTGTAGCCTTCCCTTGTACCTTCTCTAGCAGGTTAATGTCCTTTTTGTGGTTTGGGCATCAATACAGAACTTCATACCCTAGATGTGGCCTTACCAGTGACTTGTACAAGGGCAGTATAACCTCCTCTCTCCTACTACTGTCCCCCCCCCCCAGCTATGCATCCAAGCATCTTGTTTGCCCTTGTTGCTGCTTTCTTGCACCATGTAGAGTGCTTCGGGTCACTAGTGATCATCACTCCTAGGTCCTTCTCCTCCTCTGATGCAGATACTCGGATTCCACCCAGGTAGTACTCTGTCCTGGGATTCTTGGCTCCAATATGCATAGCGTTGCATTTCTTGGCACTGAAGCCAAGCTGCCAGATCTTGACCCACTTATCCAGCTTTTCCAGATCATCATTGTTGGTCCACTATCCCTTCAGCTGTGTTCACTGTTACATAGAGCTTAGTGTCGTCTGCAAATAGGCACATTTTGCCCTTAATGCCATCCCCAATGGCACTGATGAAGTCATTGAATAACATCAACTCTAGCACCAAGCCCTGTGGGACCGCACTGGTTATCTCTCTGGTGCCAGATAACTCTCCCCCAACACAACCACCCTCTGTGGTCTGTCCCTCAGCCAGTGTTCCACCTATGTGGTCATCTTATCTCCAACCCCTAAGTCCACCAGCTTCCTGATCAACCTTTGTGGGCCACAGAGTCAAAGGCCTTGCTGAAATCCAGATAGGGGATGTCTACCGCTTAGCCCCTGGCGACTGTCTTAGGCCCCGTCCATACTACACCGCTCTTGACGGGGAGCGGTACAGTGCGTCCACACCTCGGTGGTGTCCGTTACTGGACCGGCACTGCCGGTCCACACATCGGGAGCTGGGCGACCGTTACGGCGGCACTCAATCCCACAATGCAGCTCGCGTTGCGCTTCGGTCCCTGCAGGGGACCATTACCGCCCGTCCACACTGCCCCCGGTAACGTTACCACGGCGGGACCGGTTTCATAACCGTTGTTGAAACCACCTCATATGTGGTTTCAACAACAGTTACGAAAACGCCTCCTGTAACGTTACAGGTGTAAACGCAAACCATTGTGGAAACGGTTTGGGCACTCTGTAATGTTACAGAGGTGTAGTGTGGACAGGGCCTTAGTGACACAGTCAAAGAAATCAGACTGATTCGTTGGACACAATTCCTCCACCCCCCCCAAATGAACACATGCTGCCTCCGCATCCAAGAGACCATGCTCCTCTAGATATTCTACCAACCTTTTCTTTAGTATGGTCTCCATGAGCTTGCCCAGAATTGAGGTCAGACTGACCGGTCTGTAATTCCCTGGGACTGCTTTTGTTTTGTTAACAATTATGTTCTGGCATTAACATAGTTTTCTAGAAAACACTATAGGCATAAATAATACTTAAGAAAATAGTATTGGGCTTGTACATATTTGAGAAATGGGGCCTATCTGAAAATAGCATGCAAAATGTTTTAGGGTATTGTTGATACAGGCAGTAAATGAGATACTGTGATGATAACGGGGCTTTGATGGTACATTATTTGAAAAACCAAAGTGGAATACTTTTTGAAAAAAATGACAGAAATATTGCTTAACTTAAAAAAATGCATATTTTTGGAGCACAGAGGCTGCATGTTCTTGTCGTCTGGATAACACAAAGGAAAACTTTTTTTTTTTTTTTAATGAGGTAGAAACAGTTTTGTGTTAAAGATAGCAAGCTCAACAAAATGCAACATCAAATGACAAAAGATTGAGGCAATCGTCCTTAGTAATTTAGGAGGTACTGACATTTTCAGCGTTGTGCGGTCTGAAGTGAGCCACCACCGCCCCCGGGTTGTGACGTCACCACTCACGCTGAAACGCGGGTACTACTGATCGCGGGTATACATGGCTGGAGTTACCAGCTAACCAAAGCGTTATCCAGGCAACTTTACCGGGTAAGTCGATGCCTGGATACTTCCTGACGTCGCGTTGCAGCTAGTGTTACCGAGTTACACTCGGAGGTCTCCGCTCCGAGCGCAGTTACCCGGTAACCCAGCTGCATGTAAACGTAGTAATTGAAACTGCATTTGGTAGTGAACTACTACAGTACAGAAAGGGAATATGGGTCGGGTTAGAGAGGCACCATGCAGAGGTGAGTGGGAACCCCTAACTGGGGGAGTGAAACTGTAAAGGTAGAGGTAAGATAGTAGGGAGTGGTAAGCATGGGGGCCGGGGGCGTAGAGTGGGAGGGGAACAGATGATTGGGGGGATTAACAGCAGCTGCAAGTAGGAGTAAAGAAGTTAAGTAAGAGGGAGGAGCCTACCGGGCAGCAGAAAACTGGGTAACATACTGTGAAAAAAATTACCTTTGCGTATCAAAGTCTGGGGGCAGATCTGGGTGAGACCAGTTATTTAAAACTTAAGGGTATCCATTACCCAGACAGAGAGGGATCACAGCATATATACCCCGATATACAATACGATGGCCGAGGGAAGGAAGGAGAGGACCCAGTCCGATTGAGTAAAATAGAGAGCGTGTGTGAAATACTTGCTGGATTGTGTCAGAATATGGAGAGTCCGAGACACAGATACTCCTTAAACCCTGCTCCTGGTACAGTCACAGTTTCACTTAACTCTGGAGACTGACAGCAGAGCGCAGTATCGGCCACAGTTCTCCATCCGCCGGATGCGGCACTGTGCTTTCCACAACTAGCAAACTCCAGTCAGCAGTAGGACGTACAGACAGCAGCGCGCCGGGTACTGCCCTCCCTCAGCGTGTCTCCCTCCTTCCTGATTATTAGTTTGCACTTTCAACCCTAGGACAGGCCACATATCTAGACTCTTGGACCGACCGTGCTGAAGGGTATCCCCGCTATTATCTCCCCGCAGCTGCTGGCAGTGCTGGCTGAGATGGGACATGGGGACGAGCTGGGTAAGGAATCCTTTGGTAGAGCAGACAAACTATGTATACTAGGAGGAGATTCCCAGGCGGCCGGGGAAGGACAGGAAACTGCCAGCAGACAGTTCACCTTGATGGCACAGCATCAACACTTAAGTTGCATCCACATTTAACTGTTTATTTTACGGTCTTTTATGGTTATGCCTCGGTGGCCTCAGCCCGCGGGTCCAAGTATCGCCTGACGTAATTAAGATTAAAGGGGGCAAGGTGCACACAAATAAACAGGAATCCGAGCCCCCCCTCCTCCCCCCCCACTAAGCCTGGAGCGGCAAGGTATGTGCTGCTAGGCTAACTAGTCTAGTCTTCCTTCTCAATCCTCGACGCCAGGAGTGGGATTCTGTCATTTATTATATGTCCTTTTAAATTAAATTGTAATAAAGTTTATTCAGTTTAATATTAAAAAAGAAACGAGCCCACTTCGGCTATTGTTTACCAAGACTACTAATCCCATGATGCACTCTTACAAATGGCTGACGGGGAAGGTATGCGGCAAGATTATAGTTTTCCTTCAAGGGAGCTCCGCAAACAAAACTACAAGTCCCATGATGCGCTTTGATAACGGGAGTGTCGATGTGATGCAAGCCTAAGTCTCGTGATACATTAGTTCCTCGTCGGGAGTTACAGAATACAGTAAATTATTTACTATATACTGTAACTCCGGGCGAGGTGTGAAGTAAGACTGCACATAGCTTCCACCATCCTTCCTTGCAAACATTTGTGTTTCTGTGGCTGAACAGTAGGGATTGTAAGCATAACATAATAGCTGGTGACCATAGCTCTCAACTGTACCACATTAGGAGGAACGTTCCTCATTTTATGTCACAAAAGCTCCCTGTGCCACATTGTGAGGACTTGTTCCACATTCAATATTAACATTTTAAAGCAAAAACCTATAGTTAACGATGCAAAAAATGTATTATTCAATTAATAACAGACTTTCTGAACATAAATGCAAACATTTTAACAGTGTTCTGAGCCTCCTAGATAAAGATTTGATTAAGTGTTCCACGTTTTGCTCATTTGTTCCACATTTTGAGAGGCAATGTTCCACATTTAGGGGACAAAAGGTTGAGAGATTTGCTGGTGACCCCTGTTATCAACCCGTTTTTTTAGTACTGTAAAAAGTGGTATCAACCGGCTGGCATGTAGATACGAAAAAAACTTGTGATATGACTTTTAAAGTCTCACGTCCGGTTGTCTCCAGCAGGCCAGAACAATTATACAATGGGCATTAAAATCAGACACAAATCTTGTAATTTCATTGGTTACCTGGCACTCCTCTCCTTTTGTAAAAGCTACAATCACCCCACTGGATGGAAGAAGTGCCAGTTGCCAGTAAGTCGCATCAAGGGCCTCCCTGAAATCAATGCGACCATTAGGAACACAAACGAGGCAAAAACAGACAGTCGCAGGGCAAATCTTCCACAAAGCCACATTGTTGACGTTGGAGTAAACAATATGAAAAATACAGCAAGTTTCAAAAAATTTAATTCAGCTATGAATTCAGCATAAAAAGCTCTAGTCACAGGAAATTATTTTTTTTTTCTGGCTTTTGGAAAAAAAAAATTGCTCTTTCCCCGGGCGCTCTCTTTCCGTTTCACTTTCAGAAACCTGCTTTTACAGTTTGTCAGCCACACTGTAGAAAACATTCCACAACAAAATTACCTTGCTTCATTTTTGCTCCCTTTAAATATGCACTACAGTTTACATGACTGGTCTCACACCCGAGGTTTCCTCGAGTCTCGGTTTTCCCCAAACTGTAACCATTAAGGGTCATCTCCTCGCCCGCTTGCTGACACCACTGCACGTGCGCATACCTACCAATAAAGCACTATTTTACCAAGTGTAACAACAAATCTAATAAAAACTAATAAAACATTTAAACCAACTTTTTTTTGTTAATTTTTCACACACAAAATATACAGATGTCCATTGTATAATCGCAATATGCCACTCGAGAATGTTGGTGATGCCAGGATTTACCCATGCCCTAGGGTGTTTTGGCCACTTGGCTGTGCCTTGTGGCCAAACAGCACCCCAGGGCGTAGGTAAATCCTGGCATCACCAACACCCTCTCATGGTATATTGCTTAATTAAACAATCCGAGGCAGCACGAGACAGTTCTCCAACCATTGTGAGTGATCTCCATATTAAAAATTACCTTGCTCACACACAAGACAGCCGAGATGTCCACAGCACGTAGTCCTTTAATAAGAAAAGCACTATTCACCAACTAAAAATATCCCCAGCAAAAAAACGTACTTTTTCTTATTACCTCTTACTGTTTCCACTGGTTGTCTGAACTTTCACCTCAGTGTCACAGTCACTGAAATGACCCCGATCCATCTAAATGACGAATCAATAGACACTGCAGCTGAAGGACTTTGGCAAAGGTGTTTATTTAGCACACTAAATAAAACTTTTCTAAGATTTTTTTTTACTTCATTGCTACGATTGGTATTTATTTACCTGACTCGAACCCATGACCATGAGGGACCAGTTATTATAAAAAAAGAAAACATGTAGGGGGGTTATATGCAGTTTTTTTTTTACACACCCTCGATGTTTGATAATTGAGAAACCTCTGAAACTTCGCTGTCGAGGTTTCTCTATTATCACACACCTTGGGTGTGTAAAAAAACTGCATATCACCCCCCCTACATATGCATTATTCTATATATAATGTCTGACTGAGGACCTCTTCTGGAAGTTCATACCTCCCTGTCACAACCCCTTTCTTATTTTCACTTAGTCTAAAGAGATTCATCATCACAACCTTGTTAATACCTTTGATTTCCTTAAAAGTTTCTATTGTCCCCCATTTCCTCCTCTCTTCAAGTGAGTATATATTAAGGATCCTCAGCCTTTCCACATATGGGAGGTTGGGCTGACCATGTATCATTTATTTAGCCCTTCTTTGGACTGATTCCCTGCTATTTTATGTCCTTTCCCAGGTATGGATTTCAATTCTGCACACAATACTCCAGGTGCGGATGTGCCATAGATCTGTACAGTGGCTGGAACACATCCTGCCTTCTGCAGGACTTGTAAGGCAGGAAACATAGAAGTTGACGGCAGATAAGGACCACAAGGCCCATCCAGTCTGCCCATTTCTTTTTCTACCTTATGAATGTGACATCGGCCTTTGCTCTGTCAATGGTCTATCTATTCATACTCATCTGTATTGCTCCCTTATGCCTATCCCATGCCTGTTTGAAGCCATGCACTGTATTCATATCCACCACTTCTTGAGGTAGGCTGTTCCATGCATCCACCACCCTTTCTGTGAAAAAGAACTTCCTCACATCACCCCTTAATCGACCTCCCTCTAATCTCATGCAGTGTCGTCTTGTCCTGCTATTTTTTTTTTTTATATTGAAACATGTTAGACTCTTTCACCTTGTTAATGCCCTTAAGGTGTTTGAATGTTTCGATCATATCACCTCTCTCCCTACTTTGCTCTAGGGTATACATATTGAGCTCCATTAATCTGTCCTCATATGTTTTCTGATGCAGTCCCTGCACCATTTTGGTTGCCCTTCTCTGGACTGCCTCAATTTGGTTAATGTCCTTGTGAAGGTGTGGCCTCCAGTACTGCACGCAGTACTCCAGATGGAGCCTAACCAGTGTCTTGTAAAGAGATTATTACCTCCCTCTTCCAACTTGTGATACTCCTACTAATACACCCCAACATCCCCCTAGCCTTACCTACTGCTTTAGTGGTCTACTTGGATGATTTCAGGTCATCAGTGATGATGATGATGCCCAAGTCTCTTTCTTCCCTTGTGACTGCCAGCAGCTCCTCTCCCAGCCTGTAGGTGGCTTCAGGGTTTCTCTTCCCTATGTGGATAGAAACATAGAATTTGATGGCAGATAAGGACTGTTTGGCCCAACCAGTCTGCCCATTTCCTTACCTAATGGATAAGCTGCAGATCCTAGTTAACCAACAGCCTACTTCTTTCTACCCTCGCCCCCTAGAATTGCCTTGTGACTGTCCCATGCATTCTTGAATTCCATCACTGTTTTTGACTCCACAACCTCCTCCGGCAGGCCATTCCATGCATCCACAACCCTCTCTGAAAAAATACTTCCTTACATTACCTCTGAGCCGCCCCTTCATCTTCAGATTGTACCCCCTTGTTCTTGCCGCCTCTTTTTCTGAAAGATGCTACCCCTTAGACTTTGTTGATTCCTTGAGGTACTTGAAAGTTTCTATCATGTCCTCCTCTCCTCCTTTCTTCAAGGCTATACATATTAAGCTCCTTAAGTCTCTCTTCATATGTCTTCTGGTGCAGACCCTGCACCATTTGAGTGCCCTCCTCTGGACTGCCTCCATCCTGTCTATGTCTTTGCAGAGATGGGGTCTCCAGAACTGCACACAGTACTCCAGATGGGGTCTCACCAGCTGTCTGTACAGAGGGATAACAACTTCCTGTTTTCTACTGGTGATGCCTCTCCCTATGCATCCCAGTATTCCCCCAGCCCTCCTTACCATAGGTGTAGTTTGACTTTGACATTTGGGGGGACAGGGGGCAGGATGTTTGTGTAATTAATTTAAAATGATTGAAAAATGTGTCAGTCAGGACAAATTTTGGGGGGGCAACGCCCCCTCTGCCCCCCACAAACTACGCCTATGCTCCTTACGGCCCTCTCACATTGCTTGGCCACCTTTAGGTCATCTGATATGACTACCCCCAGGTCCCTTTCCATTTTTGTTCTTAGTATCTCATCCCCCTTTGTGTCCTCTTCCCCTGGGTTTTTGTTTCCCAGGTGCTTTACCTTGCACTTCTTCACATTGAATCTAAGCTGCCATACATCTGACCATTCCTCCAACCTTGCAAAGTCCCGTCTCATCCTTTCCACCCCACCTTGTGTATCAACTCTGTTGCAGATCTTTGTGTCGTCTGCAAATAGACATATTTTTCCTTCCAGTCCCTCTGCAATGTTGCTTATAAAGACATTGAAGAGGACAGGTCCTAGTACTGAACCCTGCGGTAGCCCACTAGTAATCCCCCCTTTCTTCAGAGTGGACTCCGTTTACTAGTACCCTCTGTGTCCTGTACTCCAGCCAATTCTTTCACTTCTTTGCGTTAAACCCCAGTTGCCACTCTTCCAACCATTTTGCTGGTTTGTCCAGATCACTTCTCATTCTGCCCACCCCATCTGGATCATCTACTGTGTTGCAGATCTTGGTGTCATCTGCAAACAGACAAACCATCCCCTCCAGTCCATAAGGTACCCCACTTGTGACTTGCATCTCTTCTGACTGTATACCATTTACTACCACTCTCTTGTTTTCTGCCCGACAATCAGTTTGCCACCCAGTTGACCAACTTCTGACCCACCCCGAGTCTACCCAGCTTATTAATCAATCTTCTATGTGGAACAGTATCAAAAGCTTTGCTGAAGTCAAGGTAGGTGACATCAACTGCTCCCCCTTGGTCCACCACTCTGGTTACCCAGTCAAAGAAATCTATGAGATTAGTTTGACAGGAACTTCCTTTTGTAAACCCATGCTGTCTTAGATACTGTTCTCCTATGGATCCTTTCCTTAAGGAGTGCCTCCATAATATGGCCCTCTACTGAGGTAAGACTGACTGGTCTGTAATTCCTTGCCTCCTCCCTGCTACTACTCTTGTGGAGCGGGATCACATGAACCCTTCTCTAGTCTTCTGGGACCTCTCCTGTGCTTAGAGACTCACTAAACAGTTTTGATCATGTCTCTGTTAGTTCCACCCTTAGCTCCTTTAGTACCCTGGGATGTATGCCATCAGGTCCCATTGCCTGTCCACCCTGAGCTTATCGAGCTCTCGTAGGACCCTTTCTTTTGGAGGTTCAGAAGTATGTCCCCTACTCTTTAGTAGCAGAAATATTAGTTGTTAGGTAGGACAGAGGACAAACTTGAGGCAAAATCAGGATCAGCTATAACAAATTGGGGACAGTTGAGAGGTACAAGACTTACTCTTTGATGCACAGTCAAAATTGCTTCCCATGTACTCTAGGTCTTCAATTGTATACATCAGGAACTTCTGCTAAGGTAGCTTGAAGACCTGTAAATGTCTGTATGATAACTGTGTCCTTTTGTGGTTGAAGCAGTGTCTTCTCATGAGTTCTCTGGGCGAGGGACATTCCAGGCTTCGAAGCTCAGCGATTCTTTCCAGCACCTAGAACTTGAGAGAATGCACTCTTAGGTGAGTGGAGTGAAAAAAGGTAGGAGTGAAAACTGCAATTGATCCTGCACCACAATGTACACAGGACAGGAATTGTTCTAGAACAGAAATAGTTCTGGAGTGCAGCATTCAGGGATGCAGCAATGGCCAGAATGTATCTTGCTTTTCAGAACTGGAATTCCCAGAACTGCTCCATTCCAGGTGGTTCTGGGTTAATTTGGTTGCAGAACCCCAGTTCCAGGTGAATTGCTGGTCTTGAACTGGCTTGCTGCATTCAGTCATTAGGTTTTGGAACGATTCTGGTTCTGAACACCCAGTTCTGGTCACTTTCTGGTTCTTGACTGATTCTGGATTTAACCAAGTACCAGTGCAAAACATGGGGGCATTGTCACAAACGCACTCAGCAGGTCAGGCCCTCTGCTCCCACAGTGCCAACCTCAGAGCACAATTATGTGACCAGGCAACAGACAGGGTAATCCTCCTGTCTGCTTTTGGGTCAGAATCACCTTTAGCCTCAAGTTCTGGGGGGATTCAAACTGTGAACCTTATGCTAGCATACCCAATGAACAGGCTCAGATATGTACCCTCTTCAAGGATTGCAGTACAATCTTTCGCCAGGGCACCCAGCCAGGCTTCCAAAATAAGCCCTTTTAACTCTATGAGAGACCTTAGGTATATTCTTATCTTTTTACTCAAGCTCAGTAACACCATCAAGCTGCTGAACAATTGTCAGACTTAACCATCTATACGTCACATGCAAAGAAAATAACTGGCAGACACCCAGGCAGTCTTTCAAAAAAAAGGTACTTTACTAAAGGTGATAAAATATGAAAAAATGTAAACACAGAACAATATATCGAAGCACTCACAATCACTTAAAAGAACAAGGGAAAAGTGCAAAACATAAACTCCTACCACAAAACATTTAGACCTTTTCTATCTAATGTATTACCTGTGCAAGTGCCTTTAAAGTTAAATCAGAGAGCTGTGTCTCTCTCTCTCTCTGAGTCCGAAAATAGTATGATGAACAGTTCAGACACAAGTATTAGTTTAACTCTGTCTCTCCACACCCCTTCTGTGAGTCATCTAGCTCCTTCTTTTAGAATATAAAATTACAAAAAAAAGTATTTCTTGTCAGGGATATTTTAAATAAGGTGACATCAGCAAAAACTCATTTCCCAAATTATGAGTCTTTGATCCTCCAGTTCCTTTGAGGTTTACACCCCTGCAGTCCGTCACCTATGTGCGATATTAGCCAACAGGAATCAGCTAAATGATGTCCTCTCCTGTAATAAAATGTATATTTTAGTTTCCCAATTTCAAAGGCATGAGGTCATAAAAAGGCCATAAAATGCAATTTCTCAAGGAAGTTAATTACATTACAGAGATCTCCTGGTCAGTTTACCTATACTGTAGCTTCATTGAAACCTGGGGGGGGGGGGCACCCATGGAAGCCCAGGTTGTCTTATGTGAGACAATCACATACTGTATTTCTTTATATTACAAATATCATACAATAATCATAACCAGCTGGCCAAGCATCACAATATAATCTCAAGACACCAAGTGTGTACCACCAGTGAATGCCTGTAACACTGGTTGCTTTTTTAATCTAAGCGTTATGTACTGCTCTCTTGACGAGGTGCCTTTGTAAATGAGTCTATGACTCAAAGGTCTGTAAATCGATGATCTAATAAATAAATATGATATGCAGAGGCGGAGATGAGAGGAAAGTTTGTTATGTATAGGGTTATTGAGATAGGAGATGCTTTGCCACGTGGATCCTGAATCCATTACAACATTACAGGAATTGGGTAAAGCATTATAAAGAGCGTGTGACATTTTGTTTCAAACATTTTATTTATTCTGTCTTACATATTTGTACTTTGACAAAAAAAAACAAGACATGTTTTCATGTGGGTCTCTGACCAATGCCCACTCTTAAGTTTATTAGTCAAATCATTAATAAACCAGAAAAAGAGAAAAAAGAAACAAAATAGTATTACACTTTACCTACATTAATATTAGAGCTGTAGTAATATTACTGTTGTGGATTGTGAGATACACAAAAGGAAATATGCATTTACAGAGAAACCACATTTTGTCTGATCATAGTACAACTCATTTGGCTACCCCAGGACCATAGTGTTGAGCACTTACAGATATCTCAGTGGAGGGGTAATAAGCTGTTTGTAATCAAGGAAAAAATGTTAGGGCCACAATTAAGTTACAGTATACAGCCAATAAAAGGCAAACTGAGAGTGGCAGAGGACATCCAATTTGTTTATGAAACTTATAGTATGTGTATGTAATTACAGGTCTCTCGAAGGTGTTGTTAGGCATGAGAAACTTGCACCGAGTGCCTTTAAACACTCGAGAGAGAAATGTGATTATTGACCATAATCACACATCCCTGGAGGGTTTTATTGCACTAATAACATGTGTAAGAAAAATCACATCAACTAAGTTTTCTTACAAATGTTATAAAGTTAAAAGATGTCTTGATGGGGAGCAATGAGTAAAATAAGAAAAAGTTCCTGTTCTGAAATGTGCATCTCCCTCGATAGTGCAGCTCTCTTGATGTCCCCATTACTTCCAGCCTACTTGATAATGCAGCTCCTGTGTGAATGAAGTAATCAGTGGGGCTGCACAAAATGCTTACTTGTGCATGTGGCGGTCTTGGGGTAATGGCACAGGGATTTTTAGAATGAGTAACACTGCCAGGTTGAGGAGTCGGCTGCTGCAACGTCTGCACTGAGTAGTGAACTGATCTTTTTTCTAAAAGGTACAAAGGTGCCAGGGATGGTTCCTCTGGGACCAGGCAGTGGGGGGTGCTGTGCCACCCAAGCCAGCATAATTTCCCATGCAAATGAGCTCATAACGGGCATGTAAATGGTCCCGTCCAGTAGGGTTTATTGCATCGGTCTGTTTGACATTTGGAAATTTAGCATGGGTGCAAGCCATTGTGGCACCCTATTTCAGGAGCCATGTTGGATCAGCACCAAATGGCTTAGCACTGGGCTGACGTGGCCCTGTAATAACACTGGTGTGCTTTTGCATTG
Organism: Neoceratodus forsteri; assembly: GCA_016271365.2. Classification (NCBI taxonomy): domain Eukaryota; kingdom Metazoa; phylum Chordata; order Ceratodontiformes; family Ceratodontidae; genus Neoceratodus; species Neoceratodus forsteri. The sequence goes on along the minus strand of CM028135.1, from coordinate 243,557,693 downwards.
AATGTAGCATCTTTGGGCATCTGGGCTATCACAAAGCGCAGTGCATATTTTTGCACTCCACTTGGCACATTTTTGAACTTTTTTATTTTTAATTTTTAAATTTTATTCTTTGGTAACTGGGTAAGGCCCACTAGGGACAGGTGCCTGTTTTCAGGGGCGACCTGGGAGCACGGGGGTTGTCAAGTGACTTGCTCAGAGTCACACAGTATGCCAATGGAGGTTGTGAGAATCAAACTGTCTGCTGCATGTACCAAGCTCATTCACAGCTCATTATTCTAACCTCTAGGCTCTACTGCCAGCCCCAATATTGGACCCCAGAAGCCTTCCATAATGTTGGACCGACTTGAGTAACACAGGGAGAGAAGTCTAGGGATTCACCTTGGAGATGAGATCATCATCCACATAGGCCAGTATTTTGATTGATAGGGGACCCACCCAAAAGCCTTGCGTAAGTTAATTTGCTTCAGTATGACAAAGCAAAGGCTCAAGAGCCAAATTAAACAACAGTGGGGGCAGAGGGCACATCTGTTTTATGTCACATTTTAGACAAAAAGGTTGGAATAAGGGGCTGTTTATGAGCATGTGAGGAACAGGAGAAGTGTGTACTGTACCATTCTAATCATGCGGATAATGACCAGGGAAGGCTGCATCTCTCCAACATGTGGATCAGATACAGCCATTTCATCTGATTAAAAGACTTTCCCTCATCCAGTGATATTCGTGCTTCCAGTTTGTCAAGAAATGATGCTGACTCTAACAAAGGGGGGCACCTGATGGGCATTGTCTCCGACATAACACCCCATCATAAAGCCTGCCTGGTGGGGCCCAGTTAAGGAGGATAAGACAAATTCTAGACAGCTAGCCAAAACCTTGTCCAAAATATTAACATCTAAATTTGGTAATGTAATTGGGCGATGGGTAGCACAAAAATGGGGCCCTCTAAATGGTTTAGGTAATAAGGTGATAGTACTTAACGTAGACCTGGAAAGCTGTCCACATTGCAGTGCCTTAGTAAACAGTTACAAAGAATCAAAACTAGCAATTCTACAAAAGTAACACCAAAAAATAGCATAAAACCATATAGACCTGGCGCACTCTCTAGTTTCAGAACTTTGATTGCAAGCTGGATTTCATGCATAGTAAAATCTGGTTGTAATGCTTGAAGTTGGCTATCCGTCCGAGTAGGAAAACATATCTGGGGAAATTCTCCCCTCTCTTCTGCAGAAGGTGTTCCCCCTGAACGTTTTACCAGTGAACAGCAGTCTTGTGCCTGGTCCTCACTGGAAACAATTTATTTAAGCATTCCTAATGGTGAAGTCTGCAGCCTCCCTTAGATTCTCACTGTACACCATTTTTTTCCTTCCTCATTGTTCCTAAATAGTATCTGAAGTATTGGTTTTCATTTGTTCTTCTATGTCCCGAATAGATCTCAGAACAGTCTGTTTTCCTCTGTCTAATCCCTTGACGATAGGCAGCTAGGCTAATAAGTTCCCATCTCTTTCCATGTTTAAAAGCCTCCAATGTTAGCCCCAGGAGGTTTCCGTTCGAGAATTATTAGTTAAAAAAAAAATCAGTAATAAATGTTTTCATTGAAACAGAAAGTGACAGCAGAAGGGGTCCTTAAGACCTATCTAGTCTGCTCATAAGCCTACCCCAACCCCAGTAGCTGCTATTCAGTGTTATGGTGCCCTTGTACCTATCCCAAGCATGTTTGAAACTTCCCACAGTTTTTGCCTCCACCACTCCCTGTAGAAGGTTGTTTCATGTGTCCACCACACTCTCGGTAAAGAAAAACATGTGTGTGTTTCCTGAATCTGCCCCCAGCTTCATGTTGTTGTGCCCTGGTTCTTGTATGAGTTTTCATGTGACATAGGTCATGAACCTGCACCTTGTTTATTCCTTTTAGGAACTTGAAGGTCTCAATCATGTCTCCCCTCTCTCTCCGTTGCTCCAGAGAATACATGTTCAGGTCACACAGACACATGTCATATGCTTTGTTGTGCAGTCCCTGTATCATTTTTGTAGCTCTCCTTTACACTGTCTCCAGTCTGTTTGTATTCTTCCTAAGGTGCGGTCTCCTGAACTGGATGCTGTACTCCAGGTGTGGTCTCACCAGTGATCCACAGTGTGGCAGGATGACCTCTCTTTTTCTGCTGGTAATCCCCCTTCCTATGCAGCCCCACATACCATTTGCCTGTAGTGCCACTTTCTCACATTGCTTGGACATTTTCAGGTCATCTGTTATAATTATTCCCAGATCCCTTTCTTGTTTAGAGGATTCCAGTTGTACTCCTCCTAGATAGTAATCCTCACCTGGGTTAGCTCTTCTGAGATGCATGAGCCTGAATTTTTTTGGCATTAAAATTTAGTTGCCAGGTTTTTGATCATAGTTCCAGAGTTCTTAGGTCAGCCTTCATCTTTTCCACTCCACCTGGAGTGTCCATCCTATTGCTTAACTTTGTGTTGTCTTAACAAACTCACTTTACCCTCCAGTCCTTCAGATATGTCACTAATAAAAATATTGAAGAGGATCAGACCAAGCACAAACCCCTGTGGCACGATACTAGTTGCTTCTCTTTCTTGTGATAGTGAGCCGTTTACTAGTACCCTCTGGGTCCTTCCAGTAAACCAACTCTGTATCCAGTTCACCACTTGTTGCCCTGCTCTCATGCTGTGTATCTTGTTTAGTACACACACAAGGATGAAATAAACTAAAAATATAATGTTAATGCAAAGATTTATTGAATGCTAGGACCAAAATAACCCTCACCCCTAGCGCCTTGGCCATGAAGCCTTCAAAGGGGGTATGGCTATACAGACAAAGCAAATTGCACAAATACCTTTACAATGAGTGTCGTCATACATCATGTGTTCTTTTTTTAATAAATGAGTAAAAAGCCACTCAGTTTCAAGTAACAAAAGGGAATCGGATGCAGGGAGTGTTAATCAAGCACTTAAAATCTGCATTTAAGTTCATGATACCACATACATATATACGCATCTCTTTAAGAATTTATATAAAGCTTGAAATAAGCATCACTGTAAATGTATAAATAGTATTCATAAACCTTCATGAACAATGGTTAAGTGAAAAATCACTGCACACAAAAGTAGGAACAAAGTTAGAAGAAGCTATAGCAAAAAATCTTGTAATCACCCCTTCAGGTTCACATCCCACCTGGGCCACTTACACGGGGCTCTACATAAATGTTGCTTTTAGCCAAGATAATGGTAATCATTCCTGTTAGAAAGAAAATAAAAAGAAAGAAGTACCACAAAGTTACTTATAATGACAAAATATGTAAACATAGAAAAATTATAAACAATCTGCACTTTGTGAAAACATCACTTATTCATTTAATCAGTTAACAGGCAGCATAGTGGAACAAGGACCGATCCTGAAGAGTACGAGACATATATTATTTCTTTTATCTTTTTTTTTCATTTCTTTTTAAGGAATGGTTTACGGTTCCACTGGTCATTAAGACCATCCGGCTTCACATTCACTAGATGGTAAATCCACTCACTTTCTTTTTGGAGTAGGAGATTAAGTCTATCCCCTCCAAATTTCATGGGGGGGGGGTACCCACGCAATCCCCATGAACTTAAGATCTGCTGGGTTGGCAGCATGGCAGAGTGAAAAATGAGCCTTAACAGGAGTGTCCACTTTTTTGTTTATAGTATTTCTGACATGCTCCTGTATATGTGATTTTAGGGGTCTAGTAGGTCCTGCCTATGTATAACATGCTACAAGTACACCATAGCACATATACTTTTTTTTTATTTTATTCTTTGGTAACTAGGTAAGGCCCACTAGGCTCAAGTGCTTGTTTTCAGGGGCGACGCGTGAGCACTGGGTGGTTAAGTGACTTGCTCAGAGTCACGCAGTATGCAACTGGAGGTTGTGGGAATCAAACCCAGGTGTGCTGGATGTTCCAAGCTCATTCACAGCTCATTACTCTAACCTCTAGGCTATACTGCCAGCCCAAAGCTGCAGTGCATGTGATGAATCTTTAACTGAAAATTTCAGTTCTGATTTCTTGGGGTGTTGAAATGTACGTCCTTGGTTACAGTAACAGCAGATATTGTATCTATGACATTTGTTTACCACCACAGGTCTCTGTGGCATCCAGTTGGCATCTTGGGCTTTTCTTTCTGGTTCCATATGACTATGGACCAAACGGTCCCTTAGCTGGGACACTGCACTGAAGGTAATTCGTGGAGTGTCACCAAGTTGCTGGTCACCCAGTACAATATGCCATTTGCGGTACACTGTGTTCCCTATCTGGCCAGCCCAATTGCTATATTCAGTTACAAAGGTGATAGGGACAGCATTTGTGAAACCCTGCCATGTGTTTTTCTTTTTTCCTTTATTTTTGGTTAACAAGTCTACCCTTTGCATACTTGCTGCCTTTGCCCTAGCTTCTGTTAACAATTCTTTTGAATAACTGATCTGGGGCATGGGGAAAGGACCTATGGGGATAGGCTTGAGGAGCTCAACATGTACACTCTGGAGGAGAGGAAGGACAGGAGGGACATGATAGAGGTCTTAAAGTGCATAAAGGGGATTAATAAAGGAGGCTCAGATGGGGTGTTCCAAAAGAAAGAGGGGGGGGAGTAACCAGAGTATACGGGTGGAAGCTGGGGGGGGACTCAAGGGGGAGAGGAGGAGGTGTTACTTCACTGAAAGGGTGGTGGAACCATGGAATGCGCTGCCCAAGGGACTGGTGGAGGCAGATACTGTAGAGTGGTTCAAGAGGGGCTGGGACAATTATTAGGAGAGGGTGAAGCTGAATAAGTCCAATACGGGGGGATATCTTGGACAGGGGATAGGGAAACACAAGAAGGTGGGGGGCACAGCGAAATCAGCACCCAGTGTGGGTGCTGACTGTTGAGCAGACATGAAAGACCATAAGGTCTACTGTGCTGGCATCTTAGTATGTTAGTATAACCTCTTCGAAAGAATCTGTCTTGAAGTTAATTTGCCTGGGTTTCAAAATTATCACTATTGGAGCAGTTTCTGTGCAATCGGAGAAACTGTCCTCAGGGAACTGAGTTTATCAATCTCACAGGGTGTGCACTGTCTGCTCTAAGTACAGCATTAGTGAAAGCTGTTCCACGTGTCCACCACCCTCTCCGTGAAAAAAATACTTCCTCACGTTGCCCGTGAGCCATCTCCCCTCTATCTTCAAATTGTGCCCTCTTGTTCTTGCACATCTCTTTTTTTGAAAGATGCTGTCTTCTTGGACTTTGTTGATTCTTGTGAGGTACTTGAAAGTTTCTATCATGTCCCCTTCCTCCTTCCTTTCCTTGAGGGTATACATATTAAGCTATTTTAGTCTCTCCATATGGCTTCTGGTGCAGACCCTGCACCATTTTAGTCGCCCTCCTCTAGACTGCCTCCATCCTGTCTATGTCCTTGTGGAGATGGGATCTCCAGAACTGCACGCAGTACTCTACATGGGGTCTCACGAACTGTTTGTACAGAGGGATTAAAACTTCCTGTTTTCTACTGGTGATGTCTCTCCCTATGCATCCCAGTATCCCCCCCCAGCCCTCCTTACTACCGTCTCACATTGCCTGTTTACATTGCCTTTGTCTTAACTTGAAACCACACCAACTGAGTTACTCGGCTACCTCTTTAATAAACTGTTATTTTACTTCCACCTGGGAGTCTTTCATATCACCGATGGTGTTGACAACTGTAGAATAACTGGGGCATGGTCAGAAAGACTTACTGATGCTATTACCACATTTTGAAGAACATGGGCTCAGTCTCAGAATCTTTTTCCATAGGCATAGAATGGGAGAGATCCTTCTGAAAAGAGGGCACAGGTGTACAAGCTTTATGGAGAAGTTAGTCAGTGGTCTGTTGGGGAACTACTGTAGATCTATAGCATATTGAATAAAAAGGATATGTACAAAGTTTGGGGTATAATACCTTCCAGGTGTCCATCAGGTTGGTAACTGCTATCATACCCATTAAGGCCAATGCATTCCTTTTCCTGGATCTGTCACTATTAGTACTGTCTAACAAGGGGTTAAGAACTCTCCACAATATACATATCCAGAAATGCCTTCCATAGCAAAGACTATAAATTATAGTAAAGCTCCAGGTATTTCAGATTCAAGCCCATATAAATTCAGTAGTGCTAGTGGGCAGCCATCCAAAGTGGCATGCAGCATAACTGACTGCCTCTCTGGGTCACCTTTACCAAAGACAATGTAAAAGCTAGTCACCTGTGGATTAACACACGTGCTCTGTTAGACCTAGTCCCTACCCCATAGGCTTGCCACACCCGATCACGATAAAGGAAGGGCATATCCTTTGTTTTAGTATGACGTTCATGGAGAAATGTGTTATGAACCCTAAGCCTCCTGAGAGGGATCAAAACAATCTGCTTCTTTGTATGCACATTCTGCCTTCTCACATTACATGTGGTAAAGTTATAAATCTTTTTAGCCATGCATCCCCTTTTACCTTGGTTTACATCTGAGCAACCCCAACCTCTAGTTATTAGATTCACTCAGCAGCTGCTCTTCCGTATTTCTCAGCTGAAGTTGGCACCATGTTAACCCTCTCTTGGATGCATTAGACTTCCTCAGCAATGGCATGTTTTGTGGTTGTCACACTGGTACACACGTGGTCTGTCCTGCGGTTTCTCACCCCTCGGGCAGATAGGTGTAGCCAGCCTTCTCCCTCCCAGGGCAGGGCTGGCATTGACACCCGGGCAGCTACCCGGGGCCTCTGAGAAAATTCAAACACTGCAAGTATATATTGCATTATTTTTGATCCTTATCCGGCTTTTACCGGTCTTCTATTAGAAGCTGCGTACTCGGGTTCACGTTGAGGCTATATTCGCTTGGAGTACTTAGAAGATTAATCAAATGGACTTTAAGAGATTCTGAGAGATCTTGAGAGAGTTAAAAGATCTTAAGAGACTTGATATATTTAAACTCTAATCACTAGGTACATGTATAATGTGTTTGTTCAGTTTAGTGAGCTATAAGTGTACAGGTGAACTGATAGTAGTTCTGGTACATATTTACCCATATTTCACCATTTGATTTCCATCTGCTAAATTGGTTAATTTTGGGGAAGTATATATTTATTCCTCTATACAGAGTAGAATTAAATCACCCTAGCTACTTATATTAATGCAAACAACTACCTTAAGTCTCTTTAAACTGGTTCAACTTTAAATTGATTCAGTATCGTGGACTAATATTATCTAATATTGTCTAACATTGTGGATTAGACAAAACAGACATTGAACAGGACTTTATTAGAGGTTAACATAAAGTACCGGCTATCTGCCAGGATCAGGATGGTTAAAACAAGAAGTGGACTAGTTTGTATACAAAACATGGCAAATCCATTAAAAAAGCTGGAAAAGAAAATCCAATTTAAAAAGTCAGCTGACATGGTGTTTGATATACAAACAGGTGGTATGAAGGAATTTAAACAAAAGAAAATCACAAATTTTTTTTTTCCAGTAGTAGGGAAATCTCTACTCTTGTTTCAACACCTTTAGAGAAAACAGCCAAAAATTGTTTTTAACAATAGTGGCTGTTTAACTGGTACGTCAGAATATATGGACAAAATTGCCCACAAGAAGATGGATATGAATTTAACAAACATAGAATCTGAGAGTGTAACTAATTTAGATGAGTTTGAGTTTTCGAACAATTATAGCTGTAGCTGGGATAATACAGAACTTACCCCCAGCTATTTTCAGGAGCCAATTGTCCCTATTAATGAATCTTATCATGATAGTTTTATATCTGGTTCATCGAATAATGAGGGTGAGGTAACTTCTGCTTACGCTTATGGTGAGAATTCTTTATGGGAAGAGAAATCTTTACACTCCGTAGTAAAAGAGGAGGAAAAAAATGATTATTATCTAAAAAATAAAGTGATGGGTTCTGGAAATATAATACAAAGTGATAGTATGGTTCAAGTAGTACAAGATTTAAATTTTGCTATCTAAGGATTAAAACAACTGGTTAGTGAACAGAAATTACCTCAAAGAGAAGATCCAGAAACCACACAAGTCCCCTTTTCACCATCAGAAGAAGTAATGAACTCAGACTTAATTGTTAATGTTAAATCTTGTATGAAAGGAGAACAACATTTTAATCTGAATAAATCAGGAGTGTATAAAAGGGATTTCAAAGAATGTGTTGTGAACAGAGGGAACTTTGTTGAGACAACCTCATTTTCTAAACAAATCCTAAACTCTATAAGAGACCCTTATCAAGCTAATGTAATTATATTAGAAAATTTATGGGTTTTGAAAGATGAAATAGCAGCATTGAGAATAGATATATTCCATAACCAACTTCTCTTAAATGAGCTTAAAAATAAATCTGAGGAAAATAGGAAAGGAGAAGTAGAGAGTGATGAATCAGATACAGAGATTATAAATGTCATGAATAATGCAACCCAGGTAAATCTCCCTCCTCCATTTAGTAAAGAGAATGGTAATAACACACTAAAGATAGACAACTATGAACAGAATAAAGTTGTAACACAGATAAAGGGTGGGGAAAAAAGTTGCAAGAAAAAAGGAAAAGATATAGGGCTAATTGTAAAAGAAAGCAAACATCAAAAATCGGTGAGGCAGATAAGATTAAAGAACAAATTCCAGTGGAAAGTAATTTTCCTTTGGGACGAGGTTTAAAGAGCACAGAGGTTGGATATGCATAGAAAATGATGAAATGTGTGCAATCGAGGGTATTATAATAAGGGGGAAGACCGAGGGTATAAGTCCAGAAACGGCCAGTACTAATGAATCTTTTATAACAACTGAGGTCACAGAGGTACCTAATGATAATTTAAAAGGAGAATATGTAATAGAATTTTATGGACTGGATGTCTTGTTTGATGAAACCCAACTGAAATTAACAATTTGGATTGACCAATTGTTACACATATCTAAATATGATGTAAGTGCATATTATATTATGAGACCAAACATTCAGAACTGTCCAAACTGTGTTCTACTTTACTATAAAACACAGATATTGGCTAACAGGATCTGGGCTGAAGAAAGTGATTTAAGAAGCAAAGGAATACATATTCGACCACCATATTGGGTCCCAATAATGGACTCAAAGGTTAATGAATCTTCCTTGACAAATATTGAAATAGAGAAGGACATAGAAAGGAAGAACAAGGTCCTAAAAGTGATTTCCGACTATGAGAATTTACAGGTATCCAAATGGGAAAATAAAACATTATCCCTTTTTGGATGGGAGAAAGATATGTCTCAATTGGCCAAATTAATGGCTGATTTATGCATATTTTTTTCATGCGCCTTGAAATTGAATATTACCAAAAATGTAATAGAAAGAATTAGGACATACCAAAATTGTTCACAAATAGATATTACATTTAGCTCATCTCGGTTAGCAGAACCTGTACTGAGGAATGCATCATCATTGGATATTTATGGTATTTGTTTAATAGACTATAGGATGGTGAAACAGAATTCTGGAGTTGAAAAGTTTACAAAAAATCAAGAGAACCCCCAAAAAGCTGAGATAAATTTAAAATCAAATTGACAAATATCGACTGAAATTGGGAAGGACAAAGAATGAAAGTATGATTTGTCCATTATGTCATGGAATATAGAGGGACTAAGTGCCAAATTGGCTGACTCCAAGCTCCAGAAATTTTTATCCACTGTTGATATATTAGCATTACAAGAAACCTGGATCATTGATAAAAGTCCACCTATTTTTCCTGATTTTAGAGGTTATTGTGTACCTGCAGTTAAAAAAAGGAAAAATGGTAGGCCGAGTGCTGGTCTTATTATTTATGTTAAAACAGCCCTCAGCTTTGTTGTGTATCAAACACATATGATGAAAGACATACAGATTCTAAACTTAAAATGGAAGGGATAGAAATAGTTTTGATTAATGCATATTTTCCCCAGATAATAGATTAGAAGCATATAAGAGATGGGATAAATTTAAAGTAGTAGTACACGAATTAGCGGAAACATTTGAAAATGTTCCTGTGGTATTCCTTGGAGATTATAATGCTAGGGTTGGCAATTATTATTCAAATACTATCCAATGAATAAATATAATCAACCATAATATAATTTACCAGAGGAAATCTAAAGACAAAGTGATTACATGAAGAGGGAAATTATTATGTCAGATAATGGAGCAGAATTCCTTTAATCTTTTAAATGGGAGAATGAATGGTAATCCAGAAGGAGAATTGACTTATACTGGAGCAAACGGATCCTTAGTGATAGATGTAGTTTGGATCAGTCTTGAAGCTGCAAACAAAATTAAAGATTTATCTGTTCTGCCTTGACCAGAATCATCACACTTGCCAATTTGTCTAAGATGGAACTATGAGGGGCCAACTGGAGGTTTAACTCATAGTGCAAACCCCAAAATTGAGATTGTTAACTCCAGACGAATTACATGGAATGGAACAGCGATAGCCAGACTTAATGAAATAATATATGCAGATTATCTGGAAGAATTGAAATATAAAGTAAAATGCATAATACAGAAAATAATGTCAAATTAAGAATATGGAAAGATATGATGTCTTATTTAGCCCCCCTTTTTACTGAGGAATCCATAGAGAAGAAGAATAAGATAACCTGGTTCAATAAATCTTGTAAGATTAGTAAGAGAAATCTTATTAGAGTAAATACAAAATCACACATGCTCCCACAATGCAAAGCATCATGGGCTGCATATGCAAATCACCACAGAATGTTATGCTGGTCCAACTTTAAGCAGAATTGTATGGTGCCGTAAGGCTCTCACACAGTTTGCAACAGGTGCTAACAGAAGACATAGACACGTGTTTCATCCTACCAGGACTCATCAGTATGCCTCGTCTGTTTGACACCCCAGTGGAATGGACCAGCTACCCTTAAGGCAGTGTGCCTTGGATATATTGTGGTGAACCCATGATTTTGTATTTTCTTGAAACTTGACTTCCCAGCCAAATGCACTTTGGGGTAACCCTTGCCTCAGTGTTTGCGCACAGTGGTTCTTTGTCTTTTAAATATTTTTTTATTTTAATGGGTTCACCATAATATATCCAAGGCACACTGCCTTAAGGGTAGCTGGTCCATTCCACTGGGGTGTCAAACAGACGAGGCATACTGATGAGTCCTGGTAGGACGAAACACGTGTCTATGTCTTCTGTTAGCACCTGTTGCAAACTGTGTGAGAGGCCTTTCGGCACCATACACTCTGCTTTAAAGTTGGACCAGCATAACATTCTGTGGTGATTTGTATATGCAGCCCATGATGCTTTGCATTGTGGGAGCATGTGTGATTTTGTATTTTCTTGAAACTTGGCTTCCCAGCCAAATGCCCTTTGGGTAACCCTTGCCCAGTGTTTCATGCATAGAGGTTCTTTGTCTTTTAAATAGTTTATTTTAATGGGTTCACCACAATATATCCAAGGCACACTGCCTTAAGGGTAGCTGGTCCATTCCACTGGGGTGTCAAACAGACGAGGCATACTGATGAGTCCTGGTAGGACGAAACACGTGTCTATGTCTTCTGTTAGCACCTGTTGCAAACTGTGTGAGAGGCCTTTCGGCACCATACAATTCTGCTTAAAGTTGGACCAGCATAACATTCTGTGGTGATTTGCATATGCAGCCCATGATGCTTTGCATTGTGGGAGCATGTGTGATTTTGTATTTTCTTGAAACTTGGCTTCCCAGCCAGATGCCCTTTGGGGTAACCCTTGCCTCAGTGTTTGCGCACAGAGGTTCTTTGTCTTATTAGAGTAATACGTATATATAAGAAACATCCCAACAGTATCAATAAAATGGCTTTAAATAAAGGAAGAGTAGACTATAAATTACTATTAAAAAGAGAAAAAAGAAAACATCATACTAAAATGTGGGAAAATCTGAGAAGTACAAAATTATTAAGAAAGATGCTAAACAATTTTGGATGCTGGCCTCAAAAGGCTTTGGACAATATGCTAATAAAGTAATAGCTGCAGTGACCCCCCAAAATTGGGAAGATCACTTTGGTAAATTGTATTTCAGAGCTGATGAAATTGATGAGAATTGTAATATATCATTCCCCTTTATTTGAGCCTTATCCTTTTTTTTATTTCTAAAGAAGAATTGATGCAATTGAGAAAAGTTCTACAAATAAAGCTCCAGGTCCACATAAAGTTCTTTCAGACATATTTAGATCATTTAGAGACTGGTGGCTTCCCATTCTGTACCATATATATAACATGGTTTGTCAATATGACATTTATCCAGAATCTTGGGCAGGAAGTATAATTTGTCCGATATTTAAAAGGGGGGATGTAAACAATCCTGCCATATATTGACCAATTAGTTTAATAAATTCATCACAACATTTTTTTACAAGAATAATATTGGATCACTTGCAAAAATGGGTCGAGGGCAAGGATCTACTAAAGGAAGTCCAAAATGGATTCAGAATGGGTCGCTCTACACTTCAGCATTGCTTTGTATTGAAACACCTTCTTTGGAAATATGTAAGGATTAAAAAATCCAAATTATATTGCTGTTTTGTAGATCTCAAAATGGCTTTTGATTCAATAAGTTGAATTTTACTCTGGGATAAACTATACTCGTATGGTATTGACCCATCTCTTTAGATGATTATTACAGGATTACATCAGAATACATGGTTGAAGGTGAGATATGATCAGGTTGGAAATTTAACAAATAAAATCAGCACAAACTTAGGAGTGAGGAAAGGTTGTTTACTTGCTCCCTTATTATTTAACCATTACATTGACACGATTTTACAGGTTCTTGTTAAACTAGAGTTTCATTCACCTTCAGTATTAAAGAGCAAAACGACTTATTTGGCTTATGCAGATGATATAGTCTTAATATCAACATCTAAATTGGGATTGCAATGTAAATTAACTTACTTTTCAGAACTTTGTAAAAAAGACAAACTTCAAATTAATAGGGATAAAACAAATATGGTTGTCTTTGGTTTAAAAAGTAAATCTAAACAAACCTTTTTTTAGATGGTAAGAAATTAGATACAGTAAACAGTTATGAATACTTGGGAGTAAATTTTGAGCAGAGTGTCATTGGTTATTCCATTTAGATAAACAAATAACTTAAAGTTAGCAATAAAGGCCTTTAAAAGATCCAATGTTAATTTTGGACAAGCCTCTGGGGAAAGCCTGTTAAGAACTTTGAACACCAAGATCATGACTTCTGTTTTATATGCTTCTGAAATATGGGCAGAAGCTAATATTATTGCTTTAGAAAAAATTATAACTCAAACATATAGATATCTTCTGAGGATTCCACAATCAGTACCTGCTGAACTTTTGAGATTTGAATTGGGTCAGAAATCATTTAAAATTCGGGTTATGGAAAGAAGAATATTATTTATTTTAAGATTATTTCTTCCACCAGCAAACCGGCTTCCCCGATTTATGAATGGAAGAAGAATTGCAATATAATCAAAGAGGCATCATGCTCCCCTTCCCACCATCACTGCTACTATTAAAAAGATCTTGTTTCCAATAGGTTTGGGTCAGTTATTGTATGAGATATAGTTAACTCCATTTGATTATGTTAAGTCTCAAGTTAAATCAAGATTGTCAAACGTTGAACAAGCAGAGGATCGTTCTAGGATAATGCACTTGGTTAACTTCAGGTGGCATAAAACTATGAAGCTATCAAGTGGATTAGATAAATATCTGACAATCTTGTCTCATTGGAATGAAAGAAGAGTTATTACAAGATTCAAAATAGAATTATGTGCTGCTAATTATATAATGTTAAGACAAAAAAGAAATGGAGTTAATACTCTATATTGTATATTTAATAATAACGTGGAGGATGATCTAAAGCACATTGTATTACATTGTCCTCAATTTAACAACCAGAAGAAATATTGGTTGGGTTCCATTCTGGCTACCCTTGGTCTCCCCCCCCCCCCGATAAACTTATAATGCACTTGTTTAATTCAAGTGATATCTGAATATTAAAACATTTGAGTCATTTTTTGATATCTACTAAATTATGAAGAGAGGTATTTGAAAGGAATCGAATTAAAGTAGTATTTTAACTGTGATACTATCATATTTTGTCTAATGTAATAGGAACTTATGTCTATGGATTGTAATGTATGATATGTATAACATTTTAAACACTGATTTGAATATTGTAATGGCATTTGTCAAACAATAAACATTTCCTACCTACCTACCTACCATTCCAGCTGTATCTGCAAGCCAATGGGTATGTCTTCCAGTAGCAAGCTGCAAAAAAACTGTAGTTTAGTGCCACATTAATTGCTCTTATGGAGAGGTCCAGAAACAGTCTTTGGGCACTGTCTTGGTTTGGTGACTTTCTCTTCTTTACCACCAGTTAGGTGCACGTCTCTCAAAGCCTCACCTGTGGACCATATGTTTTCTTAGGCAACTACAGCAGTCCAGTAGTTTTCAGTCACACTTTTCCAAGAAAGTATAGCCTCAGTTTGCTGTTTACACATCTGACTGATTTCCATTCTTTTCACTCGTTTTTGAAGCTCTTCATGCTCTTTAGAATGTTAACACGCATTTTCTCTTGCACTGAAAACATTAGCATTTCAGTTCTGACTGAAGCAAATCTTCAAACGGGCAAACGTTTTCCTGGATGTTTTCCATTCCACTCTTTGTGAGAGGTCCAGGGCTGTTCCATGGCCACAGGCCAGTGACCTTTTGTACAAACAGCTCTATTAAGTCCACACAGTTTTCTTGGCAAGCACTGCACCCCAAACTGGGAGTTTCCTTGTGGCCCAGCCGTTTCCTGGAGAATGATGAGCTTCCACAATCCCAGACGAGGAGTTCCCACAATGCAGCCCCTTGTACCTTGGTTTATGCTCCTGCACCCTAACCTCCAGTTATTGGATTTGCTTGGTTGCTTATGTACTGTATTTCTCAACTGAATCTATCACATGTGTTCATCCTCTTTGTGTCAGTGGGGGCAGGCATGGCCAGGAGACCCTCTGTATCTAGGGGTACGGTGGTCTGCTCATCAAAGGGTTCCCTGCATTAAATACACACTGTGCTGTACTTTTCCCCAACTGTGAGTTTGCTCAGCTCTATCTTTTCTGGCAGGAAAAATCACACTACAAAGTGGTTTAAGCTGAGCAGTAGTCACACTTTTCTGACATATTTTAAGTTACACAGGAACCCAGTCCCCAAAAGCAGTTCTGGTTAGCAATGTATAGACATGTTTGATCCTGAAATCTGAATCAGGACCTTAGAGTCACTTTTTAAAGGTTGTACCCTCCTATGGCAACAGGAGCCACGTGGCCTATACTGTTCTTCGTTTCTTACACCAGTGAGTGAGGTTATACCTCGGGTCAGAACTTGTTCTACTCTCCATTACTTAGGAGACTTCCCTGCTGTAGGGACATCTTTTACATACTTCAGTTCACTGGTGTGCATCCATTGGTCCCCTGGTCCTGAGGGCAGACCCTCCATACCAAGTTAGTCTCCATGCTAGTGCCCAGAGCCCTCCCCTGTTCTGGGTGCCTTATATCAGCATCTCCTCACTCCCAGATGTGCAGGGCACAGTGCAGTAGTGCATAATCCAGCCTGCCCTCTGGCAGTGACTGGAAGTTGCCACAGCCCCTCTACCAGAGGCAGCAGCTTCAATACCCATCCCAGTTCAGGTTCTTCTGCACTCAGTGTAGGCTTATCTCTTACTTTACTCTGTCACCAGGTTTCTCATCATCATCAGCTTGGCAGGCAGTTTGTTTCGGTTCCAGGACCACAAACACCCCCAAAGGTGACAATTCCTCTTCAGTGAGGCCCTCCCTGTGCTACAAGGCTGCCAGGAACTCCCCTTGTGGGGAAGCCCCTCAAATATCCCACACCCTCCCAGTGAGTCCCCTATGTACTTCCAAGGAATTAACAGAAACCCCTACTAAATGCCCCCAGATCCCTTCCCTGGGAGTTCCACTGCTGTCTTGGGCCTGTCCCAGGAGGCTACCAGGTGACTAAGGGGTTGAGATGAATTGTTCACATAGGATTGTTTCATCAACAGTTGCTAGTATGAGGTGCTGGCCACCTCATGGCAGTGCTGGCAAGAAGAAAAAAAAACTTGAGGGCACCCTGGCACCCATCTCGCTGTGCTAAGCTCCACCTACTGTCTCTCTAATTCAGAGTCACTACTAGTGACATAGATTGTGGGTCTGGTATTCTGTTAACCAACCCTCCACCCATTAGTGGCATGAGGGGTTTGCTACACCTATATTAGAACCAGGGATGATGAGTAAGCATGGTTATATAAGGTTTCACAACCTATTTGACTTATGAAAGACAGCTAAAATAAATACAGTCAAACTCCTTTTACTACAGATAGTCAATGACCATGTGTAACATGCCAGTAACAGCAGTTGGTTGTGATCCACCCTCTGCTCTCCTCCTGCAATGTCATTTTGGGCCATAATGAGCATGCACCATAGCAGTAGGTACCAGACTCTCTGTGCCAACCTTAAATACAAGTTCTGATCAGAGCCACAATGGCTGATAATGCAATAATGTTGATATTATATAATTGCCATTAATTGCCTTTAGAAGTAATTAAACAGCAACAGCACTACATCATACTAAAAAATTATTTATGTGGACACTTTTAACTCATGACTACATTCAACCCACGCTAACAATGTAAGTGCCCACAGATTACTGCTAGCCTCACAATGACCACAGGGATCACAAGGAACAGAGTTGGTTAGTAAATTATTTCATGCATACTCTAAAGGGCACACATTCACAGACATGAATAAACATCGTAGTACACACACCAACATGGCTTAAGTCAATGTGACAGGGTAGAGTCCTTGGTATACTGTAGCAAAGTAGGCAAAACAAATGTACTGTATTTGAACAATATTTATTAACTATTAAAGATCCTATTCAAAGGAAACTACTGATAACATCACTTTGAAACATTCAATAGTAAGGTACTGCAGCAATTTGATGCTTACCAATTAGCTGATCCCATTCCACTGTGGTTGCCAAAAGCAGTATGCAGTGGTTCAGTTTTCCTACTTTTCCCTCAAACACATTATGATGTGCTTGTCTATACAGCCAGGAAAAGAGGTGAGCCATAAAATGACATAATACATTTTGGAGAGCAAATGGGAGAGCGGAAGGGGAACCAATGCATACTGTTTTCTGCAGTGAAATTGGATCGCTTAATTAGTATGCAGTGGATCGCTGCATTTCTCCCCACCTGTTACTTACCGGATCTAATTTTATTATGTCCTCAGGAGTGCTGCCTACCCTGCAGCAGAGGAAAAACAAACAATCTGATTATTTATTTATTTTTTATTCTGTCCTCGGAAGTGCTGCATGGTCTATTCTAGAGGGAAAAAAAACAGTCCAAGTGTTTTATCTTCTTCCCATGGGCAAATAGAGACCCCACTGATTCACTCACCCACCCATCCTCCATCTCCCCCATACCACCCCATGAAAAAAGTAAACAGCCAGAGGAAGGACAGCAACTGGCACATGCCACCTACTTGGCCACCTGCCATCTAAATGACTAGGAGTGCTCATAGTAAAACCAATCTAAAAGACCAAGAACCTAAGAGCAAAAGCACTGAATGAAGGTTTACTTTGGAAGGGCTCTGGCAATAAAGTCAAGTTAAAAAGGAAAATGCAAAATTACGTATACCCATATAGTACAGAGCATCATGGGAAATATGTGCAAATCCCAATGAAGAATGGACACATTTAGACTGTTTCTGCTTTAAGTAGGAGAGTATAGTATGAAATTGCCTCTCACGCAATCTGAAAAGACTTAACACAGAAGACACAAATGTGTGTTTAGTCCTTCTCAGGATTCAGTGTGCCTCATCTATGTCTCAGCCCAGGGGAAGGGGGAACCAGCCTTGTGAAGGCCGAATTATGATTACAAACAAACAAACAAAAAAAGATTCAGAATGATGTTTCCTCCCTGGCAGGGCAGGCAGTGCTCCCGAGGACAGAATAAAAAAAAAAAAAAAAGATTCAGACTGTTTTTCCTCAGGAGCAGGGTAGGCAGCTCTCTCAAGGACAGAATACAACTACATCTGGTAAGTAAATGGCTGGGGGGGGGTGGTGGATTGCATTGATTCAATTCATATTAATTTGGTGATCCAATTCCAGTTCAGATGCCAAAAGTAGTATGCATCAGTTTAGGTTCCACTCTCCCACTTTCTCTTCTGAACGCATTGTCTTGCGTAACTACACTATGCAGCCATAAAACCTTGGTTATAAAAAAAGTCCATAAACTAAAACCTAACTTTTACCAGACGGAGAGGCTCCCACACTTACAAACATTTATTTATTGAAAAGTTTCACCAGGTAAGGCACACTGAGCAACAGGTTGCTAATCTCCCAGTGCGACCTGGGGGGAAGGGAGTAGGAGTTACATAGATAAATCTTAAACTACATTAAACATTACTGAACAAGGAAACACATTTAAAACTAAGAATAGCTCATGGTTGTAGTATTGGTAGGTCCTGCTATGATAAAAACTTGTGGAAATGGTAACAGGAGAAAAACAAAAAAGGGGAACCAACAAACAAGGATGGAATAAAAAGGGGGAAGGGGAAAGGAAGGAGTGAAAATATAAAATCATATTCAGTGTGCTGCAGCTGCTAAATTAATGTTCTCCTGACATATCCATTGCGGGCCTCAGGAAAAATATAACTTGTCCTGTTATATTGCTAGGCTCAGAAAATAAAAGCCAGTTCTTGAAATCCACTACGTACCAAAGCAACTGGACACCTGCTTCCAAGCCTGGAGTGGCAGGAATATGTGCAGCATCCATTCACGTTTAGGTGCTACCAGAATCATTGCTCCATGCAGATAAGCCTTTGGCCAATTGTCATTAAGAGGTGGAAGACTTAAAATGTTATTCTTCTGCCCAAAGGGCAGAGACCCCCCCCCCTTTACTGTCGAAAGTTAGTCTCATCTCTGCTGGCCATTGCATTAGCCAACAAAAAACATCAGGCATATGTCATAACCACAGATCTGCCTTAGTTGAAATGTGAGACTGGGCAGCCACCTATGAAGATATACTGTGATTTCATTTATTTTAGAAAGATAAAGTCAGCTCTTGGGTCAAGGCTTCTGTAGTGATATATATGTGTGTGTGTGTGTGTGTGTGTGTGTTTGCAGGTGTATAATCAAATTGCCCCACTAGGAGTCCTCACTTATATGACTTATTTATCTCAAGTTTAATAAAACTGTGTAAACATATAATAGCCTGGCAATGGGTTGAGTGTAGTGCATGCATTTCTAAAACATGAAGATACATTATATTTCAGAATACGGTTGGGATGGTGGCTTTAGAATGCTGTTGGGGGCATGGATTTGGAATGTCAAAGTTCTGCATGATTTCAGAATACTTTAGGGATCATCTTTCAGAATGTGGCTGGGTCATATTTTCAGAATGTAGCAGGGACACATTTTCAGAATGCAGTGGGGGCACAATTTCAGAATGTGACAGACACAATTTCAGAAAATGGTAGGGACACACAATTTCTGAATGGGATGGGGTACAGAATTTTTTAATGTGGCAAGACACACAGTTTCAGAATGTAGCACTGTGATGCAGAATTTTTGATTGTGATGGTGGTGCTCAATTTTGTAATGTTGCAGGGGGAACCTCAGAATCTGGTGGGGACAAGCACTTTAAGAATGTACTAGTGACACTTAATTTCAGAACGTGGCATGGTCACGCAATCTCAGAAGGTGGCCAGGATACATAGTTTTGGAAAACACATTCTGAAATACATCCTCACATCATTCTGACAGTGTGCATCCCTGTCACATTTAAAATACAATTTTAATGGCACATTCCAAAATTGTTTGCCCTTGGTAAATTCCAAAATTCCATGTTCTGGTCACATTTCAAAGTTGTGTGTTGAGTCATATTTCAAAAATGTTTGCCCTCACCATATCCAGAAATACCCTTGTGCCTTATTCTGAAATTGTCCTTCCCACCGCATTCTGAAATTGAATAACTCTCTCATTCCAAAATTGGTCTAGGTGATAATGGTGAATGCCTAAGGGCAATCGCGTATAGTCATTAGTCAGAGTGCTTCAACACATTTTCGCACTCTGACAACCCTGGCGCACCAGCACAATGGTGCCAGGGACATATTTTTACATAACTCCAGGGTGCATGTCGGGGTGAAAGTAGTAAAATAAAAAGGTTGGCTATGCGATAAAATCGCGACCAGCGCCGGACCCGAACCCAGTACCTCAGCCACCCCAGCCATTGCCTCCAGTCCTCGATGCCACGCCGCAGCTTGACCAATGACCACAGTGCCACCCCTAGATCCTCTCCACCCCAGCCCACGCCGCCGTGCTGGCTCCCCACTTCGCTGTAATGTGATAGCGACAGCCTGTCGCCCAGTTTGCCCACCCTTATCCCGTTGCCTTACCCGTCGGTCGCCGTGAATGGATTGCGCGAAGAAGGTGTCGCCGGAATGGACGGCGCCCTTCCTCATGCGCCCACTTCATGGGTTACCTTCCATTCCAAAATTTCGTCTGTAGCCCACATTCCAAGACTGCATCCTCACCACATTCCTAAATTATGGGTCACCACTGCATTCCAAAATCATGCATGTCACATTCCAAAACCGAGCATCCCAGTCACATTCCAAAATTGTGTCCCCCTCTTCTAAAATTCCTTATCGTAATTGCATCCCAAAATTATGCATCTATGCCACAGTTCAAAATGATGCACCCCCACCTCATTCTGAAATTGTGCATCCCCGTCACAATCAAAAATTGTGCATTTTCTCCACATTCTGATAGTGCACATCCTCACAGCATTCTAAAATTGTATGTCCCCACATTCCAAATCTGCACATCCCTACCACATTCCAAAATTGTGTTCCTGAAACTCTGAAATTGTGCGTGCTTCCAGATTTCACAATTTCACAACCCTACTAAAGTCCGAAATTGTGCTTCCCCTCATTCTGAAATTTTAAACCCCACACATTCTAAAATTGTTTTTCTTCTCCACATACCGTCATTATACATCCCCACCGCATTTCGAAATTAAATGTTGTTACCACATTTCAAAATTGTGCATGTATTATTCTAGCTTTGCACATCCCAACTGCATTCCAAGATGATGTCATTTCCCCCTCCTTCACATTCCGAAATTGTGCATCTTTGCCACATTCCAAAATTGCAAGTCCTGACCACAATCCCAAAATGGCACATTCTGACCTTGGACAGTCTGCTGCAGTCCAAACTTGTTTATCCTCACCACATTCTGAAACTGTATGTCCCCCACATTCTGAAGCTTTGCTTCCCACTGCATTTCTAAAATTGTGCACCCCGCCATTTTGAAATTGTGTGTCAGCCACATTCCAAACTGGCACAATGCTCACATTTCAAATTTATCCATCCCTTCCACATTTGTGTTCCTCACATTCTAAAATCTTATGTCCCCACTGCATTCCATGATACTGCATCTTTGCCACAATCCAAACTTACATATCTCCACCAAATTTTAAATTACACTTCCTGTCCATATTTCAACATTCTGTTGCCCTGGTATTGAAGGAATGGGGCAGGTGCAGCTGTTTGTGCTGCACTTGCCCCATGCTCTCCCAGTCATGGCTATATTCAGATGGATAATGCCTGATAATGGAGAGTGTTATCTGAATTTCGGTCCATGTCGACACAGTGTTAAGTGAATCTGTGCTGCCCCAACACAGTGCAGGGCTACATATGGCCCATTTGGGATAGCAGTGCCTGAAATGGGATAGCAGCAAGTCTCCTCTGGGCCATATTTAGCCTTAACATGGAAATGAACCCCTTGGACATGCAAGGTGCTAAGGGACCATTTGCATGCCCATTATGGGTTCATTTGTGTGGGGTGCAGCAGCCCCTTAGCATCCCTGTCTCAGTAAAAGGACAGCCCTGTTGGTACAGTGGTTCCCCCTAACCCCGATCTCCCAGTACATTTTTCCAGTGAAATCCCTGGTGTTCCAGTGGTTACCCTCACCTCCCATCTCCCAGTACATTTTTCCAGTGAAATCCCTGGTTCCCCCATACCTGATCCACCAGTATATTTTTGTTAGTGAAATATTTGGTGTCAGTTACTCCCCTCCACTACAGTCATGCCCCAACCTGACCCACCTGCTAACATCCACCTCCCTGCACCCTCCCCTCCCCCTGTTTTCCAGTGCCCACAGCAGACTTCGGTGATTGCTACAGCCCTTCTCTCACCTCTGCAGCTGGCCACCATATGAGCTGTCATTGAGCATGCGTACTGTAAAAAAGCAATTTCGTGCACTCAGTGACATCTCATAGGGTGGCTGGCTGATGAGGTAAGAGGAGGGCTTTGCCTGTTGCCGTAATCTGCTGCGAGTGCCAGACACTGAGGTAAGGTGGAGTGTGCAGAGGTGGGATGTTGAGATGTGAGTGGGTGGGTTGAGTGGGGGGGTGAGACTGTTTGGGAGGGGAACCACTGGACATCAGGGATTTCACTAACAAAAATATACAGGGGGATTGGGGTGGGGGGACCATTGGCACTAGGGATTTATATATTCCCAAATGCTGTGAGATGGGGCAGCTCAGCACAGGGGTGGGTGGCAGCAGGACAGCTGCCCTACCTTCTGGGTGGGGGGTGGGCTTAGTGCCTGGTTAAGAAGTGGGTTGCGGTGGTGGTAAACAGCGCCTCTTGGGGATCTGTTTACCACTGCCACAAACCTTTGAAAATGCCACTGCACCAGTATGCATGATGGGATCCCCTACATTTGCATAGGCATAGTAACATTTATGCTCCTTGGTGCAGCTGGGTTTGGGGTGCTCCTGGGGCCTCTGAAGATGGCACTGCCTGGAGCACTGGTACACACCCGGGTTAGTGCCAGTTCCAACTTTTGAATATCAGGGTCTATGTCCCTGCTACATCAGATATTATAGGTCCCCTCAACATTTTGGAATTGTGGGTGTCTCATTCTGAAATTTTGCATCCTAACCACATTCCAAAATTGTGTCCCACCCTCATTCCGAAATTTGTGTATCCTTTCCCAGTTTCAACATTGTGCATCCCCGCCACTGTTTGAAATAACATATCTCGCTTTATTCCAAAATTGCACATCCCTGTCACTTTTCAAAACTGTGTGTTGTCTCCACATTCCAAAATTACATATCTCTCACATTCAGAAACTGCGCATCCCTGCCAAATGCCAAAATTATGCATCTCCCCTTTGTCAAAACTGCACATCTCATACATTCTGAAATGTCACGGACAGCTGCATTCTGAAACCATACATCCTGATCTCATTCTGAGAAAGTTTTTTTTTTTTTTTTTGAAATTGTACTTTTTCCCTCCTACTGCCTGCCGACTCTGACCCTTCAGGGCATCCAATGGGTCATCCTCCTGCCACCTGCTCACCAGTACCTACCTTCCAGTCCCCCATATAGCTGGGGAGAAGCCCCCATAATCCTTCATTTTGTTAGGACTCAAGGCGGTCGGCGAGCAGAGGCAAATCAGAGGCATGCCCGAGGAAGCCTGTCATCCCGGAGCCGACAGGTGTGTTTTCACTTTTTCTCCTCCCCAGCGCTGTGCATAACCCTGACGTCAAGGCGTTAGACGCCGACATCCACTGTACATCAGGGCCGCCTGTCCCCTTCAAATCAGGGCTTGCATTCCCCCCAAGCCTCCGCCCGAGTCACACAAGTGTAGTGGGCATTGGCCCTCCCACCCCGCTGCGCTGGAGGTGGCGAACTGTCGTGGGACGCTCAAGCCGTTCTCCCCTGGCCAACCCACCAGCGACCTGAGTCCGCTCCCGAACCTGGGTTGCTGGCGTGGAGCGAGGTGTGGTGTCCAGCGCCTCAACCCTCGGTGTCACTGGGCCGGCTATTCTGAGAAAGTTTATCCATGCCATACTTCGAAAAAGTATGCCTCGACTGCATTACAAAACTGGATTTCCCAGCTGCAGTCTGAAAATGTGCATCCCTGCTATGTTCTAACATTTTGCGATCTCACTGCATTCCAAATATCAGTGTCTGACGCATTCTAAAAAGGTATACTTGCACTGTATTCAGAAATTGTGTCCCCGTTGCATACTGGATTTGCAACCTTGTCACATTCTGAAATCTCATTCTAGCAGTATTCTGAAATCATGCACAACCTTTACATGCCAGAGTCATTTCATCAGACCCACTCCTCACATAGCAAGACCACCTGTCCCTCCACATTTTGAAGTACAGTGCAGCTGTACATTTTGGGAATGCATACACTGCCCCCGCCCAGTATCAGCTTTTTTTTGTGGTTAATGTTTATTACAAGTACATCTGTATTAAACTTGTGCAAATTAGATTATACAGTGTTGCCTTGAAGTGTGGACTAGGCTATGAGTTCTGGAGCTGACCTCATTAGTAGCTCTTCACTGAAATCTGCATTTTTAAACAGGCAGTGAAATCAGAGTTTCAGAAATGCTTGTATAACTTTTAAACAGAGACCCTTAAAAGATCTCATATTTGGCCTAATGCTTACTGTGAATATGCTGTTTCTCATTCTGAATTTTGTGCCTTTGGCCGCCCCCTTCCTTAATCAATTCTGTGATATTTGTAAAGGTCATATCATAGATGGCAGGTAGCCCAACAAATCCTAAAGTAGAAGGAGTAGAGTTTATTTAGATCTACTGCCCTTCGCTGGAGGCTCAGAGTGCTATTACAACAGATTGCAGTAGGGCAACACAGAACATGTTAAAACAAATAAGTAACCCCATGAATAATAACATACCTATTATAACATAATTACTGGTTTCTAATACATAAACTATAACTATAAATAAGTAAATAGCACAGCTGGGAAGAATAATAAATAGCAGCTGAAAGTTATTCTTCAATACCTTGGAGGAACAGAAAGGTTCTGAGGCCACTTTTAAAGGCCTCTACTGAGGTTGCCTCCCTCAGAAGTGAGTTCCAAAGGACTGGGACTGCTACCTCTAATGCCTGGTTCCCAGAGTTATTTTAATGTCGCCCTGGGTACCACAAGGAGTTCCTCCTTAATGGAGTGGAGACGGTGCTAGGACACATAAGAATGCAAGAGCTCAAGGTAGCCTGGGCCCATGCCATGTAGGGCCTGGTAAGTCAGTAAGCTCACTTTAAAAGACATATACCACTTAACTGGCATCCAGTGCAGATTGTGCAGCACGGGGGAGACATGATATGACCTTGAAAGGCTGGTTAGTGACCTAGTAGCTGTGCAAGTGCTGCTTCATACCTGCATTGACCGTGAGGTAAAGAGCATTGCAGTAGTCGAGCCTGGAAGTCACAAAAGCATGCACTAGTATTGCCAGGTCTCCGGGGAGGTGTTATCTGGCTAATGTTCCTAAGATGATGGAAACCACTCTGTACTATTGCTGGCATATGAGTCAAATGTCAGCCTCTCAGCCAGATTGACGCTGACATTCCTTACCATAGAGGCAGCCATAAGACCAGTGGAACCATGCAGAAGCCCCATCACACCCCCTCTCTGACCCAGCTCGATAACCAGTACTTCAGTCTTGTCCGGGTTAAGTCTCAACCAGTTTGATGACATCCACTCCACTCCTGACTCCTGGCCAAATGCCTGTTCAGCACATCAACCGTGCTCGGCATCCCAGGTGCAAAACACAGGTAGAGCTGGGTATCATCTGCGTAGCAGTGAAACCCAAGTCCATACTGTTCAGCAATCCTCCCCAGGGGCAGCTTGTACATCACTACAGCATGCTAGGACAGTGACACCGTGGGATGAAGAGAAAATTCCCAACATCACCCTCTGTGTCCTGACAGTGAGGTAGGATTCAGACCAGCAGATAATTTTGCAGGGAGTCCCGTGTACTCCCTGAGCCTGTCTAATAACAACCCATAGTCCTTGGTGTCAGAGGTTGAGGAGAGAGCGAGGAGAACAAGAACTGGCCATTTCCCCTCTATCTCTCGCCCTGAACAGGTCATTATGCACCCTAACCAGCGCAGTGTCTGTGCTGTGCTTTGACCCAAAACTGAAATGGAGAGGCTCATGGATGTTAAAGGTTGTGAGGTGTACATCAAGTTGCAGTGCAGCCACCTTCTCAATAATAACCTTCCCAAAATGAGAGGTTAGAGACAGGTCGGTAATTCACCAGTGTTGTTTTTTTTTTCCAAAAGGGGCCTCACCAGTGCATTTTTTTCAATGCAGTCAGGAACACCCCCTCCAAAGGGAACACATAATCTCAGTGAACATCGGACCCAGCTGACCCATGCAGCTCACTAGCAGCCTCGTCAGACCTAGGTCCAGTTCACAACATGTCAACTGCAACTCAGAGATCACCCCACTGGTCTCATCCACCATCCCGTGACTGCTGAACGCACCTGTGACACATAGGCTGCACCCTGCTGGGCTGTAATGGCCCATTTGGAGACATCTTGGTTTGAAAAGAGGACACCCTGTCTGAGAAGAACTGAGCAAACTCCTCACATTTTGCAAGTGAAAAGGCTCTGATGGGCTCCAGACAGGCAGGATGGGAGAAGCCTGTCTATTCCGGAAGAGCTGAGTCAGTCGATTCCTCCTAGCAGCAATCTCCCTGGACAGAAAACCTGCCTTCTTATGGGTGGTTGCCCTTTGAAACTCACCATGATGAGCAGTCAAAGCCAGTTTGTTCTTCTCGGCCTTGGACTGCCTCCAGCAACTCTCCAACCTCCACCCCTTTACTTTCAACTCCCTTAGCTCCCCTTCAAACTATGGTGAGCCAAGGCATGAAACCAGTGAGCGTTCATGAAGTGGTGCCACATGATCAGAGGCCACTCTGACACCCTGTTATAGGCCATCACAGATTCCTCTGGTCCCACACTGCATGCAGCCAGCACACCTGAAATATCCAGTACCGCCAGTAGTCCCTCTGACCGAAGCCATTGTAAAGGGTGGTACTGAGCCATCTCCACAGTGGGTGGACTACAAGAGAGGCCACTGAAAGAGAGCCTGATGGTGCAACAAGAGGGGCCCCTGAAAGAGAGCCTGATGGTTCAACAAGAGGGGCCTCTGAAAGAGAACCTGATGGTGCAGTGGTCTGAACAACTGACTGGATCAGTCTCAAGATCCCGTATCTCAAGTCCTAGAGTGAATACCAGGTCCAAGGCATGGCCATGTTGGTGGATCACAGAAGTAATAACTTGTGCAAGGCTCAAGGACTCCGTATCTCTTGACCAAACTGTGAGAGTTTGGCGTTGATCCAAGTGTTGAAGTCACTCAAGATAAGCCATCTGGGTGACTTCAACACTTTGTCAGCAATGAAGTTCACGATTTCCACAGAAAATCCCCTTCATGCCTCAGAGGCCGATATATGAGTAGGATTCTGAAACCTGCACCCAGTCCCCCATGCACAGCCACACATTCAGACAGTGAGGTATCCCCTAGTGGGTGCACTACACGGTCTAATTATCTAAAACAGATGGCCACCCATCCACCCCCTGTGATGCTTCCTCGGCCAATGCAAATAGAGAATTGACTCTAATATTACGCCAGTGTCATCAGCAGGTGAAGTCTCCATAATGCATGCTAGATAAACAGAGGAATGAGAAAAAAAGTTTGCTATAATAGCAGTCTTGTTCCTCATCGATCTGGTGGTGCATATCACCACCTGAAGAGGATGAGTGGTGGTGCTAGGCCCCTCAGCTAACTGTCCTCTCAGTCCTATGGGATCCCTGGGTATGGGAACTAAACACTTCTAGCCTCTCTCAAGTTCACATTTTGCCCAAGGGTGTCTCCTGGTCCTCGTACCCCAATAGTACCCCCACCCAATAACTCCTCTCCCAAGCCCCACTCCTTCTCTATGCTTTCTCCCAATACACATCTCTCTGCCTTTGTCAGGGGGTATCATAGAAGGGGTGCAAATTCTGGGGCAGGGCCGGGGAGTAGTTGAGCCTTGGGGCCTGCTGCTGCATACACATCCCAGCCACCCTATGCTAAAATCTAAACAATAAAGTCTAGCAATTCCCAGACCCTCCCGCAGTTCTACCCCCACAGCCCACAAACTACTCTCCTTATTACACAAATTATTACCTGCCCTCATTCACTCACCACACAGGATTACTTATCGCCAACACATCCAAATCCACATCAACACAAAATCATAATACAGTAATTTACTAAGCCAGTCGCCTCATACACTCAACCATCACATTCAGTACACATCCCACACACTCACTGAGAAATAAATAATAAATAAAAATATTTAAATCAGAGTGGTTAAAAAGTCATTGGTGCCAAAATGTCCTACATAAAGTTCAGAATAGTCCTAGTTTGGGAGCCTCACTCTCTAGTCCAGCTTCTGTCTTGAGGAAGCTTCAAGTATCGCAGTTTACCAGTTTGCAAGTTTTATTTAACAGATGAGAAACAAATTCTCCTTTTACCAGAGTAGGTTCCACCACAGTTCAAATAACAATATCCAGATGAAAGCTCTAAACCACAGCACTGCCACTCTTGAGTGTAGCTAAAACCTTACTTTAGTAAAAACAGGGCAAGAAAATGGATGAGCCAGACAGCTCTTTCACCACCTCTGATTTCCGATGTTAAACACCTTCTGTCTCTGAGGCATCTGTCTACTTCTGTTTCTCAGGCACATGTTTCAGCCTTAGCTCCCTCTTAGCTGACCCTTCTGGACAACTGCTTCATGGAACCTCTCCCCTGACCTTGCAACAGAGGTTCCAACTGAGCCCCCTCCACTTGCATCACTGGTTGATGCTCTGGGTCACCTCCTTAGAACCTGGGGTTGCCGAATCTTGCCCTAGTCGCTGTACCAGGAGCCTACGTCTACCGCTACTGCTCCCAGGGAACTCCCCCCACCCCAGGCACTAATTAAATGCTTCCAGGGAGGTGCTGACTAGAGGGGCTTGGCAAGGAGGTGGGTACACAGTGACTTGTCCTTTCAGTTCTTGAGGTAATCAATTGTGGCAAAGGCCTTCCTGACTGTATTTGTGTACTTTACCTACCTAGCCAAATTAAACTAAAGCAAAGTGAGAGATTACACTGTGGTCTTTTAATGACCTAATCCTGGTCAAAACTCCTTAAACCCTATAAAGTAAATTTTTCCCAGATGAATTAGTCTGACTTCTAATGCAGATCTCATAGGTTGCGCTCTAGAGCAGATTTCATAGCAAAGACTGACATCCTTCAATTGCAATTCACCGTTTCCTAATCAAGTACTATTACATCTAATTTTTTGATCTCTCTGAAGCCCTGATCAGGCCGATACTACTTCTAAGCTTATAACTCACTTGATATATTAGTTTTAGGAGAGTGCATTGATTTATTTTGCATGGAATATCTGTTTCTCTGTGTTACTCAAAAGTAACTTGTCATGAAACTGCCTCTCTGCTCTGTAGTTGTCTAACCCAGCCAAGCTGACCCTCATATTATTAATGTTATGACAATTACCACCGTGCCTGACCTGTTCCCCACCCTCCTAAAAATAGTAGCTTCTCCAGTGTTTCTCTCGCCCACATCTAAAACTGCAAAATGACTATCCCATAGCCCACATAAAGTAAACAGGCACCACCATCTTCTTCTTCTTCTTCTGCTCCTCCTCACTTCTGGTGATATTCATCCAAACCCTGGCCCTCTAAACGTTATGTAGCCAACCGGCGCCCGACCAGACACCACTCTGCTAACACTCCCACATAGCCTTAAAATAATCCACCTAAACATAAGAAGTCTTGCTCCTAAAATCTCCCTAATATAAATCATGGTACATACCTATGCTCCTGATATCATTGTGATCTCTGAAATCTGGCTGTCAAATAACATCCCCGACCACACTGTCTTTATCCCAGGCTTCACTATCACTAGACAGGTTCAGAACGGGAGAGGTGATGGAGTGGCTATCTATACCTCCTCTACTCTCCAGTCCACCTCTACCTTTACAACCATTACCCATGCTTCACATGAGGCCCTTCTTATTAAAATCTCCTATCCCTACCCAGCTCCTATTCTCGTCGCTGGGGTTTATTGCCACCTGGGGCAGCCTCATACAAATGTCACTGACCTCCTTACGAAGCTCACTACACTGGCCATTGGCGAGGAACTATATATCCTGGGTGACCTTAACCTAAGCTGGCTGGCCCCATCATTGGCTTCTACCTGTTCCACTATTGAAACCTTAAATCTCAGTCAACTTATCCGGGAACCCACTCGCCTAAACAACAAAACATTAAACCATTCCCTGCTCGACCTTGTCCTCACCTCCCACCCGCATAGAATAGTATCCTCTGGTCTTCTACCGGATTCTATCCGTGACCATCACATGACCTTCATGGGTGTGTAAGATCCATAGGACTAAACACCCACCAAAAATAATTCTCACTAGACCCTACACAACACTCGACCTGCAGTCACTGCTCTATGACCTCACTCTTACTGACTGGTCCCCTCTTTCCTCAGCGGCCTCAGCTAACTTAGCTCTTGCCTCTTTCAACACCAAGTTCCTTCACATATGGAATTCCCGTGCCCCACTCCGTAAAATAAGGGTCCGAGGTGGGCACCTCCCCTGGGTCACACCTGAGCTTCTGGCTTGCCAACGTGCTTGTCACCTTGCGTGGCGACAGGCCAAAGTTTTCCGCTGCCATAGAGATCTTCAACGCTACCGTGAACTTCAGAATGGCTGCACTAAAGCAATCCGCCTAGCTAAAGCTGAACACTTCAGATCAAACTTCCTATCTAATACTAACAATCTGTTCAAATTCTGGAAGGTCATACACTCCCTCTTCTCTCCGGCTACCAACCCTCCTCCCCCTACCCTCAAGGTCAACGAATCTGTCCATTCAGACCCTATGGC
This sequence comes from Neoceratodus forsteri, assembly GCA_016271365.2. Classification (NCBI taxonomy): domain Eukaryota; kingdom Metazoa; phylum Chordata; order Ceratodontiformes; family Ceratodontidae; genus Neoceratodus; species Neoceratodus forsteri. The sequence continues at coordinate 243,526,868 of CM028135.1, read as the reverse complement.
TATTGCTGAATGCTTTAACCACCACTTCGCTACCTGTGCTTCATCTCTGCTGTGCTCCCTCTCTGGCTCCTCCACTGGTCTGGTGTCTCCTTCTCCCCCTCCCCTGGCCCATCTCCTCTGTAATGCTCCTCTCGTCCCCACTCAGTCCTCTCAACCTACCCCCCATCACTGCGCTCCCCCCATCCTCCTCCCTTCCTCTTCCAGCCCCTTCCCACTTCTCCTTTTCTCCTGTCTCTCCTGATACCACCTTCCAGGCCCTCCTTGCTCTCAATCCCACTAAAGGCTCCTCACTGGACAGCCTGGATCCTAGGCTCCTCTCCCTCTCTGCTCCTGCTAGTGCCTACCCACTCTCTCTTATACTAAACCTCTCTTTCCTGACAGCTACTGTTCCCTCAGTATGGAAACATGCAGTTGTGTGCTCCCGCTCCCGAGGGGAGGGGGCTTCTCCTCCTCACCTGGCAACTATCGACCTATCTCTCTCCTTCCTACCTTAGCTAAACTACAAGAACACTTAGTCCTCAACCAGCTCTCCTCCTTCCTATCTGACTCTGGGTTCTTCACACCATTCCAGTCTGGATTTAGGAAATCTTATTCCACCACCACTTCTCTGTTGAGACTAACAGAGACCATCTCCACTGGCTTTGACAAAGGACATATTACCTCAACCATCTTTGTTGATCTCAACTCTGTCTCACACTCGCTCCTCCTGTACAGCCTCTCAGCCACTGATCTCTCCCCTTCTGCCACAGGTTGGTTCATTGCTTATCTGTCTGGCAGGTCGCAATCAGTCAAAATTGCTGATGTCACCTCTTCCCGCATGCCTATAACCACTGGTGGCCCCCAGGGTTCAATGCTTGGACCCATTCTGTTTTCTGTCTTTTTAAATGATCTCCTCCAGGTTTGCACCACCTCCAGCATTCACATGTACGCTGATGATACGGTTCTATTTACATCTGGCAAATCTGTCTCTGATGTCACTACCAGGCTCCAGTCTGACTTCACTAAAGTCCAACTCTGGTTTAGTTCTCATCAACTCTTTCTAAATGCCCAAAAAACTGTCTTCATGTCCTTTGGCACAAGGTAGAGACTCGCTAGGCTAAGTTTCCTACCCACATTTCACACCCTTGATGGGACTGTACTTGAGGACTCCTCCTCATTCAGGTATCTCGGTGTCTGTCTGAATAGATACCTAAACTTCTCAGTACACATTGAAAAAACTTAGCCCCAAGCTTGGTGCCATTTACAGAAATCGCAGTTGCATTCCACTCGCTGCCAGGCGTGAGCTGGTACTGAAGGTGATCATGCCTATATTTGACTACTACGACATAGTCTATGGTGCTGCCCCACAGTCCTCCCTAGCCAGACTAGACTCTCTCTACAATTCCTTCTGTCGCTTTACTCTAGATGCCCCCCACTTTACCCATCACTGTGACCTCTACTGGCCTCTAAACTTTCTCACGCTCCACAATCGGCGTGTGCTACATGGTGCTAAGTTCATCTCTAAATTCTGACTTGGATCTCTCCCCTCTTACCTCTCCTCCTCACTTAGTACCCCTCCACCCTTCCATTATTCACTGAGATCTGATGACTTGCACACCCTCCAAATCCCCAGTAGATCTACATCCATGGGCCAAAAAGCTTTTTTGTACCATCCGCCTAAACTGGGGAATGCTCTCCCTCCACAGATCCACCACTCCTCCTCCCTGAGCTCTCTCTCACTTCGGCTCTACTCAACTAGCTAACCACAAACTGTACATGCTCTTGAGCCCCTCCTTGCCTACTTGTTTTCAAGCTCTCCACAACTCCTCTTCCTCCCTTACACCTATTGCTCTTAATTGCCTAGCACTTACTATGTGTGTCTTGTTACTCGTGCAACCCTCCCTTGCTGTTATTAAGTCATCTTGTATCTCCTGTACTATGCCACTGTAATAATTTTGTAAGCATTGACTACCATGTATCTAATATTTCATGTCTCTGAAATGTTATTTTATACATTTAAATGCTGTATATCCCACTTCCCCTTCTGCCAGGATGTGCCGTGAGACGAGCATTAATTTGCTCAGTGTACCTTTCCTGGTGAAACAATTCAATAAATAAATAAAAATGTTTTTTGTAAGCCTTGTACTCGTGCCTTTTATGGATACGCTGACCTACGCTGCTTATATTTTATATATCCCCTGGTTCCTGAGCGTAAGCCCAACGGTCTCCTGTAACCCAAGGTATAAACAACGAGACCAAAATAGGATAACTGTACTTATATACGGAGAATAACCCTTCTCTCCAAAGTCAGACCCAGGGGATTCATACCTAAGGTGTTCAATCAGCTGGTGACTCTAGGTAGTTCAGTACATTCTGTGGGACCTGGCGCTCTCCCCACGACAGTCAAAGCAGTTATAATGTTAGATGGACCCTGGTGCCCACTGCCCCAGTCCCCTAAATTAGGCCCCTCCAGACAACTGCCTTTCTGGGGTCCTATCATGATCCTCCTCTGCCTTTGTATGTTTGTCTGCATAGGCCACCTACTGATTGAAATGGGTGGACCCACCCCCAAAGACCTACCAGCCCACCAGTTACCAATTCCACAGCAACTTGAGCCAGACAAAGTCTTTGAGTTTCTACTGTTAATGCATGGCTTAACCAGAAAGGGAACCTGTTTCCTAATGTTCAGGACCTTTGATTTGAGGAGGGAAAAGGTAGTACTCTTAAGGCATAAAACTGGTTCCACTCCTTCTGCTTCTTCTGGCTGGGGATATCCAACCAAACCCAGGCCCCCCAGTTGCCAATTTTGCCATCAGCTCCCCTTTGACCCCAACTGGCTTTCTCTCAAAGGTCTAAGGTTAGCTCACATGACTATTTGTAGTCTACGTTAAAATGTCTGAGCTGCAGAGCTGGGTATCTATATACATGTCTGATGCAGTATCAGAGACCTGACTAAAGCCACATATCTTACCACATGAGGTTGACCTACAGAGATATCATGCCTTCAGGAAGGACAGAGAAGGAAAAAAGGAATTGGGGTGCTTATTTACGCCAAAGACTCCCTTGACATTTCTCCTACCTCGCTACCCCCATTGGCAGCGCTGGGAGTGAATGTCTATTTGTTAAGGTTATCCTAGGGCATGCAAAGTCACTCTTGATTGGCTGCCTATACAGTCCACCTAAGGTGGCCTCCCAAGCCATAGAGACGCTCACCAAGGAACTGGCTGAACTTGTCTCATCTGAAATAATAATCATGGGCGACTTAAACCTGAACTGGGCCCCTGACAGGGGACAAGCTCTAAAGGAGACACTTCTGGACGCCCACCTGACTAAAATCATCACCGTACCCACTAGGCATAACACAAAAACTGGAAACCACACCACCCCTGACTGGGTCCTGGCTTCCAATCCCCTTAATATCCAGGTCATCAGGTCACTTGCTGATGCCCTGAGCGACTTCTCTCCAATTTTTTGTGTATGGAAAAACAGGCCACCAAAAGTCCGATCCAGACTACTAACTGCCAGAGACTTCTCCAAGTTCTCAGCAGCTGCATTCCAAAGGTATGACCTGGAATGGAGCTCCATCAAGCTGCTCCCTGCCATTGATGAAGCCCTGGGCTTCTTCCAGAACACTTTCTCCTCTGCTGCCAACATGTACGCCCAGATCAGAAAGCTAAGAGTTCAAGGGCGATGTTATAAATGGATCACCCCAGAACTAAAATCGCTCATGACCCAGCGCAACAAGGCCTGGCACAAATACAAGACCTCAGGCCTCACCTCTGACTGGACTGATTACAGAACCCTGCAGAACCAATGTAAGAAAATGATCAAAGTGGCAAAAAGGGAATTTGTTAAATCCCTCCAACAGGCTAACCTAACAGACCCCAAATCCTTCTGGTCCCAAATTAACGGTCTGCTGAAAGGCAACAGCAAACCCTCCAAGGGACCATTCATGTACAAGGGTCAATCCTACAGTGGCGGCCAGGACGTGGTTAATGTCCTTAATAGGTTCTTCACAGACCTAGAAAAGTATAAAGCTAGCCCCCCTGTCCTCTCAACAGCAGGGCCCAGATGACCAACCACGTCAGCATCCTGAATTTCACTTAAAGTTAGAACACCCGAAGGATGTACTACTCTTAGTGAAGGCTATTAAAGCAAAAGGTTCACCTGGGCCGGATGGCCTTGACTCCCGACTCCTAAGAGCTGCCGCGCCATCTATAGCCCTGCCTGTAACATGGCTTATTAACAGATCCTTACTTGAAGGAGTTGTTTATGCCAAGTGGAAGCAAGCCTACATGGTACCCATCCACAAGGGGGGCCCCCAGGGAGCCGGTTGGAAATTACACAATGATGTACCCCCTGTGCACTCTCACAAAAGTCCAGGAGAGGATTATCTATGGCCAGCTCCATGACTACCTTGAAACTTACCATCTGTTGGCTAGTACTCAACATGGTTTTAGACAAAAACATGGCACAGACACTGCCCTCATCAAATTCTCAACTGACACCCTTGAGGCCCTTGACAATGGCTCACCCACTGGGGCTGTATTTCTAGATCTGACCAAGGCCATAGGCCTGGTGGACCATCAACTGCTAGTGGCTAAACTAAAGTACCTTGGTCTGGATCAGCGCTCCCTTGACTGGTTTGCAAGTTACCTGTCCACCCGTACCCAGCAAGTGAGATGGAGGGGGTCCTTGTTGGAGAAATGCCCCATCAAGGAGGGGGTGCCCCAGTGATCAATCCTGGGCCACCTCCTGTTCTTACTCTTCATGAATGACCTCAGTGGTAACTGCGGGGACAGTTCAATAACCCAATATGCTGATGATGCTGTGATTTATAGAACTGGTACCAACGTAGCAAACGGGCTGCTTCTTAATACTAAAAAAATAAAAGCCATAATGTTTGGTCCAAGAGGACTCGGCACCAACCAAAGCCCTGTACTGCCCCTTTTCTCCTCATCTGACTCAGGAAATGAAGTAGTTAGCCAGTTCAGCTATCTCGGCCTGATATTGGACCAGAGCTTCTCCCTGAAGTCCCACATCGTCTTGATCAGTAGGGCAATTCACCAGAAACTCGGGCGCCTGTACAGACCTGAGTCCACAAATGACTCCAGAAACAAGGATAGTTATAGCTAACAGCATCCTACTTCCCACCCTAACTTATGCTGCCCCAATTCTGCACTTGCTACCAAAACAGGAGTTCAGCAGGATGCAGGCACTCTATAACAAGATAGCCCGCTTTGCCTCCAAGTCGCACCCAAGATGACACCACTGTGAGGTGCAAGCCTGCCTTAAATGGCCTTCCCTTGGCCACTGGTTCCAGAACCCGCTACTGTGCCACGTATTCAAACTAATGCATGAGCCTCCATCAGAGAGTCATGCCAGTCTGCTTAAATCTGAGAGGACTGGCAGAGTGCTGAGGACCTCTAGCAGGAACTTACTGGAGGTACCTAGAACAAGGACAACTGCTGGCAGCAAATCTTTTGCCCACTCTGCCCCTGTTCTCCGGAATAAGCTCCCTGCTGCCTTGCAGTCATCCATCTCCCTGGCATCCTTCCGTACAGGGCTCCATGAGCACCTGCTAAACAGTGACCAGGTGGAGCAAGAATAAGGCCGGGATAACAGTGACTTCTAACAGCACTGAATTAATACGCCAGGGCCTAACCCTACTCAAGATGCATCAAGTCTATGTATCTATTATAATTGTAGATTTACTGCCCTGTACTAAAATACCCACTGTAAATTGTCTAGTCATTGTCTAACTATGTCCTGAATGTATTAAGTTGTCTACCAATGAATGTATGCAATGTTCCTGTCTACTGTCACATGTTTGCATCTGTAACTAACTCCAGGTTGCCCCTGAAAAAGGGATCTTTGGGTCTCAGTGGTCCTACCCAGTTAACAAAATTGAAATAAATAAATAAACAGCTCTCAGTCCAGTATGCCGTCCCGCACCCGCAGATGAGAAACAATAGTAACTGTACTGGGCTCTACAGTCTTAGTACGAAGACAAAAGGCCCTCCACACTCCGCTTGCAAATCCACTCCAGTGCACCATGAGGCAGAGTGAAACTACTTTTTCTTGGCCAAAATAGTACGCTGGCAGAAACAATAGAATGCCACTGCCAAAATTAGCACAATGGTCACATTTGCACTGCAAATGTGTGCCGGCGCCAAGCACAACTTTGGGCCATTAACGAAACAATAATAACTATGCTCCTTCACACTGTCACTGAAAATCTAACTGCTTGTAAACAACCCTACCAGTACGCTAACTAAATTTAAAGTTGTTTAAAAGAAAACATGAACTGCAGCAAGGGCACAGCTTCGGAACCTAAGGCAATGTCTTTCACGGAGAACAGAAGACTAGCAAGCCCCCAGTGCAAACAGCTTGCCCAGTATCTGTGCCCCTGCCCGTTTTTTTTCACTTTGCGTGTATAGATACAGTTCTTGATTATTTAAGCAGTTCTCCCTTTCATTTATCAGGTTGATCCTGCTGTCCCCTTACCCTGACATTACAAGAAGCAGTCAGTGTGGGTGGCATCCCCAAATCCCCCTGCGACTGACGTCACAGCTGGGGATCATCTACTGGAAATTCATCATCATCATCAACAACAATTGTGCTTATTGGAAAATCAAGGAATGATGTAACAAACTATTAAGCCAAAGTTCATTTTCAGTGGAGTCCTTTCAAGTCAGCCAGTATTGGGTTCAGAGCTAAAGCTCTGTTTTGCCGGTTGCCTGATCTGCTGTCCTCTCAAGATGAAGTACAGAATAGGGTATGTGTACTAGGAATTCACAGAACTGGATATATCGGATTCCAGGCTTTCTTTCTGAATTAGAATTTTCAGACTTAAAGGCCAAAATTAGGGAGGCAGTATAGCGCAGTGGTTTAAGGCTCAGCGCTGCAAATCTGGAGACCTGGGTTTGACTCCCACAACCCCCACTTGTGTATACTGTGTGACCCTGAGCAAGTCACTTAACTTCCCTGTGCTCCCAGGTTGCACCTGTGAAAATGCTTTCAGCTTAGTGCGTCTCACCTGGTTAAAACAATTTTGAAAAAAAAAAATTGTAATTCTGAAATGGGGTTGGTTTAGAAATGGGAATCTGTTTTCAGTTCTTTATCTGACTACTAATTTAGTCTCCTAACCAACAAGAAAATATTAAAACCCAGCTGAAACCCATCCCAAATCTCAGAAAACAATACAGCTACCCTTGAGCACCACTTCTCCCACTTCACCCCACTCAGTAACCTACTAATACTGTCGTGGGTGATGGACTGGTGGTTTGTTCCATCCTTCTGTTTCTTGATCACTTCTCCTTCAGTGTCCTCCCCCTGTCATGTTGTCCAGTCCTTCTCGGTCCAAGCCGTCCATCCAAATCTGCCCACTGCCAAGTGCCACCTTACTATGCCCCTGCCACCTAGTACCCACAAACTCCCTACCCACTTTGTTCACCTCAGCTGTCCTTAAAGTTCTTAAACCACAGTTTGATGGTTACCTGAGGAGTTTGAACACTAAGGAGTGCAGGTTCGAGAATTGTTGGTGGAGGCCCCACTCAGAGGAGGATAAATTGGCACTGAGGACTCATTATGATGAGTGTCAATAGGCAGTAACTCTGGAAAAGTTAGTGTTCCTGTCATGGGTGATCACTGCTGGAAAAGAAACTACCTGCTCAGCTATTCAACACTGTCGACAGATTATTAAATCCTATCTGTTTGCAGTCCTGTAGAGTGTTTTCCACAGAAAAGTGTGATGAGTGTGTAACCCCCAGGTCACTTATTTAACTAGTGTGCACCCCCCCCATTTTCTGTAGTACTCACTTAAATTAGATATCTGGAAACACTGGTGCCCATTTGCTTGCATACCATTTACTTTACTTAAAGGTAAGTACCACCCTTGGAGTTAGGGTGTATACCTGGCTCATTTTCTAGAGGAAGAGAGGGGCGAGGGTACAGAAACAAACAATCTGAACCCTGTGTAAATAACACAACCCAGGTCCTGGGTGGAGACTGCTAGGCATATGCTTGATCTAACCTGTTGAGGGGGCCCCAGTAAATCCATGCACCAGAAGCAATAATCGGAATGTCCATAACAGTGACGGGGATTGTGCAGTATGGCTTTATTAAACAGATGGCAAGTAAAATCTGAAGTGGACCCCCAAGGGTTGATCCAGGCTGGACAGGTACAAATTCAAGAACTCTCCTTGCATGCAGAACAGTTCATGAATGACAACAGAAACATATTTTTCCCAAATTCCCGAAAGTGCATTTGTGGACACCGGGCCACACACATGCACATCTTTCTTTCCATGAGTGTTATTTAGTGAATCTAAGCCACACACTCAGAACCCTCCTTGGACATATGTGCAGTATGTAAAACTCAGCCACACACCTTAACCTGCAGCTTGGCCACTCGCTCATGTAAAAATACTGGTGCCCTTTATGAACCAGGAAGCCCTGCCTTGTAAGTACTTAGAATGCATTCCTCCCACCCTTGGCCCCAACTGACAGTCTCTGCCATTCTTCAGGGTTGCACCCTTGAAACCCCCATTCCCCACTGAAATGCTAGCGGTACCGTACTTTACTTGTCACAACACTGGGGTAACACAGAGAAAATAAACTGCACTCAATGGGGGCCACAGTTTAACTTCACTTCTCTCACACTGCTGAGACCAGGGGCACTGACCGGTGCAATCCAGCCTTATCTATGGGCACACCCCCCCCCCAGACTATCCACTCCCCTAAGAACTTGTGGAGATCTAGTCTCCTTGACAGTACTCACAGTAGTTGTTCCATCCACAGGGCATGGAACACTGAAAAAAGGAAAAGGGAAGGCACTCTTCTGGGTAGCCTGTCCAAACAGTCTGTTTCAGGTCCTACCTAAGGCAGCTGAAAACACCACAGAACATTCAGGGGATTGACCCTTGAGTCCACAGAGAACAAGCAGATCCTTCTACTTCACTGGGTGCAGAAATTAGGAAATCCTGCTGTAGTCTTGTCTTCACCACTTCAACTGGAAGTTGGAAATGACATTTGACTAGGATGAGAAATCCTGGGCCCTCTGTCTGAGCCCACTGGCAGTCCTTCTGCTACTCTTACCTCCTCTCACCTCCTCACTCCACAACACTATACTTCAAACTTCAACTCAGAACTCAGACTGAGCATTCTGAGCTCCCCAGAGTAGCTATCCACAGAGGGTGGCTTATGCTGCTGTGAGAGTTCTAAATGACCTACTCATTCCTTCATCAGGCTAGCTCAGTAAACAATGATGTCATAATGTAAGGAGCCCCTAATGAGCTCCCTACCAGCTTCCTGCTGCCTTCCTAACAATAATACTGATAGGATTCTAGTAACCCCAGGGACTGGGTGGTTACAAGTGTAATTGGTTCTTTCTGGACAAAGTGCCCTCTGTCAGGGCTAGGATGTCCTCAAACTGCCTGTCATTGGCCGACAGTATCTGGTCTTCAGACAGGGGCACTTTATCTTTATGGAGGGAATTTGAGCCTGTTGTTGATGGCGAATGTCCTTCAGGTAGTTTCTAGACTGTGCCCCACCTACTTTATACTCGACCCTGGGCTAACCTGGCTTCATTTGGGGTGCTGGGGTACGCTCCATCCTGGTTTTGTGGAGAATGTCAGTTGTTTGCTTGGGGAGGGGAATTTTCCTACCTCTTTAAAAAGGGTGGTTGTGAGCCCGTTCTCAAAAAAACATCTCTGGACCTTGAAGTTCTATCAAATTGCAGGCCTATCTTGAACCTTCCCTTTACGGGGAAGTTGATGGAGAAGGTTGTGGCAGTGCAGTTGGAACAACACTTAGAGAAATATGACATCTATGAGCCTTTCCAGTCTGGTTTCTGGCCTCATCATAGTATGGAAACTGCTCTGGTCAGGGAGCACCATGATCTCCTCCTTCTTGCAGGGGATAGCTGACATAGTTCCATCTTGATTCTGCTTTATCTTTCTTCTTGCCTTTGACACAGTGGACCATGCCTTTGGCTCATTTGTGGCACTGTGTAGGACTTGCATGGATGGCATTATGGTGGTTTGAGTCTTACCTTTCCGGCAAGGTGCAGCACGTGGCCCTTGGCTCTTTTATCTTGGGTAGTGTTGTGCTTTGCTGTGGCGTGCCTCAGTGGTCAGTCTTGGCTCCCATGCTGTTCGCTGTGTTGCCATTGAGGGACATTATTAGACTATATGGCTTGAGTTTTCATTGTTATGCTGATGATACCCACCTGTCTTGCGCTCCTGATAGTAGATCAGCTGTCGCCAAGCTGACTGAGTGCCTTAGGGAAATTTATTTATTTAAAAGTTTATCCAGGAAATACATACTGAGCTGACAAAATAGCTTGATTCCAGATGAGTCCTTGGGGAGAGGGGAGTATCAGTACTGGATGGCGGTTAGCTGGCTTAGACTGAATCCTTTGAAGACAGAGGTGCTATTGATGATACCCAGCTGCATGTGTCTTGTACTCCTGATAATAGGCCACTTGTTTCAAAACTGGCCAAGTGCCTTAAAGAAATTAAGGACTGAATGGTGGCTTGCTGGCTTAGACTGAATCCTTTGAAGACAGAGGTACTATTGGTGGAGCAGGGTCGGATTGGTTCATCAGCTTTGAGTTGTTTGTACTGTTTTACCATCTTTGGACAGTGTTGCTCTCGAAGCTGTAAATAGGGTGAGGAATCTGGGGTTCATTGTGGACTCCAAGCTGACATTGGAACATCATATGTCGGCTGTTAGCCGCAGTGGCTTTTACTATCTTTGTAACATCTCCTGGATCAAGCCCTTTCTTGAGCCGTTTGACCTAGCAACACTGGTGCATGCATGTGTCTTGTCAAGACGGGATTACTGTAACACTTTATACCTGGGGTTATGCACAAAGTTGCTGCATGACTTGCAGCTGGTCCAGAATGTAGCAGTGTGGCTGGTTGCTGGTACCTCCTGGTTTGAGCATATCATGCCGGTTCTCCATGCTCTGCACTGGCTGCCAGTGTGGTGGTGCATCTTCTTTAAGGTGTGCTCGTTAACCTTTAAGGCCCTGCATGGTCTGGGTTTGGGCTACTTGAAAGACCTCCTGACCCCATACGCTCCTGGCCGTCTCCTTCAGAAAGTGGATGTGATACTTTTATCTGTTCCAAGATCTTGCCTAAATTCCTCGGGGGTAAGGCATTTGGAGAGGCAGCTCCGCTTCTTTGGAATGCCCTTGCATCGGATGTAAGAGGTGCCCCTTCCCTGACCATTTTAAAATCCAGTCTGTAAACTCATTTGTTCACCATGTGCGTTGGGCATGATGCTGCTGTTTAATTCTCTGCAGATGCTTATTTATTACCTGATTATTATTTATTGTTGCAACTGCACTATGTTCTATCAAATTGTCCATTTCTGTGAGGTGCTTAGAACTCCTGGGATTGGACAGCATATAAATAAATTGTCTTGCCTTAAATTCTGTTCAGACATGGCATGGCCTAGTGGCCTCTGCCCAGTAGTGCTTCTCCATTGCTGGCACACGCAGGTACGGCTACATGACAGTTGGTTACCAGCAGTTCACTTTGCGACAATTCACTCCCTTCAGAACTTGGGAAACATTCCAGAAAAGTTCACCTTTCCCATTGTAAAGTGAGTTATTAATCGAGGAGTGTCCAAAATATAAATAAAATCTTGCTGTGGTATTTCATGTATGTGGGAGAGAGGGAGTGAATCTTCAGAGCAAATTGCCGGTAATGAATTGACATGACAGCCACAAGTACTCCCAGCATTCCTTACTGTCAGATACAGTACATGAGGAAGCAGGTGGGGTACTGACTGGCACAAACTCTGGGCCACCACCTTGGTCAGAGGGTTGTAAGTAGGTGTCCTGTCAGGGAGGGGCTCATGGTTTGTGCCAGATGGCCCCCCCTCACTTTCTCCTCATGTACCGTATCATCACAATGGAAAGCTGGGAGTGTGGTGGCACTTGACAGTGAGCCACTTCAGATGGACAGATCAGACCCAGGCACATTGAACAACATGACAAGAGGAAGACACTGAAGGAGGACTGATAAAGACACAGGATGGCAGAGGCCAATATTCCACCACCTAGCTAGTGGGTCAAGGAAGACAACCACAGAGGATGTCATTGGATGTCCTCGGACAGTCAGTCGCATTGCAGTGCTAATAAGTTACTGGATTTTGGGGGAAGGTGGAGGGAAAATCGGTGCTCAAAGTTGGGGATGTCTTTTTTCTAGATTTCAGTTTGGGTTTTGGTAAGCATGGTCTGCAGGTTATGTCATGTTTGCTCAATTTGCTGGAGCAGGATTATTCAGTAGTTGGATAAGGAGTCAGAAATTCTGATTCCGAGTCAAATTTCAAATCTGATGCATCAAATTAGTATTGGATTCTGAATCAGAACTTCTGATAACCTACCAGGTGCAAACAGAATGGATTTTGCCAATTCCAGTCATTCTTAATTTTTAGCATGCATTCTTCAGTAACAGGCAGGTGGGTGGTCTGCACCGGGGGAGTGTGGTGCAGGGTTCAGTGAAGCAGTCTGTAGAGAGAAAAAGAGAACCAGCACTCAACCATTCAGAGGAAAAAAGGCACAAATCCTGGTATCACAAATCACACAGTTTAAAGATACAGTAAGTAAATGTTAGTTTTATTCAGTTTCAAAAATGTACTTCTACTAAAAATGCAGAGCATCAAACAGTGTAACGGCAAGCAGCAGGAAGTACTCATAACTTTCATAGCTATTAGCTAGTATATACTGAAATGCAATTTTTTCATATCTGTAGGTTCCCAATGGCTAACACATTTCTCAGGAAGGTGCAAACAAAACACAGAAGTACAATAAATTAAAGAGACTTACCAGCCTAGCCCTATGCCTGAAATGCTGCTGGTGTTTTTTTGGCCACAGAATTTGCAATAGTTTAGAAGACAGAGCACTCGTAAAATTTCCCTCACTGGTCACTTTCATTTCCCAGTCCGTAGATTTGCCCCTGATCTACCCCCGAGCTCAGCCAAGTTATTATAATGTGAACCCAGGGAGCGCACGAAGATGAGCTCCATTATAGTCTATGGGGGGGGCAATATTTTTTTTTGTTTCTTTATTTAGTAGCCTACCTCCTCGGCTGGGGTATTCCCTATGGTTCCCCGATTTCCGGTCCACTGGTGGTGCCTGCATCGGGCACCATGCCCGAGCTTCTACTGCCTCACTTCTCCCTCTCTCAGGCCATATCACAGACCCCCTTCATGGAAGGCCAAGGGACCAGGGCCAGAGGGAGCTCCAGGATCGTCCGGTGCAGCACTACATGAGACCCTCATCTGTGACGGAGGATTCAGCCATTTTGTCCGGAATACCCCCCCCACAGCAAGAGCATGCAAAGATGCCAAGGACGCTGCAGCACACATTCCCATGTGCTGCAAGTTGGATGTCTGCCCGCACTGACCCCACCGTTGTGCTGTGTGTTACACTACCCCTAGTCACCGCCAGGGAGCCAGCACCTTGGTGGGAGTCCCTCCCTACCCTCCCCAGAGAAGGAGGGCAGTCTCAGGGATTCTCAATCCTCCTCCCCCCGGCCAACCCCTGATGACCCAAGTCCGCAGCCAGATCTCGGGTTGCCGGCGTAGCGCAAGGTATAGTGTCCAGTGCCTCAACCCTCAGTGCTACCGGGCTGGCTATATGAGGGCAACTTTAACAACATAATCATATATCAAAGTGACCATTTGATGATTAATCAAGGGCACTGGGCGACTAACAAAGGCCTTGTTAGTCGCCTGGTGCCCTTGATTAATCATCAAATGGTCACTTTGATATGTACAGTACATACAGTATGTTGTTAAAGCTGCCCCCCATAGACTATAATGGAGTTCATCCCCTTGCTGTCCCTGGGTTCATGTCATAACCTGGCTGAGCTCGGGGGCGGCGGATCTGTGGACTGGGAAGTGAAAGTGACCCAGTGAAGGAAATTTTATGAGCACTCTACCTTCTAAACTATTGCAAATTTTGTGGCCAATTAAACATCAGCAGCATTTTGGGAGGTAAGGCACTGAAATATGTGGTGCAAATCACCCTGCATTTAACTTGGTGAGCCTCATTAATTTACTTAAAAAGACTGGAGTGGTCTTACCACCATCCTAGGTTAAATAGAATCCATTCTGGTGCAGGTAATAGGACAACTCACTGCACTCCGGTACTAGACTCCATCTGAAAGGAAAGGAAAGGACAAGACAACAGATTAGCAACTGAGGATAAATAATTAAATAGGCACCCCTGGTTAAACAAATCGAGAGAGAGAGAGAGACAGAGAGAGAGAGACAGAGAAGAGATACCCTACCACCTTAGAATCTGATACCGTCCGATTCCAGATGCTAAGCAGGCTCAAGCCTTGTCAGTAATAGGATGAGAGACTGCCAATGATCACAGGGGCTGCAGGAAGTGATGTTAGTAGCTCTGCAGGGGCACTCAACCCATGATTAAAAGTAACCATGCCAATGTACTAGCGTGGTGTTTGGGGGTTACCCTGTTGTCGGAAGTGCTCTCTTAGATGAGACATTAGATTGAGGTTCACTCCCTACCTGTGCTTGCGGTGGTTCAGGAGGATATTAAGGATCCTGTGGCATTTCTTGAAAAGAGTGGGGGAATTCCCCTGGTGTCCTGGCCAAATGTCCTCCATTCACTAAAAATGCCACCAACAGCATAATGTGGTTCAATATCAGTTTGCATCTGTGTCCCTCTCCATAAGAATGAGGCTGAAAACAAAGTATTTCCTAACTCTCCTTTCCCAGTCCAAAAATACTAAAACATAATTAAAAATATGCAAATTAATATACCTACAATTCAGTTTCCGTATTTAATCAGAAGACCTGTTTTGAATGGGAGAGTAGTTTTGAATTTCTGGAACTGACCCTTTTTTCTACGTGTTTGTGGGGAAGGGGTGAATTTTACTTGAACCAGTTCACCTTTTCTTAGATAATGAACATTTCTGAAATTCCTGGGTGGATGCCTCACTTTGGAGGCACATAGCTGCAATTGAAGCTTCAGTGAAGCAACACAGCTAATATTATATACATTGCCAGCACACAGCTGATCTTTAATGCAATGCCAGTCTTCAGCCAATACCAGATGAGCGATACAGCCAATGTTATATACAGTAAGATGCCAGTCTTCAGCCAATACGAGCAGTATAGCTGATGTTATATACAAGGCCAGTCTGCAGCTAATACGAGATGAGCAGTAGAGCTGATCCTACTGTATATTCAATGCCCTTCAGCAAATACCATGTCTCATGTCATTCTAACATTCATATTTTGCAGTGCTTGCCGATTCCAATTTTCCATCCTCCTCCGTATGTCGCTGTGGCCCCACCTATGTATCTGCTAGTGGTAAGTGCTTTTTGTGCTCAAGTTTAAGGCATCATTCTACCGAAATAATAATAGATGACACTTACTGGTAACAGCTTGAATCTGTATTAGTAGTCATGTTTATGTATTTGTTTAGTAAAACAACCTTAGGTGCTCGAACTGCTCCTGATATTCATTTAAAAATTGGTGACTAGGAAAGTCATACTGAGCCAAGGCTTATTTTTAGGTGAAGTGGTGATGGCTGCCTGTCTGTGAGTATTTATTTGTAATTTTTGACCTGAAAGGTACACTAAGTTGTGACAGCTTGTTTCCAGATGCGTCCTGAGAGGTGGGTTACATGGACCTGTTTTATTGGCCATGCCACTGAGAAAACTCCCTCTAGTCTTCTTCGATAAGTGCCATGGGATCTTTTTCTTCCTCCTGGACAGTGACCAGTGATTGACAGAAGGGACCTCAGTTTAACATCTCATCCGAATGACGGCACCTCAGCAGTGCGGCACCCTCCTTGTGCTGTACTACAGTGTCAGCTATGGGTATTACCCCAAGTACCTGGTGTGGGGCTAGAACCTATGACCTTCCAGTGTTCTGACCGCAGATGTGAGTGTGCTACCTACTGAGTCACTGACGCTGACAGTGTCACCGGTATTCCCATAGCTATTGCATGTTACTATATATCCCCATAGGAACTGCATGTAAGTAAGCCTTATATGTGATCTTTGCAGGTGGGATGTTGTAGTTGCAGGGAAAGAATCCAAGAAGTGACACTTCTCTTGTGAAATGCATTTATTTATTTATTTTTTTGTACCCCACCTGCTGCCTTACATCTGCCTGGTCACAGACCCCTCCAACCTCCACCTCCACTTAGCCACACATCCCCCTGAAGCCCCCTGGCTTGCCCCCCAGGGTGGAGGCTAATCTTAAGGCAGAGGGGCAGGCTTCATAGATGCAGCAGGCAGTGCGAGTTTTCCCTGTATATGGAGGCGGGGACATGCAATGATGGCCAGTGTCCGCCCCGGCCCCTCGACGTGCTGGCGCCAGTGTTGCGGTATACCCAGCCTCCACTTGGTGTCCGTAGTGCCCCAGACACACTACTCCCTCTCCCCTGGAGTAGGAGAGCAGTCGCAGGATGCTCAATGCTTCTCCCCCCGGCTGGCCCTCCAGCAGCCCGGGTGCGTTCCCCAACCCAGATCATTGGCACCACAGGTCAGCACCTGTTCGCTGTGGGCGGGGTCGTGGTTGATGTGAAATTCATTTATTTGTGTTCACATATTTACAGTTTTTGGCCAGTAGAGGCTTGCCAAGCTGTGATAGCTTGTTTCCAAGTGTGTCCTTTTGGGAGGGGGGGGTTAAATGGACATATTATATTGATGGGGGAATGTTGTCATATTGACGGGGGAATGGCCATAACATGGGGAACTGCCCTTCTCTTCACTGATAAGTGCCTTGAGATCTTTTACTTCCACCTGGACAGTGACCAGAGTTGGTTGAAAGTGGCCTCGGTTTAACGTCTCATCCAAAGGATGGAAGTGTCTCTTTGTGGAAGCTTGCACCGGGGATGCAGTGAATTTAAATTTCCCCCTTCTAGCCCAGCTGCTTGATCCTTGAAGTATATGCTGGTAGTAGGTGTCCAAACCCACTGCTGGGACTCCCTCCCAGTCACCTGATCTATAAATAACACCCTGGTGCTTGTTCCCCCTTCCTTCTGGCTGCTAGGTCTCTGCTAATGTACACTTGCAGCAGGTGCTCAGCCCCGCTGCCAACCATGCAGTGAACTCTCCACCCTTGCCCACCCTCTAGCCACCCACTGGTGATTACATACCCTAGTAGAAACCTCTGATTGGCTGACCAAAGTGGCCAATTGGATGTTACTACTAGGGTCCATCATCTCTGATTCATTCTTTGATTAGTAAGCTAGTGAATAGGGAAGCTTAGCTGTTAGCCATGGTGAGGGACAGTTTTCTTTTTTACAGTCCTTTAAAGGCTGAACATTGATAACAGCATAGTGCATATCCTTTGGGTGAGTGAGGGAAGGGTGGTAGGTGCTAGAGGGTAGTGGGGTTATTGATGGATTTCACTGGGTTGGATGGGCAGGGGAGAAAGTTAACTTGGTGTAGTGATGGATGTGATTTCAGATTTTAAAGACAACTTCATTGGGACATTATGGGTGAATGAGGAAGGTAGGTTCTACTGATGGTGGGGGTAGCTATTTAATCAGGTGTCGTATGAGCTGGTAGTTAAGGAGACGTAGGAGGGGGTATGTCACGTATGTGTCTGTGCGTAGCTTATGGTAGTAGAGGGATGAGGGCCAAAGGCTGTATGTGTGTTCTCAGTATGCAAGACTTCTGTGCTGCCAGAGTCTGCCAGAGAACACTGACTACTTCTTCATTGCCTTAATGTGTAATGTATTACAGCAAACAACAAGCAGCACAACCTTAAATATTAAGCTAATGCCAAGCCAAAGCAGTCATTGCTGGCAGTAGTAGTAGTAGTATTTTTATTTCTTAGGTCACCAATCCCACAGATTCTGGGTGCCTTACAGCAGTCATACAGAAGGATAACAGGACAATAAATAAAAATATAAATTACATTTAAGATAATTCCTTGTTGTATTTCCTAGAGCAGTTCAAACTGTTTTGTTGACTTCAGTGAAAACATGTTTATCAAATATCCGAGGCTGAAATGTAAGCAACGTTTAGCCTCGAGGAAAGGAGGGAGAGGGGGGACATGATAGAAACTTTCAAGTACCTCAAGGGAATCAACAAAGTCCAAGAGGGTAGCATCTTTCAAAAAAAGAGGTGTGCAAGAACAAGAGGGCACAATTTGAAGATAGAAGGGGGGCGCTCAGAGGTAATTTAAGGAAGTATTTTTTCACAGAGAGGGTTGTGGATGCATGGGCGGCCTTCCGGAGGAGGTTGTGGACTCAAAATCAGTGGTAGAATTCAAGCATGCATGGGACCGTCATAAGGCAATTCTGTGGGGTGGGGGTAAGAAGAAGTAGGCTGCTGGTTAACTAGGATCTGCAGCTTATCCAGTGGGTAGGGAAATGGGCAGACTGGGTGGGCCAAGCGGTCCTTATCTGCCGTCAAATTCTATGTTTCTATGCTGTGCAGGAGGAGGCCCCTGACCAGGGCACTTTGGCCCACCAAAGAACTACACCGGGAGGCGGCTTTGCTCTGCCGCAGTCCCTGCATCTTCATTCCACCCTCCAGCTGTGCAGGAGGAGGGCCCTGACCAGGGCACTTCGGCCCACCAAGGAACTACACCAGGAGGCAGCTTTGCTCTGCCGCAGTCCCTGCATCTTCATTCCAACCTCCAGCTGTGCAGGAGGAGGGCCCTGACCAGGGCACTTCGGCCCACCAAGGAACTACATGGGGAGGTGGCTTTGTCCTGCCGCAGTCCCTGCATCTTCATTCCACCCTCCAGCTGTGCAGGAGGAGGCCCCTGACCAGGGCACTTCGGCCCACCAAGGAACTACACCGGGAGGTGGCTTTGCTCTGCCGCAGTCCCTGCATCTTCATTCTGCCCTCCAGCTGTGCAGGAGGAGGCCCTTGACCAATGCACTTCAGCCCGCCAAGGAATTACACCGGGAGGTGGCTTTGCTCTGCCACAGTCCCTGCATCTTCATTCTGCCCTCCAGCTGTGTAGGTAAGGCCTTCCTGGCAGCTCTGCCTTGCTCTCTCTGTGGCACTTACTCCGGCTCCTGATTAGTCGGCCCTGGCAAACCGGGCTCCTGATTGGCTCTCTTCCTATTCCACTGCTGATCATTTGCTGTATGTCTCCCAGCCTGAGTCTTAACTTTTGGGCACACAATTTTCAAAATATAACAGTTTCACTCCTCTGCCTAATTGGATTGTGTGTACCTTGCTGTAACTGGGTTGTTACCATATGAACCACTGTGTGTTGCAAGTACTTGTCTGTATAATGCAAGGAAATTACAGCTCAGTTTAGAATAATTTTGTTTCAGTTAACCTGAAAAGAATATTTTGTTTTTTCCTCTACCTTTTTTGTCTGCCTTCTCTCTCTCAGGCAGGCTCTTAGTAATTACTAAGTGCCAGACTGGTTAAGCTAGAAATTACAGCTCAGTTTGGTATAAGCTGTGTAAGTTAAACTTGAAAGAATAGGTTTTCCCCCCTATTCCATTACTTACTCTCTCTCTCCCCCAGGCTAATTCATAGCCCCCCCCCCCCGCCTTGCCTCTCTGGGCCATCTCTTTGCTGTTTTATTACTCCCTTTGTCACTCAATTTGTTGCTGCTGTCTTCCTGTCTACTCTTACTGTCCCGCACCTTCCGATTGCCTATAAATTTCACCCTGTTTCTCCTTTCTTCTTGTCCTAAGAGGAGGCCCCTGAGCAGGGCACTTCGGCCCGCCAAGGAACTACACCGGGAGGCAGCTTTTCTCTGCCCATGTCCCTGCATCTTCATTCCGCCCTCCAGCTGTGCAAGTACAGCCTTCCTGGCAGCTTTGCCTTGCTCACTCCCTGACGCTTACTCTGGCTCCTGATTGGTCAGTGCTGGTGAACTGGGCTCCTGATTGGCTCTCTTCCTATGCCACTGCTGATCTTTTGCTATATGCCTCCCAGACCAAGTCTTAACTTTTGGGCGAAAAATTTTCAAATTATAACAGTTTCACCCCTCTGCCTAATTGTATTGTGTATACCTTGCTGTAACTGGGTTGTTTAAGTAATAAGCCACGAGGGGGTGTGGGTTATTGGCGGATTTACCATGGCTAGAGTGGTTTGCCCATGAGGCGCAGCCGAGAGGGTACATTCGTGCCAGCTGTGGTAAATCCCCGATAACTCAGATCCCCTGAGTGGCTTATTGAGATTATACCAAGTACTGCATTTTTATTATTTAAAAAAAAACAGTACTTGGTATAATGCTTAAATAAGCGACTCAGTAGTACAGCAGTCAGTGTTTTTGTTTTGTTTCCCCTGATGTATGGAGCTGCTGTTTTACAGTCTCCACTTAGCAGGGAAACAAGATGGCGGTCAGAGTTCCGCAGTTTCACCGTCGGATTGCTTTTTTTACAAGACGCGGCTGGCTGGCACCTTTTGCGGTGATTATCAGAGGATTTACTACGGAGGTAAGGTGCCAGCCTGCCGTTCTCATTGGTCGGTGTCCAAGGTCCATGGTATAATACCATTTGAATCACTGTATATTGCAAGTAGTTGACTGTATAATGCAAGGAAATTACAGCTCAGTTTAGAATAATTTTGTTTAAGTTAACCTGAAAAGAATATTTTGTTTTTCCATCTACCTTTTCTCTCTCTCTTTACTTCTCTCTTCCAGGCTGGCTCTTAGTAACTACTAAGTGCCAGACTGGTTAAGCTAGAAATTACAGCTGAAGGTCCCCCACACCTTAACAAGTTATACTGTAATGCCACTAGAGGGACACAATCTTTATCTAAAGCGATCCCTGCCTGTTGTTCATATAGATAACCTTCCTAAACTACAGCTCCACCCTCTATCTGACCAGCCCCCTCCTCCGTGCTCCCTGCTTACAAATTCTTCCTGTTCCTAAATCAGTTATTCACTAATTTCTCTGCCTTTATGAACAATACATCCCCTACTCTCCTCTCTCCCCCTTGTTCTGCTCATGTCCCTCTCTTTATCACCTCCACTTGTTCTCTTCTTACCTATTCCTAATAGCTCTCCCAACCCCATTAGTTACTATCTTCAATCCACTACCCACATGCATGCTATCACTCCCTTCCCACCATTTGAAATATGTTTGGTCTCTACCACTATTCCTCATGTGGCTTTGATAACGGTATCCACTTTCACTGCGGTGCTCCACCTTCTTCTTCCTCGCTCATCCACTCTTTTCTCCTCAAAACTTCCAACCTCCTCGCCAGCCCCTTCAAAATCCCCTAAGGTCCGCTTTCTCATACTCGCACTCCTCTTGCTCTCCGCTGGGGATATCCATCCCAACCCAGGCCCCGTTGCCCCTAGTTCCTCTGGTGCTTCCTCCTCTACTACCTCCCCCCCCTTCTCTCAACCCTCCCAAAGGGCTTAAAGATCCTACATCTAAATACCTGTAGTTTGCTGCAAAAAAATAGACCAGATTCAGACCATGGTGTGCACTCTAAAACCAGACATTCTAATCATCTCAGAAACTTGGCTAAAGAACACTATTCCTGACCACTCAGTCTCCATTCCTGGCTACTCACTGCTAAGGCAAGACTGTGCTGGCAGGGGTGGTGGTGTGGCCATTTATGTCCTAGCCTCCATCCAGTATTCCATCATCTACTCATCCTCCAATCCTGAGACCCATGATGCCCTAGCTATCCATGTGACCCTCCCCTTCACTCTGCCAATCTTCGTAGCCGGCATATACTGCCGCCCAAATGTCCATCCTTAGGTCATGCTAGACCTCCTAACCTCCATCACTTCCCTTGCTCTCTCTGGGGAATTATTCTTCCTAGGTGACTTCAATATAAACTGGTTGTCACCTAAAACTACCAAAACTAAAAACAAAATCAGGGCTCTAAACCTCTCCCAACTGATCTCCGAACCCACCACCCAAACCACAAGACACAGCAACACTCCCTACTCGACTGGGCCCTTACCTCCCACCCCCACCATGTCATCACTTCTGGCATTCTCCCCGATGCTCTCAGTGACCATAATCCAATAGTCATAGTTAGGAAAGTCCACAGAACTAAATCACCACACAAAACCATACAACTACGCTCTTTCACATCTCTTGACCCTGAACCTCTCCTGAGTAACCTTGCCACTTCTGACCAGTCCCTCCTAACCTTCTTCCCCTAGGTTGATAAATCCCTTGCCTACTTCAAAGAAATCTTTCTTATAAACTGGAATGCCTTTGCCCCACTCAGACAAACTAGAGTCAGAGGTAACCACTTACCTTGGATAACCCCTGAACTTCAAGCCTGCCTCAGGGCTAGAGATCGAGCCTGAAAGTGTCATAAAGCTACCCAGCATCCTAGTGACCTCGCGAACTACTGCATGCTCCAAAACGCTTGCACCAGGGCTACAAGGATAGCCAAGTCCAAATATTTCAAATCTGCCTTCATCACCAACATAAATTCCCCTTCAAAGTTCTGGAAGGTGGTCCACTCCCTATTTACCCCCTCCCCCCCGGGTACTTAGTAAATAGCTCATTAGTGTCCGACCCATCAGCTGTAGTTACGGAATTTAACTCCTACTATACCTCCTCTGCCACTGAGCTACTGAAATCCCTCCCCTCCAATTCATCCTCCTCTCCACCCTCTACTGGTGTGCCCCCTCCACCACCCTCCTACCTTCTCTTCTGCTGCTGTATCCCCAAACAATGCCCTAAGTGCCCTCCTTAGCATTAACCCCTCTAAAGGTACCTCCCCTGATGGCCTTGACCCAAAACTCCTCTCCCTCTGTGCTTTGGCCATTGTTTGCCCCCTCTCAATAATCCTAAATCTCTCATTCTCTACTGCCTCTGTCCCCTCTTCATGGAAACATGCTGTGGTCCTCCCTCTAATCAAAGGGAGTGACCCCTCATCCCCTGGCAGCTATTGCCCCATTTTTCTCCTCCCTACCCGTGCCAATCTTTAAGAACACATTGTCCTGTCCCAACTCACCTCTTTTCTATCTGATACCTCCTTTTTCACCCCTTTCTAGTCTGGTTTCAGGAAAAAACACTCAACCACCACCACCACCACCACCTCTGTCCTATGGCTCACAGACTCCATCCTAACTGGGATGGACAATGACCAAATTACCTGTGCCATTTTTGTTAACCTGGCCAAGGCCTTCGACACCGTCTCTCACTCCCTTCTCCTTGACTCACTCTCAGCAGCTGGCCTGTCTCCCTCCGCCACAAACTGGTTCAAGGCCTACCTTATTGCCAGAACCCAATCAGTTAAGATCTTGGACACCACTTCCCCTCCTCTCCCAATTAGCACTGGAGTCCCCCAGGGCTCTGTATTAGGTCCTCTCCTATTCTCCATCTTCTTAAACTACCTTCCCTGTGCTCGCTCCCCATCCTCCACTATACATACAGTATGTATGCTGATGATACAGTCCTGTATGCATCTGGCTCCTACCCTGCTGAGGGTACAACCAGCTTACAGCAAGACTTCAACAAGGTTCAGGTCTGGTTTGCTAACCATCAACTTTTCCTCAACGCCAAGAAGACTGTCTCCATGACCTCTGGCACAAGGCAGCGACTCTCTAGGCTTCCTTCCCCACCCACTTTCCACACCCTTGATGGGACCTTACTTGAGGACACATCCTCCTTCAGGTACTTAGGTGTTTGGTTGGACCAACATCTAAACTTCTCTGGACATATTGATGCCATCCAGAAAAAACTGCGCCCCAAGCTTGGTGCTCTGTTCAGGAACAGTAGTTGCATCCCTCTTACGGCTAGGCATGAACTTGTTCAGAAGATGATACTGCTCATTTTCGACTACTGTGATGTAGTCTATGGTGCTGCCACTGAGTCCCTGGCCAGGCTGGACACCCTCTTCAATTCCTTCTGCTGCTTTGCCCTGGATGCCCCCCTCGCACCCACCACTGCAGTCTTTATTGTGCTCTATCCTTCTCCTCTCTTACAAATAGGCGACTCTCCCACTGTGCTAAATTCACCTCCAAGCACTGGTTTGGTGAGCTCCCTTCCTACCTCACCTCCTCCTCCTTCATAACACCCCCCACCCTCCCATTCCCTTAGATCAACCGACTCCCGTACCCTGGTTGTCCCCCACAGATCCACCTAAATCGGCCAATCTGGTTACTCTCACCACCTCCCAAAAATTTGGAATTCCCACCTCCCTCAAATCCAGCACTCCATCTCCACCTACTCCATCAGCTCTGCCCTCAATAATTACCTTGCACCTAGCTACTCCTGCCATGTCCCTCCCTAATTCTCTCCTCTAAGCCCTGGACAAACCCTTATCCTCTACCGTCACCTTAATTTTACCCTGTGCACCCCCCCCCCAAATTTCTAGCTCTTCTCCCCTTCCCCCAAATTGCTTCCCCTTACTGGCCTCCCTCGATCTCTCACAGAATGTAAAGGACCCCAAATGCTCTCCATGGGTCCTTCTCCTACCCCCCAAGGGGTTTTTGTATGTCTCATCTGCTCCCTTCCCCCACCATCCTAAAGGGGTCTCTATGGGACACTGCCTTATCCCCTTCTCTCTGGCCCCCCGAGTCCCCTTGCAGGGTTCCTCGCATCCTGAGGGGGTCTCCAGAGACACGACTCTTCCCCCTCCCTCCCCTTTCCCACTTTTCTTTCAAGTAAGCACTTGTTTACTTATTAACCCAGCACTTATTGTTATCCACTCTTTCTACATATTATGCACTACACTGTTGTAACACTGTTTGTAACATCTGCCTTACAACTGTATGTTAATGTTGATCATATAACTTGAATGTTTAATGTCTCATTCCTATTGTACCCCTTCCCCCCCAGGTCACACCGGGAGACGAGCGACTTGTTGCTCAGTGGGCCTTCCTGGTAAAACATTTAAATAAGTAAATAAATAAACATTCAGCTTAGCAGTCTTAAAGGGCAACTGTCACCACCAGGTGCCCCCACAGTCAAGTGTGGGCTGGTCCCTAGTGTGCACTTTGTGTGCCAAAATATTCTGGTTTATTTACTGTTTACTGTAGTATACTAGATTGTATCAGACTAATTTTGCTTAGTTGTAGGCTGACATCTTGTGTTACTACAAATCCCAGAATCCCTTGCAGATTACATCAGATCAATGGGCAGTGTAGTGAGAAGATTCAATAACCTACAGTGCATGTTAGATTTTATATAAGCTCTGATCTTTTGCTTGCTGGTCCCGCTGTCCTTCATGGGATATGTACAGTCACAGAGGACTGTATTTAGCCCTTGGAGGAATGCACTCCCTGAAAACATGTGATTGTCCCAGAAACCATGTGATCGAAGATTATAAAAGCTCTGACTAATGCTGCAGGTTACTGAATCTCCCACTGCTGCCTACTGCTGTGATGTCAACTGCAGTGGATTTTGAGATACAGTATGTAGTAAAACAAGATGTCAGCTGACAACTAAGCAAAATGTGTCTGATACCATCTTCTAAACTACAATAAACCGTAAGTAAACCAGAATGTTTTTGCCCTCACGGTGCACATTGGGACCAGCCCCACGCATGAGTGTGAGGTCCTTCATGCTGACTGTTCCCTTTAGGGTCTAAAGATGTGAGATGGAAAATAGTTGCTCTGTAAAATGTACTGTATAAAAATACAACCATTTCTTGAGAGAGATTATAGTATTTTGAACATCTCATGCTATCAAGAGATGTAGTATGTCCAAACAACAGTATCGTCAAGGTGGTATTTCAACATCTAATGCCATCAACAGATTTGGTTATTTCTTGACATCTAATGTTATCAACTATAGTGTTCTGAACATCAGCACCATCAAGATGGTATTATCAACATCTGATACCATCATCATGTCATCTGTGAGCAACAAGTCTTTTTTGCAGCATCTTAAAGTTACAGGACCCTAGGAGAGAGCCAACAACGTGTAGAATCCTGTGCCATCTACCATACCTCAAAATCACGGTCCAGTAAGTCATTCAGGAACAAGACTCCCACAAGCTCAAAACATCTACCTTGGATTTGACTATTAAGGGAGAGAACACCAGCAAACATCACGCCCAACCCCCATGAACCACGTAAAAACAAGTGCTCGTCAATGGTTGTAAGCCTTTGCCAAATAAATAGTCCACTTGCGCCGCAGTGGCAAACATGTTGCTGACGCCAATTACGGTGCAGGCAACATTCCACCTGGCATTACAGCACCAGGCATTACGTCTCCTGGGAGTTACAGCGCCAAAGTTCCCTCCCGGGAAACATTCAGCTTTTGCAGGGAGCTTTGCATATTGGGGGGCCCCAGCACCACACAAAACTAAATATAACCTCCTCCAGGGAAGGGGCAGAAAGTGTGCGGGCACAAAGAGCGACATGAGTGAGGGGCGATCTAAAATCAAGATTGTCCCTGTCACTGTTGCCCTTGTTGCGGCGCCCTAATTACGGTGGCAAAATGTAGTTGGCAACTTGATGTGATACGCAAATAAATTCCCTAACTAATATCTCATCTTTGGCAAGAGATTAAAAGGGCTGGGAGTGACATTTTACCGGGGGCTGGGGTGGGCTGTGGGTTCATCGACTGATTATGTGTGTACATGTTTTCATCTGGACTATATGCCAAGCTGAATTTGGGACTGTTTTACTGATGGTATCAGCTAAGGCACTGTTCAAAGAACATATCTTTCCAGCAACTCCCTCTACCTTTTCCAGTGGGGGCCAAAGACTGTCCTCAGTGTTATGTTCTACTAACGAAAGTGCACTGGTACAAATGTATTTGAAAGAGACTGTTGCCTAATTATTTGCTAATTGCTTATGTTATCGTTTTCTTTTCAGGTCTGTTGCTTAAAATGAAACCTATTGACTGATATATAGTACAAGTTTCTTGTCATCTGCTTACCCTATGAAACTCATGGCATTGTGGAATTTATGTGAGGTCCACCACACTGGGATTATGATTTGCTCTTGGGCTAGTATAAAGTAAATCAGTTTGCCTTCCACACATTTAACTTCCAAATTTGGGTTTGAGTAACTAAAGCTGGGTCATAACTCTCACAGGAAGGAGGCCAGATTTTTTTTTATTCCCTGAGGAGCCTGATTGAGCACTGGACCTATCAGATAGGTTGCTGGAGGGGGACAGATTATTTATTTTTATTCCCCGACAGGCAAGGTTGGGCACAGGACCAGTCTGCTGTGCAGCAGGATGGATTGGCGCATGCATGGCAGTGTGATCCCTCTGTGCATGTTGGTCTGAGTGCAGAGTTGAGTTTAAGCACTGACAGAAGGAAATAGCGAGAGAGACAGAGTGGGGTGGAGGAGCTGGCATCACAGGCACTTGGGGGTAACAAACTTGTAAGTGTACGCAGTCGGTCCTTCTCGACCCAGTCTCACACGCTAGTGCAGTGTGGGCTGGTGGAGAT
This sequence comes from Neoceratodus forsteri, assembly GCA_016271365.2. Lineage (NCBI taxonomy): Eukaryota > Metazoa > Chordata > Ceratodontiformes > Ceratodontidae > Neoceratodus > Neoceratodus forsteri. The sequence goes on along the minus strand of CM028135.1, from coordinate 243,499,575 downwards.
GGCTGAACAGGCTAATAGTGGCAGGCTCAACCATCTTGTGCAGTGTTTGAGCCTCTTACTGTGACCTGCATGGACAGGTATAGGGAAAGCAGTGTTTTACTACCTCGCCTATTCCACCTTCTACTCGTTGCTTTGCGTCTGCTCCGCATGATCTCGGTTTCAGCTTAACACATGAGCTTGGTTGGGCGCGGGACCCATCAGGTAGTTGGTTGGAGGGGGGCAGATTTGTTTCTTATCCTAATGGGCCAGGTTGGACACCAGACTGGTAAGATAGTAGGGGGAAAAGCAGGCAGATTTCTTTTTATTCCCTGGTAGGTGAGGGTGGGTTCCAGACCTGCCAGATTGCTGGAGGCAAGGTCAGATTATTTTTTCAATTCTCTGATGGGCTTGGTTGAACATTGAAGATGCCATGTTGTTGGGAGATTTGTTTTTATTCTCTGACAGGCCAGGTTGGGCACTGGACATGTCAGGTTGTCAGGGGACGGTGACAGTTTTTTTTTGTTTCTTTACTTATTCATTTATTTATTGAACTTTGCTGACCAGGTAGGTCCACTGAGGATAAGTGTCCCTTTTTCAGGGGTGACCTGGAATTAATTGCATTAGTGTATAGACAGGGCAAAGTGCAACATATAGTAGAAGCTGGAGATAACACTTGGCTATTTACATAAAGAGCAGAGGTACATAGAATCGGTATTACATAGCTTTGGAACCAATAACACATGGAGGATATAATTACAGCTCGAGGGAGGCCAGGCAAATTATGCCTGCAATCAAGCGTAGTGGACAGTTACAGGAGGTAAGTCAAGTGCTGTATGGAGGCCAAAGTGCACTTTTAGGGGAGGATAGACCATCTCAGTGAAGACAGTTGCATTTATTACTCTCTAGTAGGGAGATCTTTAGGCCTTTCTTAAACCTCAAGTGATGAGCATTCTTGAAGGGAGGGTGGATGATGATTCTATAGCGTTGGGTTGGGCATTAGATCATCAAGTAGTTGGAGGAAGGGGGGCGCATGTTTTTTTATTCCTTAATGGGCCATTCCAGTCACTGGGCCATCAGCCAGTTGGAAGAGGGATCAGATTTTTTTATTCCCTGCTGGGCACCAGAAATTATTTCCTGTTCTACATTCCCTGTGCTACCAGTATGGAACTCTTATATCTTGTAAAACACTTTGGGATACAGTGTGTGTGAAAGTCATTATTTAACCTAATTCTGTTATATTCTACTGTCCTTCTGCTAGCAGAGTCTAGCTCCTGTTCTTTGAAATCACTGGACCTGTCATAGTTGGGGGGGCAGTGGGACAGATTTATTTTTCCCTGGCAAGCTGGGTTGGGCACTGAATTCATTAGGTAGCTGGGAGAAGGACATTTAGTTTTTTTATTCCCTGATGGGCCAGTCTGGTCACTGGACCAATCTTGCAATCGGGAGGGGGCAGATTTTTTTTTATTCCCTGTCGAGTGGACTTGGGCACCAGAAATTCAGTTCTCTTCTACATTCTCTGTGCACCAGCACGACGGTCCTTTGTCTTGTAAAAAAACTTTGGGCTACAGAGTATATGAAAGTCATTATACAAAATAAGACTGGTACAGAGGGGCTGTTCAAAGTAAGGGAGGGGAGGGCCACCAGGGGCCATGATATGAGACTGGAGCGAGGAAGGTTCAGGAGGGAGATGAGGAGACACTTTTTTACAGAGAGGGTGGTGGCTGGGTGGAATGCGTTACCTGCTGAAGTGATATGCAGTAGAACAGTGGACTGCTTCGAACGAGGATGGGACAGGGCAAGGGGGAGGGTTAATGAAGGGGAAGGGTGGAAGGGAGGGGCAGCTGCAGAATAAGGGGTGCTAGCTGCACATTCAAGCAGACTTGATAGACCTCTAGGCCTTTATCTGCTGGCAAATTTCGTATGTTCGTATGTTTGTAAAATAAAATTCTTATATATTCTGCGGTTCCTGCACTACCAGAATTTAAACCCCGGTGCTTTGTAAAGCACTGGACTTTTCATAGTTGGGGAGAGAGGGACAGATTTGTCTTCCCCCGACAGGATGGGTTGGGCACTGCATTCATCAGGTAGTTGGGGTGCAGGGGCACATTTTTTTTTTTAATCCCTGGGAGGGAAGTATGGTAAATTGATGATAGCCACACCTGCAATTTTTTTCAAAAAGACTTTGCTTCTGATGGATGCTGTCGGTCAATGGTGGGGTGGCCCATGAGTAAGTGCTCCACTGCTCAGCATGCAAGGCAATGGGAACCCTGTGTATGTGTCAGGGAGAGTGCAGAGCTGAGATTCAGTACCAGAGAAGGAAAGGCAACGAGAGAGGGAGAGTTAGGCAGCAGAAGCAGAATTACATGCAGTTGGGATTACAGTCTCGGAAGTGCATACTGTCAGTCTCCCTCGGTACAGTCTTCTACGCTAGTGTGCCCGCAGACTGAAAGTTACAGAGATGCCCAAACACACTGGTAACAGCATTAGCGTGGCAGCAGAATGGAACTTGTTTTTAAATTCCATGACAGGTTGGGTTGGATACCAAACCTGTCAGATTATTGGGGGGGTGGGGAGAAGACAGATTTTAGTTCAAATTTCCAGATGGGCCAGGTTGATCCTTGGACTCATTGGGTAGTAGGAGGAAATTGGGGGAAGAGGGGGACACAGCTTTTTGGTTTATTTCCTGACTGGCTGGGTTGGGCATCAGACCCATCAGATACTTGGTGGAGGAGGCCAGGTTTTCTTTTATTCCCTGTTGGGCCAGGTTGGGCATCGGAAACCTGTTCTATTCTGCAGTCACTGTGCTGCCAATATATATAACTTCTATACCTTGGTGGTGAGAGCATAGCTCCTCTGTAGTAACTTTTCCTGAGTCTGGTGAGAGCTCACTGCAGACATTGTTACTTCAGTAGTGACTGCAACTGGACTGAACTTCTGCTGATCACATAAACTCTTAATTTACAGTAAAGTTTTAGACATTGTTCCTGAGAAGGAGCTGTTTTTTGTATTGAACTCTGTCTCTGTAGCACCTTTGTTCGATTTCTCTCCTGAAGATTGACACTCTGGTTTCATTTTATGACTTGTAGGAAGGGTGGGAGGTGTTGGGAGGGAATTGTTTAGTATTTTGGGTTTTAATGTGTGTATGTGTGGTTAGGTCTATCTAAATATTAAGGTGGATGTGAGGCGTGACTGTTTTAGGTCTTTGATAGCCCAGTAAGAGTGTAACTATCTCTGTTAGCTTTGGGATTGCTGGGAGTTTGAAAGACAGTGATATTTTAAGGTGTGCTGGTTAGTATTGGGATGTGCTGGAGCCTTGGACTGGAGTGTAGCCTATGATGCATCCCAGCTGCATGACCGCCGTCCCTTTGCTGTTCTCCCTATATCACCTACTACAGCGAGGCACACAGGGAGGTCGGCATCACTAGGGAACATGTAGGTTGGCGGCGGCAGGGTGCAGTGGGCCCAGCGGAGGTGAGGAGTATTGGGGTGGTTAGGAGCAGGAGACACCTGAAGATCAGATGGAGCCTACAGCGAGGTCAGACATGTTTGGTCTCCATCCCCAGGGTTCCCACTGGACCGAGTGGGCAGGTAGCTGGAGGGCCTGCAGCATCTACCAGTCCCCTTCAGGCTGTGCTGTGCAATGCCAGATCGATAAGGAAAAAAATGCAATTATGGCAGACTTGATTTCTTTGGTTGATCTGGCTTGCATCACGGAGACCTGGTTGGGTGATGATGCCAGGCCAGTTTTGGAAGCAGCTGTCCCCTTTGGGTACTCCGTAGTGCACTGCCTGAGGAGGGAACGCATGGGTGGGGGTATAGCCATCTGTTTTAGATCCAGCCTGGGCTTCATCGTGCACCCAGTGGGGTCAGTCAGGTCCTTTGAGTGTGTGGCGGTGCATGAGGGTTCAGGTGCAAGTTGCAGGATTCTCATTTCCCACCCTCCGGGATTGGGAGGAGTTTTCCTGCAGGAGGTTGCAGACTTCGTCATCGGTGAGGTGTTGGAGTCCCCCAGATGTTTGATTCTGGCGGACTTCAATGCGGACTTCAATGCCTGGGTCGACAACGAATTCTTGCAATTTGGTCATGGCCTCCTCCAGTTGATGTCTTCACTGGGCATGACACAAATAGTTACTTCTGTGACCCATCACCACGGCCACGTGTTGAACCTGGTGTTCTCACTGGGGCTTGAGATGACGAACCTCAAGACTGATCAGGTTGTATGGTCTGATCACTGTACGGTGAAGTTCTCGTTTGAGGCTCCCCTGAAAGTCCCTCCCCTGTTGAGATAATTAGCTGTAACTTAAAGGGGAGTGTCCCCAGAGGGACTGTTGGTAGTAGTTGATTTATCTAGTGTAAATGCTGCATGTTCGGTTGGCATGGGTGAGGTGGTGACTGCCTATAATAAGGCGGTATCTGAGGCGCTTAGTGCCATGCACTGGTTCATATAGGACCCAGATCTTCTCACTTGAGATCCCATTGGTTTGATGGGGATCTCAATGCGATGAAGATCAGGGGTCGGAAGTTGGAGCATTGCTGGCCAAGGACTCGGCTAGAGGAGGACAAATTGGCCTTGCGTGCTCATTATTATGAGTACCAAGGGGCAATCAACCGTAAGAAGGCAGAGTTCCTGTCTAGGGAGATTGCTGCAAGGAAGAACAGACCATCTCGGCTATTTTGGACTATGGACAGACTCTTACATCCAGTCTGTCTACAGCCAAAAAAAACCTTTTCAATCACATTGTGCGATAAATTTGCCCAGTTCTTCTCTGACAGGGTGTCAGTGAGGCAAGTTTTGCCTCTCAGTGATTGGCCTTGGGGGGGCCGGGGGACAGAGGCACTTTGTTTGTCTGGGGTGAGTTTAAATCATTGGAGGTGGCCGAGGTCATTGAGGTGATCTCGGAGCTCAGGCACACTTACTGTGAACTAGATCCGGCCCCGACACATTTCTTGATGAGATGTGTCGGGTCCATTGGCCCGATGTTTGCTGGAATTGTCTGGTACTCGTTGGAGGGAGTCTTTTGGCATGGCTTGAAAGTGGTCTGGTGAGGCTCCTCTTGAAGAAGCCATCTCTCGACCCTGATGTCCTGATGAATTACCGTCCAATCTCCAACCTTCCATTCTTAGGAAAGATTGTTGAGAAAATAGTGGTGCAGCAGCTGGAGGAGCACCTAATGTTCTTTGATATCTATGAATACAGTGCATGGCTTCAAACAGGCATGGGATAGGCATAAGCGAGCAATAAAAATGAGTATGAATAGATAGGCCATTGACAGAGTAAAGGCCTATGGCACATTCATAAGGTAGAAAAAATGGGCAGACTGGATGGGCCTTGTGGTCCTTATCTGCCATCAACTTCTATGTTTCTATGAGCCATTCTAGTCAGGCTTCAGGGCCAGGTATAGCACCAAAATGGCATTAGTTAGGGTGCAAAATGACCTCCTCAGGGCTAGAGATAGAGGAGACAGGTCAGTTCTTGGGTATCATTATGAAACACAGCCTCCCCCCATTCAGTTTCTAGCCCTTTCAGGAGCATTCCGCCTCGGGACACTCTGCCCCACTACTCAGTATGTTTGTGTCTATTTGTACCTCACCCAATCTAAGTTAGAGTCTCCCTTCCTGAGTCATCCTGGCATCTACTAATATTACACTTCCTGGCACGTCACCCTCGGCCCCTGTTCCTGGTGTATTACACCTAGCTCTATAACTATTGCCACCTGCCCCTGGTGCTGTAAAGTCCCTCAGGCACCCCTGCACTTATGCTCTCATTCCTGAGTTCCTCCCACTTCCTCACCTGTGCCCCTCCTTGCACTACGTACTCAATACTTGAATCCAAGCCTGCTCCATGAAAACTCTGTATATATGGTAGTATGAGTCTACTCTGTATCTTTTGTAGCACAAGTTCTGTAGCCCATGATATTTAGCTTTCTGTCTTATTTTATAAATGTACTTCAGTGCTATTATTAACTTCTTGTATGTAATCTCTATTCTATGTAATGACTCTGTAAGTTGGTATTCCTCTTTATTGTTCATGTATCTTGCCCAGGTCCATCTCGAAAATGAGCTTGCTCAATGGTGTTTGCCTGGTTAAATAAAGATTTTGATTGATTGAAATCCCGACATTCACAATGCTGACATTCGCAATACTGAGACCTACATCCCAACTCGCCGATTGCCCGACAGAGCGCTATCCCGACAAACAATAGCCTGACACTACAACATGCCAGGACTCGGAGTTGGTTATATTATTATTTTAGGGAGTGGGGGCAGAACCCCTCCCACCTACAAACAGGGCATAAGTGCAGTGTCGGGCTTTTGTTTGTCGGGATGGCGCTCGGTTGGGCAATCAGTGAGTCGGGATGTCGGTCTTGGTATTTTGAATGTCGGCATTTTGAATTCCAGGATTTTGTCATATATCCAATTCTTGTGCTCCTTGATCTCTCATCAGCATTTGACATCATGGATCAGGTTGTGCTTCTCGATCACCTGAGAGTATTGTGGACTCACTGGTACTGTCATCAACTGATTTGAGTCCTATCTCTCTGGTAGGAAGCAGAAGGTGTTATTATTTATTTATTTAATGATGTCTTGGAGAACACCTGTGAGTGGATGCTCATTTGTTGGTTCTGTGTCAGTTATAAGAAGAAAGTGAACAGGTACATAGCATTACATACAAGAAATTATATTACAAGCAAGTACAAAATTGCATTGGTACAAAACAATACATTACAAGCTAAGTAAACAATAAATTGGTGTGGATTACAAGATTGGGATAGCATTTAGCTTAAGTTATAACATTTAGACATTGCTTCAGTTCCGCATTATCTCGTTTTGAGATTTGAGGAAGGTTGGAGACAGTGGGGCTAGGAGAACAGCAGGATATCTTGGAGGTAGAAGACTTGGTTTGCTGGCCAAGGCTCCTAGCTTCACCTGAGCTCTTTCCTTCTAAGACTGCTTGAAAGGCAGAGTAGAGAAACTTACCAGAGCAAGGGAGAAGGATTAAGACTTAGTTTGGCTAAGCAGATTTACTGTGTGGTGGTGTTTTTATTTTTTACTCACAGGGATTGCTACTGTTTGTTGCTAACATTTCATTGCTTTATTTTTTCTCTGATTCAAATTGTTGTTGCTGGTATACCTACTTCTGCATTATTACAAGGTGTGCCTAGAGATGTGTGCTAACAGATTACTGCTGTAATCTTCTGATTCAAATTGTCTTTTGCAAGGTATATCTTCTGTTACTGCTTTATTTTTCTCTGGAGCAAAGTGTTTCTTACAGGGTATATCTTCTCTGAAATTACTGTATTACAGGTGGAGCTTACATTTTTGTGACTTTTTATCATTGGGCTAAGCAAAATTACTGTTTGACACTGTGTTTTATTTTATTCTTGTTTGTTGAAAAGGTTTGTTGTCTCAGAGGTGTTTCAGTCTCCTTCTCATATTGAAGGAGCTAATTGCTTTTTCCTCACAGCTCTTCCAAAGGATTAGAGGTGTGTATGTGAGGTGGAGCTGGCAAACTGTCAGTAATTTCCAACAGAAAGAAGGGTTAAAAGTCAGGTTAGTTGATATCTTGGAGGTAGAAGACTTGGTTTGCTGGCCAAGGCACCTAGCTTCACCTGAGCTCTTTCCTTCTAAGACTGCTTGAAAGGCAGAGTAGAAACTTACCAGAGCAAGGAGAAGGATTAAGACTTAGTTTGGCTAAGCAGATTTACTTGTGGTGGTGTTTTTATTTTTACTCACAGGGATTGCTACTGTTTGTTGCTAACATTTCATTGCTTTATTTTCTCTGATTCAAATTGTTGTTGCTGGTATACCTTCTTCTGCATTATTACAAGGTGTGCCTACAGGTGTGTGCTAACAGATTACTGCTGTAATCTTCTGATTCAAATTGTCTTTGCAAGGTATATCTTCTGTTACTGCTTTATTTTCTCTGGAGCAAAGTGTTTCTTACAGGGTATATCTTCTCTGAAATTATTACAGGTGGTGCTTTACAGGTTTTACAGTTTTATCTAACATTGGATAAGCTTTCAGGGTTACTGCATTTGTTGTTGACTGATTGTTTCTGCTCTTACCTCCTTGTTCTTTAGTCAGTGGTTCTTCTTTTAGGCATTCACTGAAGAGAAGGTAGGGCAGGGCCCACAGCTCAGCATCATGGACACAGGGGAGGAGGTGAGCACTACTCCCTTCACAAAAGAAAGGGTCCTACAAGAGCTTGCTAAGCTCAGGGTGGATAAGGCAATGGGACCTGATGGCATACATCCCAGGGTACTTAAGGAGCTAAAGGAGGAACTAGCAGAGCCATTAGCAGAATTGTTTAGTGAGTCTCTGAGCACAGGAGAGGTCCCAGAAGACTGGAGAAGGGCTCATGTGATCCCACTCCACAAGAGTGGTAGCAGGGAGGAGGCGGGAACTACAGACCGGTCAGTCTTACCTCAGTAGTGGGCAAGATTATGGAAGCACTCCTTAAGGAAAGGATAGTGCAACACCTGGAATCCATAGGGCACAGGATCCAAGACAGCATGGGTTTACAAAGGAAGGTCCTGTCAAACTAATCTCATAGATTTCTTTGACTGGGTAACCAGAGTGGTGGACCAAGGGGAGCAGTTGATGTACTACCTTGACTTCAGCAAAGCTTTTGACACTGTTCCACATAGAAGATTGATAAATAAGCTAAGTAGGCTCAGGGTGGGTCAGAAGTTGGTCAACTGGGTGGCAAACTGGTTGACTGGCAGAAAACAGAGAGTGGTGGTAAATGGTATACAGTCAGAAGAGATGCAAGTCACAAGTGGGGTACCTCAGGGATCAGTCCTGGGGCCAGTCCTATTCAACATCTTCATTAGTGACCTAGCAGATGGACTAGAGGTAAGGCTTGTCTGTTTGCAGATGACACCAAGATCTGCAACAGAGTAGATGATCCAGATGGGGTGGGCAGAATGAGAAGAGATCTGGATAAACTAGCAGAATGGTCAGAAGAGTGGCAACTGGGATTTAATGCAAAGAAGTGCAAAATCATGCACATAGGGAAGAAAACCTGAAGCCACTTATAGGCTGGGAGGTTGCTAGCAGTCACAAAGGAAGAAAGAGACTTGGGCATCATCATCACTGATGACCTGAAATCATCAAGCAGACCTCTAAAGCAGTAGGTAGAGCTAGGGGGTGTTAGGGTGTATTAGTAGGGTATCTCAAGTCGTAAGAGGGTAATAATCCCTCTGTACAAGACATTGGTTAGGCCCCATCTGGAGTACTGCGTGCAGTATTGGAGCCACACCTTCTGGAGGACATTAACCAAATTGAGGCAGTCCAGAGAAGGGCAACCAAAATGGTGCAGGGACTGCATCAGAAGACATATGAGGACAGATTAACGGAGCTCAATATGTATACCCTTGAGCAAAGGAGGGAGAGAGGATATGATCGAGACATTTAAACACCTTAAGGGCATAAACAAGGTGAAAGAGTCTAACATGTTTAAATATAAGAAAAATAGCAGGACAAGAGGACACAGCATGAGATTAGAGGGAGGCGATTAAGGGGAATGTGAGGAAATTCTTTTTCCCAGAAAGGGTGGTAGATGCATGGAATGGCTTACCACAAGAAGTAGTAGCTATGAATACAGTGCAGGGCTTCAAACAGGCATGGGATAGGCATAAGGGAGCAATACAAATGACTATGAATAGATAGGTCACTGACATAGCAAAGCGATGGCACATTTATAAGATAGAAAAGAAATGGGCAGACTGGATGGGCCTTGCGGTCCTTATCTGCCATCAACTTCTATGTTTCTATGTTTCTATGTTAGATGGGGGCATGAAGGCGGGGACAGAGAGAGAATGGGTGCCCAGTAGGGAGGGGGTAGGCAGGGTGGGGGTGGGACATTAAGTACTGTAAAGGTAGGTGCCCTAGGATTAGGTGGAACCCTAAGTGCTGCTGCTTTATGGTTGTCCAAATGTAGGAGAGTTGTTTTGGTCATCATGAATGGCCAACTGAGTCATAAATGTCATCTGTGGCAAAGTGCTGCCTGAACTTTCGCTTGAAAGCACCAATGATTGTGGTATTGGAGATGTCTGAAGGAAGGGCGTTGGTCCAGTGTGGTGCACGGTAGTAGAATGCATGTTGATCATGTGCAGTGTGGCAACTAGGTTCGTTGAAAATTTGGCTGTGGGTGCTTCTGGTCAGCCTGCCACTTACATGGCGCGTGAGCAGATTCTGGACTCCTGGTGGCATCAGGTTTGGTGTTATTTTTTTGGCCAGTAGACAGGTATGGTACTAAACTCTGCTCTTTAGCTGGAGCCACTCTGCCTGTGAATAGAGCTCACAGGTGTGAGTAAGCTTTGCAGCACCTGTGAGGAGTCGGCAGGCCTTATTAAGGGCCAGAGAGATGTGATGGAGGGCTGAGTCTGGTGCAGGACCATAAACTGCTAGGCCATATTCAACGAGGGTAACAACTGAGCTGGTGATGGCCATGTTAAGTGCTTCATATGTAAGGCTGTACTTGTGGCGGTGGAGTATCCCGATTCTGGAATTGATGGCTTTGGCTGTGTTGTCTGTATGCTGTGCATTGGACAGGGTGGAGTCAAGGGTGATACCCAGGTACTTAAAGTGCTGCACGAGATCCAGCACATCACCACTGTTGTTCAGGATGGATAGTGGGAAGATCTTGTGTTTGCTGGGTGCTGGAGTAGATCATAGTCTTAGTTTTCTTCTAGTTAAGGATTAGTCTATACTCCTTAAAGCATGTTTCAGCAGCAGTAAATCCTAGTTGGAGGTCGTTTTGAAGTAATTTGTGGTTGGGGTTGCAGGTGAAAATGACAGCATCATCAGCATACAATAGCATGTGACTGGTGCAAGAGCCTGGAAGTTTATTTAAGAAGATACTGAAGAGAAGGGACCCCTGAGCGAACAGGTTTGCTATCAGAGACAATGTTCCCAATCTTGACCCACTGTTAGTTATTGCTGAGATAGCTGTTAAACCATAGAACTGTATCAGAAGAGAAACCAGTGTCAGCTAGCTGTTCAAGGAGGAGTGTGTGGTGAACCATATCAAAAGCTTTCAATAGGTTAATGAAGGTAGCCCCTACCAGCTGCCCTTGATCCAGAGCTTGGTGGATATATAACCAGTGAATTCCAACAGGGCTGTGATAGTGCTGTGTCTCGCTTGGTACCCATGTTGTTCTGGGCATAGGAGTTGGTGCATGTTAGGTATTCCACAAGCTGATCCGCCACTATCCATTCAAGTGCTTTGAAGAGTGGCAGGAGTATGGAGATTGGTCTGTAGTTGTTCTGTAGTGCCTGATCTCCACTTTTGTGAACTACTGGTGTTACAGTAGCCAACTTCCAGAGCTGGGGGAACTGAGAGTGGTGGAGGGATAGATTGATGATGGTGGTCAGGGGGCTTAGTACTTCTGCAAGTGCCATAGCGATGAACTTAAGGTCCAGGGTGTCCCCACTGTGCCTCAACTTGCCCAGCACCTTCTCAAGGTACTTTTTAGCCTCAGTAGTGCTGACTTCTTTAAAGTAAAAAAGCGGATGGTTCCCCATAGGGAAGTGATCACCCACTGGGTGCTTCTGGACTGGAGGGTCAAAGTAGTCTACTAGGAGCACTCCACTTAGGTCCGTGAAGGCAGTATTTAGGGCATTTACTATTTGCAGTGGATCCACTGTTGGTACATCATTGACCAGGAGCATGGAGGGGGCTGTTTTCGGATCCATGCCAGTAATATTGCTGAGGTTGGCCGAGAAGGATTCGCTGCAGTTCCAGGAGTTGGAGAGAGCTTCCTTATAGTAGGAGCATTTTGCTAGGTGGATAGCTTTTGTGCACTTGTTTCTATATAGTTTTCATATTTTACTTTTTTATATAGTTGGATATTGGCAGCTATACCACGTGCACATGCCTTTATCCAGAATTGGTCCTGAGCCTTGAGTTGTAGAAGGAGTTCTGGCATTATTCAGGGGTTGCAGGAAGCTTTAGATTTTCTTGTTTTCAAGGGGGCATGTTTATCGCAAGTGGCATTAAATTTTGTGATAAAGCATCCAAGTGCGATGTCTACGTCATTTGTTTCATGTAGGTCAGACCAGTCTAAGCCTTGAAGATCTGCCTTGAGTTGTGGTAGGTGCCCTTTGAGGAGTACACGGCTGGTTATAGTTCTGGGTGGGGGCTTGCTGAAGTTGTTTAGCCAAGTGCAGATAACGGGTGAATGATCACGCAGTGGGTCAGGGAGGACAGTGGTGTTGGTGATGTAGGCTGGTCAGTTTGAGAGGATCCAGTCCAGCAGTGTACTAGTACCAGTTTTGTAGTTGACCCTAGTTGGGGTTGCCACCATCTGGGAAAAGTGGATAGTCGCTAGAATGTCTCTCACCATGGCAGCTGCCGGGGAGGGCCAATTGATGTTGAAAGCCCTGAGAAGAATGATCTCGGAGTTAAGATGCAGGGTGGTAATAAAGTCCATGAGGTCGCTAGCACCAGGAATTGTTGTTTTAGGTGGGATGTAGACTGTGAGGATCATAAGCACCTTGTTGTTTGTGCCCAGCAGGATTTGGATGGGTAGGATTTGCGGATTGGTACTTCTGTTGGGGAGGGGAAGGATATGCCCCTGAAGTATGTCCTTACATAGACTATGCAACTCCCTCCTTTCTTCGGGGTATGGTCCTGCCTAAAAAGGGTGTATCCAGGCAGCACTATGGCAGAGTCCAGTACCTTGGGTGATAGAAACATAGAAACATAAACTTTGACTGCAGATAAGGACCGCTTGGCCCATCTAGTCTGCCCATTTCCCTACCTACTGGATAAGCTGCAGATCCTAGTTAACCAATAGCCTATTTCTTTCCACTCCCCACAAGAATTGCCTTATGTCTGTCCAATTCATTCTTGAATTCTCCCACAGTTTTAGACCCCACAACTTCTTCAGGAAGGCGGTTCCATGCGTCTACCACCATCTCTGTGAAAAAATACTTCCTCACATTACCCCATAGCCATTCTCCCCATTATCTTCAAATTGTGTCCCCTTGTTCTTGCACATCTCTCTTTCTGAAAGATGCTACCCTCTTGGACTTTGTTGATTCCACTGAGGTACTTAAACATTTCTATCATGCCCCCCTTTCCTCAAGGGTATGCATGTTAAGCTTCTTTAGTCTCTCCTCGTATGGCTTCTCTTGCTGACACTGCACCATTTTAGTTGCCCTTCTCTGGACTGCCTCCATCCTGTCTGTGTCCTTGCGGAGATGGGGTCTCCAGAACTGGACGCAGTACTCCAGATGGGGGTCTCACCCACCGTCTGTACAGAGGGATAACAACTTCCTGTTTTCTGCTGGTGATGCCTCTCCCTATACATCCCAGTAACCCTCAAGCCCTCCCTACTGCCTTCTCACATTGCTTGCCAACCTTAAGGTCATCTGATATGATTACCCCCAGGTCCCTTTCCATTTTTGTTGTTGTTACTACCTCCCCCCACTGTGCACTCTTCCCCTGGGTTTTTGTTTCCCAGGTGCATTATTTTGCACTTCTCTGCATTGAATCCAAGCTGCCATACTTCTGACCATTCCTCCAACCTTGCCAAGTCCCTTCTCATCCTTTCCACGACCCCTTGTGTATCAACCCTGTTGCAGATCTTTGTGTCATCTGCAAAGAGGCATACTTTTCCTTCCAGTCCCTCTGCAATGTCACTTATAAAGACATTAAAAAGGACTGGACCCAATACTGAACCCTGCGGTACCCTACTAGTAACCCCACTTTCTTCAGAGTGGACTCCGTTTACCATTACCTTCTGTGTCCTGTTGTCCAGCCAGTGTTTTACCCAGGCTACCACCCTGGGACTCACTCCCATGCTGGCTAATTTGTTTATTAATCTTTTGTGTGGGACTGTGTTAAATATTAGCCACGTTTCCACGATCGAGAGGATAGTGGGCATATTCTGATGGTGGAGCCAGCATTGAGAGAATTGTGAACATTGGCCCAGTAATCACATACAGAAGAGGCAGAAACCTATCGGACACCTTGGTACACAGCCTTGAACAGTCATTGCAGAAAAAAGAACACTTGCCTGCAGGGATGTACAAATGTGGCAACTGTTCTGCGTATCCCTGGATTATGGTAGGGAAAGAACTTGCGTTTCAGAGAACTAGAGAAAAACTTCAGGTAGTCTTTTATTTCACGTACTACAAAGGCTGTGGTTTACCTGGCGAAATGTACTTGCAGTTGTTATTATATAGGTAAAACAAAAAGGAAATTAAGAGAGAGGATCCTGGAACGTGGTAGACATATTAGAAATAGGACGCCCTTGCAACTGATTGCAGATATGCAGGACAGGGGCATGTATTCACATTTTGGGGATTAGAAAAAGTAACATTGGGACCCAGAGGTGGTGACATTGATAACAAACTTTTGTGCAGAGAGCTATTGGCAATATAGACTGAAAGCAGGTAGCCACCCAGGCCTAAGTGAACATTTCCAGCTGGCTCCCTTCTTGAAAAGAAGAGAATGAATTCCCCTTGGACTGACTGATTGAGTGTGCGCTCTCTTGCACTCTTATTTCCTTGACTGTACTTTATAATGTGAACCATGATTATGTGAACCAGTATTTTATTAGCCATTGTCATATTGTTTAGGGGTAATATATGAAGTTTAGAGAATAATTATATAACAATAAGATTGCAATAAATTATTCTGCAGGCAATTAACGACCCTGCTTAGCATTATGCTGCAATACATGTAATGTACACTACAGCAGGATTAATTGTCACTGGTAGATTAAGTTCTCATAGTGCCTTTAGCCATTTATTGGTACTACTTGCATTTGAATCTTAATATATTAGAAGAACTGAGATGCATTTATAGCTGTAGGAGATGCACTGGTATTAAACCAACGGCGCCTTTAAGTTGCTTTGATGCATTTTTAATTTATTTTATTAACACTTTATACGTGCACTTGGTAACTTTATGATAGTCAACTGCTTGCAGAGTAGTTATTTATTTAGGTTTTTCACACTTGTGTTATTGTATTTATTCATGTTTAGGTCATTTTTTAACCATTATTTAGTATATTTGATTATATAGTACTTGTCACTTTAAGGGAAAGCTGCTTGCGTGCAGCATGGGCATTATAAATGAAGGGGGCTGTCTGTGAGCCTCCATGTCTGCAAAAAGCATCAGAGTGACGCAAAATGTCAATCACACCCAATTTTGTGAGGGGATGCACTGCATTACCGAGTAGTCTGTTGTGTATGTCCATATTGTTTAAACAAATTACTAGGGGCATGGCTGCCTCTTTGAGGAATATATCAGCTGCTAACATTTGCGTAGCCGATGCTTGGAGTTCTGTCCACACCTTTGTCAAGCACTACAGTTCGGACATTGTATCAAGACGCAAAGCAGGCTTCGAACTGGCAGTCCCGCAAGGCTTCCTCTCCTAAACCCCTTTGGGAGACTTCTGCCTCCACCCAGCTGACCGGGTCTCTTCATTACTGCTTGGGACTCAGTCCTAAAGGTGTTGTCTGCTGCAGGAGCACCCTCAAAGAGAGATAGTACAGTTATGTAATAACTTATTAACAGATCTTCAAGAGGAACTCTTGCTATAGGTGCTGTTTTCCCTCCCGCTTTCCCTCTGGTAGCTGCTTCTCCATCATGGTTACCTTTATCTTTCCTCATTTTGAGGAACCTCATTGGTTCTCCAATTTTACTCTTTTTGACGGGGTCTCCAGTGGGAGAACTGTGGTTGGGCTGGGGGATGATGTCAGGGTGCGGTCCAACACTATAGACTGCTAGCTAGAAGTTTTCCATGGGGTCCTGGTGCCTGCCAGCTTCAGTCCTAAAGATGTTACCTGCTGCAAGAGCTCCTCTCAAAGATCTTTTGTTACAGTAAGTTCTTACATAACTGTATTATTTTATTTATTCCCTGATGGGCTGGGTTGGGCACCAGATCATCTTGCACTGGCAGTTTTCAGTGCGTCAGCATGCATGGGATTTGATAGGCTGGAAATAATATCTCCCTGTAAGCAAGCATGGTAAAAAGTAAACTGTTTTTATGTTGGCTAGCTGTTGTTTTTCAAATTGTTTTTTCCCTGGTCCCCTTTTACTCCAGCAACTGATCCCCCTCCCATTTTCCCAGTCACCTGACAGGCTACTCAGAGTAGCTGGAAAAACAACTGCTTTTTCATTGTACCAAGAGGCTAGGAGAGATGATGCCTAGTTCCTGCAAGCATCAAATGGAACCAGTTCTATTTTTTGATTTTTGAATTGCAATAATTAAGTAGCCTTACTAGCATGAAAACTCAGTTTTAAATAGGCGATTTCATTTCCCTCAGAAAATGATGGTTTACTTTGCTTTCAGGAATTTGTGCAGACTGAGTTTATTGGTACTTCCTCTCTGAGCTTTTTCATTGTCATTCTTGTCATCATGGAGTTGGGGGCTAAATGATCTGAGGACTTCTTCAGTCTGTTACCTACTGTAGGTCAGCTGCACGTGCACGAGACAGTCATCACTTGCTCAACAGGTTACTAACATACTAAAATGCCAGCAGAATAGGCCTAACAGTCTTTTGTGTCTGCTCATTTGGTCAGCCCCCACCCTGGGAGCTGACCTTGCTGCCCCCTCTCCCTCTCCGGCTTCTGCCTTCCCAGTCCTGGATATCCTCGCTGCACTGGTTTTTTGCTTCCAGAACCCTTCCGCTGTACCTGTCCCACCCCGTCTTGAACCCCTCCATCAGCCCTCTGGGCAGCGCATTCCATGGCTCCACCACCCTCTCAGTGAAGTAGCACCTGCTCCTTTCTCCCCTGAATCTCCCCCCCTCCAGCTTCCACCCATGTCCTCTAGTTGCCCCCCCTCCTTCCTTCAGAGTACCCTGACTGCTCCTCCCCTATTTACCCCTTCATGCACCTGAAGACCTCTATCATGTCCCCCCGGTCCCTTCTCTCTTCCAATGTGTACATATTTAGCTCTTCGAGCCTCTCCCCATAGATCCTATCCCCCAAGCCCCAAATCATTTTGGTTGCCCTCCTCTGGACCTCTCCAGGAGTTACAATTTCCCTCTTTAAATGTGGTCTCCAAAACTGCACGCAGTACTTGAGGTGCGGCCTCACCAAGCAGTTATACAGTGGGAGTATCACTTCCCTCCTTCTGGAGGTGAGCCCCCTAGTGATGCAGCCGAACATCCTGTTGACCTTTGCCGCTGCCCTCCTACAAGTCTCCGAGTTGCTCATCTTGACATCCACTACCACCCCCAAGTCCCTCTCAGCCATAGAAACTTGTAGCATTTTCCCTCCCAGGGTGTACAGTTGGCCCGGGTTTCTGGCTCCCAAGTGCAGTACCTTGCATTTTACTGCATTGAACCTCAGCTTACGCTTTCTAGCCCACCTTTCCAGAGCCTCCAGGTTCCCCTGTAGGGCCTCCTTCCCATTCCTCCCCATCCACCACTGCCCTCAGTTTTGAGTCATCCGCAAAGAGACTCATCTCACTCCTGATACCCTTCCTTATGTCAGAGACATAGGCGTTGAACAGGAGGGGCCCAAGGACGCATCCCTGAGGGACTCCACTAATGACCCTCCTTGGGGATGAGACTATCCCTCCAACCACGACCCTCTGCATCTGGTTCTGGAGCCAATTTCCTATCCATCTGATCATCTGGCTCCCCACCCCCATTTCTCCCAGATTATCCAACAGGCCCCCGTGAGGAACAGAGTCAAACACCTTGCTGAAGTCAAGAAAGAGGACGTCCACTAGTCTACCCAGGTCCAAGGCACTCGTCACCCAGTCATAGAACTCCACAAGGTTTGTCTGACACGATTTCCCTGGGACGAATCCATGCTGTCTATTGTCCAGGCACCCCAACTTTTCCAGACCCCCAAGTCTCTCCTTGACAATGCCCTCCATCACCTTGCCCACCACCGATGTCAGGCTGACGGGCCTGTAGTTCCCTGCCACCTCCCTTGATCCCCCCTTGTGGATAGGCACTATGCGCGCCACCTTCCAGTCCTGGGGCACCCACCCTGTCCTCAGAGAGATGCTGAAGAGCTCCGCCAGGGGTTTCACCAGGACATCCGCCAGTTCCTTCAGCACTCTGGGATGTAATTTATCCAGCTCTGGTGCTTTCTCCGTCTTAAGGGACCAGAGTGCTTCCCTCACTCTCTCTGCCGTGATTTCCACCTCCGCTACCTCTTCCTCCTGCTTTGCCTTCACCCCACCTGCCAGTGATGCCCCCCCCCCAGACCCGCCTAATCAGGGTCCCCCTCCTCAGTTTCACCATCTCCTCCCATGTAGATGCAGCCCTCCATTTTCCTTGGTGAAAACTGGGGTGAAGTACTCATTAGTACATCAGCCTGCTCCCCGGGTCTTGTGCCCATCCCTTCCTTGTTTTAATCCTGCTAATCTGCCCCTTCACCCTTCGTTTTTCCCCAATGTATCTAAAGAACCCCTTTTCCCCCTCTCCTAATTTCCCTGGCCAGGTTCTGCTCCTTCCTTGCCTTAGCCGCCCTCACCACCCTAGTGGCCCTTCTGGCCATCAACTCATACTCCCCTTGGTCCCTTTCACTCCTTGAGCACTTGAATTGCCTATAGGCTGCCTTCTTTCCCCTCACCACCTCCTGAACGTCCCTGGTCCACCAGCAGGGTTTTCGGGACCTACCGCATTTTCTTCTTACTCTTGCGCAGGTGCTGGTAGCATCCTGCACCCCCCTCCTGATGATTTCCCACCTACAGTCAGCGTCCATGTCTGTCCCAATCCCATCCAAGTGCTCCTTAAGGATCCTTCCCATTTCCTTGAAATCCACCTCCCCTTAAGTCTGTTACCTCCGTCTTTGTGCAGCCTTCTACCCCTTCTAGGTTCAGGCAGAACCAGACCGTGGCATGGTCGTTCCCCGCCAACAGGTCCCTTACCTCCAGGCCCCCAATCTGGTCACTGTCTGCCAGGACCACATCCAATATCCGCTCCTCCCTGGTCAGTTACCCCACCTGCTGAGTTAGGGACGCATCCTGAAAGACATCCAACAACCTCTGTTCCCTGGCCACCGAGGATGTCATAGTCTCCCAGTCTGTTCCTGGCATGTTTAAATCCCCCAACACCACCACCCTTCCCCTTCCCAATCTGCAGTGTCTCCCAACATCTGTCACCAGACTCTCCTCCAGCTCCTTCGCCAGCACAGGGGGTCTATACACCACTCCTATTTTTACTCTCTTGCCCGACCTTGAATCAAGGTGACCCAAATGGCCTCCACAGTTCCCTCTGCCTCCTCCACTCCTCCTATGGCAATGCAGTTTTTGACTATTATTGCTACCCCTCCTCCTCTTCCCCCTCCTTCCTGAACATGGTGTAACCCTCCAGGTTCACGTCCCAGTCATGCCCTGCAGTGGCCCAGGTCTCAATGACTGCTGCCACATCCACCTCTCCCTCAGTTAGCATCGCCTGGAGCTCAGGCATTTTATTGCCCAAGCTCCTGGCATGGGCAGGACTACCTTCCACCCTTTCCCCTATACTTCCATTTCCCCTGCTCATGTTCCTTTGGGGATTCTGTCTACCAGTCGTCCGTACCTTACCAGTCGGCCTTTTCCTGCATTCCTCCAGCTCCCCAGGGGGGTGGAGACAGAGTTCCTCCTTTATCGGACCCCCCTTGACAGCTTTTTCTCCCATCCTTCCCCCCTTCACCAGTTTAAACCCCACCTTTCACCAATGAACCCCTCTATTTTCAACTTAAGGATTTCCTTCTCCGAAGAATTGAGATGGAGCCTATCTCTAGCATACAGCCCCTTATCCTCCCAGGTCTCCCCCCAATCCCCCCATCAATCCATACCCTCTGGCCCCACACCACTCCCTTAGCCACTGGTTTATCACCCTAATCTTCCTCTTGTTTTCCCCACTAGCCCTTGGCACTGGCAGGAATTCCGAGAAGGAAATTGTGCATCCTATATCATGACAGACCCTGGCAAGCTCCCTGAACCTTGCCTGTATCTCTAGCTCACTATTTCCCTCAATGTCATTGGTACCCAGATGGACCAGTATGTCCGGGGAACCTCCACAATCCTTTGCCAGCTGATATACCTCATGCTTGGCCCTGTGCACCATTAGTCCAGGGAAGCATTTTGTTCTAACCGGGCAGGCTCCTCCCTCCCTATCCCATTTGATCCCCGATCATGGAATCACCCAACAGGAGCACTCTGGATGCCCCTTTTCCTCCATTCCCCCCCCCATGTCCCTCATCCTTTCTGTAGGCTCCTCCCCCAGCCGGCTCCTTGCTCCTCCCCCTATCTGGGTGCCACCTGCCATGCCCTCCTTATTTAACCTGGCCACCCCCTCCCGTCCGATCCTATGCCCCTTGTCCTCCTGAGCATCCTTCTGTACCTCGCTACCCCCACCGTTACTGCTCGTGACTGGTACTCCCCCCCCCCATCTACTAAACTAGCTAGGTTCTCATGCACTCTTCTCCTCTGCAGCAAATAGAAAGTTAGCAAAGCTTTACAGACAGCTGCAAGGAACAGTAGCAAGGCACTACTCACTCACTGGCAATAATTAAAAAGGTTTATATCCCAGTCTCCCAATGCATTTCAATGGGACAGCTTCAGAACACTTCCTGACTTGGATCCCAATAAGAAGTGGTCTGCTGTGCAGACCAGCCCTAAAAGAGAGAGCCATGTACAGAAAGAGAACAGAGGGTAAGTAAATAGAAACCAGGGATGTTGATTTGTCTCTCTTCCCTTCTAAAGCAGATCATTTGTCACCTGAAAGACAGTAATGTAAGAGAAAGAGTCAGTATAACTGGAACAGTTGCAGGAAAGAAGGCTTTAAAGAGCTGGTGACACGTTCCGGAGAACTTTAACAAAACCTAATATTTAGACACAGCCCAGCTTGTATTTCCCATCAGTGCTGTATTCCTCCTCCCCATTATTTATTACTGAGGTAATTTGTATGAAAACAAGATCTTTGCTCTATGAATGTATCTATTCCTGCTGCTTTCTCCCTACCTGAAGTCATAGAGCACTGTATCACAGTTACTCCCATAGCAACAGGTTGTGATGTCACAACAGAGGATTATGACTTGGAGCAGGAAGTGAGCTATAGAGGCAGACGAACTCTAAAGGAAGTCTAAGGGGTAAAGATAATATATTCATTCTAATTTCCTTAGTAATAAATAATGGGGAAGAGAAAAATATACAACATATAAATGGAACGCAGGCAGAATTGTACCTAATTATTATGTTTTTAAATTTTTTTTTGAGGCGTCAGTAGCTCTTTAAAGAACACCTGTTGGCCAAAGGCAATACTCAGACTTGTCTTTCCAGGTAACTAATTCTATCCCGCAATAGCCCTCTTGCACCACTGACTTTTGCACCAGTGATGTAATTAGACAAGTCAGTCAATAAGTGTTTCTTTTATTTACTCTTTTTCCCTCCTTCCCTAACCTCTCCCCATCAGCCTTTGGCCATCTCCTGCCCTAGTCATCACCACAGTCTCACCCTATGCCTCCCCCCCCCCCATGTGGGGAAAGCAGGGCACCCAAACCCCTTCAAGTCTTCACAGATCTGGTGGTCTTTAGCCAGTCAGATAACCTAGGATCCTTAAGTACCATTGGCTTTGACAGTGGGCTTGGGTATTTTGTATCCCCCCCAGATGTTGGCTCTTTAATACTCCATGCATGCATGCAGTCTTGTGATGGCACACAGAACTGGCCTGATATCTTATCCTTCTCAGAGATGCTTATCCTGCACTCCTGCCTGTGGTCACCCAGGTGTCAGTGTACAGTAGTGTTGTTTACCGACCCACCCGCAAGGAGAAAGTTCTCTTAGAGGCTGGATCCTTCTCCCCCTTGTGACCATTATGACTTGGTTTAAGTTACCCCGACCAAAACTTGGAAGCCAAATGTGTGGGAGGCAACCTGATTATGTTATACGAGTCTAAGAGCAAATCTTAATCTCAGTTTACAGTACCTCACAAAATTGTGAGCTTTGCAGGGCCAGAACAGATAACAATAAATCTGTACTATATAATTTAATAGGAAACAAAGTTCAATTACTCCATTGGCATTTATTTACAACACAGTAAAAGGTGATATATTAACAGTTAGCAACCGTCTCTATCAAATACACTGGTACTGGGACCCTCTCACTAGAAACTCATTACATTGGTAACAGTCTTTTCCCTCCCCTGGAGGGGGGGTTGCTGAAAGGGTATGTTCTTTGAGCAGTCCCTTTTTAGTTGATACCTTCATTGTGACAGTCCCAAATTCATCTTGGCATATAGCCAGTCCAGATAATGACAGTTTGTACAGTTCTTAGCCAGATAGCACACGCATTAGCCACTTGATGGACCTGCAGCCCTTCACATTAAAGGTCAATCCCAGTCCTTTTGTTCCTTGCCAAAAATGAGACGTTAATTAGGGAGTTTTGTAGGCAAGGATTTAGAATCATTTACAAATGTTTGTTTTTACCTAGTGTGTGTGCGTGTGTGTTTGTGTGTGTATATGATGTTTGCAGTCTTCCACGGTGGTCCGACGTGGTGGTAGATGTTTGGAGCTGGAGGGAGTCGCTCTTGGCTGATTTGTCACATCGTGATTTTGAGGCATGGTAGACTGCACAGGATGCTGCATGTTGTTTCTCTCATGTAGTCCAGCAGCTCTGAGGTTGCTTCAGGCAGACATCTTGCTTGTTGAAGATGTGATAGCATCATTAGACGGTGAAGGATACTATAGCAGTGGTGATGGTTAGAACGTAGATGTTAAACAGGTAATAGGCTCCACCTTGATGGCATTGACGGGTGTTGAAAATACCGTAGCTCTCTCTCTCGAAATGGTTATATTTTTATACAGCATAATTTACAGAGCAATCATTTTCCATTTCACGTTATTAGACAGAAAGATGACTATGCAGAAGTTTGCTTACATTCCAGTTATAATCTTTTGATAAGGTTGTTTCTGCTGAAGTCGGCAGTATGGAGTTAGAACTTTGTCCTAGTTATCTTAGGTGTCCTAGAATGTCTCATTGTTCCAATGAGGAATTAATGATAAACATATAACGAGAGTTTTGTTCTGATAAAATTCTGCAGAAGCTTCAAAGTCACACAGTTGTGACAATGAAACAGCTCAAGTATTTTACTCCATGAAAATTAATACATTATAGAAATAAATGTTTCAGCATTTCAACATGCATTGGTTTTGTAAATAATAAATTATGACTTTACCAGTAATGTTATGCATGGAGCCCTTTTGTGCTGTGGACATTTTGATGCTCCTTGTAACCTCAGGGAACTGTGGACTGTATCACTGAGGTCGAGGAGTGAGTGGAGTGCTTCTTCTTTGAAGCCTCCTGTTGCTGAACTGGCTGTTGTGTAAAAGCACCAAAAGGCTTCCACTGCTGCTTCTGACATCGAGCATGGCTGATGCTTGTGATGGGTGGGGAATTTCCCCGGGTAGAGCCCTCGACATTCCAGACACTACTGCTGGCCTGAGCAGGACTTGGGATCAGATGGAAAGTGAGTCTTAATGGGCCAATGCTGTTTAAAAACATAGAAACATAGAAATTGTTGGCAGATAGGGACCACTAGGCCCATCCAGTCTGCCTGAAGGCCCTATTCATCGAACCTGGCCACTGACCCTATGTGATAAATAGGTTTTCATCACTCCCTTCCCTCTCAAGCTTCCCTTGTGCCTGTCCCAGGCATGCTTAAATCCCTCCACTGTGCTTGCCCCCACTACCTCCTGTGGCAGACTATTCCAAGCATCGACTACCCTTTCTGTGTAGAAAACTTTCCTCACATTACCTCTTAATCGACCCCCTTCCAATTTCATATTGTGCCCCCTTGTTCTAGTACTTTTTCTACATTGGAAAAGGTCCTCCACCTGCACCTTGTTTATGCCTTTGTGGTACTTGAAAGTTTCAGTCATGTTCCCCTGCTGTCTTCTCTCCTCCAGTGAGTACATATTGAGGTCCCTTAGTCTCTCCTCATATGTTTTATGGTGCAAGCCCTGCACCATCTTTGTTGCCCTTCTCTGGATAGTCTCCACCTTATCTATGTCCTTGAGCAGGTGTGGCCTCCAGAACTGCATGCAGTACTCCAGGTGAGGCCTTACCAATGTTTTATACAATGGCATCACCACCTCCTGCTAGTGATACCCCTGCCTATGCACCCCAGCATGCCACTGGCCCTACCTGCTGCCTTTGTGCACTGCTTTGATTCCTTAAGGTCATCAGAGATGATAACCCCTAGGTCCCTTTTCTCTTTCATGACAGTCAGCTCCTCTTCCCACAACCTGTAGCTCTCCCCAGGGTTCCCTCTACCCAGATGCATTATTTTGCACTTCTTTGCATTGAACCTCAGTTGCCACATCTCCGACCATCTTTCAAACCTCTCCAGGTCCCTCTTCATTTTCTGCACCCCTTCTGGAGTATCCACCCTATTGCAGATCTTGGTGTCATATACAGACATGCAGACCTTTCCTTCCAGCCCCTCTGCAATGTCACTAATGAAGACATTGAACGGGACTGGTCCTAGTACTGATCTCTGTGGTACCCCACTGGTCACCCCCCTCTCCCCAGATTGTACCCCATTTACCACCACCCTCTGTCTCCTGTCTGTTAACGATTTCGTAACCCAATTCACCACCTTGTCTCCCATGCCCAGACTACCCATCTTGTTAATCAGCCTTCTATGTAGAACGGTGTTGAAGGCTTTGCTGAAATCTTGTTAGGTGATGTCTACCGCCTCTCCCTGATTTAGTTCCCTAGTCACCCAATAAAAAAAATCTATTAGATTCATTTGACATGACCTTCCTGCTGTGAATCTGTGTTGCCTCAGATCCTGAGCACCTCTGGATTCCATATGTGCCACTATCCTTTCTTTCAGCAGTGTCTCCATGATCTTTCCCACCACTGAGGTGAGGCTGACTGGCCCATAGTTCCCCGTCTCTTCCCTACTGCCACTTTGTGCAGTGGGACTACATGTGCCCTCCTCCAGTCCTCTGGAATGATACCTGTGTTGAGTGACTCTGTGAACAGGGCCACCAGAGGTGCTGCTAGTTCCCCTCGCAGCTCCTTTAATATCCTCTGATGGATGCCATCTGGCCCCATGGCCTTATCCACCTTCAGCTTTGTGAGTTCTTGCAGAACTCTTTCCACTGTGAATGGACTGGTGTCCACTCCCCCCCCACCCCCATTACCTGTGCAACCCAACTGTGGTCCTTGACCCTCCCCCTCCTTAGTGAGTACGGAGCAGAAGTATTTGTTCGGTATTTCTGCCTTGTCCAGATCCACCTCCTTACACTCTTCCCTTCTCCCCTTTGAGCCTCACAATCCCTCCCAGGTTTTTCTTCTTTCACTGATGTACCTATAAAATGCCTTATCCCCTTTGTTTACAGACTGTGCTAAACCCTCTTCTGTCTGAGCTTTCACTCTCCTAACAGCCTTCCCTGCTTCCCTTAGACATTCTAGGTACACCTCCCTTTCTTCCTCCCTTTTGCTCCCCTTATATTTCCTGAAACTCAGCCTTTTAGCCCTGACTTTGTCCTCCACCTCTTTGGAGAACCACAGCGGTTTCCTTCTTCTTTTCCCTTTGGCCACTATCCTAATGCATTGGTTTGTTATCTCCACTATGGCTCCTTTCAGTTTTTCCCATTGTTCTTCCACCCCCTCTATTTACCCTTCTCTTCCCCAGGACTGCTTGTATACATCTACCCATTTCAGTGAAATCCGCCCTCCTGAAATCTAATACTCTTGCCCTTGTGTGGCTTAATTAAGTCCATGTCTCCATGCTGAACCACAACATGTGGTAATCAGTGGACCCCAGCTGCCCATTCCACCTGTATTTCTTTAACTCTGTACCCATGGGTCCATACCAGGTCCAGCACTGACTTGTCCCTGTTTGGTTAAAAAGGACTTTTTGAGATGGTGCCTTTGGGACTGATGGCCACCAGGTTTTTCACCTCAGACACATATCAGTTCACCGGTCAGGGTACAAGGAGAGTGAGCATCCAAATCCAATCCACAGTCCCTCCAAATCCAATCCACAGTCCCTCCAAATCCCAGCCACAGTCCCTCCAAATCCAGTCCAATCCACAGTCCCTCCAAATCCCAGCCACAGTCCCTTCAAATCCAATCCACAGTCCCTCCAAATCCCAGACACAGTCCATCCAAATCCAAGCCACAGTCCATCCAAATCGAATTCACAGTCCCCTCCAAATCCTAGCCACAGTCTCTCCAAATCTAATCCACACTCCCTCCAAATCCCAGCCACAGTCCATCCAAATTGAATTCACAGTCCCCTTCAAATCCTAGCCACAGTCTCTCCAAATCCAATCCACAGTCCCTCCAAATCCCAGCCACAGTCCATCCAAATCCAAGCTGCAGTCCATCCAAATCCAAGCCGCAGTCCATCCAAATCCAAGCTGCAGTCCATCCAAATCCAAGCCACAGTCCATCCAAATCCAAGCCACAGTCCATCCAATTCCAAGCCACAGTCCATCCAAATCCAAGCCACAGTCCATCCAAATCCAAGCCGTAGTCCATCCAAATCCAAGCCACACTCCATCCAAATCCAAGCCATAGTCCATCCAAATCCAAGCCGTAGTCCATCCAAATCCAAGCCACATTCCATCCAAATCCAAGCCGCAGTCCATCCAAATCCAAGCCACAGTCCATCCAAATCCAAACCACACTCTATCCAAATCCAAGCCGTAGTCCATCCAAATCCAAGCCACAGTCCATCCAAATCCAAGCCGCAGTCCATCCAAATCCAAGCCACAGTCCATCCAAATCCAAGCCACACTCCATCCAAATCCAAGCCACAGTCCATCCAAATCCAAGCCACACTCCATCCAAATCCAAGTCACACTTCATCCAAATCTAAGCCGTAGTCCATCCAAATCCAAGCCACAGTCCATCCAAATCCAAGCCACAGTCCATCCAAATCCAAGCCACAGTCTATCCATATCCAATTCACAGTCGATCCAGATCCAAGCCACAGTCCATCCAAATCCAAGCCACAGTCCATCCAAATCCAAACCGCAGTTCATCCAAATCCAAGCCGCAGTCTATCCACATGCAAGCCACAGTCCATCCAAATTCAAGCTGCAGTCCATCCTAATCCAAGCCACAGTCCATCCAGATCCAAGCCACAGTCCATCCAAATCCAAGTCACAGTCCATCATAATCCAAGTCACAGTCCATCATAATCCCAGTCACAGTCCATCCAAATCCAAGTCACAGTCCATCATAATCCAAGCCACAGTCCATCCAAATCCAAGCCGCAGTCCATCCAAATCCAAGCCGCAGTTCATCCAAATCCAAGTCACAGTCCATCCAAATCCAAGCCACAGTCCATCCAAATCAAGTCACAGTCCATCTAAATCCAAGCCACAGTTCATCCAAATCCAAGCCGCAGTCCATCCAAATCCAAGCCACAGTCCACCCAAATCCAAGTCACAGCACAACTAGCAAGAGCCTTGTTAGTTGAGCTGTGCTTTGAGTGGCCCTCTGAAATATTAAGAAATGTATTTTAAACCCTGCTCCCACTGTAATAAATAGAGTGCGCCATGCTCTATAAACTTCTGCATTATAAAACATGGGAAAGGGATCAGTCGGCCAAGGGGAATTTATGATCTCTTCCCCCAAAGTATTTGGGCATTGAAAATTCTGCAAAGCGGACTGTTTCAGCCCAGTGTGGGTAAGCTTGTATGTGGGGGCTTGAAGCACCAAAACTGATGCTTTTTAACACCAGTCGTTTAACATCACTTATTTCATGACTAAAATGAACTAGCAAGCATCAGAAAGTGCTGCCTAACCTTATGGAACAATGGATGTACAGAAACATTTGTGAATAATGATGAAAACTGGTCCATTAAAAGGAGAGCTCCTTTTATTTTTTAAATGTAAAAAAGTGCTAAAGCAGTCTCAAATGGGGAAGGAAGGTTTTCATACAAAACAGGATATAAGGAGCAATCTAAGATAGAATTAAAAACTGTAGGTCAGCATTTTCTTAATAACATGCACTATCACTTTAACATCTTTGAGCAATGAATCCCTACAGGAGTTGGACCCAGACCCATCATCCTTATTTGAGCCCATAAGGCAGGGGTAGCACACTGACATCTATAGTGACTTGGTATGCACACAGTATGCACCTAGAGGAAAAAGGTACACAGTAATAGGTGATACCCCCTGAACTGGTGGGGGGACATTAATGGAATATTCTTTCCTGTTTACGATTCCAGGTTACCCTGGAACATTGCTAAAGGAAGGGATTGTGGAATATGTGTAATCCAGCAGGTGACAGGATCCGAGGTAGCATGGATTCATAGGGGGAGGTCATGCCAGACAAATCTGATAGATTTATTTTACCAGGTGAGGAGTTGGATCAAGGTGGAGCAGTGGATGTGACCTATCTGGATTTCAGCAAGGTTTTCAACACCATTCCCCATATGAGACTGGTAAGTAAGCTGTGTAGCTTGGGGTGGGTAACCTGGAAAAGGATCTGGTTAGGGGATGGGACGGAGACAGAGGGTAGTGGTAAATGGAGTTTGCTTCGAGGAAGGGAAGGTGACCAGTGGGTACCTCAGGGCTCAGTGCTGGGATCGGTCATCATTAATGTCTTCATAAGTGACATAGCAAAAGAGCTGGAAGGGAAGGTCTGCTTCTTTGTAGATGATGCCAAGATCTGCAACAGGGTGGTCACCCCGGCTGGGTTGGGGGGGAGGATGGGCAGGGATCTGAAAAAACTGGACTAGTGGTCAAGGGTATGGCAGCTGTGTTTTAATGCAAAAAAGTGCAAAGTAATACACTTAGGCCAAAGAAACCTGGGGGCGGAGTACAAAATGGGTGGAGTGCCACTAGGGTTTGATGCTTGCATCTCAAAAGATGGGGCTAGTCTGCATCCCCACCCTTACATCCAGCCCCCTCTTGCTCAGGAATGCTGTGCCTTCTTATTGCTACTGCGTAGCAGGTACAGGAAGGGTAATCTCTACAAACTGCTGTCCTCTGCAAGTTATGCCAAGAGGCCTGTCCTTGAGCCAAGCATTGTTTCCCCATGGTTCTTACCTACAGTATACATTGCCTTGTCTGGGGACATGGAGTCGAACCCAGGCCCTGCCCGCTCCAACCATAGGATCTGCTCCCCTACTGACTCAGCATGGGCTAACACCAGAGGTCTGAATCTGGTCCACCTAAATATAAATAATCTAAGATCCAATATGCATGAGCTAGAAAGCTGGGTGGAGATTTAAAGGCCAGATATCCTGGCACTGTCTGAAACCTGGCTCAGAACTCAGATTGTGGATCAAGAAATTGAACTAGCTAACTACATCACCTTTTGGTGAGATAGGACTGGGGAAAAAAAGGGGGATGATTATTTATGTAAACTTCTCCTTAAATGCTTCCCTTGCTGATACAGGTAACCTTGATAAATGTGGAGGGTGGGGGGGCTGTCTACAGTTATAAAAAGCTTACTAGTAGGCACTAAGCCACTCATTGTGGGGTGCATTTATAGCCCTCCTCATGTAGCCCCTTGGGCATTTGATACTTTAGCCAGAGTATTAGCTTATCAGTCTCCCAGGGGGTTAATTTTGTTTGGGACTTCAGTCTGAACTGGCCTCAGGATATGAAACTTAGGTCTCAGGCTCAGCTACTTGATGCTGGCCTCACTCAAATTATCAGTGAACACACAGGACTTGGCAAAAAAACTGGCAACCATTTTGTACTTGATTGGGTTGTGGTCTCTGAACCTGACAGAATCAGGGCTTCAGGTATCTTCTCTGATGGTGTTGGTGGCCACTCCCCTGTTTTCTGAGTCTGGAAAAATAGTGCCCCTAATGTACAGCCCAGAATCTTCCAGGCACAGGATTACCTCAGATTTGACGTGATGTCTTTCAGGCCCTCCCTGGATCTAACTGACTGTTATCAGATTGACAGGCTCCCTACTCTGGATGAGGGTTTGGATTTCTTCATCCACAGTTTCCCATAAACATGCACCCTTACGCAGACTCAGACTCAAGGGACAATGCCACAAATGGATTGTGCCTGAACTAAAAAAATTAATGTCTCGTAGAGACAAAATCTGGGGGACCTTTAAGCATTCTGGTCTTAAGACCGACTGGGATAACTACAGAGAATTGAGAAACTTGTGCAAAAAGAATGCCAGGTCAATCAAGAAAGACTACATTAGGAGGCTAGATGGTAATGATCTGGCCAACCCAAAATGCTTCTAGGCGCAAATCAATGCTCTACTGAAAGGATGCACTCACTCCGCTGCAGCTACTATTGTGGTTACTAGCCAGAGCATTAGTGAGCTTAAATTCATTGCTAATGTCTTTAATTGCTTTTTCATGGATCTAACTAGATTCAAACTCACATCTTCCAGGTCTCCTCTACCACTCATGGGTCGAGAGGTAGCCAATGGCCAGAAACCCCCACTTCCCCCTTCGACTTGTTTGAAATCAGGAAGTGTATGCCCTCCTAAAAGGCATTAAATTGGATGATGTGGCTGGGTTTGACATCCTGGAGCCCAGATTACTTAAACTGGCTGCCCCATTCATTGCTCCCCTCAAGATCATTCTTTGAAGGAAAAATCCCAGAAAAATGGAAAATGACAGTGGTGGTGCCTATCTATAAAGGTGGCCAAAGGAATATTGTGGAAAACTATTGCCCCATCTCCCGACTTAGCTCACTGACCAAAGTACATAAAAATTAGTCTGTAACCAAGTCCAAGATGATCTGGAGCTACACCACCTACTCAGTGACAGTCAGCATGGCTTCAGGAAGCACCATGGCACCAGCACTGCCCTGATTAAACTGACTGCAGATGTTCTAGATGCTGTGGATAAAAGGGTGCCAAATGGGGCAATCTTTATTGACTTAACCAAGGCCTTTGACTTGGTTGATCATAATCTACTCTTTCACAAACTGCAATGTATAGGATTTGATAACCACTCACAACAATGGTTCAGGCATTACTTAACCAATAAGTACAAGGAGGTCAAATGGCTTGGTGCTCACTCCTGCTTGAGATCTATTACAGATGGCATCCCACAGACTCTATCCTTCTTGGCCCCCTGCTCTTTTCTATATTTATTAAAGACCTGCCCAACTACTGTTGGGGAGAAAACCTACTTCTGTGTGCAGATGATGCAGTTCTCTACTGAATCTGTGCCAACGTAAACCTCATCAATTCTCTGCTTGCCACTGATTTTACTATGCTAGAAAATTAGTTCCTTGACAGTAGGCTTGTCCTTAGTACTACCAAAACCAAGGCAATACTCTTTGGCCCCAAGCACCTTGGCCCGGCCAGACCGCACCATCTCTTGCTAGCCACCTCAACTGGTGCACAAATTGAAGTGGCGGACAAGATAAAATACCTGAGGGTCCTCATAGACCAGGAACTCACCTTTAAACCCCACATTGATCAGGTTACCAAACTATTATACTAGAAAATTGGCCTATTATATCAGCTGGGTCATGCACTCATGCTGGAATCTAGGGTTGACATCGCAAATTGTGTCCTGCTCCCCACCCTACTCTACAGTGCCCTTATTCTCCAGTCCCTCAAGAGCTCCGAGACCAGTAGGCTTGAGGTTCTTACAATAATGTTAGCCATTTTACTGCTGGCGCCCCTCCCAGACAGCATCACTGTGAGGTCCTATCCTCCCTAAGCTAGCCCTCCCTGGAGGGGCAAATGGTGTAACCCCTGTTATGTCTGGCCTACAAGTTCAACTCACCTTTTACGCCATACAACCTGTCTTGCTTACTAACGCCCAAGCCTGAAAGGTGCCTCCTCCGGGTCTCTGGTCATAAACTGCTTGAAGTGCCCAGAGTAAGAACAAACTTAGGGATGAGGTCTTATGCTTATACTGCACCCTCTCTCTGGAACTCCCTACCTCATAAGCTGCAAAACTCCCCCTCGTTCAAGTGCTTCAAGAAAGGTTTAAAAACCTTTCTTTTCAACAACTCACATTGTACTTGCTATCGCTGATCACTTCCCCGATTATCTTTTGGCACTGATCCCTGCAAATTTTCTTGCTGCACTGGTGTGCTAAGTATTGTATTATGTCTGTCCAGTTACTTGATGTCAAGCATAGTGTCTAGTTCATTTAACTAATCTTGTAAATGCAACACATTCGCATTATCTCCAGCCTCTGTTTGTAAATTGTTTGCATTTTAAACCCATGCTGTATGATGTATTGTATTGTATCCTCATTGTATGATGTCATTCCTGTAAATAACTCTGGGTCGCCCCTGAAAAAGGGACTTTTGGTTCTAGTAGGCTCACCCGGTTAGCAAAATTCAATACATACATATATACATACATACAGTACGTACATACTGACAACGACCAAGCAGGAAAGAGATCTGGGGGTAATCATATTGGATGATATATGATAAAGGTGGTCAGGCAGTGTGACCAGGCAGTCAGGAGGGCTACTGAGATGCTGGAGTGCATATGAAGGGGTATCACAAGCAGAAAACGGTAGGTGGTGTTGCCCCTGTATATATCGCTAGTAAGAGCCCACCTTCAGTGCTGTGTCCAGTTATGGACACCATATCTCAGGAAGGATATAGACAGAGTGGAGGCGGTCCAGAGGAGGGCTACCAAAATGGTGCAGGGCCTGCATCATAAGCCCTACGAGGAGAAGCTAAAGGAGCTCAACATGTAAAACCCTGGAGGAGAGGATGGGAGAGTGGGGATTTGACCTTTAAATACCTCACAGAGGTTAGTAAGGTAGAGGAGGGGAATATGTTCCAGAAAAAACAGTGCTCTAGAACAAAAGGACTTGCTATGAAGCAAGGGGGAGGGGGTAGATTCAGGAGAGATATGAGGAAATATTTCTTCACAGAAAGAGTGGTGGATTCTTGGAACATCTTCCCAGTTGAGGTAGTGAGGGCAAAACAGTGGTGGGGTTCCTTCAAAAATACCTGAGATAGGCCCAAAGGAATTGGGGTAAGGTGGGGGAAGACAGCACCACAGATCAAGTGGGTCTACAGCAAAAATGAAGGTAAAAAATATCAATCAATCAGTAAATAAATTAGACAGACTGGGTGGGCCAAGTGGCCCTTATCTGCCGTCAGATTCTTGTGGTAATATGTAGTAAAGACCTTTATTTTTATATAAGCTATAACTGCTGAGGCTAGAAGCCCAGTTTACAAAGCTGTCCTTTTACAGTAATTACAGTAGCACTGTTGCATAAATCTTATTAGAGGTACAGGATTAGAATTTACATAATTCTAAGCAAGATCCAATCAGTACAGAGAGGGAGAGCAATTCACTGGGTAGTATATATTTATTTGTGAGTACACAATTATATGTTTTATAGGTAAAAATGGCCATGCCTCAGTTTAAAAGCAGTCACATGTTTTGGACAGTTTCTTGTTTATGGCAGCTTTGAAAGCACCCAGTTTGGGATTTTCCTAATGTCAGGGAGAGTGAGTTCCACAGCTTAGCTAGACAATACTTTGAGGTCATCTTTGCATAGCTGTTCTGAATTTTTGGGACATTGAGACCTCTGTTTTGGATTTCTCTCCAGTTGTTTCTGTGGGTCACTCTTTTTGGGTCATGATCCGTTGGACTTTGAGTTCTCTCTTTGAAAGATTTAAAAGCCATAATCTCCGATTGTTTTTATCTCTGTAGATTTAATGAATCCCTGCTTAGACTTCTGAGCATCATACAATAGTGAGTTTCATAGGGACATAGCAAGACAAACTGGGCAAGCATATTGTAGGCTACTTCTAGCTTGTACAGCAAGATTGCTTGCGTTTTGCTAGATTGAGCTCCCATATTCAAGCACTGGGAGAATCAGTTACTGTACAGTTTTTGTCCTGGCATTCATTGCGATGAAAAAGGCTCTGCGCTTCAAAGCTCCTATTCTTGAGTTCAGTTTTTAGGTGCCAACAGCATAGCTGTGAGCACTTATTGTGGTCATGCATACTCTTGCATTTAGTCAAGTTCAAAGATACATTCGGTGTGAGTGATTTGGCTGCATGATGTCATTGATAGGGCTTTTAGGTCTTGGCTTAGGGTTTCAAACCTATAGAAGCTTGGGTTCAATCTCCAGCTAGATGTTGTTGCTCATGTTAGTGATATACTTTCAGCAAGTTTAGAAGTTCTATATTGCAGATACATTTGAGCCCACTTAAACGCACACTGTTTAAATGCAAATCCCACTTAAACTAATGTTTGTTTGAGTTTCCTGATTCCTTTCCTATACACTCTATGCATTTTGGCATGCTTAAACACACTGCTGCAGCCCATTTAATAGCTGTTTTTTTTTTCAGGCTGAGATCTGTGCTGTTATAGTCTACCCTTCCCACATTCTCACTCAGGTTTCAGTCTGCAACAGCCTGATCTGGTCAGCTAGCCATTATCACTTAACTGTGGTCAGTTGTAATGCTAATGTGGATGATTAACTGCCTATAACAAGACCTCAGATATGGCTCCACTTAATTGCGGTAAGTTGTAATGCTACTGTGAATGATTACTTGCCTAAAAAATACCTCGGCCGCTGCTCCACTTCTTAGCATTCAACATTACCTCTCACATTTTGTTCTGTTCACTTCCTTTCGTTTTCTCAGTGACATGGAGGCACCGAGGAATAAAACCAAGCTGTTCTTGCAAAATAAGCAAAAGTTCTTATTCTTTTGATCATCTTCCTGTCACCTGTCGTGTGCCTGAAACCTTGAAAGGTTGTGCTCTTTTAAACAGGCTACAATAACAAAGTTGAAGAAAGTCTTTCTGAAGTTTGAAAGGCGCAAGCGCAACCTAACTCACAAAGAAACCTGCCTGCAGTAGCACCACACTCCCATACCTTCCTCCTGATTCACTCTTGATCCACGCCACATACAAAATGAATATGCACTCTGCATTAGATTCTGAAGATCGCATAATTGTATCCCTTAAACGCAAAAACCATGGCGGTCCCGAGGGTATGCGTTTAAGTGGGTTCGACTGTAACTAGAAAAGTTTCAGCTCAGACTTTGAGGTTTAAATACAACAGTCTACCAAGCAGTGGAGGGATGGGGGCCTGTGTTCGATCCCCAGAGCAGAATGTTTTTTTTTTCCTTCTCACTACAGTTGTTTGACGCTGTGTCTCAGATCCCATCCCCCAAGCGATTTCCCTTTTGATCGTCAGGGGGACGCCTGTCAGACTTCTTTCTGCTCACATATTTATTTCATACAGACCTTCTTTAGTGCCTTTAGTACCACTGATACTTTGATTTAGTTATGTTGTGTATGTAGATAGTAAATTGTGTATGTGGATGTTAAACTGAAGAGAGATGTCAATTACCACCCCAAAGTATTTGTATTCACTAGTGTTTGCCAGTTTAGAACCGTTTGCGAGGTCACTGTCCAATACATTGCTTTCTCCTTTTCTTACTTTTATTTCTGAGGCTCATTTCCTGGGTCTTTTTTGAGCTGAGAACTACTGTATCTATGTTAGATTGTTTTAACCATTTCTGCAGTGAATTCAAGTCCACTTGATGTTTTGATTCCATTTTTTTATGTTTTGGTCTACAGATTAGTAAGGCATCATAAAGTTTTATGTCTGAGTAAGCAATGTGATTGGGAAGGTTGTTCGTGTAATATTATCTCCCCTTCCTTAGGTTACTAATTTCTCGTTTGTCCAGCACATAATGTTTTCCAGAAACCTTGTTTGGAATCTTGTTTAATCAAAATGTGTATGAGCTCTGATGATGCAAAACTTCATTGGTTGTTTGTTGCTAAACATGAAGCAGTAGTGTTTGCTTTAGCCTCTTTTTCTCACTGGGCCCATAAAGAATATCGTTGGTACAAAGGCATTGATTTTTAAATGGGAAGTCTGGCCATAAGTAGTAAATTGCAGAATTATAATGGGCATATCCCTATTAAATTGCATACCAAAATGAGATCTCTAAGTTACTATTGTAACCCGAGCACCATGTATCAGTGGGCTATTACCCCTGCCTTATTGGCCAGCTCAGGACTGAGGGGCCTGGGTTCTGGTTCTGGTGGTAAAAGGGGTCCTTTCCCAAAGTAGAAAATAAATAGTGTGTTGCCTCCACCCAGAGTAAATATAGTGGGCCAGTTGTCTGTGGGGTACAACCCACTGGGATGCTGTAACTACCCACCTCCCCTTCCAATCACTGCACACATGGAATACCACTTTAAGCTGTAATACTTTACTGGTCATGCAGTTATTGTCTATAGCTAATAATATGCTCACAAACAGGTTTAACAGTAACAACAATAACAGTTTTGTTACAGGGAAAGAGGAATGGAAAAGCAGAGAAAATGTAATTCTAATATTGGATGAACTGGTAAAACCTATAAACCATAACAATAACACTGCCCACCCCCCAAAAGCAACACATGTAAAATGATTAGCCTACCTCCCCACTGGTACCAGTGCCCTTTAACGTCTATCTGGGTACCCAGGTAAAGGTGCAAGCCTGAAACGTTGCTGCGGGTTGGGCGGCATAGTTGCCCTTTGAATAAACTGTAACTTGTTGCAAAACTTTAAGCTAACTCCCCAGGGCAGGGCGCACTTTGTTTTACTCACAGTGCTGGAGTCCAGGTTCACAGGGTCTGAAGCAGCAGCCATGTATTCTTAAACATATTAAGAGTAGAGACCAAAAAGTAATCCTACCACTTTATACTAGTATGGTTAGGACTCAATTAGAATATTGTTCTTCCTTTTGTGGACGAACTACAAAAAAGGGAAAAAAATTAATTGAAGGGGTACAAAGGAAAATAACTAAAAAATAGAGACCTGGGGTCCTATCAATATAAATCGAGATTACAACATCTAGATCTTTTTTCTCTACAATATAGACAAATACGAGGAGATTTATGCACAATATATAAGGCAATTAACGACCAGTGTCTATTTGAAATTCTAGGTCTAATAAGTAATAACTGTGAGACACAAACAAGATCACATAGCCATAAACTAAGAGGGGTGAATTGTAAAACACAAAAAAGGGCTAAATGGTTTTCACAAAGGGTTGTAATACAATGGAATGCTTTACCAAGGAAAGTGGTGGAGAGTGTTAATATTGAATCTTTTAAAAAACAGTTAGATAACTACATGGGAAGTAAAAAAAAACAGCATATCTGTATTAGGAATACTCTACCAAGTTTGGTGGCGAGCTCATTAAGGGCATTTTTTGCCTCCTGAGTTCGTATCTTTCTATGAACCTGTGAACAGGTAGGCCAGAGAGCCAGAACCTCGAGCAGTAAAAAAGGTCGGCAGCAGGCTTGCTGAGTGTGGCAGGATGGTCTGGCAGTTTGTCACCTTCTGGCTTGCTTGTAGGTTCTGGCAGCTTGTCACCTTCTGGCACTGATTACAGTATGGGAGTATAGTGCAGTGGCTTCCCAGTTCACAAAGAGCCCAGATCCCAGAAGCGATCCCATGGACTGACTACCCCCAAATGGATCAAGAATACCCTAGCACTCGGGCACGCACCTCTAGCTCCCCATGTCCCAATCCACTCCACTTGATAAGGGCTAGTTGGCCTCTTACCTAGCTTCGAAATGGCCTGAACACAAATACTTCTGCAGACAGTTCGGGGTGGCGCCAGGCTAATCAGCATACAGTCTTTCAGTGAGCACCCCAGCTTTCAATCAGCAGAGTTTTGCAGTATTCTCTGGCTCCCAGGCACAGAGGCTCCACAGGTTTCTTTCCAATTCTGGCTTCAGGCGTTAGGCCAAAACTAGGCCAAACTTCAGTCTCTGATAAACAGTTCGACCCTTTCAATTGGCGCCAAGTGCTTTCTCAGGATGGATGCAGGGCTCAGCTGCAAACACTCTGCCTTTCCAGGCAGCAGAACCCTTTAGCAAGCCCTCTGACCTCTGGCTGTGGAAGCCTAGGCAGACACCAGACTTTTTCCTCTGACACAGTCCAAGTTCTCCTGTCTTGCAGAGAGCTTCAGCCAGACTGCCTTGAGCTGTAACTGTCCCTGGGGTCTGAAGAAAGAATGGCAGCTTCTGATTAGCTAAACACAGCTTTTCATACTGAAAATTAATAAACATGAAGTCCTCTCGAAGCCTGATTGGTTGGCTGCTTAGGTGCCTAGAAAATGTTCTAATCCCTTTCCCAAGAGCCATTGGGCGGTATTACTGATGGGTTTTGCAGGGGCCAAAGGCAACAAAGATGGCAGCAGAGATAAACAGTTTATATGCAGTCCCACCATTAAATCCATATTGCATACAAACTAAGTATTTCTAGAAATTGCTTCCCCCACAGTCTGTTAGTTGCCCCTCTGCCCTATCATCCGACAGCAAAGTGGGGACCGTAATGAGCTTCCCTTGCCTGTTGCCACCTTTGGCAAGCAGTACGCAGTCTGTGCATTGGTGGTGCAACTGCTGCTAAATTTGCAGGCGTTTATAGTGCTTTTTAAAAGTTAGACTTTGGGATCCCTTTGGTCCGTCTCTTGTGTCTCTGGACCCTGATTAGTTGCTACAGGGGTCCAGGAGCACATTGGGAACCTTCATTGAGCTGTAGTAGCAACTTTAAAATGCGCTTGCGCTACTGCACATGCGCGGACTGCCAGCTTTCACATTCGTGGTGTGGTTGCAAGGCGGTCACGTGTCTTTGTTCCCCCGGCCCCTTTTACAAGGGAAAAACATTGCTGGGGCCGGACAAAGCCCTAGAGGGCACCAGTGACCCAAACTAGGCGGCAGTGAGCAACGGGGGAAACAGGAGGCAAAAAAACAAGCCTCCACCAGTGGGGGGGGGGGCTTACACTATACTTTGTCAAAAAGGTACGAAACATTTTATAATTGATTTCACTGCCTATCCAACAAGCTAATTTCGTTGAAGAGCTACTGATGATGTCAGCTCCAGAACTCACAGGCTAGTGTTTCCTGCAAGCAACTGTATAGGACTTATTTCTCCCAAGTTTAAGAAAAGAACAGTTACGTAAGAACTAACCGTAACAGTAGATCTTCAAGGGGCTCTCAGTCATCAGGTTACACCTCAGGAACTTCGCCGCTGGTGAAGCAGGATCCATGCAGAAGATTGTCAGCAGTACAATTGGGGCCGCCCATGCCATCGATACCAGCCGATGTTACCAACCCTATAGAGGCATGAGCAGCCCTACGCCCTCCTCAGTTCTTTCCCCCAGAGATAAAGGGAGCATAGTTCTAACCATGGGGGATGGAGGAGAGGGAGAGGTGCCCAGATATATGTGAAACACTGGATACACCAGACAGTCCGTTCCTAGACAAAGAGACCCAAGAAGGCGGATGGTGGGAAGGAATGCAGACCTGATGACTGAGATCCCCTTGAAGATCTACTGTTACGGTGAGTTCTTATGTAATTGTTCTAGCTTCTTCAGGGGTACCTCAGTCATCAGGTCACACTGTAGGAATAAGTCCCAAGCAGTTACAGGTGCAAGCAAACAGTCTGGGATGAAGGGCAACCATAAACTTAAGACAGGAGGCCCTGCAGCACAGCCCTGCCAAAATCTGCATGGACTCTTGAGGCAGTGTCCAGACTGTAGTACATGGTGAAAATATGGACAGTAACCCAGGTGACAGCTGCGCAGATGTCAGTGGCTGAGACCCCTCAGAAACAAGCCACAGAGGTAGCCAAACCTCTTGTGGAAGGAGCTTTAACCGCTCCAGGCAATTCTTTGCCGTACTTGTTGTATCGGAATACAATGCAATTTGCCAACCAT